>CM028326.1:10089400-11354400 GCA_016647705.1 Eucommia ulmoides
ATTCTAACTGTCATGTCATGTTCTCTGAATCTCAATGTTTATTTCAAGACCAGAGCTCAAGGAAGACGATTGGCAGTACTAGACTGGGGATGACCTTTATTACTTTGATGATAACTCCTTAAAGAATAAAACAACTCACGGCCCCAGTGGTATGAGTTCAACGTCCATTCGTGATAAAATCATGTTTTGGCACCATAGACTAGGACATCCAAGTTTTCAATATCTTAAACATTTGTTTCCGACTTTATTTAAGAATGTGGATTGTTCTTTTCATTGTGAAAGCTGTTTGCTTGCAAAAAGTCAGCGTACTTATATTTCAAAACTATATCGTGCATCAAAACCTTTCTATTTAATTCACAACGATGTCTGGGGTCCCTAAAAAATCACAATACCATCAGGAAAAAAATGATTTGTGACATTTATTGTTGACCACACATGTTTATGTTGGACATATTTGATGCGTGCAAAATCTGATGTAGAAAGTTTATTTAAAGATTTTTGCATTATGCTTGAAAACCAATTTTAAATGAAACCTAGCATTCTTCGCATAGATAATGGAACAAAATATTTCAACGAATGTTTAGACAATTTTTTTAAAACAAATGGTATTTTACATCAATCCATATGTCATGACACATTCCAACAAAATGGCATCGCTTAACGAAAAAATAAACACTTACTCGAAATCGCATGTACACTCATGTTTTATATACATATTCCGAAATACTTGTGGGGTGATGCTCTTTTAACAGCTGCATATTTAATCAATCGCATGCCTACACATATTCTAAACTACACCACACCATTTGATAATTTCAAAACACATTTTACAACTTCTAGGATATCAGCTGACCTGTCTCTTAAAGTATTCGGGTGCATCTCCTATGTTCATATCCCCAGTTAATTTCGATCTAAACTTGATCCTAGAGCAGAAAAATGTGTTTTCATAGGTTATGCACCAAATCAAAAAGGGTATAAGTACTACAATCCGCAAAAAAAAAAAAAAAAAATTATGTTTGTATGGATGTCATGTTTTTGGAAAATATTTATTTCTTTGATAGAAATCCCTTTCAGGGGGAGAATCTAATGGAAAGAAATATTTAGGTCACTGATGATCCTCTCCCTACCACAGTCTTAGAAACTTTTACTCCAAATCAGTCAAAAACAAGTGATGAAAATATTGAAAAACAAAAAGGGATCCCTACTAGTACACTAGTACTGAGCATAATTCCCTCACGAACAAATGAAGAAATATCACGATCATGTACTGTGTTGCGGGTTTATATTTATACTCGGCGAGGTACAAAAATGAATACAGATCGACCTACCGTTCTAGCACAAGGCCAATCTGACTCTCCAAACAATGATCCAGGTTCCTATCTCTCTGTCATCTCCTAATGAACCCTCTCACCCAGGTAATCCTATCTCTTTACCACCTCCTAATGAACCTTCTCATTCCAATATTCCTTGAAATCTCAATATTCCTATAGCCATCAGGAAAGGAGTCAGAACCTACACTAATCACCCCATATCTAAATATGTATCCTACACAAAACTTTCCAAACCTTATAGAGCCTTTACTTCTAAAGTTACTAATTTGTTTATTCCAAGGAACATTGAGGAAGCACTAGGTGATCCAGGTTGGAAGCTAGCAGTTTTGGAAGAGATGAATGCTCTTAAAATGAGTGGTACGTGGAAAATAATTGATTCGCCAAAAGATACAAAGATAATCGGGTGCAAGTGGGTATTCACAGTCAAGTGTAAGGCAGATGGAAGCACAGAACAATACAAAGCAAGGCTAGTGGCTAAAAGATTCACACAGACATATGGGATAGACTACTAAGAAACGTTTGCTCCAGTTGCTAAGATAAATTCGATTCGAGTTCTATTGTCCCTAGCAATGAATTTTGATTGGCCACTACACCAATTAAACGTGAAAAATGCCTTTCTAAATGGAGACTTGGAGGAGGAAGTGTTCATGAGTTTACCACCAGACTTTGAAAGAAAGATAAACCAATGAAATGTCTGCAAGCTAAAGAAGTCACTATATGGCCTAAAACAGTCTCCTAGAGTATGATTTGAACGCTTTGGAACCACTGTAAAAGGTCATGGTTATCAACAAAGCCAAACAGATCATATTATGTTCTATAGACACTCAACTGATGGTAAGATTGTCATTTTAATTGTCTATGTAGATATCATTTTAACAGGAAGTGATAGTGACGAATTGGGAAGACTTAAATAAAAACTTGTTGATAGTTTTGAAATCAAAGACTTAGGCCTGTTGTAGTATTTTCTTGGAATGGAATTTACTTGATCAAAGGGAGACATATTTGTGAGTCAAAGAAAGTATGTACTCGACCTACTGAATGAAACAGGACTACTTAGGTGCAAAGCTACAGAAACTCCAAGTAAACTGAATGAGAAGCTACAATCGGCCAAACTTGAAGCAGTGATAAATTGGGGTGGTCGTGGGCCCGGGGACCCGCCCAGCCCGTCAAGCCTGTCCACTCATTTTTAGGGATTGGGCTTGTATTTTGGGCCCGTGGGCAGGGCCTGGACTTGAAAATGCAGGCCCAATCATTTTTAGGGCCGGGCTTGGGCTTTGATATTTTGTTTTAGGGCCAGCCCGACCTGGCCCGGTCATTTTTTTTAATATATATATATATTCTATGTTATTGCTCATAGTAGAGAACAATTGTCATTTTCCACTAAATGGGCATAGAAAAGCTGTCATTTTTCACTCATTTTATTCAATGTCAATTCATTTCAATTTTTTATTCCTCTTAGTCCTTCCCTCACTGCCTCTGCCTAGCCTTGCCGCCGCTGTCGTTCGTGCTTTGTGCCACCATTGCTGTTGTTCATGTCGCGGTCGGCGGTCGTTGTTCGTTGTCGTTCTGCCATCGTTGTTCGAGTCGTTCGTCGTCTCCATCGCTCGCCTCTTCAATTGCTTAGTTGCTTGTCGTCGTCGATCGCCCAGTCGTCGTTCCGTGCGTCGTCGTTGATCGTCACTGTCGTTCGTCGTCGTTGGTCCCCGCGACGGAGTTTTGGTAAATGGTTTGTTTGATTTGTATTCATGAGTTCTGTTTATTTGTAGAATCAATGTGTTTGTGTGCAAATCACGAGTTCTGTTTATTTCACGCGCGATTCAAATAGGATACATGAATTCTGTTTATTTGTTGCTCATTTGTAGTACTAGGGTTCGTATGAAGTATTGATTACACATTGATTTATACTTCTAGAATTTATTTGTGCTAAACTCCCCTTAAATTCTTGGGATTTTTTTTAACAGATTTTAGGTTACAGTATTAAATTCAACCTTTTATTGATTTTTTTTTTTAAATTATAAAAAAAACAAAAACAAATTAAAGGGTCGGGTTTGGGCTTGATTTTTTTGTCTAGGGCCGAGCTTGGGAATGGTAATAGGGCCCGATCATAAGGTCGGGCCGGACTTGGGCCTAGCAAATTCTTGTAATACCTTAGGCAAAGCCCGGCCCAACCCATGACCACCCCTAGTGATAAACCGAGAACAATATTAATGACTAGTAGGGCAGTTAATCTACTTATCACATACCCGTCCGAATATAGCTTTTGCCGTAAGCATGGTCAACCAATTTATGCACTCACCAGGACAAGAACACTTTGAGGCTGCCTATAGAATCCTAAGGTACTCAAAGGGTACACCCGGAAAGGGAATTTTGTATAAGAAACGTGACCACCAACTAATAGAGATATATCCGATGCAGACGAGGCTGGGAGCGTCACGGACAGGAGATTGACCTTCGGTTACTTCTCCTTTGTTGGTGGGAACCTCATCACATGATGGAGCAAGAAACAAAATGTCGTAACTAGAAGTAGCGTAAAAATGGAGTACAGATCAGTGGCTCACCGCATCTATGAAGTGTTATGGATTAACAGATTACGAGAAGAGTTGAAGATATCTAATTCAGCACCTATGAAGGTCTACTGTGATAAGAAATCAGCCATTGCAATTGCTCACAATCCGGTGCTACATAATCGGACAAAACATGTGGAAGTGGACAAATATTTCATCTAGGAAAAGATCGAGAGTGAACAAATATGTATGCCATATGTACCGACTACCGAACAGATCGCAGACCTTTTAACAAAAGGATTACCAAAGATGAGATTCGACTATCTAGTATGCAAGCTGATAATGGAAAATATCTTCATACCAGCTTGAGGGGGAGTGTTGGAATATTCGATATTATTATTATTTGTATATAGGAAAAGTCAAATATGTAAATTAGGAAAATTATTATTAGTCATTAGTTAGTTTTCTTATTTTATTCCTAATTACTCCTATATGTAGTCTCATTGTACAATTAAAAAAATAATATAATTGATTATTCAATTCAATTATAAATATTTTAAAAATTTTAAAAATTCAAGTATCACGAGGCTTATGTCCCGAGGCTTACGCCTTGCCCCATAAAGGCCAAAACACCCTGCCACCGCATAAACATTGTCAATAATTATGTAAAATAATAACTATCATAAACTGCGAATTCAAGGTTACTTAGGAAACTAAGAAAAGATAGAAAGCAATTGAAACTAATGGCAGCAAAATAATAATAAAATAAAAGAAAGCTTTCCTAACAAAAAATAAAATCTTTATTTATGTTAATTTGCTTTGTGTGAAATATGCTTCTAACAAAAATGGGCCTTACCTTTTTAGTGATCAGGCATAGAATTTCCAAGAATAAACCAAGAACAATGTTGGATATGACACTACATTAGGCATCCACAGGACAATTATAGTCGAACAACTTTCCATCAAGCTGAACTTCTTTTGTAGGATAACATTGATTTCCTTTATTCTGGTTATTCTTCTGTTCTACCAACAATACAGACGAGTTATATATTGCATTAATTAAAGTGTTACACTTCCTATTTCTCTATCATTTGTACTTCTTGTACAAGGAAACCCACATGTGCAGCATCCATGTCTCATCTCCTGTTAGTGCTCCTTAGTTTTGAACTATCAGCCAGAATTTCATCAGAAGGAAAAATTGACTTTTTAACAAGAAACTAAACAGCAACAAAGCATCTCACATGTTAACATTTTCTAGAATTTGTACAAGAAAGACAACACCAGCCACTTAGAGTAGATCTAGATATCATTGGACACGATAATTAACTTACTCGAAATATCCGTTAGATAATTCACAACCACCAACAAGGCCTGGTCCACCGATTCTCGGGTGCTGAAATACAAAAATTGAATAAGAAAAAGAAAGAGGTTCCTGAGATCAATACAATTTTTCAGTTCTCAATCAAGGAAACAGCGTAGGAGACTCGATGCAAAGTGGTGAACTGACCTGTGATGCCAACAAAAGAAACTTGTATGTATCCAAGGCATATCGAACCAGTGCTTCATTCTCACCAGGGTTTATTGTACATCTGAAATGTTATGAAAAGATAATTGCAGCACTCGGCGAGGCTTCCGAAACCCCACATTGTAAGAATATTTGAACACAGATGCTTAAGTCATAAGCCAAACATTACTAGATAAAGTATCAATGAATAAAATAAAAATAAAAACCGATAACAAATATAAAAGAAAATCAGACAAAATAACTATTAGGAAGATAAGAAATTTACCCAAATAAAAAAGAAAAGGTTAATTGCCAAATAAGTGAAATAACCATGACACCAGGCTAATAAATAATAAATTTACTCCAAAATCAATTAATAAGTTGATTGCAAGGGCGTTTTACTAGTTGATCCCATAGTCTAGTCTTTTTTAATGAAAAATATATTTGTTTTAACTTTTACACAAGTTAATTTTTAGCCCTCTTGTTGTTTGTATAAGCCGCATATACCCTTGTTAATTTTAACAATAAGTTAGTAATCCCAGATTTGTTGGGAGTCAAATGACCTGAAAGAGAAAGTTTGGGAGAATTTGACTAATTATGCACCTTATTTACACTGTTCTTGAATTGAATTCTGATTCATAGAAGTTTGGGAGAATTTGACTGATTATGCACCTTATTTTCATTGTTCTTGAATTGAATACTGACTCATAGAAATTAACATTCTGAAATTGGATATCTTTGTGGATAGTAACATGTCTAGGTTGTTGATGTTCCACAAGCATAGCGGTTTTGAGTGACCACTTAAGTTCCTTTTTTGCTTGTCTTTTGGTTGATTTTGATTTGTGGATATTAACATTCTGAAATTGTATGGAATGGGTGGAAGTTTTAATTTGACCAGAATGGTGTTAGAAACACTATTATTTTCTCATAAGATTTCAAAAATTCTCCCCCCACCCCACCCCCGTTTCTCATATTTTCTCCACTAAAATGGCCTCCTCAGAACGCCTCATCAGTGTCTCCGACCACCTCTCTCCTGACCATGCCAGGATATCCTTCCACTCAGATCCTAGAACACATACGGTGCAAGATTGGGTCTCTCTCCCTAATTGCATCTTCCCAAAAGTATTTCTCCCAAAATCATGGCCATAAAAGTTTTTACCCAGCTCAAAAATTTCAAAAAACAGAATTTGGGGGTAAAATCTCCATCATTAAAAACATTTTTTTATGTAAAAATCTGAAATCTATACTAATAAGGGTATGATTGTCTGATTTATTTTGATAAAAAAATCACTGAGACTATTGATAAAGAAAAATCTTTTTGATTCACTAAATATTAAGAGAAAAAAATGATTGGTTATTTTTAAGAAAAATATCAGTTCATAGGATATAACATTATTTTTTCCTAATTACAATTACGACTTTCAGCCCAAAGCTTCTATGGAACACTTTGGATTTCATCATCTATTCTTTCCAGCTAGGAAGACCTTGAAGCCAACAAGCTTTGGCACTGAGACTTTAAAAGATGCATAATTTCATCCGCTTAATTTAACTTGTTCAAAAGCGCATCAAGTCACGGATCCAAAAGGATAACAACTAACATTAATCATGTCCTAATATGATTTCCATTAAAACAAAAAATTTACAAAGAAGACTATATACAGGTGGGTTTTGCTAGTACCACTCAATCCTCGGAGGAGAAGATAATTAACCAACAACCTTATTCATCAGGTTAGCTGAGCACCTCATTAATGAGGGCGTCCACCACACATCCACCTTATTAATAAGGTTAGTCAACCACCTAATTAATGAGGGACCCTAATACAAATACTATAAAAACTAAAATATCCTCTAATACTCCCCCTCAAGTTGGGGCATATTTATCGTAAACTCCCAACTCGTTACAAATATATTTTATTCGAGAACCCCCAAAAGGTTTAGTGAATATTAGTTAATTGATCAAGAGAGTAAACATGTGAGTGTGGATCAACTTCTGTAGTAGTTTCTCTCCAATGAAGTGACAATCATCAATGTGTTTCGTTCGCTCATGAAAAACTGGGTTTGATGCTATATGGATTGTTGTTTGATTATCACACACTAGACTCAAGGAAGGAGAAGGCCAAACCCAAGTTTTCTAGCCTGTGCCTAAACCAAATCAACTCACACGTAGTATGAGCCATTGCTAAATACTCTGATTCCGTACTTGATCGGACTAGCACACTCTGTTTCTTACTCTTCAAAGAGACTAGATTACCTCCTACAAATATACAGTAGCCGCTTGTAGATTTTCTATTTGAAGGAGATCCTGCCCAGTCAACACCAGTCTATCCCTATTCTAATACAACAGCCCACATCCTGATGCACCTTAAGAATGCGGACAACAACTTCCCAACGACTCGTTCTTGCATGATCTAAAAAATGACTGATAAATCTAACTGCAAAAGATATTCAAGTTCGGTAATAGTCAAATAATTGAGCTTCCCAACCAATCGTCTATGTCCATCAATAACTCTTCTTGGTTTGCCTGTAATTTAGCGTTTGGATAGATAGGGTCTATTGGTTTGGACCCTAACATCGATGTTTCACTCAAAAAGTCAAGGACAAATTTCATCCGAGAAAGGTAAATACCTTGACTTGACCGAGCAACTTCTATACCCCAAGAAATATTTCGATTATCCCAAGTTCTTAGTCTAAAACTTGCCATGCAAAAAATGTTTTGAGTGTGTCAATGCCACTGTGATTGTTTCCTGTAATCACGATGTCATCAACATACACAATCAATAATATTCTCCTTATATTACCATGTTCATAGAACACTGAATGATCGACTCCACATCATTAAATACTAAATTCAGTAACCATATCACTAAATCTCCCAAACCATACTTGAAGAGACTGCTTGAGGCCATAAATCTATTTCTTCAACCGACATACCAATCTTGACTCACTCCCCCTGAGCAACAAATCATGGAGAGTCGCCAGTTTCTCTAGTATGATTTTATTTGCCACAGAATGAACACTGACGATATGGGCCACGACCACGTCCACCTTGGCCACCCCGAGAGCCCCCACAACGGCCACCTCAAGTGGGACCATGGCGACCACTGGACTTATCAGCATGATCCCCCTGAGACATATAGCTAACCAGGTTGAATGATCCGACGGAAGGAGCCTAGAGGGCAAGGTAGTAGTGGCATGTTGAACCCAAGAATATGTCTCAGCAAACGAAGAAAGAATAGCCCCCCAAGAATCTAAGAACGAACCACTCAAACTCTAGACGAGAACCGACAAAGAACTTTAGGACAGACATTTTTTCCTGTTGCTTTTGTATAGCTTTCACATCAGAGGACAATGGAAGGAAAACATTCATTCTCTCGTGAAGTCTCTTAACCGTGGCAAAATACTTAGTGACGGTCTGCGTATCCTGCTTGAAGCGGAAACACTCAGCCAACATATGCATCCAAGTAAGATTGTTCGCAAATAACAATCAAACAAACTCCCTAATAGGCCACTTATCAAATATACCTATTAAGGCATAAGAAGAGAGCTAAGGAGAAGGCTTCAATTGAGTAAGTTATTGAGAAGGTTCTATTCCTTTTGGCCAGTTGAGTAAGTTGTTTGAGTTTGTTAATTGAGCTGTTAGAGGAGTTTGTTAGTCTAAGTGAATAAATAGCAAGTGAAAGCTTGGGGGAGGGGATAACCAAAAATCTAGAGACTATATTGGGAGAGTCCAGGCTCTCGAATTCCTGGTAGTTCATTCTGTAATTTGTATTTTCATTCCTTATTTGATTAATTCAAGTTCAATACCTCTTTTCCTTCCTTTCTCTCGGGTTTATCCTTGAGTGATCTATCAAATTGGTAATCAGAGCAATAACAATTCTGGGAAAACATAACTCAAAAGAAGGTTTAAGTATTAGAGGAAAAGTTGGACCTTTGTCCAGAAAGAATGGCAGAAGGAAATCGATTCAGCTCAAACTAATGTTAAGAGAATTCCGATGATTGAAATGAGGTTTGGTGACTTTAAGAAAACAATCACTCATATGATAGGGAAGATAAATCAATTGGTGCGACGGGAGGATATGAATTCTTCATTGAAGGTTGTGGAGAAGCAAAAATAGCAGAAGATTATGGAGACTCAGACCATAGGAGGAGGAGTAACAACAGAGGCGGTTGGAAATAGATTGTATAGGATGTTGGAGCTGCCCATTTTCAATGGGATTGATTCCGATGGGCGTGCTTTTAGAGATGAACGCTATTTTGTGATGAATCAGATGAATGATGGTGAGAGATTGGAGGCAGTGGCTTTGAGCATGGAAGGGAAAGCCCTATCGTGGTACCAATATGTGGAAGATAAGCTACGATTTCATACCTGGAATGAGTTCAAGAAGGATCACTTTGTGAGAAGTTTTTAGCCATCCATTAAGAAACCACCGTTGAAGATTACCAAGAACGCTTTGAGGTCTTGGCGTCACCGTTAAAAGAACTATCGAACGAAGTGCTGGAGAGCACCTATCTCAATGGACTCAAGCCATCGATAAGGGCTGAGGTCCGATTGTTGAAACCTAGCAATCTGATGGTGATGATGGAAGTTGCTCAAATGATCGAAGATAAGAATAGGGTGCTATAGGCCACGCAGGTCGGGTCTGGGTCCAATAGGTCATGGAGCAAAAACTCGAGTTTGGGTTCGGGTTTGACTTATACGAGCCCTAGGTTCTCAATGAGCTTCGCAACGACGATGACACGAGCTCCGATCAATTTCGTACCACCGACGGTGGCCAAAGTGCACGTCGGACTAGAGCAGAAGAAGACGCAACCAAAGGAGATATCGGTGACACGAAAATCGTCGGGCTACTAGCGGTACACCGACACTGAATACCAGAGCCGTCGGGAGAAAGGATTGTGCTACCGATGTGAGGAGAAATACTCTTCTGGCTATGTGTGTAAGAATCAACAACTTTAGATACTGATTGTAGATGATTCTTGCCCAATTGAAGAAATAGGAGAGGAAGGGCCTGAGCTGGTGGAAGGAACTGTTGAACTGTCGATGAACTCAGTAATGGGTTTCACCGATCCACATACCATAAAGCTGCGTGGGGAAATTGGGCAACAAATAATTGCTAGGGAAAGAAAAAATTAAGAAATATTACTTATAAAAGAAAAGGCTAAGAAAAAAGATTGGAGGAACTTAATTGCTAGGGTTCAACAATAACCTGGGTGACGTCAGAGTACATTACCCATTCGAATTTGTTCTTGATACCATATTAAAATAAAAAATTTACACGGAATGCTATATACAAGTATGTTTTGCCACTATCACTCAACCCTCTACTTATGGAGGATGAGTTCATCAATCAACCACTTCATTAATGAGGTTAGCAAACTATCTCATCAATGAGGGAGTCCACTATGCAACCACGTCATTAATGAGAGATCTAAATACAGACACTATAAAAACTAAAGTATTCTCTAACAGTTTCAATGACATTTATTTCTAAGGAGAGCTAAATCAACAGATTAATTTTCTAAACTACACTTTTACAACCCTAGCAAAGGAAACAATGGAGGTCAAATGAGATCAGTACAATCAAGCAATGACGTCAAAGGCTAAAGTTGCAATGTAACATCATAACATTGATTTTAACTATTCCCAAGTCATTGCATGCAAGCAAAATGGCCAAGAAGTCGATTGGCCTTCCATGTCAATATTACTTTTAATTTTGTTTAGAGGTTTGCTACTTAAGAACTAAGAAGTGAATATTAATAAGAGAAAGCATACATCAGGAAAAGTCAGAACCATGATAATGTATGCCACTTACGTGGAATATAAAATAACTCCCCCTGGACGGACTAGCTGTACAGCCTGGTCAAACATTCTCCTTTGATACGTCGCATGTTTCCTTAATGAATCTACTGTCTCCTACATAAAATAAGAAATAACTTGGTTTGTTAACAAGGCAAAACAGTAAAAAGGAATAATGGAAAACCCATCCAAGAAAAGAAGAGAGGAAAAAAAATCAATAGTACCTAAAGCAACTTATCACAAAAAAGGGGGAAAACAAGTATTGAGCAACTCGTATTTGCACTAAAAAGCACCCTTCAGCATGTGCGAACCTTGAGATCATGCAAAAATAAACATGGAACTTGGGAAGATACATCAAAACCCTTTACTTGGACTTCAGAAAATGAAATGGGAGTTTTTCCTATGAATTGAAAAATCCGAAATGAAAATCACACTCAAAAGACATGAATCAATAATGGGAAGGGATGGTCATGGGCCGGGCCGGGTTTTGATTAGGGTATTACACAAAAATGTTAGGTCCTAGCCCGGCCCGGCCCTATGATCGGGCCCTAATTTTATGCCCAAGCCTGGCCCTACAAAAAAAAATTAAGCCCAAGCCTGACCCTATAATTTATTTATTTTTAAATTTAAAAACTAATTACTAAAATTACAAAATGACCCTTCAATTCTCTCTCTATGAGAGGAATGAAATTAGGATTTGCTAAATTATCTAGTCAAAATTATAAATTACAAAATGGCCCATCAACTCTTTCTCTATGGATATATATATAAAATATATATTTTTTATATTTTAAAATAGTTCTTGCCAGGCCGGGCCGGTCCTAAATAAAAATGATCAAACCCTAATCCGGCCCTAAAAATGAATGGGCCTTAGTCTTTAGGCCCTAGCCTGCCCATAGGCTCAAACACCAAGCCCAAGCCCTAAAAAAATAGGGTCGGGCTGGGTGGGCCGATCGAGCCTCCGGGCCCATGACCATTCCTATGGGAAATAAATGGAGAACAAATTGACAAAATGGGGTCACGAACATCATATATTTGAGCACAAATATCATTTCTGTACAGCGTAGCTCAATTAACTGATTATACAAATTTGTGTCATGTAAATAAGAATTCTTAACCGTTTAAGTAGGTAAAGAGACCGGTCGCATCTAACAAAACTGACAGTCCAAACACCTCATGTTACACGCCCCTTCTTTCCCATTATATGTGAAAACCTCTTTCCCCTTTTTTTTCTTTTTTAACCGTCTTTTGTTCTCCGTCACTGTTCTTCGCTTACTAATAAATTATGCACCTCCCTCGTACACTTGCCTCCCGGCTCTATATAGAGATGGTGCATGCATAAAATGAATGAAGCACGTGCAAGATATGAGGTTTTCACACAAAAGAAGAATTAGGAGTGCAATTTATTGAAGGAAAAAATAAAAATAAAAAACAACCCCCATAATTCATACTATTCTTGAAATCCCACATATAAAAACTTGGTAACAAACAACATAAGGCACTTCATATAAACAATTTTCCAGCACAATGTCCTACCTCTCCTGCAAATAATCTAGGTCGCAAACCAAGGGCAGAACAAGGTGCATCAAGAAGAACTCGATCAAAACTATTTGGAGAAAATCCTTTGCACTTTTCAACCCTAACACCCAAGGTATGATTTCTTCCAGGACCATTTTTCATTCTTCGATTGTTCTTTCTGCGATCAGCTTGGCTAACATATCTTCCATTGGTTCCCTGTTCATCAAAGTCTGTAATGTCAAGGTGGTTAAGCAAATTCCGGGCGATACAGAGAGAAAGAAGTACAAAAATAATAGAATAAATTTGATATTGTTGATCCTAAGATTTTGATGAACAATTCAACATTGATGTTTTGGTGGAATTAACGTTTTAGTTGAGTGTTTCAATGATTTACAGTTCTAGTAATGAAAATGCAAATTAAATGGATGCTAAACGATGATGTTGAAGATATTGAAGAATTAAGACTTTAAAGAAATTAGGGAAAACAATTCAGGTAAATCTTAACTCTTAATACCCAATTAAGAACACACACATGGCACAAAATGTATTTTATTATTTATGTGTGTTTTGATTAAGTGAAATTATTTGTTCCTATGTGATTTGAAAAGAAATAATTTTAAATGAGTAAAATGGAATATAAGAATATTAGTGGAACTAATTTAGATGAGAAAATGGTTAAAGGGACAAAAACGTAAAAGAAAATAAGTTAAAAACGTGTTCAGAGAAGAAATCCAGAAGACATCAGTCAACTGATAAGTTGACTGGACCAAGCAGCTGAAAGATCCTGTATCTCTAAGTCGACCGACAGATCGACCGGCCAAGAGAGTTGAACTCTCTGAATCTACAAATCGACCGACAGGTCAACCGGTGACGGAAAAGCAAACTCTCTGAATCTACAAGTCTGTAGGCATGTCGACCGATGAACGCCTTGAGCAACAACTTTAATCTACCAGTTGACTAGTCGGTCGACCAGATACGCTATTTCAGGATTCTGATTTATCCGAGATTATATCCAAAAGTAGCCTTTTTGGTTGGGATTTGAGAGATATTTCAGAGATATTTTCTATATTTAAGATATGGTTCACATATTAATTAAATCCTATTAATATGATTAATTGAATATTAATATTTCTCAATTTGGTACTTAAAATTAATTCTATTCTTATTTACGGAGATTGAGAAATATTTGGGGGGTTTAATTGAGAGATTTGAAAGTTGTTTTTAAGTGAATTGAACCTAAATGAAGTCATTATGATATAAGGAGTCTATATATGCTATTAATTGTCATGACACATGTAAATTAGCCGTTAGAAGGCTGATTTCATAATCCTATATATTGACTTGCGAATTTCTTATATAAAAAAAATCAATCATTATTGAGAGAGAAAAAATGTTAAGATCATTCTTGAGCTTTCTTAAGAGTCATCATACTGAAATATTATGAGTTTTTCTGAGAGATGATCTTGAAGATCAATTGCTATTAATCTTGGCTGCTACCGGATTTAAAGTTACATTGTTCTAATCATTCTTTCTGTGGATTTCGGGTGAGATCTTTTCAATTATATTCTTTCATTGCATTATTTGATTATTGTTTGGAAATTGATCTTAGAAATTATTTCTGATTTTTGAAGAAAATATTTTTACAAACAATTTCTTGAATCTGATTATGTGCTCCAATTTGCTACCCATATTTTGTTAAAATCAGATTTTTCTATCTCACATTTTTCTATCACTAGACTTAAGATATTAATTGAGTTATTATTTATCTGAGGTGGTAGAAACTCCGAGTGAGATTTTCTGTTTATCATTTTATATTAGTGAGTAGTGTAACGGGTTAAATACTGTTGGGGGTATTTAATCAAGGGTAGTTAGGTTTCAGTCTCTTCCTGTAAAGAGATTGAAGTAGTGATTCTTCCTAGATAGAATTGCGATTTGAGCGTTATGTAAAGGTTCCATCCTTACCTGGGAAAATGATAGTTGAAGTGTTTTGTGAGGTTTTGATTCTTGAGTTTTAGTGTTAAAAAGAATTAGGTTATTCTTTAACCTGTAAAAAGTAGAGGTTCTTCCTTAGTCTGGAAAAAGGATATTGTAAAGATTGATTCAGAGCCTGTAAAAGAATCGGTGTAAGGGTTTGGTTCCTACCTTTAAAGGGATTTTGGTTTTAGTGGGTGCAACCTCCGTGGAGCTCGGGGGACTGGATTAACCAAGAGTAACTTGATGAACCAATATAAATTCTTTGTGTGCTGCACGGAGGTTGCACCCACTAAAACCAATATGAGCAATATGTGAAGTTTTTGATTGTTAAATAAGCCCATCACAGAATCTCAAAACAAAACAAAAAGTTAGCAAAAGAAACAACAAGTTCAACTTAGGATAAATTGTTTATACTCTCTCAACTTGAAATATAGAGATTAAACCTTGTACCTTGGACTAGAGTACAATTTAACTCACTATGACCGAAAAGTGCAAAATAAAGTATTTGTCCTATCTTCCAATTGAATTTAGAATCAAAAACAAAGTAGAATCACCAAATAACTCCCATTCAATTAACTAATCAAGAAAACAAAACTCCCATTTATTAAAATCTTGGTTCTATGCTGCTCCAAGGAAGTTAAAACAACTAGTGAATAACAACTCCCATTGCAAAATATATATTATAAAGAGCATAGGCATTAAGAATGCATAAAAAAAGTACTCACGGTTCTCCTTGTGAGTCAAATTACAGCCCAGCCCTTGTATGGGAATGGATGGCTTCTTTTCCATATCTGATGTTGGTGAATCTAAACTCTGAATGTCATCGCCCACAATGTCCTCGTTGGATTCATTACAAACAGATTTAAGCGCATCTAGCTTATATGTGGTTATAGAAGTCAAACCCATTTCAGCAGCCAATTTCTGTATGTCGAGCACCTACAATTTATACAGAAATCAAAAATCGAAAATAGATAATGGAGACAGAAAGGAAAAATAAGTATAGAAAACGATAAAGGTAGTAGAGATATATATGCTTCATGAGAAAATTTAGAATTTAAATGTAGACACTCGTCAATTAGTTTTCATTGCTTGTGACTCCGATTCCTCATTTGTAATTATATTTTTTCGCTGAATATAAGAAAAGAAGAACAATGTGTATTCTATATAGAAATCAGGGCATAGGCTGATTGAGCCGCACTGATTTTATTTTATAGAGGCAAAGAACATAGATTGGAAAACACGACTTACATAGGTCAGCCCAATGTTACCTGGGACGCAGTTCACTTAGGCCCCGTTTGGTTAGTGTTTCCATTCCATTCTAACCCAATCCAACCCAAAAATTCTGGATTTGATTTTGGGATCGCGTTTCGCAAACACAAAACCCAACCCAAAAAATGAGAATTGATTCTTGAAAAGCTAAAGAAAGGAGAAACAAAAAAAACTTATTTTTATTTGTGCGCAAAACACTCAACTCAAAAATAGGGACACGCTAGGAATTATTTTAAATCTTAATGACATCCACGATCGACTTCTTTTGTTTGTCTTCTCTTCTCCGATCGCTTTGCTCCTCGCCGTTCTCCTCCTCAAGTCAGTTGTCGTTCGTTCCTCCTTCTCACCATCTTCGCCGAACTTGTTCTCCGAGGTCTTCGCCAAACTCATCTTCGTTCTCCTCCGTCTTTGCCGGCCTTGTTGTCGTCTTCGAACAGATTGAACAGGTAGGGTTTCGATGATCGTGATCGAACAGGTTTAGGGTTTTGAAATCATGAAATCGATTTCGATTTTAGATTTTGAACTCGAAATCGATTTCGATTTTCATTT
Source organism: Eucommia ulmoides (assembly GCA_016647705.1). NCBI lineage: Eukaryota > Viridiplantae > Streptophyta > Magnoliopsida > Garryales > Eucommiaceae > Eucommia > Eucommia ulmoides. Next base: position 10,105,847 of record CM028326.1, read on the forward strand.
AGGGCTCATCTGCTCCTACACTAGCACATGAGAAGACGGAGGAAGAGAACGCACATGAGATTTCGATATTTAGGGTTTCGAAATTATGAAATCGATTTCGATTTTAGATTTCGAACTCGAAATCGATTTCGATTATCATTTCAATTTTAGATTTTGAAATCGAAATCGATTTCAATTTTCATTTAGGGTTCGTCTGCTCCTACACTAGCACATGAGAAGACGAAGGAAGAGAACGCACATGAGATTTTCATTTCGAAATCGAAGACGAAGGAAGTGAACTAAAGAAAAATAAAAAGAAAAAAATAATAATAATAATAATTGTTTGGAAATAATTTTAGGATAATATCATTACCAAATGCGATTATGTTCCCAATACCAAAAAAAAATTGACGTTACCAAACGCAATTCTGTTTCCAGTAGGAAACAAAATTCTCAACCAACCCAACTCATCCCAGTTGGGTTGAGAAAAGTGAGAACACTAACCAAACGCCACCTTAGGTTCCTGGTACAAGTTCGGGTTCGCGATAAGTCACTTTACATGGTTCCGGGGGGAGGTAGGGAGGGGGGGGTAGGGTTTGATGGTTCACTTTTTTAGGTCACGGTTCACTTTAGTTTGATCATTTGGTTCGATTAGCACTTTAGTTTGAAAACTTCACTTACCTAAAGAGTGAAAATTTGAACTTCATTGGATAATTTATTTATTTTTTTCAAAAACCGAACTCATTCTCAGGAGGAGCTAGTACAGTGATTATTTTACTTAAAACATCAAATGAGTTGTTATCATAAAAAAATGAGAGATTGTTAGCCTAAACGATTTTAATCATAGGATCTCCGGAAAATGTGATTTTGATGATAACACCACATTTGACATTTTAAATGAACTAACCATGTTTTTTATTATAGATCATCCAAACATCACGGAAATATATCATAGAGATGAATTCAAGTCGAAAGGTATGATTTAATTAATGCAATTTTTCATTTCGACAACATTATGCAAGGATATTGAACTAGGAACTCTATAGGACACACACACACACCGAGAGTGCATGAAATTGTGATACATTGATCTAGACATATTCAATATGCCTAAATATCACAATGTGTATTATGTGCTTGCTCATTACATGCAAAATTGGAAAAAATCATCGTTTAATCATAACTATGCGAAATTGGAAAATTAGGTTCTTAATATGATCATAAGGTGCATTATATATTTGAATCATCAAAACACCTTAAATATCATTGCTACATGTTTTAGAAGTGTTTAGAAAGATGAATGATCATGAACTGAGGCCAAAAACCATAAACAGACGAAAACGGCACATCCGTTGAAGTTGCAGTACAAGTAGTCGACTACTTCCCGGCATAATATTTTCTCTCCCCTGCTTTGTTTTCAGCTTACCGTTTTGGCGATCTTTGTTTGTTCTAAATGTTATATGAATGTTCCTATACTTGAATAAGGATGTTTAACATCATAGACATCAATCAATTTGATCAAACCACCATTAAATTGAAGAATCTTGATCAAAACATTTTGAAACATTCAAGAACTCATTTTATAAATTTTTATCATTAACTAAAAATCGGTTTTACATATCAAATCTTGTTGGGATTGCTCAATTCATGTTATGATATGTTAGTATAATGTATCTACATGATATATACATGATTGATTGATATATTTAACATTATATACATGTTTAATTGACAATTTGGCTAAATGACTCAGAAAATTATGTTTTTTACAATGAGAATGTGTTTAGTGTTGAACCTCTTGGAATCCTTCTAAATACACAAACGATTTGTATTCATGTATTATACATCATGTATTTAGATGCTCAAATTCGTACACATGTATAATGATTGTATTTGTCAAAACTTATAGTCGTAACACCTTTAATTAAAAAATGCTTTACCTTCATAGGTAGGGTTGGCCATTAAATGCCCAACCAAGGCTTGTCTCTCATTTAAGACTTACCTACCATCTCCCTCATTATGTTGAACATGTTTTAATGTGAAGAAGAGTTCAACCAACTCATCATGCATTTATTGAGTAGTGCATCCACCATACTTTGTTCACACCTTTATTCATAGAATCTTGACAATTAGTCTACATTCAAATTTGAATACTTGTTGATATTGATGAAACATTAATGTATTCACCACATCTATGAATTATGGGTCTTGTTGAAATTATGAATCATTTAATATATTGAAAAAGGTGATTGGAAGTTCAACATTGTACAGAGAATTAATTGAGAGAAGTCTCATTTGTCTTGATACTTGAAAGAGCTTCGACCCAACGGTCATACGAACTCTACACTTCATTTGTGAATCCTCCCAACACATTTCTAGTAATATAAAAGGAGGAAAGTTGCTGGAAGCAAGAACAACTCCACAACCAAGAACATCTATTGCATTTCTCACAAAAAAGTGTTTCAAAGAGTCATACTACAAAGCTTCCAAGCAAATTTCAGAACATCAGCTTCATACTTTCTTAATTCATATTTCTCTTGAGTAATTGTTGTATTATAGCTTCACACACTTAGAGATTCTTGAGTTCTTTATTTTGAGAGTTTTGAAGCTCCATTTTATGAGAACGATGAGATTATTGATTGTAACTCTTGAGTAAAGGTTTTGCTCAAGAGCGGAGATTTGTGAGTAAAACATATTCACTCTAAATTAAAAAGTCGTGAGATACGAATTTCTCAAGCGGTGATTGTAGAAAGTTTGATCTTCACCCAAAAGAAGATAAAAGATATTTGCGATTGTTTGTTTAATTGAATATCCATTGTTCACTTAACACTATCACATAAACACTCGTTTGATTCTAGTAGAATCATTTCCGGAAAATTTGTTAAACCCAATTCACCCCCCCCCCCCCCCCCCTCTTAGGTAATTTCTTAGGCCACAATTGGCATCAGAGCTACACTTACTTAATAGGCTTAAAATCCTAGCAAATCAATGAGGGCAAATTTCGTTGCAACTACCTTTCCCGAAGGTCAATCCATGCATAGACCTCTGTTGTTTAATGGTAACAATTATGTTATTTGGAAGGCTAAAATGACAGCGTTTTTACAAGCTACAAATTATGAAGCTTAGAAGGTTATTAAAAATGGTCTACATATCCCTATTAAAACTAATCTCAATGGATCAACCACTCTTAAGATAGAATCGGAATTTGATAATAAGGACACCAAGTTAATTTATATAAATGCCCAAGCTATTAACCTTCCTTATTGTGTTTTAGATGTTCACGAATATAATAGAATTTCTAGATGTACTTCGGCTAAAGAGATTTGGGATACTCTTATGATTACTCATGAGGGTACAAACCAAGTCAAGCAATCCAATATCAACATACTCGTCCACCAATACGAACTCTTCAAAATGGAGGATGGAGAATCGATCATGCAAATGTATACTTGTTTTACAAATATTTCTAATAGCTTGAATGCACCCGGAAAGTTTTACTCAATGTCCAATCGAATACGAAAGATCCTTAGAGTTCTTCCCAAGGCATGGGAACCAAAGGTGACGGTCATTTCGGAATCCAAAGATCTAAACAAGTACACCATTGATGAACTCATTGATAACTTGACCACACATGAACCATCACTCGAGCTTTGAAGAAGACGATAGAATGAACCGAAAGAAAAGAATAACCTTAAAAGCTATTCATGATGATGATGACGATAAAAGCATCGAAAGCGATGACGAGAGCAAAATGGCTCTCCTGGCAAGGAGAATAAATCGGCTCAATCAGAGAATCTTCAAAAGAAAGAGATTCAACAAAACCAACACAAACAAAGTTGAATGCTACAATTGTCACAAGTTTAGTCATTACAAAACCTATTGTCCTCAACTCAAGGAGGATCATAGAAAGCCAAAGAAACATCATCGCAAAAGCAAGAAGAAAGCTTTCAAGACCACTTGGGATGAAACCGACTCAAGTAGCTTGGAAAGTGAAAGTAGTGGCGAAGAAGCCAACCTACTTGCTCTCATGGCGAAAGAAGATGAGGTAACTTCTATTTTAGAAACTTGTTCAATTGATGAATAGATGAGTTACTTGATGCTTATGAGAATTTGAAAGAGGAACTTAAAAATTGTATTTCAATAGAGTAAATGCTCCACAATCTCAACAAGACCCATAATTCATGAATGTGGTGAATACATTAATGTTTCATCAATATCAACAAGTATTCAAATTTGAATGTAGCCGAATTGTCAAGATTCCATGAATAAAGGTGTGAACAAGGTATAATTGATGCACTACTCAATAAATGCATGATGAGTTAGTTGGACTCTTCTTCACATTAAAACATGTCCAACATAATGAGGAAAATGGTAGGTGAGTCTTAAATAGGAGACATGCCTTGGTTGCGAATTTAATAGCCAACCCTACCTATAAATGTAAAGCATTCTTTAATTAAAGGTATTCCCACTACAAGTCTTGACAAATATAACCATTATACATGTATACATACATGTGCACGAATTTGAGCATCTAAATACATGATGTATGATGCATTTTATACATGAGTATAAATCATTGGTGTATTTAGAAGGATTCCAAAAAGTTCAACACTTAAACACATTCTCATTTTGAAAAACAGAATTTTCAGTGTCATTTTGCCAAATTGTTAATTAAACATGATTATAATTATAGAAAGAAAGGAGGGAATAATTCTCTTATTCATTGATACAATTACAAGAGAGAAAACACCTTTAATTAGGAAAAGAATGACACACGGTTGCTAACCCTAGAATCTCATACAATCAATGAATTTCCTAATTTATTCAAATCACTACTTTCCTAATTTATTCAAATCTCTAGTCAATCAAACCCTAACAAAAAATATCCTTAATTTACCGACACTCCCCCTCAAGTTGGTGCAAAGATATCCATCATGCCCAACTTGCTTACTTGAAGCTCGAAAGACTATCTCCCTTAGTCAAAACATCTGCAACTTGTTGTGTGGTGGGTAGAAATGGAGTACAAATATTCATTTTTCAAGTTTTTCTTTTATAAAGTGTCTATCAATCTCAACATGTTTCGTTCTGTCATGTAGAACCGGATTATGAGCAATGTTAATAGCCGCCTTGTTGTCACAATACAACTTCATAAGAAGACTTATTGGTCTTTTAAGCTCTTCCAAAACCCATTGTAGCCAAAGAATCTCGCATGCTCCCTGCGTCATTGATCTGAATTATGCCTCAGCACTACTTCTAGCAACAACACTCTGCTTCTTGCTCCTCCAAGTGACTAAATTGCCCCATAGAATCGTACATTATCCCGATGTTGACCTTCTATCAGTGACCGAACCTACCCAATCAGCATCTGTATATACCTCAATCTCTCTCTTCTCATTTTTCTTGAAAAAAAGTCATTTTCCTGGTGTGCTTTTCAAATAACGAAGAATTCGATACACAGCTTCCAGATGTTCCTCATACGAGGAATGCATAAATTGACTTACCATGCTCACAGCGAAAACAATGTCAGGACGTGTATGTGACAAATAGATTAGTCTTGCAACCAGTCTTTAGTATCTTCTCGTGTCTACTAGAACGCCATATTTTACATCTCCAAGTTTAGCATTAGCTTCTATTGGAGTGTCAGAAGATGCGCAACCACTCATTCCAGTTTCTTTCAAGAGATCTAGAATATATTTCCACTGCAAAACTACAATGCCATTTTTTAACCTTGCCACTTCCATTCCAATAAAATACTTTAGTTGGCCGAAATCATTAATCTCAAATTCATTGGCTATGCTCTGCTTCAATCTGCTCATCTCTTTAAAATCATCTCCAGTCAGAATTATATCATCCACATAGACAATCAAGACAGAGACCTTATCTTTGGTAAATTTCTTTGTGAAGAGAGTATGATCAGATTGTCCTTGTGTATACCCTTGGCTCTTAACAAACTTTGTAAATTTCTCGAACCAAGCTCTGGGAAACTGTTTAAGACCATATAAAGATTTCTTTAGTTTACATACCTTAGTTCCAAACTTCTCAATAAAGCCAAGTGGAGGTTCCATATAGACTTCCTCCTCTTAGTCTCAATCAATGTTTTAAAAACCGGACCGGACCGCCCGGTTCAACCGGTTGAACCGCTACCCAGGCATATTTCCGGTCCGGTTAACCACTAAAAATCATTTTAACCTAAACACTGCTGAACCGACCGGTTCGAACCGGTTCAACCACTGAACCATCGAACCGGAACGATTCAAAGCAAAGGCCGGTTTTCTTCCATTATCTATAAATTGTTTTGCCAACAAACCCTAAATCTCAGAGTCCCAGACTCCCGACCGTTGCCTTGCCTCTCCCTTTCGATCGCACTATCTCTGCTTCGACCTCTCTGTACTCTCTAGGAGATAATAGGCTTCGGCGGTTCCCTGATCTCCACCGTCCCTTCCAGCATTTTAGCCACCTTCCCCATCAACGGCCTCGTTTTGATCCGTTCCTGGAGACCACATCGTCTTGGTCTGTTTTTCTCTATCATCGTTCCATTCCATAGAGGCCACACGAAGATGACGAACTCGCTAAACTTTCGATCTCTCTCTCAGAACTCCATACTCCAAGCAGTGCAACAACACTTTCAATCTCCCTCTCAGCCGATTTCTCTTGATTTCATTTCCGATCTACCTCGCTCTCATTCGTTACTGCCTACGAACTCCAAAGACGACAAACTCATCTTCCTTTTATAGCCTTCGACGACATTCTTCCGGTCTTCCCTATTCTTTATTTTTTTTATTTTTGTGAAATTTATATGTGGTTTGTTACTTTGTTTAACTGTAATGTTGTGAAATTTGTATCTGAACTGAGTAATTTTGTGAAATTTGCCTCTTTATTCACTGATTATATATATGATTTTGTGATATATATATATATATACACATATTAATAACATAATTATGACGTCACAGTTCAACTACAGTTCGCCTACCAGTGACCCATGACCTGATAACTTTTCCAGTTTGACGTCCGGTCCGGGTTTTAAAACATTGGTCTCCATTCAAAAAAGCATTCTTCACATCCAGCTGATTCAGAGGCCAATCATGATTAGCAACAACAGATAAGAGTACCCGAACTATATTTAGCTCGCCACTAGAGAAAAAGTCTCTGAGTAATCCACTCCATATGTCTGAGTGAAGCCTTTAGCTACAAGACGAGCCTTGTATCTTTCCAAAAATCCATCTAAGTTGTACTTCACGGTAAATACCCATTTGCAGCCAACAACTGTCTTCCCATCTAGCAGATCCACTATCTCCCAAGTAACTTTCTTCTCTAGAGCTCTCATCTCCTAAAAAATCGTTTCTTTCCACTCAGGAACATTTAGAGTCTCCTAGACACTATTAGGAATGACCACACTAGACACTTGTGAAATAAAGGCACAATATAAAGGTGAAACAAAAGGAGAAGTTGCGTTGGAATCGAGAAAGTTTCATGGAGTTCATAATTGCATAAAAGGAGTCCAAGTAGTGGTTGCATCGTGTTGAGGCACTTCTTCGACAGTCCCCGTATGCCCGGCCTGCCGGCCCGCTCTGAAGAATTCATGGGTCGACAAGCGGGCAAGACAGAATGGGCAGGCAATACTAACCAAGCCAAGCCCAGTTCTCGCCAATAAGCGCTGGTAGCTTGCTTCCGAGCCTTGCCAATACTTAGGAGATCTCTAAATCAATCAAGTCCTTTCATCCTTCCCTCTATCACATTCTGTAAGATACAAAATTTGACAAAGGATATTTGGTACAAGACCTAACACCTTTCCTAAGAGCAGTGGGAAGATCATGCTGACTAGAAGAATTTGACTCAGAATTACCTGGAGAAATCTTTAACGAGTCATCATGAATTTTATGATCCAATCTCTTATTAGATTCTTGGTAGTGTTGTGGGATAGTGCTTCTTTTTGTGCTAGATACTCCTTTGAATATACAAGACCTTTATACCGTTTTACATACATCTTTGTTGTTTTAGTATTTTGATTCTGAGACGGAATTACCAAAGGTCGTTCTAATAGGGTCAATATTTTCAACATTTAATTCATTTGTTTCCCTAGACTTTGTATTTTTCATATCATTCTCTTTCAGTAGCTATTTGTGAGAAACATCATCATGAACAAACTCAAAGATTAAACTATCTAAAAAATCATCTTCACTAGTGCTCTCTCCCTGAAGATGGGAATTGCTGTAGTAAGATTGTCCTTCAAAAAATGTGACATCCATAGATACGAACATATTTTTGGAAACAAGATTAAAACATTTATAACATCTCTGATTTGTAGGATAGCCTACAAAAATACATTTATGTGCCATTGCATCAAGCTTAGAACGTCAAGGATCATGATTATAAACAAAGACCATACTTCCAAAAAAAATTAAGGGAATATCTTTTGTTAGCCGAGTGGTGTTTTAAAGTTCAAAATTCTCGTAGGCAGCATATTAATCACATAAGTGGTTGTTAAAATAGCTTCTCCCCAAAAATACTTAGGAACCTTAGTTTGAAAACTTATAGCTCTAGCAACTTCAAGGAGATATTTGTTTTTTCTTTCAACCACCCCATTTTGTTGAGGTGTATTATCACAAGAGTTTTGGTGAACAATCTATTTTTCGGCAAAAACATTCCCTGACACAGTGTTAAAAAATTTCTTTCCACTATCACTTCGAAAAAATTTAATCTGAGTTTGAAATTGTGTTTGAACCATATTATAAAAAAATTTAAACACAATCTCAACATTAAATTTTTCTTTTAAAAGGAACACCCAAGTGATTCTAATACGATCATCAATGAAAGTAACAAACCAACGTTTTCTAGAAAAAATTGGCACTCTAGAAGGACTCCAAACATCACCATGAATCATGGTAAATGGTTTTGATTTTTTATATGATTGAGATGGAAAAACAGCCTGATGATAATTTGCTAATTCACAAGATTCACACCAAAAAACAGAAGGATTTTATTCATGAATAACTTGGGAAACAAAAGTTTTAAATATTGAATGTTTGAATGTCCCAATCGATAATACCATAACATAATCTAACTATCACTAGAAACAGAAATAGAATTGAAACAAGTCTGCAGATCTTGCCTTCCAAAGGTTGATCCGTTATTAAAGAGGTAGAGGCCACCATCTTGTTTAGCACCCCCAATCATCTTCCCTGAGGTTAAATCCTGAAATTCACAAAGAGAAGATCAAAAATTAACTTGACAATTATGATTAAGAGTTAATTTGCTGATAGGTTTGATATTATATGACAAATGAAGAACGTGCAAAACATTTTTAAGAATTAAAGACGAGGAAATGGTAACTGTTTGCGCAGTGTCAGCCATATGATCGGTAGCACCTGAATCTAATATCCAGGAGCCATTAGACTTGGTACAAGCAATGGAAGCAGTGAAAGAGTTACTTGATTGTGCTAGAGAACAAAATGGGTTAGAATTTCCTAAGGATTGGGACTGAAACATTTTATATAGGTGCTCTATTTGTTCCTTCGTAAACAGAAGTGACTTTGAGGAAGATTGTTGCCCTGGATCTGTGCTGCTAGCTTGAAATGCGCAGACATCTCCTCCTAACCAAGTGTCACTACCTGGTTTTTTCTTCCAATTTGCCAGTTTCCCATGCAGCTTCCAGCAACTTTTCCGAGTATGCCACAGCCTTCTACAATGGTCACACCAAGACCTTTGCTTTCCTCCTCACCTATCTCTATCTAAATTTGCACCTTGGGCCACAAGAGCAGATCCTTCACCATCTACTTTTGGTTCATAGATGTTATTCAACATCACTTGTTACTGTGCTTCTTCTCTACGTACTTCGGAAAAGACCACCTTTATCGATAGCAAGGGTTGTTTTTCTAAAATACGTTCTCGAATCTCATCGAGTTCTTTGTTCAAACCAGCCAAGAACACAAATACGCGGTCTCTCTCAATCTTCTTTTTGTACCGAGCACTATCATTTGAATTTTCCCATTGTTCATCTTCAAACATATCCAATTCCTACCAAACCGCCATCATAACATTATTGTAGGATGTTACCTCAAGATTGCCTTACTGCATCTTCCACATTCGAGAGTTTAATTTGAACAATTGTGAGTGATTGTCCATATCTGAATAGGTTTCCCGAGTTGCTTCCCAGACATCGCTAGCCGTCGGCAGAAAAAGGGCTTTCTAACAATTGGTTCTATGGAATTGATCAGCCAGGCAATCACCATTGAGTTTTCCGAACGCCACTGCCTGTATCTTGGATCATCGGTGGCTAGCGGTGTCACTTCGCCATTCAAGTGCCTGAGTTTCCCTTTGCCGTCATCGATCACTAACCGCACGAACTGAGACCACTCAAGGTAATTCTTTCTTTTAATTTGTAAATGGTAATTTGAAGAGAATTTTTAGAAAATGAGGCACCGAAATCGGCAACTGCAAGGAGACAGCTGACAGAGGCTGCTGCGAAGCTCCCCCTGACGACATCACCAAAAACGGCGGCTGCGAACCCCCCAACGACGTCACCCTCAGCTTGCATCTGACGATGCTGAGACAGAGCCAACCATGGCAGCTTTGAAATTCAGGATCGAACCCTAGGTCTCTGATGCCATATAGAAAAAAAGGAGGGAATAATTCTCTTATTCATTGATACAATTACAAGAGAACAAACACCTTTAACTAAGAAAAGAATGACACACGGTTGCTAACCCTAAAATCTCATACAATCAATGAATTTCCTAATTTATTCAAATCACTACTTTCCTAATTTATTCAAAACTCTAATCAATCAAACCCTAACAAAAAATATCCCTAATTTACCGAAAATAATGTTAAACATTACAATCAATCATGTATATATCATGTAAACACATTATATTAATATATCAGAACATGAATTGAGCAATCCAAACAAGAATTGATATGTAAAACCAATTTTTAGTTCATGACAAAAATCTGTAAAATGAGTTCTTGAATGTTTCAAAATATTTTGATCAGGATTCTTCAATTCAAGGATGGTTTAATCAAATTGATTGATATTTATGATGTTAAACATCCTTAATCAAGTATAGGAACATTCATATAACACTTAGAACAAGCAAAGATCGCCAAAACATTAAGCCGAAAACAGAGCAGGAGCGAGAAAACATTTTGCCGGGAAGTAGTGAACTACATTTGGCACAAGTAGTCGGCTACTTGTGCTGTAACTTCAGCAGATGTGCCGTTTTCGTCTGTTTATGGTTTTTAGCCTCGGTTCATGATTGTTCATCATTTTAAACACTTCTAAAACATATAGTGATGATATTCAAGGTGTTTTGATGATTCAAATACACAATGCACCTTATGATTATTTTAAGAACATAATTTTCCAAGTTTGCATAGTTATAATCAAACGGTGATTTTTCCAATTTTGCCTGTAATGAGCAAACACATAATATACATTGTGATATTTAGGCATATTGGACATGTCTAGATCAATGTATTACAATTTCATGCACTCTCGGTATGTGTGTGCGTCCTATAGAGTTCCAAGTTCAATATCCTTGAGTAATGTTGTCGAAATGAAAAATTGCATTAATTAAATCATATCTTTCGACTTGAATTCATCTCCATGATATATTTCCGTGATGTTTGGATGATCTATACTCAAAAAATTGGTTAGTTCATTTAAAATTTCAAATGTGATGTTATAGTCAAAAACACATTTTCCGGAGATAATATAAATATACATAGATAGTAGAGAAATACATTGCAAGTTATAATTAAGGGTCAATATGGAAAAAATATAGCTAATAGAGAAATATAGAAACGTTTAATTAATTGAGGAGTTAATCACGTTGATTATAGAGGGCGGTTAGCAAAACAAATAATTATAGAGGGCCAAAAATTATAACTTAATCCTAAATCTGTAACCTGTAACCCCCTAAAAAACTATTCTCGAATCCAATTAAAGTCATTAAACTCCAAACCCAATTTATTAGATAACCCAAGCAACCCTCAAAGAAACCTTACGCAAGCCTAGCTTATCACAAAAGAAAGAAAACCCTAAACCTACTCAATGGCACCAGCAGATGTGAACTCAGCAGCAAGGGAGGGAGAGGCCGAAAGTTGATTTTAACCTTCAGTCTTACCCTCGCTGTCCCTTCTCCAGCCTTCGGCGACCCTTACCGCACCAAATACAACCTTCGCTGACCCTCTTCAGCCTCCGGTGATAATCGTGTACCCTCCACAGCCTCCGGTTCGCCAGATTTAGCGATCCAGATTGCCGGAGAACCTTGATCTGGCACACACGAACCAGATTGCAGTTCCATAGGAATAGGTAACCATGGTACAGCCATAAAGGCCCACATCCACTAAACAAAAACAAAAGGGATCGTTTCTGTAATGCTCAACTCAATTGAATATGATAATAACCATTTTAAAGAACTCCGAAACTGAAATATTACAGTAACAACCAACAACAATATGATTTCCTTCATCTTTCAAATCTTAGGTTCTATACTTGTTATATCTATTTTTATTTTTTTTATCACTTATATGATGAAATTCTCCCTTTTATAAAATATCATGTTAGCTGACGTGCACTTCATCAACATAGCACTGTGCATAACAAACGAAGTCAGAGTCGACATGATAGCTTGGGTGTGAGATGTGCATTAAATAATAAACGAGTCCATAACATTTTACAATCTTGTAACAAGATTCGAAGTTGCACCTTATTGTGAGATCTATCTACAGCAACAATCTCTCCTTTGTCCTTCATCAGGATTGCAATGGCAGTAGTTTTCCCCCCTGGAGCTGCACACAGATCCAATATCCTCTCTCCTTGCTGAGGATCTAAGGAATAATACAAGTTGGAAAAATAGTAGAAAACACAGGAAAATTTGATTGCAAATTGAATATAAATTATTTAAATAAAGCAATATAAATGCACTCATGAGAAACTATAACAAACAGCAAAAGGTGACAAAAAGAAATTCTTTCATGTTTCTCAAATTCGGAGTTATTGATCAGGCCATGTTTGGTAAGGAAAATTTTTCATTTTTGAAGTACAAAAAATTCATGTGGTTTCAGTTTCCATCGAAATTTGAATATAATAATACAATCAATCACAAGACCTCTACTTTTAGTATTCCCCTATAAGGTAACATAAGAGAAAGAAATCCTTTAATGTTTATCAATTTTGGAGTCATAAATTAGGCCGGTTTTCTTAAGAAATCGGATTTTTTTTCTGAGAATATAAAACCTAATTGCTTTTAAAAACATAATTTAAAATTATATAAAAATAAGAAGTTTAAGAATTTTGAATCAAGCACATCACATTTACTTTTAATATTCCCTTTTTTTTTTTAAAGAATCTATGTTTTTGTTTTTATTTATTTTTTCTCTTATCTCACTTTTTAAAAAAATTGTCAATCAATAACATAACCTTTACTTCTAGTTTTGACACATTAATAATAGACATTATGCTTCAAGAACTTTTGTTTAAGTAAACCAAACAGCTTTTCAGTGTTCTGATGGTCCAAAATTTTACAACAATATGTTTTGCAGCTGCAAACCATACAGGCCCTGAAAAAGCTGGTTTATCTGTTGCTCTTTTCCTATAAAAGTGCAAATTCTAGAAACACAACTTTACTGATCTGAAGTACCATGGAGAATAAGGGGTACAAATAGTTCGGGACAATGTTAAGGAATTTCAAAACAAGCATACATATTATGCCTTCTTGTCCTCAACGTATCAAGAAGCCATGATTAAGATTAAGAAGAAAAATAGAAGGATGACAATGATGTTCAAGACTCATGAAGGGAAGGGATTTAAGCAGTGTCACGTATCAAGTTTCCAGGAGTTCAGTAAACCAAAAAAATAAAGGGAAAAGGTTTCAAAGTTAGGGATTCCTATAAAGATAATGGGTGCCCATCCTTTCTTCCTATTTGCTCTCTTTCCTTTTTCTCTTTCAACTTTTCAAGAAGAAATGGAAATCAAGAAGAAAAACACTTTTGGGAATCACATTTAGGTGAAAATGACCATGCCCTTCAACCATGTAAGACTGTTTTGTGATGCTACTCCTAACAATGTCTGATTACGTCACCTTCTTGTTGAGGTGTCAAAATAAAAACCAGGGGTGAATTTCCACGAGATCTTGAAGATCTTAGGTCAAATTACTCTTTCCAGCCACCGGTAGATGAGGCAGCCCAAGTCCAACACTCCAACCCAACATAGTGTGCAGAGACTGCATTCACTCAATTTCCCATTTTCCGAAAAGGAAATCCAAAAGTCTAAACATCAGAATCCGCTGTTTATTTCTAATTTTTAACAAGCAAGAGTGCTTCAAAACTTTAAACAACTCCACCACTAGTTTCCCGAATAACCTGAGCTAAGCTTGTCCACATAGTGTAGCGAAGGCTCCAAAATGTGCATATGATCCTTGTGAATCACTGCATAACGTTTCATGACCACTTGGCTACACAATGATCTGTAGAAGGATTTCACAGAAAATTGATCCTAGTTATCATCTGCCCGAATCAACCTATCCCCTTTTACGCCTCTTCTGCTCAAATTTCTTGAAGCACAGAAATAATAGCAATTCTGGACATTTCCAATCCAGAAAATCTCTTGAAAAAACAGAGTCCAAAACAAATAAGTCCGAAGAAATGAGACACTCAAACACTGGGTCATTCTTATCACTAGTCACCACAAATAAAGAGGGAAACAGGTCAACCAAGCTGGAATCCTTACGCCATTTATCAAGTCAAAGCTGAACCCTCCCCAATTTCAAAAACGGTAAAATTCCAAAATGAACTTAAAATTTCTTCTATACTTTTCTACAGTTTAAAGTTTAAACCCCAACTCCATAAGAACAACTGACAGCTCCTGAAGACCAACTGCCCACTTGCCGAATCTAGAGAGCACCACTCTCCTCCAAAGACCCTCCTCACAAGAAAACCTCCTAAGCCACTTACCTATAATAAGAGCTTTACTATGAGTTCCTAACGCCAGTACATACAGCACACAATGATTCGTCAATAAGATAGTTCCCAAGTATTTTTACCAGTTGAAGAAAAGTAAATACTGTATGATTCAGAACCTCGAGTTCTCCCAAAACGAGATCAAAATAAGCAGCAGCACTTCAATAGAATATAAAGAAAATAAATAATATTCAGTATAAATTTGATAAACTAAGAGAGAAAGGAAAATACCTAATGCATGGGCAGTGATTATGCTTGGCAGGTTTTGGAGAAAAATGTTCCCCTCAAGCAAATCTGGAATGCCAAAGATTTGGGCACTTCAATTTCTGAACAGCATAGTTTCAGCAGAAGCATAATAAACATCTTCAAAAAAATGAAAATTTAAAAATAAATAAATAAAATCCCTTTTTTGATATGCCACATCTCAACTCCTGATATATTATGAAGTAACAAATAGAAAATGCCAAGTAGGGGCTCCTAAAAACAACACTATTAAAGAAGCTCACTGCACCAAGAGGGGGGATGCCATATATTCAAGCAGTGTTTAGAGGGGGTTTTCGGCTGGATTTTGTTCAGTTCCACTATGATTAGGTGCATAGATTTTTCAAGCGAAGGCACAAGTGCATTTTCCATATGTAAATAATGAGGGAAAGAAGGCAGATCTCTTCAAGAATTTATATTTTATGAAAAATTTGTCAAACCTCTGTAGCACAATTTGTTGTTTATGGATAAGGATCATTATCATGGCATTTGATATGCAGCTTGTTCCAACACGTGTTATGAAAATCTTAATTGTACATGAATGACAGTAGAAATGACCATGCTGAAGCAATGAAACATGGATTGCAATCCAACTAAATATTGTAACAGTCAGATATTAGATCTAATTGAAAAAACGATGATGTTATATAACTTAAAATACATAATATAATACACAGCACTCCTGCACATTCACTTTGCGTCTAGCTTACTAAATGATTAACAGAAACAAGAACAACCAAATTTTCATGAAATACCCCTATTTTCCATCAAACATCTGTGCAATATCTGGAGAGGCAAGTGAAAGAATATGATACCATTGAAAGAAGGCAGATTAAACACTCGACTGCTCATATCCACCGCAACTCCTTGTGACACGCGAAAGATCCCTGATCTTGACATCATTGCAGCTCCTTGACCAATATAGAGCCCTTTTCTTTCGTCAAAATGAGGATCTACTTGAAAGAAACAAGAAAAAATATTATAAGATAAACGTAAGATAAGAACAACTCCTTCCATAAAAACTGGAGCAACATAAAGGATGCCAGCTGATGAGTAATAAGAAAAATGAACGAGAGCAGCCCTTATTGTTCAATTTTAGGTGGAAATACATTATATGTTATAAATAATTACATAATTTAAATGTTAGGAGGCGAGCCTTGAGTACAAAAATAAGGTTGCTCTATTGTCACCTAGAGGTCCCAGGTCCAAATCTTGAAAACACTATCCCTGTATGCAAGGTAAGACTGCATACATTTGACCCTCCCAAAACCCCCCACAATGGCAGGATCCTTAGTGCACTGAGCTGCCTTTTTTAAAATTTAAATTAAATGTTAGGGTCATAGTCTTAGGTCTGAGATAACAATTGTAAGTATTTATCATTACTCTTAATGCATGAATAACAACATAACTCAACAAACTATCAACGCTTGCGCGCTTAGTTTACCATATTTTATATAACAACGGTTGCATACATTATTAAACTAATATGAACATGTGCGGTGGGAGGCTAAGGTTGACAATTTAATCAATTTCCTCCATTCCTTCTTCTCTATGCCTTTCATTCCTACTCCTAAACCATAATTCTTCATTTTTTCACTTGGCATCCAGATTGTCAATCCTATCTTAAACAAAGATGATTGATATGAGTAACTCAAATCTGCTGAAGCCATCATCACATCATGCTAACATCAGCATGATATATTGGCACCCCAATGTTCATCAACATGATATCATATTCGTCTCAGCCTCCAAATATTTTTTAATTATTATTCTTTTTTTTTTTCCTGATGTCCGTTCTCTATTTTCAATTTATTTTTGAAATTTTAGTACTTTTTCTATTGATCTGTTGTTTGTGGCTTTTTGGGAAAAAGTGAAATAAAATATATTCAACGGTATTAGAGTTATTAAGTTTATCTTGTATTATGGGTAGAATAGATTTTTCTTTGTTTTCTAGGTCTTTCTATTATAAGCATATATAAGTTATCTTTCTTAGATATTTTCTTGTACACTTTATTCATTATTCACTATAACAAACTCTACCCTCCTTTTCTCTTTTCTCCTTGGATTCTATGTTATTCATATATCTTAAAATATGGGAGCCAAAAGCAAATCAGATGTTGCTAGGGTTGATGGTGGTTAGAGTTTTGAATCGATTGGTGGCTATTTTTGCAATTTGCAGTCTAGGGTTAACTGTTCTTTTGGTCTGCCAATATTAATTGGTTTATTTTGTGCTTTCCAGCATCTTTTTGCTGTTATTCAGTGTTTTTGAAAGCTGTGCAATGGACTTGCTACTTGTTCTTGCCTTATACTTTTTGTTTATCGGGTTCGCTAGTTGTTAGGACCTTTTTTTTTTTTAACCTTAATTTGGGAAGGGGCATTTTAGTTAAATTACAATTAAATGACAGTTGACAAGGACTAACACACTCTAAAATCTTATCAGTAGGAGTAAACTTCACTTAACAATCACAGTAGGATATATAATTTAAAATGCAAATTGTACATAGGATAATAGGGACTAACCCAAAGATAAATGTGAGGAATACATACACATATCGTATACACATACACAAATAGATAAATGCATCCTCTCAGAGTGAGAGAATCAAGAAAATGGAGCTAATACATTAACAGTTAAAGAACACTTCAAAACAGTATATAAGTTATATCAGAAACAGTAATTTTAAGAAGAATGTGAATTTAAAAAGTAGCAAGCATACTAGTGCTGCATGGCCTGTTCATTCTAGATTTACTCGTTCTCTGAAGACCAGGAAATATTTATGTAACACTTGTATAAAAGAAACTTCACATTGAGTGTAAAATGAGTAGAGAAGAACTATATGCTTCTTGCCTGTTGGCAGTCCCTGTAGAACAGTCCCACGTGTTATACCAACACCCCATCCACCACTGAGACCAGCCTGCTCCACAGCAACTGAAACTGCAACTGTATCCCCTTTCTCAACATGAGCACTGCAGGCCAATACACCAGGAACAAATACCTAAATAATTTTATGAAAAAAAAAAAAAAACAGAGTTGTCTGTCATCACCCAAAAATCTATGCTTATGGAAGCAAGTTGCTCTAGGTAAGAAATCTATAGAAACAATTAAGCACATGATGCTGCATGCACTAGAAAGTAAGATGTGACATATCTAAATGAACTTTATAAGCTAGGATGCAGAAACATTTTTACAGATCCATGCCTCACCCATCTCTAACACATAGAAGCATGAACGGGAGGCAGGAATACAATGTTCTAACATGATTCTTCGCTTCAGTTAATATTCTCAATTGTAACTGGTACTTTCATGCATACAACATCCATTTTTAAACTTAATATATAATATTTACTCACTCTGTTTTCAAATTTTAGATTGCACAACCATGATACTAAAAGTTTAAAATCTTCCCAATACAGGTAACAGATACTTGAGATTAATTTTGGTGGGCTGCATATCCATTTTGAGTAGATTTTGAGCACGTTGAACCCCGGAACAGAAACGTTCTCTACCTGGTGGGTGAGGAAATGAATGCTAGCAAGTTACTCAAACGACCATTCCAGTGACTCCACTCCAGCCATTCACAATTTCTCACATAATATATTGAAAAGTAGGCACATTCCTACCAATGAATTGTCAAAGATGATGGGGCCACTTGGTGTATGTCCCAGTTGTGTGTTGGACTCTTGATTGTTGGTAGTAGGGAGGTAGACCGAGATGTGTTCCTAGGGTTCTTTGGGGTTTGATTCTGTTGGCTCTTTTTTACTGTCTGCGTAGTGTGCGGAGTCGATGTAGTTTTGATAGTGTTGTTTTTGTTGGTTACCTTCTTGGAAAAATCCTTCTTGTATATGTTATTTTTTGGGTGGAAAGGTTGTTAACCTTCAGGAGCCTTGAGTTTTTTTCTTCAAAATTGTCTTGAGTATTTTTTTCAAAATTGTCTTGAGTTGCACAAGTGATGCTACTAGAGGTTCAAATCTTTTTAAACAAGAATCAAGTGCTCTAGATTATTTTCAGGGAACTACATACCAATCTTGAAAAAAATTTGAGCACCCTATGACATTTAAAGCTCTCTATTTGGAGGGACTCAGCCTTCAAATGTCTGGTCCTAATAACAGGCTGTTCAATCGCACAACTGTTAAGACTTATCATTCGAACACTTTGCTGGCAATTGTATATAAACTATGAAGTCAATTGAAAAGTTTCCAAACTGAATCTTTTCCTAAACATACTTTGGACTTCCCGATACCTATTTTAATCAATTCTAATATGTTTAAAGATTGCTCAAGTCTTCCCTATAATTAATGACCATCTCACACCTCCTAAGAAGACATTTTACTCGAAATAAGAACACTGACTTTTAATGAGTGCCAGTGTTGTAAAAGGCAAGGACGTTGGGTGGGGTGTTTTCACCTGTTCGGAGTGAGGTGTAAGCCCCATAATACCTAAATTTTTAATACTTTAATATATTATATATAATTAAAAGATAAAAATATATATATATATATATATATGTGAAAAATAAACACGGATAAAATCATAAGACGACAAAAGTTACGAATCATAAATAGTAATTTAATTGAAATTTTATTTTCCATATGAGACCAACCTATTTAGGGATACTATTAAATATTGATCTTTTTTTGTTTATCTAACAAATAATAATCTTCTTTGAAATCTGGTCAAAGACTCCAAATTTCTCTTTTATTAATTTTAAAAAATATAAATTAGAGGCGACAATTACTTTATTTCCAAATAAAACATAAAAAAACAGCATGACTTAATCATAGTTCTCCTATTTCCACAATTCTCCTATTTTTGCCACTATCGACCTCTGCTTCCTATCTGAATAATAACTTCTGCTACCCCAAACCTCGGTCACACATCCAACCTTCGTTGTCTGGCATCGACGAAGTGATGAACACATAGACGAACATACCAAACAAGTGCAAAATCAAATTTTGTCTCTCTTGATTTTTCTAGTGATGGAAACACAGGGTGTAAGCCCCGATAAACTTAGCCCTGGGCGATGTTGGGCGTTGCCCACGGCATTTGGGCGCAAGCCCAGCTGGAAAATAGCCCTGCCTCATAGCCCCGGGTAGTTTAGGACAGCCCCGCCTCTGGGAGAGGCCCGGGGCGAGTCCCACGAATGCCGTTTGCAACATTGATGAGTGCTTGAAACCGACGCACATTATACACTTGCACGTCATTCATGGGTTTGGCTGATGCTTGACCCGAGCCATGGTAACAGAGATAAATCCAGGATGTTGTAGATCATTGACTGAGATCATCAGGCAAATCCCAAAAATTCCAAACCTTGTAAGCCAAAGTGATCTCCAAGGTACTGCCTGCATACTAACCAACCCATCCACACAATAGAAATTCAAAAAATTCAGTCACGCTTTAATACCATCATCGTCATATAAAAGACCCAATATTTCCAAAATTACGCTTGTTGGCACCAATGCCCACTAATGAAGAAATAGAAGAAATTTCCTTCAATCATTTCATGATTTTCTTAACTCCGAAACCTGAGCATGATTCTTGAACATTTTTAGAGGTTATAGCGGGATGAATTGACCACAAATCCCAAATTATTCTATTGGATACTTGGAAAAAAAATGGAGTGAGTGGAGAATATCCATGAGGAAAATTAAAAATATGTTCTCCTAATGTGGAAGTGCAAGCTAGAATGCTTGTACTGCAAAGAAAAGAAACACTTTGACATACATAAACTTTACATGGAAACTTTAGTACTATATATTGTTCATATGTGGGCAGTTCAATAGTATGGTTACCTGTGCACCTCGAAGAACAGCTTCCGCACATTTCCGACTCACAACGACCTCTTTTGGAGGCCTGTCATTTTCATAATCATAATGAACGGCATGTGGTCCCGATCCTCTAACAAATAAAACATAGTCCATCCCAGGTAAAGGACATCGAGAAATGGGATTCTTTTGTATGGTGGCTTTCAAAGAGTCAGAAAATAGTTTTGAGGAAGAAGTACTACAGTCATACAAACACTGAATACTATTAGATTCTTCAAGTGTACTTTTCCGCATCTGGTCCTTGTCAAAATTAGTGGCTGCATCACTTGTGCAGATATTTATGTTGTTGATTGCACTAGGAAGATCTGTTTGCTGTAGAATTGCCAAAAGCTTCTCAATAACAGCATCACTTGTCGACTTGACTGTATTTACACGAATGCAAGAGTAACAAGATGGACGCCTAATACATAAGAGTACAAAAGTGTGAATAAAGATAAAACGGCATTATAGAAAGGAAAAGGTGTCATGATATCTTCACCAGACATGTTCAACACATAAGTAGAAAAGACTGACAAAAATACAGACATTACAAGTACGAAGTGTTTAGAATGCATGTCAACGAGGATTTCATAGACATTGAGCTTTTATATTATTAAGCATGCAGTTACTATCCAGCATTTTCTAAAAGACAGAGCCCGCACCTACCCCGGGCTTGGTCCAAGGTGAGGCATTCCAAAAACATCTCACATCTCATGAGAAAAGTACCAACCAGCATACATTTTTTTCCATCTTGGATTGTTGAAGCTTATATGGTTCAGTTTTTACACCTTTTTCCTAGAGCCTTGTGTTTTTAAAAGAACTTTATCTAAATTGTCATTGATACGTTTCACATATTTCTATGATTTCACATTTTTTGCCGGAATATTAACTTCAACAATATCACTTTATTCATTTCAGTTAACCAAATACTGAACTAGTTTAGTGTTATTTAGGTTCTGGAGCAGCAAATACTGAGCATAAAACTCAAAACATAAGCAATTAAAAACATTCAGAAAATGAAGGAGGAAACAGAAAGTTTATCAACAAAGCGATAATCTAAATTTGACAAGCAAGCATCAATTCAAACAATTTTCACATCAATCAAGCAGAAAATAAGCACTGAAATTCACAGGATAAAAATTACAGATTAGTGCTGAATCGCGAGAATAGGAAAAAAATGGGAAAGTATGCTGCAGCACTCACGTAAGGGATTCGGAGATGCGGGAGAAATGATCAGCACCGTATGCTTTGATAAAATACTCTTCCACCTGAGGGTTCCAACGCAATGTCGGGTTGTAGCAGTAACGATGCGATGGATCCATCTACAGCAGATGTTTCAATACTGATTCAGAAACTATTTCAGATAATAAGCGTATAATTAGGTTCAGAGAAAAGGGTACCACAGTAATGGTTGGGTTGGAGAGAGTGACGAAGGTTTTGCGGAGGGTTTTGAGCAAATCCCTCGCTTTCTTCATTCAAAGAGGTAAGAGCCGCTGCAGTGCGGTTCGACTTTGAAAGATGCATTTGAAAATCAAAATTCTTTTTGGAATCTTTGGGTTTGGGCTGTTCATGGGCCAGGCCTAATCGGGCGGGGTCCTATTTAATAAATTACAATAATTTGCAGAGCTCGAGCTTCCTTCGCTCATCGGGCCCTATTTATCTGCTCAAACTGGTCAAACCCGCTCATTAGAGAATGCATAGAATCCAAGTTCGATCCTGTATTTTTATTTTTTGAATAAATTATAAATATTTTTAAAATAAAATATAATCTATAACTTTGAATAAATTATAAATATTTTTTCGAATAATTATAAGTATTTATTTTTATAATTTATTTTTTGAATAAATTATAAATATTTTTAAAATAAAATATAATCTATAAATTATAATCTATAACTTTGAATAAAATATAATCCATAACTTTGAATA
Organism: Eucommia ulmoides; assembly: GCA_016647705.1. Lineage (NCBI taxonomy): Eukaryota > Viridiplantae > Streptophyta > Magnoliopsida > Garryales > Eucommiaceae > Eucommia > Eucommia ulmoides. Next base: position 10,128,782 of record CM028326.1, read on the forward strand.
AATTATAAATATTTATTTTTATAATTTATTTTTTGAATAAATTATAAATATTTTTAAAATAAAATATAATCTATAAATTATAGACCTTTAACTTTGAAGGCTCACTTAAAAGCAGTTTAGTCCCCACTTTGGAGTTCTTTACATTTATAATATAATCTTTAAAAAATTGTATTTGCTTGACGGGGTAATTTTCAAATTATTTATCATATAGTAAATCAGTCACACTCCGACCATTTTCTCAAAAATCGGCTAAAAAATGAGTTCTGATGGAGCTAATTTTTGTCCAAAGGAGCATTGGCTGCATTGAAACCGATGCTCCCCTAAATTTTCCAAAAAACAAAAATCTTGTTGTGGCCTACCACAGCAGGCAAGGGAGCATCGGCTCCCTATGAGCCAATGCTCTTTTTCTTTTCTTTTTTTCAATTAGAGTTAATTACATAAACATCCCTTGGTGTTTGTATAATTAATTTTTTTTAATATGTTTTTAAGTTAAATAAAAAAAATCTTACATCCGCTGATTAGTAGAGAAAATTAAAGTTTAATCATAAAAATTACATTTTAATTTTTTAATTTAATTATACAATTTTGAATTTTGAATAATTAATTAACATTTAAGATTAAATTAAAAAATTAAAATTATATTTTTCAAATGTGACTAATTTCATTATTAGTTGTGGACTGCCACAACAAGCAAGGGAGTATTGGCTGCATTGGAGCCGGTACTCCCCTAAATTAAAAAAAAAATAAAAAAAATCATGTTGTGTCCTGCCACAGCAGCAAGGGAAGCATCGGCTCCCTATGAATCCATGCTCCCTTTTCTTTTTTAATTAGAGTTAATTAAACAAATACCACTTGTGTTTGTGTAATTAATTTTTTTTATATGTTTTTAAGTTAAATAAAAAAAAATCTTGCATTATCCGCTAATTAATCGAGGAAATTAAAGTTTAATCATAAAAATTATATTCTAATTTTTTATTTTAATTATACAAGTTTGAAAATTGAATAAATTTGAATAATTAATTAATATTTTAAAATTAAATTAAAAAATTAAAATTATATATTTTTGAAAGAGTATGTGTCATTAATTTCCCTTATCACTTTGCACTATACCAGATACCTTCTCTTTTATTTTGCAAATATCAGATATCTCCCCTTTTTTTTTAAGGATGCCACAAGAAACCGAACCGATGGGTAACCGAGAGAAACCGAACCTAATGGTTTAATTTTAAAACCTACTAAATGGTTTGGTTTTGATTTTGATTTTGAAATTAGCAACCGAAGTGATTTTGGTTTTAATTTTGAAATAGAAACCGTGAAACCGAACCGCGAAACCGAACCACAAAATCGAACCGCGAAACTGATACTTCAGAAATATTTTTATTACATATATATCCTTATTTTTTATATATTTACATTTTAACTCTAATATATGTGTGTGTGTGTGTGTGTGTTTTATTACACTTTTAGCCTTCCTTTTATCTTATATATATATATATATATATATATATATATATATATAATATTAAAAGGGTATTAAGTTTCACTTTACAAATCATAGCCGACTCATATATTTATATATAAAGGTGATAGTGATAGGGTTTCACTTCACAAATCACAGTCGACTAATTCAGTTTTCACTCCTTCATCAGATCATCTCTTCTCTTTCTCTCGTTGGCAATTCGGCATTGAAGACTCGTAACCACTAGCTCCATTATTGAATCGCATTTCTCACATCTTTGCTTGTTTGCTTGTTTTTTTACAGGATTAAAATCGTCGCTGCTTTTGCTTTGGAGAATTTGATTTTGATTGTTGTGGCATACTATAGTATTTTAATTATGGTTATTGTTTAGAAATTTTAATTATAGTTACTGGTTGAAAACTTTAAATAAGATTATTTTGTGTGTTTTTTTTTTAAGAAGTTATGTTTGATATTTTTTTTTTCGTTTATATATAAAACACATCGATATGCGGTTTTGGCTTTATTTTTAGTTTTTATAAAATTGAAAAATCTTAAATGGTTTCGCGGTTCGCAATTTTGGTTCTGGATTTGTGTACCGTTACATAAGAAATGATCGATTTCTATCTGACGGTTTTAGTTTTGGTTTGATATATTTCTAGTCGTTTTGGTTTTGGTTTTATATGAAACCGAACCAGTGGCATCCCTAGTTTTTTTGCTCAAACACCACTTACCTTCTTTTTGACAAAACTGCCATTAGGTTATTTCAAAAAAAAAAAATCAAATCATTAGCACCCCTATATTTTTAAAATTATATTTTTTACCCTTAATTTTTTAAATAATTATATTTATCGCCCACCACCGCCCAACTCCCACCACCCAACGCCACTGCCACCTCCACCTCCTACCACCGCTGCCACCCACCACCCTCCGCCACCTCCCACAGCCATCACCCAACACCACTGGTAACGCGGGAAAAACACGCCGCTACTTAATCTCGCAAGTATACGAGGTCTAAAGTTTTAATATAGTGGATCTTTGAAGATCGGATATCGTTTCCACAGAGAAAAGTGTAAATAATTGAATTGAATATCGCAATTGACGTAGTCTCGTGTTATCCTGACGACGGAAAGCGTGAATTGAAATTAAACTAAGCTAAATTACAATTAGTGGGTTAATTCTAACTAAGTTGATTAATTAGGGATTGATTTCGTTCACTTAATACACGTTTGATTTCGTTAGGTTGACAATAACGGAGTTTAGGTATCCGACAATCTCGGTTCGTAAACTCTTCCGCCACCTCTTCTGAGTATAAGACGAGGGAATACGTGACTTCGAGTCGACGCCGAGGTCTCCCTCAATGTCTTAATGACTCTAGGCCGCGTGAGTCTTGACCCAACGTCATCGATTGCATACTAACTAACGCCCTCCCGGGTCGTTAGGTCGTAACGATGTGTTTACCCTAGTTCAAATCCAGGGTTACCTCTCCCGAGTGTCAAACCCTAGATTCTCAAATCCAACCCTAATACCGTTACAAGCATATTAAGATTGTCTTCAAATGATAAACACAATCAGACTTAAAACAACAACCGTTAAAGAAATGTATATTAAATCAAACGAGTATTTACACAACTACACCTTCCCCTAACTAATCTCTAAATTTACACTAACATGTTCTTAGCCAATACAACATAAATCAAGAGGAGATCATCATTACCAACTATAAATATTTAAATATAAAGATGGAAACAAGGGAAGAAAAGCCAAATCTCAAAGTGGAGTAGTCTACTTTCGCCAAAGAATGATCCTCCCGAACTTCCTCTTCTCGCTTGATGAACTTCCTCTTCTAGCTCTTCAAGGATTGGCCAAGAACACTCTTTAAAACTAATCTAATCTACTTCTTAAACTAATCTAATCTAACTAAGGTGGAAGAGAGCCCCCAAGAACAACCGGAGCCTCCTTTCATGTCTAAGGAGTTCTAACCTCTTTAGCAATTAGGGGAGAAAAGGGTTTTATAGGCAAGGGTTGGAAATATCTTCAAAATATCTAAAAACAGATATTTCTGTGCAGAGTGTCACCGCCTAAGCGGTGTTTCACCGCTCGGGCGGTGGACTTAAGTCAGTTAAGTTCTGTCGGTAACTTCGCCTAAGCTGTGGTTTTTCCGCTTAGGCGGTGGCTGCTGGCAAGATATTATGTTGTTTTCTCGCCTAGGCGGTGGTTGAGCCCTTCAACACTCTAACATTCTGCCTCTTTTCCGCCTAAACGGTGGAACTTCCGCTTAGGCGGTGGTCTTCATTCACTGAAAACCCTGTTTTGCACATTTTGTCACCGTTTCTCCACCGTTTTCACTTGTTTCTCGCTCTTTGAGGTCATTTCCCTGTTCTACACTAAAACACACTAAAACACAATTAAATATAATTAAAATGCTTGAGAACTAATAAATCTGATTTAGAAATAGATAAGTTTTTCACACCTATCAATATCCCCAAACTTAGAATTTGGCTAGTCCTCGAGCCAAACACTAACACTAAACTACACTAACTAACAAACTAACTAACAAAAAAAATGAAAAATTACACTAACATAAAAGAAGTATATGCACGTAAATATAGAGTTCAATCGAAATGACCAATTTGTTCCTCCCTCAACATTCCTAAATAGGATCAAGTTCGAGAAGTAACCCACACCAAGTGGTGTTCTAGAATTTCAACTATCAATATCAATAAAAACTATTCTAGATCCATTTGAAGTGTGTGTGTGTGAGAACTCAAATGCATAACTAGTCAAATACCGGATTCGATTATTCAATTGTTAAGCTCATAATTTAAACCGTTGAAGGATTCAGGAAAATCATAAGCTTGATTAGAGTCTACTATCCACTAATGTAGGCTCAGATATTCACAGAAATCAATAGGACTTGGTTTGACTTTAGAGAACGACCACGGGTATCACTTGGAATAAAATAGCAATTTGGTTTAATCAATCGATACCCGAGGTAAAATCGCTTGTCGCTATCCTCTCTCATGACCCCACATTTAAAGTACAACTCTGAATAAGAAACGAAGATCCTTGTATTCACTTGTTGAAAGAGAAGAAAAAGAAAATTATATTTACTTTTTTTTTTTAAAAAAAAAAAAAACAAAACAAAAAAAATTCCTAAATTAAGTCGAATAATTACAGTTTTAGGAGAGTGCAAAAAGAAGTTAGAGAAACACACCCCCAAACTTATTCGAATTTGTAAAATTTTAGGAATATGTAAAAAGAAATAATAGAAACACACCCCCAAACTTATTTTAGGAGTGTGCAAAAAAGAAATACTAAAGTGACAAGTGAATACACTAATACCGAATCAATAAAAATTTATCAGAAACTCGACCGCTCACTTGATATCACTCAATTTTGAAAATTATGTTTAGCGACTTTGGTTTAAGAAAAATTTAAATGAAAAGAGTATTTGAACGTTTTTAGAATTGATTATGTTTTCGGCTTCGACAGGGGAAATAAGGAATGAAAAATTTTCAAGTTAGCTACAATGGATCAAGCGAAAAATTGACTGCCTAAATCATGTCTCCGGAATTACCTTACCTAGGATTCCGCCTCAAGTTTTCCCCAAATCAAGTTCTAATTTCCTCATTTTCTATCATGAGCCTAATATCGAATAATTAACGTTTAATCGTTCAGATAATTATTCATTGAGTTCAAATGTCGTGCAATTTTCGGATCGAGATAATTTTCACCCAATCGACATGTTAAGCACACAAAACACACAAGGGAGGTATTACCCCCGACCTCAATATGCAATTTGGGGATAATTCTCATCATCGGGTCTTGGCCCAAATGAACTCATATCTAAGTATGCAAACACAACTTTATACATACACAATATTAAACTAATTCTAATACTAACATACATAAATTAATCTAATCACTAAACATTCAAAAATAAAAATTAAACTAACTAAACTTAAACATTTAAAAACTAAAACATTCAAAATAATAAAATACATACTCAAAATAATGGTTCATCCTTTTCTACAAAAAAATCAAAATGGATGAACAACCATTAAACTATCATCCAATCCATACCATCCAGGCCTGAACATGGCATTGTTCTGAAATCAGCGAACCCAATAAACATTTAGCATGAATGCATACAAAATGGGTTGAACACATACCTAGGGAATAAGACTTATTCCCTACTGTTCACCTGACAAGAAATTCCTCTCCACCACTATCACGTCGGAATGGAAATTGTAGCGGTTGTAAAAAGTGCGGCAGCAATGTCGAAGTGGTCACATATGAACCTGTGGATTTGATCTAGCACACACACACTAATCACAACGTTTCAACAAAATATGAAAATGTAGCATGCAATTTTGTTTCACACAATTTAACAAGCCATAGAAACTAAGTTATCACCAAAAATCAAACCAAAATCCCAAAGTGATAAAGAAAATCGCAAAAATGGGTTTGAAAATTGATTTGTGGTGGATGATTTGGGGTGGAAAACACAAATTTTGATAATGGAAGGATGATTTTTTTTAGTATTGGAACGGTTTGGAAGTGAGGTTTTAGACAAAAGGTGGAGGATTTTGGGGAAGAAGCCTTGCGATTTTAATTTTTGAACGAACAGGGGCTGTTTTTAACAGCAGAAGGTCCACCGCTTAGGCGGTGGATTCACCGCTTGAGTGATGGAACTCTTTTCTTTAAAATAAAACCTTCTGACGAAATTCCGCTTAGGCGGTGGTTTTTACGCCTAAGCAAAATTACACCAGTGTGCAACGTTTTGTTCTGCTGTTAATCCGCCTAGGCGGTGATTTTTTCGCCTAAGTGGTGGAGCATATTTTGAAAAATTTGTTGCATCCTGTATTTTTACCACCTAAGCGGTGGTTAACCGCTTGGGCGGTGGGCTGTTTTCACCCACTCTGTATTTTTACCGCCTAAACGGTGGTTCTCCGCTTGGGCGGTAGGCCTGAAACTCCCACTTTTGTGTTTTTCTCAAATTTTCAAAATACGGCTCCACCCCGTACATTTTTACTTCGTTTGTTCAACATATTTAAACTTAAAATACTTTCCCAAACTTCCACACTCCTAAATTCACTGCCGAACACGTTCCGAAGCCATGCCGGCTTCCAAAAAGAATAAATAATCAAATAAATAGTAACAAAAATCGGGTAATTTGATACCCTAAGTTTCATTTCAAAAGAATAGAGCTTGAGTTACCGTCCCTAACTGGACTTTTGTGTCACTAAGTATTTTTCACCAAAATTCCCCATAGACAAGGAATTTGAGCTCAAATGCTTAGTCGAATCAAGATCATGGCTTTGAAATCGACTTCTCCTCTCAGTCCTTATCATTTGCAATAAGCTCCATCTCAGGATTGAGATTTAAGAATTTCAATCTTCATCGTTTCTCGCACCGCTTGATCTCATTAACACAATGAAACAAAAATAAAAATTAAAAACAAAACAAAAATAAATGTCAGGATTAACATTCGACCACTTAGTCGCAATATCAACTTAGAATACACACTAATCTCATGTCTACAACGCCAAAGACTTGGTGTGTTGACGGACTAGGAAACGATACATTTGCTTTTCCTATATAAAACTTAAGTTCTGGGCCAATACCGCGTTTCTTTTGCAATATTCAATTAAATTCAAACTATCCCACGTCATCAATGCCCAAAACTTGGTATGTGTTGACGGGAACAAAATTTGACAATAATCAAATAAAATTCACACTAATCCCCGGCAACGGCGCCAAAAACTTGGTAGCGCGGGAAAAACACGCCGTTACTTAATCTCGCAAGTATACGAGGTCTAAAGTTTTAATATAGTGGATCTTTGAAGATCGGATATCGTTCCCACAGAGAAAAGTGTGAATAATTAAATTGAATACCGCAATTGACGTAGTCTCGTGTTATCCTGATGACGGAAAGCGTGAATTGAAATTAAACTAAGCTAAATTACAATTAGTGGGTTAATTCTAACTAAGTTGATTAATTAGGGATTGATTTCGTTCACTTAATACATATTTGATTTCGTTAGGTTAACAATAACGGAGTTTAGGTATCCGACAATCTTGGTTCGTAAACTCCTCCGCCACCTCTTTCGAGTATAAGACGGGGAATACATGACTTCGAGTTGACGCCGAGGTCCTCCTCGATGTATTAATGACTCTAGGCCGCGTGAGTCTTGACCCAACGTCATCGATTGCATACTAACTAACGCCCTCCCGGGTCGTTAGGTCGTAACGATGTGTTTACCCTAGTCCGAATCCAGGGTTACCTCTCTCGAGTGTCAAACCCTAGATTCTCAAATCCAACCCTAATACCGTTACAAGCATATTAAGATTGTCTTCAAATGATAAACACAATCGGACTTAAAACAACAACCGTTAAAGAAACGTATATTAAACCAAACGAGTATTTACACAACTATACCTTCCCCTAACTAATCTCTAAATTTACACTAACATGTTCTTAGCCAATACAACATAAATAAAGAGGAGATCATCATTACCAACTATAAATATTTAAATACAAAGATGGAAACAAGGGAAGAAAAGCCAAATCTCAAAGTGGAGTAGTCTACTTTCGCCAAAGAACGATCCTCCCGAGCTTCCTCTTCTCGCTTGACGAACTTCATCTTCTAGCTCTTCAAGGATTGGCCAAGAACACTCTTTACAACTAATCTAATCTACTTCTTAAACTAATCTAATCTAACTAAGGTGGAAGAGAGCCCCCAAGAACAACCGGAGCCTCCTCTCACGTCTAAGGGGTTCTAATCTCTTTAGCAATTGGGGGAGAAAAGGGTTTTATAGGCAAGGGTTGGAAATATCTTCAAAATATCTAAAAATAGATATTTCTGTGCAGAGTGTCACCGCCTAAGCGGTGGTTCACCGCTCGGGCGGTGGACTTAAGTCGGTTAAGTTCTGTCGGTAACTTCGCCTAAGCGGTGGCTGCTGGCAAGATATTCTGTTGTTTTCTCGCCTAGGCGGTGGTTGAGCCCTTCAGCACTCCAACATTCTACCTCTTTTCCGCCTAAGCAGTGGAACTTCCGCTTAGGCGGTGGTCTTCATTCACCGAAACCCTGTTTTACACATTTTGTTCATCGTTTCTCCACCGTTTTCACTTGTTTCTCGCCCTTTGAGGTCTTTTCCCTGTTCTACACTAAAACACAATTAAATATAACTAAAATACTTGAGAACTAACAAATTCGGTTTAGAAATAGATAGGTTTCTCACACCTATCAACCACCTCCCACTGCCACAGCCGAACTCCCCCACCCACCGCCCAATGCCGCCACCACTACCCACCACCATCGCCCAATGCCGCCACCACCATCGGAGAGAGAGAGAGAGAGAGAAAAAAAAGGGTTAATGAAAGGTTTTTTATTTATTTTTTTATTTTTATTTTTTTATGAAATGGTTAAAAAATATATATATTTTTTAAAATGGGGGTGGGTAGTAGTGGCGGGAGGTAGTGGGTGGCAGCGGAGGGTGGTAGGTAGTAGCGGTGGCGGTGGTGGTGGCGGCAGCGGGAGGTGGTGTTGGGTGGGTAGCAGTGGGTGGTGGGTGGTGGGTGGCGACGGCTGTAAGAGATAGTGGTGGCGGTGGTTACGATGGCAGGAGGTGATGATGAATATATATAAATTAAAGGGTTATTTATGTATTTTATTTTTTTATTATTTAATTATTTTTTAAATAGTCAAGGGTAAAATTGGTATTATAATTTAAAAAATTATTATTTTTTAATCAATAAGGAAGGTAAGTGGTGTTTGAACAAAAAGACAAGAGAGGTCTCTAGTATTTACAAAATAATAGGAGAGGAATTTGATATAGTGCAAAATGATAGGGAAGGTCAATGACATATACTCATTTTTGAAATGTAACTAATTCATTATTAGTTGTATCCTTTAAATCGTAATTAAGATGATTATTATTATAATTTTAAGTATTTATTGTAAAAAAAATAGTATGATTACATACCAATTTTTTTTTTAAAAATACTTATACCTAAACCACATTTTTATTGTACATATAATTTTCTTACCTATTGTAAAAAAACTTAAAATTATATATGTATAACATAAAAATATTCAAGTATATTAATTCAATATGCCTACTTATTATTTCAAAAGCCATAGCTTTGGCGAATTTCTCGTAGAACCCTATAGATTTTCACTTCGAAATTATAATGCCAACAAACTCACTTGCAATACATTATTTTGTAGGAATCTTGTATCATAGAGAATCAAATTCCTAATCTTTATATCTATATCTGACAATCCAATTTTTTACATCATCAACCATCATTAAGTAAGATTAAAAAAATAAATAATTTATGACAATAGATGATTTAATGGGTTAATACTATTTACATCCCCTCAATTCTTTTAATATTCCACATACACTCCCTAACTTCCCAAATTACCACAGGAACCCTTTGCCGAAGATTTTTTAATGAAATGACCATTTTACCGTAACTAATTTAGACCAAAATAATAATAAAATAATCTAAGGTAGTGAATGACCTAATTACCCTTAGTCCCTTTTCTTTACTTTTTTTTTTCTTCCTATCGTTTCCTCCTAATCTCCGCCTACGACGACACCACTACCGCTGACACCATTTTCAACCGTCGACCACATCACCACACTATCTCCCTAAAGCTCCGCCGGCGGGCAACCCAAGCAGTAGGGCTGGCAAAACAGGTAACCAATTGTGTAACAAGTCATTACACGATAACACGAAATACGATAAGACCCAAATACGAACACGACACGATAAACATATCGAATCAGACTACCCAAATACGAACACAACACAAAAATTATCGTGTCAACACGACACGACACGATAATTTTTTGTGTCACACTATGACACAAAACCTATCAGGTAAACACGATACGATAAGACCTGATAGGTTTCCATTACACATTAACCTACCCATTACACGTTGATGACCTGTTAACTTGTTAAGTTGACTAAATGAGTAGGTTTAGGAAAATATGAATATATATATATATATATATATATATATATATATATATATATTAGGTACTAAATTATAATATTTGATAATTTAGGGGTGTAAAAATAATTTATTAAATTAACGGGTAACCTATTAGATCTCAGATTATTGTGTAACCTGAATACACGAAATTCTTATCGTGTAACCTATTGGATTATCAGGTCAACCTGATAACTTGTACTGTTTCTTATCGGGTTATCGAGTCTGACACGATAACGACCCGATACCTGATAAGCAAAACGTAGACCTAATAATTTCGTGTCGATCTCGTGTCGTGTCATCGTGTAAATACATGTTTTGTCAACCCCAAGCAGAACCCAATCCAGATGCATGAACAAGACCCAGAGCTTGGAATAGGGAAAGATTTGCTACTAAAAGGCTTCAGCGGCGAGGAGGGCGTCGAATCAGAGCTCATGCGTCTCCACAACCTCTGTGGACTGCCGCAATTCCTCTTCACAATCAAAGAGGAAACAAATGAGGATTTGGAATCCGACGGCGGTCGGAGCAGAAAAGGGTGGAGAACGAGAAGCTTAAGGCCCCATTTGGTTAATGTTTCCATTCCAACCCAACCCAACCCAACCCAAAAATTATGGGTTTGATTTTTGGGAACGCGTTTGGTAAACACAAAATCCAACCCAACCTAACCCAAAAAATGAGAATTGATTCTTGAAAAGTTAAAGAAATGAGAAACAAAAAAATAGGGACACGGTGGGAATTATTTTAAATCTTAATAACATCCATGCTCGACTTCTTCCGTTCATCTTCTCTTCTCCGATCGACTTCTTACGTCCGTCTTCTCTTCTCTGATCGCTCTGCTCCTCGTCGTTCTCCTCCCTAAGCTGGCCATCATTCGTTCCTCCTCCTCGCCATTCTCCTCCGCCATCTTCGTCGAACTTGTTCTCCGCTATTTTTGCAGAACTTGTTCTCCTCCGTCTTCACCGAACTCATCTTCGTTCTTCTCCATCTTTGCCGACCTCGCTGTCGTCTTCGAACAGATTGAACAGGTAGGGTTTCGATAATCGTGATCGAATAGGTTTAGGGTTTCGAAATCATGAAATCGATTTCGTTTTTTAGGGTTTCGAAATCATGAAATCGATTTCGATTTTCATTTCAATTTTAGATTTCGAAATTGAAATTGGTTATGTTTTTCATTTAGAGTTCGTCTGCTCCTACACTAGCACATGAGAAGACGGAGGAAGAGAACACACATGAGATTTCGATTTTTAGGGTTTCAAAATCATGAAATCAATTTCGATTTTTATTTCAATTTTAGATTTCGAACCCGAAATCGATTTCGATTTTCATTTAGGGTTCGTCTGCTCCTACACTAGCACATGAGAAGACGAATGAAGAGAACGCACATGAGATTTTCATTTCAAAATCGAAGACGAAGGAAGATAACAGAAGAAAAATAAAAATAAAAAGAAATAAAAAAAAAATTGTTTGGAAATAATTATAGGATAATAACGTTACCAAAAGCGATTATGTTCCTAGCACAAAAAAATAAATAAATTGACGTTACCAAACGCAATTATGTTTCTAGTAGGAAACAAAATTTTCAACTTAACCCAACCCAACCCAACCCATTCCAGTTGAGTTGAGAAAAGTGGGAACACTAACCAAACGCCACCTAAGCGACCTGATTTTCTTTCCCGACACACCCTTTCTCACTTATCTTTCTTTGTCGTCATTAAAGCCGGCGATTCAAGCTCAATCACTAGATTCTTACAACAATCCACTATTTGAATCAATGTTTGAGGCAGAGGTTAACAGGCTGAGAGCTTCACCACCTCCAAAATTCAAGTTCTTGAGAGATGCAGAGGAGAAGCTGATGAGAAGATTAATGGCGGAAGTTGAGAGAAAGACGTAAATACGCTTTGGCTCTGTTCATTCAACTCCTTCACAGGTGCATTGTGAAAACCCTAAGTGTTGATAATGATTGTTTTTCTTCTATGCCCAAATTCGAAAACCCTAAGTGGTGGAATGGTAGATCTGAGAGGGGAAAAAGTTTTCTTTGGCAGAGCGATATTGTTCGGTTCGTCGGTGTAGTTCAACACTGTTGGTGTTCGATTCGTTGGTGGAAATGACAATGTTGTTGTTTGTTTTGGTGGTGGTGTTCGGCGGTGGTGGTGTTCATTTGTTGAAGTCCCTGGTAGTGGTGGTGGTGGTGTTCCTTTGGTGTTCGACGGTGGTGGTGTTTGGCAGCGGTGTTGTTTTGGGTTGGTGGTGTTCGATTCGACGGTTGTGTCCTGAGGTGGTGGATTTGATAGTGGATTTGGGGAGGATATAGTGGTCGTGGGGATTTGGGGCTGGAATGGATGAAACGATGATGGTGATGGGGATTTGGGGCTGGAAACATAGCAGTGGGAATTTGGGGCTCTAATTACAATATGTATCCTTAAGTTTTATGAAATTTTATTTTCAACCCTTATATTTAATACAATGGTAATACAGTCATTTTACTTGGTCAACTTGGTTAACAAATTAGAATTTTGACTTTCATATGGTAAAATCGGAATTTAAGATGAACATGGATCTTGGTGTCTTTTGGTCAAATAGTTTAAGGGGTCTCCCAAGGATTATTTAAAGTTGAAGGGATTCTCGTGGTTCAAGTGAATACTTGAGGGGTGTAAATAGTATTAATCCATAATTTATTAATATATCTATTAATCTATAGGAAATAAAATAATAAAAAAAAAAAAAATAAAAAAAAAAAAAAAAACCCCAATAACAAATAAGACCGTGATATGCAAAAGCTCGATCCGTTTTATTACCATTATTAAAGACATGCGGATACGTTTTACAATTTGAGGCGTGAGGACATTTTTTCAAAAAACATTTAAGAGTGGCACCGGATCAAGTTGCCGGGAGATTATTCCACACTCAAACGTACCCATCGATCCACCAACAGACATGCACAACTGTAAAATGACAGACAACAACGATACAGAGAAGATATCACACAGATAGTTAATTTAGCTTACGTAGGACTCCGATCAAAACTCCTCAACCGATAGTTGCATACACGAGGTGGAGAGGAATCTCCGACGTCTTAAACCCATTGAAATTAGTCCCCGCCGACGTCGTGTACGCACCCATGTTATAGAACACGATCAAATCGTGGAGTTGGAGCTCCGGCAACTCTGTCTCCGCCACCACAATGTCCGTCGAGTCGCAAGTTGGCCCGAAAATGATGGACGGTGAAACCAAAGACTCCTTCTCCTTGGCCGTCGACGGGTCGAGAATCAAATGCTTGAACTTCATGGAAGCACGGTTGTACACCGGCAGATTAAACGACCCGTAAATCCCGTCGTCGATCCAGTACTGCCTCCGTTCTCCCCTGGCCCGTTTTCCGAACACGTTAGTCACCAGAGTGAACGTCGTCTCTGTGAAGAACCGACCTGGTTCGGCCATCAGGGTTAACTGGGTTTCCGGAAAAAACTCCTGGATAGATTCGTTGATTGTTTTTCCGATCTCTTTGAACAGAGTGTTGTCCTGAAACCCACCGCCGATGTTCATGATGTACATGGGAGGCATGCCGAGGCTTTCGGCAACTTCGAAAACCCGCTTAACGGCTGCGATCGCGTCCCGGTAAATCTCGGCATAGGCAGCTTGGCTCCCCACGTGGAACGAAACTCCGGTGACTCTCAGCCCAGAGTCGCGGGCGTGACGGAGAAGCGGTTCGATCTCCTCCGGCCACGCCCCGAACTTGGTCCCCAGCTGCCGCCACGAGGTGTGGTCGTTTTCAATCTTGATGCGGAGGAGGAGGTCGCACTCGGGGTGCCATTGCTTCATCTTGTCGACCTCTCCGATCGAGTCGTAGGTGGTGAGATTGACTCCGACTCGGGCCGCGTACTCGATTTGGGACTCAGACTTGCATGGGTTCGCGTAGAGAATGCGGTCCGGGCTGACGCAGAGAGATAACATGGTCTCGATCTCGGGCATGCTGGCGCAGTCGAAGTTGGCGCCCATGGCGTCGAGTGCCGCCAGCAGCGCGGGCTGGGGGTTGCACTTGACGGCGTAATAGGGTTTGACGGCGGGGATGGATTCGTTCCAGAGGTTCATGAGGCGCTTGACGGCGGCGAGGTCAAGGAGGTAGAAGGGTTGACATGCCTCTTGTTTTTTTGCGATGGAACGGATGAGATCGTGAAAGCCGTCGGCCGGTACGGTGTGGACCACCTGACCATTGGATTTGGCGGCGGCCAATAGGGATTCGGGGACATTAGACAAAGAACCCATGTTGATTTAAAGGACTATCAATAATTAGAGAAAGAGAGTGAGTTGGGTTGATATTTGAAAACAGAATGTGTGACCCTTTTATAGACGTACGGAGGGTTGTTCCCACTTTTAGACGAAATGAAAGAAAACACTTTCGGAGCAGCTATTTGAATTTTGCACCATTTGCACTTATTTACTTTCGGTATTTCTTTCCCATGGAAATGTCTCTCTCACTGCTCGTGCGCCAATTACATTTTAAAATTTGAGAAAATAAAAAGATTGACCCCATTAAATGGATCAATTCTTGCAGCAATTGGTCCGATCAGCAACACGTAGAGATTTTTTTACTGAGTTGGCAGTCTTGAGGGTGGAGTCTGTTGTTCTCTGAGTAGTCCACGGTCAACAGTCGACATTCAACGATCAAAGTCTTCAAATCCGAGTTGTTAATAGCACAAAGACCTGCAGGGGAGTGCCTAGTGAAGTCCCTCCGGCGTGAGAATAAGTGTTTGAAAGAAAAAAAGGCAATTATATGCTTCAAATGAGTAGTCGGGCAGTAACTCAAATATTGAATATCAGGCTATTTACAGGCGATGAGAACAATTAGCGCCATCAAATTAGAGCCCTGAGTGCGGTTCCTTATCATAACTCGGCGTGTGACCAATGAGGAGGCGCGTGAGGAGATTAGGTTATTGGGCCTTATCATTTAGCCCACCAGGAGGATCCCCTAGGCTGACTCAAATGAACAGGAGATCAAGCCCAACACATAAGAATGACGAAACCTTTACTGGTAGTATAGGAAAACGTTGTCCTAAGATCGCTAGCCGAAAGCCAGCCCAGAAGCTCTAGTGGAGAACCCCTCTACGTCAGTCGTTGAGCGATGCTCACTAGGATGGGATCGGCCACACCATGATTGGTCATACGAGATCGACATCATGAGGTCGACACTATGGCCTTGGTGGTCGGCAATAGAGAAAGTTAATGGGTCAATGGGCCCCTGTTCGCCGATATGTGATCATAGGAAGCGTCATGCCTGAGGTTACTCTGGTCGTAAGCCGGTAAACGGAGTGAGCGACAATGATGGACGTCATGGGGTCATTAAGGGGATGAGGTAGACCTCGACAGGGGTCGCTCCGCTAGGTGTTAGTCTCTAAGTGGAGGTCGGTTGACGGTAAATTTTTCCCACGTCAAATTCTAATTTCAAATCTAATAAATTAAGGAAGTGACGAAAATGCCCTCTGAAAATTTGAAGCTATCTCCTTAAATATCCGAAATATAATATTGACAAATTTCATTTTTCATATTCAGTGAATTCTGATCAATGTTGAACAATTCAATGTCATAAAAGTAGAGATTGTTGTCAAATTAAAACTGAATCACTTTATATTCTTAAAATTGTAGTTTATATATATATACATATATATATATATATATATATATATATATACATATATATATATATTAGGGTATATATATATACATACATATATATATATATATATACATACATATATATATATATATATACATACATATATATATATATATACATACATATATATATGTACATATATATATACATATATATATATATATATATATATATATATATATATATATATATATACATATATATATATATTAGGGTATAACCCGTGCCTGAAGGCACGGGTGAAATAAAGAATTAAATAGAAAAATGTTATAATCTCATCTGTTTGTACAACACTTTATACTTTTTTTTCTTAAAAATCAAATAACACAATATCTTTAATAAAGACAAAAAATAGTTACCGCCAATCCAAATCTCATTATAATTTATTTTTAAAAAATATTTTTTTATTTTTTTTTACAATTAGTACACTAGTCACAATTGAACATCGATAATTAATTATACAACAATAATAACAAACAATCGAGTTCCACAGTTACATAATTGTATGGCACAACACAACACAACACCAAGTGCAACTGGAATCAATATGAAATCGAAATGGATAAACAACTGGAATCGATATGAAATCAGAAAATTCCATCAAAGAACGGATAAGGTAATGGTGAAACTATCAAAATCTGACTGACATTCGATTCCTGTGACCACCTAGATTGGGATCCAAATTCAGTGAATAAGCTAAATATATCCAAATAATAAAAGAGCAAACCAAAATAGAGTCAATGATCCACCAAATCATGGCCAAATCTAGGAAATAAAAATATTACAAAAATTAAATTTGGCCAAATGCAAGAAATAAAAATATTCCTAAAATTGCAGGTAAAAAGACAATAAAAAACTCATGAACTTATTTTAAGCAACATCTTGGTCCAAGTACAAACACCATAAAACATTGACAATAATTAGATACACAACACCTTCAATTCGCTTCCGTGGACAAAATCTCAAAGCCATTCTTCATTTGTAAATGGACGAAAGGCGTTAGTGCTATCCATTTTAATTCATAATTGGAACTCAAAAAATAATCCATGGAGATGTATACTTGAAGGAGTTGGAACGTAACTCTTAAAGTTAGAACCATACCCACACCTTCAATTCGCTTCCGTCGATAAATTCTCAAAGCCATTCTTCAACTGCAATTGGTCGAAAGGCGTTAACACTATCCATTTCAATTCATAATTGGAACTCAAAAAATAATCCAAAGAGATCTATACTTCAAGGAACTAGAACGTAGCTCTTAAAGTTAGAACCATACTTACACATTCAATTCGCTCCGTCGACAAATTCTCAAAGTCATTCTTCACTGCAATTGGATGAAAGGCGTTAGTGCTATCATTAATTCTTGTTTTTGTAATGAACACGGCATAAACAAACATGATTAGTAAGAAATTTAAAATATAGACATAATCCCATTTGTTTATACGACACTCTATTATTTGAAAATTGGACATAATCCCCTTTATTTATTTAACATTCCAAACTATCAACTCATATTTTTAAACAACACAATATTAATAAACATAACTAACAATTACGCAAACAATAACTAACATAATGAACTTTAACAATATGACAAATAATGACAATTAATCATATACATTATAAATTTAGTAATGATAAGTCCATCACCCAGGACTATTGGAACTTATAAATTTCTACGTGCTAAACTCAAAGTCATTCTTCAACCGCAATTGGACGAAAGACATTAGTGCTATCATTAACTCTTGTTTTTGTAATGAATACGGCATAAACAAACATGATTAATAAGAAATTTAAAATATAGACATAATCCCCTTTATTTATACGACACTCTAATATTTGAAAATTGGACATAATCCCCTTTATTTATTTGACATTCCAAACTATCAACTCATATTTTCAAACAACACAACATTAATAAACACAACAACTAACAATCATTCAAACAATAACTAACACAATGAACTTTAACAATATGACAAATAATGACAATTAATCATATACATTATAAATTTAGTAATGATAAATCCACCACCCAGGACTATTGTAACTTACCTTAATTATGGAAAGTATACTTCTATATCATAGTTCTGTAAGCTGCTAACCAATCTGTTGCAACATCAACTCCAGTCACAGAAACTGAACATGCAAGAATGTTGAACATCAGACAAAGCCTAGTACTTAAAGAAATAATAGAAGTAAAAATTAATTAGGAATAGATACTTTAAACCCTCGTCAATCAACATTAGAGAGAGGAAGGGGATAAAAATAGTGAGATTCAACTCCCCAGTATTGGCTCAGAAAAAAAATAATTTTACCTTTATGAATTTTAACAGTACTACAATGATTTTCTATATCCAAGGTGCATTCTTGATGTTTTTATATGCATATTAAAAAATAAATAAATTACTTGTAGTGTAAAATGAAACTGAATTCAAAGTAATTGTCACAACTTATAAAAAAAAATAGTACTTGAGCATTTCATGGCCTAAAATCGGATTCAAGAGAAGAATGAATTCCTTCAGCTCATAAAGAATCATTTTTTGTGCGTTAATTAGGATCATTATGTTGTGGTTGAGGGAGTGAAAGTGTTAAATTTTAGTATATCGATAGTATCCGATTGCATTCCATTTTTATTATATAAAAAAGATTAATTATACTTTGCACCCCTATAGTTAGACCAAATTACACTTTACACATAAAAAAATGCTTTTGTACCTTTTTTTTAAACTATAAAATGAGACACCAATGAGATGGGAAATGCATACCAAAACCTTCGGGTTATAACGATTCTCCCTTTGCAAGGCAAAAATATATCACCGATGAGGGGCAATCTAGGATGGTCTAATGAATTCCTCTACCCCCCAAGTCACTGCAAATTCATGAAAATTCTTACTTAAGAAAGATGCACAAAATCAATTTCAGATGGTAGCCTAGTGGTGGACCTACCACCTTCGCACACAACTCAATCGAAAAAAGATTACTATTTTTTAAAGAATATAAACAATCAATAATACAACAATAATAACAAACAATTTAGACAATAGAAAGTTGAAATCGATCCTAAATAAACAATACTCCAACACAACACCCAGTGCATGTGGAACTTTTTTGGTTCGAGTGCGATTAAGTAATTAATAGATAAGGTGACTATGTCTTGGCCGAAACAATTACAGGATTGAGAAAATAAATTAAAATGTGTTAGAAATTATAAATTTAATTGAATACCTGTTGTCCGAATCCACTGATTTGTAGTCATCTTGGTTAATTGTATAATGACTCAAGCCAGTAGATCTCAATCCTGTATAGTCAAATTCAGATCAATGTTTTGGTCTCATAAATCAAAAAATAAGGTAAACTATTTGTTTAATGGCATTGGTACCTTTATGATATTTAAGACAAATTATAACAGGACTTCAGGATAAACGATGTTCGTTGTTGACAGAGATCCTCGATCAGGTAGTAGGACACTCAATCGATCAAATGACGTACATCTCGATAGAGCAACGTAAAGTTGACCATGACTGAACACTGGCATGGTCAAGTCAACTCCAACATATTTTACAGACTGTCCTTGGGATTTATTGATGGTCATGGCATATACCAAACGAACCGGGAATTGGCGTCTCGTGATTTTGAACGAAAATTCAGTAGTTGAAGGTGTCAAAGAAATTCTCGGAATGAACGCAGTATTTCCAGCTTTTTCCCTAGTTAAAATTCTTGCCTCAATTACACGCGAGACACATCTTACAACCATCAATCTTGTGCCATTGCAAAGCCCCTCACTCGGTGCGATATTTCGCAGCAACATAATTGGACAACCAACTTTAAGATCTAGCTTAAAAGGGGGCAATCCAGGGCAGTCTAATGAATTCAAATACTTATTAGGATAACGATTTGTAATTTGAGGATCAACTCTATCTTCTTCGGACATTTTATCTGCTGCCAAGTACGTAATGGTATCGCCAGGAAACATTTCTAAAGCCTTTGAATTTACTACGCTAACATCATCATTTCGTGGAGAAAAAATGGTTCGCCCAGTAAGAAACGTAGGAGTGACAATACTTGGCGTATTAAGCCCTGGATAAACAGATGATATCAACTCATCGATATTACGACAACAATATATGTTTAATGGAAACTGTACACTTTCATGAGGATTCTTTCCAATTTGAAATTTGAAACATAAACATCCAATTTAGTTACTTCGAAAAAGTAATTAAGTATTCACAAATTGTAAAACTCGATAACGACAACTGCAGTTTACCTATAGTAGAAATTTAGAGAATTCCGTATTTCGATTGTTTGTGCTACTTAAGCACATGTTTAATTCCAGTGTCAAGACAGTAATATGCTTCCAAAGGTTGGAACATCTTAACGTCAAAGCAACAATTTGCTGGCGGACTCCTTTTGGTATAACAGGTAGGATTTTCCTAAAATCTCTCCCAAGTACTACAGTTATACCTCCGAATGGCTTGTTATTATCTCGAATATTTTGCAACGTTCGATCGACAGTTTCAACGCAGTATCTATGTTGCATTGGAACTTCATCCCAAATAATAAGTTTGGTCTCCCTGAACAACTCAGAATGCAACGACTGTTTACTGAAACCACATATTGAATTATCCAGTATGTCCAATGGGATGCGGAATGTAGAATGTGTCGTTCGGCCTCCTTCTAGTAATAGCGATGCTATACCAGACGATGCAACTGTAATAACAATATGACCAAGAGAACGACATTTTGTTGCAATTGTATTATAGGGAAATCTTTTTCCAGTACCAGCACTACTATTGAGGAAGAAAATAGTTCCTTTGTTATCAAACACGGAAGAAATTATTGATTCATAAGCACTACGCTGCCCACCATTAAGTCGATCGATGTTAGTTTCAACATCCAATCGTTGCGCCCTATGTTGTAATTGTATGTGTTCCCATATTAGCCTATTTCCTACAACTGTATTCCATTCCATTACAGGTAGTGGCATTGGCGAAAAATTGATTAAACTTTTGCCACATTCTTGCAATAGTTGATTCAAAAGATACAAACCATAATCTTTAATCTGGTCTTCAGTTGGGTCAGACATTTTGTATGATATATGTAGTTTATGTGGTATATCATCACATAAATACAATGAAAATCGATCCCATGATTCATGTGGATTTATCGGTGCACAATATGTTAGAAGTACACAGAACAATCTCCTTAACTGATGACCAGTTCTAATGATGGACACTTCTTGAAGATATTGTATCCACTCACCATCATCTTCTAAGAGTCCCATTGCCACACATGCAGCCTTAAATGTCACATGTTCAAAGTTATTCACGGTACGTAGGCACTTAAATGACTTTGGTCCTTTGGTAACTGTTAACAGTAGACATAGATAAAATCGTTCACCCGAATTAGGAGGCACAAAGTATATTCTACCAATAGCAAACCCTTTTTGTCTTGGTTTGCATCTTTTTCATTTTTCCTGCAAATAAAGTATTGGGGAAACTCCTGATAAGTATATGCACACGCCTCCTCATGTGCTGCGTAATAGGAAAAATAACCCGTAAGAGTTGATACTTGTGATTGTGCCCTGGAAACAATAGTTTCCATACTTTCATTAGGATTAAAGAAAACTCGATGCATTCCAGGCAAATGGATTTCCAATCGTACAACATTTGGACTTTCGTCATGCAAAGGGAAACTAAAAAGTCTCCAAGCCGCTTCCAATGGCCCTATGTATCTTATATCAAGATATTGCTTGATTTCATCTATTTCTCCCAAAGTTAATGTTGTTCTATCCCCACCTTTGTAGATATACTTGTGAATATATTTAACACATCGAATTCCGGTGCAAACCTCAACATTAATATGACAATCGAACATTCTTGAAAGGTGCGGATTGTAAGGAACGACATCCTTATTATCAACTTGGTGTCCCCTAACAATATAAACTTTACCATTACTACGATGACGGTAAATGGGATAACCATCTTGATCCATTGTTGTTTCATTTGCCTAAACCCTTGGATACCTCTTCGTACATTTGCCATTTTCCATGCAAATAGATTTTGGATTTTGAATGCCGCATGACCCATAAACCATACATTTT
Source organism: Eucommia ulmoides (assembly GCA_016647705.1). Lineage (NCBI taxonomy): Eukaryota > Viridiplantae > Streptophyta > Magnoliopsida > Garryales > Eucommiaceae > Eucommia > Eucommia ulmoides. Next base: position 10,151,020 of record CM028326.1, read on the forward strand.
TTTACAGTCTAAAAAAGCTCTGGTTCTTCTACTTGATCTGGGAATTTTGCACATACTATTCGATCCACTTGATCACATGTTCGAATTTTATGTGGCCCGTCAAGAAAAATAAGCAAGTGCATGTGTGACAATCCTCTTTTTTGATACTCAATTGTGAAAACATGGGCAACCTTTTTCTCAAAAACTTGTGTTTTTTCAATATCTTTCATCAAAGCATTCCTCTTTTGTTGGAAAACACGGGCAATTAAGTCTGGGCGATCACTTGGCTTTTGATTCTGAAGTAAGGCTGAAGTCACTTCATTCCAATGAGGATTTGCAGTCATAGTTAAAAAAACACCTGGATGATGGTTGTAACGCGTTATAGCCATTGAATCTTGAAATATTTCAAACATATGCCTTGGTCTACCGATGAATGAAGAAGGTAAAACTATTCGCCCACCTATTTGATCAGGTCCTAACCCGTCAAATGATACGTCGGTAAGGTTTTGATATAGTTCAGCACGTAGATTTGACTGATTAAGTCTGTAGTAATTCAATCGATTTTGCTCTGTTGCAGCCCAAGCATCAACCAAGAATTCTTGGAATAAATTTCCACCCCTTAGAATCGATGAGTACTCAGTCGGTCGTTCAAATAATCAATAACTATAAAATTGCATTTGAGTTAACCGATCATTTGTATGTTGACCATTTAACACATCCCACTGTCTAAATCCAGGTTCCCATCCAAGCTTACCAAAAGGAAAAAAATAGAACATAATGCAACGGTAAATATGCAGGATGACATTCATTAATTCTCAATAATTCGTTACCTGCCCTTAAGTGTAGAACAATGTCTCTCATACCGCCAAAATGAGTTCTGTCCTCTGGTAATATGACTGCAACCTCATCCATTGTAGGCAAATTGTACCGTCGTTGATCTGCACTTGAATTGTATTGAAGAATTGCAGGTAACATTTGAAAATTCAAATCCAGTTGATTTAGAATTGCGTGAGCCTGCCGAAACTTATTCGTTAATGCATTGTATTGCAACAAACTATCTTGAATAATTTGTAGAACATCACTTCTCAAAGAAGGATTTTTGCGACATATAATACTATGAGCATACGCTGGATCATAAATATACAATTGGGCGTAAATAGGATCTTGTCCATCTTCAGGAATTAATGATCTTGTTCGATGGCGTAGTTCACCATGAATAGTAAATGATGTTGGACCTCTTCCAGTAAATACTCTTTGATCCAATCTAGCTCCAAGGCTTGTAAAAGCATTTGTTGCATTATACTCTCGAATGTAACGACGGAATGATATAGATCTTTCATCTATCCCATCAAATAACACTTTGATTTGTAGAGGTGGCATTGTGAGCAAAGGTAATCTAACCTTACCTTGTAAGCAACATGTTCCAAATAAAGGACGTATTGTTGTTGATTTGGACAATCTTTCGTCCATCCAATGCAAAGTAGAACAATAAGTGCATATGACATCTATTTTACCTAGACAATGATGATTCGACGTTGTATTATCCAAATGACTAATTGGTATATTTTGCAAGTCATCATTGGCTTGGCTTTCATCAAAACATTCACCCGCAGATGTTGGCCTACACCAAAGGAGAAAATAATTCTTAATCCTAACAACTTAAATGATCTAGGAAGAAAGGATAATTTTACCATATATGATCGAAATCTAAGATGTTTGGTTACAATTCCACTCTATTACGTTTTCTTCCCGTTCGTTGTGCAGGAGCAACGTTCGATATGTTCTGAGTGGTTATCGTCAAATAATTATTAACATAGTCAAAGTAAATGTAATGCACATTAGTTTAGATAATTAACTGGATCACACCTGTTCATCTTGCAAAATTGTCTCTTCATCGATAATGGGCATAGGAGATAAGTTTGTATTTGTAGCATGTTTGGTATCCACAATCATGGGTCGTTCTAGATCTTCAGTCATACATCCACCATTTGTACGACACAAAAACTGATGACTAATTCTCTCACGTTGTCTTCTCGCTCTTTGTGCTAGTGCAGCTTTTGATACAGTCTATAGCAATACAAATATCATTTGTTCGAATTTAACTATAGCAAGATATAGTTAAAGAGTAGGCGACACACCTGTTCATCTTGAATCATTTCGGCATCCACCATTGGTGTATCAGTTAGATCATTATTAATGTCCACGACCGTTAGCGATTGTGGAACATGTATGATGGATGAGCCAGTTGCAGGCTCAGTATGACATTATTTCTCTCTCTCCCTTCGAGCTTGTTGTGCGATGACAGCTTTTGATATGTTCTATATATTATTGAGATCAAAATGATCATTGGCCATGCAATTAAGTTGGTGAAAAATTGTTTTACAATTCGGTCAAACAAACGAAAGAAAGATTACACACCTGTTCATATTGCACAGCGAAGTGTATGCGTACTCTCTTTTTATGAGCTTGTTCGACTCTTTCTCATTCTCTTCTCTTTTTTTGGGCTAAGGAGGCGATTGATAAGTTCTAGAGATATGGAAAAAACGAACGACATGCTTAATTTTTTATCTATGTTGAAGTGTATTTCAAGTGTTTAAATGTTTTAGAGAACGATCATGAAAACTATAGATTTACATTATTGACGTAATAATGGTGTATGAAATTAGATTTAAATATGTTCAATCAATAAAAACTGTAAAGGTAGTTTGATAACTAAAATATTCATACCAAATTGGGAGGAACGTTATCTTTTCCTTTCTCCTTTCCATTGCAGTTTGCATCTTTATTTTGCATGGCTATTCTGTTATCCTTAAAAGAATGAACCATAGAATCGCAAAGATATAAAAAAGAGATTCAAAGCAATTATATATTTTTAACAGTGTTTGATTTCTTTTAGGATAGAAAGCTATAATATATAAGATAGATGATAAAAAAACAACTTCAAGCAAACTTTGAAGGGAAAAAAAATTAATTGACTTCGGCGTTGCCAACTTGGACTAGAAACTGAAATAAAACCAAATAAAAAAAAAATGGACAATTGAAAAATAAAAAAATGGACAATTGAAAAACGAAAACTAATATAACAATATTCATAATCCAATACATTCATTGAGATCAAGATAAAACAAACCATTAATCTTATATTGGTCAGTAATACAGGTAAATTAAGATATCTTTCAGAGTTAGAGTAAACAAAATAATCAAATGATTGATAGATTTGGTAAAAAAAACATTGATGTAGAACCGTAAAAAGCCATAAATTAGTCGTTGCCTTTCGATAGCAGAAGAAGAAATCAACTGTTTCGTTACCTTTTGAAAGAGTCAATATTCATAATCTAACATGTTCATGGAGATCAAGATAAAACAAATTAGTCCTATATTCCAACAGAAATAAAGATAATATTGGTCACTAATGCAGGTAAATTAAGATATCTTTCAAAAGTAAGAACAAAGAAAAGAATCAAATGATTGGCAGATTTGGTAGATAAACATTGATGTAGAACCCTAGGAAGCAGTAAATTAGCCATTACCTTTCGATGGCGGAGGAAATCAGCCGTTACCTTTCAATGGCGGAAATTAGCCGTTACCTTTTAAAAATTGATTTACAGATAAACCATTCGGGAAAATAATTGTCTACCCATCCTTGAATGATTCAAATCAAATTACAAATAGTCTACACACAAATATAGCGAAAAATTCAAACCAAATTACAAATGATCAACGAAATGGAATGCAAACCAAAACAGTGAACTGAGAGAAAAAAACCAAATTTGAAGTAAACCAACGCAATGGACTCGAAGAAATTTAGGTAGAACAATATGTTGGTATGGTCATTGCACAATATAAACGAAATAAACCCAGGTAGGAGAGAATGAATCTAAAGAAAAAAAAAAAGAGATAAACATACCGTTTTATCTGAGTCGACTCAATCTAGACGGCGAGGAGGTGAAAGATATAGACCAAGTAAACCAAATAAATCCAGGTAGGAGAGGCGATGAATCTGGGGAAAAAAAAAGAGATAAACATATTGTTCTATTTCTGTTATATTTCACGGTGAGGAGGTGAAGGATAAACATACTGTTCTATTTCTATTCCAAAATTGATTTCAATTTGAAACCCAAAATCAATGGTGATTTCAAAAACAAAACTAATTCAATTTCAAAATACGAAAGTAATTGAAAAACAAAAATAAAAAAGATAAATAAAAAGAAAAAAAAACCAAGACAGAAAAACAGAGAATGAAAAATTAAAAATAAAAGACAATATTTTGCAAGTTATTTCTCAAATAACATTCATTTGTATATATTTGTTATATAATTTAATATATTTTTTTTTTAATTTAAAACGCTAATGAATTCCATGTTGACAACATATGTCATTGTTCAATCTAATTTTTTGGATATTTTCTTTCATTTAATTACAACCAACATTTTTGACAATAACAACACAATTTGGAAGTTTTATGTTGAAACCCAAGAGGTGTTAGTCTAGTCGGTAAGGGGAGGTATCCCATTTCCTTGTGAATCTTAATCAAACTTATTCCAGGTGAGCACTCCTTGAAAGTACTCTAGGAATTAAATCTTGAATTTAATCCTGAATGCACCAGGACAATGTGAAGGATTGCGTTCTTAAGATCACCAGGAAAGGTGATTAGTCGATGTGTGCGTAAGCTAATTTGGACACAACTTATTGTATAACAAAAAAAAAAAGTATTATGTTGAAATGTGATAGAAAAAAAAATGGTTATTGGATATCATTTTACTTGATTTAATTATATATTTACGATCGTGAGATCATTGCCTTTAAAACAATATCCATTTGTACATATTTTTTTGTATCATTTAATATTTGTTGAATTTAACATTGATGAAGCCAAAATTTGGTTCGTCAGAAAATGAAACTTTGGAATTCGGATTATATTGGTCTTTCTAACTTTGGTTCCTACAAAATAATGCACCGCAAATGAGTCTACCAGCATTACATATTTGGTGTGAGAATCAGTAATATTTTTCCAAAGAAATTTGGCAATGTGTTGGGTAGGAAGAAAGTATATGTACATGACTAGACCCCCTTGCTCTAGTATTTGTAGGAGATTAAAGACTTGTTTCGAAAGTGTCCTCTGAATCCTAACCCATTCCCATTAATGTTGTGGATATGGTGGAATAGGGAGTGATGCATCGCAATTTTTGGAACAATAAGGACTCTTTCCTAAACAAAAGGATACTATTATGATTGGCCCTGGGCAGGGACAACATTGGCATATCTCGGGGTTGATGGACTTGCTTAGGGTGAGGTGGTTGAGGCCTTCGGCCTACTTTCCCTTGTTAGGGAAGTATTTGGAGTTTGTCTACTCGTGAGCAATTATGATCAAGGTAGTAGTTTGTTCGGGGTAGTATTCTTTGTCTTCGTAGTTCCATATGCATGACACATGTCTGGTTGCAAGGGACATATGATGAATATTCGGCTTGGTTCAAATTCCTCAACAAACACGATGATGGATTCTTTGTTAAGTTCAACAAAATGCGTCACCATTCAATCTAAATTTTTGGGTTTTTTTTTTTTTTTTTCATTTGATTACATTTAACATTTTTTACAATAACAACAAAATAGATTTAAAATTTTGTTAAAATACTATATTAAATTCAACAAGAATGTGAAAACTATAAAAATTCAGAAGTACAATGTTGACTTCAACATGAATGTGAAAACTAATGAAAAATTAATAAATGTGATATCGTTTTTAAGATCTTATTCGAACGAATCTGAATATATAAGCATCTACAAATTCAGGAACTTAATAGCTATTATAAAGGTAAATTTGACCAAATCTTCACAAAAGATTGAAAGCTAACCCAAAAAATATTAGTTTATTTGGTAATTTTGACTCCCTAATGGAAGCCCCAAGTTATCGCCCGTTAATGTTTTTTTTTCATAAATGTCTTATTAAAACTATATCTAATTAATATTAAAGAGTTAACATAAAAAACATTGTCATTCAGTCTTATACCAAAAATATGTCTTATACTTTCAATAAGACCTAAGACATTTTAATCATACTTTGTTAATAAAAATGCCATTATAATATAACAATTTCTAATTTTTATTTTTTCATTATCTATGATGTGGGTGAAAATCAACCAACCTCCAAGTGACTTCACCTGAACCTACCACGTAGATTAACAGAGGACGCGTCATCAAACGACCTGATCAACCTGGTGTCTCATTAGTTCAGCACCTCATCAGGTTAGTCATCTCTCAAGACAGGCAACCACCAATTGGGAATTCTCTACAATTACAAAGGATCTAACTGGCGTGGCTTAGGCTGGTAGTGTCACCTTAGCGTCCGTACTCATGTCCAGGATGATTAATCCATTGTCTTAACAGCGTGGCCCATGAACTTCTCCATTAACATTCAAAGGCCTAAATCCATAACTCTAATCCCTTCATGCACCCTTTTTCTTCTCCACGCGTCGTGTTAAGGTGGATAACCGAGCTTAAGGTCTTAATCACCAAAACACTAATTAGATTCTTGCCTATAAAAGGAAAGTATGAACAATGTTTTAAGAGGTTGAAAAAGGTAATCGCTTTTAGAATATTCAAAGCATTGTTAAGTTTTTTCCCAAACTCTTACTCTTACGCTGGAGGGGACACCCAGGGAACAATCCCGGCAGGTCCTGTGTATGGGTATCAATTTGAGGATCTAGCCGGACAACGTCAACCCAGCTCGGTTAAGTGCAGGCCTTAGGATAAAAAGGCTTAAAGGATCTAACTTCATCAAATACAATTTTCATATCACCAATAACTCTCTACGTGGACGCTGACCAGACCATGCTGTTGGTCATTCCATTTTTTGACACCAACAGTTTGGTGCCATCCGTGGGAAGATTACAAAAAGCTTCCACAAGATTGTCGACTCCCAGTTTGACTAAGACTTTATGATCACAAGGTCTAGTCAGATCATTCAACCAAGATATCGGAATGCTGCGGTGAATAGCAATCCGAACCAAGACATGTCGAGGATTACCAAGCTAGATGCAAGGGCCTCAGCCCACATCCCAGTTGAAGAGAACATAATTCCTGTGGGCCAAACTTGTCTATCAGCTCCACCTTTAGGGGGGGTGGTAGGCCAAATTTTTGGGGTCGTTAAGGCATCAAGAATTGACAGTTTGGAATGCTAGCTAAGTAAGTTCCAAAACTATTTCCAAGTCTTTCTTTCTCGTCTGCCTTTGCCCCGTGCAAGAGGGACTAGTTCTCCAAATCACAGAGGGAGATGAGCGACCTCAAGAGTCCGGGGATCGCGTTATTCATTCCCATGGACATTTGCCTTGGGCCCGACCTCAACCCTATAACCAAGTAGTGAGGAAGAGAGATCTAGCTCCCCTACTGCCTTGAGGACATCATTTAAACCCTCTCAGGAGTACCGGGTTAGGGACGGATAAGAATCCCCAATAGTTAGAACATTTAGGAAGAGTCCGGGGATCGCGTTATTCATTCCCATGGACATTTGCCTTGGGCCCGACCTCAACCCTATAACCAAGTAGTGAGGAAGAGAGATCTAGCTCCCCTACTGCCTTGAGGACATAATTTAAACCCTCTCAGGAGTACCGGGTTAGGGACGGATGAGAATCCCCAATAGTTAGAACATTTAGCCATGTTACTCGATTTGAGCACAAGGTCAGCTAGGATCATAAGGTTGATTCTCATTCCCCATCAACCCGAAGGCGTGGGGCCCAGCCAGTTGCCAGCCAGGCCGTGATACCACCCAAATAAGAAGTAGGAATGGAGCGTCATCTTGCTGAGATGGAATTAGCACTCCATCAGATACAAGACTTTGGGAGAACAGTCGGGTACCCTTCTAGGGTGAGGTCCCCATTTATTGATAACATAATGGAGGAAGAGGTCACCTACAGGTTTCTCAATCCCCAATAGCCATATATGACGGGACCACCGACCCTATGGATTATCTCTCAATTTTTGTATCCTACATGGACATGCACACGGATTCCGTGGGGTGAGTGATAGGTGTAAATTACCTATATATGTCCAAACCGAAATTGTTAGTTTCGAGTACGTTTATTATGTTTTAATACATTTTAATGTGTTTTTATTCTTTTTGTATTAAATCAAGTGTTTGAGGTGAAAATGTATGAAATCAGAGCGTAAACGACCAAATCGGACCAAGAACGATGGAAAAACAAGCACGGAGGCAATAATCAAAACAGCAGCCCACTGCCTAGGTGTCTAGACCACCGCTTAGGCGGTAAAAATTCAAAGAGGGCCTAAATATACTGGAAGCTCACCGCCTATGTGGTGAAATTGCAGAATGGTCACCAAATCCACTGCTATCTTCACCGCTGCAGCGATCACTGAATCGACATACCCACCGCCTAGGCGATCACTTTACACACATAATTAGATATTTTGTGATATTTTAAGCCCTATAAATAGCCTCATCTCCTCATCTCTTCCAATTTTTAATCACCCCCTGAGGCCCTTAGAATATATTTAGGGTGAGTTTGAGAGATTTTTTAGGGAGAGCTCACAACCCGAGGAAGAAGATGAAGAAAGAAGTGATCGTTCTTCAGTTTTAGTGCCAAATCTTTGGATATCGGCTAAGTTCTTTCATTAATTTCTTTGTTTTCTTCATTTCTATAGTTATTGGGAATGTTTAGTCCATTTTACATTGTATATATGGTTATTGTTATTGGCTAAACATAGGTTGTTTAGGGATTAATGCTATATTTATGAATATGTTGTTTGATTGAGTTTATGTTTCGTTAGCGGTTGTTCTTCATTATTTTGATTGTGTTTGCCGTATTGCTTGTTTATTATACTTAGATAGATATATTGAGAATTCGGGGTTTGATACTCGGAAAAGTTAACCCTGGATTCGGATTAGGGTAAACAACGCGACGATCCAATAACCCGAGAGGAAGTTGGATTGTGGGCAATCGATAACGTTGGGGAAAGACTCATGTGACTTAAGGTCGTTAAGACATTGAGGAGGACTTCTTCATTAACACGAAGTCACGTATTCCCCCGTCTTACACTCGGGAGAGGTGGTGGGAGAGTTTTCGAACTGAGATTGTCAATATGGTAAACACAACGCGACGATCCATTAACCCGGGAGGGAGTTGGATTGTATGCAATCAATGACGTTGGGGCGAAACTCACATGACCTAGAGTTATTAAGAAGTTGAGAGAAACTTCTTCGTTGACACGAAATCGCATATTCCCTCGTTTTACACTTGGGAGAGATGGCGGAGGAGTTTACGAACTGAGATTGTCGGATAAGTTGAACTCCGTTAACATAAACTAAAACGAGATCGAATATGTATTCGTAAACGAAGTTAATCTATAGACAATCTATTCCCTCAAAACTATCTCAATATAATATTAATATAGTTAATTTAGTTAGTTTAATTAAATTAGTATTAGTATTTAATTTTACTCAATTTATTTTCGTTTAGATAAAATTAGGTTATGATAATCTCAGTAATTGATAATAACCACAACCAATCTCTGTGGACATGATACTCATATTCTCCCCATCTTTACTAAAACTTGACCCGTACACTTGTGGTATAAGTAATGACATATTTACGCACCACCAAATTTTTGGCGCCGTTGTGGGGGATTTTGTTTTTTGATTATTATTGATATTGTGAGTAAATGACCCAATTTTACTTTTGGCATTTCTTTTGTTTATAATTTTTCATTTGTAATTTTCGTTTTCCGCAGGGTGCTTGAAGATGTTAGATCAACAAGTACTTTTCCATTTCTTTCAACGGGATTTCGAGCCGCTTTATAGTGCTTGGTATCGATATAAGGAATTACTATTTTGATTCCTCAATCATCTTTTCTCGAGGGAGTGTCAACTATTGAACTTCCTCGATAGGTTACTAGCCGCAACAAGAAGGTAGGTTGAAGGAGGAAACGGTACCACCTCTTTCGACCAACTAACTGCGGACGAAGCCTATCGATAGTTGGAAGATATGGCAGAGTATGATTTTTACCATTGGTATTATTCAACAAGCTACCAAAGCTTGGGGGATAATTTCATCATTCCGGCGCCATGGATTGACATTCCAAATCAAGATGATAAGCTTTCCCCTGCCTTAGAAGACATTTTCGCTATAGTTATGGGCGAAACTCAGAGATGCTTGAGGGAGACGAATGGCCGGCTCAACGAGAACGGAGATTGTCTTGATTTTATTGAGACGGTTTACACCAACATTGATGAGACCATAACATCTATTCAGATGCAAATCGATCATCTTCTTTGCTTCATTGAGGCTAAGTCAGAGACGGTGGCACTGAGAGATTCACAAGCCATATCATTTGAAAGCCATCGTGATGAGCTGGAAACGAGCGGAAGGAGCTTGGGAGCATTCAGCTATGCTTATCTGAATGAGCTGGGAACCCAAGCTTGGATCGACGATTGTGATTTGTCACCATTGGAGATCTAAATTATGATGCCACCATCAATTCCAGATGATCACATTTACGAGGATCCGATGTGACTAACATGTCTTTCACCGGCATTAGCAATACTCTTTCATGCCCACCAAGTGCATGAGCCGGTAGAGAGTCCTGTTGAAAGTCCAGATCATACAATTCCAAATCTCGCCAATCTTGAGGGCGTTGACAATCAAGACCCGTACATGGTATTGTACGACACGTACTACGGGCGGAATCCGCTCTTTGATGAGTACTTCGGCGTGTCGGGCTGACGACTATAAACCAAACGCTTCTTAGGAGGCAACCCAAGGTTAAAAAAATAAATTAGATCCGTCATAGCTGATTTGATTCGGAGGCAAGATTCTCTCACCTCTCAGGTATGTGTTCTAAACCCTAGTCTTCATTATAATGCTTTATCATGTCATTGGGATCGCTGATTAGGTCATTTTGGGTATTTTCGGTTTGAGTCGGGTGTGATGTGTAGTATGTTTTTAGTATGCTTTAGTTAGTATGTTTTATTGTTTTTATATGTGTGTATGTTTGTTTAGGATAGTTTGTGTTATATGCTGAGTTTTGACGTCATCTGGGTCATTACCCATGATGAGTCTATCCTCTGGTTGTTTATTGAGGTCGAGCGTAAAGCTCATGCATGTATGTTCTGTGTGCTCAACATTACGTTTTAGTAATTGTTATTATAGATCCTACTTGCACGAGCATGTAAACTCATTATATATGTCTAATTGATTTGAAAACGATTGTATGTCATCCAAATTCATGACATTAGGGTTTCTAGAACTTGATTTGGGAGAAATTCGAGGCGAAATCCTAGGCGAGGTAGTTCGAAAGATATGATTTCGGCATTCATTTTCTCCCTTGAGCCTTTTTAAGGCAACCTTGTTAAATCATTACCCCTCGTTACTCTGTCGAAGCCTAATAGCCATTTCAATTCTGAACACTTAACTAATATCATAACCGATAAAACTTCTTTCCAAACCTATATCGCTAAACTGAAGGCATAATTTGAGAGAATCAAGCTAGTAGATTGCAAATGCTACTTGATGTGAGCGGTTGGGTTTTGGGCAAACTATTAATTGATTCGATATTCGAGTACTCACTTGTCATTTTTATTCTTTTTCACACACCCCTCAAATTGTACAAATCAAATAAGTTTGGGGGTGCGTTAGTTTTGAAAAATAATAATCAAATGTAAATACGGTGTTTATTTTCGTTTTTGTTTGTTTAGGGTTGTTTCAATTTATCTGTGGGGTTTCAAGTGTGAGTGTGCCAAGCGATGTGCCTCGGGTATCGTCAAAGGTTAACAAAGTTAACCTGTTTTCCATTTCCAATTAACCCTTGACCATATTCCTAAATCGAACCATGACCTATTGATATTTTTGAACTTCCAAGCCTACATTAGTGGATAATAGATCCTGGGTCAAGCCTATGGATTCCCTATACCTTTGGATTTTTACTGTCATGTGCTTATATGGTGGATAATCCAATCCGATTAACGGATAGTTATATATTTGAGTTTTAAACACACACACACACACTTTAGTAGGATCTATAATGGCACTTACTATTACTACATGGTGTGTTTTATGCCTGAACTAGATAGGATTGGGGGCCGATGAGAGATAATTCGTTTGGCCGATAGATGATACTCAAAACTTGCACATATTTGTTTTTCGTGTTTTTCAATTTCATAATTAGTTTTTATATTTTCTTTTATTGCATGGGTGTTTTGCTCGAGGACTAACAAAATTCCGAGTTTGGGGGTATTTGATAAGTGTAAATTACCTATATATTTTCAAACCAAAATTATTAGTTTTCAAGTACGTTTATTACATTTTAATATATTTTAATGTGTTTTTATTCTTTTTGTATTAAATCAGGTGTTTTAGGTGAAAAGGTATAAAATCGGAGCGTCAACGATCAAATCGGACTAAGAACGGTGGAAAAACAAGCACGGAGGCAATAATCAAAACAACAGCCCACCGCCTAGGCATCCAGACCACCGCCTAGGCGGTGAAAATTCAAAGAGGGCCTAAATCTGCTGGAAGCTCACCGCCTAGGCGGTGAAATTGCAGAATGGTCACCAAATCCATAGTTGTCTTCACCGTTGTGATATTTTGAGCCTTATAAATACCCTTCTCTCCTCCTCTCTTTCGATTTTTAATCACCCCCTAAGGCCCTTAGAATATATTTAGGGTGAGTTTGAGAGATTTTTTAGGGAGAGCTCACTACCTGAGGAAGAAGATGAAGAAGGAAGAGATCGTTCTACAGTTTTAGTACCAAATCTTCAGATATCGGTTAAGTTCTTTCATTTCGTTTCTTTGTTTTCTTTATTTCGGTAGTTGTTGGGCATGTATAGTCCATTTTACATTGTATATATGGTTATGTCCATTGGCTAAACATAGGTTGTTTAGGGATTAATGTTATATTTATGAATTGTTGTTTGATTGAGTTTATGTTTCGTTAGTGGTTGTTCTTTGTTATTTTGATTGTGTTTGCTGTATTGTTTCTTTATTATGCTTAGATAGATATATCGAGAATTTGGGGTTTGACACTCGAAAGAGATAACCCCGTATTCGGACTATGGTAAACAACACGACGATCCAATAACTCGGGAGGGAGTTGGATTGTGGGCAATCGATGACATTAGGGCAAGACTTACGTGGCCTGGGGTCGTTAAGATGTTGATGGGGACTTCTTCGTTGACACGAAATCGCGTATTCCCCCGTCTTACACTTGGGAGAGGTGGTGGAGAAGTTTTCAAACTGAGATTATCGATATGTTAAACACAACGCGACGATCCAATAACCCGGGAGAGAGTTGGATTATGTGTAAGCAATGACGTTGAGGCGAGACTCACGTAACCTAGGGTCGTTAAGACGTTGAGGGGGACTTCTTTGTTGACACGAAGTCACGTATTCCCTCATCTTACACTCGGGAGAAGTGGTGGGGGAGTTTATGAACTGAGATTGTGGAATAAGTCGAATGCCGTTAACATAAACTAAAACGAGATCGAACATGTATTCGTAAACAAAGTTAATCCCTAGACAATCTATTCCCTCAAAACTATCTCAATATAATATTAATATAGTTAATTTAGTTAGTTTAATTAAATTAGTATTTAATTTTATTTAATTTATTTTCGCCTAGATAAAATTAAGTTATAATAATTGCGGTAATCGATAATGACCACAACCAATCTCTGTGGACACGATACCTCTACTCTCCCCATATTTACTAAAACTTGACCCGTATACTTGTGGTGTAAGTGGAGACGTATTTACGTGCTACCAGTGAGATGCAAGTTCTTTCCTCTTACTTTTACCGGTACAACCCGCACTTAGTTTCAAAACCTGGCCCCAGCCTCAATATCAACCTTTACTCAGCTCAAGCATCTCTTCTTGGCCCGGTTCAGTTGTTCTCGGCATAGGCCAAAGAGGATAACCTATATCCATACCCTCCAACAGGAGATCGGGGAGAATTTGGGTGACTACGTGAACAAATTTTGAAAGGAGACTCTCGGCTGTGAAGATCTTTCAGATGTCGTAGCCTTAAACATCTTCATTAATGGGCTGAGGCATAGAAGGTTATCTTATGACCTGTGCTTGTGGCCTACACCAAACCTACGTGTTGCCCTAAACCGTGGCACCAATATTTATGAAGCCGATCTGAGAGACATGGTGAAGAGAGACCGAGAAGGAATTCAGAAAAAAAATGGCAGGTTGAAGAAGGACCGAACCGATCTTAGGGCTCGTGAAGGCTTCAAGCTGATGGGCGATTGATAGGTGTAATTTATCTATTTATTTCCAAACTGGTTTTCTTAGTTTTTGAGTATTTTTATAGCATTTTATTATGTTTTAATACATTTTTATTTATTTTGTCATAAATCAGGTATTTGGGATGAAAATGGACTAAAACGGTCCATAAACGAGCAAGTCGGTGGAAGAACGGTGGAGAAAAAGGGCAAAAATGTCAATATTCAGAACCTACATCCTCCGCTACAGCGATGAAAATACAGAGAGTTGCTGAAAGCTTCACCACTGCAGCGGTGAAACCACCACTGCAGCAGTCAAAATGTAGAGAGCTCCACCGCCGCAATGGTCAAACCACCGCTGTAGTGATCACCCAGAAACCTACAGACCTCTCCACCACTGAAATGGTAATCCCACCACTGCAGCAGTCATCTTCTAGACAGTTTAAATATTTTGAATCCTATAAATATCATCCCCCTTCTCCCCAAATGAGGGTATACATTTTTGGGAGTCTTGAGAGCTCCAAGGCCATTCTACCAAGAGAAGATCATCAAGGCCAAGAGGATGAAGCGTTCTCGGAGCAGTTTTAGTGTTGGATCTTCGGATAACAGCTAGTCTCTTCGTTTGTCTTTTTCTCTCTTAGATTTGGTTTAATGTTTTGAATATCTTTAGCTTGTTTCTAATTGTATATAGGGCTACGACCATGTGTAGCTAAACATATATTTTCTAGGGCTTGATGTACTTCACGAAAACGTTGTTTATATAAAATTGATGTTTTGTTAATGGTTGTTCATGTTTATCAGATTGTGTTTACCGTTATTCGACGTTTATATGCTTGTTATGATATATTGAGCATATGGGGTTTGACACTCGAGAGAGGTAACCCCGGATTCAGATTAGGATTTAAACACAACACAATGATCTAATAAACTGGGAGGGAATTAGAAAGTGTGCAATCCGTGACGTTGAGGCGAGACTCATGTGACCAAGTGTCGTATAGACGCTCGAGGGAGATTTCAGCGTTCACGCGAAATCACATATTCATTCACTTTACACTCGGGAGAAGTAGTGAATAAGATTTTGATACCGAGATTGTCGGATAGGATGAATGCCGCAATATAAACTAGATTGAAACAAACACGTTTAAGTGAACGAAGTTAATCCCTAGGCAATATTTTCCCATAAACGTCATACCATTATATTAGTATAATTTGTTTAATTAGTTTAGTATATTATTCGTATAAAAATTATATTTTTATCACCTAAATAAAGTTAGGTTATGACAATTATTGTAAGACCCTAATTTTTGCATACGCATAATTTTAGTTGCATTCTAGAACATTTAGAAAATAACGGGGTAAATTGTGTCAAATCATACTTATTTTAAAAAATTTAGGGGTTAATTAGCAATTTTAAAAATATTAATTTTAAATTTTGGGTTTAACTAATAATTTAAAGATAATTGAGAGGGATTAGTCTAATTTAAATAAACTAATAACTAATAAATAAATAAATTGAGTAGTGGGGATGAGATCATTTCCTTCTCAATGAAGGAAATGACCTCTTATATATATATATATATATATACATATATATATATTAAAAACGAAGAAATGGTATATTATACGTGTATCGTGGGGGTGTTCGTTCAGCCAGCGGTGTGTGGGTGTGATCGGTGGTGTATGTTGTCGGTCGTCGACAGCGTGCATGTGTGTGTGTTGCCAGTGGGTTTGTGTGTGTGCCATCGATTGAGTGTTTGTGTGTGTGTGTGATCATCGACGGTGTGTGGGTGTTCCGTCAGGCGACGGCATGTGTGTGTGTATTGTTGGTCGGCGGTGTGTGTGTGTTCAGTCCTGTGTATGTGTGTGTGTGTGTTTCGTCGTGTGTGTGTATGTATGTTCAATCGCATGTGTGTGTGTGTGTTCAAACGGTGTGTGTGTG
Source organism: Eucommia ulmoides (assembly GCA_016647705.1). Lineage (NCBI taxonomy): Eukaryota > Viridiplantae > Streptophyta > Magnoliopsida > Garryales > Eucommiaceae > Eucommia > Eucommia ulmoides. Next base: position 10,167,168 of record CM028326.1, read on the forward strand.
TGTGTGTGTGTGTGTGTGTATGTTCGTTCAAATGGTATGTGTATGTATGTTCAGTTGTTTGGTCACCGGTGGGGTGTGTGTGTGTGTGTTTGGCTGAAACCCAGTAGAAAAAAAAAAAGAAAAAGAAAAAAGAAAAAAAAAAAAACCACAAACCAAAATAAAACCAAAAACCCACCTCTCGGCAGGTAGACGATTCGAAACAGGTAAAAATTTAGTCAATTACTATTTTTGTCAAATTAAATTATTAACAATAATTTTTGTAACTGTTACGGTAATAAATTTTGTACAGTTAATATTAACATGGGGAAATGGAGTATATAATAATTTTGTATAATTAAAATTGGAGAACGAAAAATTGTACATTTTAGGGTCACGCATTGCATGTTAGGTTTATTTTAAATAAAATGTTAATTTAGGCCCTATCGCTGTTAGGTTCACAGGTGCTAGCGTCTCGGTAGTTTTTTATGACGGTAATTTTACAGTGCGGAAATCGTGGTGAGTGTATTGTCTTCTATGTAAAGTTACAAATTATATTTTTGTATAAATTGTGGGGGAAAAAAAGTGTTTTTTAAAATTGGATGATTTTATGACTTATGTAGATCAAGTAAATTTTAAATGTGGAAAGTGATTTTTGTCAAACTATGCCATAGTTGATCCCGTCAAGAGGGCATGTCCTACGGGATGGTATTGACCTGTTCGGAGAGCACGTCCTACAGGTAGTTGATCATGTTGTGATATATAATGACCTTTCAAGAGTGTCAGTTCTACAAGTGGTTGATTATATTATGACCTGTCAGGAGGATTAGTTCTGTAGGTGGTTGGTGATATTATGACTTGTCAGGAGGATTAGTTCTGCAGGTGGTCGTTAATATTATGACCTGTCAAGAGGATTAAACCTGCAGGTGGTTGATTGACCATTCAGGGGTGCAAATCCTGCGGGTAGTATCCCTACCATTGGGGATAATAAATGACCCTGATACTGATAGTCACGTTAGATGACACAGTTGTACAGATTACCGTACCGTCGTAACTCCCGATTGTGAGGTAAAAACGATCCTATGATTAGTAGAAAACAATGTATAGGGTATTTTATTATACGATGAATTGTCTGGATTGATTGACTTAAATATATTATTTTAAGTGGGTTGACGTAAATATATTATTTTATGGCATTGATGATAGTGGAAATTAATTTCCAGCCTAGTATGCAGTTATATGATATTATATTTTGAACGTGGTATTTGATAATTGTGCTTGATCCATAAAATATTTATATATTATGAAAATAATACACAGATAAAATATTTAGTTTCAGGTGCCGCAGTTAGGAGTGGATCTACTACTAGCATTAGGTAGAGTCTAGAGGTAGTGTTATTTTGGAGGTGGGCTGGTCGGATGCGAACCGTGGAAGGTTCAGTTTTTTTGTGATTGTTGTTGTGAATACTTGGGACCGGAGTGTTCCCCAATTTTTTGAAATATGTGTGTGTGTGTGTATGTGTGTATATATATATATATAGTTTTGGAGGAAAAAAATTGATAGTGGTACACGTGCGTATAAATATATATATGTATGTATTTAATTGTTTGGTCAGGTTGGGTCGAGGGGACGTCACGCCTGGCCTTGGGCAGTAGGGGCCCCGGGTAGGGGTATGACAATTACGGTACTCAATAATAATCTACACCAATTCTTGTGGATACGATAACCCTTACTCTTCCCACTCTACTAAAACTTGACTCGTACACTTATGCTGAAAGTAGCGACGTATTTACGTGCTACCAAGTTTTTGGCGCCGTTGCCGGGTATTGGTTATTAGATTATTGTTGATATTGTGAGTAAATAACTTGATTTTAATTTAGGCATTTATTTTGTTTATAATTTTTGTTTTGTAGTTTTCTTTTTCTTGTAAGGTATTTGATGATGTTAGATTAACAGGTGTTTTTGCATTTCTTTCAACGGGATTTCGAGCCGTTTTATTGTGATTGGGACCAATACAAGGAGTTTCTATTCCGGTTTCCAAATTATTGTTTCCCGAGAGAGTGTCAACTACTGAACTTCCTCCATGGGTTACTAGCCGCAACTAGAAATTGAGTTGAAGGAGGAAACGGTATCACCTCTTTTGACCAACTAATCGCGGACGAAGCCTATCGGTTGTTGGAAGACATGGCGAAGTATGATTTTCACTGTTGGAATTATTTAACAACCTAACAAAGCTTGGGAGATAGTTCCATCGTTTCGGCGCCATGGATTGACATCTCGGACCAACAGGAGGAGTCTTTCCCCGCCCTGGAAGAGATATTTGTTGTAGTTATAGGGGAGATTCAGATTTTCTGGAGGGAAACGAATGACCGGCTAAATGAGCACGAGGATCATCTTGACAATATTGAGACAATCTGCGCCGAAATCGATACGATCGTAGCGTCTCTTTAGACGCAAATCGATCAGCTACTCTGTTTCATTGAGCCTGAGTCCGAAGCGGTGGCACTGAGAGATGAACAAGCCACATTTATTTGTGAAAGCTACCGGGAGGAACCAAAAACGAGCGGAATGAGCTTGGGTGAGTTTAATAATGATTATTCGAATGAGATGAGAACCTAAGTATTGATCAACGATTCTGATTCTTCACCATTGGAGATCCGCATTGTGATGCCACTACCAATCCAAGACGATCACATCTACGAGGATCCGATGTGGCTAACTTGTCCTTCATCGCCATTTGTAATGCTCTTTCATGCCTACCAAGTTCATGAGCCAATGAAGAGTTTTGTTGAAAGCTCGAGTCGAATAATGCCAAATCTCACCAGTCTTGAGGGCGTTCTGAACCAAGACCCATACGTATTGTTGTATGACACATACTATGGGCGGAAGCCGCTCTTTGACGAGCCCTTCTCCGTGTCAAGCCGAGGACATTAAACCACGTACTTCTTGGGAGGCAACCCAAGTCAAAAATAAATTAGATCCATTACCGCCGACTTCATTCGGAGGCAACCCAAGTCAAAAATAAATTAGATCCTACCCTTCAATCACATCAATACGTCTCGAAACACCTAAATACTTCAAAATCATATAAGTACATCTCGAACCACATAAAGACAACTGGATCACATAAATACGTATCGAACCCATATAAATACATATGAATCATATAAATACGTGTCAACCTCATAAATACATCTCGAAATATACAAATACATCCCAAACCATATAAATATATGTGGAAACACATAAATATGTCTCAATCACACAAATACGTTTCAAACACTTAAATTCGTGTCAAACTATAAAAATTTAAATACATCTTAAATCACATAATTATGTCTCCAAAGTCGGTAACATAACGAGTTCAATATTGAATTCCATACTTACATGAAATGTATATAAAATCTACCAAAAGTTTCAACACTTTCCCCACACTCTGACTCTATCGATCGTTAGTAGTGGACCAATATCTATCTGAGTTGTTTTTATCGGTGTACTGTTTTTGTAATATAAAAATATTATATGGATCAAGTATTTTTATCAAAATTCACTTTCCAATAAAATATAGCCACACTGGGCAGTATCCAAATCTCAGTAAAAATATCACCGTAACAGAACAACCAAATTTAAATCAACCGGTCAACTCACTTGTATATAATAAAATAACATACTTCCTTACCAGCCATAGGATCATTTACCTCATAATCGGGAGTTATTATATCCATCCTGCAAGACTTACCTGACAGGTAACATTATATATAATGTATATAATATATCCACCTTGCAGGACTTGCCTGACAAGTAACAACATATATAATATATCCACCCTGTAGGACTTGCCTGACAGGTAACAATAGAGATCTAACATATATAATATATCCACCCTATAGGACTTGCTTGAAAGGTAATAATATATCCACCATGTAGGACTTACCTAATAGATAACAACAATATCCACTCTACAGGACTTGCCTAACAGGTAAATCCACATCTCGCAGGACAGCCCTCCTAACGAGAAGATAACTATGGCAAAATAGGATAATAAAATCATTTTCCACCTTTAAACTTTTACTTGATCCATTAATCATCGTAAAACTGTCAATTTTCAACAACTTTTTTTTTTCTTCTTTTTAACACGAAAATATAATTTAACAATTTATATAGAAGATAGTAAATACATTAAATTAATATTTTCAATTCAACGGCAAATCTTATGGTCCACGACTAACACGATACTCATCCAATCTTAATCTCTAAATAAACAAATTTTATTATTTTTTTGAATTCATCAAATCGCGTTTAATTAAAACTATATGGACCAAAGTGAAATAATTTTAACAACACATGAATGCAAAGTGTCCAACCACGGGAAAAACATAATGGAGACGTCAATGCATATATATATATTATTCACCCCACCACCAGATATTAATATTTTTATCCACAACCACATATTAGGAATTTGTCTAGTATCACATATTAATACTAAATCAAATGCCCAATATTTCGTTTATAAGAATCCGAGAATTTATCACTTAATCGAATAAATTTTACAACAATAACGCTTTATGCAAATATCACAAATGATAACTTAATATCAAGTCCCAATTTGTTAAGTCAATTCTAATACTAACAAGTTAATATGATCAAATTGAAATTGTAGAGACCAATGTGAGATTTTAGTCAAACTTCGAGAGTCCAAAGTGTCCAAAAATCCAAAATGGTCATAAACAACCAAATTAAAACCAAAGGTACAAATTGAAACTATAGAGACCAATTTGTGCAATTAGGCTAATCAAAAGGTCCACCTAGACAATCATACCATGATTTGGGGCCAAAGATAGAATTTCTCAAGTAAAGTCTTTTATTTCATTGTTTCCAATTACTATATATCTGCGATTTTTTTTTTCTTTTAACCACTAAAACGATATAAAATAACTTATAAACCATGCAATAGTATTTTATCCTCAAAAATCAAAATAAAGCATATTATGTATATATTCCAATTGCAACTATAGGGAGCAAAATGGAATAATGGTAACAACTGGGTGCAAAGTGTCAGACCACCCAAAAACATATAGTATGTTTTTTTTTTTAAATATTGGACAATTATGAATAATGGGTACTATAACCCAAGCGCAGGGAGGTCACAAACCCGCTCTGATACCACCTATAACGTCCCGGTTTTCCAGGGCAGTCACACGGTTTCTCCTCTTGGAGAATTATCACCAAAGTCGATCGACCAAAATTTTGTTCTATAAAATCTGGTAAATTTGTCTTATAAAAATATTTTAATTTACCTTGCGACGGCGAGAATTGTAATTGTTGAATTCACGGATTTTACAAACAACGGCAATAATTTTAGTTGTCGATTTTACAATGGTAACTAATATAATAATTATAATTTAAATCCAACTGAATAATCAATAATTTATTCCGAAATTAATCCGAGAATTTTTATGATGCTACGACAATAGTTATAACTATCGAATTCACCGATTACACCGATAAATAATAAATTTAACTATTACAATTTAGTTAGAAATTCAGCCAAAACCGACTTTTCATTCTATAAAATCTGGTAAATTTTATAATGCGATGCTGACAAGAAATTAATAATTTGTTTTATAAAAATCTGAAAAAGTTTGTGATCCGATGACGATAATTATAATTTGATACCTACCATATTAAAATATCATAGGATTAAATTGTCAAATATAATATTATAATGTTATAACAACTATATTATGATAGAGTCATTATCACCCAATATACATTATCACATATTAAAGCACCTTGACATGATTTTCACATAATCATAATTATTTCATGCGAACTAACAATGATAAATTCACTGACAATAATCACGTAAATCACTCAATAGACAGATTAAATACAAATATTAGAAGAGTTAGAAATTCTACCTGAAATGCACATGTTTATTTTGGGGGTTTCAATCAAAATCCTAAGATAAGGGTTCCCCGAGTAAGAACCATTGGATAATTAAATACACATATTAGAGGGGTTGGAATTCTATTGAGCATTGGCTCACAACCCCACAATTTTTTTATTGCAAGGCCGGTGAGAGCAAAACCGCGCCGAGAATTTTATTTAAATTTTTATTTAAATTTGTACCAATTGTATTTATGATTTACGAGTGTAAAAATTGACTCGATAAATCAAACAGTATAATTATAAAATATAATTATTAGCAAATTTTTTTAAAGAATTTTTCCCCCCTTGGTACAGTTTAGATTTGGTGGCCAAATGGTCATTATTAGTTTACTAAATAATATTAGATTTATGGAAATGTCACTTGTAAAGAATCTGTTAAATATGAGTAATTTAGATTTTCATTACTATATTTGTTTTTACAATTTTGGCTAATTAGTAGAGGGTGAATTAACTAAGAATTTTATTTGAATTTCTAGCTAATTTATAATAGTTGTATTGATTATTTACAGTTGAAAAATTATTCGATAAGTCGACAAATTTTATTGTCGCCGTCACATTATAAAATTTACCAGATTTTTATAGAATGGAATATTGGTTATTCAGTTTTAGTGTTAATTCTCCTAGGGGAGAAACCATGTAATAGGCCTAGAAAACCGGATCGTTACAAGACTCATGTGACGTAGTGTCGTTAAGACGTTGAGGGGGACTTCTTCATTAACGCGAAGTCGTATATTCACTCATCTGACACTCGGGAGAGGTGGTGAGTGATTTTACGATACAAAGATTGTCGGATAGGTTAAATATCGTTATTGTAAACTAAACGAGACCAAACAAATTTTTGTAAATGAAATTAATCCCTAGATAATTTTTTTCCCTAAACATCTCAATATAGTAGTATAGTTTAATTAAATTAATTAACTTAGTATTAGTATTAATTAATTATAAACCATTTTTTACCACCTAAATAAAGTTAGATTATGATAATTACAGTACTCGATAATAATCTCAACAAATCTCTGTGGATACGATGGCCCTTACTCTCTCCATCTATACTAAAACGTACCTGTACACTTCCGGTGAAAGTGGCGACATAATATTTCGCCACCAAGTTTTTGGCACCATTGTTGGGGATTGTGTTTTAGATTATTGTTAATATTACGAGTAAATAACTTAATTTTAATTTAGGCATTTCTTTTGTTTATAATTTTTGTTTGTAGTTTTGTTTTCTATTTCTTGTGCAGGGTACTTGGAGATGTTAGATCGACAAGTATTGATGCAATTCTTTCAACGGGATTTTGAGTTGTTTTACTGTGCTTGGAATTAATACAAGGAATTGTTGTTCCAGTTTCCGAACCATCGTTTCCTAAGGGAGTGTCAACTACTGAACTTCCTCGACGGGTTATTAGTCGCAACCAGAATGTGGGTTGAAAGAGGAAACAGTACCACCTCTTTCGACTAACTAATTGCGGATGAAGTCTATTGGTTGTTGGAAGACATGACGACCTTTGATTATCAGTATTGGAATTATTCACCAAGTTATTAAAGGTTGGGGGATAGTTTTACCGCTTTAGAGCCATGGATTGAGACACAGGACCAATATGTTGAATTTTCCCCCACCTTGGAGAAAATATTCGCTGATTTTATTGGGGAGACTCAAGCGTTTGGGAGGGAGACGAATGACCGGATTAATGAGCATGAAGACCGTCTTGATAATATTGAGACGATTTACACAGAAATCAATGAGACTGTAACGTTTCTGTAGACGCAAATCGGTCATCTTATCTACTTAATTAAGGCCGAGTCAGACGTGGTGGCGCTGAGACACACAAATGCCACATTTATCGAAAGCCACTACGAGGAACCGGAAACGAGCGAAAGGAGTTTAGGAGAGTTCAAATATGATTATTCAAATGAGCCGGGAACCCCAGCATGGATCGACGATTGTGATTCATCACCATTGGAGATCCAAATTGTAAGACCCTAATTTTTGCATGTGCATATTCATTAGCTGTATTTTGGAATATTTAAGAAATAACGGGATAGAATGTGTCATTTCTAATTTAAATTAAAAGTTTAGGGGTCAATTAGCACTTTTAAAAATATTTATTTTAAATTTTGGGATTTAAATAATAACCTAAAGAAAAATTAGGGGAGGTTAATGTATTTAGGGAAAAAGATAATATATATATATATATATATATATATATATATATATATATATATATATATATATATATATATATATATTCATGCATGCAATTCACAATCCCAACACTTAAAAAGAAGAAAAAATCATAAAACAAAGAGAGGAGAAGGTTCAGCTGTGTCGTTGGGTCGTCGGCGGTATGGGTGCATTCGTTCGACGAATTGCATGTGGGTGTAGGAGGTTGGTTGTGTGCATCGGTCATCGAACGGTTGTGTGTGTGTGTGTGTGTGTGTTCTATTCTGTGTCCGATGATCGCATGCATGTGGGTGATCAACGGTTGTGTGTATGTGTCTAGATCGCATGGGTGATCGTCCCTGTTCGCCGTCGTGTGCTGTGGGTGTGTCCGTCGATCAATCATCGTCGTCTGTGCATGCGTTCATTGTGGGTATGTGTGTGGGGGGTTGATCAGACAAGTGTGTGTGTGTTGTATGTTCTGTAAGTGTGTGTTGTTTGATTGAAACCAAGCAGGCCGGTGGTATGTGTGTGTGTGTGTGTGATCAGTTGCCATTAGTCCGGCGTGTCTGTGGGTGTGTGATTGTCATTGTTGATCCGACGGGGTGTGTATGTATTCAGTGAAGTGTGTATGTGTGCGTCGGAGTGGTATGTGTGTGTGCTTTGATCGTTGAGGAGAGGTGACGAGTGAGATCGCCGGAGTTGGTAAGGAGAGAGAAAGAGATGGTCGACTGAATCAGGAGCAGAAACACAAAACAAAGGGCGTTCACCACGGCGGTAAGATCCGTCGCCGTGGCGGTGGGGATCCAGTGACGCAAAACCTGAGACAGAAAAAGGAGGAGAAGGGAGAAAAAAAAAAAAGGAAAACCCAATAAAAAAATAAAAAAATTCGAAAATCCAATTTCTCGGCCTGCGAGCGATTCGGAGCAGGTAAAGTTTTAATCGGGTATTATTTTCGATTAAATTAAATTTTTAAGTATTAAAATTTTCGCAATCATAATAGAAGTTCTCGTAATCGTAATAATATTTTTATAATCGTTAATCGTAATAAATTGGTACAGTAAATATTAACGTAGCGAAACGGACAAAATAATAATTTTTCATAATTAAATTTGGGGAATGGAAAATTATGTAATTTAGGGCCATGCATTGCATATTAGAGTTGTTTTAAATAAAATGTTAATTTAAGTCCGTCACTGTTAGGTTCACAGGTACCATCGTCCCGATAGGTTTTGGACGGTGATATTTTTGCAGTGCGAAAAACGAGGTGAGTATATTATCTTCTATGTAAATTTAACAATTATATTTTTGTATAGATTGTGGGAAAATGCGTTTATTAAAATTAGACGATTTTATAACTTATGTGGATCAAGTAGATTTTAAAGGTGAAAGGTGATTTTTGTCCGACTATGCCATAGTTTTCTTCTCGTTAGGCGGATATGAGTTACAAGATGTGGATTTTCTTCTTGTTAGACGGGTATGACCTATGAGATATGGATTTTCTTCTCGTTAGGCGAATATAACCTACGAGATGTGAATTTTCTTCTCGTTAGGCAGGTATGACCCACGAGATATAGATTTTCTTCTCGTTAGGAGGATATGTCCTGCGAGATGTGGATTACCTGCTAGGCAAGTCCTGCAGGGTGGTTTGATTAGTCAAGAGTGTAAATCCTGCGGGTGGTACCCCTACCATTGGGGATAACAAATGGCCCTAGAACTGATAGTCACTTTATATGGCATAGTTTTACAGATTATGGTACCATTGCAACTTCCGATCGTGAGGTAAAAATGATCATATGGTTAGTAGAAAAGTGGTGTGGGGTATTTTATTATACGATGAACTGACTGAATTGATTAGCTTAGATATATTATTTTAAAATAGATTGGCGTCAATATATTATTTTGTTGCTCTGGTTGACTTAAAATATTTGAATTGGGTGTTTTAAATATATGAGTTTATTTCAGTGGTGACAGGGAAACTAGATTTCCGTACGATATGTGATTATATAATAATTTAATACTTATACTTGATCTATAAAATATTTTTATTATGAAGATAGTACACCGATAAATTTTTTTGATTTCAGGTGTCGCAGATAGAAGTGGGTCCACTACTGGCACTAGGTAGAGTTCGGGAGGTAGTGTCATTTTGGAAGTGGGCCGATTAGAGGCGAACCGTGGAAGGTTCAACATTTTGAGATTTTTGTTGTATATATATTTGGGACGGGTGTGTCCCATATTTTTGGAAATGAGTAATAGGTATTGTTTTTGGAAAAGAAAATATTGATAGCGGTATGCATAAGTCTGAGTATGTATGTGTTTGGTTGGTTGGTTAGGAAGTGTCATGCCAACGTCAAGCCCGGTCTCGGGTGACAAGTGCCCGGGGTAGGGCGTGACACAAATCGTGATGCCACCATCGATCTCAGATGCTCATATTTATGAGGATCCAATGTGGCTCACTTATCCTTCGCCGCCAAAAGCAATGCTCTTTCATGCCCACCAAACACATGAGCCAATGGAGAGTTTTGTTAAAAGTTCAAGCTATATAATGCAATATCTCGCCAGTCTTGAGAGCGTATTAAATTAATACCCGTATGTGGTGTTGTACGACACTTACTACGGGTGGAAGCCGCTCTTTGACGAGCTGTTCTCTGTGTCGGGCCAAGGACAATAAACCACGCGCTTCTTAGGAGGCAACCGAAGGAAAAAAATAAATTAAATCCATTACCGCCGAATTCATTCGAAGGCGAGATTCTCTCACCTCCCAAGTACGTGTTCTAAACGCCTGTCTTCATTTTCATGCTATATGCTATCATTGGGATCGTTGATGGGTTATTGAGGACACTGTCCGTGTTAAGTTTGGCAGTGATGTTTAGTATGTTTTATTGTTTTCTATGTATGCATGTTTGTTTAGGATTAGTTTGTTTAGTTTAGTTTTAGTTATGTGCTGAGTTTTGACTTCATCTGAGCCATTACCCAATGATGAGTCTGTCCCCTGATTGTTTATTGAGGTCGAACTTAAAGTTCATTCATGTGTGTTCTGTGTGTTTGACGTATCGTTTTAGTAAAATTCATTGTAGATCCTACTTGCACAAGCATGTAAACTCAATGTATAACTATCCAATTGATTTGAAAACGATTATCAGTCACCCAAATTCATGACAATAGGGATTCTAGAACTTGATTTGGGGGAAATTCGAGGCGAAATCCTAGGCGAAGTAGTGCTGGAGATATGATTTAGGCATTCATTTGATCGCTTGAGCCTTTTAAGCCTACCATATAATATCATTTATCCTCGTTACCCCGTCGAAGCCAAATTTCCATTTCAATTCTGAACACGTAACAAATACCCTAGCCGATAAAATTTCTGTCCAAACCTATATCGCTCAGCCAAAGGCACAATTTGAATGAATCAAGTTAGCAGTTGCAAATGCTACTTGAAGTGAGTTGTTGGGTTTAGGACAAACTTGTAATTGGTTCGGTATTCGAGTACTCACTTATCATTTTTCTTTTGTTTTAACCATACCCGTGAAATTTTAATAATCGAATAAGTTTGGGGGTGGTAGTTTAAAAAAAAAAAAATCATATGTAAATATCGTTAAATTTCGTTTCTTTTGACAAGTGAGTACGTCGACTTTAAATATATATTTAGAGTTGTTTCCAATTTATCTACGGGGGTTTGAGAGTGATTTTGTGCCAAGCATGTGCCTTGGGTATTGTCAAGTTAACGACATTAACCTATTTTCCATTTCCGATATACCCTTGGCCAAATTTTCCTAAAACCGAACCACGTCTTAATGATCTTTTTGAATTGCTTAGCCTACATTAGTAGAGAATAGAACCCATGTCAGGCTAATAGATTCCCTCTACCTTTTTGGTTTTAGTCATGCACTTATTTGAGGGATAATCCCATCTGATCGACGGATAGTTGTATATTTGAGTTTTAACACACATACTTTGGACATGATCTAGAATGACGCTTACTATCATCGAATGTTAAAATTCTAGAACACAACATGGTGTGTTTTATTCTTGAATTTGATAGGATTGGGGGCCGATGAGAGAAAAATCGTTTGACCGATAGATGATATTCAAAACTTGCATATTATTATTTTTAGTGTTTTATGTTTTTAGTTTTTAATTTTGTAATTAGTTGTTATATTTTCTTGTATTGTGTGGGTGTTTTGCTCAAGGACTAGTAAAATTCCAAGTTTGGGGATATTTGATAGGTGTAATTTACCTATCTATTTTTAAATTGAACTTGTTAGTTTTCGAGTATGTTTATTACGTTTTAATACATTTTTATTCTTTTTGCATAAATCAGGTGTATGCAGTGAAAAGGAATGAAAATGGATAAAAAATAATTAAATCGGATCAAAAGTGGTGGAAGAACGGTGGAAAAGAAGCAAAGAGGTTAAAATTTAGAACCTACAACTCACCGCCGCGGTGGTCAAGATGTAGAGAAGGCGCTAAAGTTGCTGAAAACCCACTGCCGCGACGGTGAAAGAACAGGAGGTCTTTGCACCCACCGCTGAGGCCGTAACCTAGTCGACATACCCACCGCCACGGCAGTCACTCTATACACAGTTTTAGATATTTATTTAGATATTTTGAACCCTATATCTTCTCATCTCCTCTTCATTCGAAAAAAAAAAAAAAAAAGAGACCCCTTAGGATTTATAATATTTTGAGAGTGTTTTGGGGAGTGCTCAACCAATTTCGAAGGAGAAGAACACGTTGTGAAGAAGGAGAAGCGATCGTTGAACGATTTTAGCGCCAAATCTTCGGATTACAGCTAAGTTTCTTTCGTTTCTCTCTTTAATTTCTTAACTTCGGTAGTTTGTTGTGCATGTTTAGCTCGTTTTTTATTGTATAAATGGTTATGGCCATGAGCTAAACGGATTTTGTCTAAGGATTAATAATATTTATGAAATTATTGTTTGTTTGAGTTGTGTTTCTTTAACGGTCGTTCTTCATTAATTCGATAGTGTTTATCGGTTTGTCATGTATATATGCTTGTTTAGATAAAGTGAGAAATCGAAGTTTGACACTCGGGAGAGGTAACCCCGAATTCGGACTAGGATAAACACAACGCGACGATCTAATAACCTGGAAGGGAGTTAGAAAATGTGCAATAAATGATGTTGGGGCAAGACTCATGTGATGTAATGTCGTTAAGACATTGAGGAGAGGTGGTGAGTGAGTTTATGATATAGAGATTGTCGGATAGGTTGAATCCCGTTATTGTAAACTAAACGAGACCAAACACGTTTTTGTAAACAAAGTTAATCCCTAGATAATCTTTTTCCCTAAACATCTCAATATAGTAATATAGTTTAATTAAATTAATTAACTTAGTATTAGTATTAATTAATTATAAACTATTTTTTATCGCCTAAATAAAGTTAGGTTATGATAATTATGGTACTCGACAATAATCTCAACCAATCCTTGTGGACACAATAACCCTTACTCTCCCCATTTATACTAAAACTTAACCCATACATTTGCAGTAAAAGTGGCAACGTAATATTCTGCCACCAGCAGGCACAGACCCATGTCTGCAACTTTGAAGAGGCTCTGCATTGGGAAAGAGAGACAAGTCAGCATGTGAGAAAGAACAAAAATTTACAAGGCATAGAGGAATAGCGAGAAGAAGACTTACCGACGTGACATCTTTATAAATCTCAGTGACCAACTTGGTGTTGGTTTTGGAGGCGATCTTATGTCGGTCATTAGGAGGGGTGATTTTATGAATAAAGCTCGGAAAGATCTCGGGCTGGTCAAGAATCCAACTCCCGAGCCTCAGGTTGGCATCGGTAATGAAGGTTCTGGCCTACTTGGACTGGCCGTCTTTCTTGCTCCTCTTGGCCTATGGATCATCCTCCGCATCTATTTTTTTTTTTTTTTACCCTTATCTCTTTTCTCCACAGGTGTCAGGCTCTTCTCTCTGAGCTGAATTATGGGTGCAGTGGGGACAGATGTCCTTTCCTCAGGTACTAACCTGGCTGGTATAGCATGGGTAATAACCTGGGTCGAGGTAGGCTCCCCCTCTTGACTCCTTCCATCGGGCTAGGCTCTTTGTTGAGAGCTCGAGGCAATGGTAGCAGAGGCCTCTTGCTGGGCATGCTTTTTCTTGGCCAGTTTCTTCATAGCAACCTGGTCCATAACTGTACACATAGATCGGTATGGATTAGAACAAACAAGCATGAAAGTACAAGATTATGAGGGAGAAAATACCCAAACTCACATCAGGACCAACACTTACCCACTGTCCTCCAGTGCATCTAGATTGGGTAGTCTATGTCCACGGCCGAGTTGAACTCCCATCTTTGTCCTCCAAGGAAAAAGTACTTGGACTTCCAGTCCTTTATTGAATCATCGTAACCGCGTAGGAAGTTTTGTTGGGCTGTGATGTTGCACCAGCCCTTACCTCCAAGTATGGATTTGGCAAAAAAGAACACCTGGAAGAGGTCCAGGGATGAGATGATGCTCTCAACGCAGAAGATTATGTGGGCTACCACCACCATCCTCACATTATTGGGAGCAAGTTGTGACGGACACAACCCGAGGTCCCAACAAATGGCTTGCACCCAAGGATGAATGGGAAATCACAGGCCAACTAAGAGTTTGTCCACATATACCGAGATATACCCCTTGGGAGGAACACAAGCTCGATCCTCAGCCTGGAGAACTCTCAACTTCGCCGAACTGAGAAAAGAGTATTTAGACCGAAGTTTCTTCACTTCGTCCTTCGTCAAGCACGATTCGATCCCCTAGACTGGAGCCTCTGGGGGATACCTCATAGATGGGATAGTCGGGAGCCATATCAGTCAAATTCTAGGATGACTAGGTCCGCATAACTAAGCTTGTCGGAAGGACCCGTACTAAGCTCAGCCCCGAGACCCCCAGAAGAGCCTACTTTACTCTTGGTCATCTGTCAACCAGCGTTGCTAGTCACTTCAAGAGACTGGGAGGGCCCAGCTCCAGCTGACCTACGAGCCCTCTCGAACGACGACTTCATCCAATCGACCTCTTCTACAGACAAGTTGAGCTTGATCTACTGGATAGGGGACCCTGAGCTGGTCCGTTTAAAATTAGACGGATTGTACCCCAAAGAGAAGGAATAAGACATATTGGAGGAAGAATAAGAAAGAGTACCGTGCTCAGAAGAGGTCCGTCGAAGCGCTCGCGTTACTTTGGTACAAGAAAATGAGCGAGGGTAAGTGCCTATTTATAGGCGGTCTGCTCTACCGAACGATTGCGTTAATTAGACGTCGGGGAACACCTCGATTCTCGCACTGTCAGGCCACATGTCACGCATCCGCTCAAGTGGTAGCAAGGCTTCTCGCGGAAGCCAAGTAAAGATGAACTGAGCTCTTTTTCAATACTGAGTTGATCCACATTGAGAACAGAATCCTATGCTTCACCAATTCAAAAGCAGATCCTTCAGCGTCTCATGTTCCAACTCGACGCTAAGGCTTGGGGAGTAATTGATGTAGGTGAAAATCAACTGACCTCCAAGTGGCTCCATTTAAGCCTACCACATAGGTCAACAGAGGATGCGTCATCAAACGGCCTGATCAGCCTAGTGTCTCATTATTTCGGTACCTGATCAAGTCAGTCATCTCTCAAGACGGGAAGCCACCAATTGGGAATTCTCTACAATTATGAAGGATATAATCGGTGTGGCTCAAGCCAGTATTGTCACCTCGACGTTCATACTGATGTCTAGGTCGATTAATCTGCTGACTTCTCCATCAACATTCAAAGGCCCAGGCCCATAGTTCTAATCCCTTCACGTGCTCTTTTTCTCCTCCACGTACCGTGTTATGGTAGATAACTTAGCTTAAGATCTTAATCCCTGAAACGCTAATCAGATTTTCTCCTATAAAATGAAAATGTAAACAATATTTTAAGAGGTTGAAAAAGGTAATTGCTTTTAGAATATTCAAAGATTCTTACGTTTTTTCTCCGAGCTCTTACTCTCACCCTGGAGGAGACACAACGGGAACAACGCTGACAGGTCATGTGTGCAGGTATCGATCTGAGGATCAGGTCGGACAATGCCAGCCCAGCTCAGTCAAGTGCAGGCTTAAGGATAAAGAGACTTCAATGGTCCAACTTCATCAAATACAATTTTCAAATCACTAGCAACTCTCTACGTGGACGCTGACCAGACCATACTGTTGGTCAATCCATTTTCTGACACCAACAATTTCTATAATTTTTGTATGTTAATTAGGGAGAATTAAAAAATTCTATAATTTTGCTATGTTAATTAGGAGAATTGTTTCTAATTAAGAAAAAATATTTCTAATTAGGGGGAATTAAAAATTTCTATAATTTCTGCAAATTAATTAGTGAGAATTAATTTAAATTTGGGAGAATTAAATTTTTTTTGTAATTATTTCTATAATTTTGTATGTTAATTAGGGAGAACTATTTCTAATTAGAAGGAATTAGAAATTTCTATAATTTTACAGGAATTATTTCTGATGAGGGGGAATTAGAATTTTCTATAATTATTTCTATAATTTCTATATATTAATTAGTTAGAATTATTCAAATTAGGAAAAATTAGAAATTTCTATAATATTTATATAATTTTGTATATTAATTAGGACAAACTATTTCCCTAATTTTTATATGTTAATTAGGGGAAATTATTTTTAATTGCGGGGAATCAAAAATTTCTATAATTATTCTTATAATTTATGTATATTAATTTGAGGAAACTATTTCCGTATCTTAATTAGGGAGAATTATTTCTAATTCGAAAAATTCAAAATTTCTATAATTATTTCTATGACTTATGTATATTAATTAGTGAAAATTATTTCTAAAATTTGCAGTTATAATTTTCAGCTATAATTGCCGCATATTATTTTCAGTTTAATACTTCCTTATATAGTCCTCAAAATGTTGAGCCAAAATGTGTAAAGCAAAATGTATATCGTCTTGCTTTATTATATAGATTAATTAATTTTAATTTCAATAAATATTTCTAAATATGTGACACACACATATATATGAGGAGAAATCCTAACCAGGTTCAAATCATCACCATATGTCCACCTGGCACGTGCCATGTACAAGGATCTACAAAATGAACTATACCGAACAAGACTACTACCTCGGTAAGGACTATTATTTCGAGCATAATAGCTCTCGAGCAAATTTTCCCCCATCATCACCTGGCGAGGGAAAAGTAGGTCCTGGGCCTTAGCACTTTACCCTGATTAAGATTATCAACCCCGAAACATGTCAACACTATTGTTCTCTCTCACGGGTAGTTGTAACATCTTTATCTCATTAAGGAAAGAGTCGTTAATGCTCTTAAAAATAATGACCCATTACACCATATCCCAGCAAATAAGCTACATTAATAGTAATGGGCTAGGATTCAATGCTTACAATGACGTTTTCCATAGGCGCACCAAATATATCGAGATTAATCCCCAATTCATCTGTCATCACATTCTCTACATTACTGTTGCCTCTACTCAATAAGCTTTGTTGATCAAACTACAAATATTTTTACCAATTCTCATCCACCTTGACACTTTTACACTTTAGTTTTCAAACTCAAGTTGACTTTGGTTTTTTTCACCTTGAGTTTGAGGGGAGGAGGTGTTAATATATGTATATATGGAACTTGACTTATTATGTTATACGTTGAACCCAATACTCTAAGGTCCCGTTTGGTATATGAGATTCATCTTGGAATTGGAATGAAGTTGAAAATGACCATTCCATTCCTACGTTTAGTTGGTGGGATTAGTTTTCAGTCTCATTCCCAAGTAATGACTAATCTCACAGCTCATGGGATTAGTCAATCCCAAATGAAATGAGGTATTAGGTAATTCTGGTATTACCTAATTCCAAATGAAATGAGGTATTAGGTAAGAAGAAAGACCTATACTTCTGTTTCCATATTTTTCACAACTGAAAATAAAATTTTAAAAAAAGAAACAAAAATATGGTGGTGTTGCTTTCATGTTTCTGTTCCCAGAAAACATGGAACGGAAACAGAAATATAGGAACGAAATCTAGGAACAAAAACAAAAATAGAAATCTGGGAACAAAATAAAAACAGAAATATGGGAACAAAAACAAAAATCTGGGAACAAAAACAAAAACAAAAATTTGGGAACATATTTCTGTTTTTGTTCCCAGATTTCTATTTTTATTTTGTTCCCATATTTTATTTTTGTTCCAAGAAAACCTGAAACATAGATATAAAACTTGGAATAAACAATTTTTTCCCTATATGTTTATTTGTATTCCCAATTTTATGAGAACAGAAACACTAAACAAGTAAGGCATAAGTGAAGTTTGGCATTTCTGTCTTAAGTCTGTTAACAAAATAATTGAAATATAATCAGTAAAATAGGAGAAAAATTATTTTGTTTTGTTCTCAGATTTTTATAACAAAATCCTAGAACAGAACATAAGTAAATCATTTTTTTTTTCAGTTATAAATTTTTTTGGGAACGGAAAAAAGGGAAACAGAAACACGAAAGTACTTTAAAGCCTTTTAGTTTGTCGGGTTAAAGGATAACCTAGGTGACATTTGTTTAGTGTGTCTGAAAAATTCTGTTATGTTCCCAAAATTTTGTTCTAAAATTTTTGAATATTTGATAATATTGTTTCATTTTTATTTATCGGTCATTCCAATACCATGTTTAATGTATTTTGTAACCAAATGTAGGAATGATAATGGTCATTCCTATACCATGTTTAATCCCGTTTGTCACCAAACATAGAAATGGTAATGACAATTCCATTTCAATACCACATTCATTTCAATACTACACTCATTATATTCCATTCCAGCGTACCAAACGTAGCGTTAAAAAAAAAACTCCAAACACTAATCATTCTCTAATGTTTATACATCTAACGCTGCGTTTGGTACACTGGAATGAAATGGAATGACAATAGGATTAGAATTAGTATGGTAATGGAATGGAATGATCATTATCATTCCTATGTTTGGCGACAAAAAGGATTACATGTGGTATTGGAATGACATCAAAGGGTAAAATTGTAATTTAATTGAATTTTCAAACGGTATACTAGTTAATTTAATTAAATTTGATTCTAATTCAAATATTTGTTTAGTATTTAGTCTCATTTTTGACCGATTATTTATTAAAATCTAATCCTATGTAATTGAGATTAACCAATACCAAATTTATCTTGGTATTGGTTAATCTCATGCTCTATGTGATTAGGGAATTCTGAGTAATGAGAATGAGATTAAATCCTAAATACCAAATATAGAAATGAAATGACTATTCTTATGGTCATTTTAATCTTATCTCGAATTCCACGTAACAAACGCCACTAACGCTACGTTTGGTACGCTGGAATGAAACAAAATGGAATGAAATGAATGTGATATTAGAATGAATATGGTATTGGAATGGAATGACCATTACCATTCCTATGTTTGGTGAAAAATGGGATTAAATATAGTGGTCATTCATCCGTTTGGTTACAAAATATATTAAACATGGTATTGGAATGATCAATAAATAAAAATAAAACAATATTCGGAAATTTTAGAACAAAATTTTGGGAATATAACAAAATTATTCAGAGACACTAAACAAATGTTACCTAGGTTATCCCTTAACCCGACAAACTAAAGGGCTTAGAAGTATTTTCGTGTTTCTGTTTTCCCTTTTTTTCTGTTCCCAAAAAAACTTATAACTGAAAGAAAAAATGATTTGCTTATATTCTGATTCTAGAATTTTGTTATAAAAATTTGAGAACATAGCATAATTAATTTTTCCCTATTTTACTGATTCTGTTATAATAATTTTGTTAACAGACTTAAGATATAAAAATACCAAATCTCACTTATACCTCACTTTTTTAGTATTTCTGTTCTCATAAAATTGAGAATACAAATAAACATATGGGGAAAAAGTTATTTATTCCGAGTTTTATATCTATATTCTAGATTTTCTTGGAACAAAAACAAAAATATGGGAACACAAACAGAAATCTGGGAACAAAAACAGAAATATGTTCCCAGATTTCTATTTTTATTTTTGTTCCCAGATTTCTGTTTTCGTTCCCAAATTTCTATTTCTGTTTTTGTTTTTGTTCCCAAATTTCATTCCCATATTTTTGTTTCCGTTCCACATTTTCTGGGAACAGAAATATGAAAGCAAACACCATATTTTTGTTTCTATTCTTAAAATTTTATTTTCTATTGTGAAAAATACGGAAACAGAAGTATGGACCATTCTTCTTACATAATATTTCATTTCATTTGAGATTAGATAATCCTAATATTACCTAATACCTCATTTTATTTGGAATTGACTAATTACATGAGTTATGGGATTAGTCATTACTTGGGAATGAGAATGAAAACCAAATGATCATTCCCAATTTTATTCCAATTCCAAGATGAATCTCATTTACAAAACGTGACGTAACTATTCTGTAAACTCTATACACAATTTGTTATTTCATATTTTCTTTTAATGGCCTGCCTTGAAATTATTCTAAATAGTGTTAGTGTCGTAAATCAATTAATTAAATATTTCCATTAAAAATAAGACCGACTAATGAGAGTCATGCTACCAAGGCATAGTGAAAAACCTAGTAGACCAACAAATTGGACGATGTGTTTAAACTTTTATAAATAAAAAATCTCTTTATGAAAATACCTACCTCCACGAAAGAATATTATATGCAGGATCTTCCATTATGAGACGAAAATAATTAAATAGAATGGAAATATCAAATTTCATATGAAAAAATGGACCCCTCATAGAGCATATGGTAGTAACACATCATACTTTGTTTTTCCATTTTTGGGAAAAATTACTTTTTTGTATAGGGGTAATTGGAGTTCTTTAATGTGTTAGAGCTTAAAAGATGGTTATTTTCCTAACCAGAGCTGATTTACATGTTAATATGAAATTAGAGCTAAATGGTGGAGAGAATTTCGATTTCAAAATTTTGGCCGAAACCGGCCGCTTGAGTTCCGATTTCAACCAAAATAATTGATTTTTTTATATTATAGAGAAACCGGCAGTACAACGACCGGTTTCTCCATAGGGGGCTGCCATGGTGGCAGCCCCTGACAATGTACTCATCAAATGCGATTACTATTGATACAGTAGGTATCGACATTGAACCTTCAAACGTACATTTCACCGTCTAAAAACTATCTTCGACCTAATCACATCTAGAAACTCGCCGACGTTGTGCCAAGATTGAATGATCTTATTTATTCGGGAGGCATATTGCATGATATAATTCTATTTAGTTGTTGCATAATATTATCACCCCAATGTAACGTCACATTTGTCATGGTTATATTTTACAAAAAATAAATAAATTAATCATTTACATCAATAATTAAAACTTAATAATTTAGGTGTAAAGTTAAATTATCATTGTATGCCACATTTTATATTTATTCGACAAATTGAGTAACTAATTGTTAGAGCAATTGCATACAACTTTAATTTTCTTAATTTGATAATTTCAAGTTTCAAAAGTAATGTGATAATGTAAAATCTAAATTTCATAATTTGAATATCAAGAAACTAATTGTGTGAATTTAGAAACAATTGCATACAACTATAAATTTCATAATTTAATAATTTTTATTTTCACAAGTAATGAGCTTATTCATTTTTTTTTTCAAATTTGTATTTTTGTTATAACTTCATTTATTTATTATTCCTACTTTTATATTTTTTCAATTTTTGTTTTCTTTTTCCATCTAAGTAATGTTTTTTATTCTTTAAGAGAATTTATTATTAGACAGTTGTTTATATGTGGAGTTATTTCAAAAATTCTGTAAAATTATTGTCAATCAATATTTAAATAATTTAATACAAAAAATATTTTTATACTCAAAAAATAATAAAATAATTTATTCATTTTTTTGTTTTCACTTTTCGAATTTGTATATAATTTATTTTTTCTTACTTATTATAATTATTTTTTTTATATAAAAACTTACACAAAATTTATTATATTTGAAAATATATATTTACAATAATAAATTTTACAATTATAAACAACGAAACAAAAAAATAAAAAATAAAAATAAGATAGGATCTAGCCCAGTTTGGACCGGTTTTTAATTTAACAAGTTCTATTATTTTTTTCCTGTTATTTATTTTATAAAATACAATTATTTGATTAGGCTAAATGATATATTTTACTAACAATTATATTCTTAACATATAAATATAATACTTTAATGTTATTCTAACATATAAATTAGACGTTTTACGGTAAACCAAAACAAAAAAAAATAAAATTTAGTATATTTTAATGTTAACCTAACACTAACAATATATATTAATATAAAAACATAATTAAACTATCAATATATATTAATATAAACATAAATATAAATATAACCTACAAACATAGATTCACATAAAAAAAACCATATAATTATATGATATTTTAGTGTTGACAAAATATATAAATAAAATATTTTTGTATAAATCTAAACATATATATTAACATAATACTAACAACGTATAATCACATAAAATTATAATTACGCAAAATCTAATCTAAAAATATATACTAACATCTAAAAAAATTAACTAAAATAATATATTATTACTAATCTTTATCAGATGGTAGATTAAAATCACAGTCCAAAATCTTCAATGACAAAAGAGAAGAAGAAAATAATGAAGAAGGAAGAAAATAATGAAGAAGGAATTCATAGAAAAAAAATCATCCGTTTGAATTTTGAAAATAAGCATTACCCATCAAATAAATTTGAAATTTGATTGGTAATACCCATATTCTAATTTTTGCATAAGAAAACACATGTTCTTGTTTTGTCAAGTCTTGGCCAAGACATGGTTTTTTAATTATTTTCTTTGGATTTTCTTTACCTCATAAATTATTTTTTAATAATTCAGAAAATAATAATTTTCTTAGAAATAATTTATTTAGTTTTCAAAAAAAGTTAATTATTATTTTTTTTTTATATAATTTGAAAATGATTTATTTATTTTTTTTCAAAAAAAATATTAATTTATTTTGAGGGGACTGTGACAACTCCATATGGAGAAACCGGCCGTTGTACAACAAGTTTCTCTATAATTAAAAAAAAAATATCAATTATTTTGGTTGAAACCGGAACCCAAGCAGCTGGTTTCAACCAAAATTTTGAAATCGGAATTCCCTCGGCCGTTTAGCTCTAATTTTGTACTAAAGTGTAAATAAGCTCTAGTAAAAAAAATAACCATCTTTTAAGCTCTAATGAGGTAAAGAACTTGGGTAATTGTTTACGTGGACCTTCAAATTTGTTAAATTGCACATTTAATCTCTCAAGTTCAATATTTATTTCAATCCTGCAAAATTAAAAATGTTGTCAATGATTTTGAGAGGAAAATTGATTTTCTCAACATGTGACCTTCCAAGGAAAATATTATTTTCATTTTATAACTTCACTAAACGTAAGATATTTTTCCTAATAACAATTTATACTTCTCTCTATCAGTCTTCAGACTAATCGTTATTAGGGAAATGTTAGAAAAAAAAATTTATTTGGTCTAGTGAAATAATGGAATGATGAAAATATTTCCATTAGAAGAACATGTATTTAGCACAATTTATTTTTCATTTAAAATCATTAACGTTTTGAAAAACCAAATACCTTATTTGCAAAGCTACAGGGTCCACATAGACACCCCTCCTATATTGGTGGTAACCAAAAATATTATTTTCCCACCATTTTTTTCTTTGGACAATTGGGGTTGAAATGTAATTTTTTGTCAAAATATTTAAAATGAATTCGAGTATAAACTTCAACGGAGCAAAATATCACTTGACCTAATTTTTGGACTTTTGACACTTTATAACCTCAAGTTTGACTATTATCTCACTTTAGTCCTTATGATTTCAATTTAAACATGTGAAATCCTGAAGTTTCCTAATCATCGTACTTCAATCCAAATCATTAACATCATTATAATTTTGGACGATAAATAATCACGTGTCTTGTACCTTACTATTTTAGGGGACTTTATGGATATTTGTAGTCTTTTTCTCCCCACCTCCATCACCAATATATTATATAAAATAAACATATATATCGTGTTTGTTTGTTACTAACAAGGATTTTTATGTAATCTTTTATTATTGATTCCAAAAAACGGTAATTGTAGAATATATATATAAAAAAAAAAAATCCTTAAAAAAGGCCACACGTGCAACAAGTGACTGTTTGTTGACAAAATTGTAACGAGAATAATAATTTTAACTATAGTAAAATAATTAAAAAACTTCGGATAATATTATTTGTTTAAATTGAAATCACAACGGCTTACGTGAGAAAATAGTCAAATTTCAGGCGTTTTAAATGTTAAAAATCACAATTTTTTTTAGAGTATTTAATATAAAGATTTTTTTAGCACCAATTCCATTTGAAAAAAATAGATTAAGGTGGGCCACGTGTTGCTTGGTCACTATTAATAAACAACTACATAATAGTTTCCTTTATGTAAAAAATAATAAAACCCCAATGAGGGATGTTCACGCGCTGGAATAGCACGCAAGTGATGATCAATATGATGTATTTCCAAATATAATATTCCTTATTCCAAATCCCTAAAACCAGGTGTAAAGAGCAACTACAAAGGAGTTCTAATATTTTGTTAGCTTTATATCATTTATCTCACTAGTCGTTTTGCACAAAATCAGATATATCTTTTTCCTTTTTGCAAATACCAGAGACATTCTCTTGACCAATTATTTTGTGTTAAAAGACAAAATTATCCTTATATTATTTTTAAAAAATTATATTTTTATTTTTATAAAAATTCATCAGCATCCCGTTTAATTTTTTATCCTTAATTTTTTTAATAATTATATTTACCTTTCACCATAATCTACCGCCGCCTGTCGCCACCCACCGCCACCTCCAACCGTTGCCGCCACCACCCACTAATCACCACCCACCGCTGCCACCACCACATACCGCCACCACCCACCTCCCACCGCCCAACTCCCCCACCACTACCCATCGTCGCCACCACTATCTACATTCATTGTCCACCGCCACCTCCCACCGCCACTACCACCACCGCCCACCGCCACCACCGCCCAACTCCCCCCCGCCACCGCCCAACGCCCTCGCCGCCGCCACAGGAGGAGAAAGAGAAAGGCGATGGTGGTGGGGGGAGAAAGAGAGAGAGGGGAGAGGAAGATATTTTTTATTTTGTTTAATAAAAGGGTTAAAAAAATATATTTTTTAAAATAGCATAGTAAG
This sequence comes from Eucommia ulmoides, assembly GCA_016647705.1. NCBI lineage: Eukaryota > Viridiplantae > Streptophyta > Magnoliopsida > Garryales > Eucommiaceae > Eucommia > Eucommia ulmoides. The sequence goes on from CM028326.1 coordinate 10,192,542, forward strand.
TGTAAAAAAAAAAAAACGATGAAAAAATATATATAGAAAAATTAAATGGTTATGTATGTATTTTATTATTTAATTATTTTTAAATAGTTAAAGGTAACATTATCATTATAATAATTTTTTTTATTAATTTTTAATTAATATGGGAGGTAAGTGGTATTTGACCAAAAGGATAAGGAATGTAATTGGTATTTGCAAAAAGATAGGGTATGTATTTGATTTAGTGCAAAAAAACAAAGGAGGTAAATGATATAAATCTATATTTTGGTGTGTAATTTATCCAAATAGTACACTAAAATTTTTATGGTACACCAAAATTTACAAGGGACTCCAAGGAAGATACTATATTTTGGTGTGCCATTTTTTTTTTTTTTTTTTTTGTATTAAAATTAAAATTAATCAAATTCAACTCAAATAAAACTAATCCATTCCAAACCAAATAAAATAAAATTAACCAATTAATCTAACCCAATCCAAATAAAATGAAATTAATAAATTAAATTCTACCAAACCTAATTAAACAAAATTTAATATAAATCTAAACAAACAAATTTTACTCAAACCTAATTAACCGAATAATATTTAAATCTAAATCAAATGATTAACCCTAATTAATCTACTTACCTACTAATCTAATATTTGACTCTTTCTCTACATGTGCCATATTTGACACATGTAAGACATGTGTGCCAAAATAGTATACATGATGGCACATCCCTTGTAATTCTTTTTTTTTTTTCTTCAAAAGAACCAAAAAAAGGGATGGCATACTATATGGCACATCCCTTGGAATTGCTCTAAGTTGAGATAGTTTTTGATTTCCCATATTTGTGATTTTACGTTTTTCTTTGTTGACTTATTTTTCAGTGGAGCACTACTTTTTTGAATACAAAACTGGTAAACTAGCGGTTATCTAATACGTTTTCTTGTGAGATGAGGTCTATTGTTCAAAATCTCATCTCCTAACATTTGTAAAAAATAAAAAATAAAATACAAAGATTTAATATGCAATTATTCATTAGTAAGTTTAATTTATACAACTTTGTCATATTATTTTTTAGATTCTAATATTAATTTTTAATTTAAATAGAACAGTTTTTTTTTTTTTTTTCCAAATTTCCTTAAAAAACTGATTCTTTGCGATTTTGGATTTTTTTTTTTTTTAAATTGTATACTTCATTTTTTCTTGAATAATGACGTCGATATTAATACGATCTCGATTATACCTTATTGTTTTGGTTATTAGTCTAGTTTAAATATTATTGTAATTGAATTTTTTTTCCTTTGTATAGTGGGAATTACAAAATATTGGTTGTCAAATTGTAAATTTATTCATTAAAATATTTCTTCTTTTTTTTTCTCTCTTTCTTTTATGTTGTAGTTGTATAGTGGGAATTAAAAATATTTGTTGTCAAATTATATTATTCATTAAAATATTTGCTATCAAAATGTAGAATTCATTTAAATATTGGGTGCTAATACTAAAATATTTGATGTAATTATTTATTGTGATAGTGAATATTTATTGTGGTGGTGGTCGAGATAGTGAATTTTTATTGCGGTGGTAAATGTGATAAGAATGTTTATTGTAGTGGTTGCAAAGATAATAGTAAATGTTTGTTGTGGATGTGGAGTGATAGGAACGTTTATTGTGGTGATAGCAATAATAAGAATATTTGTTGTGGTAGTGACAACGATGGTGATAGTAATTGTTTATTGTTGTGGTGACGGCGTTGATAGTGAATATTTGTTGTGGTAGTGATATAATAAGAATGTTTAATGTGATGGTGGACCGTAGTGATAGTGAATATTTGTTATGCTGGTTGCAGTGATAAGAATATTTGTTGTTGTGGTGGTGGTGGTAGAAATGTTTGCTATGATGGTGGCAGGGGTGATAGTAAATATTTGTTCTAGCGGAAGTAGTGAATGTTTATTGTGCTATTTGTTATAGTGATGAATGATTGTTGTGGCTACAATGGTGGTAGATGGTAGTAATCGTGATGATGGAGATTATGTTGTAATGGCGGGTGTGTTTGGTGATGGTAGAATGGTCATTGTGGTTGTAATGAAAAAATGAATATTTATTGTGGTGGTGAATGTCTATTATTCAAAATAAATTAAAAATTAATTTCTATTGGGTTTTTATTAAAAAAACAAAATATGGATCCCAATGGCACGAGCAAGGAACACGATTTGTGCACTTCAATTTTTTTTTTTTGGTATAAATAGTGAGAAAGAGTTTTTGAATATTAAAATCTCCATAGACTGAAAAACTTTAGTTGTGGGATGTGATCTGTGCTAAATGGATTTTTCCTCAACATGGGAATATCCGAATATGTAAAAAAGTTGATGGGCCATATAAAATCTGTCTTTTTGGCTAAAATAAGTGTGTGGGAGATTTTGATCCACAGTTGAACTCTCTGACCTTTAACCAAAAATGACAAGGGATTGACTAATATTTAGTAAATGACAGATTTTTTTTTTATTAACGGCAAGAAGTTAGGGGAGATAAATGGTACCCATGCCAATATTTATTGTTATTGGAATTGTTTGCCCCGATTCGCCTAGAATTATTTGAAGTTATATATATTTTTTTTTAGATTTTGCAATATTTGTTTTATTTGTTTAATTATTATTACTATTTTGCAATATTATTGCAGTTCTGAGTGATAACAACTTCAAAATCCAAAGAAATGATGGGGTTGGCACTAGCGGTGTGATTAATGCGTGCTTGTCGCTTAATATATTCCAAAAAATTTAGTGCAGATTAAGACGAAAAACAAAATTTCAGAACGCGATTGGGTGTACTGAAAGTATTCTAATAAAATTAGGATTTTACTTTTGTGTATTGATACATTTACTCTTAATTACATTTTTGTGTTAAAGAAGTTGCATGTGTCATAGATGGACATGCAATTTCTTTGGAATGTACTTACAACATACGTGTGGTGATGAGTCAAAGTACAACTTCTTATATAGATATGCAATTCTTTTGAAATGAATCTGCAACTTGTTTGAATGTATTTATAGATCCAAAAATCCTAACGGCATGTTTGGTTGGACGGAATGGATTGAGGGTGGAATGAAATGGAAGAAGTAATAGAATGAGAGAAGGAATTGAATGGAATTATGAATGGAATAACTATTCCATTCTCTTGTTTGGTTGGTATGGAATGAAAGAAAGAATAAAATAGTAAAATATAGTAAAATTTCCATTTTGCTCTTATAAAATTATTATTCAATTATCTTCTTGGTTGATTATAATAACATTTTATTATATTTTACTATTCTATTCCTTTTATCATTTTATTATATTTCACTATTCAACTCAATTTTAAGTTTTTATTCTCTAATTTCTATTTTTGTTCTCAATTTTCAGTTTCTATTCTTTAATTTCTGTTTTTGTTCTCAATTTTTCAATTTCCTTTTTCAATTTTTCGTTCTCTAATTTTCTATTTTTTTCCTCAATTTTCAGTTTATATTCTCATTTTTTTATTTTTTTTTCTTCTCAATTTTCTATTTTTATTCTCAATTTTCGGTTTCCGTTTTCAATTTTCAATTATCTAATTTTATGTCTTTGTTCTCAATTTTCTGTTTTTGTTCTCGGTTTTCTGTTTCTATTATCTAATTTTCTGTTTTTGTTCTCAATTTTCAGTTTTCGTTCTCAATTTTTCGTTCTCTAATTTTATATTTTTGTTCTCAATTTTAAGTTTATATTCTTAATTTTCTGTTCTCTAATTTTATATTTTTGTTCTCAATTTTATGTTTTTGTTTTCAATTTTCGATTTATGTTCTCAATTTTTTGTTTCTATTCTCAATTTTCAGTTTCTGTTATCAATTTTCTAGTTTTATTCTCAATTTTCTATTTTTATTCTCAACTTTCTGTTCTCTAATTTCAATTTGTGTTTTCCAATTTCTGTTTTTGTTCTCAATTTTTAAGGGCTTAATTATAAGGGTTATCATGTAATTTAAGATATTGATTCTATTGGGTTGAAATCTCATTCCACCCCATCTCAAATGGAATCTCATTCTATCTAATTTCATTCCAATGGAATCACAAAAGTGATTCCATTGAAAAACCAAACAACGGAATAGGAATCGAGGGCGGAATGCGATTCCATTCCGTCCTCATTTCATCCAACCAAACATGTCGTAAATGTATTGTAGTCTGTTAGATTTCTGTTCCACATCGCACATTTGAGAGTTCCTATATCATTAATGATGTAAATCAAAGTAGTTATTTTACTTAACACCATATGGTTTTAAGTTGGAACTTCCTAACATGGTATCAAAGTCAAGGTTATAGGTCTCTCTTTCCCTTGTAGTCAAATCATCCGTGCAGGCCGATGGTTGCATATTTCTCATCATTTCCTTCTAATCAAATCATTTGTACAAATCGGGAGTTGCACTCAATGGCGGATGTTAAATTCTTGTCCCACATCATTTATTTGAGAGTTCCTACATCACTATATAAATAAAAGAAGTTACTACGGTGACGTTTGGTAACCGTTTCTGTTTCCATTCCAGTAGTGAGATGGGAATGGGATGGGATGTGATGAGAATTTTGTTTTTTTTTCTTGGGAGTAGAATCGCGTTTGGTAACGATAATTTTTTATTTTTTTTTTGGGAAGGAAATTGTGTTTGGTAACGATTTTATCCTAAAATCTTTTTATTTTTTTTTGTTTTGGCCTGACGGCGGTGGCTCCGGCGACTACCGGACGGCGGTGCCGCCGGCCGGAAGGCAATGGGGCTGTCGCCGGCGACGGTCGGGTGACAGTGGCCGGAAAATTTTCGACCGGACGGTGACCGGCGATGGTCGTCGGAGATGGCCGCCGGCGGCGAACAGTGGTCGGCCGGCGGGTGAACAGTAACCATGTGTTTTGGGAATGGAATGGGAATAATGAGAAATAATTTTTTTTTATTTCTTATTTCTTAAGAAAAAAGTGAACATAATTCTTAAATGGGAATGAAATGGAAACGAAAACAAAAATTATCAAATGCTATTCCTAAACAGAATTCTCAAAAATCTAGAAATAGAATGAAAATTTCTGGAATGAAAATGGTAACCAAATGGGCCTACATTTAGCACTATATTGTTTTAAGTTGTAAAAAACTCCTACTAAAGTGTGCAAATGTAATAAATAAACAAATAATTGAACTTTTGAACCAATATGGAGTCGCCCTTTTTCTTTCTTCTATTTGTAATAATGCTCCAATGACTGGGCCAGAGGGTGAAGGTCCCATCGCCACCGGCGCATGGAGACACGTTGCAGTGGGCACAGTTGAGATAACCTGCAAAAAGCCACAGGATAGCATAGTAAATTCCTTCTAGTGGAAGCCACTCTACGACGTCTCAATGTATTATTCTCAACGTAAAACCTAATCAAAATAATTTTAAAATCACTATTTTATCTTTTGATTTGTTAAAAATATTCTAACATCCCTAACCCCCCAAATTACAAATCCCTACACCCATCGGCCCCCGCCCACCCTGTCGGTTGTCCTCAGCCCTCCACCCCAGGGAAGGTGACTTCGATGGCCACCGAGAAGGTGGGTAATGTTTGAGAGAGAGAGAGAGAGCATATGAATAGAGGGAGATACGTAGAAAAAAATGTTGTTCAATTTTTTCCCTAAAATAAAAAAGGGATATTTGGTGGGTTCCTTATTTCACTCTTAATTTTAAAAAAGTTACAGAGGCAGAAATAACTTTTATTTTAATCCCGTCTATTTGAAAAAGACAGAAATCCGCTACACGCGCCTGCACACGCGCGGTTACATGTAATAACTTTGTGTATAAATTTTTGTTAGATGTAACAAATAATATTGTATTTTGTAACATGTAACTAATTTGTGTGTAAAACTTTATTAAATGTAACAAAAATCACACAAAATATATGTATTTAGTTACATATACATGTAACTAATATTAAATTACTTTTTGTATGTAATATTTATTAAATATCACAAATATTACACACATATATATATATATATATATAAAATTGTAACATATAACTAATATTACATAAATACATGTAACAAAAAATATATAGTTACATGTAAAAATATAACAATTATTCAATTGTAACTAATATTCGTTACATTGTAAATAATATTCACTATAATACGAATTTATTCACTAAGTTTTCCTTACAATCCCTGCAATGCGGGACTAAAATTCAAGCGAAATTCAACTTAAGAGACTAAATCAAAATTTATGTCTTAAGAGAGATTTTTTTTAAAATTAGATTTATTATTTGGGACTTCACGTCGATTATCCCAATAAAAAAAAAAAAAAGCAATGTTTATTTATTTATGGGCTTTGACTATTGTTGTTTCATCAATTAAATATCTACACTTTTTTTTTAAATGTGCATCGGTGTATCTTTCTCTAAACTTTCATTCATGGTAGTCTTGATTTTCTCAAATTTAAAGTAAGTTTTTGAAGGAAGAATTTGATTTGATTCACTTTTTAGACGTTTAGGGCTTAAATGACACATTTAAAAGTACAAGGGCTAGTTGAAGCCATTGGGAGTTTTTGAGGGGCTTCAATTGTATTTTAGTAGCATAATTGTTAGTTTAATATTAATTAGTTGTTTATTGAGGATATTGTTTATTATTATTATTATTATTTTTTTCGTCAGGTGTGATATGATCCCGACGACCACTCACCTTCAATCATTATAGTTTTCTAATTGGAAAAGCAAGGTGTGGAAATGGGTCTCTGTTCGTCTTTTGCTGTTGTATGCATCTTCCTATGTGTAACCCGCGGCCGTTGTGTGGGGAAGGACGTAGGTGGTGGTGGTGGGAGCCGAGACATGAGCACAACAACATATCTTTTTTTTTTTTATAATAATATTACTTTTAACTACTTAATTTTTTTTTGGGATAGCCAGATAAGAAACTATAATATTTTGACAAGGACTTCAAGCAATAATATTACTTTTGATTATTTTGGCAAAATTTAAAATTAAATTTCTTAATATTCAAATAATATTTTTATATATTCATAATCTATGTTAAGATAATTGATAAGTGGGGAATGAACCATGCATTGATATATTGAGAAAGAAATACAAGGTTACATGTATTAAGAATATATAGAATATAAACTATACATGAGTATTTATAGGGGAAGTGGGGTTAGGGTTTTACCCTATGGGCCAAGTGGGCTAAGTCCATTATTACACTAATATCCCCCCTCAAACTCAAGGCTGTAAGTGAGAGGTGAACTTGAGTTTGGAAACCAAAGAGTGAAAACGCTCGGGTGGATGAGCCTTAGTGAAAATGTTTGTTATCTGTTCGATTGACCTGATGGATTGTAGACAAACTGTATTCTGGAGAATGTGATGACGGATGAAGTGACAATCAGTCTCGATGTGTTTTGTACGCTCGTAGAATACATAATTGTGAGCGATCTAAGTAGCATTGACGCGGCGCTGACGCAATGCTGACTAGGGCTTATGTGGCAGAAGAAGAGAGGCTGAAGACTACCGGCGCGTGAATCTAGACCGCAGGGATTTTAGGCTGTGTGTGTGGGCGTGTGCGGTGTTGTACGGTCTTGATTATTGCGTTGTTTGAATCGTTTCGTCGATACAATTTCGATGGTATATCGTGAGGTGAATTTGGAGCCCTGGTTAAGGTGGGAGAGACCAAAATCCAAGACGACTAGCTGTTGGAGACACGTGAGAGCGTGTCTGGACTCCAGTGGCGGTGATTTTGGTGGCGTTATGTTTGTCTATGCAAGACAAAGTCGGTGGTATGATGTTTGTTGATACCGGAGAAGAGATGAAAGTCTTGGGAGAATATAGGCGGCGGCGGCAGAAGCGTTAAGGTTGTGAAAATTTTATTGAGAACATGCCCAAGAAAGATTTGCTCTTGATACCATGTTAAGATACTTGAGAAGTGGAGAATGAATCATGCATTGATATATTGAGAAAGAAATACAAGGTTACATGTATTAAGAATATATAGAATAACAACTATATCTAAGTATTTATAGGGGAAGTGGAGTTAGGGTTTTGCCCTATAGGGGAAGTGGGGTTAGGGTTTTACCCTATGGGTCAAGTGGGCTAAACCCATTATTACACTAATGGCTATTTTATAATGGGTCCCAATGTCTATTACTAATTTATTCTTATACCCAAATACTCATTTAACTTTTAAAAAAAAAAGTCAATTGACATATAATAATTGTTTGTTGTACAGTAACATTATGTTGCTATTGACATTATTATTTTTTTTATTTTGGTTAGCAAGATTATATTCATATATAAAGGTAAGGGGAAGAGTTTCTCTTACTACACACCAACAATTTAAGATGTAATTTGCAAGACCCCACAAACACCTATAACAATTCACAAATAGCCACATCTAAACAATTGGCGATCTGACAAATAAACCACTGACGCTCAGGCTCGATAACATAAACAAAATACTACACCCTACCCAAGCTTTCAGTCATAGCAAAAAAATTTCACCTTTAAAACCCTGCACTACTCAACCTTGTAGGACTTGTCTCAGCTGCACTTGGGAAAAAAATGGCCTGCCAAAGCTTCCAAAATTTCTGCTCCTAAATTTACATCCTAACACCCTGTCATAGAGACCAAGACACTGCCAATCTGCAACAAATGAAGGGTAGCAAACTATTTCCTAACTTAACAACACAACAACACAAATAATCAACACCACCACCCATCGGCTATTTTTTTTTTTTTTTTTTTTTCACAGCAACCCCTTAATTGAGTAGCCTACCAGCCTCGCAATTCAACACCAATCCCGCACATAACAATACCTTTCCCCTCCTCCCCACCATTCCGAGACCACCTCACTAGGACCCTCAAGAGTCCATACCTTGGGAATCTCTTTCAATGATATCCCAATCTCTATTAATCATTTTCAACACCCTTTCTTTAATTTCTACCTCATTATCTTTCAATGTCCACCCCAATAATTTTCCTACCTCAAGAACTTTCTCCAACTTTTTTGGGAATAATCTATTACAATTAGCTATTCCACTGTCTGAGATTGATTTTTCCAGAGTTTCATTAGGTACCACTATTGATCCTGAAACCAATTTTTTTAGCTTAGTTTTTCTTTTCCCTTTCTTGGGACGGCAAGGGGTAACTTCCCTTGTCTGAATTGAAGAATTGTCTGAATCTCCTCTTCCTTGAATGGAAACACGCCCTCCATTATTGAAATCACCACATTGATTCCGGCAACGATGCTGCCACAGGGCACCGCTAGAAATCCCTACTATTTCACCTCCTTTAACCAAGCTAGTCACTTGCTTTCTATGGCCACGATTTGGTTGAGTCTTGATTAAATTGACTTCCTCTTCAGAATTATTGTTATAAGTTCTTTTCTCTGCATTCACTATTTTGGTCGAAGATCTTTTGCCGCCGCTTGAAAACATTTCTTCCAATTTATTTTGCACTATCAACCTTTTCCCATTACGTAGACCATATCCCCAATGCACGACTAAGAGATGTTTTGAAATAGAGCCTTTCGGTACATCACCAGCCTTTTTCACATTGATCCTTTCCACTTGCCTAATCTCTTTCTTATAAGAAATTGGCAAACCAACACCGTTATCTACACTTTCTTTCTCATTTATGTTATTTATAGATTGGCCCCCTCCATTTCCAAATTGGCATCTAGCTTAGGAGACCCCCCTTTGGCTACCAAGAACCTTTCCGGCTACGAAGAATTTTCAGCCTTCAACACGTTAGTTTCCCCACCTGGCCACCTACCTATAACACTCAAGCAGGGTTCTTCCAAAATTTTCACCAAGAACTTGTTGTTATTCACAACTAGTTCCAAGTCACAGTTGTTTATCTCTTCTAAACTTGTGGAGATCAAGCACCTTGCTTTGTCATAGGATACCTCATCCAATGTTGCTCTATCAATCGTCACCAACTCCCCGCATTGCTCTCCGATTTGTTTGAAGGTGGACCACTTTTAAGCATGTATGGGGATTTCGGTGATTGTCAACCAAATTAGCCTTTATTTGTTCTCAAATGATTCCTCCCACTCGGCAACATATTCAAACCAATTTTCCATCCATCCATCTGCAGCTTTCCCAATTCATCAATTCTTCCGTAGTCTCTTCCGAATCAAATATCAGCAAGACTAGGTTCCCGCCCAAAGCTTTTGCTTTTGTAGAAAAAAACCCTTTCTAGAGCAAAAGCAGCATTTAGTTCTCTCATCGACATATTCATATGTAGTTTTCCACTTATCGCTGATCATTAAAAAATAATACCTTAAATGGTATTGCGATACTGATGTAGTACGATGTTTAAGCAGGGTGTTGAGCCATAGGGATTGGTCTTGTAATTATTAATTTTCAATTATTTTTCTTACTTTGTCGAAATGATTTGAGTTTTTGATTTGGTTTTGAAATTTTTAATTGCAAGAAAATAAAGTTTTGATTTAAATTAAAAATAGGGGATTAGATTAGGAATTATGAATCCGTATTTTGAGATTTACGTTGTTTTCGTATTTTATTCTTTAACTCGGATTTGTATAAACGAGTGTTTCTAATTACAAGTCGGAACTACTAAAAAATATTAGATTGTTATTCTCCGGCTTGGTTTATCTTCTGTATTTAATTCTTACACTACACTAATCTAAGGTGAATTAAAATTTAGGTATAAACCATCCAGACCAATAATCAATCCACACGAATACGATTATGTGACCATTGAATCTAGACCATAGGTACAAGATTTAATATTCTAGCAATAATTGAATTCAAACCAAAATCTTTACCAGAATATTTTGACAATAAATTCAAGTACAATTAAATTAATTTTTATGAACAGAATTCCTGTCACATAATTGTTTATACCAAATCCAAAATTAAATAGAAAATATAATATTACATAAATACAAATTACCTCATCACATCCTAACTCGGTGAAAGGAAATTTAATCGCTCATGAATGCGTGGAATGGTGTTTTCTCGAATGAAATCCTCAAAAACGCCATATCCCTTTTGTATTCAAACAACCACACTTTCCTTCCCCAAGAATTATGTGAAAAATTAAAAATACAAAAATGGAAGAAAAACAACGAGAAAATGCTACAACTATTCTAAGAATGAAGTAGGAAATGGGATGATTTTTTGCTTCTAAGCCTTCCCTCTATTTGTAGGATCCAAAAGTGAAATTAGGGGTGCAAATGTCACACCCCACCCTGGTCACCCGTCACCCAAGGCCGGGCCTGACGTCGACCTGACTCATCCACGAATATCCATCCATACATATATACCTACATACTCGCGCTACTGTAATTTTTTTTTCCAAAAATGTGTATATAAATACCCGTTTCAAAATTTGGGAATAGACCGGTCCCAAATATTCATAACAAAAAACACACAAAAATACCTGAACATTCCACGGTTCACATCCGACCGACTCACCTCCAAAATGACACGACCTCTGGACTCTACATAGTGCCAGTAGCGGACCAATTCCTAGCCGCGGTACCTGAAACAAAATATTTTTATCGGTGTACTATCTTCATAATAAAAAAATATTTAATGGATCAAGTACAATTGTTAAATATCACATTTCAAAATACAATATTTTATAATCACATACCCGGTTGAGAATCCAGTTCCACTGCCACCAATGTAATAATAATACTAATATGTTTAAAACAAGTAGAAATATTAAACACCATGTTTCAAAATATAATAATATAACCGCATACCATGTCAAAAAAACTCAGTTCAACTACCATCAATGAAATAAACTAATATAATTTAACACCCAACTCAAATATTTTAAGTCAACCACTCCAAACATTTTAAAACAGCCAATTCAAATATTTTAAATCAACCAATTCAAATATTTTAAATCTACGAACCCAAATATTTTAAACCAACCAATCCAAAGATTTTAAACTTATAATAAAGTACACCACACCTCATCTTCTACTAGCCATAGGATCATTTTTACCTCACGATTGGGAGTTGCAATGGTACCGTTCCACCCGCAAGATTTGCACTCCTGACGGGTCAAACCACCCTGCAAGACTTGCCTAGCAGGTAATCCACATCTGGCAGGTCATATCCTCCTGACGAGAAGAAAATCCACATCTCGTAGGTCATATCCGCCTAACGAAAAGAAAATCCATATCTCGTAGGTCATACTCGCCTAATGAGAAGAAAATCCACATCTCGTAGGTCATATCCGCCTAACGAGAAGAAAATTCACATCTCGTAGGTCATACCTGCCTAATGAGAAGAAAATCCACATCTCGTAGGTCATATCCGTCTAACGAGAAGAAAATTCACATCTCGTTGGTCATAGCCGCCTAACGAGAAGAAAACTATGACATAGTTGGACAAAAATCACCTTTAAAACCCACTTGATCCAAAAATCATTTTCCACTTCTAACACCAACTTGATCTAAAAATAATTTTTCTACCCTTAAAATAAAAACCAACTTGATCCATATAAGTTGCAAAATCGTCCATTTTAAATAAATACATTTTCCACAATTTATATGAAAATAAGATTTGTAAATTTACATAGAAGTATACTCGCCTTATTTTCCGCACTGCAAAAATACCGACGTCCAAAACCTATTGAGACACTGGTGCCTGCGAACTTAATAGTGACAGGATTAAATTAACATTTTATTTAAAACAACCCTAATATGCAATGTATGGCCCTAAATTACATAATTTCTCATTCCCCAAATTTAATTATGAAAAATTGTTATTTCGTCCGTTTCGCTACGTTAATATTCACTGTGCAACATTATTAAAATCAACGGTTATAGAAATTATTATCTCGATTACGAAAATTTTAATGCTACTAATTTAGTTTAACGAAAATAATAATTGATTGAAATTTTACCTGTTTCCGAATCGATCGTAGGCTGAGAAGTTGGTTTTTTGAATTTTTGATTTTTATTTGATTTTTTTTCCTTTTTTTTTTTTTTTTTCTCTTCGCGCCTGTTTCTGTTTTCTGTTCACTGGGCCTCACCGCCGCGGCGACAAATCTCACCACCGCAGTGAACGTTTTTTTTTTTGTTTTGTTTCCTGGTTCAGCTGACGTCCTTATTCCCCCTCAGGCTAACTTTTACCGTTGACCCTCCTCAACGATTAACTCACACCACCGCCACCCCGTTGATCACCCATTGGCCGAACCCACCACACACACACACATATACCTCAGCACACACCCACGGCGAACACGGCAACCTACCAGCCGATCCTTTCTCTCTCCTCACTAACTCCGGCGACCTCACCCTCACACAACGACGGCAACGCACATATGTAGGTCGATGGTCACACAAACACACACACACCGGCTGAACAGATGGACACCCATACATACCCACGTCGGATGAACAAAGTACACACACACACACACAGTCACACGATTGACAACACACACACACAACAACGACTGAACAATAGGACATACAACAACACCCACACACATACTTGGGCTGAACTACACATACACCCACGCAATCACTAATCACACATACGCTGCCAAACAACAGAACCGAACACACATACCCTACTAAACGACAACGACGATCACACACACACACACACACACACACACGTTCGATCACCGTCGACGACGCACTGACCGACGAACAAAACACACACACACACATACAATCGACGGCACACACACAAACCCACACCGCTGCTCTCCACCGACCCACTTTCTCGTGCTCTTATTCATCTTCTTTTGCGGCTTGCTGTGAAGTGTGTGTGTGCGCATGGGCTTATATATATATATATATATATATATATATATATATATATATATATATATATATACGTATATGTTGGATACAGCTTGCCTCCACTTGTATATATTTTATGGTTAATTACATTAACCCCCCTAATTTTTTCTTTAAATTATCATTTAAACCCAAAATTTAAAATTAGCATTTTTAAAATTACTAATTAACCCCTAAATTTTAAATTAAATACTAAATAACATAATCTACCCCGTTATTTTCTAAATGCTAAAAAATGCAGCTAATGAATATGCATATGCGGAAATTAGGGTCTTACTACCCTTCCCTCCTAAAAGAAATTTCGTCCTGACATTTTAGTTACCTTGATCGAACAAGTGCATATATTTATCTCTCATCTCATTTTCTCGCTCCCACATCGCTTCCTCTACCAAATGACTGCACCACAACACCTTCACTAATAGAATCGTTTTTGTCCACAACACTTGATCTTTACGACTTAGAATCTGGACTGGCTTCTCAACGTATGTCAAATCTTCTTCCAAATCGATTGGTTGAGAAGTCAACATATGTGAAGGATCTGACACATATTTCCTAAGCATCAACACGTGGAAAACGTTATGTAATCTGGACAATTCTGGTGGTAAGGCAAGTCGATAAGCTGTCACACCAACTCGTTCTAAGATCTCGTATGGCCTGATATATCTCGAACTTAACTTCTCTCTTCCCGAATCTCATTATGCCATTCCACGGGGATATATGCAAAAACCCATGATCGCCCACTTCAAATTCTAACTCCTGTCTATGCTTGTCAGCATAACTCTTTTGTCGACTCTGAGCAAATCTTCAATTTTTCCTGAGTTACCTTTACTTTGTCTGCTGTCATTTGGGCAATATCCGACATCAGTAATTTTTTTCTCCCACTTCAGTTCAGTTTGTTAGACTAGAGTCCGGTATCTCCTGCCATACAAGGCTTCATACAGTGTCATCTCAGTTGCCGAATGGTAGCTATTATTATAGGCAAATTCTATCAACGTCAAATGATCATCCCAGCTACTAGGAAATTCCAGAACACAACCCTTCAACATATCCTCCAACGTCTGAATCTCACGTTCCGATTGACTGTCAGTCTGAGGATGAAAAGCGGTACTGAATTTCAGCTTGGTACCTAAAGCAGTCTGAAGACTCGGCCAGAACTTCGACATAAATCTCAGATCTCTATCTGACAATATGGAAATCGACGCACTATGTAGCCTAACAATCTCGTTAATATACAGTTGGACATACTTATCCAGAGAGTACGTCGTCTTTACAGCCAGAAAATGAGCAGATTTAGTAAACCTAACAACAATCACCCAGATAGAATTATGTCATTTCTGAGTGCGAGGTAATCCCGAAATAAAATCCATCGTAATATGCTCCTATTTTCACTTTGGAATAGGTAGAGGCTGCAATAACCCACCTAGATGTTGGTGCTTGATCTTGACTTGCTGACAAACGAGACACCTGACAACAAGTTCAATAATTTTCCATTTCATTCCATTTCACTAATAGTGTTCTCGTAGATCCCAATAGATTTTGGTACTACCTGGGTGCATTGCGTATGTTGAGCTGTGCGCTTCTTCCAAGATATCCTTATTTAGATTGGCATTATCAGGCACACATAGTCTATTTTCAACCATCAAAGCCTCATCGTTATCCCTGACACGATAGTCAGTTTTGTGATAATTTTTCACTTCACTTCGGATTTTCTCCAATTGGGCATCCGACTTTTGCGCTTCTATAATACGGTTGATCAATGTCGGTCTCAAAGTCAAAGTCGCAAGCAACGCTGCCGTCTGACTAACCGCCAACTAAACTCGCAAAGATCTCAACTCGGCATGCAAAATTAGTATGAACAATTTGAATATGTGCAACCGAACCTGTCGATTTTCGACTCAACGCATCCGCTACAACATTGACCTTTCCAGGATGATAGTGGATAGTACAATCATAGTCCTTGATCAATTCTATCCAACGTCTCTGCCTCAGATTTAATTCCTTCTGAATAAACAGGTATTTCAAACTTTGATGGTCGGTGTATATCTCACAAGTCTCGTCATGCAGGTAATGCCGCCAAATCTTCAAAGCGAACACAATCGCCTCCAATTATAAATCTTGCGTCGGGTAATTACGCTCATGATTCTTTAATTACCGGGAGGCATATGCAATCACATGCCCATGTTGCATTAGTATATATCACTGTCTCTGACTTCCAATTGGTGGTATCTCGATTGAAGATCTATTTTGGAAAATACCCTAACCTTCTGTAATTGGTTCGAACAAGTCATCAATCCCAGACAACGGGTATTTATTACGAACCATCACCTTATTCAACTGTTGGTAATCAATACACATACTTAGCGTGCCATATTTCTTCTTTACAAATAACACTAAGGCTCTCTGGGGAGCAAGACTAGGTCTGGTAAAACCGCGAGTTAACAGATCTTGTAACTCAATTTTTAATTTCTTCCACTCGGTAGGCGCCATACGATAGGGCAGAATTTATATCGGAACAGTTCTTGGAAGTAACTCAATAGTGAATTTCATTTCCCTATCCACTAGCAACCCTCGTAATTCTTTTGGAAATACATCGAGAAAATCCCTGATCACTGAAATATCCGCCACCTACACTTCTCTCCGATTGGTGTCAATCACATGCGCGAGGTATCCCTAACATCCCTTCTTTAATAACTTTCTGGCCTCCAGGACTGAAATCAAATTTATTGGGGTAATGATTCTATCTCCCAAAAATACAAATTCTGGCTCGCCTGCGATCCAAAAGATAACTTCCTTTCTAAGACAATTCACCGTGGTATGATAACCGAATAGCAAATCCATACCTAGTATCACATCAAAATCGTGGATACTCAGAGGTAATAGATCCACCGACAATTTTCTATTACCAATACGAAGTAGACTATCTTTATATGCACTAACTACCAATAGGGACTCACAGTTCTCAGCTGCTTCCCACACCTTATTTCTTTATTAATTTTGCCGTGTTTACTAATTCCACATAATTTTTGATTTGCCTGCTCGTCAACCTGGAACGTATTTCTAAATCTCTATTGGACGAATCCAAGTGTCACCCTATTGGCTTAACAACTAAAACATTAAGTGCTACCGATAGTGAATCCCAATGTCAAGTAATACGAGTATGATTACCTATCAGTTATAATTTGACATTTAAAAACACTAGTACCCTCACAATCATAATCTATCCATCACCACTGCCAACAACATCACTCAATCCACTAACTAGCAATATCGCCATTTAATTATACCACCAATTGCCAACTTTATAGTTATTCCTGTTAACGGAAAATGAGACTAAGAGAGGAATGCAACAACTTTAACTAGGGGTCAGGCTCTTCTATTTATTTATTACTAATTTACTATATGCTAAAGGAGGGCCAACCAGACAACAACAATGCGTGATGCCAATGTACTGTCTAATGCAATGAATAACTATCACTCACGTGCCTAACTCACCTATCAACACCTTATCTCATGGTCCACCACTAGCTCGACAAACTGACATGTCTACAGAACCTATAACCTAGGATTTGAGACCACAAATATCAAACCCACCTCAGTAACCCGTCACCCGAGGCCGGGCGTGACGTCAACCTAACGTTACTTGACTCATCCACGAATATCCATCCATACATATATACCTACATACTCGCACTATTGTAATTTATTTCCCCAAAAATGTGTATATAAATACCCGTTTCAAAATTTGGGAATATACCGGTCCCAAATATTCACAACAAAAAACACACAAAAATACCTAAATCTTCCATGGTTCACATCCGACCGGCTCACCTCCAAAAAGACACGACCTCTGGACTCTACCTAGTGCCAGTAGTGGACCAACTCCTAGCCGCGATACTTGAAACCAAATATTATTATCTGTGTACTGTCTTCATAATAAAAAAAAAAATATTTAATGGATCAAGTACAATTGTTAAATATCACTTTTCAAAATACAATATTTTATAATTACATACCCGGTTGAGAATCCAGTTCTACTGCCACCAATGTAATAATCCTATTATGTTTAAAACAAGCAGAAGTATTAAACATCAAGTTTTAAAATATAATAATATAACCGCATACCATGTCAAAAAAACCTAGTTTCACTACTACCAATGAAATGAAGTAATATAATTTAGGGATAATAGGTGGGAGGTCCTACATTTAGGCTTTAATTGCTCAAAGCTCCTAGAGGTGTTAAAAACTTTTGATTTAGTCCCATATGTTTTAAAAAGGTAGAAGCCTTGCACATATAATAGTCACGCGCCAGTTACATGTAACTATTTTGTGTGTAATATTATTGTATTAGTTGCAAGTAATTTTTTTTTTTTAAATGTAACAATTTTATGTATAAAAAATTTGTTTGGTGTCACAATATATATATATAATTAGTTAAAGGTAACTAATTATATATAATTTTTTAATTACATGTCTCTGATATGTAATTAAAAAAATTGATATTTTTCAATTACATGTGTCAATAATGTGTAATTTTTTAGTTACATGTCTCTAATATGTAACTAAAAAGTTTGATTTTTTCAGTTACATGTTCCAATAGTATTTAACTTTTTTAGTTACATGTCAATAATATGTAACTAAAAAGTTTGATATTTTTTCAGTTATGTCATAAAATATTACACATATATATATGTAATTGTAACGTGTAACTAAAGTACATGTAACCAAAAATACCTAAATATGTGTGAAAAATAACAATTATGAAATTGTAACTAACATTAGTTACATGTAACATAATTCATTATAAAAATCCAATGTACTCACTAAGGGTTTCCTACAATTTCTACAATTTTTCTACTATTCCTACAATGCGGGACAAAAACACAAGTGAAATCTAATTTAAAGGATTAAATCAAAATCTAATAACATAAAAAGACTTTTCACCAATTAGATTTTAAAAATGGGACTTTTCACCAATTTTCCCTATAATTTAACTCCCAACTCAAATATTTTAAGTTAACCACTCCAAATATTTTAAACCAACCAATTCAAATATTTTAAATCAACCAATTCAAATATTTCAAAATCCACGAACCCAAATATTTTAAACCAACTAATCCAAAGATTTTAAACATATAATAAAGTACACTACACCTTTTCTCCTACTAGCCATAGGATCATTTTTACCTCACGATCGGGAGTTGCAACGGTACAGTACCACCAACAGGATTTGCACTCCTGACGGGTCAAACCACCCTGCCAGACTTGCCTAGCAGGTAATCCACATCTCGCAGGTCATATCCTCTTGACGAGAAGAAAATCCACATCTCGTAGGTCATATCCGCCTAACGAGAAGAAAATCTATATCTCGTAGGTCATACCCGCCTAATGAGAAGAAAATCTACATCTCGTAGGTCATATTCGCTTAACAAAAAGAAAATCCACATTTCGTAGGTCATACCTACCTAACGAGAAGAAAATTCACATCTCGTAGGTCATAACCTCCTAAAGAGAAGAAAATTCACATCTCGTAGGTCATATCCGCCTAACGAGAAGAAAATTATGACATAGTTGAACAAAAATCACCTTTAATACCTACTTGATCAAAAAATCATTTTCTACTTCTAACACCAACTTGATCCAAAAATAATTTTTCCACCCTTAAAACCAAAACCAACTTGATCCATATAAGTTGCAAAATCGTCCATTTGAATTAAATACAATTTTCACAATTTATACGTAAATAAGATTTGTAAATTTACATAGAAGACAATATACTTACTTCATTTTCCGCACTGCAAAAATACCGACGTGCAAAACCTACTGAGACACTGGCGCCTGCGAACCTAATAGTAACAGGCTTAAATTAACATTTTATTTAAAACAACCCTAATATGCAATGTATTACCCTAAATTACATAATTTCTCATTCCCCAAATTTAATTATGAAAATTTGTTATTTTGTCCGTTTCTCTACGTTAATATTCACCATGCAACATTATTAAAATTAACGGTTATAGAAATTATTATCTCGATTACGAAAATTTTAATGCTATTAATTTAGTTTAACAAAAATAATAATTGATTGAAATTTTACCTGTTTTCGAATCGATCGCAAGCCGAGAAGTTGGTTTTTTGAATTTTTGATTTTTATTTGATTTTTTTTTTTTCGTTTTTTTTTTTCTTTCTCTTCGTGCCTGTTTCTGTTTTCTGTTTGATGGGCCTCACTGCTGCGGTGAAAGCTCTTTTTTTTTGATCTGTTTCCTGGTTCAGCCGACGTCCTCCTTCCCTTTTATGCCAACCTTCACCGCCGACCCTCCTCAACGATTAACTCACACCACCGCTACCCCGTTGATCACCCACTGGCCGAACCCACCACATACATACATATACTACAACATACACCTACGACGAACACGGCAACCTACCATCCGAACCTTTTTCTTTCCTCACCAACTTCGGTGACCTCACCCCCACACAACAACGACAACGCGCACACACAGGTCGACGGTCACACACACACACACACAGCTCCCCCAATTGAACAGACGGACACCCACACATACCCACGTCGGATGAACATAGTACACATACACATACACACAGTTACACGATCGACGACACACACACACAGTAACGACTGAATAGTAGCACATACAACAACACCCACACACACTCGGGTTAAACCACACACCCACCCACGCAATCACTGATCACACACATGCCGTCGGACAACAGAACCGAACACACACACACACACCCACGCAATCAATGATCACACACACGCCGCCGGACAACAGAACCGAACACATACACCCTACCAAACAACGACGACGATCACAAACACACACACACACACACACACACACACGTGTCCGATCACCGTCGATGACGCACTGACCGACGAACAAAACACACACACACACACACACAATCGACGGTACACATACAAAGCCACGCCGCTGCTCTTCGCCGACCTACACTCTCGTGCTCCGATTCCTTTTCTTTTGATGCTTGCTGTGAAATGTGTGTGTGCATGGGCTTATATATATATATATACACACACACACACACACATGTATATGTTGGATACAGCTTGCCTCCACTTGTATATATTTTATGGTTAATTACATTAACCCCCCTAAATTTTTCTTTAAGTTATCATTTAAACCCAAAATTAAAATTAACATTTTTAAAATTACTAATTAACCCCTAAATTTTAAATTAAATACTAAATGACATAATCTACCCCGTTATTTTCTAAATGCTAAAAAATGCAGCTAATGAATATGCACATGCAGAAATTAGGGTCTTACAGCAAAATAGTCAAATTTGGAGGGTAAGGGCTGCTATGCAATTTTTTCACCATAGTGTGCGCAAGTCGGACTGGACCGATTTGGGTCAAGTTCGGGTCGAAAACGGGTTGGGCTGCTGCAATGTGTGGCTGCACAGGAGGGCCAACTTCAAGCGCCTGTAACGTTTTTATATAAATTTTGATTTAGCTCTATAACTAGTCATTGGAAAACTTAGAAAGTCTAATTTCATATGCAATTTGTTTCATCTTAAAATTCAAACTGTGTAATTAATTATGTCCAAAAGAGTAGACAGTGGTATTTGTTTTAGTGCCGAAAATCACGACTTTTATCCGCTTGATCTTTTTATTGTGTATTTTGCTTCCAAAAAGTTTGTTTTTGATCCAAATGTTCAAATTTATAAAAACAAATAAAATAAATCAATTATAATAATTTAATTTATTTAAAAGAATAACAAAATTTATATTAGTGGTATTAGATCGCACAAAATGTGGTGCGATCAATCGCCTTTGCCAACCATTCTTTGCCTTCTCAATCAACTTGTATATTTAAGGATCTGAGTTCGGCTTCCTTCACCTCTCTGCTCTGCATTAGCTCCCTATCTCGTTTGGGGTCTTTCTTTATTGCCGAAATCCCTGCCCCATTTTCTTTTTCCGACTCCACCTTACTTGTTGAGGGACCCTCCACCCTGACCACCCTAACTTGAGCTTTTCCTTTTCATGTGTTTTCTATCTGCCGCCATCTGTCATATTGCATTTTCTTCTGTTTCGTAGTGCCCCTACGATCTTGATCAACCAACTTCACCCAATTGGCCTCCCTCTGATTTTTGCTCCCCTAAAAGCTACAAAAACTTTGCGACTTCACTTTTCGATGCAAAACCGAAGGCTGTTGGTCAGCCCTTACTCGTGGGTACAAAACAATCAGTTACAGATCCCCATTTTAGGAATTCTTCTCTTAGCCACTAGTTGTACATTTGAACGGGTAGATTATCGACAAATAAAGTTGTTGTTCCGCCCCTACCCTCTATACTTTGTGCTTAACTATCCTCTTTACTATCTATCGTGAATTGCTAGATAAAATGTTCTCTGCAACAACTATTTTCTAAGCCGATTCTTCAGATCGCTTCTTCCATTTCCATTCCTTTGTTTGTGAAGTCTCTTAGAACCAAGCATCTCTTAGAACCAAGCAATTCACCTTGTACAACTTTCTACACTTGACGCAGGAAGAGAAATGTAGCCCACTGCACAGGGCTTTCCTGTTTGCCCACCAACCTTCAAAATTTCCCACTCTCTTCTCATATAATCCATGCAACACTTTTGACCAATTCCCAGAGCCAGCAGAGCTTCACCCATTTCGAAGTCCGTGTCCATCAATTCGTTCCATTCTTTCATTCTAACTCTTGATGATACTCTGTATTTTAGACAAGTAGAAACTATGGACTTCAGTTCTTCATTTGCCTTTTATCTCTCTGTTTGCTTCTTACCCATCACATTTTCCCAATAGTTCTTCTAGCCTTCCCATCCTTCTTCCTAATATGGAGATGAAACTTTCTTTCATCTCTTTCAAAAATCTCTCTCCATTGTGGTTTGCAACAAGCTTTTACGATTCCTAATGAATTGAAATTTTGAGATAATCTTCCCCTTTCACTCATCAAATCGTGCATTGTTTTCAAACTCACCTTTCCTGCATAGCCATAAGATCTGCATTTTGCCACCATATCTTTTTCGCTCGACATCTTCTATCCGATCCCGTTAGATTTCTTGCTCTCAATCGGCCCATCTCTACAAATCTCTTTTCCTTTAATGAATCTTCTCCACATAGTTCCTTTATAGCAGGGTTTCAGAACTTCTGCTGCATCTGTTATTTCAGATTCATTCTTACATCTCTCCGCAATTTCCATGTATTTTTTCCACCACCCGCTCAATTCTACTTCGCAATCACCACACCAGACTCCACCACTCTTTTTCTCTCCACTCTCCATTCACCTTACTGAGATCAGACAATGTTACCGAGAAGAATGGAGTTGGCTAATCCCCTAAGACAACAACGAGAATTGAACACACTTCCTCTGATTTGATTGGTACAACAGACCGAGGAGCTACTGGGATTTGCTCTGCCTAGGTCAACCCCTTGGCAAAGTACACCGATACCCAACACCCAGAGGAACGGTTCAAATTCAACTGGAACTAACACAATATCGAAGACAGAGATTATGCAATTACCTTATTGTTCTTGATTAAACACCTTCTGACAACGCCTGGTTCGCAAATCTTTCTCATACAGCTTCAAGTTCCACCTCCTAGTCACTTGTTCGCACTCGATCTGACACATGCACTTAAGATTCAATCGATTACGCCGAAGAAAGTTTGCCTCCGATTGTCGATGATTATCGAAGCTCAACGCCGTAGGTCACCGAAGACTGCTATGTTTGATTCGCCTCTAGATGCAACGATTGAGAGCTTGGTGAAGATGAAGACACAAACAAACCCCACTCTAACCAGGATACTCCCGCCGGCGAAATTAACCAGAAGTCGATGACAAAAGAAATTTCAAATTCAAAATTTGCTATTGACATTATTACTAGATAACAACATTTTTATTCCTCATTTATTATCAACATTTTTATTCCTCATTTATTATCTTGTTGTTGATGTAATGAGAGAATATATATTTAAATTTATCTTAAATAATAAATATATAGATAGTGGACTTGCAAGTAATGACTCATTTTAATTTTAATGGTAAAAATATGATTTTTTTTTAATTTTTCCTATAATCTTGCAATGACTCATTTTAATTTTAATGGTAAAAATATGATTTTTTTTTAATTTTTCCTATAATAAAATAAGACGAGATATATCATGACTAACATATTATGCTTATATATTTTAATAGAATATTAAAAGAAAAAACATATTGATTTCTCATGTTTTCATTCTTAAAACTTTCATTTCATTCAATCCGAACTTTTTTCAATGGAGAATTATGGGTTAATTGTATTTTCCACCTCTGTAATTAGATCGAATTGCACTTTATATTCTTGTGTTATTTTTTTAGCACTTAAATTCCATGTGATTAAGACTTAAGTGTAATGTTTAAAAATTTAACGGAAGGGTACTTGCGTCATTTTACTTAAAAAATAAGTATAATTTCATTACTTTACTCTAACTAATTCAATATGATTAATTTAAAAAGTATCCAAATTTTAAGGGTGCGTATGTATTTTTGTTCCTTTTCAACCCCCCTGGTTCTTTCGTCTTTTCCATACGGCAAAAAGGCTCCCTTCCAACCTTCCTGTTACACTCCAACAAACAACCCTTCGGCCCTGCCACCATCAACACCACTCTCTCTCTCTCTCTTCTCATCTCCTTCTATTCTTTCATCTCCCCTGTCTCTTTTTATCTCTCTCTCTCTGTTACTCTCTCTCTCTCACACACACATATAAAGAGATGAGAGAAAAAGATGATGTGCGGTGGTGGTCGTGGTTTGACGTTGTCGTGGTGCGGCTGGCGTGGTTGGTTGGTGGTTGCCGATATGGTGGATGGTGGTGAAGAAAAAGATGACGAAGAAGATGGACATTGAAAAATAACAAAATAAAAAATACACTGATGACCCCTAGGTTTTAAATTAGTGTTAAAAAAATATGTATTGAAATTTTAAAGGTTATAAATGTCATTTAATGTTAATTATCTGATTTTTAACTATCGACCATTAAAATTAACGAAAAACTTAACCGTTACACTTAATTAGTTTTTTATCATAAGGAATTTAAGTGTTGACGAAAATAATATTAGGGGTGCAAAGTATAATTCAGTACAACCACATGGATGCCTTTTTTTTCCAATTCAAAACAGTCCAAATTCTATCACTTCACATTTTTATTTTTTTTATATTTAGTGATCTATATTATTAAAAAAAGAAGAAGCATACTTTCAATAGAAAAAATAGATAGAGGACTTCATAATCCGATCATTGATATTGATAATTACACTTTGGACCCATGTGATTAGATTTAATTGTACTCTGCACCCCTATAGTATTTCCGTCAACACTTACATCCCTTGTACTTTAAAATTAAGTGCAATTGTTAAATATTTAACAGAATTAATGATAATTTTATTATTTAACTTAAAAATTAAGGGTAATTTTGTTATTTTACTTCAACTATGTGGATTCAAGAGCCCCGTTTACTTGAACACTATCATCCATTTTTTTCGTTTATCAGAAATCTATCTAATCTTTTCATCTATAATATATATATATATATATTTGTAGATTCATCGCTACTATGTTTTTCCATCTAATCCACACATTTTAGAGGGTACAATTAAAATAAATATGATCAATTGGACCCTTCACGGTACAGATTTTTGGAGGATCATCTGGTCGATCATCTTAGAGGATCTCAGAGGACAGATCTCAAGGGATTGAGCCATCGCTTAGCGGATTTGAAGTTGTTCGTAGCCTCTGCCGTCAGATCTCTATAGAAGGTTAGTTAATTATTTAATTTTGTTTCGGCGTAGTAGGCTTTATCGTTCGTCACAGTAGGTTTGGGTAGTTTAATATGGCATATCCAAGAGCAAATCTATGGCACGGGACAGAGAAAAAGATTTGGTGTAAAAGCTGTGGTAAAAGCTTCAATTAGAAATGGTCTCCATTTCTAGCCTTATTTCATGCGGGTTACTTTAGGAAAGAAACTCTGAGAGCTATTGTAGTGTTTGGAAAGTTGTTGCACTCAGACTTTCCAAAGACAATACCGATTTTGGAATGTTAGATTTTTTTCCTAATAATCTTCAAGAAAGTGGCCTATTTCTCTATCATTATAGGAAAGTGGATCAACCTTCTACCAACGTCTGTTTGCATGAACCTCATGTAACTACCTTCACTTCTTTTGTATATTATTTCCATACACAACAAGAGTGGGTGAAGTGGGTTATAAGAGTGACCATGCACCCACGTGGCAATCACTCCATGCTAGAGAGAAAAGACATGGTGCAAGAAGTGGGTACATGGAAGTTACATAAGCTAGAGAGAAAGGGGTTACATGACCTTGCATAGATCTATGTTCTACATTGATAGTTACAAAAAACGTGGGTTCATGGATAGGTAACCGCCCACTACCTTTCTGCATATCCAAAACCGACTCTTTGATAGAAAGAGTCTATAAAAGGGGGCTGTGCAATCGGTTTTGGTTCCCTAAGTCTACAATCTCATTTTAGAAATCAAATACACCATCAAACAAAGATTGAGTGAGGTTTAGAAGAGTCTTAACCCGAAATTAATATTTCCCGTAATCTTGATCAAGTGAGAACGATAATGGCTGGAGGTACGCATCGATCCTTTCGTTTTTATTTCCGTATTGATCTAATTGCTTATTTCATATGCATGAGCACGTTTAGATCGTTAAAGTTATCCCATATGGAATAGTAATAGGGGAGTGGATGGATCCGTGAAATCAAAAAATAAGTTCATTAAAAAAGGAGGAAAGATCCTTGCTTCGTTGTGCCCATGTTGTAGAAGCTTCAAGAGAATTAATGTGAAAGGCATGCTTAGAATTATTAGGGATGGGTATGAAGATAATGAAGCTATGGACATTTTGTGATTGAAAGAAAAATGCTGCAGTGATCATATAAGGATAGCGCTCAAAATGGCGAGTAAAAAAGCAAATGGAGGGATTAGATCAGTGTCGAAAGATGATATAAATAGTCCTACCGAGGAAGTCAAAAAAAATGAAGAAAATAGTAGTAAAGCCAAGCATGTCCTAGGGCAGGAGAGTGTTTCGTCGGTGTGCTCTGTACGTAGAGGATTCGCAAAAATAAAACAAGAGTCATGAGAAAGCCTGGTTGAGGAAGGCTGGGGAGAGGATGAAAAGCCTTAACCCGAATATAATATTTCCCATAATCTTGAGCAAGTGAGAATGACAATGGCAAGAGGTACGCATCGATCCGTTCGATTTTATTTTCACATTGATCTAATTACTTATTTTATATGCATCAACACCTTTAGATCGTTAAAGTTTATCACACAGTTGGTATCAGAGAAGTTTTTACCTCTGTCTTGTTATTTTTCGCATTTAGATTTATAAGTTTTCATTAATGGCCAAAATTGGGTTTTTGGAAAACTTTAATATTTTTGGAAAATTTTTGTACATAAAAATTTTACGTTTCATTACGAATTTCACGATATAAATTTCGTAAAATTTGGACCCGTGATCAATTTTATACGATTTTTAGAAGATTAGAAAAACCTAAAATAAGGTTCTTCTATTCGTAGCTTTTGATCTAGGTTAAGGATGAATGTAGAAGACGACAAATCTGGACAATGTTATATTTTAGTTATAACTCAAATCTGCAATAATGTATAACATTCATTATATTGGTTCAGTGGCGTGTTCTCTTTTGGTATAGACTGTTAGGCACATGAGGTCTAGGGGTTGACTTTTGCCCCTTACATTTTTGTTTCATTTTCTTTTAAGGTGATAAAAGGGGTGTAACAAAGGGTCTTACAAATTTCATACCCCTGCCCTATGGGTTATAGGCAGAGTCTTACAACCAACAAGATGACTCAAGTATCCTGTCAACAATGTATCACGTTTTTCATTTATTAATAGCAAGTCAGTGTGCATTACATACATTTATTCATTAAAGTTAATTATATGTATAACGTTTGTTAATTATTTTGTATACAATATTAGGCTAAATAATACACACTCACTCAAGGCTCATTATGAATTTAAATTTTGGACATCCACGTGCTTATATTATTTATCATGTTATTTGTGTGTATAATTTATTGTTTTATTATACACGCAATATTAAGTTGAATAATATTAGTATAGTGATGTTCAATTTTGTGTTTATATTGCTTATAGTTTATGCAATAGTACGGACCATTATTATAAATTATTTAATTTTTGAGTGACCTATATAATTTTAATTAGAATTATATATTAAGTATTAAGGATCATATTATGATTATTATGAATTATTTAATTTTGAGTGATCCATATAATTTTAATTAATTAAGAAGTAGTCACAACATCTTTAATTCATTAGAATTATATATTCAGTATTAAGGATCACATTATGATTATTATGAATTATTTAATGTTGAGTGATCAATATGATTTTAATTAATTAAGGAGTAGCCACAACATCTTTAATTAATTAAAATTATATATTAAGTATTAAAGATCACATTATGATATTAATTGTGATTAATAATGCGTAATATAATAGATCTTATCTCACAAGAATTTTTATTATATTTGCATGATTAATTAGGATTAAAATATCAAATTATATTTCTTAATTTACTCACAAGAATTAAGAAATGAATATAATTTGATAATTTTATCATAAGATTATAACTGAATCTAATTGAATTAGAATTTTAGCCCACAGACAAGTCTTATGGCACCATATTCTTAAATTTTAGATCATGATTTACATTGGTAAAACATGATATAAGTTAATAAGTCTCAATTTTAATTATAAGCATGTATATTTAAGTTTATGTAGTCATGCAACCTGCGAATTTATCTGATATGAAATATGACATTCTTGAATTAAGGGGTAATAACTATAAGATTTGGAAAGAAAGAATTATTCTTCAATTGGGGTGGATGGACATTGATTATGCTGTAAGAAAAGACGAACCAGTCATTACTCCGACAAGCACTTCAGATGAAATCACTCTTTATGAACGTTGAGAGCGATCTAATCGCCTCAGTGTGATATTCATAAAGACCAAGATTTCTGCTGGTATTCATGGTTCTGTTGATCAGCATAACAAGGTCAAGGCACTACTAAAGGCTATTGATGAATAATTTGAGTCCACAGATAAGGAACTTACTAGCACCCTGATTATGAAGTTTTCATCTCTGAGGCTCACTATTGTGAGAGGTGTGCGTGAGCACATCATGCAGATGAGGGACATTGCGGCTCAATTGAAGACACTTGAGGTTGAGATGTCTGACTTTTTTCTAGTGCACTATATTTTGAACACTCTTCTATAGTAATATGGATCCTCAAGATATCCTACAACACACATAAGGATAAGTGATCAATTAATGAACTTCTGACCATGTGTATTCCGGAGGAGAGAAGGCTGTCCATGGAATTGGTAGAGAGTGCATTAATAACAATGGAAGGAAAGAATCAGAAACAAGTCAAAAGGAAGGGGACAGGTAAAATACCGCCCCAAGGTGGAATCAAGAAGGAATCCAAGTGTTTTTTCTGCAAGAAGAAATGACACATAAAGAAGGATTGTACTAAATTCATTAAATGACTTGAGAAGAAAGGTAAATCAATTTCATTTGTTTGTTGTGAATCTAATATGATTGATGTTATTTATAATACATGGTGGATTAATTCTGATTCTACAATCCATGTTTCAAATACCTTGCATGGTATGCTAAACCTAAGGAAACCAATGTCAAGTGAGCAATGCATTTATTTAGGAAACAAAATACGTTCACATGTGGAGGCCGTTGGAACATGCAATTAAGTTTTAAGTAGTGGTTTTATTTTAAATTTAGAAAAGACCTTTATATTCTAAGTTTCTGTAGAAATTTGATTTTAGTTTCAAGACTTGTACCTTTGGGTTATTCCTTTAATTTTTATCAGACATCTTTTAGTTTGTTTTATAAATCTAATTTTGTTGGATCTGGTACATTGTCTGATGGTCTTTTCTCTATTGATTTGCAAAATTATGCGACTAATAATGCTATGCATGTTCGCGCTGGTATAAAATAATATGTTATAAATGAAGAATCATCTAGTTTGTGGTATCGGAGATTGGGACATATCTCTATACAGAGAATTAAGAGATTGTAAATGATGGAGTACTTAGTACTTTAGATTTACTGATTTTGAGACTTATGTGGATTGTATTAAGGGAAAGCAGACCAACAAGGTCAAGAAAGGTGCAAAGAGAAGTACAAAAATGTTAGAAATCATACATTCAGATATCTGTTATCCAGATATGGACATACATGGTCCGAAATACTTCATCTTTTTCATAGATGATTACTCATGATACAGTATATCTACTTACTTCATAACAAGAACGAAACACCAGATGCCTTTAAAAATTTTAAGGATGAAGTAGAGAAGCAATGCGAAAAGTACATTAAGTTCATGAGGACTGATAGATGTAGATAATATTATGGTAGATATACCGAGAATGGACAAGTACTTGGTCTATTTGCGAAGTTTCTTCAAGAACATGAGATAGTTACCAAATACACCATGTCTGGTTCCCCAGACCAGAATGATGTGGTAGAAAGAAGAAACCAAATTTTAATGGACATGGTTAGGAGTATGTGCAGTAACTCCAAACTTCCTGAATCCTTGTGGACTGAAGCTTTTAAAATGGCAGTGTATATATTAAACTGAGTTCCAACTAAGGTTGTCCCAAAGATGCCATTTGAATTATGGAAATGTTAGAAACCGGGTTTGGGACATATGCGCGTTTGGGGATACCCGTCTCAAGTAAGAGTTTACAACCCACAAGAGAAAAAACTGGACCCAAGGACTCTAAGTGGGTATTTTATTGAATATGCCGAAAGATCCAAGGGGTGCAGATTTTATTGTCCATCTCATAGCATTAGGATTGTAGAGTCAAGATATGCAAAATTTCTTGAGAATGACTTGGTTAGTGGGAGTAATCATTCTCAAGACATAGTTTCTGAGAAAGATCATATTAATGCTCAATCCTCCTGCTTAAGAGATATATTGATTGTCATTCATCCCCCTCAAGTCCAAATGGGTGTTGGACAACCAATTGCAGAAACTCCACAAACTGCTAATAACGATCCAGTAGATCAAGTTATTGATGAGGAACAATAAGAAATTGTTGATCAACTAGTTAAACAACAAGTTCCTCAAGAAAATAATGATACAATATTAATGAGATCTACTAGAACAAGGAAATCAACAATATCTAGTGATTATGTCGTATATCTACAAGAATCGGACTTTAACATTGGAGCTGAAAATGATTCTGAAACATTTTCACAAGTCATGAGTTGCAAAGAATCGAAACTATGGTACGATACTAAGAAAGGTGAGATGAATTCTATGGCATCATACCGAGTCTAGGATCTTGTTGAGTTGCCTGATGGTGCAAAAACTATTGGATGTAAATTGGTCTTCAAAACAAAGAAAGACTCATTAGGCAACGCTGAGAGATATAAAGCAAGACTCGTTGCTAAATGATTCACTCAAAAGGAAGAAA
Organism: Eucommia ulmoides; assembly: GCA_016647705.1. Classification (NCBI taxonomy): domain Eukaryota; kingdom Viridiplantae; phylum Streptophyta; class Magnoliopsida; order Garryales; family Eucommiaceae; genus Eucommia; species Eucommia ulmoides. The sequence goes on from CM028326.1 coordinate 10,223,864, forward strand.
TCGATTACAAGGAGACTATTTTTCTTGTATCTAAGAAGGATTCTCTTCGTATCATTCTTGTATTAGTTGCACATTTTGACTTAGAATTGCAACAAATGGACGTGAAAACGGTCTTTCTCAATGGCGATCTAGAGGAAGAGGTTTATATGAAACAATCAAAAGGATTTTCCTCTAATGGTGGTGAGTATTTGGTGTGCAAGCTTAAAAAATCCATATATGGATTGAACAAGATTTCGATCAATGGTATTTAAAGTTTCATGATGTTATCTTTCATTTGGATTTGTGGAGAACATCATGAATCAATGTATATACCAGAAGGTCAGTGGGAGTAAGAATTGTTTTCTTATTCTATATGTGGATGACATTTTACTTAAAACTAATGACAAGGGATTGCTATATGAGGTGAAACAATTTCTCTTTGAAAACTTTGATATGAAGGATATGGGTGATGCGTCTTATGTCATTGGCATTAAGATATATAGAGACAGATTTCAAGGAATTTTGGGTCTGTCTCAAGAAACCGATATCAACAAGGTTTTAGAGAGATTTCGGATGAATGATTGTTCACTAAGTATAGCTTCCATTGTGAAGGGTGGTAGGTTCAATTTAAACCAGTGCCCGAAGAACGATTTTGAGCAGGAACAAATGAGGAACATTTCTTATACTTCTGCGGTTGGAAGCCTAATGTATGCTTAAGTTTGCACTAGACATGACATTGTATTTGCTGTTGGGATGTTGGGAAGATATCAGAGTAATCCAGGTATGGACCACTGGAGAACTGCAAAGAAGGTGCTGAGATACCTTCAAGGGACAAAAGACTACATGCTTATGTACAGATGGACTGAAAATTTGGAAGTGATTGACTACTTTGATTCAGACTACGCTGGCTATATTGATTTACGAAAATCAACTTCAGGGTATGTTTTCATGCTAGCTGGTGGAACTGTATATTGGAGAATCGCAAAGTAGACTTTGACTGCTACTTCCACTGTGAAGGCTGAATTTGTATAATGTTTTGAGGCTACCTCGCATGGTGTATAAATAAAGAGTTTTATTTCTGGGCTTAGAATTATGGATTCGATTTCTAGGCCACCGAAGACATATTGTGACAATTCAGCTGCTGTTTTTATGGCTAGAAACAACAAAAGTAGTAGTCGAAGCAAGCACATTGACATCAAGTATCTAGCCATAAGGGAACATGTTAAAGATAAGACCGTGGTCATTGAACACATTAGCACTGAATTGATGATTTCCGATCCTTTAACTAAAGGCATGCTACCATTGAAATTTAAGGATCATGTAGATAGGATGGGCCTTAGTTCCTTTATGTGATTTTCGTTGTAAGAATGATTTTTTTATGAAACTCTATTTGTGATGTTTTCTTGTATTTAACTTTCTTTTGTGTACACATTTGTTTATTTATTTGAGAAACATCATTGAAGTTGAAATCTAGAATAAACATAATGTTTATTCATTGAAATTATATGGGTTATAATGAGAAACAAGGTGCATTGTAATACATGGAAGATAATACTCGTTTTGGAGGACCTATTGCAATGATTCATGTATTTCGTTTCTTACTGTGGTAAATGATGGAATATATATATATATATATATATATATATATATATATATATATATATATATATATATATATATATCTGGACCAAGTGGGAGAATGTTGGATTTTTTTCCCTAAAAATCTTCAAGAAAATGGTAAATTTCTCCATCATTATAGGAAAGTAAATCAACCTCCTACCTACATCCTCTTGCATTAACCTCACAAAACTACCTTCACTTATTTTGTAGATTATTTCCATATACTATAAGAGTGGGTGAAGTAGGTTACAAGAGTGACCATGCACCCACGTGGCAATTACTTCATGCTAGAGAGAGAAGACATGGTGCAAGAAGTGGGTGCATGGAAGTTACATAAGTTAGAGAGAGAAAGGGGTTACGTGACCTTGCATGGATCCATGTTCTACATGGATGGTTACAAAAAATGTAGGTTCATGGATAGGTAACTGCCCACTATTTTTCTACACGTCCAAAATCGACTCTTTGATGGAAAGAGTCTATAAAAGAGGGTTGTGCAATCCATTTTGCTTCCTTAAGCCTACAATATCATTTTAGAAACCAAATAGACCATAAAACAGAGATTGAGTGAGGTTTAGAAGAGCCTTAACCCAAAATTAATATTTCCCGTAATCATGAGCAAGTGAGAACGACAATGGCTAGAGGTGCGCATCGATCCGTTCGTTTTTATTTCTGTATTGATCTAATTACTTATTTCATATGCATGATCATGTTTATATAGTTAAAGTTTATCCCATATAGAATAGTAACGGGGGAGTAGATGGATCCGTGAAATCAAAAAACGAGTTCATTAAAAAAAGAGGAGAGATCCTTGTTTTGTTGTGCCCATGTTGTAGAAGTTTCAAGAGAATCAATGTGTAAGGCATGCCTAGAATTATTAGGGATGGGTATGAACATGATGAAGCTATGGACGTTTTGGGATTGAAAGAAATTTTTTGCAGAGATCATATAAGGATAGTGCTCAAAATGGAGAGTAGAAAAACAAATGGGAGAATTAGATCGTAGTCAAAAGAGGATATAAATAGTCCTACCAAGGGAGTCAAAAAATATGAAGAAAATAGTAGTAAATCTAGGCATGTCCTAGGGCAGGGGAATGTTTCGTCAGTGTGCCTTGTATGCAGAGGATTCGCAAAAATAAAGCAAGAGTCATGGGAAAGCCTGGTTGAGGAAGGCTGGGGAGAGGATGAAACATTAGAATCTTTAGGGATATTCATGAAGTGCTGCAAAAACTTTATGCTCTCTCGGCTGAAGAACAAAAATAAGTTAAAGAACGATAAGAAGGCGATGATTTATTTTGGCCTGTATTTCTCTTGTTGTTCATCGCGCAAACAATATTTTGAAGTTAATTGCTACAAACGTAAAGAGATACTGAAGGAGAATGATGATGTTTGGAAAGCATTGAAAGATATGGGTTAAATAATCCTTGTTGTAGATCTCACTTCATCAACCACTATTCGATTGAGTTAGATCATAACGTTATTCCAAGGGGATGGAATGCCATCCAGTAAATCGGAATCAAGTAGGTCGAATAAGTGAAGGACAGTCCCACTGTAACCTAAGTAGAGCACTCTAAAAAATAACAACTCTCTTTGTTGATAATTTGCCTCCCCAGATATCTTCTTCATGGCTATCGAAGATCTTCGGCAAATGGGGAAAAGTTTTGGAGTGCTTCATTCAAAGGAAGAAGTGATTTAAGAAGTCAGTGGCTTTTGGGTTTGTTAGGCTTGAATCAAGTAAAGAAGCTGAGAGTGTGTTAGAGAAAGCGAGAACTGAGAGGTGGGAGGTAAAAAAATCTGGGTTTCTCTGGCAAAGTATGAGAAACCCAACTCAAATTATCGAAAGGGAGGATTAAAAAAAGCAAGAAGATTTGGAAGGCATCGAAGAAAAAAAATGGATCAGAAAAGGGATAGCCAAAGGAAAACAAGTAGTGTTGGACGAAGTGCAGATTGAGGCGAACTTGAGTTATCGAGTAGGGGAGCTAGAGGAGGTTGAAAAGGAAGTGAAAGGAGAAAGAGTTGAGAAGGTCAATACAGGGTCAGTTTTAAGGGATAATAAATCTCCCTCAGTGACAATAAACGTGGATATAGAAGGAAAGGATTGGTTAAGAAGATTGGTAGTAGGCAAATTGCACTCCCACATGACCATGCAACATGGATATCGATTACGGGTATCCCTATCCATGTGTGGAGATGGCTAGTTTTTAAGAAAAATAGCGAGGTGCGGAGAGATTTGATCTCGGTTGAAAAAGCAACGATGGAGGAAGAAGGCTTTAATAAAGCTCGTTGCTTGATATTAACAGAAAATAACTATATCTTTAGTAGTATGGAGCTCAAGATCAATGGAAATAGGTTCCCTATTAGAGTAATGGAGGAACCTTTCTTGTGCATAATGGGGAGAAAGCCTAAGAAAGACCATTTAAAGGAGCCCAGACCAGCAAATAGCTTTCAGTCCGGTGAAGATGTTCACAGTCTGCTAAATTCGTTGGATCAGGTTAAAGGGGAGAAGAATATAATCAGTAAAGGGAGTAGCCTAGGGTCCTGTTCGGGAGAAAAGAGAAATAGGGAGGAGGTAGGTCTAAATAAGGAAAAGGCTCATAGTAAAGTAAATCTATATAAATCTATTTCGCTGGGGTTGGGAATTAAAGTACATGGAGATAACCTGACAAAGTAGTCCTGCCTTGTTGTGGAGTCCGAAGTCTCTATCAGAAATGATTCTGAATGAAATCAGTGGGAGATTCAACCAAGGTCTCAAAAGAGGTAGGTTATTCAGAGAATTATTTCTAGCTTTGGTTGTAGAGATCGAATCAACCTCAGGCAAAGAGAATCTCAGTCCTGAGCTGTCTCCGGCCAGAAGAGAATCGGGTGTTTCAGCGTGTAAGAGGATCGACAGGAGAAGCGCTTTATAGGTCAGTGCTAAGCGATCGACGGTTGTAGGTTCAGATCCAATTAAAAGCCTTGTTGCGCTGACCAGGAAAGATAAAGTTGAGGTCCCAAGTAGGAGTAATAACATTGATTTGAGCTAGAAATGAGGGGTTTGTTGTCTCAAAATTTAGGTACTCCTAAAGTCCCTTGTTTAGTTGAGGACGAATTTCTTGGGGAAGCGTAAGTGTCTGAATATTCCCAAATAGTTGAATCGTTTCTTGAAAAAAATCCTTTAAAAAAAAAGATTAATTTTTTTCCAAAGAGAAAAAAGTGAAAAGAATTTTGAAAGTGGTAATATCCCCCCTAAAAAATAGGCACGGTAGGAAGAAAAATGGCCCTTTGTTAGCCAAATCTTTGGTGGACGAGGTGGGTGAAATCCCAATGTCGAATGGAGAAATAAAAAATTATAATAGTCGTTTCTTCGAAGAATTGGAGAACTTCTCAGTAATAGGGTAGCATTTGGGGTGGACGGTTCAGAATAATGAGCTAGAGATTAAAGAAAAAGTTCTAGAAATGATTCAAAGGGGTTGGGATGATTTCGAGAAGGATAAGAAGGACCTGAGTCAAAATAACGCTTAGTCCGAGTTTGGAGTTTTTAGTTAGTTGTGGTAGTTGATGAAATTGGTGAACTTTATTAATTGGAATATCAGGTTCGAGATTGGAAGTCCCTTTGGGCAGTGGAGGTGGTTAGTGGATTTTTTTTATATTGTGAGAAATGCTTGGCCATGAGCAGTGGAATGGTAAAGCGAGTGGTTTTCATGTCTTTTGTCAACAGCTGCCGAGGATGGTTCAGGGAGTTGACCGGACAATTCTTTGATCGATAGATAGGGGTGGTTAGTGGTGTCAGCCAGATTAAGGGCAGTAGGTTCATCTATTGTAGAAATATTTAATTCGATTAGTAAGTTCCTTCTGCCATAGAGGTTTGTGGGATGAATGGCTTACATGAAGGTTCTTAAGGCTGAAGGAAATCAGGAAGAGCAAAAGGAAAATTCATCAAAGATAACCGGGTCTAGTAGGTCAGTTGTTGATTGTTTTGTGGGGGTTTATAAATGACATCTCTTTGAATTTCTTTCATAGGCTCGTTGATGGTTGGTAGTGCGGGAAATAACCGCTACTTACACTCACAAATATACAAGGTCTAAGTTTCAGTATAGTGTGATCGTTAAGATCGGGTTATCATATCTACAGGGATTGGTGACGTTACTATCGAATACCGCATTTGTCGTGACCTAAGTTTATCTAGGCAAAAAACAAATGTAATTAATTAATTAAACTAATTCTAATATAACCTAAATTAACTGCACTAATATGCTAATATCTTTTAGGGTGAAGAATCACCTAGGGATTAACGTGTTTACAAATACGTGTTCGATTTCGATTTACTCACATTTACGTTGTTCGACCTATTTGACAACCTCGGTATATAAACTCCACCGCTACCTCTTCCGAGTGTAAGACGGGGGAATACATGACTTCGAGCCAACGAAGAAGTCCCCCTCAACGTCTTAACGACCTTAGGTCACGTGAGTCTCGCCCAGCGTCATTGATTGCACACAATCCAACTCCCTCCCGGGTTATTGGATCGTCGCGTTGTATTTACCCTATCGACAATTTCTGTTCTAAAACTCCCTCGCCACCTCTCCCGAGTATAAGACGAGGGATATAACGCAACTTTGTGTCAACGAAGAAGTCCCCCTCAACGTCTTAACAACCCTAGGTCGCATGAGTCTTGCCCCAACGTCATTGATTGTCTACGATTAAAACCCCGACCGGGTTATAGAATCATAGCGTTTGTTTACCCTAATCCGAATCTGGGGTTTATTAAAGCCCCGTATTCTCCATTTACTATTTTAAGCATAATAAACAAATAATACGATAAACACAATTAAACTACGAAGAACAAACATAAACGCAATACCGAAATCATCCAAACAACGTATTTATAAATATAGTGTTAATTCCTACTACAATTCATATTTAACTCGTGGACATAGCCATATAAACATGAAAGAACGAGCTAAACATGCTCACATGCTCCTAAGATAAAGAAATAAGGAAAAATAATCGAAGAACTTAGCCTCGTCCAAAGATAAACCGCTAAGAACGCTCTACGATCGATTCACCGTCTTCTCCACTTCGAGATGCGAGCTCCACACCTAAAATTCCTAACCCTAGGCTTAACTATAGCCTAAAGGGCTCAAAAATGCAAGAGAGGAAAGAGAGTTACCAGCCAAGGGGGAGGAGATGGGGTATTTATAGCAAAAATATCTCAAAAATATCAAAAAATATCTCAAGACTGTACAGGGCAAATCCGCCTAGGCAGTGGAAATTGCGCCTAGGCGGAGTTAGGTCGGTTTGGTCTGATCGCCTAGGCGGTGAAGTAGGCGGTGGACTAAGAGAACATTCTGTTGGATTTTTGCCTAGGCGAGCGGCTGTCAGTAGCCTTTCTTCGTCTTTTGCTGGATTTTCGCCTAGGCAATAGAATTTTTGCCTAGACCATTGTCTGTCAGTAACATTTAGTTCTTCTCAGCATCTTCACCGCTTAAGCGGTGGTCTGGACGCCTAAGCGGTGGGCCTGTTTCATCTTTTAGCCTCCAAGCTTCTTTATCCACTGTAACTTCGAACCGCTTTGGTTTGATCTTATCGTTTTCGCTCCAGTTTCCTATCTTTTTGCCCCACATTCCTGATTTATACAAAAAGTATGAAAACTAATTAAAACATAATAAAATACTATATAAACATATTCGAAAACTAACAAATTCGAATTGGAAATAGATAGGTGTTTCACACCTATCAATGGCCTTTTGAGACTTAAGGGATCTTTGGTAGGCTATAAGGGTCATATTGTGTTAGTGTTTAGTCTGGGTTTGAAGCAATTCTTTGTAAGATTCATACTTAGTTGTATATCCATTGCATTATAACATTTTGCTTATCGGAAAAAAGGGGGATAGATTTTTACAAACTTAATACAGATATAAACACTACTATGTTATGCTACCTAATCCACACATTTCAAATGGTACAACTAAAATAAATACGATCAATTGGACCCTTCACGGTACAAGTTTTTACAAACTTAATATAGATGTAAACACTAGAGGAAAACCAGGGAAAGACAACAATGGAGGACTCATCAGAGACTAACATGGAGTCTAGATGGTTGGTTACTATTGTCAATTGTTGTTGGGCACAGGGCTTGAAGCATCGTGAGGAGTATTCACACAAGACTTCTTCTCTAGAGTTATTGTTAAAATTGACTCTCTCTTGAAGTTTGTTGATGTCGGAAGTCGATTTGACCAACAGTATGGTCTGGTCACCCTTTGAACTGGAGAGCTGCAACCGATCTGGAATGACTTTCGTTCTTGAGGGGCCTTCAATCAGAGTTGGGCGGGCGTTGTCCGACCCGCTATCTAAATTGAGGTCCAATCCTACTGGTCTTTTATCTGAACTACTATCCAGGCCGAGCTCTGACCTGTCACCTGCATACAGAACTTGTTGGGGTGTTCCTGGCGTGTGCCCTCCGGCGTGAGAGTAAGAGCTCGGGGGGAAGAAAGCAATTCGTTTGGAGGAAAGCTATTACCTCGATCTGCTGGGTGTATTTTCGTATATATTTACATGTGGAGATGTGTTGATGAAGCCTTCTATTTATAGGCGGGTAAGTGATTAATGTTCCGCAAGATTAGGTCCTTAAGCTCGGTTTAGTGCTAACTAGTCAAGTGCGTGAGGAACACGGCAGATTAGAGCTATGGGCCTAGGCCTTGGGCCCTTTGCTCGTTGTTGGGTAAGCCCGTTTAGAGTGACAGGTCGACCCGGGCATCGAGGTTCAGGTCGGGCTATATGTACCGACCTGTTTTTCTACTGCGATATTTGAAGAGATTCTTACTTAGCGACTCGAGGGCTTCATGCTGATCGACCTGAGTAGGTGTTTGAGTTGTCTGTTCGTCGGGCTCATCAGGCCTTTGCTGACGTGGCGTTGAAGATGTGGCAAATTTGGTCTAGGTGGCAAGCACGTGGAGTAGACCCAATTTTACCCATATCAAAGTCATGACTCCTATTTTTTAGGATTGTTTGGAAACACATCGCTTTAAGTTATGGGTTGAAGATTGCAAGAAGTTATTGAAGATGAACGACGAACTCCAAGGTAGTCTAACTAATGTGCTAAGTTTCTTCCAACAAGGGAGGTGATGGAAATATGCATTGTTAGAGTAAAATTAAATATATGGGCTTATATATTAAATGAATGTGAATTATAGGCTATCAAATAAAATTAGGCTAATTAAAGTGATCAATTTAAGTTTTGGGGCCTTAATTAATGTATTATAAAGTGTGAGCATTAATGTGTAGAGACAAGTGTAATTTCTATTTTTATGATGGATTAAAATAGAAAATATGAAAATACGAACAAACGTGATTGTTTACGAACATACGCGATTGTTTACAAACAGACGCGACTGTTTACAAATAGACACGATTGTTTATAAATAAGGGTCATGGTCCTGGATCACACAAAGTTTTTCTATTATTCTGATCCCTATTTTCAGAGAGAACTTTAGACAGAAAACAAGTGTAGATCTAAAAGATCATAAAGACTCAGATTCAAATATTTTAACTTTCTTGTTATGGATTTAGGTACGTTTCTGTAAATTCAGTATTTTTATTCTTGATGATTCAATTTGAATGTTCCTGTTTGTATGATGGTTTTCACATAATGAAATTTTATTCAGACACATCTATCTACAAGCGGTGCGTTAGTTTAGTGGCATCTCTCAAGGCATGTGCTGTTTGGCACATTGAGGTCCTATGATCGAATCTTGGACATGCATTTTGTTTCTATATTTTTTTCTTGTTTTTTAAAATATAACAAAAAGACTTGTTTAATGAGAGTTGATCATTGGACCTCCTGTAAATATAAAACACCCATCCACCGCTAAGGCAAGGCTAACAAATCGATTATGTTGTTATTATTGCTATCTAAATATGTTGATGTTACAGTGCATTTATGCAATTTTAAATTTAAATATTGGTGTTTGAATATATATTTTGAGATTAATTAATTGAAACAACATGTCACCAAAGTGACCTTTCTTATGAAAATTAATTTATTTTGAAATATAAAAGGATTATGCGCATGTTACCTTATGTGAATATTAATTGGCCCAAAAAAAAATTAATATTTAACAGAATTGCATGCACACATGTGGTAATAAACGCGTGACAATTATTTGATTTTTCATATGAATAATAAATCAGTCCAAAGGCAGATTTATTATTCGATATGTTCTTATTATTAATGTTTGATTACTACACCAAGATATCACTTACAAGTTAATATTTTTATCTAAAGATAAAATATTAATAGAGTATCCGGTATCTTGAAATAGGGTTTGTCTTTATTTGAATTTTTTTTTTTTTTTTTTTAGGCTTATGTGAGCTTGTTTTATTTGTTTATTGTTCTCTGATTCAGCTATTAGTTCTGTTTCTAACATTATTGTCAACATTAATTCTATTCCTATGCTAAATGACACAAATTTTAATTCATGGCACGAGAACCTCCAAATAGTTCTTGGTGTCATGGATCTGGACCTTGAGTTAAGGGTTCTTTCTCCTGCACCTCTTACTGATGAAAGTTCCTCTAGTGAGAAGAGGGATATTGAAAGGTGGGAGAAGTCAAATCGCATGTGTTTGATAATCATTAAAAAGGTCATTCCAAAAGAATTCAAGGGAACAATATCAGAAACGATAGAGACAACCAAAGAGTTTCTGAAAGAAATTAAGAACAGATTTGCCAAGAATAAAAAAGCTGAAACACGTACACTTTTGAAAAATCTCACCTCAATGAGATGTAAAGGTAATGGGAACTGTTGATTTCAAGATTTTGATGAACAATTAAGTATTGATATTTTGGTGGAAGTAATATTTAATTAAATGTTTCAGTGATTTAAAATTCCAATAATGAAGATGTCAAAGTAAACGGATGCTAAATAAAGATATCAAGATGATGAAGAAGTATTAAGAGTTTGAAGACATTAGAAAAAACAATCCAGGTAAATATAAACTCTTAATATCCCATCTAGGAACACACACACGACACAAAATGAATTTAATATTTTATGTGTGTTTTGGTTGAGTATATTTATTTGCTCCAATGTGAATTAAAAAGAAATACTTTTGAATGATTAAAATAAAATATAAGAGTATTAGTGGAGTTTATTTGAATATAAATGTGGATAAATAGGCAAAATTGTAAAAGAAAGTAAGTTAAAAACAAGATCAGGGAAAAGATTTAGGAGGGGCCAGTCGACTGGAGAAAGTAGATGAACTCTCTGAATCTATGAGTTGAGTGAGGAGTCGACCGAAGAAACTAGATGAACTCTCTGAATCTGCGAGTTGAGTGAGTGGTCGACTGATGGAAGTTGGGCAAACTCTCTGAATCTGTGAGTTGACTAAGGAGTCGACCGATAAAGTGCATTGAATACTTCCAGTATCCTCCAGTCGACTGGGCAGTGGACTGAACGCACAGTTTCTGGATATTGGTTGATCCGATTTTAAATCCAAAAGTAGCTATTTTTTGTTAAGATTTGAGAGAGATTTTGGGTATATTCTTAATATTTGAGATATGGTTCATATACATATTAAATCCTTTCAATATGGTTCATTAATTATTAAAGTTTCTCAATTTGGTACATAAAATGAATTCTATACTTATTTGTTTTAATTGAGAAATACTTTGGGGATTTAATTAAGAGTTTTAAAAGTTGTTATTAAGTAAAATTGAATCTAAATGAAGTCCTCATGTTATGAAGGGTCTATAAGAGTATTTTATTGTCATGACACTTGTAAACTAACCGTTAGGAGGCTGATTACACGTGTCCTTATATAGACCTGCGAATTTTCTAAGAGAAAAAATCATTCTTATTCATTCTAAGAGATACAAATCAGTCTATATTTGAGAGAGATTTTATAAGAGTGATCATTCAACTGTACTGTAAGTTGTTCTAAGAGAGTGATTCTGATAATCAACTGCGATCAAATTGTGTTGATTCCGGAATTGAAGCTATATTGTTTTCATAATTAATTCTGTGGATTCCGAGTGAGATATTTTCATATTGATTATTACTTGTTTATTATTGTCTTTGAAAATTGATCTTAGAAATTATTTTTTGATTCTTTAAAGAAAATATTATTTTGAACAATTTCTTGAATCTGATTACGTGCTCAAATTTGCTATCCAGATATTGTTAAAATCAGATTTCTGCATCTCACATAATTCTATCACTAGTTGGGATATTAATTGAGTTTATATATATCTGGGGTGGTAGAAGCTTAGAGTGAGATTTACTCATCAATTTTTGTATTGGTGAGTTGTGACGGGTGAAATATCATTGGGGATATTTAATCAAGGGTAGTAGGGTTTCAGTCTTTTCCTATAAAGAGATTAAGGTAGTGATTCTTCCTGGATAAGAATTGCGTATTTGTGAGTGATTTTGTAACGATTCAATCCTTACCGGGTAAAAATATATTTAGAGTATTTTGGTGAGATTTTGATTCTTGAGCTTAAGTGTTAAAAAGAATTAGGTTATTCTTTAACTTGTAAAAAGTAGAGGTTATTCCTTAATCTTTGAAAAGAAAATTGTAAGGGTTGATTTTGAGCCTGTAAAAGAATCAGTGTGTGGGTTTGGTTCCTACCTTTAAAGGAATCTTGGTTTTAGTGGGTGCGACCTTCGTGGAGCTCAGAAGACTGGATTAGCCAAGATTAGCTTGGTGAACCAGTATAAATCTCTGGTGTGCTGCTTTCTTAATTTGTCTATTTTTGCTGTTTGTATTTGCACCTAATTAATTGATTAATTCCGTTGTGTTATAAAGATAATAATTAATTTAGGTATAAAATTAATTATTTGATTTATTGATTTTTATTCTGATTAATTTTTAATTACCCAATTCATCCCCCCTCTTGGGTATTCTATTAGGCCAACAGGAACATTAGGGAGTACATTATGAAAATATCTCATCTTGCTTTAAAGTTAAAAGCACATAAGCTTGAACTCTTTTAAGATTTGGTGGTGCATTTGGTTATGATATCTCTTCCCACACAATTCAGTTAATTTAAGGTGAGCTACAACTGCCAAAAAGAGACTTGGTCTCTTAATGAGCTCATCTCACATTGTGTGCAAGAAGAGGAAAAATTGAAGTAAGAAAAGATAGAAAGTGCTCATTTGGCTGGTACTTTCAAAGAAAAGTGAAAGAAAAGAAAGAAGGATAAAGAAGTTGTAGAGGCTCCATATCAAAAGAAACAATATAAAGAAAAGAATATTAATGGTTGTTTCTTCTGTGGAGCTGCGGGATATAAGAAGAAGCAATGTACCAACTATCATGCTTGGAATGCAAAGAAAGGTACATTTCTTAATTTAGTTTGTTCTGAGGTTAATTTGACTTAGGTACCTAAAGACACTTGGTGGATAGTTTCTCGTACAACCACTCACATCAGTGTGTCTATACAAAGCTGCTTGAGTTACCGAAAGCCAAATGATGGTGAAAGATACATTTTTGTCGGCGATGGCAATAAAGTCAAAGTTGAGACAATTGGGATATTTAGGTTATTATTAAAATCTGATACTTATTTGAATTTGAATGAGACATTTGTTGTACCGTCCTTTAAACAGAATTTGGTTTCTATTTCTGTATTGGACAAATTTGGTTATTCTTATTCTTTGGGAAATAATAAATTTAATTTTTTTCAGAATTCAAATTTGGTTGGTACCGGTTCTTTATCTTATATAGATAACCTTTATATGCTTGATACAGTTGCTTCATATCATGAAACCTTACAATTAAGTACTCGAGGTGTTAAAAAAAAATTAACCAATGATAATTCCGCATCATTATGACATAAGAGACTAGGTCATATTTCCAAAAGGAGCATTGAAAGACTTGTTTCAGATGAGATTCTAGATTCCTTTGATTTTGCAGATTTTGAAATTTGCACAAAGTGCATAAAGGGAAAACAAACAAATATAAGGAGATTTGGTGCTAACAGGGTTACAGATGTCTTAGAACTAATATATACAAATATTTGTGGGCAATGGTTTCATAGAATGGTCAACAATATTTTATCACGTTCATAGATGATTTTTCACGTTATGGCTACCTTTATCTCATTCATGAAAAGTCCCAATCACTGGATGTGTTCAAATCGTTCAAAGCTAAAGTTGAAAATCAACTTAGCAAAAGGATTAAAAGCATCAGATCTGACCATGGTGGTGAATACTATGGTAGGTATGACGGTTCAAGTGAACAACGTCCGGGCCCATTTACTAAATTCCTAGAGGAATGCGGTATCGTTCTACAGTACACCATGCCAGATTCTCCAAGCATGAATGGTGTTGCTGAAAGGCAACACAAAACATTGAAAGACATGGTAAAGAGTATGATTAGTCATTATAACTTGCCAAAATCACTCTGAGGTGAACCATTAAAGATTGCAGCGTATATCCTTAACAGAGTACCAACTAAAGCAACTACGAAAACCCCTTATAAACTTTGGACCGGCAAGAAGTCTAGTCTGAAGCACCTACATATTTGAGGATATCCAGCTAAGCAAGGTCTTACAGGCCACATGAAAATAAACTGGATTCAAGAACGGTTAGTTACTATTTTATTGGATACTTTGAAAGATCCAGGGGTTACAAATTTTATGATCCTACTACTAGATCAATGTTTGAGACAGGAAACGCCCGGTTCTTTGAGGATGTTGAGTTTGATGGGGGAGATAAGGTTAGAGATTTTATTTTTGAAGAGGAATATATTGATATTCCCACAGCTGTTATTGATATTTATTAGGCTCCTATTCCTGACATTGTTCAAGAAGTAGATTCAAATAAAAAAAAAATCCAAGAATCTCCCATTCCAGAAGAACAAACTCTACCACCTCCAGAACCTATGCCATTAAGGAGATCCACTAGAGAAAAAAGAAGTGCAGTGCCAGATGATTACATTGTATTTCTCTAAGAATATGAGTTTGACATTGGTGCGGTGGAAGATGATCCAATCAACTTCCGTCAAGTCATGGAAAGTTCTAAATCTCAAAAATGGATTAATGCCATGAATGAAGAGATAAAGTCCATAAAAGACAATGACGTTTAGGATCTTGTCCCATTGCTTGAAGGTGCGAAACCCATTGGTTGTAAATGGATATTTAAAACCAAGAGGGATTTGAAAAATGATGTGGAGAGATACAAAGCTCGTTTTGTGGCTAAAGGTTTTACACATAAGGAAGGCATCAATTATAAAGAGACTTTCTCTCCGGTTTCATCGAAAGACTCTTTTAAGATAATAATGGCACTTGTAGCACACTTTAACCTTGAGCTTCATCAGATGGATGTTAAGACTGCGTTTTTCAATGGTGACATTGATGAAACAATCTGTATGGTGCAACCAGAAAACTTTGTGTCGGGAGATACGAAGAAGATGGTTTGCAAGCTAAAGAAATCCATCTATGGGTTTAAGCAAGCTTCTTGTCAATGGTATTACAAGTTCCATCAAGTTATCATCTCATTTGGTTTTTAGATAAATTTTTTGATGATTGTATATACCACAAGTTTAGTGGGAGTAAGCATATTTACTTGGTTTTATATGTTGATAACATATTGCTTGCCACTAACGATATAGGTATGCTATACGAAACCAAGAGATTTCTATCAAAGAAATTTGAGATGAAAGATCTTGGTGACGTTTCTTTTGTGTTAGGTATACAGATATACCGCGATCTTTCTCGGGGTACGCTTGGTTTATCACAAAAGTGTTATATCGAGAAAATTCTTAAAAGATTTGCATGCATGATTGCAAACCAGGTGACACCCCTGTAGTTAAGGGAGACAAATTTAGTCTCAGTCAATACCCCAAGAATGATTTTAAGATTCAAGAGATGAAAAAGATTCCTTATACGTCAGCAGTAGGAAGTCTGATGTATGCTCTAGTATGTACGCGTTCGGATATTGCGTACATTGTTGGCATGTTGGGCAGATACTTAAGCAATCATGGAAATGATTACCGGATAGCAGCCAAGCGAGTCATGAGGTACTTACAGAGAACAAAAGACTACATGCTCACTTATTGAAAGTCAGATCAGTTAGAAATCATCGGATATTCTGACTTTGATTTTGCTGGATGTCGAGATAGCATGAAATCTACATCAGGTTATATCTACCTACTTGTTGGAGGTGCTATATCTTAGAAGAGTGTTAAACAGTCTATTGTAGTCTCTTCTACTATGGATGTTGAATTTGTAGCTTGTTATGAGGCGTCCAATCATGGAATATGGTTGCGAAATTTTGTCACGGGGCTACGTATAATGGATGGCATTAAAAGACCACTTAAGTTATTTTGTGATAATAAATTAACTGTATTGTATTCCAACAACAACAGGAGTTCTACGAAGTCAAAGTTTATAGACGTCAAATTCCTAGTTGTGAAAGAAAGAGTTCAAAGTGGACTTATATCTATAGAGCACATTGGGACAAACTCCATGATTGGGGATCTGTTGACTAAGGGATTACCACCCAAGGTCTTTCATGAGCACACTGCTCCTATGGGTATGGTTTCTCTTCAGGATATGTCATTTTAGTGGGAGTTTGTATTTTAGATGCTTTTATCTATAGATATATTTGTTATGGATATTATGGATTTTATGGTTATTTACTGCAGCAAAGTATTCAGTTTTCATTCACTTTGATTTTGTATGATTTGATCTCACTAAGGTTTAAAGATGACCAGTTGGAAATAAGTATGTTAAGATCACATTGCATGAAATTTTCATGTTATACATCCACACTTGATCTTTGTTATTAGTTGCATTGATATATGTAATCATTGATGGGTCTCGTTACGAAAAGATGTAACGACGATCACTTTGGTTCTGTATTGATGTGGTTAATGGACAAGATTGTTAAAATGTATAATGTGACGCCCAACACACATACCCGTAGCTGCCCACACCATCGACGACGCCAAACACACCCACACACTCACGATCACCTCCTCCACTGCCGGACCAACCTCACGCCACCACCACCGAACCGACCGAACCACCACCTTCAGTCACCGCTCCGAACACACACACACATCACACGAAACACTGACCACCGGACAACTGATTGACACACCCACACCGCAACCATTGAGCACACACACAGCAGACGCAAAACACACACCCACCCACTACTCTCTCTCTCTAACTTACCGGCGGCACACTCCGATCACCCACACAACCAACATCTCCCTTGCCACACACACACGCCAAACATACTGAAAACACACACGCACACTGTTAACACAAAATATAAAACATAAAACGGAGCACACGCACATGAAACACACATACTCGATCATGGTCGCCACCGGACGAACGGCGATCCCACACCCACCGGAGCTAACCGCCTCTCTCTCTCTCTAAATTTAAAGACGCCACACACCCCGTCGACGACCGCAACGATCACCGATCACCAACCCTCACCGGCGAACCCACCTCCAATTCTCTCTCTTCTTTTCTCTCTCTCGTCGGTTTTCCTTCCTCTTTCCCGAGGTGTATGGATATGTATCAATATATGTATGTATAAATATGTATATATGTGTATATGTGTGCGTGATCCAACGGCCGATCAAATGGCCATCCCATCTTCCTACTATTTCACCAACTCTCCTCTCTCTCTATATATATAAAATATGTAATATATATATATTGCACTTACCTCCCTTCCAATTAGGTTGAGATATTAGTTGAACCCAATAAAAATTGTGAATGTTGTGAGAATTACAATTCGACCCCTAAAATTTTAAATCACACAATTAATATCGCAATTCATCCCGATATTTTTTGAAATATTTTAAAATGCGACTAAAATTGTTCGTATATAAAAATCGGGGTCTTAAATTAAATGGTGGCGATGGTAGGAGGTGGTGGTGGATGTGGGTGCCGTGGTAAAAGGTGGTGATGAATATATATAAATTAAATGGTTATTTATGTATTTTAATTTTTTATTATTTAATTATTTTTTAAATACCGAAGAATAAAATTGGTATTATAATAAAATTTTTATTATTTTTTAATTAACGAGGGAGGTAAGTGGTGTTTAAGAAAAAAATAGGAGATGTTTCTTGCATTTACAAAATTATAAGAGAGATACCTGGTATAGTGCAAAATGATTGGAAAGGTCGGAAAAGTAAAGGTAAATGACAATTACCCTTACTAAATTTATTAATCTTGGGCTACTACACCAAGAATCAAATAATCTTCAATTCTTTATTTAGAGATCCCTAGGGTACAATAATTTTGATCGCTAAACGCCATTAATCACCGCGCACCGCAGCCCGCTCCATTTTCTCTTGCTCATCCATCGTATCATAGAACACACTATCACCCTTACTGGGAGGCAGGACCGCAGCAATCAACCCCGAAATCACAATTATCACTCCAAACGCTCCGTACGAAAAGAAAGGACTGTATTTTCCGGCGGCGATCAACGCCGGAGTCACTACTCCGGCGACCATCTGCGCCTGCCTCGTCACCGCCGTAGCCGAGTTTCTGACGCTCGTAGGAAACATCTCCAGCGCGTAGACGATCGATACCGCCAGCGCCGTGCATCCAGTCAGGAACGAGACGAGCTCCACCGCCACCCTCAGTTCGCCGAATCTATTCCCCAAGGCCGCGCACGTAACGCTGGACGCGCCACTAATTACAGCAAACAACAAAAGGGTGTTCCTTTTTTCCCATCTGTCAATGAAGATTAGGGTTAATCCCATACCGGGAAGCTCCATTAGGGCGCTAAGCGCGACGTTTAAGTACGGATTAGGCGATAAATCTCCGATACTTAGTGGCACCCCGTAGTACGTTACGCTAATCCCGAAACCAACCGCCATAACAGCCGCCAACCGTTTTAACGCCCATTTTTTGTCTAACAAAGACTTTATCGCGGAGAGAGGATCGCCGGTTTCGTCGATCTCCATTTTTACCGGCACTTCGGAGAGGTTCAGGCTTCTAATCGGGCTTTCGGGATTCATGAATTTCTCCAATATCGCGAACGCTTCTTGCTCCCGTCCTTTGAGGATTAGCCACCTGGGAGATTCAAATACGAAAACGAGAACTAATATGCTGTGAAAAATTGAAGGGATCGACGTCAGAATGTAGAGTGTTTTCCAAGATTTACCCCTCGTGAGATAGGCCATAGCTGGTAACGATAAAAGCCCGAAGGTATTGAAGAGAAGCCCGATAAGGCCAACCCTGGACCGCCACCGTTTCTCGACCAACTCAGTCGACAAGACGAGAACGCAGGCTCCGATCCCCGACCGGCCAAACCCGCTTGCAAATCTCAAGCCGGAGTAGACCCAGATATTGGTGGAGAACACAGTCAGTGCCGCTGCCACAGACATGGTAAAACACGACAGGGCTAATAACTTTTTGCGGCCCAGCGAGTCGGCAAGCGTGACCAGGACAAACCCACCCAGTAACGAGCCAGCAAATAGAGACGAGGAGGGTAGCTTCGCCATGAACGAACTCGAACACTGAAGGGACCAGTCGGACACGATAGATGCATCCGGAGGGTTGTCCCAGGTCCACGAGCCCGGAGGAAGCCGGCAGATGTTGGAGCCTGATTGGCAAGAACTCAGGCCAGTTAACGGGCTGTCATGAGTGCAGTGCCACGGCGGATTGGCGTCGGTGAAAATGGTGATAAAAGCTTGTTGGGTTTCGAAGACCCAGGCCAAAGAGACTAGTAAGACTTGCCAGAACTGAGCCCAACCGGAACCTTCACCTACATATTGTTCCATCACTTGGTCTATGGTTTGAACATGTTCAGTTGAACCGGAGTCAGTGAGTAGAGGGCTCGAGTCGGCCATGTTTACTGGCGGAAATATGCTTCAAAGGCTAACCATATTTATTATTTGTAACCAATAAATGATAGGGCTAAATGATAAATACCCTATTTAGAATTTTTTAAGGCTTTCGATTATTTAACTATCTTTAATGATGTGTCAATATCTTATCAAATTATATTTTAATTTTATTTTATATGATATAATCTATATATTTTCTGATTTTCTCTACCAACTTGTTATTTCTTCTCTACATTTCTCTTTTCCCTTTGAATTCCAAACCGGAAAAAGCTGTATCTACACTTTGCACCTTAAAAAAGTGAAATTAATATTTACAAGTTAATGTTATTATTTTGGAAAAAAATCGGTCAACTTTATTGAATTTGAAGGTAAATAAGTTAATAATTATACTTGTTTTAATATTTTCCTTGTCTGACATGGTCTCCACTTGTATTGCATACACAACTGAAGGCTTGTTCTCTGGTGATTATTTAGTGTGTCTCCTTATTAAAAAGTTTAGTGTTAAAAAACTCCTCCCCAATCATTTATAAAATTTAAATAAATAATGTATACACATTAAAATTTGAATAAAAATAGGGTTAATTAATTTTGCATCTCAATTAAATAGTATGTGATGGGGTGTAATTCTCACCCGATAAGCCTCATAAGTGATACTCTTGAGCTCTTCTGACTAGGCGCAAGAATTAGGAATAAACAATAGATAAATTGGATAAGTTTAGTTGCCCAATCCAATTAGGGTGCCTGTTGAAATAAGTCCGAGACTAGGCATGCGAAGGACCTGGTCCAGACAATAACTTGCCACTTCTGCGTAACTGGCCCACGATGGCCACTTGGCCTGATAATACAGCAACGTGGGAGACGTAGAAAAAAGATTACCGGCCAACTACAAGCATGAAACTTAAAGCCTTGGAGTTCATAATAAAGAAATAGGTATAAATGCATAGGGTAATTCATAAATACTTCATATATCTTTTTCTCTCAAATCATATTAATCTATTTTCACGCCGAAAGTTATTTAGTTGACGTCACACTTGTGCCACACTTAGTTTTTGGTTTTTGCAAGACACTAGGTTACTGGGAGAAAATTTGTTGACTACCATTTGGCGCTGTCTGTGGGAAGAGTACAAAGGCATATTTATCCCGCAATTGAGATCAAGATGACAAGTTGGCATAGAAATGGTGCAGCAAGGTGCAAACGGTTCCCCAAGAGAGACTCAACTGGCAGCAAATGACTATTCATCCTTGACTCAGTAGGCTAGGGAGCTTAGGGCATTTGTACAACAATTAGTGAAAATCTAGAAGAAACGAACGAAGGAAGCTTTGTTGAAGGATAATACTGAAAAAAAGTCCAATTCTCCAGAATTGCTACCAATGCTCCCGCTAGCCACTCAAGGGAGTAAGACAGACCTTCCCAAGAAGCAAGAAAGTAGTGTATCGACCCAAGTCCATTGTATCGCAGAAGGAGCATGTTGGCCCAGTAATCTACTCAAGAAGGGGGATGAATTAGGTAGTTTTAAAAATTAAAGGAAATTATTAACTTTCAACACTTGAAAATTGAAATAATTAATTTAATTCTAAATTAATTATTATCTTTTTATATTTTCAACACTTAAAATAATCAATTAATCAATTTATCTTAAATTGATTATTATCTTTATAAGGCAATGGATAAGTGTTCAAATCTAAGTGAACACCCAAATAACAAAAAATAAAGAAAATAATAATGCAGTACACTACAATATATCTTGATTCACCAAATTTCTCTTGGTTAATTTAGTCCTCCGAGTCTCACGGAGATTTGCACCCACTAAACTACTAGATTCCTTTAAACAGGTAGGAACCAAGCCTTTACACAACGATTATTTTACAGGCTTACAACTTCCTTTGCTCAGGCTCAGGAATAACTTTTTCTTTTTCTCAGGCTCAATGATAATCTTATTTTTTTCTCATGCTCAAAACTAACCTAATCCTTTCACAGGCTAAGGATCAAACCTAATTGTTTTATACCTTAAGCTAAGAATCAAACCTGACAAAAACACTTCAAGTATCCTTTTTCTAGGTAAGGATGAAAGTTTTATAAATTTACTCAAAATCTAATTTTATTCAGGAAGAATTAACACCTATTTCCTTTCACAGGAAAATAGTAACCTAATTTTTTTTTACTTTAGGTAAAGATCAAACCTCAATCTCTTTACCGGAAGAGATTGAAACCCAGCTACCCCTGATTAGATACTTCAAATGGTATCTAATTCGCACACAACTCACCAATTACAAAATTGATAAGTTTTTTCTTACTCGGAACTTCTACCACCCTAAATTAATTTGAACTCAATTAATGTCCCGATACTAATAATAGAAATAAAGTGAGAATTTCAAAATTTAATTTTAATAAAAATGGGTAACACACAATTTAGCACGTAATCAGATTTTCACAAGAAATCGTTTCAACATTTTTCAATCAATTTTAAAGTTAAAAAAAAAAAAAAAAACGATTTCAAATATCAATATTCCAAGTAGTAAATAATAATATCAAAAAACAATTAAGAGCAAAAACTTGGAACGATCTCACTAGAAATTCACCGAATGAATAAAGTATGAATAACAATAAAACTCCAAATCGGTAGTAGCAATAATCCACAACAAATTTTCTCAAGAATAATCTCACTATTCTCTCAGTATGAATTCAGAATAATCGCTTTCAGAAAGATCAAGAACTGAATAACTCTTTAAATTTGATTGATTGGGATCTCTCATAAATGAAAAACGCAGGTCTACTTATAAGGATTTAAAACACACCCTCCAACGGCTAGTTTCCACTTGTCATGACATTTAATTGCTCTTATAGACCCTTTATATCATTATGACTTAATCTTGGTTCAATTCACTCAATTATATCTTTTAAAATATTCAATTTAGTCTCTCAAATATTTTCTCGAACTCAATTATATAGAATAGAAAGTATTACATGCACCAATTTAAGAAATAATTAAATTATATGAACCATATCTATAGGGATAACAAAATATCAATGACATATCTAAAATACCGTCATATCCCTAAAATATCTCTCAGGTTCTAACCATACAACGACTAGTAACGGCTACTTTTTAGAAAAGATTCACGAAATCCTCTAAACCTGAAACAGTCCATCGGTTGGCTGACCAAAGTCCATAGGTCAATCGATCGATTTAGGTTGTAGCCCAAGACAAAAAGTTCTCGCCCATCAGTCGATCGAGATTCCAAGGTCAGTCGACCAATCGATTCAGGATGCTCCCCAGGCCAATTTTTGAGCTATGGTTTCTCCTATAGAGAATTCCTATCTTAAAATCAACTCACTCGAATTCCCAATCTACAAAATTCGATAAATTTTACAATAATGGTGATAGTTCTTGTTGCCGATTGTATGACAGAAATTATTACATATAATAATCATCATTTATATATACTACCAAATAACCAACCAATATCCTTTTGTAAATTAATCCGCAGATTATATAAGTTGTGGCGACAAAACTAATAATTTGGTACTTTATTACTTAAACCGGATATTTCCATTTCATTCCTCTAAATCATTTATTTTAACAAAATATTGAAACCGAATTCCCAACCTTTTATCCAACCAATTATATTCAACCATTTCATTAACCGAAAATTCAATACATTAAAATTGAGAGAAATATTTTATAACAACTACAATAATTATAATTACCATTTTCGCCGATTACAACAAGAAATAATAATTACAATTTATGCAACTAGAAATTTTAATAATTTATCTCTTCTCTCGTTTTCTCCCCGCCAACCCTGCAACCAAAAACTATGGGGTTGTGAGCCAACGCTCAGTAGAACTCTAACCCCTCTAATTCATGCATTTAATTAATATAGCACATAAATAACGTAAGAATACTGATCACATAAATCACTCCTCGTCCAAATTTAACACATAACTCACATAAGCATGCTCGTTACATAGATTCCATATCGTCCAACTATTTCATATAATTTCAACAAGTAAAATATCACAACAATATATCAAATAACATCATAATCACCCATGAGACAATTAAATACATATATTAGGAGAGTTCGGAATTCTACTTGAGATACGAATTTTCCGTCTGCCGCGAGATGGATTTTGGATTTTTATTGGGGTTGTTTGTGTAATTTCTTTTTTTCCTTTTTCTTTTTCCTTCTTTTTTCCCACTTCTTCTTCATTTCTGCGTCTGCTTCCTGCTGCAGCCAACACCGCTGTAGCGAACTCCCCACCGCCGTGGCGAAGATGCTTCTTCTCTCTTTAATTTACTTACTGACCCGCCACCGTTGAGGCAAACTTCCTTTTTTTTACTCCGTTATAGCGCATTGATCCTCCACCGCTGAGGGGGAAGAACCACCGCCTAGGCGAACATGCAGCATTTTCAATTTCTGCTCACTGAAGCTTCTCCACAGAGGCAAACTCCTCACTGCCTAGGCGAACTCGCCATCGTTTGACTTGCTCTGTTTTTCTCGAAAACCAGTTGTCTCTCTCTTTCTCTCTCTCCTCGCTAACTCTGATCACCCTCTACACCAACCACCACCAACCCCACACCAAACAACCACCGTCGGACCAACTGAACGACGACACAACACACATACACACACACGACAGAACCAAACAGAAATAAGAAACACACACACAACAACATATACAACACACCATCGCCGAACGACCCCCACACACCTGCTGACCTACTGATTTCCGTCAAACAACACACACACATACACACTTCACTACCCATGCCTTGAACCAAAATAACCCACCGTCGACGGCTCCCCCCTGCTTGACCCCCGAACCTGCTATATCTCTTTTTTATTTTTTGTTTCTGTTTCCTTTCAGCCAACCAATGACAACACACAACACATGGCCGGACAACGGAACAACACATACGCACATGAACAAATCAAAAACAGAGCACACACACTCACTGGAGTGACGACCACACCACCTGCCGTTTCTCTTTCTCTTTCTTCGATTTCCTTTGTTTTCGTTCTATTGGGTTTTGCCGACACAACACACCCACGTGAACGTCGACCGCTTATGCTTTTATTTCGTTTCAGACCGAACGGCCGACCACCTCCCTTTGCCGCTGGCAACTCCTCTCTCTGATCGCCTCTAGATCCTTCTCCCGTATCTTTATTTGTATATATATATGTGTGTGTGTATGTGTGTGTGTGTGTGTGTGATCAAACGGCCGGCCAAGTGGCCATTTCCTTCTCCCTACATTTTCACCGACTCTTTCTCTCTATATATAATATTTAATTTACACCAACCCTTCCTTCTTTTTAGTTAAGTTATAAATTAACTCAATTCAAATTTTAATGTTTTGAAAATTATAAATTAACCCCTCAAATTTTTAATTAAACAAAATTTGCTCATATACGACTAAAATTGTTTGTATATAAAAATCAGGGTCTTACACTGTCGATCGATCGATTCAGAGCGTTCGAGTGTTGGCCTTAGGTCGACCGATCCCTCATGATCTGTCGACTGATCAATCTAGAGAGTTTTTGGCCTAGGTCGACCAATCTCTCTTCGGTTGGTTAACCGATCGATCTAGAGACTGCACCATTTTTAACCACTTCTTCATCGGTTGACCAATCTCTCTGGAACACTTCTTCCTCAATTATTTTTAACTCCAATCTTCGACGTTTTTGCTCTTTTAACCGATTTATTTTCTCTGTTAACTTAACTGACACTATTAATCATTTTAAGCACTAATATTTCTTCTTCAATATCACATTTGAGCAAATATATTAACTAATTAGGATCATAATAAAAACACACATGAACGTAAAATTATTTTTGTGTCGTGTGTGATCCTAATCGAGATACATTAAGAGTAAAAATTAATCTGAGTTGTTTTCACCTAAATTCTTCAAAATCTTCGGTCTTTTAATGCTTGTCTCTTTGTCAGTCTCTTTATATCCTTAGCATCTTCAACAATTTCTTCATGACAATATTATCTCTACATCCTTTATAATTACTTCATGATTTGATCTTGAATGAAACTCTTTTAAACTGAAATATAAACACTCAACAAATCCATTAGTTCCACAAAAAATATTAACACTTAATTGTCTATTAAAATCTCGGGATCAACAGAGCAGAAGTGTAAAAGGACTAACATGGAAGAATTACTTTTGGATGATTTGGAAGTCCTTTTGGGAGCAACTGAGCTGCCCTTCACATCATCCCTGATAGAAGAGCCTTTCCTTTACAAGTTTGACCCTGCGAAATTCGATAAGTATGAGGGAAAGTTAGACCCAATTGATCACGTCTTCTATTTTAATCATGCGATAGCGTTATTGTCACAACCAGTCCCGAACACCCGTCATCCCGAGGCTGGCGTGACTACAACATGACATCACCAAAATCCCAACTAAACTAATGAAATAAACTATACGTACACTTAATAATACAAACATCTATTATGGGGGACACGCACGTCCCGTTATTTATGAACTGAAAGTATTTATCCATGAACCTTTTATAGGTTCGCCTTTGACAGCTTCTATCGAGCGCCTATATGACTCCATCACATAGCTCTACTTAGTGTCAGTAGGGGACTGACTCCTAGCTGTTGTACCTGCGAGTGTACTGCCTTCTTAGTAAAACATTTTTTAAAATAATGACGCATTCTAAATATTACCATAATTAAATATGAATCAAGTATAAGTATATAAGCAGTGAAAATTAAGCGATATAGATAAGTTCCATCTAGTATAAAATCATACTGATCACCATAATAAATAATAAATCATCCAATATAAGTAAAATACCACATCTCAAACACATATCTCAAACACCCCACTCCACCACAACACACACACTGGCTAGCCATAGTGATTGTTTTAACCTCATGATCGGGAGTTGCAATGGTACCGTAACATTCATAGGAATGCCTTCCTATGAAATATCCACACCCCATTTTGGGGAGAAATATAATCTACACCCCTTACGGGGCGAAATATAATCCACACCCCTTACGGGGAGAAATATAATCCACACCCCTTACGTGGAGAACAACCATGGCATCGTCAAAATCAAATACAGCGTAATCGAATCACAACTCAATAAATATCGTCTAATCCCCACGTCTACCTCTTTTCTTCAAAACCAACTTTTAAATCCAAAAATCATTTTTTACACTTTCTTTTAAAGAAAACATCCGATTTTATTAAAACTACTTTTCCCCCTTTTATTTTTAGGAAACCAGGCATTTTTAGAAAAATAGATGTTTCCTATTCTCTTTTTAAAAACACAGTCTAATTCCACCAAATCACGCGGAAATTCATTGTCAACTTTCTTTTTGAAAACTATCGAAATCCAATTTACCGACTCATTCAAATCCTGTTTGATCCATATCATTTATTCATACAGTTTAAATAATCACATCTTTCATCATATATATTCATAGAAAAATAATTTGGCAAGAAGACAGTACACTCACCTCAATATCCATTTTGCAAAACTGACACTGACCACACTCTATCTGGACACCAGTGCCTGCGAACCTAATAGTGGCAGAGTCTAAATTAATATCTTATCTAAAACATCCTAATCATGCAATTCAGACCTTATATACCGAATCGTTACTAATTTTATGTACCACGTATCTAAAATTAATTAATCGTCACAAAATTATTATGATTTTAGGATTTGTGACACTAATTAAAATTTAATTTAACAAGAATTAATAATCGATTAAAGTTTTACCTGTTTCCGAAACATTTGCCAACCACACGATGGGTTTTGGATTTTCCTGGAGTGGTTTCTGCAATTTTCCCTCTTTTCTTTTCTTCTTTTCTTTTTTTTTTTTTCTTTTTTTTTTTTTTTTTTTTTTTTTTTTCTTTTTTCTGTTTGGATTCTACTCGGCCACTCCACTCTCTCTCCTCGCCATCCGACCACCCTCAACGATTACTCACGCCATCGCCGGCCACCCTACACCGATCATATCCATAACCACGACACACGCCCACATACCGCCGGAGCACACACGACAGTACACACCCACTCACCGAACGTCAGCGACGATCCCGCACCTCCGTAGCAAACTACCGATAACCCACGCCGGCAACCCACAACTGACGATGAACCGAACTCTCACACACACACACACACACACACGCTGAACGGCCGACCAAAATGCTCACCGCCGACGAACCATCCTCGGACCGCCGGACCAACCTTTCTCTCTCCTCTGTTTCTTCTTTCTTTTTTTCTATTTTTGATTCTTGGTTCAACCGACCGCCGGCGACTTCTCTCTCTCTCCTTTATTGTCGCCGACTGCCGGCAACCTAACCCCCACACAACGATGGCGACGCACACCCACACACAACCAGACTGAACACACCGCCGGCGACGACAAAACCTTCTCCTCTCTCTCTCTCCTTTCTCTATTTTTCTCGGATTTTTTTTCTGTTTTCCTTCTTCTCAATTCTTCTTACATGAGTGAATTGCATGAATTGGGTGGTTGCGTTTGATCCTAGCTTGCCACGTCAAAACCTTCGTTCGGTTCTCTACATCTCTAGCTCCCACCGACGGTTCTCGTGTGTGTATATATATATATATATATATATCTCATATTTACACTAACCACCCCCTAATTCCTTTAAGTTCTTTATTTAAGTCCCCATCCAAGTTTTTAATTTTTTCTTAAAATCATAAATTCACCCCTTTATTTCAAAATAACACATCTTACCCCATTTTTTCCTAAATGTTAAAATGCGGCTAATAACTATACATGCGTGGAAGTTAGGGTCTTAAGGGCCCGATCCTCATCTCCACCACTTCTCTTATAGTACGTCTATATATAATTGCACTTAAACCCCCTTCATTTTAGTTAAGTTTATGAATTAAAACAAATTTTATTTTAATATTTTTGAAAGTTTACCATTTGGTCCCCTAAACTTTTTAAATTACATCTTTGTTTTCAAAATCCTTCCTGCTATGTTCGAAATATTATAAAAATGCAACCAAAACTATTTGTCTCTAGGAAATTAGGGTCTTACAGTTATGCAGTGTTGGAGACTCTGTGTTTTGTAGAGCATTCACCACCACCTGTAAAGGTTCTACCTTGAAGTGGTTTCATGGCCTCTCTCCATGCTCAATTTTTTCTTTTTCGTATCTCGGTCGATAA
The DNA here is from genome assembly GCA_016647705.1 of Eucommia ulmoides. Classification (NCBI taxonomy): domain Eukaryota; kingdom Viridiplantae; phylum Streptophyta; class Magnoliopsida; order Garryales; family Eucommiaceae; genus Eucommia; species Eucommia ulmoides. The sequence continues at coordinate 10,252,440 of CM028326.1, forward strand.
TTCATCAATCGCTTCATAACTTGCCAGTGTTTGAATAAATGAGAGGACTATCCGTTGGAGCTCCACCAAGAAAAATGGGAAACTTTGAGGCAGTACACGATGTACTTCAATGAAGAGGTCACCTGTATTGAGGACTGCGACTCCAACCTCATTGTCAATGCATTCACCTTAGGTTTGCAGCACGGGTGCTTCCAAGATTCACTGACTAAGCATACCCCATTAAATATAATTATGCTGATAGAACATGCAAGGCCACACATGATGCTTGAAGACATCAAGATGGCGTGCCAGAGAAAAACCTCCAATAGAGATGTCTCCAAGAGAAGTGAGAAAGATCACGCGAAGGGCAAAAAAAGAAGTTCAGACTTTGAAAAGAAAGGATTAAGAGATCTTGAGTTAAGATCAAGTTGGTTTTTGGAACCCCCCTTTCTAGAACTGTGAATGCCGATCTCGAAGATCCTTGAATGAGATCTAGTCATCCGTATAGGTGGTCTGTCGTGCTCGGATCACTTAAATCCCAAACTGAAGAGACAAATGGAAATACTGTGATTTTCAATAGAGACAACGAGAATGACACCATTGACTATAGGAAACTGAAAATGGAAATCAAGAGGCTACTGAAACAGGGACACCTTAGAGGATACCTCCAAGAATTGACTAGAAAGAAAAAATTGGAGGAACAACGGATGAACGAAGAAAGAATGGAAGTAGAAGGATCAGGAAAACTTATTAGTGTCTTCTTCAAAATTAGGGTTTGATGAGTTCTTGCCTTTCTTCTTGAAAACAGTTAAGTAGTCGGGGAGCAAATGATGAGAGTGGAATTCCTACTCGATAAGCCTCATAAGCATTACTCTTGGGCTCATCTGATTGGGCCTAATAATAAGGAATAAACAACCAATGAATTAGATCAGCCCAATGAGGCCCTTTTTGAGTTGCCTAGTCCGATTAGGATGCCTATTGAAATAAGTCCGAGACCAGCCTCCCGAAGGACCTGGTTTAGACAATAACTAACCACTTCTACGTAATTACCCCACTATAACCACTTGACCGTTTAATACAACAACGTGGGAGAAGTGGAAACAGATTACCAGTCAATTACTAGCATGGAATGTAAAACCCTAGAGTTCAACATGAAGAAACATGTATAAACATAAACGGTAATTCATATGATAAGAACAACTACAACATTTTTCTTTTCTCTTATAATATATTAACTTATTCTCGCGTTGGAGGTTCTTTGCCTGACACTACACTAATGTCATCCATAATCTTTGATTGTTGCAGGTTACAAGGTTGCTGAGAGTATATTTGGTGTCTACATCAGTATGTTATTAACTTCGATATTTTTTGATTGTTACGCTACTAGCTATTTAGTTATAATTGTTGGGAAAAAAAAATGTTTTTACTTAATAATTTATGGAATGGGAGTTATTTGATTTTGGAGTTAAATAGTATAGATGTTAGTGAGTTAGGTTGTTAACTTGAATAATTAATTAGTTAACAATAGATGATAAATAGTTAATAATTATTAATTGAGAGTAGTACATATACTCCATGCATTTTTCATTTGACATAAATATGAGTTATTTAGTTTTTTGACATTCTCTTTTGTATTTCACAATTATACTTAAGAGTTTTTTTTTTTCGCAGAGTCATCTAGTTCGAACAGTAATTAGTTATCAGGGCTGGGTGACATGAAAAAAAAAAAATAGTGGGTCATTTTGTCTCAAAGCAGGCTAGGAATCGATAACAAATCGAACAGTCATTCAAGCTTGGACTCCATTTGTCTACAAGAAAGTCACTCCAACAATAATTTGCATTTTTTGAGTGAAAATGAGAGGAGCGAAGCCACTCGACTGAAAGGAGAGAAGTGAAGCCACTCAACATTATTGACATTATAAATTATAAAATTAGAATTTCAGTTTTAAAATCAATGGATAAAATTTATACATATTATATGAAAATGGGATGATTTTCGAATGATTGAATATTAAATGAACAATTTAAAATCATTTTTAGGATCATGATATTATTTTATATTGTCATTTTGTTTTGTTATTTTTCTCTCACAACCTTCTTCGTCATCATCTTTGTCCAGTCGAAAAAGTCAGATATTAACCATGTCGTTACAGCTAGAAAACGATTCACCTCATAATATATTCATATATTTATTATTATTTTTTTGATGGTAATGAAAACGCCTTTCCCTTTTTATACTTAAATATATAATCCATTGCTTATTAAATGGTTTAAATATTCAAAATGCATGCTTATGTAGAAAATTGATGGGAGAAAGGCGCCAATTATTTCATTATTTAGAGAGAGAGAGATGGCAATTATTTCATTACCTTTGAAATTTGGTAGTCCAGGGAAAAATATCTATTCTTTGTCAATTAGGGTTCAACAGAACATTTCGGAAATTAAAATTTTAATTTAATCATAAATTACTTTTTAACCCGCATTATATGCGGGTCGATAAAAGAAATTATTATATATTTTTTATTTGAATATTACACTTATCGTTTAATTGATTTTTTACCAATATATTTATCATATTTTACGAAAGTGTAACAAAAAAAAATTTTAATACTGAAAAATAAAAATAAAGTTGTAACCTAAAAACTATTTATGCCAACTTCCGAAACTATTACTATTCACCACTCATATTTATTTTTGTAAAGTAGTGAATAATAATTAAATAAGTTCCTATAATGGTTTTACAAATTTTTAACATTTTTTTTTAATAAGAGTTTTAAAATAATCGAATAGGTCATTTTTATATTGTTTAATGGTCTCTATTATTTTGTTACAAATGTTAAAAGAAGTATATAAAATTGAATAGATTTATATATAATTAATAGATGGAGAAAAATAATTTTGTTAAATGATTGGAGATCGAGAAAGAAATTACATATAGTTATATAGTTATAATGAAAACAATTAGTAAATTTTAGTGAACTCCTGTCATTTGGAAAATTTGCAACGATATCCCTCAACATTTGGAAAATATTTCCGACACTCCTTTCCTTTAATGTTAAATACAAAATTATTATTTTTTCCCTTTCACTATACTACTAAAAAATTAATTAAAACTATCTAATAAAAATTTGCTCTTATAACCTTCCAAAGAATTAATATCTTTGTCAAGTTTGATTTTTGTTTATAATTTTTTTTATGTAACACATTTTCAATTCTAATTTTTTTCATTATTTTTTAGATCAAATGATGAACGTCATATTTTTTTTTCCAGTATTTAAAGAGTATTTGGTTCAAAATTTTTGAATTTTAAAAATATTTTGAGAATTAAATTAATGTTGATTTATGTAATACATTCTCATTTCTATTTTTTTTTTACTACTTTTGGGATCAAACGATATTTTTTTAACAGTTTTTTAGTATTTAAAGAGTACTTACTACTGAATTATTCTAATAATTACATATTTTTTATTTATGTAATTTAGTTATCGTTTATATTTCATTTCATTATATTTTTTAAATTATTTGGTGAAGTATTTGTATAAGACTTTATTTAATAATAGTTTCACTTATATTAGAAAATAGTGAGTTTACAGATATTTGACATTATTATTGTTTATATATATACTATTTCATTTAGTAATATATTTTTAATTGTTTGGTGAAGTATTTATATAAGATTTTATTTGGTAGTAGTGTCGCCTAGATTAGAAAACAATGGACTTGTAGATTTTTTAATTGTTATTTTTAACTCTTATTATTTTTGTCATTTTAAAGTTCTATTTGTAAATGATATTGGTTGCATAAAAAAGAAATTATTTTTCAATTACTTTTATCAACACTTAATATGAGAAAAAAAATTGGAAAATTGGAAAAAAAAAAATTGAATAAAAATTCTTGTAAGTGAGTCATTATAGTTTTTGTTATTTAATGTAAAAATTATCTTTTATTTAAATGAGAAACATCACTATTTTAAATATATAAAAATAAAATAAAATGCATACCACTATGATAGTAATAAATAACAATTAAATTCATTAAAATCACTATATTAATGATAAATAATATTTAAAATTTATTTAAATAAAATAAAATTTCAATAAAGAGAGAAATTAAGAAGAATAAAAAAAATCGGTTGCATAAAAAAAATATCTTTTAATTACTTCCATCAATAATTATATGAGAATTAAATAATTAAAAAAAATTAAAAAAATATTTGTTAAAATAAAATTCTAGTAAGTGATTCATTATAATTTTTTGTTATTCATTTAAAAATTATCTTTTATTTAAATGAAAAATATCATTATTCTAAATATATAAAAATTAAAATAAAATTCATTAAACCCACTATGATAATAATAAATAACAATTCAATTAATTAAAATCACTATATTAATCATAAATAATATTTAAAATTTATTTAAATAAAATAAAATATTGAAAAAAGAGAGAAATTAAGGAGAGTTAAGGGAAATTATTTTGTGTGCTCTCATTAATTCTAAGTGTAGTTTTTCAATTTTAGTTTCTTATATTGAATATAGATATTGCAAAAACTTATCTTTTATTTAAATAGAAAAATCGCTATTTTAAATATATATATAAAAAAAAAATCATTAAACCCACTATTATAATAATAAATGACAATTAAATTCATTAAAATTACTATATTAATGATAAATAATATTTAAATTTTATTTAAATAAAATAAAATATTATAAAAAAGAGAAATTCATTTAATTTTTGCCTAAAAATTTTCACATTTATAAATTTGATATTTTGATTTCGTTTAATCAATCTCTCTCCTGGAAAAATAAAGATTTTTTTTTTGTGCAAATTCCAGATTTGCATTTATCTAATTAGTTTTGTTACGCTGGAAGTGGTGTTCAGTAGTGGTAAATGTTTGTTGTGGTGATTGACGGTGAATGGTTATAGTGGTGGTGAATATTTGTTATTGTAGTGGTGGTGGTAGGCAATGGTAACGAAGGTGGTGATTTTTTTTTTGGTGGTGTTTGATGGTAGTGGTAAAAGTTTGTTATGTTGATCGGCGGTGATTGTGATGGTGGTAAATATTTACCACAATACGAACAAATTGAGGAAAATTTTATCAAAAATAATTTTTTTATTTATTAAAAAAATTGTAAAAAAAAAAAAAAAAACTTAATATATTTTATGAAACTTTTTTTTTTTTTTTTTTAAATAAAGAACTCTATATTGAAATAGCGGGAAAATTACAATCTAAGACTTGAAAAACCCTCTTGATCCTCATGAACGTAAGAAAGAACGTCATGAGGTAATGGGCTATCTATAAGAAAAAATATAGGGATATTCGAAACAATATTACTAGACTATCGGCAACAAAGTTATATTCTCGATGAACATGAGCAATCTAAATGTGAAACGATAGAAACCAGAACCGAACTGTGTTCTAAAGATGGGCAATCGACCAGGCTGGACTATCCTTCCTTATAGAATGAACTAAAGCTAATGAATCGCTTTCCACCAGTAAGGGGAGCTGGCCCAAACGCAGAGCTTCCTGAATCCCCAAGAACAACCCATAAAACTCGGCTAGGAAACTCGAATTAACCGTTAGGGGGCAGAAGAAAGCCCAACTAACAGCTCCAGTACTGTCACGAACAACCCCACCACAAGAAGACGTCATTGTCCCCATTTTCAAAGCTCCATCCACATTTAGCTTAAAAAACCCCTTAGGCGGACGGGACCAACGACAAACCAGCGGGCGATGACGAATAACCTGCTTGATCGGCAACCCAATAGAGCCAGAGAATGGACCCTAAAAGAAGAGGAGACCGACTTAGGGATAATCATAGGGCTCAGCGTACTAACCCAGTTCCTAACTTTGGAAATAATATTTGTATCAGACATGGAGATATTATCATGGATAGCACGGTTCCGACTTAACTATATCTCCCAACAAATCAGCGAAGGGATCAATGCCCCTAATTTCTGAAACTGAGAACTTCCTTTAAGTCTACTCCACCACAACTTAATACGGTGTATTAAGGGTTGAGGGATAAATGAAATATTAAAGAAGGAGCTAAAAGTCCGCCACACTTTTGAAGCAACCTCACTCTCTAGAAAAAGATGTTGGGTGCTTTCAGTAGAACGAAAGAGGCATCATCGACAACCTGAGACCAAAATCACTCCCATTCTCTGGATAGAAACATCAACTGCTAGTTTATTTTTTAATAGCCGCCACATGAAAATTTTAATCTTTAAAGGAGAGTGGAGACTCCAAAGCTTAGAATAATGATCAATCGGGATTACCTCGCCTTGAATAGCCCTCCAAGCTGATTTGATGGAGAAGACGCCATTATCGCTAGGAAGCCAAATTAGAGAATTGGATTTTGATGACAATGAAGGAGGGGATCCCTCCAAGTAATCCTGAGCAACATCTTCCAAGTCTAGGGAGATCCATTCCTTATCCTGAAGGCAAATTTTGACAGAAGACAACGAGTTGGTAAAATGTAGTTCATTAGCAAGGATACCAAGGCCCTAGTCATTATGCCAAAAACTAGTTAGCTCGCCATTACCAACTTTCCATCTCGATAGCTGTAGAAAAATATTTTTAGCCAACAGGATATCTTTCCACATTTTGGAACTCCCAATCTGATCTGTCCACAGAGATAAAGGTAGATTATTAGTGTACTTGAACCGCATAAAATCACACCAGAGAGAATTCCCTTTTAGAAGAGCCCAAATCCTCTTGAAAGAGAAAGCCAGCTTCATATCCTTCAGATTACGAAGACCAAGACCACCTGAAGAGGTATCTTGACAGATTTTTTGCCAAGCCACCCAATGTCTTTTCTTTCCTGAATCCGAGTGTCCCCAAAAGAAATTCGCAAACATGGATTCCATATCCGCCAGAATGCTATTATGAACACAAGTGGAAGCCAAAAGATGCAGAGGAAATGAGGATAAAACATGTTTTAGTAGAACAAGTTTACCTCCATTTGAAAGGAGCTTAGCTTTCCACCCATCAATAGTCTTGGATACTTTCTCAATAAGACCAACAAAGTGGTTTCCTTTAAGATGACCATATGTAAGGGGCACTCCAAGGTAAGTACAAGGAAAAACACATTGACTAAAACCTGTGGAAAGACCAATAGCCAGTCGACGAGCATTAGGACAATTGTGATGAATATAGAAATTACTTTTTGGAGCACTCACAAGTTGACCCGATGCTAATTGATATTCTTCCAGCACCTTCATTAAGTGTCTAATGTTGCGAGAGCTTCCGTTACAAAAGATTAGGGTATCATCTGCAAACATCAAATGAGAAATTAGAGGACAACGTCTTTTAGTAACAAAAGATTGAACCCGCCCATCTATCATGGATCGATGGATATTTCGACTGAGGACCTTTTGAGCTAAGATAAACAGTAAAGGAGAAATAGGGTTGCCCTGACGAAGTCCTCTAGAAGCAGGAAACCAACCCTTATATACCCCTTGGAACACCACGGAGAAATAAGCCAAGTCAAAACATCTAGAAGCGGCAACAATAAATCCGGGGTTGAAACCAAATCTATTAAGCATCTCTTTTAAGAAATTTCACTCGATTCGATCATAAGCTTTGGCTATGTCAAGTTTGAGCATAATATTACGCCCACGTATATCCTTACCCAAATCCTTGACTAGCTCTTGGGCAAGCCCAATCGCTTCTGTGATGGATCGACCTTTCACAAAGCCATGCTGCTGAACAGAAATCAACTTAGGCAGAATAGATGCCAATCTGGTAGCTAAAGCCTTTGAAAAGATTTTATAACAAATATTACATAAGCTGATTGGGCGAAAATCTTTGAGAGAAGACGGTTGAGACTTCTTTGGAATAAGAACCAGTAAGGTACTAGAGAAAGCAGCAGGAAGGGGGTTCCCTTTAAGAAAATAATTAGCGGCTTCCCAAATATCTTTACCTACTATATCCCAGGAAAATTGGAAGAAGCTAGAAGATAGAGAATCCATACCTGGTGCACCATCAATGGGAATGGACCAAAGAGCATCTTTGATTTCTTTCAACGAGAAAGGAGCCAATTTTTTTTCTTCTTCTTAAATTAATAAAGAATCCATACCTGGTGCACCATCAATGGGAATGGATAATTTAAGGCATTCAGAGAAATCTACACCACTATCACCGACAACCTATTTGAAATTTGCAGCAGTCATTATACCAAGAGTTGAATGGTGGCTAGATCCATAGATTTTTCGAGACAAACCCGACAATCCAATCCAAAAGGTACGGTGTTTTCTGACGAAGAACTCAATCTCGAACTGGCCAGGATTGGAACTTGGCCTGAATACCCACATGTATCACTATTCGTGTAAGAATCGTCTACAGAAGGATTGCAATTTTATCAATCCTCCTAAATAACATTTTTTTAAGAAGGAAAATATAAATTGTAAAAAAACAATATTTAGATTATTCATATATTTGGATATCGAAAAATCATATATATATATATATATATATATATATATATTGAAGTATCAATGTGACAATATTAGGATTAAAATGTTTTGAACTCCATAAATTTAGTCAAACAAATAGTTGCAACTCTACATACCACTATTTAGAAGAAATTAAAAAAATCATCAAAATATTGAAGGAAAAATCAATACAAATGATAAAAAAATATTAATGGATATATAAATAGAATACAAAAAATACCCATAAGACTACAATCATGTCAGAGTCTTCAGGCTTGTATTCTTTTTCTATTTTCTGAGCACGTCCGACCATTCTATGAGATGAATTATTCTTGGTGGACCAGACTGGCAATGACAATTTTTGTTTGCTCTATGATATAAAATTTTGCATCTCGAATGGGTATGTGTGTGTATGTGTGTGTGTGGTTAATTTATGATATCTTCTCAAATTTTTTAACTTATGGTGGAATTGGATACAATTTGAAAAATTCACTATTATTAATTGTTATAAAGAATTCAAAATAGTTAATTTATTATGTCTTTTCAAATTCCATAATGGATGGTGAAATTAGAAACCAAAATTTCAAGAATTAACATATCATTAATTGAAATAAAGATATTAATAATATAGATAATAAATATGATTTGATGTATGCATTTTTGTGGCATTAAAATTTCACAATTTAAAACTACCAATATGAGACAAATTCACCAAAAGCAAGTAATGAGGTATTGGAGAACTCTCATGCTCTCTTAGTTTTAAACTTCCAATTTTAGGTTTCTTATATAGATGCATTAAGCAGATTTGGGGGAGTGTACCTTTAAGATCATCTGGTGAGGTGATTAGTCATGGTGCACGTAAGTTAGCTTGGACATATCTTTTCATAAAAAACCGTAAAAAAAAATATTTGATTTTAATTTGCTTATTTCAACTTAAAATCATATAGTGTCAAGTATAATAAAGTAATTCAATTTGTATAGTGGTTTGAATACTCTCATATAATCAATGTGGGACATGAGTCTTACACATATCCTTAAGTGCAAATCTTTGATTTATATGGATAATTTAACTATGAAAAAATGATGAAAAATGTATAATTCCCGATTAACACGAATGATTTAACTATGAGAGAAGAGAGTCGAATTTTCGCAACATTGCCTCTAATACTATATTCATTGATAATCAAATGTGAAAAATGAATCTCACATTTTTACCAATAGTTACCATACTGACCCCACCAAAATAAAAAGTGAAATTTTTTTAGGGGTCCCATTTGTTCAAAAAATAACTTTTTAAGGACCATACTTTTTGAGCTCATTTTCAAAGTACTATCATATTTAGTCTTCTTAAATTACCCAGCTACAAAATTTACAAAAATGTCATTTTGGTCTTTTTTTTTTTTTTTTTTTTTCAAAACTCCTAAAATATATATATATATATATATATATATATATAATAAAAATTTCAATTAATTTTGTTTTTCTTCAATTTTTTTTTGTACAATATCATAAATACCCTTATTATGTTTCACTTAATTTTATTTCAATTTGTTTTATAATTCCACCAAAATTTAATTCTTAACAAAAAATCACTGAAATTTATTTTTTATTCAAAATATATAACTTTTTTTAAAATACACTAGACGAAATTTAAGAAATCTCTATTGAATAATAAATTTACTCATATCTAAACAGATCCAATATAAGTTAATATCCATTGAAAAAGTAATCTAAGTGGATATCCACTTAAAATAATCTAAAGCGGATATCTACTGAAAATACTCAAAATGAAAATCACTATGAAACCAATCAGAAATTCACACACACACACACACAAGAATAGAATTAAGAGATCTCTATTAAAGATATCTAAGTGAAATCCACTAAACAAATCAAGTAGAAATACGCTAAAAATTATAAAACGCAAAAAATAAAATTATGAATTGAGACATTCAAAAACCGAATTACCATCAATCTAACCATCACCTTACCACATTTTTATGAATAAAATCCATTGAAAATCAAATGGAGAATCACGGTTCATTGCATTAAAAAAAAAATGAAAAATACAAAAATTTCTGCAACACTGAACATATCTCAAAATATATCCCACTCTTGACGGCATAACCTTGCCTTCAGCTTCTGAATGATATTCCATTGATTGAATCCTGAAATGAAGATAACTAGAGCTATGCACAAAACCTCACAACACATTTCAAATTTATCCACATAAATCAACAATTCAAAATATGAAGTATTTCTTTGAAAAAAAAAAGTGAAAATCCATTTAAACATGAGCTATGCAAAATTTTAAATTCCACTTACAAAAATTATACAAGCAATGGACATCCACTAAAAACTAAATATCCACTAAAAAACAATAAGTGGATATCCACTAACTTTATTTAGTTAGGTTTGATAAACAATCAAACATTTCAAATTTGTTAGTGGATATCCACTCAAAATCAATCAGTAGATATCCACTAGAATCAATCAGTGGATATCCACTTACTTCTATTAGCAATATTTGATGAATAATAACACGAAAAATGAGGAAATTAACTTTCCTTATTCAAGCCTGTGACATTCAACAAAACAGAGGAACCACCATACATGAAGAACAAAAATAAGGTACGCCAAAAAAAAAAAAAAAAAGTGAAAATCCATTTAGACATGAGGTGTGCAAATTTTTAAATTCCACTTAAAAAAATTACACAAGTAATGGAGATCCACTAAACAATAACACATTTCAAATTTGTCAGTGGATATCCATTTAAAATCAATCAGTAGATATCCACTAGAATCAATCAGTAGATATTCTTTTACCTCTATTAGCTGAATTAAAACACAAGACGTATAATCACAAGCCATATAATCAGCTGCTTGAATTTCAAGCTGGATATCCACTAATTCAATTAAAATGCAATAACAACAGCAACTAAACAACAACCAAAAAAAAAAAAAGAAGAAAAAAAATACCTAAAATCGTTCAGGGTTGCGGGGTAGACGATGACGACACTCAGAGAGCACGACGACGATCTCAAGCAAATCGGTAGACAAAGCAGCTTCCATTTCAATACCTACCGAAGATCTGTGTCAGATTTGTCAATAATCGGGGGGGAAAAAAACACCTAAAAATCGTTCATGTAGCGGTGGAGCTGTCAATAGAAGAGGTGAGGCTCCTGATGGCGGTGATGATAGCGGTGGAGTTGCGATCTTGATGGTGATGGTACCGATGGCGATTGCAATCTTGATGGTGGCGGAGGTAGAGACGGAGAAATAGGCAAGGAGGACGACGGCGGCAAGCTATGGCAAGGGCGGCGGCGAGGAGCTATGGCGAGGACGACGGCGGCGAGCTATGTGAGGAAGACGGCAGCGAGATATGGCGAGGGCGGCGTGAGCTTTGCTAGGGCTGAGACAGAGACGGGAAGGAAGAGAGAGAAAATGAGGCCCAATTTAAGAAATTAGGGTTAGGTTTAAATGAACAATGGAGTAAAAAAGGAAAAGAAAAATGTTTGTCAACTTTTCACGCCAAAAATCTTAAAATGAAAATTTGATTATCCTTAAAAAAAGATGGAGCTTGAAAAGTTGTCTATTTTAAGAAGAGGACTTTTAAAGAAAAATTCTAAATAAAAATGTCAACATGTTGCTCAATCGGTGAGCTACGGATATTGAAGGTTCGTATAAAATTGAAAATTTGCACTTTTGCCCCTCTATGTTTGGGGGTTAATGCACAAACTATCCCTATGATTTACAAAGTAACACATTTGCATCATGAAATTTTACTTTCGTTTCAATTAAATCCAACAAAGAATAAGTTTAACTAATTTGAACAAAAGGGGTCACGTGCTCTAGACCTAACAAACACTAAACTCATGGAGCATTGCACTACTCTGAAATCAGAATTCAAAAATTTGACTATGGAAATCAAGATCGTCGCCAATAAAGACTATCTTAGAGTGATGGTGGAAACAGATTCAACCGACACAATTACACTCATCCAAAATCCTTGTCTGGAAGAGCATAAATATAAAGATTTAATTGAAGAATGCAAGAGACTCCTCGTGTTAAACAACTACACACTGTAGTTTGCACCGCGAGGAAAACAAATGACATTTTGGCCAAGAGAGGAGTAGATGGAGATTGTACCCAAAAGTTTTTTGAAACTCTAACTACTGACCTCGAGGACATTTGTTCAAAGAGATGGATAGAGAGGACTTTCAATATGTGCCAAGAGTAATTTTTGTTTTGTTGTCTTTTTTGCTTGTCTGTTTATCTAATTTCTGAACTACCTAAGAAAATATTTATTTGTCGTTTGTATGGAAGTCTTCAATTTCTATCACAAATAATTTTTAGATAATTTTATAATAATTTTTTATTTATTATATAGTCTTTATTTAAAAGATGACGTAGAAAACAAATCTAAATAAACAATTATTTTATCTCTTAATCTTTTTGTGCAAATAGTTTAGTTTTTAATTCTGACGTTTAGAAAAAATCGTGAAAAAGACAAATATAATCCTCCTTAACCCTAGTCTCTTCCTCAGTGAACCACCGTTTACTCTCTCTCTCATCATAACATTTTCACTCCATCGCCCATCTGATTCACCGTCGTCACTCAAGACGAAGATGATCGCCGACTACAGACGATGACGCCGCCAGCTACAGACGAAGACGACCGTCTGCATCGTCGTGCCGTTCGCCTCGCCATCGCCCAAATGAACGACCACCTCAGCGTTTGCGGTGGATGAAGGGTGACCAAGGGTTTATAAATCGTGAAAGAACGGTAGCAATTGCTTCAGACGTGGTGATATGAGGTGGCGACACGACCTGCTCCTTTACTTCCCCGGCGTACACGGGGCTCTTCATTGATACAAAGCATGGATGCAGAGCGTTGGGCGCCGACAATGTGGAAGGTTGATTAGAGGTTAGGCGGTGAAAGATAGTGTTGCGTTGGAAGAACTGACGCTACAGAGCTCCACCTCAACATCTCTTCGTATGAAGTTTCACTGCATTACTCGTTCATTATCAAGGTATTTTAAGTTAACAATTTTGACACGCAATTCTGATCCGCCATTACTATCTTTCATTTTCTTTTTAGGTTTTTTGGGGATTGTGTGAATAATTTTTGGATCTTCATGAACAGTAACATAGAAAACATCTTAGGTGGCGTTTGGTTAGTGTTCCCACTTTTTTCAACCCAATTGGGATGAGTTGGGTTAAGTTGAGAATTGTGTTTCCTACTTGAAACAGAATTGCATTTGGTAACGTCAATTTTTTTTTTTGTGCTGAGAACAGAATCGCGATTGATAACGATATTATTCTAGAATTATTTTCAAACAAGTGATGAAGAAGAAATCGCTTGTTTTTTGAAAAATTGAGAGAGAGATGATAGAGAGAAGGAAATTTGTTCATAACATAGAACAAAACTAGGTTAAGGAGAGTAGAGAAATTGAGTGATTTCTTGACTGAAAATAAAAAATGAGAAGATGGGTTTATTTGATTATGTTCAAATCTATGATGGGTTTTCAAAAAAATCCGAGGAAAAGACGAACATAGAGCTAAATTTCTCGGAAAATAATTGAGTTGCAGAGATCTACTATATAAAACAGAAGAAAAATAATGAAGAGAAAGAAGTTATAGCAATGGCGTGAGAAACTCCCTGTGGGTTTAGAGAGAGAATAGCGATGGAGAAGACGATGGATTCTTTTTCAGACCACTGGATTCTTCTTCGTCGGAACTCAGTAAATCATCAAAACAACCCACTGGGGACTTCAATGCCTACATTTGCTTCTCTCTCGGACAAAAACACAACCAGGTGATGGCCCAAGGTAGAAAGAGAAAGGGGAAAAACACAGTGGGCGCGGGGGGCGGGGGCAGTTTTGAATAATTTGATTAGAGAGAGAGAGGTATGGGTGGTTTACAGTGAAAGGAATGGAGTTTTTAGAGCTCGTTCTTGTGGATATCAAGGCAACTCTCTCTCTCTCTCTAGCTTCTTCTTTCTCTCTCTTCCACAGAGCAAGCTGGAGGGAAGCAGACGAAGATGAAGGTAGATGACGAAGACGAAGAAGAGAAGAAACTAGACGAAGATGAAGGAAAAAAGGAAAAATAAAAACTGAGCTTAATAGAAGTTGAATGGGGGCCTCATTAACAAATCCAAAAATTCCAAGCGCGTCCCTCAATTGGGTTGAGTTTTGTGGGCACAAGTTTTTTTTTTGTTTTTTATTTCCTTAGGATTTTCAGAATCAATTCTTATTTTTTGGGTTGGGTTGAGTTAAGTTTTGTATTGTCAAACGTGTTCCTGAAAATCAATCCCAAAATTTTTGAGTTGGGTTGGGTTGGAAACACTAACCAAACGGGGCCTTATTAATTTTATGACTGATTTGCTGATTATTACATATTTTTAGTACTGCTGGTATGGAGCTTGGTCCAGAGACAGAGAGAGATTGAGGTCGGGTTTCAGACTTGACTCGGTAGTGACTCAATTCCTTTGTCCGGCCAACCGCGTAGAGAGAGAGATCGAGGCAGCGGCAGTGTCTAGATCTAAAATTTTAAATGTCTTCCTGATTATGTTTGATTTTTCTCTTGATCTGTTATTTTTATGTGAAAATTCAAATTTGGATTTTCAGATATGGATTTTGTTCTCGGTTAAATTGTTAAAGATACGTTAACGCTAATACACACAAGCAGATGGGGAAGATGTATTAACATTAACACACGCACAAAACAAACATGAAAATGCGTTGACAGAGAGATCTAAAAAATGTGCATTAACGTTAACGCACACTAAACTAAAAAAGACAAAATATCACATAAGGTGAGTTAATATTAACATAAATACACCCGCGCAGGGGGGAGGGTTGGCTAGAAAATGAAATTACATTAACGTTAACGCACACTAAACTAAAAAAGATAAAATATCACATAAGGTGAGTTAATATTAACATAAATACACCCGCGCAGGGGGGAGGGTTGGCTAGAAAATGAAGTTGCATTAACGTTAACGCACAAAACCCCTAAAAAGCAAAATATATTAACGTTATGGTATGATCATGTTAACGTTAACTTACAAAACCCCAAAAAATAAAAATACGTTAACGTTAACACATATAAGTAGATGGAAAAGATGCATTAACGTGAATACACACAAAAAGAATATGAAAATGTGTTAACGTTAACATAGAGAGGCCAAAAAATTTGCATTATCATTAAGCACACCCAACCCAAAAGACAAAATATTATATACAGTGAGTTAATGTTAACGCAAACATACGGGGGTCTAAAAATTAAAATTGCTTTAACGTTAATGCACAAAACTCCCAAAAAGTAGTATACGTTAACGCTAAAGTACAATATGGATATGAGATTCAAATCATAGTTTGTAATATATACAAGGTGTATTTCTTGAATATTTACGTTAACGTTAACGTCTTTCACCTTCAATAATTAAGATTTTATGTTAACGTTTACGTATAATTTTAAAGTGGACTAAAAAAATATGATTACATTATCGTGTAGATCTATTTTGCAAGTTATTTTGATATTTTTCTCTGAAATTTTCGATTTGTTTTATACTTGTGAAAAAGAATTTTGCAATGATGATGTTCTTGTTGTAAATATGGAAAGTTTATTACTTTTGTTTCGTTGCAAATGACAAAATGGTAGAATCTGTAAATATGAATGAACAGTTGGGGGTTAATATTAAATATCTTTTTCTACAAACTCTATGAGGATTAAAAACTTAGGTGGTGTTTAGTTAGCATTCCTACTTTTCTTAACCCAACTGAGATAAGTTGAGTTGAGTTGAGAATTCTGTTTTGTGTAGGAAACAAAATTGTGTTTGGTAACGACGATTGTTTTGCGTGCTGGGAACAGAATCCTGTTTGGTAACGCATAATTCTGGAATTGTTTTCTCAACAATTATTCTTTCCTTATTTATTTCAAGAAAATGAGAAATTTTTTAGACCCTTAGAATGAGAAATTTTCCAAATGAAACCGTTCTAGTTCAAATATGAAATCCAAGAAAGATTAGACAAAATCAACTTCACTAAATCTAATGGAGAAAACTATTTCTTCTCTCTCTTCTCAAATCAAAATTAATAGATCTAGTTCATTAACTGTCCAAACAATCTAATACGTTCATCGCCAAATCGACCATTCTCTCCAACACCAATGAATTAAAAACAGAGAAAGCTCTTCAACAACTTAAACTAAATCAAGTAAAACAAAAAAAAATCAACGGACGAACTTAGTAGCATTAGCCTCTACTGGAAAATAAAAAATCAGATTACATAGGAAAGAGCCTGCAGCTGCCAAGATTTGAGAACAACAACAGCAACCAAAAAGGCCAATTCAAGTAATAATGTATGAAATTATCCAACAGCAGCAGCCAAAAAGGCCAATTTAAGCAAAAATAGAAATGAATGGGAAAAAGAACAAGAGAAATGACCTTTACTTTCTCACTAATGGCGTCTTGGTTCAGAGTTGCTTCCAAGTATTTGATCCTCATTTTCGTTGATTGTCTCTCCCAGTCCACATCCAACACGATATCTCTGCAACCCAATTCATGTTTTTCAGATCCCAATTAAGAAAAAACTCCTTCACCTAACCAACCTCCATTCCACATCCGCCTAAAATCATCCCACGATGCAGAAACTCCACCACCTAGCTAACCTAGAAATTGAATCAGCGACAGAGGAAGCCTAATCGCCACTAGAGAGGCTTCGAATCAGTAACAACAACTGAACTCTCGCAACGACGAACAACGAAATCGAAATAAAAACCAAAATCGAAATGAAATTGAAATCGATTTCACGAACCCTAGCTCATTTGACGAAATCGATTTCCTGAACGAAATCGATTTCGTCATCGAGCTAGGGTTTCGATTTTGTAGGCGATGGTGATTTCGTTGGCCTCCTAAATGACGAATTCGTTGTTCTTCGCCGTTGGCTAGGCAATGGTGATCAACAACGAAATTGAGAGAACAGTGATGTAGTAACGAGACGACGAAGACGATGATGACAACTTGAAGATGAAGACGACGATGGTAGATGGAAAAAAGACGGGAAGACGCATAGATAGACGAGAGCGATGGAGAGATCGCAGAGCATGGCCGGGAAGAAAGAAAAATAAAAATTTGTTGTTTTGCGCTTAACAAAAGTAGAACACGGGATCTCAATAACAATTAAGATAATTCCAAGCATGTCCTTTTTCCTGGGTTGAATTTTTTGGGCACAAAAAAAAAATTTAAGTTTTTTTTTTTCCTCATTTTCTTTAGATTTTGAGAATCAATTATAATTTTTTTGGATTCGGTTGGGTTGAGTTGAGTTTTGGGTTGCCAAATGCGTTCCTAAAAATCAATTCTAGAATTTTTGGGTTGGGTTGAGTTGGGTTGGGTTGAGTTGAGAACACTAACCAAACGGGGCCTTAAATAATTAGGTCAAATCACTTTAACAAAAACTGTCTATAAAGGCACTTCTGTTGGGACACTATAGGCATTGTGCCCTATAAAGGTACTTTTCGGGACACAAAATTGGTAGTGTCGCATAAAAGTAAGTCTGTCGGGATACTATATGTATTGTGCCTTATAAAGGTGCTTTTCAGGACACTATATATATTATGCCCCTATAATCAAATAATTAAAAGACACGAAGTGGTGTCCCAATAAAATTTAATTAGTAATTAAATTAATTAATATCTATATATAATATAAAAGGACATAAACTAATGTCCTAAAAATAGAAACTATATTAGGGCACAATTTTGTGTCCTATTATAATTTAATTATTTATTTATAGGTCACTTAATGGTGCCCTAATATGTATATTAAAATAAATTAAAAAAATTAGGTTAGAGGATAATTAATGGTGCCCTAATATCTATAATAAAATTTTAATAAAATCAATTGAAAAGAAAAAAGAGTTGGGAATGTTCAGAGACAGCCAAACGATGTCGTTTTCTGACAAGGATGGGAATATGTTCAGTCGACAGACAAAACGACGTCGTTTTGTGATCTGGGCTCCAATCCTCCCGCTCACTTTTTTGGTGAAATCCCTAGCGTAACAGTGCTTTAGCCCTTCAATTGTAGAAGTACGATCGATCTTCACTTTCGTTCTTCATCTCTTTCGAGTAATACCGAGAGCTTCAATGAATGTGGGGATTTAATTTGTCTCTGTTCTGATTATCGGAAGGCAGTGAAATGGCAGGAAGTCTTTACCGTTCTTTCGGAAACCTTAAACCCAGATTTCCGATTTTGCTATTCGTCCTCTCTCTCCTTGCTTTGTCCCTTTTTTTTTGCATCTTCTCTGTATTCTCATCTCCTTTCAAATCCAACTCTTTCCCAAACCCCATCCCGGATCTTAATCAGAGAGTTGAGTACCCTTTTTTCATGTCACTTGAGAAATTCCTGACCACCTATCAGACTCGGAAATCGCACACGGTTTCGGATGACACGGCGGGAACGGTGAGTGAAGAGGATATTAAGAAGTTGGACGAGTTGATATAGAATAGAGAGACCGAAAAGACCCACAAGGATTTATTCTAGGAAAAATTGGTGAAAAGTCCCATTTTTAAAATTTAATTGGTGAAAAGTCTTTTTGTGTTATTAGGTTTTGATTTAATCCTTTAAATTAGGTTTCACTTGTGTTTTAGTCCTGCATTGTAGGAATTGTAGGAAAATTGTAGGAATTGTAGGGAACCTTTAGTGAGTACATTGGATTTTTATAATGAATTATGTTACATGTAACTAATGTTAGTTACAATTTCATAATTGTTATTTTTCACACATATTTAAGTATTTTTGGTTACATGTACTTTAGTTACACGTTACAATTACATATATATGTGTAATATTTTGTGACGTAACTGAAAAAATATCAAATTTTTTAGTTACATATCAGAGACATGTAACTAAAAAAATTATATATTATTGGAACATGTAACTGAAAAAATCAAACTTTTTAGTTACATATTAGACATGTAACTAAAAAATTACACATTATCGACACATGTAATTGAAAAATATTAAAATTTTTAATTACATATCAGAGACATGCAACTAAAAAATTATATATAATTAGTTACCTTTAACTAATTATATATATTTTGTGACACCAAACAAATTTTTTATACATAAAATTGTTACATTTAAAAAAAAAAAAAAAAAAAAGTTACTTACAACTAATACAGTAATATTACACACAAAATAGTTACATATAACTGGCGCGTGACTATTATATGTGCAAGGCTTCCACCTTTTTAAAACATATGTTACTAAATCAAATTTTTTTAATAACTCTAGGAGTTTTGACCAATTAGAGCCTAAATGTAGGACCTCCCACCTATTATCCCTTTATTCTATCCAGTGTTTTCGTCTTCGCCAATCAAGGTCTACGTATATGATATGCCCTCGAAATTCACCTACGATCTGCTCTTGTTGTTTCGGACTACGTACAGACTACAGAGAGACTTCGAATCTCACCTCCAACGGCAGCCCGGTCCACTGGCTTATCGAACAGGTTTTTGTGATGCGTTTATTTCTTCTTTTGTTTTCGACAACTTTGTTACTTACGCCTATCAAGAACGGGAAAAATAAAAATGTTTCTCAGATGATTAATTGTATGTAGGATTCTTGGGACCAAGTAGGCAGCTTCATGTTTCTAACTTTCTTCCGTTCTTCCTTGATTTGACATCTTTACCCTACAGCCTCATGTGAAAAGCTGATACCAGAACTACTTACTAACCTACTTTTAACTGTTAGATTGTTCTAAGATTGGTTACAATAGGTGTAGAAATTCGGCGCGACTGTCGGTTATTGTGTATAAATACATCTCAAGAGTGTAAATCTCGTTAATGAAAAAGAGATCACTTACTATTTCTCTCTCTTGCATAAGCTGAAGCAAAACTATGATCATTGTAGGAATTGTTTTAAAAACTGTTAACATTCAATCCGATGCTGATTTGAGACTAGAATTACATTGCAAGGTATAAGCTGTTTCCCTGTACTTTGTCTAACTCTCTCTCTCTCTCTCTTTGGCAGCATTCAATTGACTACTGGCTGTTGGTGGATTTGATTGCTCCGGAATCAGAAAGGCTTCTGAGTTCTGAAGAATGTTGTGAGAGTTCATGTGCAAGAGGAGGCTGACCTGTTCTACATTCCATTCTTCACAACCATCAGCTACTTCTTATTGGACAAACAACAATGCAAGTCACTTTATAGGGTGTGAGTATGTTTCCAAGGCTTGCATTGTAGCTGTACATTTCCACAATTCATTGAATACTTTTTTTTTTTTTTTTCTGTTTTTTTTTTTTTTTTTGGTTTGTTTGGTGTTTTGGAGGGGGGGGGGGAAGAGGAGACATTATATGCTGGGTTACCTAGTTTTGCTTAACTTCAATGAGTCTTATCTTTAAGTAGTGGCTTTTGTGCTCTTTGACGGGGTTTGATATCTTGCTGATGCATTTCCTTAGCTGTGTAGTGCATGCTCACATTTTCATGAATTGGGGCATTGACTTTAAACCATGAGCGTGGTACTTTGTTGGTCTAATGTACTGGTATGGCAATAAATAATGAATGTGCAATAAGCTTGTTAGAAATTAAGTGTTTCAATATTTCTGGATTAAATGAGGGCAAGATAAAATTTGGTGTGTGCTTCTTAGCAATAACTAAGAAGCACAAAAATGTGAGTCCCACTTGGGAGCCTGACTTTATTAGAAGGTTCCGGTAACTATGGTTTCAAGTGTTCTTTAATGTTTGGGTACATTTTTTACTAGAATTGCATTTATCATATTGGCCTTGGAGAAATCTTCTATTATTTTTTAATGAATTTTGATTACTTAATCTAATATCTAAATATTTATCGACTAACAATTCTTGATGTAGGAAGCTTTGAATTGCGTTATAGACCAGCCCACATGGAAGCGGTCTGAAGGGAGGGATCACATACTTCCAGTTCATCATCCCTGGTCTTTCAAGTCTGTTCGCAGATACATGAAGAATGCAATATGGTTGCTACCAGATGTGGACTCCACAGGAAACTGGTCAAAATCTAACTCAAGTTGCAATTTTTTTCTCCGATAACTTTTATAGCTTCTAACGTGTCATTTTTTCTAAATATTTTAGGTATAAACCTAGACAAGTTTCACTTGAGAAAGATGTGATACTTCCTTATGTCTCTAACGTCGATATCTGCAACATGAAATGCTTATCAGAGTGTGAATCAAAGAGAACCATTCTACTATTTTTTTGTGGGAGGCTTAAAAAGAAATGCTGTAAGGATTAACAAATGAATCATTGAATCAATTTTTATTAGTTTGTGTTTATATTCCCTCTTTCCTTAAAAAATAATTTCAAAGAAGAAGATGGAATAATCATATGCTTACCTTTCTTGAACATTTGTTATCATACGCACTCACTAATCATACTTTGCTAGAAGAATCTGAGTTAAAAAATGCAACAACTGTTAAATTTAAGGGTTGTGATTCAGACTATAGTTTAGATGTATAGTGGCTTCTAAGATATACAATTTATTACGTAAGAGTTTTAAAAGATTCTGTAGTCTTCTATGTATTGTTTCTGAACTTGGATTGTTGAGTTTTCATGTTTGTCAGTTTGTTGAGTTTTCATGTTTGTCCCATAGGAATTTGTTTGTGGAAATTATCCCTGTTAGAGAAATTAAGATTGTAGAATTCAAAATTCTTGATTTTTTTCTGGGTTGATAGTTATAGTTGTTTTCTGCAGAATATTGTTTGACTGAGTGTTTTTTTTTTTTTTTAAAAAAAATAAAAAAATAAAAAAAAATCTGTAAGGAAAAGGCTGAAATCTTCTTCCTTTGTTTTTATCCCACGATATTTTAGTGTCTATTGTAATACTTATGTTCTGTTACTTCATTCTTTGATTGATATATTGAATGCCTTATATTATGGTCATATGGTGTAGCATCTTAATGAATGTGTTTTTTAGGGAGGGAAGATACGTGCTAAACTTGTGTCAGTACTTAGTGGGGCTGAGGATGTAGTTATAGAAGAAGGAAGTGCTGGAGAGGCGGGGAAATTAGCAGCTTAGAATGGCATGCGAAAGTAACTTAAATTGTGCATTATTTTTTTCCCCTTTTCTTTTTAGTATGTAGCTTTGTGGCTGTATTTTTTTAAAGTCCTACCCTGTTTGATAATCAGGTCAATCTTCTGCTTGAGTCCTGCTGGTGACACTCCTTCATCTGCTAAATTGTTTGATGCTATTGTCCGTGGGTGCATTCCTGTTATCATTAATGATGAATTGGAGCTTCCTTTTGAAGGAATAATTGATTATCGAAAGGTATGCGTTGCCTTTTATGTTTTTATTCTTCTGTTGTACAACCAGATTAATTTGACAATATGTGATATATGATGTGTCTAAAGATGAAGTGCTGGCACATGAATGAATCTTGACTCCACATAATCTATAGCTTGATGCGCTTCGTTTCTTTAATATATCTCCTTGGTTAGGGAAAAAATAGTATAAGTAGATCAGAATTTCCACTGAATTTTTTAATTTCTACATTCAAATCATTGCTAAGTTCAGAATTATCGTGGGTGCAAACAGCTGAGATAGATACCGACAGAAATTTAACATATTAGTGCTGAAATCATTGGGAAGTCCGAAGATTGGTCAGGAATGAAATTATCTGTAGCTGCTCTGTTTCTGATTTAGATACAAGACAACACTCAACACATGAAAAATTGCTTGAATTGTCAATATTTGTGTCCAAATTGTTTTAAAAAAATATTGAATTGTTCAATGTTGGTCGAATGCAGTTGAATTGTTCATTATTTGGGAACTGTTCTGATATTTTTTGTTAATTGTTAATTATTTGTGGGAATTGTTTTTTTTTCTGCACACCAACATTGGGAATTGTTCATTATTTGGGAACTGTTCTGTTTCTGCACACCATAATTTTGGGAACTGTTCTGATTTTTTTCTCCCGAAACTGTTCTAAAATTTCTGGGACCAGTTTCGGAACTGTTCTATTTTTTCTGAAACTGTTCTGAAATTTTTGGGAACAGTTCCGGAACTGTTCTGTTTTTCCAAAACTGGTCTGAAATTTTTGGGAATATTTCCAGAACTGTTCTAATTTTTTCTGAAACCTTTATGAAATTTCTGGGAACAGTTCCAGAATTGTTCTGATTTTTTTTTTCTAAACTGTTCTGATTTTTTGTTTTTCACTATCGAAATGGACCATGTAGAGTGGAGCATTAGTGTTGTTGAAGAGCATAACAAACACAGAAATTGTGGTGAAATGTTATGTCCATAGTGTAGACTCATTGGCACAAGTAGGCGGAAAAGAATTAGGATCAAATTAGTGTGAAGTAAATGTGCAAGTCTCGGTCAAATGGGATGAACGTCTAATTAGACCTTATGGACTTTTTGTAACAATTGGTGAAGACGAATGTATATATGGTATGTTATGAAGCATCAAATTTTAGAGATGAGTTTTTGTTGCAAAGGGTTTTATTTTGTAAAACATCAAATTTTAGAGATGCGTTTTTGTTGCAAAAGGTTTTATTTTGTGAATCTTATTTTGGTAGCATGAAGTTTATCTATAAATCTTGTATTGGGGAACAAAAATAAGTTGATATTATTTTTTGGTTGATGGGTAATGCTTTATGATTTCTTCTTTATTATTAGAGGATGGTTTTTTTTTTTTTTTTCAATTAGGTTGGTTTTTTTCATTTTGTGTATCTATGGGGTTTTTAATTCCCCTTTTTTAATGCGAACATTTGGATTCTTTATGTATTTTGTATTGATAGTAATTTTTAGTTTTTATTGTTTGGATTTAGAGTATTTTGATATTTTAAAATAATTTTAAATTATATAAAAAAAATAGATACTTTTTGGAACACTAAAAATTGTTTTATAAAATAAATAAAAAGTCTATCGGAACACTAAAAAGTGTCGTATAAGATAGTTATTAGGGTATCATGTATTGTCGTAATAGTTTATATGGAGACGCTAAATAGTGTTCTTATATGTTGTTTCTCTTTGACAATTTTGCGACACATTCTTGTGTCTCAATAGAGTTTTTTCACAATACTTTGTTGTGTCCTAATATATATATTTTAAAAAAAATATAAAATGTTATAGATGCAATATATGGTATCTTAATAATTATCTTATAAGACACTTATTATTTTCTTAATAAGTTCAAACTAAAAGGACAATTTATAGTGTCCTTATAGCCTATTGAGGCGGTTTTTTACGGGGCATCAGTCTAAGTGTCTCAAAAAGTCTAAGTATCGCAATAGGAGTTCTGTTGCGACATTTTTTAGTGCTCTGATAGGTCATTTTTGTTGTAGTGAATATCTCTTTTCTAATTTCACTATCTTTGAAGACTATAATTAATTACTCTATTATAATATAGTATTTAGGGAATTTTGATAGACTTATCTTGAAAATGACAAAAATAACCCTAACATCAAATCACATGATTGATACGTTCTCTTTTCGTTCAAATAATTTTTTTTTTTTCCAACTGAACCATATTAAAATGAAAAAAAATCTCAAAATACAAATATGTTATTTTACAATGAATGTAGATCACTTAGAATACCAATTTTTTTTCTTTTATTCTTTTGATACAAATGATGGAAAAAGGATTTTTGAATATTACATCTTTTTATTAAAGAGACAGGTAAGCGTTAGGTTACAAAAACTTGGTTATTTAGAACACCACTAAATAGTGCTATTTTTTCTCTGTTTTTGGTTCAAAATTAGGTATGCCTGTCACGCAGCTTGAGCGTATTTTGATTCTCAATCAGCTGCCGGGCTTGACAGAAGCTGTTTTGTTTCGGAGAAGGTGGGCCTGATGGGCCCGGAAGTGAGATCAATCTTCAGGAGAGAAGAGGTTAATGAGCTTTTTTATAATATTAATATGGAGCCGAAAGTATTGTGGGCCAAAATTAGGGCCTGTTTGACTGAAACGGAGCTTCCAAAAACATTCATTTGTGTCCAAAAAAATAAAAAATAAAGTTGATGGCCCAGATTGCATTTGGGTAAGGTCATTTAAAGAGTGATTTCATTTTCAAAAGGAAATTCACAAATCCCTTCCAAACATGTATTATTTTGAATTTGCAAAATGAATTTTCAAAAAGAGAAAAAGAGATTTCCAAATCCCTTCCAAACATGTATTATTTTGAAGCAAAGAGAAATTTTACTTTCCCGAATATGTATAGTTAAAATAGGCATAAAATAGTATAACTTAAATATGCATAAAATAGTAAAATTAAAATGATGGTACTAATATTATATTATTGAAATACATATAAAAATTATATTATGAATTTACAAAAATAAATTATATTATTAGTTATATTTTTATAATTTCTATTATTAAAATTTAATAGATTTTAAAATTTTACGTACAAATATTTGTCTATTCAAATAAAAAAATTATGAAATTAAATCATCATTTTTTTTTTTATCTAAAATAATCATCTAAATGATGGAATTTCAAAATTGAGAATTTTAAAAAATTTATCAAATCCTTTACCCTATTTCTTTTAGGCAAAATAACTTTTTGGGCCTACTAGAAAAACTAATATACTCAATTGTCCCTTAATTTTTTCTCTAGACTAATTAATCCCGTAGAAGTCAAATAAGTCATTCAATCTCATTTTTGAATTAGGTCCAATTTCATTGGCGAAATTACCCCCAATTTCATCCCAACACAGAAGTGTCGTGAATATTCACACTCATATATAGTTATTAAGTTTGATGCTTTAAAAGTTGATATTTCGAGGTGATTTGAACATTCACACTAGCACAAATAGTATTGTAAATGTTCACATTTATAATATTTACATTCAAATAATATTCACAATCAATATCGTTGGGAATGTTCACCGATAATCATGTATGTTCAAATATTTTAACATTCAAAGATATAAATGTTACTCTCGTGTACAATGTTGTGAATTTTCACACTATTACAAAATAGAAACTTGCACCGTACTGGATTTAGTAGGATTATCAGTGTGAATATTCACACTTCTTCAAACTGTTGTGAATGTTCACACTATTTCGAAATAATAATTCGCACCAAATTTAATTATTAGTTTGAGCATTCATACTATTATTTGTACAATTGTGAATATTTAGGGGGTGAAAATATAATTTATTAGAATTTTTTAATAAAAATCCCTTTAATAAATATGAACCCTAAAAAGAAGATGTGAAGAACGGCAAAGACGAAGGGGAACTTTCGCCGTCGCCGTCTAAGATCCGGTGATTCAAAGACGATGGGAACTGTCGATTCGAAGACGGGTTTGGTAATCGTCGTTCTTTAGGTTTAAAGAATAGATTTATCATTCTAGATCCATTTTGGATGCATCACCATCCAAGAACCTCGTTGGTGTTGCGTTGAGTTCTTTACACTTTCAGGTTCTAAAAATTAGGAAATCACTAAATTGGGTCTACTTTAAACTTATATACTAAAATGGGTCTCTCCGGCCCTTTGATGGCCGGTGTCTTCCACTTTACCTTTTTTTTTTTTTTTTTTTTTTAAAAAAAAAATTGGCCCTCACAAGGCTAGTTTGTCAAAATT
Organism: Eucommia ulmoides; assembly: GCA_016647705.1. Lineage (NCBI taxonomy): Eukaryota > Viridiplantae > Streptophyta > Magnoliopsida > Garryales > Eucommiaceae > Eucommia > Eucommia ulmoides. The sequence continues at coordinate 10,279,430 of CM028326.1, forward strand.
GTTTGGGGGCTCACAACCCCCACCCCACTCCCACCCTTCTCCAATTATATATATTTATAATTTTAACTAATTAATTTGTATATATAATTTTTAATTTTAAAATATTAAACAAATTTTAAAATTATATATATAAACAAAAAAAAAATAAAAACAAATCATTCAAACCATACCCCCACCCCCAACCCCCCTCCCCCAACAAAAAAAACTAAATCCGGCCATGCCATGGCCAGATTTAGTTTGGGGAGGGAGGATTTAAGTGAAATTAACCCCCTCAATTTTACCAAATCACACCTACTACCTCTAATTTCTTATTTGTCTTTAATTAACCACAATTGGTTCTTCTTATTTAATTGTTAACCATTTTCTTTTTGGACAATTGGACCAAATTAAAAAATTAATACAAAAAATAAACTTTAAGAGAAATTGCAATAATTGAAATATCAAGAGTCAAAGTGTAAAATCACTAAAACATTAGGGGTATAATATATTATATATTATATATATAAATATATATATATGGAGAATCCGGCCCAAGCAGGGCCGGATTCTCATATAATATATATAATATATTATATATAAATATATATGATATATTATATGTATCATAATATTTTTTCGGTTTTTTTTTAACAATTTTTTTTTGATTTATATATATAATAAATCAGCTCGTTTACATTCAGGACCGTTGGATGTCTCTGGATATTCGTAGCCGTTGGATTACTTTTATACACACACACACACACACACACACACACACATATTCAGCTCTATTCAGAGTTGGCAAAGAGCCTTACCATCAAAGCCCTATTCATTGTCCTTTCCTTACAATCTTCGCAGAGCTGTCGTCCGCCATTTTTTCTCCACCGAATTTGCCCCCAATTCGCGTGCTCTTCTTCTTCTTCTTCGTCGCCTCCCTAATCTTCGCAGAGCTGTTGTTCCTCACCATCATCTTCCTCACTGTACAATCGTGCGTTGCCGTCATCTCCCTCATCAATCGCGCTGAATCCTCTCTGCCCTAATCTGTGCCTATCGAAGCCCTAATCTTCGCAGAGCTGTACAGTCGTTTCTTGCTGGCATCTCCCTCATCAATTGCGCCGAATCATCTCTGCCCTAATGGAACCTATTGAAGCTCTAATGGAATCGCTCCATCTCGCATCTATAAAACCCTCGCTTCAGATTTCTGTTTGGTTCCTCGCTTTAGACAATTGTTCCTCACAAGGTAGCATTCGGTTTCTATTTCTGTTTCTGTTTATGAATTTCCTGTTTCTGTTTCTTTACCTGTAGCATAACTTGGATTTCGTCTTCCTATCACCTCAGTCAAGGGCTTCACTTGCGTCTCATTTTGGCCTCTCCACTTCAGATAAGTTTCTATTTGGTTTCTTATTTTGGTTGTGATTGTCGTTTTTGTTTCTGTTTCTGTTTCTGTTTGCCGTTTCTGTTTCTATTTTGTTTCTGTGTTTTTGTTTGCCGTTTCTGTTTCTGTTTATGTTTATGATAATTTGATAAAATGACCAATGTGTTTGATAATTTGATAAAATGACTAATGTGTTTCTGTTTCTGTCTGCCGTTTCTGTTTCTTTTTTGTTTCTGTGTTTTTGGTTCGTATTCAGTTAGATTCAACGGAAAACATAATAGACCTTTTTTTTAAGTTAAATTTTTGGGTCTTTGGAAAAAAAAAAAAAAATCTTTCAAAACCTGTCATACACAAAACCCATCTCCTTTTTTTCAAAGGTGTTTCAAATAACACAATTAAGTTTTTGAGAATTTTTGAAGTGCAACCTTATAAAATAAAAGTTCTCTATTTTATTTCCATCACAACATCAAACATTTTTTTCTTGAAGTTTTACTTTATACTCAATTGGTAAGAAATGAAAAACATAAATTCATTAATATTTTAATTCATAATATTTTGACAATATATATGTCATCCTTTCTTCAATTTTATTTCTTCGTAAAAGTGAGAACAAAAACAGAAAAATCACATTTGTTCTGTTAAATTGATTCCTATTTATGCATTGAAGTTCCTCACAAGGTAGCATTTGGTTTCTGTTTCTGTTTCTGTTTATGTTTATGTTTATGAATTCCCTGTTTCGGTTTCTGTTTCTGTTTCTTTACCTGTAGCAGAACTTGAATTTTGTCTCCCTATCACCTCAATCAAGGGCTTCACTTGCGTCTCATTTTGGCCTCTCCACTTCAGGTAAGTTTCTATTTGGTTCCTCATTTTGGTTGTGATTGCCGTTTCCGTTTCTGTTTCTGTTTGCCGTTTCTATTTCTGTTTTGTTTCTGTTTTTCATTTCTGTTTCCGTTTCTGTTTATGTTTATGATAATTTAATAAAATGACCAATGTGTTTGATAATTTGATAAAATGACCAATGTGTTTCTGTTTTCGTTTCTGTTTCTGTTTCTGTTTGCCGTTTCTGTTTCTGTTTTGTTTCTGTATTTTTGGTTCGTATTCAGTTAGATTCCACGGAAAATATAATAGACCCTTTTTTTTAAGTTAAATTTTTGGGTTCCTGTTTCCTATTTCTGTTTCTGTTCCCTGTTTCTGTTTCCGTTTCCGTTTCCGTTTCTATATCTGTTCCCTGTTTCTATTTCTGTTTCTGTTCCTACTTCAATTTTATGCATATAAGTTTAGCATTTTGTTCCTGTTTCTGTTCTGTTAGATGTTTCTGTTCTGTTCTCTGTTTCTGTTCCCTATTTCTGTTTCTGTTCCTGCTGTTTCTGTTCCATTCCCTGTTTCGGTTCCTGTTCCTGTTCCCTGTTTCTATTTCCGTTTCTGTTTCCATTCCTGTTTTTACTGTGTATGTATATAATGTATTGAGAAGGGAATTGGTTTCCAGATTTCTGTTTCTGTTCCTATTTCTGTTTTTGTTTATGTTCCTGCTTCAATTTTATGTATATATGTGTAGCATTTTGTTTCTGTTTCTATTCTGTTCTCTGTTTCTGTTCCCCATTTCTGTTTCTGTTCCTGCTGTTTCTGTTCCGTTTCCTGTTTCTGTTTCTGTTCTCTGTTAGAGAAATATACATGTTTTCGTTTCCGTTTTTGTTTTTGTTCCTATTCATAAATTTTACTTTGCTGCCTAATTTTAAAAAAATTTCATATTGAAACATGTTACTATTAATTTGGGTTTGGTAGAACAACATGGATTTGGAAGGAACAGATTGTGGTCAGTGGATAATGATCCTTCACCTCTACCTCTTGCTATAACGATTTATTCGTTTTACAGGCAACGACAAAACTCCTAAAGCCATGCCGGGTGGTGTATCCGTCTGCTTTCCACACGTTTGCTGTTAATTTTTTTTTTTTTAATTTGCATTTGTTCTGTAATCCTGTTTCTATTTCTATTCATGTTCCCAGATTTCTGTTTCCATTCCTGTTTTCGTTCCCTATTTATGTTGCGTTTGTGTATATTGGTTCCTAGATTTCTGTTTTCGTTCCTGTTTCTGTTTTGTTCCTTGTTTCTATTTCTGTTCCTGTTCCCTGTTTCTATTTCCGAATCTGTTTCCATTCCTGTTTCCGTTCCCTGTTTATGTTAAATTTGTTGTGCCTTATGTATTATTTATGTTCTTCAATCTTAAGCAATATGGTACGATCCGCTATTGTATTGAGAACGAATATTAGGCTAAAGTTGCGTAAGAAAAAACAATTCTTTTACGAGAAACTTTATTTACAAAGTTGTCCCGTTAGAGAATATGGGATGAATAAAATTTCAAGTGCTAGAATTTTACAGAATTATAAGTACAAAATTAGTGAGAGAGACATAATGAACCAAATTGTTGATGGTTTACCATCAAATTGGGATGTTGCGATAAAGAACATATTTAAAAATCATCGGCCTCTTACTGTCTTTGAATTTGTACAATTTTTAGAAGAGACCGAACGAGATATACATCCATTATGGAGAGAATTTGAAAGAGGGAAAATGAATGAAAAAGAGAGTATTAGAATGCATGTACTTAGAAAAGAGCGCCTGTACTATCACCTAAGACGTAAGGGGTTTCAACCAAACTGGGCAGTGTTGGTATATGTAATAGTGCGCACTCTATCGAAATCCTGGCCTAGAGTTAGAGTTCATAGAGTCTTAAAGAAAGAACTCCTAGACCTAAGAGCATTAAGAACTTTGTTAGAGAGCATCGATGACAACCAGATTGGCTTAAAGGCACTGGAGGAATACGAGATTCAGCTACAAATTGGCAGCCAAAGTAATGAAGTTGTGCCGTAAACTGTTTTTTAAGGTATAAATAATTTTTAATGTAATTTGTATTCATGATATACATTTTGTATATTTTATGTCTAATATATTTTTTTCTTTCTTTTCCTTTTGTAGGGTTACCACGTCAAGTCTGTTTTTTCTCTTCGGTTGTTGAAGATATATTTTGAATGTATTTTGTATTCATGATATACATTTTGTATTTTGTAATGTGATTGATTGTTTACTTTGTTATATTCAACAAAAGTTGTCTTAATGCAATGGATTTAATATTATATGCTTCTGTCTTTATTGTTCTCTTGCTTTTGTTAATCGTTAATTAATATGTCAATCTTACAATTTATTTTTTAAGCTCATAATATAATTTTAGTTTATCATTTATTTTGTATTGAATTTTTATTTTTATTTTTTCAAGGAAATTTTTTTGGCAATGGATGACAAGTCAAATGAAAATTCTACTTCAAATAGTAGAGGGAAAGAGAAAGTGTGCTTTACCTCAAATGTTGCGAAAAGTGAAAAGGGGAACACCAGTAGTAATGTGGTATGTGTCTAATTAGTAAGGTTAATTATTTTTTAGTTTTAATTATCATTGTTTATCATTAAACAATAATCACATATTTAATCTATTAAACGTATTAAATAATTATAACTATTTGTATCCATGTTAGGTTTATACATAAATTTTGAATTTTTTTTAACATGAAAGTAAACATGATAAGAACATATTTAGCTGTGATTTCAAATATATAGTTATTTATCTAATCTAATTTTGTATTTATACTCTTACCTTTGTGGTGATATTAAATTATCCATATTCTTATTTATATCATAGCTTATTACATGTTATTTATGGTTTCATTTAGTACCAATTTTAGTTCGTACTTTGTCACAATGTCCTCCACTGTTCCTTTTCATTTATTCGATCTAGAAAATTGAAGATTCAACCTCATATTATCTCTAGGTATTCAATGATAACGTCATATCAAAATCTGCTCTATCCCAACGAATGCAAAGGGAACGAGAGAGGTTTAGTCGTCTGATTCTAGAATGTCAAGAAGGTGGAAGATCCCGCACAGGCAACATTGCCATAACATCTAGCACAAATGATGTGTCAAGACGTTCTGTGGCTCAACTAGAACGAAGAGAACGGGAGAGAGCTGATCGGGAGATATGTGATGGCCCTATGGAAGGAGGTCAGTCGTTTGTGTCTACAACACCCAACAGTCGCTCAACGGGGGTTGAGCAAACAATTATACCTTCTGAATATATAGCATCCAACAAGAACGATGTATCGAAACGGATTCTAGCTCAACGAGAACGAAGAGAATGGGAAAGAGTTGATCGGGGGCAGTGTGATCGCTTCAATAAAGATAATCGTGAATGCCTGGAAGGAGGTCAGCTATTTTTGGGAGAATCATCAGAGCCTACGCCGAAGCGAAGAATGGTTACAACAGTCTCTGTGTCATCATCAAGCACAAGTCGATATACCCCTATAATTCTCAGTGATCAAGTTTCTTCTCTAGTAATGGAAAACGAAATGGATTCTACTTTTGAGGCCACTTTGACGTCCCCACCAAATCTTACTGAAATGTTTGTGTCCACAATACCCAACAGTCGCTCAACATTGGACGTTGAGCAAATAATTACACTTTCTAAATGTATAGCACCCAATAACAACGGCATATCGAAACGTGTTCTAGCTCAACGAGCACAAAGAGAACGAGAGAGATTCGGCCAACAAAATATTCAGAATAGTCAACATTTAGAAATGAATAGAAGACTACTTGAAGAATCATCTCAGCCTCTACTACAACAGAGAATGATTGTACAATCATTTGGGCCATCGGTGATTACGAATCCATGTACCCATGAAATTGTGGACCTCCTTAGGGATCGCACTACTCCATCGTCCATGGCTAATCAAATGAATTCTATTGTTGAACCAAATTTGCCTTTTCCACGTAATCTTACTGGAACATTTGTTATCGTGACTCCGAATGAGTGCTCAACGCCTGAAGTTGAGGAACCAATTGTATTGCCCGGTATAAGGTATTATACTAATCTATTATTCATGTTATTAAGTATTAAATGTTTAAAAGTGTTTGATGTGTAAAATTTAATATTTGCCAACTATAGGTCAGCTTCAACAAATCAACACCTTGCCGAGAATCAAGATATTGAACATGCAGGAAATTCATCTGTTGACGATGGGATGGTTACAAATTTGATTCCTCATTCTCTTGGTATAATTGACGATGCATGCCCTTCTCCGTGCGGTAACCAAGAAGCTTTTGTTTCCATGAACCTTAATGAAAGCTCGACCGTAGCAGTTGAAGAAACAAATCTACCTTCTGGGAGTAGATGGTGAGTTTCTTTTTTATCTTATTCATCTAATTAAATACGGCATTCACAAATATGTTGTTAGAATCTACATAATAATTTTGTTATTTATCAAATGTAGGCCGCTAAATACTACCAATGATGAGTTTTACGATAATCAAGATATTGACGAGTTGAACAATCCAACTGCCGACCGTGATGTTCATACAAGTGAAAATCGACACTCGCTTGGTAGAATGAATGTCATGTGCCCTCATTTTTCTGCGTTACACTGGATGGATGAGAGATTAGCAAGATCATCCGAACGACATCCTCTCTTCGGTACATGTTGCTTACAAGGGAAAGTTAGACTTCTATTACTTCTCACACCTTCTCCGCAAATTAAAGCGTTATATGATGGTAATGATGATAGATCAAAATCATTCCGACGTTATGCTAGAGAGTACAATGCAAGCAATGCTTTTACAAGCCCCGGTGCCAACTTGGATACAAGGCTGCTTTCCGAAAGTGGCCCAATAACGTTTACTATACATGGAGAGTTGCGTCATCAGATAGGAGCATTAATCCCAGAACCGGGATAAAATGCTATTTATTCTCAATTGTACATCTACGATCCTGATTTCGCTTTTAGAGTGAGAAGCCGTAGAAATCCTTATTTGAGAACGAATGTTTTGCAAACTATTCAAGATACATTGTTGCAACATAATGCATTCTTAGATAAATTTCGTCAAGCGTTTGCGATTTTAAATCAATTGGATTTGGAACAACAAACGTTGCCTGTTTTTATTCACTACACAGCATCTATCGATCGTCGGCGATATAATTTGCCGACAATTGATGATGTGGTTGTCATATTACCGGGGGATGGAACCGAAACCAGCGCGATGAGAGATATTGCTATACATTTAAGGGGAGAAATGAACTAATGAAAATCAACGAATGCCATCCTGCTTATCTACCATTGCATTACGTTTTGTTATTCCCTTTTGGTGAGCTTGGATGGGAGCCTGAATTTAGACAGTGGGATGTGATTCACGGTCGACATACAAACGCTCGACTAACTCAAATGTAATTTTATAGCTACCGTATTTTTGAAAGGCCGACAGAGTATTCGACAATTCTAAGGGGAGGAAAATTATTTCAAGAGTTCTTGTTAGATGCTTGGGCTGCGACCGAGCAAAATAGGTTGAATTACTTTAGGCGACATCAACCAAATCTTCGTAGTGAACTCTATCAAAGTCTTACTGATGTGGCATTAGATGGGATGAAACCTAATCAAATAGGTCAACGAATGATTTTGCCATCATCTTTTATTGGTAGTCCAAGATATATGTTTGAAATCTTTCAAGATTCAATGGCCATAACCCGGTACCACTATCACCCTGATATGTTTCTTACCATGACTGCGAATCCAACTTGGACAGAAATCACTGAAGCTTTATTGCCTCATCAACAACCAACTGACCGTCCAGACTTAATTGCCTGCATTTTTGAGTTAAAAAGAATTGCTCTAATGAAAGAGATTGAAAGCACTCGAGTATTTGAAAAAAAATTTGCCCGTGTTTTTACAATTGTGTACCAGAAAAGAGGTCTGCCGCACATGCACTTATTGATATTTCTTGATAATCAAGACAAAATTCGAACGTGCGACTAAGTAGACAAAATAGTTTGTGCTGAATTTCTAGATCCAAATGAAGAGCCAAAACTTTTTGAGACTATAAAAAAATGCATGGTTCATGGACCATGTGGTGCTCGAAATTGTCAAGCCCCGTGCATGAAGAACGACAGATGCACTAAGAGGTATCCACGAGATTTCGTGGAGTATACAACGATGGATTCAGATGGATATCCCATTTACCGTCGTCGTGATAATGACAAAGTTTATATCGTGAGGGGTAACAAATTCATAATAGAGACATCGTCCCATACAATCCATACCTTTCCAAGATGTTCGATTGTCATATTAATGTTGAAGTATGCGCTGGGATTAGGTGCATCAAATATATCCACAAGTATATCTATAAAGGAGGTGATATGACGACATTGATTTTGGGAATGATGGATGAGATCAAACAATATCTTGATGCAAGATACATTGGACCCTCTGAGGCAGCCTGGCGATTGTTGAGTTTTCCTTTGCACGATGAGAATCCAACAGTTGTTCGATTGGCGCTCCATTTTCCTGGAATGCATCAGGTTGTCTTCAATCCTACTGAAACAATAGAGTCTATCATTTCTCGAGCTCAGTCACAGAAGTTGACTCTAACAGATTTTTTTTTTTCATATTGTGATGCACATGCTTCTGCATGTGTGTATACTTATCAAGAGTTTCCCCAGCATTTTGTTTGGAATAAAAATGAATTTTTTTGGAAGCCACGACAGAGGGGATTTGCCATCGGCAGAATGTATTTTGCGCCTCTCAATTCGGGTGAACGATTTTATCTACGTCTACTATTGACTGTAGTCAAAGGGCCGCAATCGTTTAGGTGTCTACGCATTGTTAACAATGTTGAACATGCGACGTTCAAACCCGTATGTGTAGCAAGAGGGTTATTGGAAGATGATAGTGAATGGATACAATGTCTTCAAGAGACATCTATTATGAGTACTGGATATCAACTAAGAAGATTATTTTGCGTCATTCTTACACAATGCTCCCCTGTAAATCCGTGTGAATTGTGGGATCAATTTTGGATGCATATATGTGATGATCTCTCACATAAAGTTCGCACGTTGTTTTCGATACCCGTCTCAAGCGAGGCACAGATTAAAGACTACGGTTTGTACCTTTTGAATCAATTACTTCAAGAATTGGGTAAGAGTTTAGTAGATTTTCCTTCAATTCCACAACCTGTCCAGAATTGGAATATGGTAGTTGGAAATAGATTGATATGGGAACATCGTCAAATGCAAAGTGAAGCACAATAAACGAATGTGCAGTGTAATATTTATCGTCTCAATGAAGACCAACGTGTTGCATACGAATCAATCACTTCATCAGTGTTTGGAAATTTAGGAAAAATATTTTTTTTGAATGGTGGTACTGGTACGGGAAAAAAGTTTTTATATAATACCATAGCAGCAAAATGTCGTAGTAACAGTCATATTGTCATTACTGTGGCATCGTCCGGTATTGCATCGCTACTACTTTAAGGAGGTCAAACTGCACATTCCATATTTTGCGTCCCTCTAGATATTCTTGATAATTCAATTTGTTATTTCAGTAAACAATCGTTGCATGCTGAATTGTTTAGAGAGACAAAGTTAATCATTTGGGATGAAGTTCCGATGCAACATAAGTACTGTGTTGAGTCAGTGGATCTCACGCTACGAGATATTTGCAGTAATCCAAATCCATTCGGGGGTATCACGGTCGTTCTTGGAGGAGACTTTCGGAAAATTCTACTTGTTATACCTAAAGGTATCCGTCAACAAATTGTGGAAGCATCGTTGAGACGTTCGTACCTTTGGAATGATATACATGTCTTAACTTTGAATTTAAACATGCACCTAAATAGTAGCAACATTAAAAATGCAGAGTTTTCGAGATATTTACTTCAGGTAATATTTCATTTAAATATATTTTAGCATTTTGCAATAGATTACTTATATATGCTTTGATACTAAATTATTTATTTACATTTGTTTTTTCTTTAAATAGGTTGGCAGTGATCCGCCTGAAATCGTACAGTTGCCATCAACCATACACAAGTGTCGTAATGTGGTTGAACTAATATCTTCAGTTTATCTACATTTAGGCACACCCAGTGTTGTTACCCTTACATTTCTAACTGAACGTTCTATCCTTTTTGCAAGAAATGACGATGTTAGTGCTATTAATTCAACTGCTTTAAATATTTTTCTCGGAGAAACGATCACATATCTGGCCGCAGATAAAATGTTTGAAAATGATGGAGCCGATTGTCAAATTATAAATCGTTATCCTAACGAGTACTTGAGTTTCTTAGATCCTCCAAGATTACCTTCGTTCAAGTTAGATTTGAAAATTGGATGTCCAATTATGTTGTTGAGAAATATCTCACCAAGTGATGGACTTTGTAATGGCACACGATTAATGGTTGTCAGGTGTTTTTTACGTGTAATAGAAGCTCGAATATTGACAGGGGATAAAGCAGGAAATTTGGCATTTATTCTGAGAATATCCTTGACGCTATCGTCTTCTGAATTTCCTTTTAAAATGACAAGGCGCCAGTTTCCAATTCGTTTGGCGTATGCTATGACGATAAATAAATCACAAGGACAATCAGTGAAATTTGTTGAAGTTGATTTGACTACACCAGTTTTTAGTCACGGTCAACTATATGTGGCCTTATCAAGGTGTACATCATTTGATCGATTAAGTGTATTTCTTCCCGAATATAGATCTCTATCTACGACAAATATTGTTTATCCTGAAGTATTATTGTAATTGTAATTGTTTCAGTTGATACAACATTTAAAGTTGAATAATAAAATAAATTGATATAATTGTTCAAATAGATGATATATGTTTTATACCCGTGCCTTCAAGCACGGGTTATACGCTAGTGTATATATATATGAGAATCCGGCATTGCCACTGTCGGATTCTTTGGGCTTTTTTTTTCCTTCTTTTGTCGGTTTTTTTAAATAATTTTTCTTATATTTTTTTTTCTTTTCTCAAAATTTTTAAACAAATTTTCTTAGATTAAAATTTTTATAAATAATAACTAACAAACCAAAATTTACTTAATAAATAACTTCTAAATAACTAAATTGTTTAAAAAATTGTCAAAAGGAAAAAGTTTTTCAATGAATTCCAGCTGCAGGGCTGGAGAATCCAGCTTGGCAACGCCTGAATTCTTTGAATTTTTTTTTTCTAAATTACTAAAAAAAAAAATAATTCAATGAATTCTGTCGTTGCCACGGCTGGATTCTCCGGCCCTATGCCTGGAATTCATTGATTTTTTTTTTCTTTTGTCAATTTTTTAAACAATTCAATTATTTAGAAGTTGTTTGTTAAGTAAATTTTGGTTTGCTAGTTATTATTTACAAAATATTTAATCTAAGAAAATTTGTTTAAAAAAATCGAGAAATGAAAAAAGAATAAGAAAAAGTGTTTAAAAAACCCGACAAGAGAAAAAAAAATTCAACGAATTTCAGCCATGGCCGAAGAATCCGGCAGTGGCAACGCCGGATTCTCATATATATATATATATATACTAAAAAAAGTTCGTTAAAAAAAATTGATTAAAAAAAAACCGAAAAAAAAGTTATGATATATATAATATATGATATATATTTATATATAATATATTATATATAAATGAAAATCCGGCCCTGTTAGGGTCGGATTCTCCATATATATATAGAGAGAGATAGATGAGAGAGTTTTTTTTATTATATAGTCCCCCATAGAGAGACCATTAATAAAAAAATTATTTTCATAAGTTTGATCAGGATTCAGACCAAACAGTACAATCAATTAAGTTTTTTGCCTTTAGATGGGACAAAATAGAACATGCAAAGACATATATACCCCTATCTCATTTACGTTAACCATTTACGTTAAAGGAGATCTCTTTCTCACTCTAAACCTAATATAAAGGAGATCTCTCTTTCATTCTAAACTTAACATCACATTCTCTCTCTCTCTCTAAAATCGGTGGTCGATTGCGGCAGCGGCGGATCTCCACCGAATGCCACCGTCATTAGATCCCGCCACTGAACGCCACTACCTCCACCTCTAATTCTACTACTACCTCCGCCTCCAAGTTTGATGAAGGAAATTATATGAGCGAAGGAAAGCATGATGATCTGGAGAACGAACGGCGCAACGATCTAGAATATTCTAGATTTATCTCTCTATCTATTTCTCAGACTCAGATTTGTTCATCGTTCATCTTTGTTTTTGCCAAATCCAGTCGAATCAAGTTTGTTATTCGTCACAACCCTAGCTCTGGTTTGACGTTCGTCTTCGCCGAATCAAGTTGAACATTCACATCAGATCTCGTTCTCAAACCCTAGATTTGTTAAAGATTCTGGGTCGAAGATTCTGGTAGAGGTTAAAGAACAGATCTATCGATGATGGTTCGCCATTTCGTCTTCGATGGTGGTTTACGAGGAGGCGATGACAGATCTGGTTTTGCTTTGGGTTTCCCCTACTATAGCTAGTTTTTACCGTATTGAAGTATTTTCACTTTGGGTTTCTTACTGGTTATTGCATATTCATGATTCATATCCGACTTTGTTTTGGCGCTTACGATTTTGTTTTGAATTTGTGGGTATTTTGGTTTTGTGGGTTTCTTGAATATTTTTGAAGTGGTGGTTTTCACGATTATCACTATGTGTTTGAATTTGTAGGTTTTTTGTATAACTTTTGAAGTGGTGATGGTGGCGGTGTCAGATATTTCTCTTTCTCTCTATATATATTTCTCTCTATATATATACATATATTTCTATCTGATTTTTGGTAGTGATGGATGTTATTCGTTTTGGTGGTGTTCTTCGGCGGTGTTGATGTTTGATTCGATAGGTGTTGTTAGCGGTGTTGATGTTCGTTTTGGACAACCAGTAACCACCACTAGCCAGATCCGACAACCACTGTCGGTCACCAGTCAAATTTTATCCAGACAATGTAAATGCTTTAACGTTAACACAAGAGACCTTAAAAAAATGTGTATTAACGTTAATGCTAAAACTAATAAAACGTGTATTTACGTTAACGTAAATATTCAAGCAAAATACGTTAACATATAGCCCTAAAAAATAAAATACGTTAACGTTAACGCAATTATTTAATGGGTTGAGTTGTAATTGCGTTAACGTTAATGCAACTAAGTTTGCCTATAGACAAAAAAGATTTGGACTTCAAAAAGCTTGCCTATATAAAACGTTAACGTTAATGGATTTAACGTCAATGGCTAGGTTTTTTTACGTTGGTGGTGTTTTTTCGGGGTGTTGATGTTCGATTTGACGGTGTTGTTCAACGGTGGTGATGTTCATTTTTGATTTGGCAGTGGGGGTGAAAATGTTCATTAACGTTAACGCACACCATTTTTCATTTTGCACAAGTGTTTTTCTGGACAAAATTAAATGCGTTAACGCTTGGATTGTAATTGTGTTGAGCGTTAATGCAACTAAGTTAAATGTGCTGGGTTGGTGTGCGTTAACATTAACGCTATTGCGTTAATGTTAACCCAATAAGTTAAATGTGCTGAGTTGTAATCGCATTAACGTTAACACAATTAAGTAAAATGTGTTAGGTTGTAATTACGTTAACGTTAACGCAATTAAGTTAAATGTGACAGAGTTGTAATTGTGTTAACGTTAATACAACTAAGTTTGTTTGTGTTGTGAGTGATTTTTATGTCATACATTTTTTGGACAACATTAAATGCATTAAAGCTTAATATAGAGAGAGATAACAAAATGTGCATTAACGTTAATGCAAACTCACCCAAATACGTTAACGTTAATGCACACAAAACAAATAATGAAAAAGACAGTAATATGAAACAAAATAAAAATAAAAATGCATTAACGTTAACATACATACAAATGAACAAGATGCATTAACGTAAACACACACAAAATATGCTAAATATTCAAGAGAAAAAACATACAACACGTCTGGTGGTAAAAATGAGTTAACGTTAACGTGCACAAAACAAACAGATTGGGAGATGATGCGTTAACTTGCAAAAAAAAAATAAAAATGGATGCAACAACGTTAACGTCAATTCCCAATGTAATATTGTAATATAGGTAAGTAGTATTTATTTGAACAAGTTTACGTTAATGTTAACACCCTTTTGTTGTCCAAATTTGTCTTGTTGCATAATGACAGAATGACAGACTTGTAAATAAAAGTTAACAGGAGACCATAATGAAGGACATTTTTCTAAAAAATTTGTAGAGTCTGAAAACTTAATTGTTTATGTCAAGGGTCATTTTTCTCTATTGGAGTCTCTATAGAGGACTAAAAATTTAATTACCCATCTATATATATATATATATATATATATATATGTATATATAATATTATATATTATACCCCTAATGTTTTAGTAATGTTACACTTTGGCTCTTGATATTTCAATTGTTGCAATTTCTCTTAAAGTTTACTTTTTGTATTAATTTTCTAATTTGGTCCAATTGTCCAAAAAAAAAATGATTAACAATTAAATAAGAAGAATCCAATTGTGGTTAATTAAAGATAAACAAGAAGTTAGAGACAGTGAGTGTGAATTGATAAAATTGAAGGGGTTAATTTAAGTTAAACCCTCCACCTAAATCCGGCCATGCCATGGTCGGATTTAGTTTTTTGTTGGGGGAGTGGGGTTGGGGTGGGGTGGGGGTATGGTTTGAATGGTTTTTTTTTTTTTTTTTGTATATATATATATTTATAATTTTAAAATTTGTTTAAGATTTTAAGATTTTAAAATTAAAAATTATATATACAGATTTAGTTAAAATTATAAATATATAAAATTAGGGGAGGGAGGGTGGGAGGGGGGGGTTTGGGGGCTGTGGGCCCCCAAACAATTTTGACAAACCGTCCCTGTGAGGGCCGATTTTTTAAAAAAAGAGAAAGACATTAGCCATCAAAGGGTCGGAGAGACCCATTTTAGTATATAAGTTTAAAGTAGACCCAATTTGGTAATTTTTTAATTTTTAGAACCCAAAAGTGTAAAGAGCTCGTGTTGCGATGGTGTTCACATTGGAGGAATAGAAATTGCATCGATGGTGTTGTTGGCAGCCCTCACCATCTTTCGATCAGCAAAAGCCATAGGTCTCAAAGAGATCCTTAGGGCTTGGATTCGTGGAGGGAGCAATTGGATGACGGTAAAGAAAAATTTCAGAAGGAGGCTAGATTTGGTGAACCACGTCGACACGCTGATCAGAACAAATCTTCTGTCTCTTGGATCACTGACACTTATTCACCTCCTCCGACGATCTCTTGCTATTGCCAATGGTGTTGTCATTCGCTAACAAATATTCTTCGTTTCGTCGTCTCCAGGAGCATATTTTGAAGAGAGAGTGGAAATGGGTTTCTCTCTTAGGGTTTCTTTGTTTGTCTCTCTCTAGCTTCCTGTAAACAATATTTTTTCATACACGTCTTCCGTAATTTTTGCAAGGGTAATGTGGTCCAATCGTGATATTTAATTAACTGTCGATGATTAAATAGTAAAAAATTCTACGATTGTTTTGTTTTTTGTTTCTTTTTGAAATAGAACTCTTGCTTTGGTTTATTTACTATAAAAACTTTTGATATAGGTTTAAACAATAAAAAACTCATCTTTTAAACTCCATTAATAATTTTAAAATGAGTTAATTATATTTTATTCTCTTGTGGTTTAGTCTATTTGTACTTTATTCCCTTATAGTTCAAACGTTGCCACTTACCCCCTGTGGTCTTGGACTTAAGTGCCACGGATAAAATTAAGGGTAATTGTGTCTGTTTACTTTGAAATTAAAGGTAGTTTTGTCATTTTATTCTAACTAATTCAAGGGATCTATTTGCAAAATTTTCAAAAACTAAAAGGGTCAAAATGTATTTCTTCTCCAAAAATTTCCTCAGCTCCGACGAATCCAACGACGGTGGTGGCGAACTTCCGACGTCTTCTCTCTCTCTTCTGGGTACCAACCACCCCCATACCGGCCAACCCCCACCGTGCCGACCACCCCCAACCCAACCATCTACACCGGTCATTCCAAACATCCAGGCCACTCCAAACATCACGCATATACATATACATATACATACACATACATACATATACATACGAACTTTGCCGTTTCAATTTTGAAACGGACGTGAGGGTTTCGAAATCGATTTCGAAATCGAAATCGAAAGTGGGTTTCGATTTCAATTTCGAAATCGATTTCGAAACCCTCACATTTTCGTCTTCCCCGTCATCAGATTTCGAAACCCTCACATTTTCATCTTCGCCATGAGGGTTTCAATTTCGATTTCGAAATCGATTTTGAAACCAGGTTTCCATTTCGATTTCGATTTCCAAATCGAAAATCAAAACCCAGAGGAAGACGAAGACGACGGTGAAGACGGCGCCAGTGATGGTGAAGAAGACGAAGAAGCAGTGAGGGAGACCAGACGAAGAAGACGAAATGAACTGGAAAAATTACATTTATGGCCCTTTAAGTTTTCAAATAATATTAAAATAGTCCTTACCCAATTTTTTTAAGGGTATAAATATCATTTAATACTATTTAATTGATTTCCGTTGACTTCCGTCTATTGACTGCTTGAGTTAACGGAAAATGTAACCGTGGCACTTAAGTCCAAGACCACAGAGGGGGGTAAGTGATGACGTTTGAGCCACAAGGGAGTAAAATACAAATAGGTCAAACCACAAGAGGGTAAAGTGTAATTAACCCTTTTCAAATTTGTATCCAAAATGCCGAATTGGCCAACTCATGCCAACACATCATTTTCCGGCATGATATGTTGGAATTCGCCGATGAGACTTTCCCGGAGTTGGTCGGTTGGTTACACTTTACAAAATTTAAAGCACAATTATTATGTTCTAATTAAAATTAAGTTGAAGATGCAAAAATACCCTTAGAAAAACAGTCATTGTTGTCTCCTTTTTTCTTGTTTTTGGTTTCCAATTATGTTTAATGATCGAACGATTGCATGTTTTTGTTTCCAAATATGTGTTTGATGATTAAAAGAGACAACCCATTCTAGGTGGCACCCATTGTTTGCATGACAAAATAATCAGTGTCATAAAACTTGAAATACAAAAAGGTAATATTAATTGCATTTGGTTATAAAACTGTGTTAGAAATAATAGTGAAAATATTAATTTAAATTACTATAATTAAATATTAATTAATTTTAATTTTAATTAAAAAAAATTAAATACCATTAATATATATACAATGAAATAATATTCATAAAAAATAAAAAGTCACCTCTTTGTGAAATTTGGTGTTGAATGTAACTTATAATAAATATTAGATGATGTAGAACAATTCACAAGAAAATATTCCAGAACTGTATAAGCGACAGTAAATATTTCAAAATCTAACATGTGAACCGGAACTATAGTTGGATGATATTTTCTTAAAGCAAATTTCGCCTCAGCTCAAGTGTGTATGGTTCTTCAGGTGTTTGCTTTCCACAATACAACAATCACAATCCTCCTATACTATCACCAGAAATCAAATGATCTAGTAAACAAAACAAGTGTTGAATTCTCTTTCAAAAATAAAACAAACATAGACTCAAAGTGTGTGTGTAATATAAGATGTTCTAAATTTCATGCCTAAATGATAATGTAAAATTTATCTATTTATAGAGAAAACAAATTATTAACTCCAACACTCCAAAGATCTCATTTAAAATGACCAATAATTAATCACATGTAACTCCTCATTAAAAATGAGTTACAAATATGAAAACACAACTGTTAGAAAAATTGCTAGAATCAACTTAAAAAAAAATCTAGAAAAAATTATCTTTACTTAGATCAACCTAAGTTCAAGTTCACACCCAAACCAACGACGCATAACCCGACCCGGGTCCGCAATCCAAACATGGGATTGTTCATTTTACATACTTCAATCAATTTCATGGGACTATTTTAAAAGATAACTTCTCATTTACATCTTAATGATTTTTGACAAATCGATATTTCACATTCGTCTTCGAAAAACATATTGATATATGAAAATATATCAACCAATGATTAAATCACATAAACACTTAGACTTAAACTTGTCTAAAAAATATTTTTGTCTAACACTCTCCTACATGAATGAAATTGATTGGATAAACATGCATATGTAATATAGACATAAGAGAGAAAACTCAATATATAAGAAAAATTTGTATTGGGATAGGTAGTTTTTCGCCTTGAACCTTTGCTAGTGAAAATTTATTGAATTTACTTGGTCAACTAGTAAACTTGATGTCTTGCACTATTTGACCTTTGGTGTAAACCGATGCAATAGAAACCACATAGTTGTACGTCTCTAGATATTGTTCGTTCTATGGTTAATCATTTTGACCCTAAACGTTCTGGTTGTTTTTGTCAACACTTAGTCCCCTTGTGCTTAAAATTAAAGTGCAATGGTTAAATTTTCCGTTAACTTTAATGATTAACAGATAAAAGTCAGTGAAAATCAGATAATGCCAAAATTTTGGATTAGTGTTAAAATATTTTCTATTTTTTTTAAATGGCATAAATGTTAACGATCAACTGGTAAAAGTTGAGATTCGATGGTGGGCTAGTGATAAGGTCTAGGGATCGAATCTCATGGGTGTGTGAGTTAAAAAAATAAAATAAATTTTTTTTGTAAAAGTCAGTGAAAATTGGATAATTGACCCCTAAATTTTGGATTAGTGTTAAAATAATTTCTATTAAATGTTTTAAATGGTATAAATGTCATTTGATGTTAATTATCTGATTTTCACTGACTTTTACCCGTTGCCTGTTAAAGTTAATGAAAAACTTAACTGTTGCACTTAAGTCTTAAGTATGGGGTGTAAGTGCTGATGAAAATAATATAGTGGATACAAAGTGTAATTTGATGTAATTATATGGGTGAAAATTGTAATTAATCCAAATAATAATTAAATTAAATTATATATATATATATATATACCTCCCATAAAAGCCCACATAAAGGTGTTACAGACTGGCTTGCATTCATTGGACTGTTTCTATTGGTGGGAATGGGTTGTCTCAAACTTATAGGATAACTTTTCGTCCTTCCGTTCCGGCCATGACCAGGCAAACCCTTTTTGGTCAAATTCACACGTGGTAATATCCCGGTGCCGACCGGAATAATTCCTTTTACAGTATTTTATATAAAAAAGGGGAGACTAGTGTTAGTCTAAGCATAAGCGCTTGGACTCCTTAAGCAATACTTCTTGAGATCAAATTTTGAAAGGTTGTGTATGAAAACTATTTTGTTGGAAGAGGTCCCCACATCTTGTGTCCGACAGTATTTTGAGGGATTAGTCTCCGCCGACTGTGGTGTGGGGATACCTTGGAAAACCGAAAACCCCGGGTATAAACACAGCTGTCGGATTACAGATAAAATTCTAGATATTTTTCGACCGTTGATCATCTTTTATTATAAAATTAGGTTAACTTTCATTTCACCCCGCCGCCTATACCATTCATGCCATAAACCCCCAAAACTTCACTCCACTACTCCCTCTTACCTTGAACCCTACCAAAACACTGTCCTCCATTCATATGCGGTCTACCAATTGTCTCTCTCCCTATGCCATCCCTCACCATCGCCACGCCATGCCTACCGCACCCTGCCACATCGTTGTTCCATCGTCAAATCTCCATTCCATAGTCATTCCATCGTCGCGCAAAGGTTCGTCATCGTCGTTCATGTGTTTAACCCTAATCAAAGGTACTCTCTCTCTAAATTTTTAAATGATTTCCATCTTCGACGATGGAAACACCATCGTTGACGTCAAAGCTGGTACAGATTTCTTTCATGGAAACCGTTTCTCTTTCTCTCTCTTTCAAATCACATTTGGAGCCCCCCTTTCTAAATCTTTGAATAATTAATGTTGATTTTTCTGATTTCAGGTTTTGAATAATTCCGATGTAGTGATTTATAAGCCTGGATCAATAGGTGAGCTTCGGTTACAATTTCTGCTTCACCGTTTTCTGTTCTGAAGCACATTGTTCAATTGATTCATGCAATTTGGCATTTAGTCTGTTTATGGTTTGATAGTTGATTCGAAACTGGGTCTTTGTGATTCAATTGATTAAGATTTGGGTTTTTATTTTGATAGATTTAGTTCTTTTTTTTTTTTTTTTTTTTTCTCATCATCTTCTCACTTTCTTTTGTTTATGGTTTGATAGTTGAATTTGTGTTTGCAGTTTAATCATCCCCTTTTGGTACATGAAAAATTCTAAGGATTTTGAATTGAAAAATAGTAGTAGATAGTAGTTGATCCTATTGTTTTCTTCATTTGTAACTGTATTGAGCATGTGATGATTGTTTAATGTGTTTCAATGCCCTAATGATATTGGAAACATTAACTGAATTATGTAAAGATAAGTTTTTTGATACTTCTATTTTATTTAGGGTACTGCAAAATAGGTTATCCTTCAATTCACTTGGATGTATAGTTTTTTGATACTTCTATTTCATTTAGGGTATTGCAAAATCGATGGTGTGCCAGCAGATGTCCTGATTAGTGGCATTGTTGTTCAAAATAGAGCTGGGAGTATCTTTCATTGTTTT
Organism: Eucommia ulmoides; assembly: GCA_016647705.1. Taxonomy (NCBI): domain Eukaryota; kingdom Viridiplantae; phylum Streptophyta; class Magnoliopsida; order Garryales; family Eucommiaceae; genus Eucommia; species Eucommia ulmoides. Next base: position 10,300,210 of record CM028326.1, read on the forward strand.
TTTAATCAAGATTAAACTGCTAACTAACTATGCCCTGTTTTAGGTAACTGAAAAACTTGGAACAAAAATACTAAACTAACGACAACATTTTCCTCTTCTTTTCCAGAGGTTCTGTCGTTGTTGTGGCCTTTCGTGTTTGAGTTATTTGCAATTATCATTGACTTGTGCAAGTATTCTCTCTCTCTCTCTCTCTCCAATCTTCTCCATATTTTCAGATATGAATATGAACCATGATCTATTTTTTGCCTTCTTCCAAGAATAATTGAAAAAGATATATGGGATATGTTTTTATGTTGTTGCTTCTTATGTTCTATTTTTTTTGCATTCTTCCACGGTATTGTAGATATTTTCTACACATTCTTGACATCAAAGGAAATGAGTGAAATATCAGTGAATTGGGTTGTTCTTGAAAGCTTTTCTTTATTTATTGTTGTATGACATAGTAATTCCCAACACTGTTTTTGTTCACACATTAACAAAAACATAAATATAGGAAAGGCAATCTTAAAATTAACAAATTCACTTTAGTTTCAGGCTGCCAAGCGAAAGGTAGTAACACAGTTGATGAGATTTTATTGTTTATTCGATCCTTCGCTGCTTATGCTAAGACCGATTTATTTTGGTCCTTTTTTTGTTGGTTTCAACCCCCGTTTCAAATTTAACTTGTTCGAGTGATCCATCCGATGATGTTTTCATTGAATATGAAGATTCTATGAAGGTATGGCTTAAGGTTTTCCTTAAGTAGCTTTTAGATATTGTTTGGTTTAGATTTTGAAAAAGGAAAATAAATATTTTTTGAAAAAACTGAAGTTGTTCGGTTTAGTTTTGACGAAATTATGAAAAAAAAAAAGAGAAATTTATTAATAATGTGTTAGAAAATCGAAAAATAAAAATAATGTGATTAAATAAAATATGATTTGAAAAAGAGAGGTAATAAAATAATACTGAGGTTTTGTTGAGTGAATGTCTGGTAGAGAGAATGTGTAGATAAAACATAAAATGTAGAGGGAAAAAATAAAATAATTTTATAAAATAATATAGATATTTTTACACTTTACACTAAAATGAAAAATACACAAACGGAAATAAATAACAAACAACCTAAAAACAATCTAAACATAACAACATGCGAGTTTTAAATTCTTCTAACGATCTATTTATTTTTCCCTCAACAACTGCCAGTTATATTGAGTTCAGGCAGTAACACACATCATGAGGTTCTAGATTTTCGACTTGCAATAATGGTGAATGCTATTATAGATCCTGTAAACGTGTTAGTGCGAGACTCAATAATATAACTATACAACGATCGGATTGGATTATCCACCAACGAAATTCATGAGTTAAGGATTACCATAAGTCTGATTGGGGTCCACTCTCTACTAATGTAGGTTTAGTAGCTCATGAAGACATTAGGACTTGATTCGGTTAAGGTTAATTTGGCCAAGGGTAATATTGGAATAGAAAATGGGTTAACGTTATTAACTTAACGTTACCCAAGGCTCAACGCTTGACACATTCACTCTTGAACTCCCATAGAAAGATTGAAAACAATCCCGAACATGCATTGAAGACCTACGTACTCACTTGTCAAAAGAAAACGAAAATAAAAAAAAACCGTATTTACATTTGATTTTTTTTTTTAATTTTTTTTCTATTTTTTTTTTCTTTTCTTTTCAACGAACATACCCCCAAACTTATTTGATTGTTACAATTGAAGGGGTGTGTGAAATACAAATGAAAAACGACAAGTGAGTACTCAAATACCGAACCAATTTGAAGTTCGCCCTAAATCAAACTGCTCACATCAAGAAGCCTTTGCAACGGCTAACTTGATTCACTCAAATGTGCCTTTAAATTCAGCGATATAGGTTTGGAAAACGATCAACTGGCCAGGGTATTAGTTTATGTGTTCAGAATTGAATTTGTATTTAGTCTTCGACAGGGTAACGAGGGATAAACATGTAACAAGGTAAGCTTAAAAAGGCTCAAGCGACAAAATGACTGCCTAAATCACGTCTCCTGAACTACCTTGCCTAGAATTTCGCCTCAAGCTTCCCCTCAATCAAGTTCTAGAATCCTTAATGTGTCATGAATTTGGTTAATTGATAATCATCCTCAAATCAATTGAATAAAAATACATTGAGTCTATGTGCTCGTGCAAATTAGGATCTACAATAATTTTAACCAAAACGCATAGTGAAGCACACAGAATCACACATGCATGGGTATTACCCTTGACTTCGAAAACAACTAGGGGTAATTTTCATCATCGGGTAACGGCCTAGATGAACACAAAACTCAACATATAACAACAACACAAAAACATAAACACCTTCTAACCTAAACACACATGCAATACGGAAAAACAATAACACATAAACTAACATACTACTACTACACATCACTTTCGAACTCAAAGTAGACAGTGTCCTCAGCGATCCCAATTATCAATCCCAACATATGGAATTAAAACATGCTGACGAAGGGTGTTTAGAACACTTACCTGAGAGGCGAGAGGATCTCGCCTCCGAATCAAGTCGGATGTGATGGATCAAAAAGAATTACTTGGGTTGCCTCCCAAGAAGCGCGTGGTTTAATGTCCTCGGCCTGACATTCAGAATACCCTCAAGATTGGTGAGGTTTTGCTTTGGATGGCTCGATCTTTTAACGAAACGCCTCACCGGCTTATGTGCTTGGCCAAGCACAGTAAACAACTTGGAATCCCGTCGAAAGGGATGCATCAATACCAGTCGATCTAACATTGCGAAAGCACCCTGCATTGGAAATAAAAACAAAACTACAAACAAAAATCATATACAAAGAAATGCCTAAAATAAAATTAGGTAATCTACACACAATATCGATAATGAACGACATCGCCAATCCCGAAAATATGAAACACTTACTTCTCCTATCTAAAACTCAAGTCCAGAGCCGTTACCGCATTTTTCCGACAATAACATCAAAACAATCTCCGGCAACGGCGCCAAAAACTTGGTAGGGGAGGATTTGTGCACGCCTACTTACACTTGTAAGTATACGAGGTCTAAGTTTTAGTATAGTGTGATCGTTAAGATCGGGTTATCGTATCCACAGGGATTGTTGTCATTACTATCGAATACCGCGTTTGTCGTAACCTAAATTTATCTAGGCGAAAACAAATGTATTTAATTACTTAAACTAATACTAATATATCCTAAATTAACTACACTATTATGCTAATATGTTTTAGGGTTAAGAATTGCATAGGGATTAATGTGTTTACAAATACGTGTTCGATTCCGATTTACTCACGTTTACGTTGTTTGACTTATTTGACAACTTCGGTACGTAAACTCCACCGCCATCTCTTCCGAGTGTAAGACAGGAGAATACATAACTTCGAGTCAACGAAGAAGTCCCCCTCAACGTCTTAACGACCCTAGGTCATGTGAGTTTAGCCCAGCGTCATTGATTGCACACAATCCAACTCTTTCCTGGGTTATTGGATCGTCGCGTTGTATTTACCCTATTAACAATCTCCGTTCTAAAACTCCCTTGCCACCTCTTCTGAGTGTAATACGAGGGATATAACGCAACTTCGAGTCAACGAAGAAGTCCCCCTCAACGTCTTAACGACCCTAGGTAGCGTGTATCTATCCCCACGTTATTGATTGTCCACGATTCAAACCCCAACTGGGTTATATAATCGTGGCGTTTGTTTACCTTAATCCGAATCCGGGTTTTTGTCAAAACCCTATATTCTCCATTTATCAATCCAAGCATAATAAACAAACAATACAATAAATACAATCAAACTACAAAGAACAATCATAAACGAAACACCAAAATTATCCAAACAACGTATTTATAAATATTAGGCTAATCCCTACTGCAATCCATATTTAACTTGGGGCCATAGCCGCATATACAAGAAAATAACGAGCTAAATATGCTCACATGCTCCTAAGATAAAGAAATAAGGAAAAACGATCGAAGAACTTAGCCTTGTCCGAAGATAAACCGCTAAGAACGCTCAACGATCGATTCGCCATCTTCTCTACTTCGGGATGCGAGCTCCACTACTAAAATTCCTAACCCTTGGCTTAAATATAGCCTAAGGGGCTCAAAAATACAAGATAGGAAAGAGAGATTCCGGCCAAGGAGGAGGAGAGGGGATATTTATAGCAAAAATATTCTAAAAATATCTAAAAATATCTAAAGGCTGTGCAGGGCAAATCCGCCTAGGCGGTGGAAATTGCGCCTAGGCGGAGTTAGGTCGGTTAAGTCTGATCGCCTGGGCGGTGAAGTAGGCGGTGGACTTGGAGAACCTTTTGTTGGATTTTTGCCTAGGCGGTAGAATTTTCGCCTAGGCGAGCGGCTGTCAGTAGCCCTTTTGCGTCCTCTGCTGGATTTCTACCTAAGCGGTAGAATTTTTGCCTAGGCGGTCGTCCTTAAGTAACATTTTGCTCTTCTCTGTATTTTCACCGCTTAGGCGGTGGTCTGGACGCCTAAGCGGTGGGCCTGTTTCATCTTTTACCCTCCGAGCTTGTTTATCCACCGTAACTTTGAACCGCTTTGGCTCGATCTCATCGTTTTAGCTCCAATTTCCTATCTCTTTGCCTCACACACTTGAGTTATACAAAAAAGTATGAAAACTAATTAAAAAATAATAAAATATTATATAAATATATTCGAAAACTAACAAATTCAGATTAAAAATAGATAGGTTTTTCACACCTATCAAAAACCTCACCTTATCCACTATACTTTTGATTCAATTTTTTTTTTCCAGGTTTGATTTAGATTTAGTTTTGATTTTGGTGTTAGTTATATTTTATGTATTAATGCACCACCGTCCTAATGAGTGTGAATTTCTAATTTTAGTGTTAAAATTTATGTTCTACAAGTTCATTATGTTATTTTGAGGTTGTCGGTTATTGTCATTTTCTTTCCATGTAATTTTTTCATGTTTAAATTTATTTGTTTTGTACTTTTAATTTTTTTTAGGGTGTAGATGAAACAAAAATTAATTGGAAGTTCTTTGTAGGTATATAAATAGTGTGTATTTGTGAAAAGTATAGTCTTTTTTCTTTTTCTTTTTTTTTTTTTTCTTTTTTTCTTATTGGAAATAAATAATGTGTGAAATGATATTTGGTCTTGATTGTTATTATTATTAATGTTCAAATAAAATTGGTATGGAATATTTGTATAAACAAAGGTTATTATGTAAAAAAAAAAAATTAAAAAAAAATTTAAAGATATTATTTTGGATTTTTTTAGTTTTACACCTGTGCCTATATATATATATTATGAAACATAAATGTTGTGAAATGTGATACTAAAATTAAATGTTGTCATTGCCTTTTTATGTCTCCTGGCACCCCGGCGCCAGGACACCTCATTCATTTGGGTTGTAGGCCTTATAGAATGATCATGGGCTATCCCAGGTGAGCATTCGGGGCTCAGTGGCGCAAGACCAGAGACTTATCGCCTTAACCCATGGTTAGGAGGCTCAGCTCGGCTTAGCCCGTAATTAAAATAGAATAAGCTCTAATAACTCGATTAGCCATATGAAATTTCTCTGTAACCCGAAGTTTTTTGCATATAAATATTGTTGGTGTCGGAAAACGTTCTGCGCCCACAGTATAGTCTAATCAGAATCCATGTAGAGAGTTTTTGATGATTTGGAGACGATTTAGGTGGAGGAAATGTTCTAAGTCCTTTTATCCCTGAGTTCTGCAAGCTGGCCGAGCTGACTTGGTACTGTCTGGCCTGAGCTTCAGATCGGTACCTACGTAGAGGATCCACCGGGGTTGTGCCTGGCATATTCCTTTCGGCGTGAGAGTAAGAGGTCGGGGAAAAAAAATTATGAATGCTTTGAATATTCTAAAAGCAATTATTTTCGTACCACTGTTCATCTTACATTTTATAGGAGAAAGTGTGATTAGCGTTTTAGAGATTAGGGATCTTAAGCTCGGTTATCAACCTTAACCGGCACGTGGTAGAGAAAGAGGGCGCATGAAAGGATTAGAGCTATAGGGATGGGCTTTTTAATGTTGATGGAGAAGTCCATGGGCCGCGTTATTAAGAAAACAGATAAATTGGCCCAGACACCAGCATGGACACTGAGGCAAGTATACCGACCAGAGCTTCGTCGGTTGGTTCCTTCTTGATCGTAGAAAACTCTTAGCCGGTGATTGTCCAAGTCCTTCAAAATTACCGACCTGGGGATTACCAAGTTGAAGGAGAATTAAGTTGTTTAGGCCGTTGATGACACGTCATATGCTGGTCTACGTGGCAGGCTTAGGTGGAGTAGTTTGGAGGTTGGTTGATTTTTACCCACATCAGTTGCCCCTCAGCCCTTAGCGTGGAGATGGAACATGAGACACTGAGGGTTTTGCTCTGCTCTTGATTTGGTGAAAAAATGGAATTCCATTCTTAGGAAAATTCTTCTCAGTACCGAGAAGAGTTTGACCGGGCTTCACTTGGTTTTCTTAAGCAGCCTTGCTGCAACTCACCAGATGCACGACACGTGGCCTGCAACTTCTGATGACATGAGGATTGGGGAAATCTCTGTCGTCCGATAACGCGATTCTTCTGTAGGATAGCTTGCCTATAAATAGACACTTAACCCTTCGCTTATTTCTTCGTACCAGAGTAACGTGAGACCTTTTTTTTTTTTCCCGAGCATAGTAGTCTTTCCTCGTCTTCCTCCTTCGTTAAATGTCTGCTTTTAACTTTTCTCCAGATTATAGCCTGTCGTTGTCTGATTATTTTGAGCGGACCAGAACGGGATCCTCGATCCAACAGATTGAGCTCTATTTGTCTATGGATAAGGTCGATTGGACGACCTTGCTTGAAAGGGCTACTTGGCCCTGTAAAGCTGGGCCCTCCCAGTCTCCTGACAAGACCAGTAGTCCTAGTCGACCTAGAGTCCAGAGTGGTACGGGTTCTTCTGGGGGTCCCTCTACTGATCTCGGCACGGGTTCTACCGGCGAACTCGGTTCTGTGGATCCACCCGTCCCGAAAGCTAACCCTTATTTTGCTTCTCCCAGTTAGGCTCCGTCAGCCAATGCTACTCTTGATCAACCCGTTTATCAAATTTTCCTAGAGAGTCTAGTCCAAGGGATTGAGTTGAGATTGATGAAGAACGAGGTGAAGAAGCTCTAGACTAAATATGCATTCCCTAGCTCGGTGAAGTTAAGAGTTCTTCGGGCTGAGGACCGTGATTGTACACATCCCAAGGGGTACATCACAGTCTACGTGGATCAACTCTTTAACTGACTTGCGATTCACCATTCATCCGTGGGTCCAGGCTGTCTATTGGGACCTTGGGTTGTGTCTGTCACAACTCGCCCCCAATATCATGAGGATGGTGGTAGTATCCCACATCATCTTCTATGCCGAGGGAGTTGATCTGTCCTTAGATTTTTTTCTAGGCTCTTTTTGTCTCCAAGTCCATACCGGGAGGTTAGGGCTAGTGCTACATAACAGCTCTGCAATAGTTCCTGGGCGACTATGATAAGTCGATTAAGGGCTGAAAACCCAAGTATTTCTTTCTCGGGGGAATTGGATTGGAATTCAGCTTGGCCGCTGACATGGACTACCCCATCCAGATGCATTTGGGTAAAGTGGGTAAGTGCTTGTCCTAGTGTGAGTTTAAGCTTTTCTTCTCGGTATTTTTATCTAACTTGTGTATTTTCTTGTGTTTGCAAAGCCAAAGAAGAGCACACTCAACCCGAAAATTATTGCAGATAGAAACCAAATTCTTAAGACGATTTGTACACACGTAAAGGAGTTGATCAAGTATTCCTTGTACGACTTGTGCTTATGGAGTGGCCCCTCTCTCTTAGAGCCCATTTTTGGCGAACAATCCTCCAACAATAAGTTACACCCCACGCCACCCCAATGAGGTCGATGCCGGAGGCGACAACTCCTGTGCCCACTATATCCTTTATCTCGGTAGATGAGGAGATCCCGGTCCCTGTTGAGAGAAGGGATAAAGGCAAGAGGAAGGTGACGGAGGCGGAGATTGAGCCGTAAACAAAACAGAATAAGATGGACTACCAACTAAAGTAGAGCAGACCCTTCTCCATCCTTGATATCGGCCTAAAGCACAGGCAGAGGATTCTCAACCTTCTTGATCTCTTCCCGAGCTTCATCCACAAGATCACCCATCTAGATGACCGGTAGAAGAACGCTTCGAAAAGCAACGCGAAGCTGATCACAAAGGTATACAAGGATGCTACATCGGTAAATATTCTTCTCGGTAATCTTCCATAACTTGTAAATTTTTCCTGTGTCAAATACTGACTTCCTTTTTCTTGCAAATGCAGAGCCTCTTCAAAGAGGTCGAGATGGGCCTGTGCCTGCACCGAGCTATTGAGAAGAACAAACTCCTCATTGAGGATAAATGCAACGCAGTGAGGGGCCTCGATGAAGCTCATGAGAGGGTATGTGAGCTGAGTGCTGAAGATCTTAACCAGAAGGCTCAGATCGAGTAGTTGAGGAAAGATAAGGAGCAGTTGCGCAGCTTGGCCGGGACGATAGACCGGCTTGCTGCTGCCGAGGAGGAGAAGAGGGAGGTCGTGGACACTTGGAAGAAAAGCTAGGAGTACAAGGACGTCAAGATCAAGATCAGAGTCGACGTGATGAAGGATGACCATGACGCTACTATCATCTCCCTCCTACGCCAATTCCCCTAGATCCCCTACCAGCTTATCTAGATGGAATTCGCCGACAATAAGGAGGAGGTTGGGGGAACTTAGGGCGGTAAAGCCAAGCCTAGTGCAGATGCCGGTACTAGAGAAGGTCAAGCCGGGGTGACTCTGTGACTTGAGAAGGATGTTGTCTTTTGTCTTGTTCTATAACATCCTTCCCGAGATATTATTCTTTTCCAGTCTTGAATTTATCACTTCTTACCATGGAGTAAGTGTAGACCTGAATGTGTGTTTGGACTTTAATCTTAGATGAATAAGTAATATTCTGAAGACGAGTATACCTGGGCAACCACTAGTTTTTCCACTTTGTAGTTTTTTATTTTTTATTTTTTATTTAATTTTTGCTTTTGCCCAGATCGGGCTTGTAATACTGGGCCCTTATCCCACTGATGTAAATACATGTTTTAAATGAATGAATTGACTTTCCTCGGTAATGACTTCTCTGCTCGGTAGTTATTTCTGGTTAGTACCTTTTCAATACTTGTATTTGTTGCTTAAACATCAATCACAGAATTGTAAATGTTGTCTAGACATACCAACCTTAATCAACCTTCCTTATAACTGCAAATCAACTCAGCCATCTAGCTGACCGGCCTTAATCAACCTTAAACGCTTCAACTTCTAGAAATTTCTGAAAGAATTTTGAAACATTACTTAACTGAATAGCCTCATCTAATTGACTTCATCATTTAGAATTAGCTCGGTCATCATAAAATTTGGAAAAACTTCAATACTTAATCCTTTTTGAAACTTTAAGAACTGGTCACATGATCGGCTCGGTCTTACTTAAATGTCCTTGGGATTGGAACCCGACTCAGTAGTTTTTTTTGATCAGTCAACTGTCGATACTTATGCATTTATTTATGTTGTTCGCATTACCACTTAGATAATATGAAGTATGCCTTGATCAAACATATCGGCCTTAAGTAACCGAACTCACCATAGGTAATTAGGTCGGTCATTCCTAATCACTTGGGAGAATTTTGAGAAATTTCATCATTTGTTTCCTTTCGTAATTTTAAGAATTGAGAATTAATCCTTAGGAATCGGGTAGAATGAAACACTGAGCTTAGTTTAATACCGAGCAAATTTTAATTATAAATTAGACCTAGGGCCATCCAAACCACAACATTACAACTCCGAGAGGTCAGATCTCAATCAAGTGCAACACCGAGAAAAAAATAACTTCAATCGTATGTGGCATCGAGGAGAATAAGGTCTCATTCAAGTGTCAATTTATCAGGTTGGTCCCTTAGCCCTTCACCGTTTCTCAGTCATTCTGTCCCCCAACCTACTACATGAGTTAGGTATGGTTGTGCTCGGGTGGTCGGTTAATTGGTAAGGGTGTCCGACCTAAGTCAGGCCTTCTTGGTCCACAGGACCTCAATACCTCAGTAGATTCCGATGGCTAGTCATAGGTGAGTTCTCCGCAGTCGGGCTCATTTGTGAACCTTTTCGGGTTATCTCAAGTTAGTCCTTACAGGAGCATTATTACTTTGTATCACCTGACCGTGGTCGGTTGTGAGGGGTAAGACGCTTGGCTACAAGTCCTTAGACCCGATCGATGTCCTACCATTGCTGGATGATAGTGGTCGATCCCCAGACATAAGCTATTGACCTAGTTGGGGGTCCGGTTATCACCCTCGGTAGTGTGCATCGGGGTATAATCCATCGTGGCCTTCGGAGAGTTGATAATGCATTTAACCAAACACTTCTTTCATTGACAGAAAATTTCATTACAAACTTTGAAATTGGAAATTTCTACAACTTTACATTGATGCTTCCTCTCTAAGGAAATAGCATTTCAGATATTCGGTGTTCCAGGGCATCTCAGGGGTACCACTTCTTCAGTTTTGAGGTCATACTTACTGGGCCGAGCTACAAGGGTGACTCTGTACAGTCCTTCCCATGTGGTAGCTAGCTTGTTAGTATTTTGATATTTGGTGGCCAACATGACCTCCCTGAGGATGAGGCCGCTGACGTCAAAGGAGGGAGATCAGACTCTTCTTTTTATAGTAGTTGACTGCCCTTTGTTGATAGGTGGCCTGATGCACTTGAGCTCGTTCTCTTATTTCTTCTAGGAGATTCAGACTTAGTGGTAATGATGTTTCATTCTCAGCTCAGTCAAAGGAGGTCATTGTTATTAGTGATGGTATGCCGATCTCAATTAGGATAACGTTTTCAGACCCGAAAGTCATTGGTGAAGGGTGTTTATCCCATTGGGGTTTTGGTCATTGTGTGGTATGCCCAAAGAATGGGGTAGAAGTAGTCAACCCACAGGCCCTTAGACTTATCCAGCCTCGTTTTTAAATTCTGTAAAATTGTTCGATTGGTGTACGTTGTAGCGTCTGTTACACGCTCGCGTATTGATTACTCGCAAGTGTACGAGGTCCAGTTTTAATATAGTGGATCTTTAAGATCGGATATCGTTCCCATAGGGACGGTTTGAATAATTGAATACCGCAATTGGTATAGTCTTATATTATCCAGACAGTTAAAGAAATGATTTAAAATTAAACTAATTTAAACTAAGTTACACTGCAATTAGTGGGTTAATCCCAACTAAGTTGATTACCTAGGGATTGATTTTTTTCACTTAACACATGTTTAATTTCATTTAATTAACAATAACGGAGCTCAGGTATCCGACAATCTCGGTTCATAAACTCACTTGCCATCTCTCCCGAGTGTAAGACGAGCGAATATGTGACTTCGCGTTAACGAAGAGGTCCCCCTCAACATCTTAACGACGCTAGGTCACGTGAGTCTTGCCCCAATGTCATCGATTGCACATTCACTAACGCCTTCCTGAGTCGTTAGGTCGTAACGATGTGTTTACCCTAATCTGAATCCAGGATTACCTCTTCCGAGTGTCAAACCCTGTGTTCTCAAATCCAACCCTAATACCTTAACAAGCATACTAAAGTTGTAATTAAATGATAAACACAAACGGATTTAAAAGTAAACAACAGTTAAAGAAACATATATTAAACCAAACAAGTATTTACACAACTATATCGATCCCTAACTAATATTTATCTAATCTAACGTGATCTTGACCATATAAGCATTAGTACAAGAGGGATTCATCATCATTTACAATAATACATTAAATTAGAAATAGAGAAACAAAGAGAGAAAGATCAAATCTTAAAGTGGAGTGATCCACTGTTGCCAAAGATCGATCCACTAATGTTTCTTCTTCTCTGGATGATGCTTCTGTTCTTAAAGAATGGCCAAGGATTACCTCCTAAGGTTAAGGGAATCCAACAATGTCCAACCCTCCTAAGAGGCTTTAATGGAAATGGGAGAATGGGTATTTATAGGTGCAAGGCTTCAAAATATCTTAAATATCTTCTTTCTGTTTGTAGAGTGACTGCCGCGGCGGTGGGGATCAGCTTCGCAGCGGTGGGTAAGTTGGTTCAACCTTTGCTGCAGTGGTGGAGATGAACGCCATGACGGTGAAACAGTTTCCAACTCTCTACAATTTCACCGCCTAGGTGGTAGCCATACCGCCTAGGCTGTCATACCCCAAACCCGGGGGTCATGAATCAGACTCCAGGACGACCAATTTAAGTAGTCGACCATTAACCTTATTTGTTATTTTGAAATAAAAATTAATGCAAATATTGGATTGGGCCCTCTATGTGATTTATTACACTTTTAGCAGCATCAATAAACACCTCTTATATAACGGTTAAAAATAAACTAACAGTCCAAAACGGTTGGTCTCTATTGGGCCCTATAGTACATGCGAAGCCAAAACAAACTAAATACATTACAAAATGAAGTACCATGCTATTTAACTACGTCCCAAACGTACTTCCAAAATTTAGCTCATTCATGCTCACTATCCTGAGCACTACTTGAAAATAGAGGAAAAGAGTGGGATGAGCTTCAACATGCTCAGTAGGAAAATTTATCTATTTTCTTACCTTTGTTTCCTTGTGTTTATGGAAAATACGTGATCTTTTCAAAACACCAACCCTGGCTGAATAAACAAATGTATCCGCTGAAATAAAACATGTGTATAAAATTACAAATAGTTTGTTTTTAAAACACATACACATACAAAGCGAATGCATCTCTAAAGATACCCAGTGACCGACCGTACCACTAAATAAATACCATTCAGTGAGATACTCAACGTAACCTGGAGTATCCCCCGCGCGGGTTTAGGTACTTGCACCCAAGGTCAACTCCACGGTGACTCGATTTCCTCGGTCCCGACAAAGTTTATCGAAAAGCCATCCAACCAGAATATTTTTCACACAAATATATGCACATATATATTTTAAAAACTAGGTCTACCAAACCTACAGATCCAATTTCATAAGGAATAAAAAAAAAAAAAAAAACACAATTTTATATATATTAGCCCTTTAGAAGATCAAGTCTACCAAACCAGGTCTGCTGAATTAGGTCTGCCGAACCAGGTCTGCTGAACTAGGTCTACCAGACAAGGTCTACAAAACCAGGTCTGCCGAACCAGGTCTGCCAGATCAGGTCTGCTAAATCAGGTTTACCAGACAAGGTCTACAGAACCAGGTCTACCAGATCAGGTATGCTAAACCAGGTCTACTAGACAAGGTCTACAGAACCAGATCTGCCAAACCAGGTCTACCAGATCAGGTCTGCCGAAATCAGGTCTACCAGACTAGGTCTGCTGAACTAGGTCTACTGAACAACAGTTGTTTCTAGAAATTCCATTCCAGTGGAAATCTCATTTTCAAATAACAGACTTGTTGAAAATCAGTATTTAACACAAATTCATTTTTATTTGAAAAACACAAGTTTTAAACATGTATTCAAGAACATATACACACAAAATATGCTAAAAACCCCATAAGAAAATAGGTAAAATTCCCCTACCTTGAGATGCCGTGATTTCCTAGCAAATCGAGACCCACCAATTCACTTGGCAGCAATTTGTGAGCTCAAAATCCTTCCCCGAAGCTTGATTTCACCAGATTTGGTCAGATCTTTGACTCTAACTTCACTGAGACTAGTGTTCTCTCTTCTTCTTCTTCTTCTTCTCTCCATCTTCTCCTTTCAATTGCTCCCCTTTCTTTCTCTCCTTCTTTGTTTTCTTTCAAGACTTGGAGAAAGTGGGAAGAAAAGTGGATTTTTATACTTGGTCTTTATCCATCACGTGACGTTCTAGAGAATTATTACTTTTGTCATGACATTACCTAGGGATTCTAACCCACAAATATCTAGATCTGTAGTGAATATACTGTATGGTTGATCTGACTTGGTGCATTGTCGATCTGACCTAAGGTGCTGAGCAGAGCTGACCTCAAGTCATGTAGAGCTGAGGTGCCGAGTAGAGCTGACCTCAAGTCATGCAGAGCTGAGGTGCTAGTAGAGTTGACCTCAAATCATGCAGAGCTGATGTGCTTAGGTAGAGCTGACCTGAGCTCACACGAACTGTAGCTCTGCTGAGGTGTTCATACCAAGCTGATTTGAGGTCTACCGACAAGCTGGTCAAGTTTACTCCGCAAGGCTTATTTTGAAGAGGTGAGCTGAGGTCTCGATTTTTTTTTTCTTTAGACATTTTTTTGCCAAAAATGTTTTTATTTAAATACTCTTATAACTTCATAATTTTTACATAAAATTTCAGGACATTACAATTCTTCCCTCCTTAAAGAATTTCATCCCCGAAATTCTAGTTAGGCCTCAATCGTCAAACATATAGGGGCATTTTTCACGCATGCTCGATTCCAGCTCCCAAGTTGCCTCTTTTTGTCCATGATGATGCCATAATACCTTTACAAGAGGTATCTCACGTTTCCGCAAGGACTTTACTTTCCAATCCAGAATCTGTTGAGGCATTTCCTTATACAAAACATCTTCTCGGATTGGAATATCTTATCACTGTATCACGTAAGAAGGATTCGTCTCATACTTTCGTAGAAGAGATATATGGAATACATCATGCACATGTGACAACTCTTGAGGCAAGGCTAGGCGGTAGGCGACCTCTTTAATTTTCTCCATAATTTCAAAGGGTTCGATATACCTCGAGGCTAATTTTCCTTTTACACCAAATTGAGAAATTCCCTTTCGAGGCTTTACCCGTAGAAATACGAAATCGCCTACTTGGAACTCTAGAGGTGTCCTTCTTTTATCAGCCTAGCTCTTTTGCCTATCTTGTGTCACAACCCACCCTGGACACCCATCACCCTAGGGTCGGCATGACATCATCATGACATCACCTGCATGCCAAAACAACTGAAAACCGACATATGCATACATAAATACACAACCACCAAAAAGAACCATACTATTTTAATACACTTTCTAATTGGGGACACACCCGTCCCTACAAAAATTATAATAACCACAAACATAAACACAATCCTGAACCTCTCATAAGTTTGCATCAACCAGTACCTCCAAAATTAATTACCCTCTCACTACCGTATTACCGGATTCTAACTAGTGCTAGTAGGGGGACCAACTCCTAACTGTTTCACCTGCGAGTGTACTGCCTTCTTAATAAAAATATTTTAAATTGATCAAGCATATAACATATACACATCACATTCCAAATACAAATCTCATATTATATATATATATATATATATATATATATATATATATATATATATATATATATATATATATATATATACCACAAGGAAAATACTTTTTTTCTGTCACCACAGAATCAACGTATATATGTTTATAACATTTCAACTAAGCAGTGAAAAATCAACCAGAACGTCACAGCAACCATATAGGATAACGCAACTGAAATAATAGATATATCGTCGTAAATGGATACACCAAACCAGTATAAAATAAAGTATATATAAATGCCATATACGACAAATCACCACATACGACAAAACACCACATACGATACAACATCACACCACACATCACCACACCACATCACTCCACAACACACCACACCACATCACACCATACCACACTACACTATACTTCGGCTAGCCATGTGATTATTTTAACCTCACGATCGGGAGTTGCAATGGTACAGTACCTCGTAGGATATGCCTTCCTAGCGGGATATAACAACGCTCCATTGGACTGTGCCAGACGGGTGAAACAATGCTCCACTAGACTAAGCCAGATAGGTGAAACAACACTCTACTAGACTAAGCCAGACGGGTGAAACAACGCTCCGCTAGACTAAGCCAGATGGGTGAAACACCGCTCCGCTAGACTATGCCAAGCGGGTGAATATCCACTACCAATCTCCACCTCACTTCATCAACAACAACTCATCTCCACCTCAACAACAACAACTCCGCCCACCATCAACTGACACCTCAACAACAAACAGCGAAATCCACAATATCAGAAATATCCAAAATAACGCTTGATCCATGTAAGTTAGTGGTAGGGCGTAAAATACGCTGCTACTTACACTCGCAAGTATACGAGGTCTAAGTTTTAGTATAGTGTGATCGTTAAGATCGGGTTATCGTATCCACAGGGATTGGTGTCGTTACTATAACTTTATCTAGGCGAAAAACAAATGTATTTAATTAATTAAACTAATACTAATATAACCTAAATTAACTACACTAATATGCTAATATGTTTTAGGGTCAAGAATTGCTTAGGGATTAACGTGTTTACAAATACGCGTTTGATTCTGATTTACTCATGTTTACGTTGTTCGACCTATTTGACAACCTCGGTACGTAAACTCCACCGCCACCTCTTCCGAGTGTAAGGCAGGGGAATACATGACTTCGAGTTAACGAAGAAGTCCCTCTCAACGTCTTAACGACCCTAGGTCATGTGAGTCTCACCCAGCGTCATTGATTGCACACAATCCAACTCCCTTCCTGGTTATTAGATCGTCACGTTGTATTTACCCTATCGACAATCTCCGTTCATAAACTCCCTCGCCACCTCTCCTGAGAGTAAGACGGGGGATATAACGTGACTTTGTGTCAACGAAAAAGTCCCCCTCAACATCTTAACAACCCTAGGTCAGGTGAGTCTTGCCTCAACGTCATCGATTGTCCACGATTCTAACCTCGACCGGGTTATAGAATCGTGGCATTTGTTTACCCTAATCCGAATCCAGAGTTTTTCAAAATCCCATATTATCCATTTATCTAAATAAGCATGATAAATAAACAATACGATAAATACAATCACACTACGAAGAACATTCACAAACGAAATACCGAAATCATCTAAACAACGTATTTATAAATATAGTGTTAATCCCTACTACAATCCATATTTAACTCATGGCCATAGTTGCATAAACATATAAATCGAGCTAAACATGCTCACGTGATCCTAAGATAAAGAAATAAGGAAAAACAATCGAAGAACTTATCTTCGTCCGAAGATAAACCGCTAAGAACGCTCAACGATCGATTCGTTGTCTTCTCTACTTTGGGATGTGAGCTCCACCTCTAAAACTCCTAAATATACCCTTAGATATAGCCTAAGGGGCTAAAAAATGCAAGAGAGCAAGAGAGAGACCGAAGAAGAGGGAGGAGATGGGGTATTTATAGCCAAAATATCCTAAAAATATCTCAAGACTATGCAGGGGATTTCTGCCTAGGCGAAGAAAACATCGCCTAGGCGAATTTAGGTCGGTTCGACTGATTGCCTAGGCGGTAAACTAGGTGGTGGATTTGGAAGAACATTTTGTTGGATTTTCGCCTAGGCGGTAGATTTCTCTGCCTAGGTGAGCGGTTGTCAATAGCCTATCTTCGTTTTCTGCTGAATTTATTCGCCTAGGCGGTCATTCGTCAGTAACATTTTGCTATTTTCTCAGCTTCTTTATAGCCTAGGCGGTGGGCCTGTCTTATCTTTTAGCCTCCGAGCTTGTTTATCTACCATAACTTCGAACCACTTTAGTTCGATCTCATCGTTTTAGCTCTAGTTTCCTATCTTTTTACCCCACACACCTGATTTAATTCAAAAAGAGAAAAACTAATTACAACATAATAAAATACTATATAAACGCTCGAAAACTAATTTAATTTGGTTTGGAAATACGTAGGTGGATCACACCTATCAGTTAGAAAATTCATTCATTTTCAAGTAAACACATTTTTCCATCATATTTATATATGAAAATAGATTTTTGCAAGAAGACAGTACATTCACCTGGTGATCCGTTCCCTAAAAACCTTTACCGACTATACTCTACCGTTCTTCAGGTGCCTGCGAACCTATTAGTGACAGGGCCTAAATTAATATTTAGGTAAAAATATAATCTAATCATGCAATGCAGGCCTTACATTCTACAATTTTCCTGTCCCCACATTTTATTATGGAAAATTATTATTTTTCACCCCATTTCGTTACGATAATATTTTATGTACAACGTTATTACAATTAATTGTTACGAAAATTATTAAAATTACGGAAATTGTAACGCTAAAAATTTTATTTAACGAGAAATAATAATGAATTGAAATTTCACCTGTTTCCTAATCATTCGCAGGCCAAGAAGTTGAATTAGGTTTTTTAGTTTTTTATTTTTATTTTTAGGGTGGTTAGTGTAATTGTTCTTTCCTATTTTTTTTTTTCTTCCTGTTTGATGTACTGATTCCGTCTGACCACCCATCAACCACTACCCCCCTCACGTCCCTCTCACCGACGGTGATACATAATAGTACCCACGCCCCCCCGCCGTCGTCAACACCACTTCCACACAGCATGATCACACAACATGATCGCACATACCCACATACCGACCACACATCGATCACACACCCACTCTCCGACACTCTCTCTCTCTCTAACCTCATTTCACAGCCGACCATCCCACACCGGCACAACGATCACTACTAATTGACAATGATCCACCCACGATCGTCGATAATCGACGACCGACGATCTAAACAGATTCCCCACACACCCAAACTCTACTGCGCTATACCGGAATAGAGAACGCACGCACGCACACGCACTGCCGTAGTGGCGACGATCACACACATGCACCCATGCACCCGAATGATCAACACAACACATATATACATATACCATAGAAATTTAAACATATACGCCTACTTACCAAACGACGGCGACGAATGGCAACGGTCACGCTATTGACGATCTTACCCCCACGATCATCGAACAAACAACCGAAGACGCACACACACATAGGGATCGGACTGAGCCCACCCGCATGATCGTTTTATGACAGAACCCACAACCACGACGTCGGACTGAGCACACTGCCGAACACCCTTCGATTCTCTCTCTAACTTGTGTGATTTTTTCCTTCTCTCCCAGCTTTTGATCGTGATATCATTTAATTGCATGGATTTTTGTGGATGGATTTTTGGTTTTCTTCACGCCATGTCCCTCCTCTCTCACACCTCTTTATCTCCGACTAAGCTCACGGCACACGCCTGCCTGTATGTATATATGTATGTATATATATAAATATCTTTTGTTTAATTACACCTTTCTCCCCTTTATTCCTTTAACACTTCGTTTTTGTCCAATTTCCACATTCAAGATTTTCTAAATTGCAATTTCATCCCAAAAAGTTTTTAATTAAAAGTTAAATGAAAATTTCGGGTTGAATGTTTTCTAAATTTACAAATCGACCCCTAAACTTTTAAATTTGATTTTTTTTAAACCCAATTTTACCCAGAATTTCCCTATTTACTTTAAAATGCAACTAAAATGATGTACGTGCGAAATTAGGGTCTTACAACCTTTTCCTCCTAAAAGAAATTTCGTCTTGAAATTTTTATTACCTTAATCGAACAAATGTGGACATTTGTTCCTCATCTCGTCCTCTCGCTCTCAAGTTGCCTCTTCCACTGTATGACTGCGCCACAACACTTTGACTAACGGGATCGTTTTCGTTCGCAACACCTAGTCCTTACGGCTTAGGATTTGGACTGACTTCTCCTCGTAGGTCAAATCTGCTTCCAATTTGATTGGCTGCGAAGTCAACACATGAGAAGGATCTGACACATATTTTTGGAGCATCGATACATGAAAAACGTCGTGTAGTCGAGAAAACTCTGGTGGCAAAGCAAGCCTATATGCTGTTGTGCCAACTCGCTCTAAAATTTCATATGGTCCGATGTACCTTGGTCTCAGCTTCCCTTTCTTCCCGAACCTCATTATGCCTTTCCATGAAGATATATGCAAAAATACATGATCCCCCTCTTCGAATTCCAAATCCCGTCGGCGCTTGTCTGCGTAACTCTTTTGTCGACTCTGAGCAATTTTTTTTTTCTGAAATCACCTTCACTTTGTTTGCCGTCATCTGGGCTATATCCGGCGCCAACAATTTCCGTTCACCCACCTCAGTCCAACAGACTGGGGTTTTGTATCTCCTACTATACAATGCTTCATATAGGGCCATCTCAATTGCCGAATGGTAGCTGTTGTTGTAGGCGAATTTCATCAACGCTAAATGATCATCCCAGCTACCAGGAAATTCCAAGACACATCTTCTCAACATATCCTCCAACGTCTGAATCGTACGCTCTGACTGACCATCCGTCTGAGGATAAAAAACGGTGCTAAATTTCAGCTTAGTACCCAAAGCATTCTGAAGACTCAGCCAGAACCTCGAAGTAAATCTCGGATCTCTATCCGACACTATAGAAACCGGGGCACCATGCAACCTAACAATCTCATCGACATACAATTGGGCATACTTTTCAAGAGAATACGTCATTTTTATGGCCAGAAAATGAGCAGACTTGGTAAGCCTATCAACGATTACCCAAATAGAATTATGCCCCTTTTGAGTACGGGGTAATCCCGAAATGAAATCCATTGTAATATGCTCTCACTTCCACTCTGGAATAGGTAGAGGTTGCAACAAGCCACTTGGACGTTGGTGCTTAATGTTAACTTGTTGACAAACAAGACACTTGGTAACAAATTCTGTAATTTCTTGTTTAATTCCGATCCACCAATAATGTTCACGCAGATCTCGATACATCTTGGTACTACCTGGATGCATTGCGTACGCTAAACTATGCGCCTCTTGCAAAATATCCTTCTTCAAATTGACATCATTAGGCACACACAGCCTATTCCCAAACTTCAACGTCCCATCACTATCCCTAACCTGATAATCAGTTCTGTGACCATTTTTCACTTCATCCCAAATCCTCTCTAATTGAACATCCAACTTCTGAGTTTCAATAATACGATCAAACAACGTCGGCCTCAAAGTCAAAGTTGCGAGCAATACTGATGTCTGACCTACCCCTAACTGAACTTGCATCGATCTCAACTCGGCATACAAATTAGTATGAACCACTCGAATGTGTGCGATCGAACCTGCCGATTTTCGACTCAAAGCATCCGCTACAACATTAGCTTTCCCTAGATGATAGTGGATGGTACAATCGCAATCTTTAATCAATTCTATCCAATGCCTTTGCCTCAAATTTAGCTCTTTCTGAGTAAACAAATATTTTAAACTCTGGTGGTCATTGTATATTTCACATGTTTTTCCATACAAATAGTGCCTCCAAATCTTCAGGGCAAACACAATCGCTGCCAACTCCAAATCATGCGTTGGGTAATTACGCTCATGATTCTTCAATTGCGGAGATGCATATGCGATTAAGTGACTATGCTTCATGAGAATACATCCCAGCCCTTGGTATGACGCGTCACTATAAATCACAAAACCACCTCCTTCTGTTGGGAGGGCTAGTATTGGTGCCGATATCAATCTTCCTTTCAGCTCTTGAAAACTTTGTTCGCATTTGTCGGTCCACTCAAATATGAATTTCTTGCGGGTCAATTGAGTCAATGGGGCAGCGATAATAGAGAATCTTTGCACAAATCGTCGATAGTAACCCGCCAATCCTAAAAAGCTTCGAACTTCCATCATATTTTTTAGTCTTTCCCGCTGAACAACAGCTTCAACTTTCTTTAGGTCCACCTGAATACCGTCTCCTGAAATGACATGCCCCAAAAATACAACATGATCTAACCAAAATTCGCATTTACTAAATTTCACATATAACCGTTTCTCCCGCAACGTCTGCAATACAATCTGAAGATGCTATGTATGCTCTTCTCTATTTTGGGAATAGATCAATATATCGTTAATGAATACGATGACAAATTGATCCAGATAAGGTTTAAAGATTCGATTCATCAAATCCATGAAGGCAGCAGGGGCATTCGTCAGTCCAAAGGGCATAACCAGAAATTCATAATATCCATATCTCGTACAAAATGCCATTTTTGCCACATCATTTCCTCTGACTTTCAATTAGTGATACCCCGATCGAAGATCTGTCTTGGAAAACACTTTAGCTTTCTGAAGCTGGTCAAACAAGTCATCAATCCTAAGTAACAGATATTTGTTTCGAACCGTTATCCTATTCAACTGCCGATAGTCGATACACATTCTCAACGTGTCATCTTTCTTTTTCACAAACAACACTGGGACTCCCCATGGGAAAAGACTGGGTTTGATAAACCCACGGTCTATTAAATCCTGCAACTACACCTTCAATTTTTTCAACTCGGTAGGTGCCATACGATAGGGTGGAATCGATATAGGAGCAGTTGCTGGAAGTAACTCAATCATGAATTCTATCTCCCTATCTACTGGAAACCTTGGCAATTCGTCTGGATAAACGTTGGGAAAATCCCTAACCATTGGAATATCTACCACCAAAACTTCTCTCTGACTAGTGTCGATCACGTGCGCAAGGTATCCTTGATATCCTTTCTTTAATAACTTTCTGACTTCTAAGGCTGAAATCAGACTGACATGAGTGATAATTCTGTCTCCCGAGAATACAAACTCTGACTCGCCCGAGATTCAAAATATCACATCTTTCTTAAAGAAATCCACGGTAGCATGATATTCGGATAGCAAATCTATACCCAATATCACATCGAAATCGTGAATACTCAAGGGTAATAAATCTGCCAATAGCTCCCTATCACCGACCCGAAGTGGACAATCTTTGTACACACTATCTATCCATACCGACTCCCCTGTCGGTGTAGAAATAACAATATGATATGATAAAGAAATGGAAAACTTGCCTACATGCATCATGAAAGTTGTCGAAAAAAACGAATGCGTAGAATCGGGATTAATAAGTACACAAGCATCTCTAGCATATAAAGACATGATACCTGTGACCACATCGGGAGTAGCTTGAGCATCCTGTCGAGTAGTGGCAAAAACATGGCCTCGCGTCGGAAGTCTACCAGCCAATCTTCTACCATACCCCTAGGTAGTGCTAGGACCCACACTACCCATACTGTTTGCATGAAGTACAGTTGTAGAAGCAAATTTCGAACAGTTCGTCGATATATGACTCGACTCATAACAACGAAAACATGTCGGTCCTCTCCTCGAACAGTCTCTGATGAAGTGATTCGGTGATCCACACTGATAGCATTTACCTCTCCCAGCTAGAATAGACGACTGATTCCTCCCCTGTCTCTACGGACCAACACTTGA
The DNA here is from genome assembly GCA_016647705.1 of Eucommia ulmoides. Taxonomy (NCBI): domain Eukaryota; kingdom Viridiplantae; phylum Streptophyta; class Magnoliopsida; order Garryales; family Eucommiaceae; genus Eucommia; species Eucommia ulmoides. Next base: position 10,323,346 of record CM028326.1, read on the forward strand.
TTCCGATACACTCTGCTGTCGCCCGAAATATAATTGTTGGGAACCACGTCACCTAACGGATTGGCCAAACAATGAGGCCCGAGCAACTGGCGGTCGAGATACCGCCCCTCGTGAAGTACCACCCAAAAATCTGCTGGGCGACTCAAATTAGCTCTTCTTGAACTGCTCACGACTCTTAATCTGTATAATTCTTAATCTGTCTGCTAGTCAAATTGGAACGTATTTCCAAATTGAGCCCCTTTTGAAAACGTCGACATTTCATCTCTTTTGTTTTTACTAGATCTGAAGCAAATCGGGATAAAGAATCGAACCTAACTTCATACTGCTGAACAGTTATCTTTCCCTGCTTCAAAACAATAAATTCCTCTTCCATCTGGAATCAATAAGGCTCGGGAAAATATTTTTCATTGAACACGACAACAAAACGATCCCGCGTAATCTTTTTGCCCGAACCCATAATCAGCCTTTTCATTTCTTCCCACCAATGCTCGACCTCTTCTCTCAACTGAAAAGTAGCAAGGGGAACTCGACTATCGTCGACAATCCCTATCACCTCGAACATGTGACTCACACCTCTAATCCAATTTTTTGCATTTGCTGGACCCGTTGTTCCAGTGAAAATCGGAGGGTCCAACTCTTTGAATCTCTTCAAGTGTACTGCCTGAGGTATAGCAATATCACCTTGGGCCTATTGACTTTCCATAATCCTCGCTTGCTGCGCCGTAAGCTGGGCAGCAGCCTGCAAAATTCTTTCGACTGCGTCTAAGCTCCCTTGCAACCTATCACCCTGCGTATGGGAATCCACAATATGTAAACTTTCCTGCTCCCTATCTCTCTGTTCCTAAGGCTCCACTTGCCTCGAGGGTTCCGCCTGCTCCTGGGGTCCCATAATCCCAGAGTTTTCATCTCCCCCCTCCATACCTGTTATCAGCTATAAAATTCAATTCAACGACTAACTAGGCCAACCAGAAAAATGACAGTAATTAATATACGTTAATTAACTATTACGCGAGTATTAAAAGGACTCACTAACACCTTATCTTAAAGTCCCCTACTGACTAGACGACTGAAACGTCTTCCTATCTCATGGTCCTCTACTAACACGACAATTGGTAAGTCTACAAAACCTATAACCTAGGCTCTGATACAAAAATTGTCACAACCCACCCCGGACACCCATCACCCTAGGTCAGCATGACATCATCATGACATCACCTGCATGCCAAAACAACTGGAAACCAACATATGCATACATAAATACACAACCACCAAAAAGAACCATACTATTTTAATACACTCTCTAATTGGGGACACACCCGTCCCTACAAAAATTATAATAACCACAAAGATAAACACAATTCTGAACCTCTCATAAGTTTGCATCAACCAAAACCTCCAAAATTAATTACCCTCTCACTACCGTATTGCAGGATTCTAACTAGCGCCAGTAGAGGGACCGACTCCTAGCTATTTCAACTGCAAGTGTACTGCTTTCTTAATAAAAATATTTTAAATTGATCAAGTATATAACATATACACATCACATTCCAAATACAAATCTCATATTATATATATACTAGTGTATAACCCGTGCCTAAAGGCATGAGCGTAAAACATACATTATAATTTGGGACAATTATATCAATTTGTTTTGTTATTCAAGCAAACAATGAAATTGTGAAATAAAAAAATAGCTAATAAAGTATATACATGAAACTTAAATGATATGAGAATGTTTTACCTGATTCGAGAGTTAAGATTTAACCTGATTCTACAGCCACTTCCCTCCCTCGTCGATAGATTCAACCCCCGAAAACTACAAAAAACCAAATTCCAAGTTAAATCAAATCCATCAAAATTTCTTAAAACTGTAATTGAACTCTTTCAAGAAAAAGTTAATTCAACAATTTCATTAGTCAATAATAAAATACCACAAAACTTTGTGTAAATAAATCAAAGAGAATTAAATGGAAAAAGATAATATTCCAATAAGGAAGATAGTGTGGGGTTTAGGGAGGGAGTAATGTACCTGAGCTGTTAATGGGAATGGAGGCAATGGCCATGGCTAACAATTCAGGAGAGAGAATTGTGATTAACTTAGCTAGCTGACGACTTAAAGAATGCAAAAACTTATTTTAGAACAACAAACAATCTTGTGAAACAATTAAAAAATACCTTAATTCTAAAATCGCACCACTAAATGAAAAAAAAAAAAAACAAAAAAAAAAAACATATTTCTTAGAAACCAGGGGCATATATGTCAGCGATAATAAGGGAGGGAGAGAAAATTGATATTCTAAACTAAATAATTTTTTTTAAAAAAAAAAATCCATTTTCGAATGCGATGAATTTAAGTAGTTAAACATGTAAAATAAAAAAATTAATCTAAATTAGGAATTGCATAAAAATCAATAATGAAATCGTCATTTTCATCAAATTAACATAAACATAACATGAATCAAGAAATGAAAATGACAAAAGAAGAAAAAAAAAACCTCTAGCAATCCTTTCTCTCAGCCGTGCAAGCCTTCATCATCGACAATCCTCTGACCGTCATGGTGGACTTGAGCTCAAATCAAATAGTGGCACCCCAAATACCTCAAGGTGAAAAAATACAATTACATAGTTCAGTCCAACCAAAAATTATATTTTTGAAAGCACTATTGCTCAATGAAACAGAAAATCATGTTTCTGTTCTGATCTTAACATTTCAAAACAAACGGGAACAGAAACACAAAACAAATGCCACTATTGGAACAAATGGAAACAAAAACACAAAATGAATGTGCCACTGATATTTTCATTGAAAGCACTCTTGCTCAATGCAACAGAAAATCATGTTTCTGTTCTGGTCTTAACATTTCAGAACAAACGGGAATAGAAACACAAAACAAATGCCACTATTGGAACAAAATAGCAACAAAAACACAAACTGATCCAACCAAAAATTTGAAAGCACTCTTGCTTAATGCAACATAAAATCATGTTTCTGTTTTGGTCTTAACATTTCAAAACAAACGGGAACAGAAACACAGAACAAACGGGAACACAAACACAAAACAAATGCCACTATTAGAACAATGGAAACAAAAAAAGAATCACCTAATTCTATAAAATTAAAAGAAAAGGCTTAACAAATACCTGCAATTTCCTTTGTAGTTTGACATATCCATCAGCAAATAAATAACATCCAATAGCTTAACCAAATTTAACACCTCCTCCTCCTCCTCAATCTTTCCACCCTTAATATTATAGATTCAACCCCCGAAAACTACAAAAAATCAAATTCCAAGTTAAATCAAATCCATCAAAATTTCATAAACCTATAATTGAACTTACATTGTGTAAATAAATCAAAGAGAATCAAATGGAAAAAGATAATATTCCAATAAGGAAGAGAGTGTGGGGTTTAGGGAGGGAGTAATGTACCTGAGCTGTTAATGGGAACGGAGGCAATGGCCATGGCCAACAATTCGGTAGAGAAATAATTGTGATGAAATTAGCTAACTGACAACTTAAAGAATACAAAAACTTATTTTAGAAAAACAAACAAACTTGCAAAACAATTTAAAAATACCTTAATTCTAAACTTATTTTAGTGGATTACTTGGCAAGAACCTTGAGAGCGACGTTGTCCCTATCAAAGTAGGAAAACATGGCATGGTAGGTATATGAAACATTGTTTTCCACACTGTGAACAACAACAAATTATGAGAACATAAGCTCAAGCAACAAACTCCATAGCATCAAATAATAACTCAATCTCAAACGAAATTATAAAATAAAACACTTAGAAACAGATTAATCCATGAACACGATAAGGGCAATAAAAAGGAAAGCAGCAAATCTGGACGATTTTCCAAACAAAAATTCCAGGAGAAAGCTTATCATTTCGATTGAGCTACCATCATACATTTAAAGAAAAAAAAAAAAGCACAAATGTTTCAATTAAAACGGAAAAAAAGCATACATGTTTCAATATGAAATTTTTTAAAATTAGGCAGCAAAGTAAAATTTATGAACAGGAACGAAAATGGAAACATGTATATTTCTCTAACAGAGAACAGAATCAGAAACATGGAGCAGGAATAGGAATGGAAACAAAGACGGAAACAGAAACAGGGAACATGAACAAAAATAAAAACAGGGAACAAAACAGAAACAAATGCAAAAATAGTCTTATCAAGCTCACCACATATACAATCATAAGAAGACAATCTAGGATCCCCAATTTGCAATAGACAATAAAAAATCAAAGACATAAACTTGAAACACAAATTAGGAAGAAAAAATAATAATTGGAAACTGAAATAGAATAAAAACCAAGTAGTGATTAAAAAAAGGCATTGGTTATACAAAAAAACACATACCTAAATATTGTTTTTGTTAATTAAAGGACTAATTCAAAAAAAAAAACCTCATTAGCTTCGCAAACGATATCTGTTGTAGAATCGGAAAGATAGAAAAATCGGCGATCAATCTATCACACAAACCTAAAATTTGTTCGATCATTTAAATAGAGAGAATACCAATCAGCGATTCCATTTAAATAGCTGCAATTAACTTCAAAAATAAATGATAGATGTATAATGACAAAAGGTAGAGAAAACAATGCAAAGAAAAATAGGATTTTTAACAACATTTACTTCAGACATAAACTTAAGACCACAACAATTTGCAGTAAGAAGCAAAGAATTCCAAAAACACAATTGAGCAATTTGCAGTTCAGCTATAAACAAATAAAATGAAGCCAAAACTCACTTACCATAGCAATCTCAACGCCTCCATCACGAGCTTCTCCATAAGGCCCAGTGTCATCTCATAAAGGATCTCATTCGTAAAACCTAAACAACTCAAAACAAACAAACTCAGGCTTAGGAATACACATTTTTTATAAGTTGAAAATGCAAAATAACCATGTTGATTGTGAGATAATCAAATGAATTGTGAGGAGATTGAGAGAGAAAGAGAGAGAGACGTTAATCAAATGCAAAATAACCATGTTGATTGTGAGATAATCGGCCTTCACACTGTGTAAACCCGTTTCAGATCTGAAATCAAAAAAATCACAGATAAATTAAAAAGAATTTATGTTAAGGGATAGAGAGGATTGATTGTGAGATAATCGGCCTTCACACTGTGTAAACCCGTTTCAGATCTGAAATTGAAAAAATCACAGATAAATTAAAAAGAATTTCTGTTAAGGGATAGAGGGAAAAAACAGAGAAAGAGCTTCAATTTTAAGGGTTTTGAAACCCAAAATCAAGAGAGAAAGAGACCCTAATTTCAGAAACCCTTAAAAAAAATCAAATTCAAACCAATGAATTTCAAAACAAAGATTTTTAGTTTGAACTGCTGCAAAATCGAATCAAGAGTTGTGAATCGTGGTGGTTGAGAGAGAGAAAAAAAGGCTTACCAGGGAATCTACGACATCAGGAGTGAGGACCGTGAGCGATTGGAGGAGTCGACTATCAGCGGAGTTGTGACATTGGATTCAGCAGAGAGCTAAGCCACCGTCGTCGTCTGGAGGAAAGGAGAAGTCGTCGCGAGGGAGAAAGAAGAATCCGTCGCTGTCGTGAGTGAATGATGACGGCGTGGATGGCGAGGTGATGACATCGCGGTGAAATAGAGCGGAGGTGGTAGTGGCGGTGGCGAGGGGATGGCGGAGGAGGCTGAGAGGGAGTGGATCGTGGGAGACTGAGTAATAGAGGAGATGAAGGCGACGGTGATGGCGATTGTTGGAAATGGAGAGAGAGCGTGAGGGAGGAATAGAGAGAGATGAACCCTAATTTCTCTAGCAACTGTGGTTTTGATGAGAGAGAGGCAACCCTAAATCAGACATCCAATATTTATATTTAGGTTTATTTTGATCTAACGGCTACGAATATCCAGAGACATCTAACGGCTGTGAATGTAAATGAGTTGATTTATTATATATATATACCAGAAGGAAAATACATTTTTCCTGTCACCACAGAATCAACGTATATATATTTATAACATTTCAACTAAGTAGTGAAAAATCAACAAGAACGTCACAGCAACCATATAGTATAACGCAATTGAAATAATAGATATATCGTCGTAAATGGATACACCAAACCAGTATAAAATAAAGTATATATAAATGCCATATACGACAAATCACCATATACGACAACACCACATACGACAAAATACCACATACGATACCACATCACACCACACATCACCATACCACATCACTCCACACCACACCACACTACACCATACCTCAACTAGCCATATGATTGTTTTAACCTTACGATCGGGAGTTGCAACGGTACCGTACCCTGTAGGATATGCCTTCCTAGCGGGATATAACAACGTTCCGCTGGACTGTGTCAGACGGGTGAAACAACGCTCCGCTGGACTAAGCCAGACGGGTAAAACAACGCTCCGCTGGACTAAGCCAGACGGATGAAACAACGCTCCGCTGGACTAAGCCAGACGGATGAAACAACGCTTCGCTGGACTATACCAAGCGGGTGAATATCCACCACCAATCTCCACCTCACTTCATCAACAACAACTTATCTCTACCTCAATAACAACAACTCCGCCCACCATCAACTGACACCTCAATAACAAACAATGAAATCCATAATATCAGAAATATCCAAAATAACGCTTGATCCATGTAAGTTAGAAAATTCATCCATTTTCAAGTAAACACATTTTCCATCATATATATATATATATGAAAATAGATTTTTGCAAGAAAACAGTATACTCACCTGGTGATCTGTTCCCCAAAAACCTTTACCGGTTATACTCTACCGTTATTCAGGTGCCTGCGAACCTATTAGTGATAGAGCCTAAATTAATATTTGGGTAAAAATATAATCTAATCATGCAATGCAGGCCCTACATTCTACAATTTTCCCGTCCCCACATTTTATTATGGAAAATTATTATTATTCACCCCATTCCGTTACGATAATATTTTATGTATAACGTTATTACAATTAACATTTATGAAAATTATTACATTTACGCAAATTGTAACGCTAAAAATTTTATTTAACAAGAAATAATAATGGATTGAAATTTCACTCGTTTCCTAATCATTCGCAGGCTAAGAAGTTGAATTAGGTTTTTTAGTTTTTTATTTTTATTTTTGGGGTGGTTAGTGTAATTGTTTTTTCCTATTTCTTTTCTTCTTCTTCTTCTTCTTTTTTTTTTTTTTTTGTTTGATGTACTAATTCCGTTCAACCACCCATCAACCACGACCCCCTCACGTCCCTTTCACCGGCGGCGACACATAACAGTACCCAAGGCCCCCTGTCGTCGTCAACACCACTTCCACATAGCACGATCACACGTACCCATACACCGATCACACACCCACTCTCCGACACACTCTCTCTCTCTCTAATCTCCCTTCACTGCCGGCCATCCCACACCGGCACAACGATCACCACTAATCGACAATGATCTACCCACGATCGTCGACGATCTATGACTGACGATCTAAACAGATTCCCCATACACCCACACTCTGTTGTGCTATACCAGAATAGAAAATGTACACACGCACACGTACTGCCGTAACGGCGACACACACTGCTGGCCGCACCGTGGCGACGATCACACACATGCACCCATGCACCCGAATGATCAACACAACACATATATACATATACTATAGAAATTTAACATATATGCCTACTTACCAAACAACGACGACGAACGGCAACGGTCATGCTATTGACGATCTCACCCCCACGATCATCGAACAAACAACCGAAGACGCACACACATACACACACACAGGGACCGGACTGAGCCCACCTGCATGATCGTTTTATGACAGAACCCACAACCACAACGTCGGACCGAGCAGACTGCCGAATACCCTCCGATTCTCTCTCTAACTTGTGTGATATTTCCCTTCTCTCCCAGCTTTTGATCACGATATCATTTAATTGCATGGGTTTTTGTGGATGGATTTTTGGTTTTCTTCATGCCACGTTGCTCCTCTCCCACACCTCCTTGTCTCCGACTGAGCTCACGGCACACGCACGCCCGTATGCATATATATATGTATATATATAAATATATTTTGTTTAATTACACCTTTTTCACCTTTTTCCCCTTTATTCCTTTAACACTTCATTTTTGTCCAATTTCCACATTCAAGATTTTCTAAATTGCAATTTCATCCCAAAAAGTTTTTAATTAAAAGTTAAATGAAAATTTTGGGTTGAATGTTTTCTAAATTTACAAATCAACCCCTAAACTTTTAAATTTGAATTTCTTTTTTAACCCAATTTCACCTCGAATTTTCCTAATTACTTTAAAATGCAACTAAAATAACGTATATGCGAAATCAGGGTCTTACATCTTGAGCTACCTTTAATTGTTCTTGGACAAGTTTGATCTTTTCTATAGTCTCCTCAATCAAATCTGGACTGATGATAATCCGGTCCTCTGCCTCTGCCCAGCAAATAGGAGATCGACATGGTCGTCCATACAAAGCTTCATATGGTGCCATACCAATGTTAACCTGGTAGCTATTATTGTAAGCGAACTCTACTAATGACAAATGCTTGCTCCAGCTACCCTGAAAATCTAGGATACAAGCTCGTAGCTTATCTTCTAAAATTTGTATAACTCTCTCAGACTGCCCATCGGTCTGAGGATGAAATGCAGTGCTGAACTAGAGCTGTGTGCCAAGGGCTTTCTAGAAGCTCTTCCAAAACTTAGCCGTGAATCGAGGATCTCGATCTGAAATGATCGATAGTGGAATCCCATGCAATTTTACAATCCAATGTATGTAGAGCTTGCTCAACCTCTGAAAGGGATAACTTGACTTGATCGGTATGAAGTGAGCTACTTTTGTTAATCGGTCTACTAATACCCATATAACATCAAATCCATCAGGGGTTCTTGGCAATCCTGTCACAAAATCCATAGTGACATGGTCCCATTTCCACTCAGGAATTGGCAGTGGCTGCAGGGCTTCCTTTGGTCGTTGATGTTCAGCTTTAACTTGTTGACAAGTCAAATATCGAGCGACATACTGAGCTACATCTTTTTTCATGCCTCTCCACCAATATTGTCTTTTCATTTCCCGATACATCTTGTCACTATCGGGATGTACAGTGAAACGAGTCTTGTGCGCGTCATCTAGTATGATTTGTTTAAGTTGTTGATTATTCGGAACAACTATTCTCTTTTTGAAATGGAGAGATCTATCCGGATAAATATCCCATCCTTCAAAGTATCTACCATTATGTATTCTTCTCTATATCTCACTAAGTGTATCATCCTGGTACTGATGTTCTTTAGTGATCTACAAGAGTGATAGGGTTGTAATGGTATTGTAGACGAAAACTTGGTTATAATTATCCATATATTAAAGATTGTAGTCTCCAATTACTGCTGATCTCTTCCAATCTACCAAACCCAAGCTTGCCACAATGCCTTGATTTTTGCGACTCAAAGCATCCGCTACCACATTAGCCTTTCCGGGATGATATTGTAAGGTGAAATCATAATCTTCCATATATTCCATCCATATCCTCTGCCTTAAATTCAAGTCTCTATGTGTAAACAAATATTTGAGACTCTTGTGATCTGAGAAAATCTGAAATATCACGCCGTACAGATAGCATCTCCAGATCTTTAAGGCAAAGATTAATGCTGCTAGCTCCAAATCATGTGTCGGATAATTCTGCTCATGAGGTTTGAGTTGTCTACAAGCATAAGCGACAACTCTCCCGTGCTGTATTAAAACACATCCTAAAACTCTTCCCGAAGCGTTGGTATAAACTTCATATGGTTCTTCCAGGTTGGGCATGATCAAGACTGAAGCACTGGTTAATCTGTTCTTTAGCTCTTGAAAGGTTGTTTCACATTCATTCTCCCAGTTAAACTTCACATCCTTCTTGGTGAGTCGGGTCATTGGCATGGCGATTCGGGAAAAGTTCTCCACGAAATGCCGATAATATCCAGCTAATCCTAAGAAGCTCCGAACCTCCGTCGTATTTTTAGGTCTCGGCCAGTCCAAGATGGCTTCGATTTTTGATGGATCAACTGAAATTTCTTGGCGAGAAATGACATACCCAAGGAACTTTACTTCTGTCAACCAGAAGTCACACTTTTCAAACTTGGTATAAAGTCGATGATCATGGAGTGTCTGTAAGGCAATCCGCAGATGCATTTCATACTCTTCTTGAGTTTTGGAATAAATCAAAATCTCATCAATAAACACCACGATGAACTGATCTAGGCAAGGTCGGAAGATCCTATTCATCAAGTCCATAAAAGCTGCAGGAGCATTCATCAGCCTAAATGGCATGACTAGAAACTCAAAGTGTCCATATCGCGTCCAAAAAGTTGTTTTGGGAATATCTTTCTCCCTGATTTTCAACTGATGGTATCCCGATCTCAAATCAATCTTGGAAAAGAACTGGGATCCTCCTAGCTGATCAAATAACTCATCGATTCTGGGTAAAGGGTATTTGTTCTTTACCGTAACTATGTTACGCTATCGATAATCAACACAGAGTCTTAAGGACCTATAATGTTTCTTGGTAAAAAGGACAGGGGCTCTCCACGGTGAAGTACTATTTCTGATAAACCTATTTTCAGCTAGTTCTGCCAACTATCTTCGCAATTCTGATAGCTCTGCTGGGGCTATTCGATAAGGAGTTATTGAAATTGGCATCTTGCCTGGGTAGAGGTCAATACAAAACTCTATCTCCCTGTCTGGTGGCAACCCCGACAAATCTTTCGGGAATACATCTGAATATTCATTTACGACTGGGAGATTCATAAGTTGATTCATTCTACCCACTTTATTATCTAATTCAGTGAACAATACTAATGCCTCACTGTTCTTCCTACCAAAACAGGCCCTTAGCATCAAACTAGGGGATGAATGACTCAACTTCCCTTGGAATACCACCGTATCATTTTCGTTCGGACACAATGTCACCCGTCGAAGTTGGCAATCTACTATAGCTCTGTATTTGGATAACCAGTCCATACCTAAGATAACATCAAACTGTTCCATGGGTAGAACTATCAAGTCAGTGAAAAACTTCTTGTTTGCTATAGTGATTCGACATCCCCGACAAATCAGAGCAAGATCGATGTATTCTCCAAGTAAAATATTTACATATAAGGGTTCATCTAAATTTTCCATACTTAGACCAAGTAAAAAGGCAAATAAAGTAGACATAAATGAGTGCGATGCACCTGTATAAAATAACACACGAGCCCATGAGCGGGAGATAATAAGCATACCATCAACTACAACATGACTACCCTGTGGCTCAGCACCTTTCTCGCCAATACTGTAACTCTGGACTCGAGCCTTCTCTTTTTCTTTATTGCTTCTCCCTCGACTATCTTGTCCTCCTTGATGAAGATCTTGATGAGACGTAACTGTAGGTGGTTGATACTACGCTGGGGGTTGAGGACGATATTGATACTACGGCTGGTAACCATATGTCTGAAGATTTTGGGGTAGATAGCTCAGCACAGATTGTTGAGATTATATAGATCTTGCCTGACTACTCTAACTAGAGTCCTAAAGATTACCAGATCGCTGTTGATGGACTGGGTAATATTTCTTGACATGTCCCGACTGTCTACATAGATAGCAAGTATAAGGTCCAGAATGTCCACTGCCAGATGAGTTACTCCCACCTCCGCTGCCATTAATATTTCCAGTACTGCCCTGACTTGGGCCACGGTACTGGTTCTTGCGGGTCGTCTTCCTGGAACTTCCGCCTCTATCCTTCTTATTACCCCCAGTTTCTTTCAAATAGAGAAGATAATCATGCTCCACCCTCAGTGTTGTTGCCACCAAATGCGAATAGGTATGGCCACCCACCGCCACTACTTGTCTCCCGATATTATGTCGGAGTTTAGTCTCGAATTTCACACACTTTTCGACCTCGTTGGAAACGGCGCCCGATATAAATCGAGACAACTCAGAGAATCTGGCCTCATACTCTGACACTGTCATATCCTCCTGAGTAAGGTTGTAGAATTCCCGTATCTTCTCTTCTTTTAGGGATTGAGGAAAGAACCTCTCATAGAACAGGTCACAAAACCTTTCCTAAGTCATATCATCAACCTCATGGCTCCTCTTGGTCTGCTCCCACCAAAACTCTGCTTCATCTTCAAGTTTAGTAGCTGCGAACTCGACTCGGTAGGCCGCTGGGACCTGGAGAAAATCAAAATGAAGATCCGTAGTCCTTATCCAATATTCAGCCTTGAAGACATCTGGTCCTCCTCGAAATGGTTCTATCGGCAGCCTCAAGAATTCCTTTAGGTATGTCCACATTTCTTTATCTACCCCACAATTCTCCCAGATATAGGTAAACGTTCCTTGAAATTCCTTGTACATGGCTGCCAGGAATTTTTGATTCTCTCCAGCCGGTGCATTTTTTGCCGGGGCATTTTCAGCCTGGGCATGGGTTCTCTTTCTCGATGGCATTTACTGTAGGAAAACTTGTTAGTGCCTATTAATGATGCTGCATCTACTTCTTAAACTCCCAAGGTTTTATAAAACCTCGGGGCTGATACCAAAAAGGAGATCTGTTACACCCCAAAGCCGGGGTCGTGAATCAGACTCTGGGACGGCCAACTTAAGTAGTCGACCGTTAACCCTATTTGTTATTTTGAAATAAAAATTAATGCAAATATTGGATTGGGCCCTCTATGTGATTTATTATACTTTTAGCAGCATCAATAGACACCTCTTATATAACGGTTAAAAACAAACCAACAGTCCAAAACGGTTGGGCTCTACTGGGCCCTATAGTACATGCCAAGCCAAAACAAACTAAATACATTACAAAATGAAATACCATGCTATTTAACTACGTCCCAAACATACTTCCAAAATTTAGCTCATTCATGCTCACTATCTTGAGCACTACTTGAAAATAGAAGAAAAGAGTAGGATGAGCTTCAACATGCTCAGTAGGGAAATTTATCTATTTTCTTACCCTTTTTCCTTGTGTTTATGGAAAATACGTGATCTTTTCAAAACACCAACCCTGGCTGAATAAACAAATATATCCGCTGAAATAAAACGTACGTGTATAAAATTACAAATAGTTTGTTTTTAAAACACATACATATACACATACAAAGAGAATGCATCTCTAAAGATACCCGGTGACCGACCGTACTACTAAATAAATACTATTTAATGAGATACTCACGTAAACTGGAGTATTCCCTGCACGGGTTTAGGGACTTGCACCCAAGGTTAACTCCACGGCGACCCGATTCCCTCGGTCTCGACAAAGTTTATTGAAAAACCTTCCAGCCAGAATATTTTTCACACAAATATATGCACATATATATTTTAAAAACTAGGTCTACCAAACCTACGAATCCAATTTCATATGGAATAAAATAAAATAAAATAAATAAAAAAAAAAAAAAAAAAAACCACAATTTTATACATATTATCTATTTAGAAGACTAGGTCTGTCGGATCAGGTCTACCAAACCAGGTCTGCTCAGCTAGGTCTGCCGAACCAAGTCTACCAAACAAGGTCTACAGAACCAGGTCTACTAGACAAGGTCTACAAAACCAGGTCTGCCGAATTAGGTCTGCTAAATCAGGTCTACCGAACTAGGTCTACCAGATCAGGTCTGCTGAACCAGTTCTACCAGACAAGGTCTACAGAACCAGGTCTACCAGATTAGGTCTGCTGAACCAGGTCTGTCAAAACCAGGTCTACCAGACCAGATCTGCTGAACCAGGTCTACTAGACAAGGTTTACTGAACAACAATTTTTTTCTAAAAATTCCATTCTAGTGGAAATCTCATTTTCAAATACCAAACTTGTTGAAAATCTGTATTCAACACAAATCCATTTTTATTTGAAAAAAACAAGTTTTAAACATGTATTCAAGAACATATACATACAAAATATGTTCAAAAACCCATAAGAAAATATGTAAAATTCCCCTACCTCGAGATACCGTGATTTTCTAGCAAATCGAGACCCACCAATTCATTTGGCAGCAATTTGTGAGCTCAAAATCCTTCCTCGAAGCTTTATTTCACTAAATTTGGTCAGATCTTTGACTCTAACTTCACTGAGACTAGTGATTTCCCTTCTTCTTCTTCTCACCCTCTTCTCTTTTCGATTGCTCCCATTTTTCTCTCTCCCTCTTTGTTTTCTTTTAAGACTTGGAAAAAGTGAGAGGAAAAGTGGGTGTTTATACTTGGTATTTATCCATCACGTGACTTTCTAGAGAATTCTTACTTTTGTCATGACATTGCCTACGGATTCTAACCCACAACTATCTAGATCTACAGTGAATACACTGTATGGTTGATCTGACCTGGTGCATTGCTGATTTGACCTGAGGTGCTGAGTAGAGCTGACCTCAAGTCATGTAGAGCTGAGGTGCTGAGTAGAGCTGACCTCAAGTCATGTAGAGTTGAGGTGGTTGGGTAGAGCTGACCTGAGCTCACACGAACTGTAGCTCTGCTGAGGTGTTCATACCAAGCTGATTTGAGGTCTACCGACAAGCTGGTCAGGTCTACTCCGCAAGGCTTATTCGAAGAAGGTGAACTGAGGTCTATTGTTTTTTTGGCCAAAAATATTTTTATTTAAATACTCTTACAACTCCATAATTTTTACATAAAATTTTAGGACATTACATAGGCGGTGGGACTTTGCTAATTTTCAGCATTCTCTACATTCTTACTGCTGTGGCAGTAGCCTGACCGCTGCGGTGGTGGATCTTGTGATCTTGAAACCTTATTTTTTCATAATTTCTTCACCGTTTTTCCATCGTTTTCGCTCGTTTTTTGCTTGTTTGCTTCCCTACACTTGATTTATTTAAAAACAAACTAAAACACAATTAAATATAACTAAAGCACTTGAAAACTACCAAATCCGATTTAGAAGTAGATCGGTATTTTACACCTATCAAATACCCCCAAACTTGAAATTTTGCTAGTCCTTGAGCAAAACATCCTAACACTAAATTAAACTAACTACACTAATTAATTATGACTAATCTAAAAATGAAAAACTTTAACAAAGAAGAAGTATATGCATGCGAGTTCCAAATTCAATCGAAGAAATCAAGTTGGTCCTCCCTCAACAGCTCTCCATCGGATCAAGTTTGGGAAATAATACACATCAAGTGGCGTTCTAGAATTTCAACACTCAATATCAATAAAAATCATTCTAGATCCATTTGAAATGTGTGTGTGATAGAGCTCAAATGTATAACTAACCAAACTCTGGATTGGATCATTCAATAGACAAATTCATGACTTAAACCATAAAGGATTCAGGAAAACCATACGCTTGATTGAGCTCGACTATCCACTAATGTAGGTTCGGACATTCTCAAAGATCAATAGGGCTTGGTTTGGCTTTAGAGAATGACTAAGGGTATCACAGGAATAGAAAACAAAAAATCGTTAAGATAAAACGATACTCGAGGTACAAACGCTTGTCGCTATCACTCTCTTGTAACCCCATATTGAAAATACAACCCTGAACAAGAATTTAAGAACTTTGTATTCATTTGTCACAAGAAACGGAATTAAAAACTATATTCACATAGTTTTTTTTTTTTTTAGACACATAACACACTCCTAAACTTATTCGAATTTCTAAAATTTTTTAGGAGTGTGCAAAAAGGAATTTAAGAGAATGACAAGTTAATACACTAATACAAAATCAATAGAAATTCATTCGGAACCCCGCCTGCTCACTTTAAGCAGCATAAACTAATGCTAACTAGATTTCACTCAATTTTGACTTTTAGGCTTAGCAACAATGGTTTGGAAAAAAATTAATTGGAAAAAGTATAGAAACGAGTTCAGAATTGAAATGGTTATCGGCTTCGATAGGGTAATGAGGGATAAAAAAATTCAGGTTAGCTTCAAAACGTTCAAGCGAAAAAAATGAAGGCCTAAATCATGCCTCCGGAATTACCTTACCTAGGATTTCTCCTTTAAGTCTACCCCAAATCAAGTTCTAGATTCCTCATTTGTGTCATGAACTTATACTGAATAATCAACGTCAAATCATTCAAATAGTTATACATTGAGTCCATACGATTGTGCGATTTAAGGATCATAATAATTATTACCTAATCGACATGCTAAGCACACAAAATACACATGAATGACATCATCCTCGACCTCGATATACAATTAGGAGATAATTTTTATCATCGGGAAATGGCCCTAGACAAATTCAACAATTCATCAAGCATATACGACTTCATACATAAACAAAACTATATTAAATCTAAATAATAACATACATAAACTAAACTAAGCATTTAACAAGCATATACAAAAAATTAAAATAACGCTTAACTAAAAATTAAAGTTTTGCATACAAAAAATATTTCCACATCCTTTACATCTTTCTTTAACAACACAAAACGTGATGTACACTCCCCCCAAACTTAAAAACAAGTAGTGCCCTTACTGACTAAGTAGTGAACCCAATAACAATTTATAGCAATGACAAGTAAAATTGGGTGCCGACACATACCTAGGTGTTAAGACGTAAAAGTCTCACCCCTTACCATTCGATGGGAGGAAAGTCATCACCACCACTATCACATCGGAATGGAAATTGTGGCGGTTGCAAGAGGGGTTCATCATCATTTACACTAATAAATTAAATTACAAAGAGAGAAACAAAGAGAGAAAGATCAAATCTTAAAGTGGAATGATCCACTGTCACCGAAGATCGATCCGCCAATGTTTTCTCTTCTCCAAATGATGGTTCTCTTCTTCAAGAATGGCCAAGGATCACCTCCTAAGGTTAGGGGCATCCAACAGTGTCCATCCCTCCTAAGAGGCTTTAATGGAAGTAGGAGCATGGGTATTTATAGGTGCAAGACTTCAAAATATTTGAAAATATCTTCTTTCTGTTTGCAGAGTGACCGCCATGGTGGTGGGGATCAGTGCCGCGGTGATGAGGATGTTGGCCAACTTTCTAAAATCTTTGATTGCTCATCACCTAGGTGGTGGGATTCACCGCCTAGGCGATGAGTAAGTCGGTTCAACCTTTGCCGTGGCGGTGAAACAACTTCCAACTCTTTGCATTTTCACCACCTAGGTGGTGGCCATACCACCTAGGCGGTGGGACTTTGCTCATTTTCAGCATCCTCTGCATTCTCACCGTCGCGGCGGTGGATCTTGTGATCTTGAAACCTTGTTTCTTCATCATTTCTTCACCATTTTCCACCATTTTTGCTTGTTTTCTGCTTGTTTATGTCCCTACACCTAATTTACCTAAAAACAAAACAAAACGCAATTAAATATAACTAAAACACTTGAAAATTACCAAATCCGATTTAGAAGTAGATAGGTATTTTAACACCAATCAATTGGTGACCTCGACTTGACCATTTGCTTGAGATGACCTGGGGAGAAAAAGTACGTGCTGATCCTCAATCCCGAGCAGAGGTCGGATCATTGCCGAATTGCTTGTCGTTGTCCAAGATAATGGCTTTGGGGATGCTAAACCGGTAGATTAGGCTTTTCCAAATGAAGTCCTTGATATTGTCCTTAGTGATTTTGGCTAGGGGCTTAGCTTTCACCTACTCTGTGAAGTAATCGATCACCACGACTAGGAACTTCCTTTGGTCAGTGCCCTTGGAAAATGGGTTGAGAAAATCGATGTCGCATTGGGTAAATATCCAGGGACTGGTCATAGGAACTAGCTCGGTTAGTGGAGTGTGGGGGTGGGCGGCAAATCTTTGGTACTTGTCATATTTTTTTACGAATTCACTAGCATCTTCTAACATTTTTGGCCAATAGTATCCATGCCGGAAGAGTTTTTGAGCTAGGGATCTGCCCCCTGCATGGTCGCCGCATACCCTTTTTTGAACTTCTCATATTACGTAATCGGCCTCCTTATGTCAGAGACAGCTAGAGTAGGGGCCTGAAAAGAAATTTTGGTATAACACTCCACCAAGGAAAACGTAACTCGCAGCCCAGTATTTCATCCTTCTAGCCTTAACTTAGTCGTTTGGCAGTATTTTCTTTTTGAGGTAATCCTTGATTAGGCCCATCTAAGACAGCTCAGTACTGAGCGTACATATGGTTGCGACCTCATCCGACGTTGTCGTGCTTAACTCTGAAAAGTACTCTACAAGAACGATAATTTTCAGGGTATATTCCATACTTGAGGCTAGGTTAGCTAGGGTGTCTGTATGCTTATTTTATTCTTGGGGAATCTGCTTGATTTGAACATTTTCAGAGTCTTTTATCAATACTCTTACTATCTCTAGGTAGGCGACCATGCTCGAGTCCTTGGCTAGGTAGTCACCATTTACTTAATTGACCATGAGCTCAGAATCGCACATGACCCGGAGAGTCTTCACGTCAAAATCCAATGCTAACCTTAGCCCAGCAAGTAGGACTTTATACTCCACCTAATTTTTTATGGCTTGAAATCCTAACTGGAGAGCGTATTCAACCTCCTCCTTACTTGGGGCTATGAGGACCATCCCGGCCCCACAATTGCCCTAATTGGAGAAACCATCGATGAACAGGTTCTAAGAATCTGGCCCCAGGTCAGTTCTCGTGCTAGGGTACTCACCGACCTCTTTGCAAAGTGGAGTAGTCTTCTCAATTAGTTATAGGTTGGTACTCGTCTCTTTGTCTGGGAAGGTTAGCTCGACGATAAAATCAGCTAAAACCTATCGCTTGATTGTTGTCCTGGGCTAGTAGTTGTTATGAAATTAGTCGAGCTCGAGGCTATACTTTTTTAACCACCCAAAGACATCGGGGGAATGGAGGATTTTCCTTAGTGGCTGATCAGTTAGAACGACGATGGTGTGGGCCTGAAAATACTGTTTTAGCTTTCTTAAGGTGATCAATAAGGCATACGCCAATTTTTCAAACTGCAAGTATTTGGTTTTGGTGTCTATGAGGACCTTGCTGGAGTAGTATATCGGGCTTTGAGTTCCATTCTCCTCTCGCACAAAGGCTGCGCTCACCGCCGTGGTGGATTCCGAGATATAGTAGAACAAATCATCTCATCTTCTCAATGTACTGAGCAGAGGAGGCGAAAAGAAGTACCTATTGAGCTCTTGAAATTCCTTTCACACTCCTCGGTTTACTTTAATGCCTTATTGCCATTAAGGACTTTGAAAAACGAAAGGCACTTCTTGGAGAATTGGGAAATAAAGCGATTAAGTGCTACCAGCCTCCCCATGAGCGTTTGAACCTCTTTCTTGTAGTGTGGTGAATCCATCTTGAGTACAATGCGGATTTGATCAGGGTTAGCATTAATATCGCACTGGGACACCATAAACCCGAGGAACTTACCCGCAGACATTCTAAATATGCATTTGTTGGGATTAATCTTTTTGCAATGAACTCAGAGCTTGTCGAAGCAGGCTTGGAGATACCCAAGGTAATCTTGAGCTCAACTTCTTTTAATCAAAATGTCATCGATATATACCTCCATGGTCAGGCCGATCTTCTTTTTGAATATTTTGTTGACTAATCATTGATATGTTGCTCTGGCGTTCCGTAGTCCAAACGGCATGACCTTGTAACCGTAAGTTCCTAGGTCTGTGATAAATGAGGTTGCTTTTATCAGAAGAATACATCAAACTTTGATTGTAATCGGTATATGCATCAAGGAAGCTCAACTGTTTATATCTAGCAGTGGCATCTATGAAGATGTCTATCATTGGCAGGAGGAATAAGTCTTTTGGGAAAGTTTTGTTCAAATCTTTGAAATCTATGCAAACGCGCCATTTATTATCAGCCTTAGGAGCAAGAACTACATTAGAGAGCTAGTCCAAGAACTTGACTTCTTCCATGACGTCGAACTTAATGAGCTTATCATTCTCCTCCTTGATTATCTTCTACTGATCAGGGTGGAACTTTATCGCTTCTGTTGGATTGGAGTATAATGCACATTGGCATACATTCAGTGCATAACCACCTTAGGATCGATCCTTGGGAGCTCATTGTAGGACCAAGCAAAGACATCGTAGTTCTTTCGTTGCAGGTCGATGAGCTAGTCCTTTGCTCGGGGCTGATCCTAGCACCTATTCTAGCAGTCCTTCATTCGATAGAAGAGTGGAGGGGTACTTCCAAGAGATATTCATGAGGTCAGGGCCCGGGCACTTCCTCGCGGGGATCGTCGATTGGTATGAGCCCGACATCACCATCCAGAGCCATGAGCTTAGGATATCCGAGCTGAATTTCACTGAGTTTGGGTACGGCCGGTAATTTCTATTTCTTCTTCTTTGGTGCCCTTCTAGCACATGCTCTAATAGATTCTTAATCTCCCCGTACTTCTCCCACCCCATGATCGGTAGGGAACTTCATCATTTGGTGGTAAGAGGAACAAACGACCCTCAAGACGGCTATAATCGGATGTCCCATAATCATGTTATAGGGTGAGATCCCTCTGTGCTCTTCTCGGCGATCATTGTCCTTGAATTGGGGCTCTCTATTCGCCTTACGGACATAGCTTCCAAGGTAGCCCCTTCTTATGTGTGCCTCTATCTCCTCCTTGAATTGGGAGCAATCCTAGGTAAAATGACCCCAGTCTCGGTTAAACTCACAATACTTGTTGACAGGCTTGCCCATGGGCTTTTCTCTCAGGGGAGGGGCAGGTGGGAAGATTCTTTTCTTGGAGTTTTTAACAAAAATTGTTGCGATTGAAGCCATCAGGAAGGTGAATTCTTGTTGTCGATGCCCGGGGGTGGGAGAGGTCTTCGATCCCCGGGCAAAGGTCCGAATCGCTACTTAGTTTAAAACTTTCGAGAGCCTTGAGATCGGCTCGGTCCTTCTTCAGCCTGCCTTTTCTTCTTCTGAATCTTTTTATGGTTTCTCTTCACGATGTCTCTCAGATTGGCCTCATAGAAATTAGTGCCACGGTCCAGGGGCAAAGCAAAATTTTGGTACGGTGTACGGGTAGAGATCGTAGGACAACCTTCAATGTCTCAACCCATTAATGAAGGTGTTCAAGGCCACTATATCTGATAAATCCTTACAGGCGATTGTCTCATTATGAAACCTATCCACGTAATCTCCCAAACGTTTACTGACCTCCTAATAAAGTGCTAGGATGTGAGTTATGGTCTTTCTCTTTCATCGGGAGCAGCTGAATTAAGCTAGGAAGAGCTGTTTGAGTTGGGAGAAAGTAGAGATCGAAGTTGGGGCCAGATCTCGAAACTATGTTTGGACTGTTCTGGCAAGAGTGAGGGGGAAAGACTTATATCACACTGCCACTAAGGCCACGTGCATGTCCATATAGGATATGAAGATTGAGAAGTAATTCACTGGGTTGGAGGTTCTGTTATACAGTTCTATCTGGGGGTGAAGAAATTTATTTGGAACCACCTAGTCCACAATATCATTCGTGAAAGGTGACCTCACCTCATCAGGGAGCCAAGCTGTCTCTCTTTGTTCCTGGTGGAGAGTTGCTTCTACTTCGGCAAGACAGTGTTCCACCATAACTTCACCTTTGGGCCGTGCCACGACTTGGCTGGAAGTTGCCCAGGCCCTTTATCTCCGGGCTAGTGGGGAATGAGAGTCAACCTCATTAGCGCGATGGACCTTGTGCACAGACCAGGCAACATGGTTGGGCACTTTAACTAGTAGGGGCCCTAGATTTGTCTCCCTTACTTCTCGGTTATAGGGTTGAGGTCGTCCCCAAGGTAGATGTCCATGAGAGTGGATCACATGATCTCTTGACTTTTGGGGGTTGGTCCCTTCCCGCTGCAGTCTAGAGAACCAGTCCCCCTGTACGGGGGTTAGCGATAGACAGGAAGGGAGGACTAGAAAATATTATGGAATTCGCTAAGGTGGCATTCCAAGTTGTCGATTCTTGATGTTTCAACGGCCCTAGACGTTTGGCCTACCACGACGCCTGAGGGCGGAGCTAATGGGCCCGCTTAGCTCACATCCGGCCTAGGGATCCTTAACATTTCTTGGTTCGGGTTGTTATTCACCACGACATTCTGATCTCTTCGCTGAATGATCTGACCGGACCTTGTGATCATCAAATCTTGGCCGAGCATGGAGTTGATGACCTGAGGAGGCTTTTTGTAACTTTCCCACAGACAACGCCAAACTATTGGTGTCAGAAAATAGGTTGCACTCACAGTATGATCTAGTCAGAATCCACGTGGAGAGTCATTGATGATCTGGAGATGATCTAGGTGGAGGAAATGTTTAGAGTCCTTTTATCTCTGAGTTTTGCAAGCTGACCGAGCTAACTTGGGGTCGTCCGTCCTGAGCTACATATTGTTACCTACACAAAGGACCCACCAGGGTTGTGCCCGGCGTGTCCCCTCTGGTGTGAGAGTAAGAGCTCGTGGGGAGAAATTTATGAATGATTAGTGTTTAGGAGATTAAGGGCCTTAAGCTCGATTATCAACCTTAACATGATGCATAGTGGAGAAAAAGAGTGCGTGAATGGATTAGAGCTATGGGCTTGGGCTTTTCAATGTTGATGGTGAAGTCCATGGGTTGCGCTGTTAAGACAACGGATGAACTAGCCCGAACATTAGTACGGACGCTGAGGTGAGTATACTGACTAGAGCTTCGTCTGTTGGTTCCTTCTTGATCGTAGAAAACTCTTAGTCGATGATCATCCTAGTCCTTTAAAATGACCGACCTACGGAAATCGAGCTGAAGGAGAAATAAGTTGTTCAGGTCGTTGATGACACGTCATATGCCGGTCTACGTGGCAGACTTAAGTGGAGCAGTTTGGAGGTCGGTTGGTTTTTAGCCACATTAAATATAAGTTGCATTTATGACTTCACGTATATATTTTTTAGCCAACAACTCTCCCTTATCACCTCATATGCTCGATTTACTTAGGTGGCATTTGGTTAGTGTTCTTACTTTTCTGAGTCCAACTGGAATGGGTTGGGTTGAGTTGAATTTTTTTTTGTGTTTGGCGGCGGTTGGACGGCGGTGGCGGCAGCAGTGGTGTCAGATTGTGGTCGGACGGCCAGACGTCGATAACTGCGGTGGTGGCCAGACGGTGGCCGACAGAGGCGGACGGACGGCGACGCACGGTGTCCGGCTACGGTCGCTGAACGGCGGGCGGCGGCAGTGGATAGTGGCGGGTGGTCGACTGACAGTGGCCGGAGTTGAGAACTTTGGGTTGAGTTTTTTGGGTAAAAAAAAAATAAGTTTTTTTTTTTTTTTTTTTTCTCATTTCCTTAAGGTTGTGTTTGGGTAAGGGATTTGTAGGGGGAATTTCATTTAGTTAAGGGATTTCAAAATCATTTTTTAATGAATTCCGTGTTTGGGAAGTGAAAGGATTTGAGGAGAGTGGATTTGTCAAATCTTTTGAAGAGTGAAATGAAGGATTTGGAAATACCTTTGGGAGAGCTTGCATTTGCCAAATCCTTCCCTTTCTCTTTTTTTTTTCCCTTTTTTTTTTTTTTCCTTTTCTTTTCTTCTCATTCAAGCTTCTTCATCGTCACCGTCGTTTTCTTCTGATTCAACATTTTGAAACGTTTTTTTTTCTTCTCATTCGACGTTTTCGAACAACGAAATCGATTTCATTTTCGAAATCGAAATCGAACAACGAAATAGGGTTAGAAATCGATTTTGTTTTCGAAAGACGAAATCAAAATCGATTTCATTTTCGAAATCCAAATCGAACGGCGAAATAGGGTTCGAAATCGTCGTCTGCTTCTTCATCGTCGCCGTCGTTTGCTTCTTGAACGTCGCCATTGTCTGCTTCCTGACAAAATCTCAATTTCGTTTTCGAATGACGAAATCGAAATCGAACGACGAAATAAGGTTCGAAATTGATTTCATTTTCGAATGATGAAATTGAAATCGAATGACGAAATAGGGTTCGAAATCGATTTCGTTTTCGAATGACAAAATCGAAATCTGATTTCGAAATCGAAATCTGATTTCGAAATCGAAATCAAACAACGAAATTGTGGTTTGTTCTTGGATTTGTTCATCATGGTTTGTTCTTTGAAATCGAAATCGTGGTTTGTTCTTCGATTTCGAAGTGGTTTTTCGATTTGTTATTGGATTTCAGAAATGGGATTTGTTCTTCGATTTTGTCAGGGATTTGTTCGTCGCCTCTGTTTTTTTATTTTTTTATTTATTTTTTTAAGAAATTGGATAAAAATAGAACAAAAAAAAAAGATTATCCAAACAACGGATTTGTGAAATGAAGGGATTTTAAAATCCAAGATTTTAAAATTTCTTCATTTCTCAAATCCCTTGAATTTATCAAATCCCTTACCCAAACACAACCTAACATTTTGAGAATCAATTCCTATTTTTTGAGTTGGATTGAGTTGAGTTTTGAATTTGCCAAACGCGTTCTAAAAAATCAAACTTAAAATTTTTGGGTTGAATTGGATTGAGTTGGGTTTGGTTGGGAACACTAACCAATCGGGGCCTTAATCTATGCTCGAACGACTTCGTTAGAGACCATTACCGCGAGTCTTTGTATAGGTTTAGCCAGACAAGATTCTTCCCAACCCCAACGCCACATTCTTTACCCAATGATTATCTGATCGACATTTCAGATTGTTGATCAGTCTTTTCTTCCTTTGTCTTTTGGTGCGTAAGTTTTGTTTAACAAAATTTAATTTATTTTTTTAAAGTCGGCCAATCCATACAGTGATTTCTGAAAAACTTGATGCTAAGACTTTATGATTTAATCCATTGTAAATTTTTACAAAATGAGTTGTTTTGTTAGTATTTATTTTTGGGTGCGTGAGTTGGGTGGGGGGGGGGGGAATTTGCTGTTGGCCCTGTGAAAATGTCAAACAATCTCCCACACTCGTGGCTGGGGATTGAATCTCATTCCACACATATTTGAGTGTGAGATTCCAATCTCATTTGTTCGAAGGGTGCGTGAGTCGAGAATGTGTGTGTGAGTCAGGTGCGTGAGTACAAAGGTGTTATGATAATAAAAAATAAAAAATGATAACAAATCCATTATTTTATTAGACTAAATAAAATATATTACCGTTTTATTTTAATAACAATAAATGACCCCCCATCCATACAATCGGTCCATTCTTCATTCAATCCCTGAAATAAATGCAAGGTCAAAGGAGTGGGGTAAACTACAATTGCCCTTTTGTTTTTATAACAATAAATGACACCTATCCAAATTATTGGTTCATTCTTCATTGAATCCCTGTAAGGGGCATCTAAGTCTCACATGTAGTGGAACAGGGGTGCCTTGTAGTATTGAATGAACGGTATTCTGATCCTCATTAACTACATAATCAGCGGACCACATATTCAGCGGACCACAATCAACACGAATTTAAGAGTTGTTAGGCTAACCTAGTTTATTACATTAGTTCTACAAATCTCAACATATTTTAATTTGACATATCATATTATTTTTCGAGACTATCAATCACTCATTCAACTCAAGACTATCTAGTGTGTCCATTAATGAAAAGTTGGCCCGTTTCGTAACCATTTCTGTTCCTATCCCATGCAGTGGAATGAGAATGAGATGAGCATTATGTTTCTTTTTTGGGAGTAGAATCGCGTTCGGTAGCGATAATTTTTTTTTTTTTTTGTTTTGGAAACAGAATCGCATTTGGTAACGATTTTATCCTAAAATCCAGATTTTTTTTTTTTTTTTTTGTTTTGGGAACATTTTTTTTTTTTTTTTTTTTTTTGTTTTGGCCGGACGGCGACGGTCCCGAGAGGTGGCCGGACGGTGGGCAGCAGGCAGTGATCGGACGGTGGACGGCTGGCGATGCTGGAGGTAACCGGTGACGGTTGCCGGAGATGGCGGCCAACCGGCGACGGTAGCCCTCTTTAAGTTTTGGGAATGGGATGAGAATTTTTAAAAATATTTTTTTTTTGGTTTTTAAATCTTAAGAAAAAATAGACACAATTCTCATTTTAGAATGAGATGAGAATGGAAACAAAAAAATTAGAGTAGTTATCAAACGCTATGCTCAATAAAAATTAAAAATAAAATAATTTTTTTTGGAATGAGAGTGATTACAAAATGGGCTTAATGTTTAAAATCTCATTTCTCAGCCATTTGTTAAAAAAAATTAAAAAAATCATTGTATTTCACGTAAACCAATGACACGGTGTACCTACTAAAAGATTATTATTTAGCTTTAGAGATTGAAGACAAGAACCCTTAAAACGATGAAGTTTTTATTTTTTATTTTTTAAAAGGGTATTTGTCTCTTGATTCTCCTGTTAATTTATTTAAAATCACAAACATTTCTTATTATTGATAAAATATCAGCCAATTTTTTATCATTATGGGTCAAACATTTAGTTCCTCTCTAGGTAAGAATTTTTTTTGACATGATAACTTTACCATTAACAACATAATTAAATAATTAAAAACAAAATACATAATATCCTTTTATTTATTTATTTATTCTTTATATATATATATATATATATATATATATATATATATATATATATATATATATATATTTTCCCGTAACTTTTTACACTAACACATCCCTATTTTGAAAAAAGAAATAATAAAAAAATTCAACCCATTCTTTTTTAACAAATTTAAAAAAAAAAAAAAAAAAAAAAAAAACTTAAATTGCTGGCAACCCTCACCCCCACCGCCATAGGGTGGTTGTTGTTGTTTCTTCTTCTCCTTCTTCTTCTCTCTCTAGATCTGTGCTCCGCCACAAATATGAGAGAGAGAGAGAGAGAGAGAGAGAGAATGGTGGCGGTAGAGGGTGAGGGAGTTGTGGGGGTAGTGTGGTTGGGTTGGGGGAAAGTAATTTTTTAAAAAATTTGGAATATATATGTGTGTAAGTGTGTGTGTATATATAAGAGAAAAACATTTGTGTCTTTTTGTCAAAAAATAGACCAAAGTAGTTGACTGTTATTTAATAAATGATATAACAAATTTGTAGTTTTAAACAAAATAACAAAGAGGTAAATATATAATAACTACTAAAAAAAAATGTACAAAGAGTTTCAATAAATTATTAAGGTTGCGGTTGATTGGTGTTTTTATTTTTCTATTTCCACTTCCAATAAATTAATTGGGATGAGAATTTTGTTTTCGTTCTAAAGTATTCTGGGAATAGAAACATTTTGCTAATGATCATCATCTAGAAATTGTTTATTTTATATGAGAACAAAAATAAGAAACATTTTTTGTTGCAACATTTATTTATTTTTTCTTTTAAATGTAAGGTGGCTAGCAGGGTGGTGGTGTCCAATAGAGGTGGTGGCCGGCGGGATGATAGTAGCTAATGGGGGTTGTGGCTGACAGGGTGATGGTGGGAATAATTTTTTGGGAATGAATAATAATTAATATTTTATTTATTTATTAGATTTTTAAGGAATTCACGAAATATTCTCAAATTATTATAAAATTTTTAGAACATAAACGTATTTACCAAAACGCATTTTTTTTATATTAATTCTAAAATTTTGATAGAAAGAATAGAAATAATAATGAAACGATACCCGTATATGAGTGCCAGTAAAGTTAGGATGGGTCAACTATGGAAAAAAAAAAAAACTGAACCGATGGGTAAACAAGCGAAATCGAACCGAATGGTCCGTTTTTTAAACCAATAAAATGATTTGGTTTTGAAATCAGAAACTGAATCGGTTTTAAGTTTGGTTTTGATTTTGGGATAATAACCGTGAAACTGAATTACGAAACCAAACCACGAAATCAAACCTTGTAACTAATATTTTATATATATTTTTATGATATATATATAAACAAAAATATAACTAAAATATAAAAGATAAATTCCCAGAAATCGAACCAAACCACAAATATTTTTATCTTTTATATTTTAGTTATGTTTTTGTTTATATATATAAAAAAATAACGGTCTGCGTTTTTTCGGTTTTGATTTTAGTTTTATTTTTCTTTTTGATAAAATTGAAAAATCTTAAATGGTTTCGCAGTTTTGCGATTTTGGTTTGATTTTGTATGAAGTTAAATGGTTCAGTTTTAAAACCGTTTAAAAAAATCAATGATTTTAATTGTAGCTTTGGTTTAAGATTTTGTATGATGTTAAATGCTTCGGTTTTCAAATGGACGGTTTTAATTGTAGGTTTGGTTTAATGTAGATGTAATGGACCCAGACCGAAATATTGACATCCAGTTCACCTAATCCCTGTTAATATGGGTGGAGAACCAAAGGCCATCTAGATTTGAGATATGGCGAGATTCAACCCAAACCAGTACATGAATAGACACTTTATTTGCATTTGTAGAAATAAATGCATGGATCTGTTTTGTGCCTTTTCTAAAAATCAAGAAAGTACTAAAGCACAATTTAGTAATGCTTAAGTAGTTTTTAAAATAAAAAATTGTCTTGGAAAAAAATAATTTTACTTCAAATCAAAAGAAAGAAATTGTGCTCGACAATGGAAGAGAATATCTTAGTATTATTCCTAAGAATTTTAAGGAATTCATGAAATACTCAAATTATTTTTAAAATTTTGAGAACAAAAATAATTTTTTGTATATTAATTTTAAAAGTTTAATTGAAAGAATAGAAACAATAATGAAACGGTGCCCGTTTATGAGTGCCAGTAGGTTAGGATGGGTCACCTATGGCAATAAAAAACGAACCAACGTGTAACTAAGCAAAACTGAACCGAATAGTCTGGTTTTGAAACTGACTAAATAGTTTAGTTGCGGTTTTGATTTTGAAATTAGCAACCGAAACAGTTTTAGTTTTAGTTTTGGTTTTGGTTTTGATTTTGATTTTGATTTTGGGATAATAACCGCAAAACTGAACCGCATAACCCAACCGTGTAATTGATATTTTACATATATTTTATGACATATATTCTCTCAATTTTTTATATATTTACAGTTTAACCCCTAATATATATATATAAATTATTTATTTACACTTAATCCTTCCCATGGATGTGTGTTAGGGTTAGTTTCGCGATTTTTTTTTTTTTTTTTTTTTGGAATTTATGTTTTATATTTTAGTTATGTTTTTGTTTATATATAAAAATAATGGTTCGTGATTTCGCGGTTTTGATTTTGTTTTTTTATAAAATTGAAAAATCTTAAATGGTTTTGCAGTTTTGTAGTTTTAGTTTTGATTTTGTATAAAGTTAATTGATTTAATTTTAAAACCGTTTAAAAAATCGATGATTTTAATTTGATATATGTCTACCAATTTTGAATTTGCTCTTATATAAAGCCATGCCGTAATGGGTGGAGAACCGCAGGCCATCTAGATGATAAGACCACATTCAGCCCAGTACATGAATAGTTTTTAAAAAAAAAAAAAAAAATGGCTTAAAAAATATAATTTTACTTAAAATCAAAAGAAAGAAAATAATGTGCTCAAGAATTGAAGAGAATATCTTAGTGTTATCTATATAAATAATCTTTTAATTAAAAATAAATAAATTATTAACTGCAAACTAATTGATACCTTTAATTTTTTTAAATAAAAAAAATTAAAAAATGTTATCGAACATAATTTTTATCTTTTTTTAAATAAAAATATTTTTGAAGCACTGTACCATAAAATAAGTGCAATATATTAGATTAGTAATAATCATGTTTATAAAGTGTAGTATTAATTGCTGTAAGAACAAAACATTTTAAAGTCAATTATGAATGTAACGGCATTACATGTGGGTAGAAATAATGATTGAAGATTTAGCAGTGGACCACAAATCTAATTGTGGCACCAAATTGATTAATTAGCCAACAGAGTGGTGGTTGCTGATTTTCGTTTTCCCATTAATTCGCCCTTACATGCCCTGCCACTCCAACGCAAGTACATAAATACCATAAACAATTAGTTTTAGACCATGCGGATGTGGAACAATTATTGACTAGGATATTTTTGGACTTTACCGAGTCTGCATCTAGGCCCTGGTCCTGTGTCCACTATCGCTAACAGTTTCTCCGAAGGCTTGACTAAAGGTCCACGGGCTTTTCCAGATGGACTCAAAAGCCCAAGCCTATTAATATGCAATTTTACTATGCAATTTCATTTTCTATAAATTTTGGAATAAATCAACGCTATAAGATGATGTGAATTTCACTATTTAATACTTGAAACAAACCTTAATGCTTATTTTTCTAAATTAAAGCATATTGAATTCTTCCCCCTTCCCCACCCCCCGAGATCTTATTCTCGCGTCGGAGGAGCTTTCCGAGAAATCTTTGGCCAGGTTATGTAATACCCCAAAAATTTATATTTTGAAAATATTATTTTATATAAATTTAATTTTTTTTGGTATTCTTTTGTAAATTTATGTATAAATAAATATTTGATTCTTTTGGAGAGATAAATGTAATTATTGAATTTAACACGAATTATTTTATAATTGTGGGGTATTAAGTATAATTCTTTCAAATTTTACAAAGTAAGTCACTTATTTGTGGTTAATAATTAAAGGAATTAAAGAAAAGAAGAAGAAGACCACACATATATATATATATTCGTAGGCAGACACGTGTCATGTTAAATAATAATACTAATAGTACGATCATGAGCTTTCTTTATATATAAATACACACGTATATATTAGAGGTTTTTGCGGTTGCTTTTGGTTAAAAAAAAAAAGAAAAAAGAAAAAAAAAGAAAAGGGGGAATCAAAAAGAAAAAAAGAAGAAAACACAGGAATATGGGAACAGAAACGCTGACCAAACGACACATATATGTACACGTCTCTTTTAATTTGCGGTCGAAGGAAACAAATACTCTCAAATAAATAAGTGAAATTGTACCACGTCGAATTCGGTTTCGGATTTCAAGTAGAATTTTTAACTCTTTTAAAATATGTATTTAATCTCTCTACGTAGTGTATGGTCTATGCTCTTACTGTTATAATGGTTGTCTTGTATAAGATATTGTGATCACGTATTATGTGAAAATTATATGGGAAACATGTTTATATGTTTATTTCTTGTATTAATTAGATACACGTATTAGAGGGTTTGAAATTCTACTGAGCGTTGGCTCACAACACCACAGTTTTGATTGCAGGGTCGACGATAATGGAACGGCACAAGAATTTTGATTTTGATTTCTATTTAATTTGTAATAGTTGTAATTATTATTTAATGTTATAAAATCGACGCAATAATTCGTAAATCGATATTTATTGCCGTTACATTGTAAAATTTCTCAGATTTTTATAGAATAAAAATATTGGTCTATTTGGTTAAAGTGTTGATTCTCCAAGAGGAGAAACCGCGTGGTGGCCCTGGAAAATCGGGTAGTTACAAAATGGTATCAGAGCGGGTTTACGACTACCCTAGGCAGGGATTATAGTACCTATTACTTATAATAAGTGAAGTAATACTTAATAATAATAATTTTCGTATAATATATGAATTCAAAAACTAAAATAAATAAATGAATCAATAAATATGAAATTAAATACACTGTGCTAAGTGTGTATTTGGAAATTTCCTTCATGAAACCAAAGAAAATGAAGTTTAGACACTTTGTATCCTAGAGGTTTGACCAAAATCTCACTTTGGTCTCTATAGTTTTAAGTGAACACATTGTTTACTTTGTGAATAGATAATAATGTATGTTTGTGTTGTTGTTCATTTTTGTGCTATTTTGTTTGGTTGATACGTTTCAAAAAAAAAAAAAAAAAAAAAACTTGATCCTTAAATTGTCAGTCGTATTAATAATATGAAAGTAGTGGGACATAACTATAATCATGTTGTTGAAACTGGGTTCGAAAAACAAAATTGATATGAAAAGTAGTATGGCCGAAACTGATAAAAACACCTTAAATAATACTTTCTCCGTGGTGTAAAATGAAAGTCCCTCGCTATTATAATTTTTCGTTAAAAAAAAAATATAAAACTAAACAACCATATCAAAATGTTAAAATTGATGATACCTCCATATATAAATCACTCGAGAATAGTTGCAATAAACAATATTGATTCCAAATGTGGGTATTAAACTACTACTTAAGATATCATAGGGATACATTGAAAACCAACTATTTTGGGTAAGGTATTTGAAACTAAAGTCAAAAGAATAGATTTGAAAAATCTCATAGAAAAAAAAAAGTTGTTGAAAAATATTATTTTGTATTTACATGTTATTAATTTATAAATTCTGCTTGTTATTTATTAACGGTTAACTTATTTGATGAATGTTGTGTTAGTCGTGGACTAAATGATTTGTCATTGAATTGAAAATATCAATTTAAATATGTGTACTGTCTTTTATATAAATGATCAAATTATATTTTTCGTATTAAACGATGAAAAAAAAATGTTGATGAAATGGACAATTTTATGATGATTAATGGATCAAGTAGAATTTTAAAAGGTGGAAAATGATTTTTATTATCATGCTATGCCATAGTCATCTCGTCAGGAGGTCATGTCTTGTAGGACGTTGTGTTGTGACCTGACATCAAGGCAGGTCTTGCTGGTGGTTGAATATGTTATTGATATATTGAGACCTGACAAGAGGGCAAATCCTGCAGGTAGTTGATTATGTTGTTGATATGATAGTTTATACCATTATATTGGTTCTTACCATTGGAGATATTGAATGACCCTAGAATTTAAATACATTATTTTATTGTGATGATAGTTGTGGAGTTTTATTTCGCCTCAGTGTGTGACTATATCTATATTATGCTTTGAAAAGTGATATTTGATAATTATACTTGATCCATAAATTATTTTTATATTTGAATACAGTACACCGATAAAGTGAGTGCATTGTCTTCTATATAAATTGTCAAATTATATGTTCGTACTAAAATGTGAAAAGAAATGGTTTATTAAAATGGATTATTTTATAACGTGATGCGGATCAAGTAAATTTCTAAATCTGAAAAGTGATTTTATTATCCGACTATGCCATAGTCGTCTCCTAAGGAAGGCATGTCCTGCGAGATGTGGTTGGTCCTTATAGAAGGGCATATCTTGTAGGATCCTCGCCTCCCTATTTTGCGGATCTAATTTTGGTAAACGATTCTAGTATCCATGTGAAAAAATATCTAATTTTGGTAAATGATTTTTATCTTTGATTTCTATATGAGATGTTAATCGCATTTTTTTGGAGATATTTAATTTGATGTAACTAATGTTACATGTAATATTCAAAGGGATAAGGGTGAAAAATTGTAACATCCGAGTTACATTCATGTTACATGTAACATTGTTGATGACGATGTTACATGTAACATCTATTTACACAAAACATCCAGGGTGTTGTGAAGATTATGTTATATGTAACATCTATTTTGAAAACAAATTGAGTATGTGTGTCCATGTGACAATGATTACATCTAGGGTATGGGTTCAAGATAATGTTACATGTAACATCTTTTTTGAAAAAGCATGAGAATGTTTGTGTATGTGGAAATGTTACATGTAATACTTCAATCGTTTAGTTCTCTGAGTTGGCAGTTTGTAAGTCTGAAAATGATGACAATTTTTGGCAGTTTGTATAATACCCCGAGAAATTTATATTTTGAAAATATTATTTTATATAAATTTAATATTTTTGGAATTGTTTTGTAAATTTGTAGTATAAATATATATTTGATAATTTTGGGGTTAAATGTTAATTTTAAATTGATTTTTATAAGTTTTGGGACTATTATGTTATTTAAAATATACTTTTAAAGAGTTTTGGGATATAATTAATATATTTTTTTTTATTTTAAGAGGGACATTTATGTAAATAAATAAATAAATAGATCAAAAGGTTTTCTTCGTAAAGAAGGAAACCAAATGAACCACACACACATATATATGAATTGTACAGGTTGACACGTATATGTGTCATAATATAATAAAAATAATAATAATATGTATATATATATATATATATATATAGTTAAAGTGATTAGGATTATGGAGAGTAGGAACATATCAAGTACATATATATTAAAGACTAGCGTATAACCCGTGCCTGAAGGCACGGACATAAAACATACATAATCTATTTGAACAATTATATCAATTTATTTTATTATTCAACTTTAAAATGTTGCATCAACAGAAACAATTACAGTCACAATAATACTTCAGGATAAACAATATTTGTCGTGGATAGAGATTCATATTCGGGAAGAAGTACACTTAATCGATCAAATGATGTACACCTTGATAAGGCCACATATAGTTGACTGTGACTAAAAACCGGTGTAGTCAAATCAACTCCAACAAATTTCACTGATTGTCCTTGTGATTTATTTATCGTCATAGCATACGCCAAACGAATTGGAAACTGGCGCCTTGTCATTTGAAAAGGAAATTCAGAAGACGATGGCGTCAAGGATATTCTCGGAATGAACGCCAAATTTCCTGCTTTATCCCCTGTCAATATTCGAGCTTCTATTACACGTAAAGAACACCTGACAACCATTAATCGTGTGCCATTACAAAGTCCATCACTTGGTGCGATATTTCTCAACAACATAACTGGACATCCAATTTTCAAATCTAATTTGAACGGAGGTAATCCTGGAGGATCTAAGGAATTCAAGTACTCGTTAGGATAACGATTTGTAATTTGACGATCGGCTCCATCATCTTCAGACATTTTATCTGCGGCCAGATATGTGATCATTTCTCCGGGAAAAATATTTAAAGCAGCTGAATTAATAGCACTAACATCGTCATTTCTTGCAGAAAGAATAGAACGTTCAGTTAGAAATGTAGGGGTAACAACACTGGGTATGCCTAGATGTGGATAAACTGAAGATATTAGTTCAACCACATTACGACAATTGTGTATGGTTGATGGCAACTGTACGATTTCATGCGGATCACTGCCAACCTATTTAAAGAAAAAAATAAATGTAAATGAATAATTTAGTATCAAAGCATATATAAGTAATCTATTACAAAATGCTAAAATATATTTAAATGAAATATTACCTGAAGTAAATATCTCGAAAACTCTACATTTTCAACGTTCCTACTATTTAGGCGCATGTTTAAATTCAAAGTTAAGACATGTATATCATTCCAAAGGTACGAACGTCTCAACGATGCTGCCACAATTTGTTGACGGACACCTTTAGGTATAACAGGTAGAATTTGCCGAAAGTCTCCTCCAAGAACGACCGTGATACCCCCGAATGGATTTGGATTACTGCAAATATCTCGTAGCGTACGATCCACAGACTCAACGCAGTACTTATGTTGCATCGGAACTTCATCCCAAATGATTAACTTTGTCTCTCTAAACAATTCGGCATGCAACGATTGTTTACTGAAATGACAAATTGAATTATCAAGAATATCTAAAGGGATGCGAAATGTGGAATGTGCAGTTCGACCTCCTTCAAGTAGTAGCGATGCAATACCGGACGATGCCACAGTAATGACAATATGACTGTTACTACGACATTTTGCTGTTATGGTATTATATAGAAACGTTTTTCCCGTACCAGCACAACCATTCAAAAAAAACATATTTCCTAAATTTCCGAACACTGATGAAGTGATTGATTCGTATGCAGCACGTTGGTCTTCATTGAGACGATCAATATTACACTGCACATTCCTTTGTTGTGCTTCACTTTGCATTTGACGATGTTCCCATATCAATCTATTTCCAACTACCATATTCCAATTCTGGACAGGTTGTGGAATTGAAGGAAAATCTACTAAGCTCTTGCCCGATTCTTGAAGTAATTGATTGAAAAGGTACAAACCGTAGTCTTTAATCTGTGCCTCGCTTGGGACGGGTATCGAAAACAACGTGCGAACTTTATGTGAGAGATCATCACATATATGCATCCAAAATTGATCCCACAATTCACACGGATTTAAAGGGGAGCATTGTGTAAGAATGACGCAAAATAATCTTCTCAGTTGATATCCAGTACTCATAATAGACGCCTCTTGAAGACATTGTATCCATTCACTATCATCTTCTAATAGCCCTCTTGCTACACATGCAGCTTTGAACATCGCATGTTCAACATTGTTTACAATGCGTAGACACCTAAACGATTGCGGCCCTTTGACTACAGTCAATAGTAGACGCAGATAAAATCGTTCACCCGAATTGGGAGGCGCAAAATACATTCTGCCGATGGCAAATCCCCTCTGTCGTGGCTTCCAAAATTTTTCAGTTTTATTCCAAACAAAATGCTGGGGAAACTCTTGATAAGTATACACACGTGCAGAAGCATGTGCAGCACAATATGAAAAAAATTCTGTTAGAGTCGACTTCTGTGACTGAGCTCGAGAAATGATAGACTCTATTGTTTCAGTAGGATTGAAGACAACCTGATGCATTCCAGGCAAATGGAGCGCCAATCGAACAACTGTTGGATTCTCATCGTGCAAAGGAAAACTCAACAATCGCCAGGCTGCCTCAGAGGGTCCAATGTATCTTGCATTAAGATATTGTTTGATCTCATCCATCATTCCCAAAATCAATGTCGTCATATCACCTCCTTTATAAATATACATGTGGATATATTTGACGCACCTAATCCTAACGCATACTTCAACATTAATATGACAGTCGAACATCTTGGAAAGGTATGGATTGTATGGGACGATGTCTCTATTGTCAACTTGTTGCCCCCTCACGGTATAAACTTTACCATTATCACGACGACGGTAAATGGGATATCCATCTGAATCCATCGTTGTATACTCCGCAAAATCTCGTGGATACCTCTTAGTGCATCTACCGTTCTCCATGCACGGGGCTTGACAATTTCGAGCACCACATGGTCCGTGAACCATGCATTTTTTTATTGTCTCTAAAAGTTCTGGCTCTTCATTTGGATCTGGAAATTCAGCACAAACTATTCTGTCTACTTGGTCGCACGTTCGAATTTTGTCTTAATTATCAAAAAATATCAATAAGTGCATGTGCGGCAGACCTCTTTTCTGGTACTCAATTGTAAAAACATGGGCAACTTTGTTTCCAAATACTCGAGTGCTTTCAATCTCTTTCATTAGAGCAATTCTTTTTAACTCGAAAACGCGAGCAATTAAGTCTGGACGGTCAGTTGGTTGTTGATGAGGCAATAAAGCTTCAGTGATTTCTGTCCAAGTTGGATTTGCAGTCATGGTAAGAAACACATCAGGGTGATGGTGGTACCGGGTTATGGCCATTGAATCTTGGAAGATTTCAAACATATGTCTTGGACTACCAATAAAAGATGATGACAAAATCATTCGTTGACCTATTTGATTAGGTTCCATCCCATCTAATGCCACATCAGTAAGACTTTGATAGAGTTCACTACGAAGATTTGGTTGATGTTACCTAAAGTAATTCAACCTATTTTGCTCGGTCGCAGCCCAAGCATCTACCAAGAACTCTTAAAATAATTTTCCTCCGCTTAAAATTGTCGAATACTCTGTCGGCCTTTCAAAAATACGGTAGCTATAAAATTGCATTTGAGTTAGTCGAGTGTTTGTGTGTCGACCGTGACTCACATCCCACTGTCTAAATTCAGGCTCCCATCCAAGCTCACCAAAAGGGAACAACAAAACGTAATGCAATGGTAGATAAGCAGGATGGCATTCATTGATTTTCATTAGTTCATTTCCCCCCCTTAAATGTATAACAATATCTCTCATCGCGCTAGTTTCGGTTCCATCCCCCAATAATATGACGGCCAAGTCATCAGTTGTCAACAAATTATATCGCCGACGATCGGTAGATGCTGTGTAGTGAAGAAAAGCAGGCAACATTTGTTGTTCCAAATCCAATTGATTTAAAATCGCAAACGCTTGACGAAATTTATCTACGAATGCATTATGTTGCAAAAATGTATATTGAATAGTTTGCAAAACATCTGTTCTCAAATGAGGATTTCTACGGCTTCTCACGCCAAAAGCGAAATCAGGATCGTAGATGTACAACTGAGAATAAATGGCATCTTGTCCTGGTTCTGGGATTAATGCTCCTGTCCGATGACGCAACTCTCCATGTATAGTAAACGTTGTTGGGCCTCTTCCAGAAAGCAGCCTTGTATCCAAGTTGGCACCGAGGCTTGTAAAAGCATTGCTTGCATTGTACTCTCTAGCATAACGTCGGAATGATTTTGATCTATCATCATTACCATCATATAACGCTTTAATTTGCGGAGAAGGTGTGAGAAGTAATGGAAGCCTAACTTTCCCTTGTAAGCAACATGTACCGAAGAGAGGACGTCGTTCGGATGATCTTGCTAATCTCTCATCAATCCAGTGTAACGCAGAACAATGAGGGCACATGACATTCATTCTACCAAGCGAGTGTCGATTTTCACTTGTATGAACATCATTGGTAGTATTTGGCGGCCTACATTTGATAAATAACAAAATTATTATGTAGATTCTAACAACATATTTGTGAATGCCGTATTTAATTAGATGAATACGATAAAAAAGAAACTCACCATCTACTCCCAGAAGGTAGATTTGTTTCTTCAACTGCTACGGTCGAGCTTTCATTAAGGTTCGTGGAAACAAAAGCTTCTTGGTTACTGCACGCAGAAGGGCATGCATCGTCAATTATACCAAGAGAATGAGGAATCAAATTTGTAACCATCCCATCGTCAACAGATGAATTTCCTGCATGTTCAGTATCTTGATTCTGGGTAAGGTGTTGATTAGTTGAAGCTGACCTATAGTTGGCAAATATTAAATTTTACACATCAAACACTTTTAAACATTTAAGACTTAATAACATGAATAATGGATTAGTATAATACCTTATACCAGGTAATACAATTGGTTCCTCAACTTCGGGCGTTGAGCATTTATTCGGAGTTACGGTAACAAATGTTTCAGTAAGATTACGTGGAAAAGGCAAATTTGGTTCAACAATAGAATTCATTTGATTAGCCATGGACGATGGAGTAGTGCGATCCCTAAGGAGGTCCACAATTCCAGGGGTACATGGACTCGTAATCACTGATGGCCCACATGATTGTACAGTCATTCTTTATTGTAGTAGAGGCTGAGATGATTCTTCAAGTAGTCTTCTATTCATTTCTAAATGTTGACTATTCTGAATATGTTGTTGACCGGATCTCTCTCGTTCTCTTCGTGCTCGTTGAGCTAGAACACGTTTCAATATGCCGTTGTTGTTGGGTGCTATACATTTAGGAAGTGTAATTGTTTGCTCAACGTCTAACGTTGAACGACTGTTAGGTATTGTAGATACAAACATTTCAGTAAGATTTGGTGGGGACGTCAAATTGGCCTCAAAAGTAGAATCCCTTTCGTTTTCCATTACTGGAGAAGAAACTTGATCACTGAGAATTATAGGGGTATATCGACTTGTGCTTGATGATGACACAGAAACTGTTGTAACCATTCTTCGCTTCGGCGTAGGCTCTGATGATTCTCCCAAAAATGGCTGACCTCCTTCCAGGCATTCACGATTATCTTTATTGAAGCGATCACACTGCTCCCGGTCAACTCTTTCCCGTTCTTTTCGTTCTCGTTGAGCTAGAGCCCGTTTCGATACATCGTTCTTGTTAGATGCTATATATTCAGAAGGTATAATTGTTTGCTCAACCCCTGTTGAGCGACTGTTAGGTGTTGTGGACACAAACGACTGACCTCCTTCCATAGGTCCATCACATAT
Organism: Eucommia ulmoides; assembly: GCA_016647705.1. Classification (NCBI taxonomy): domain Eukaryota; kingdom Viridiplantae; phylum Streptophyta; class Magnoliopsida; order Garryales; family Eucommiaceae; genus Eucommia; species Eucommia ulmoides. The sequence continues at coordinate 10,362,877 of CM028326.1, forward strand.
CTCCCGATCAGCTCTCTCCCGTTCTCTTCGTTCTAGTTGAGCCACAGAACGTCTTGACACATCGTTTGTGCTAGATGTTCTGGCAATGTTACCTGTACGGGATCTTCCACCTTCTTGACATTCTAGAATCGGACGACTAAACCTCTCTCGTTCTCTTTGCATTCGTTGGGATATAGCAGATTTTGATATGACGTTATCATTGAATACCTAGAGAGAATATGAGGTTGAATCTTCAATTTTCTAGATCGAATAAATGAAAAAGAACAGTGGAGGACAGTGTGACAAAGTACGAACTAAAATTGGTACTAAATGATAAAACAGTGATAATTAAAACTAAAAAATAATTAACCTTACTAATTAGATACATACCACATTGCTACTGATGTTCTCCTTTTCACTTTTCTCTTTCCCTCTACTATTTGAAGTAGAATTTTTATTTGACTTGTCATCCATTGCCTAATTTTTTTCCTTCAAAAAATAAAAATAAAAATTCAATGCAAAATAAATGATAAACTAAAATTATATTATAAGCTTAAAAAATAAATTGTAAGATTTACATATTAATTAACAATTAACAAAAGCAAGAGAACAATAAAGACAGAAACATATATAATATTAAATCCATCACATTAAGACAATTTTTTTTGAATATAACAAAGTAAAACAATCAATCACATTACAAAATACAAAATGTATATCATGAATACAAAATACATTCAAAATATATTTTCAACAACCGAAGAGAAAAAATAGACTTGACGCGGTAACCCTACAAAAGGAAAAGAAAGAAAAAAATATATTAGACATAAAATATACAAAATGTATATCAAGAATACAAATTATATTAAAAATTATTTATACCTTAAAAAACAGTTTACGGCATAATTTCATTACTTTGGTTTCCAATTTGTAGCTGAACCTCGTATTCCTCCAGTGCCTTTAAGCCAATCTGGTCGTCCTCGATGCTCTCTAACAAAGTTCCTAATGATCTTAGGTCTAGGAGTTCTTTCTTTAAGGCTCTATGAACTCTAACTCTAGGCCAAGATTTCGGTAGAGTACGCACTATTACATTTTAGGTGGTAGTACAAGCGCTCTTTTCTAAGTACATGCATTCTAACACTCTCTTTTTCATTCATTTTTCCTCTTTCAAATTCTCTCCATAATGGATGTACATCTCGTTCAGCCTCTTCTAAAAATTGTTCAAATTCACAGGTAATAAGAGGCTGATGATTTTCAAATATATTCTTTGTCGCCACATCCCAATGTGATAGTAAACCATCAACAATTTGGTTCATTATGTCTCTCTCACTAATTTTGTACTTATAATTCTGCAAAATTCTAGCACTTGCTATTTTATTCATTCCATATTCTCTAACGGGACAACTTTGTAAATAAAGTTTCTCGTAAAAGAATTGTTTTTCCTTACGCAACTTTAATCTGGTACTCGTTCTCAATACGATAGCGGGTCATACCATATTGCCTGAGATTGAAGGATATAAATAACACATAAGGCAAACACTAAACTAAAACACTTAACAAACGTTAAACAGAAAAAAAATAGAATAAATTTCAGGAACCCAAAAATAATATGTCTCGATAGTGTTCCCTATTTCTTTTTAAGCGTTTCTGTTGTAAGAAAAAACCTAAGCAAACAGAACATGAACAGAAACACTAAATTGAAACATAAATTAAGAACACAATTAACACAGTTTACTAATTCTCTTCATAGAGTGTTTATGTTCTAAGAAGAAACTAAACTAAAACACTTAACAAATGCTAAACAGGAAAAAAAAAAAATAGAACAAATTTCAGGAACCAAAAAATAATATGTTTCGATAGTGTTCCCTATTTTTTTTTAAGCGTTTCTGTTCTAACGCACTTTGCGAATTGAATGTTATAGGCCCCATTTGTGTTATAGGAGTATGAGAATTGGATGTAGATATATATATATATATTTATATTCATTCAACCCACAGTTCAATAATTTTTTGTGAGTCCAATAAGTCTGTCGAGTGTTCAAAGTTATTGTATATCGTAAAACTTACTGCAATTTTGATAAATTATAGGGTTTTCTGTTATAATCCTTCCTAAATTTTGCAAGTCACTTATTCATCGAACCTCACTCAATACAAATTTTTTTTAGAAGTTCAATAATATTGTCAAATGTCTAAAATCACTGTACGTCATAAAATTTACTACAATTGCATTTTAGGATTTTTTTTGCCATAACCCTAATTTTTTCAATTTACTATTCATTCATCCCATTTGGTTAGTGTTAACTGTTTCTGCTCTCAGAAAACTTTGTTTCTGTTATTTCTGTTTCTGTTTCTGTTTTTTATTTTTTATTTTCCAATTTTCACCACCACCATCACCACCCGCTGACCACCGTCATCCCGTTGGCCATCACCACCCACCGACCACCATACATTTAAAGGAAAAAAAAAGAACAAATGCCGCAACCAAACAGGTTTTTTGTTTTTGTTCTTATAAATGAAAAGAAACAATGGTCATTATCAAACATGAACAGAAACAAAAAAATAGAAACAAAAATAGAAACAGCAGGAAGAAAAACAGAAACAGGAAACAGGAAACAGAAGCAGAAACAGAAACAATTCCTAAACAGAAACAGAAACATAAACCGAAACCAAATGCTACCTCGCGAGGAGCGGGAAAAAAAAAGCAAAACACTGGGAACAGTAAAGAATTGTTCCTAGATTTCCATTTCAAGTTTTCTGGGAACAAAACCATATAGGAAAGTGAAAAAATAGAATAAATTTCCATTTCAAGTTTTCAAGAACAAACGTTAAACAGGAAAAAAATTCATAAACAAAACAGAAACAGAAATCGAAACAAAAAACAGAAACATTTGGTTAGTGTTAACTGTTTCTGTTCTGATTTAGTGTTTCTGTTTTAGTGTTTCTGGGAACAAAACCATTTCAAGTTTTCAAGAACAAACGTTAAACAGAATATAAACAATGAACACAAACCTAAACTAATCTATACAATGAAGAACGATTGAGAATTTCAAATGAAAAAAAAAATCATGTAAACCGAAAGCTGTAATTATTAGACTGAAACAGAAACCGAAACCATGTTTTAGTGTTTCTGTTTTAGTGTTTCTGGGAACAAAACCATTTCAAGTTTTCAAGAACAAACATTAAACAGAACATAAACAATGAACAAAAACCTTATTCCAAATCCCTCGAGCTCTCTCTCTATCAAGCGAGTTATAGGCTTTATTGCATCCAGGACAATCAGAATACAATTGCACGTCCTCGCTGTACTGATAACCTGTATTGCAAAAGGCGCAATTGAAAACTAAGAATCAGGGAAGAAACCGAAACCAAAACCAAAACCGTCTAAGCCCTAATCCCTGTTTCTGTTTCTGTTATAGGCCCCCAATTCAAATGGAAAAAAAAATGAACAGAGCATGAACAATCAGAAGCTGTAACTGAAATAGAAACCAAAACCAAAACCACAGAACATGAACAGAGCATGAACAATCACTCGGATTAGGGCTACCTTCACCGTATTGAGAATTTCAAATGAAAAAAAAATGAACAGAAAACAGAAACCGAAACAGAAACCACGTTGCAAAAGGCGCAATTCAAAACTAAGAATCAGGGAACAGAGAATCATTCTGTTTCTGTTTCTGTTTTCTGTTACATGAAAAAAAAATTCATGTAAACCGAAAAATCATGTAAACAGAAACCAAAACAGAAACCACAAAACTAAATTGCCGATATAGGAAGTGTGCCCTTGAAATCGCCAATAATCGTGATTTAACAGTACTTGTTGAATTAAACGCCACCTTAAGAACAGAAATTTTAAACATAGGAATGAAACAGAAACAGAAACCGAAACCATAGGAATGAAACAGAAACAGAACACTGAAACAGAAACAGAAACCAAAACCATAGGAATGAAACAGAAACAGAACACTGAAACAGAAACAAAAATCGTGATTTACATGTTTAACAGTACTTGTTGAATTAAACGCCACCTTAAGAACAGAAATTTTAAACATAACGCCACCTTAAGAACAGAAATTTTAAACATAGGAATGAAACAGAAACAGAAACCGAAACTATATGAATGAAACAGAAACAGAACACTGAAACAGAAACAGAAACCGAAACCAAAACCGGTGAGAAAAAAATCATGTAAACCGAAAAAAAAAACCCACAGAACATGAACAGAGAATTTCACATTTATCCATGAACAGAGAATCATTCTGTTTCTGTTTCTGTTTTCTATTACATGAAAAAAATATTCATGTAAATCGAAAAATCATGTAAACAGAAATCGAAACAGAAACCACAAAACTAAATCGCCGATATAGAAAGTGTGCCCTTAAAATCGCCAATAATCGTGATTTAATCCGGACAAATCTTACCGTACATATGTTCCTAATGCATGTATACAAATCATGTAAACCGAAAACAAAAACCACAGAACACTGAAACAGAAACAGAAACCGAAACCAAAACCGTTGAGAAAAAAATCATGTAAACCGAAAAAACAAACCACAGAACATGAACAGAGAATTTCACATTTATCCATGAATAGAGAATCATTCTGTTTCTTTTTCTGTTTTCTGTTACATGAAAAAAAAAATCATGTAAACAGAAACCACAAAACTAAATCGCCGATATAGGAAGTGTGCCCTTAAAATCGCCAATAATCGTGATTTAACAGTACTTGTTGAATTAAACGCCACCTTAAGAACAGAAATTTTAAACATAGGAATGAAACAGAAACCGAAACCGAAACCATAGGAATGAAACAGAAACAGAACACTGAAACAGAAACAGAAACCGAAACCATGTTTCTGAAACAGAAACAGAACACTGAAACAGAAACAAAAATAGTGATTTACATGTTTAACAGTACTTGTTGAATTAAACGCCACCTTAAGAACAGAAATTTTAAACATAACGCCACCTTAAGAACAGAAATTTTAAACATAACGCCACCTTAAGAACAGAAATTTTAAACATAGGAATGAAACAGAAATAGAAACCGAAACCAGAGGAATGAAACAGAAACAGAACACTGAAACAGAAACAGAAACAGAAACTGAAACCAAAACCAAAACCGTTGAGAAAAAAATCATGTAAACCGAAAAAAAAAAAACCACAGAACATGAAGAAGAGCACTTGGATTAGGGATACCTTCACCGTCCAAGCTTGACTGAAACAGAAACCCTTGCTTGACCAAAACAGAAACCGTTTTCAGTGACCTCAGTCTGCAACTCTTGCTGCATCTACGCAACCCTGTAAGCGAAACCCATATCAATATTTAAGAATTTCAAACGATTGAGAATTTTTCAAACAGATTGAGAATTTCAAACGATTGAACAGAAACCAAACAGAACATGAAGAAGAGCACTCGGATTAGGGATACCTTCACCGTCTTCACCGTCCAAGCTTGACTGAAACAGAAACCCTTGCTTGACCAAAACAGAAACCGTTTTCAGTGAAATTACCCCTCAGTCCACCTCAGTCTGCAACTCTTGCTGCATCTACGCAACCCTGTAAGCGAAACCCATATCAATACGGATAACGATTGAACAGAAAACAGATAACGATTGTACAGAAACTAAACAGAACATGAAGAAGAGCACTCGGATTAGGGATACCTTCACCGTCCAAGCTTGACTGAAACAGAAACCGAAACCAAAACCAAATGCTACCTTGCGAGGGTTTTATAGATGCGAGGGGTGATTTCATTAGGGCACGACAAACAGAAATTCGATTAGGGCACGAAGAAGCGGCTAACGACAGCTACAGGTCTATCAGAGTAGGGAGGCGACGGCGACGGCGACTGCTTGACGGTAAGGGTCTCTCTGCTTAGGCTTTGCGGCTCTCCAAATTGACGGTAAGGTAAGAAGGTAAGGGTCTCTCTCTCTCTCTGCTTTTGACGGTAAGGTATTAGGCTCTGTTTTTTCTCTTTTTTTTTTTTTTTTTTTTTTTGATAAATTGATGGTCTCATAGTGTAGGGTGGCGACGGGATGGGAGGTCTCAGAGGTCTCACAGTGTAGGGTGGCGACGGGATGGGAGGTCTCAGAGGTCTCAGATTATATAATCTATAATCTAATATATATATATATATATATATATATATATATATATATATATAATATTAATAGATTTTCTTTTCTCTTATATTAGATATTATATTATATTATAGATATTATAGATTATAGATTGTGTATAGATTGTGTATTATTATAGATAATAGATATATATAATAGATTAATAGATTATAGATTATGTATAGATTGTGTATTATTATAGATAATAGATTAATAGATTATATATATTAATAGATTATAGATTATAATATATAAATAGATTATAATATATATAGGTGTTGTATATATCAAAAGACATCCAACGGTTACGAATATCTAGAAACATCGGACGGCTGTGAATGTAAATGAGCTGATTTATTATATAGATGTTAAAAAGCTACAGGATATAGATTATGGAGAGTAGGAACATATCAAGTACATATATATTAAAGATGTTAAAAAGCTACAAGATGATATATATATATATTGAATATTGTTGGAGCAAGAAAAAATAGCAATTTCGATTTTGATTTTGAAGTAAAATTTCTAACTCTTTTAATATATATATTTAATTTCTCTATTGTGAGATTTTTATTATTATAGTGGTTGAATTTTAATTGTAAATTTTCATGAGATAACTATGACAATGTAAAAATTATGTGAAAATTATGCCAATGTGCTTTATTTGTTATATTAATTAAATACACGTATTAGAGAGGTTAAAGTTCTACTAAGCATTGGCTCACAACCCCACAATTTTTATTACAGGGCCAGTGAAAATGAAACGGTGACAAGGATTTTAGTTGATTTTCTATTTGATTTGTAACAATTGTATTTATTATTCACTTTTGTAAAATCGATTTGATAAATCGACAAAGTATAATTGTCGTCGTCGTATTGTAAAATTTATTGGATTTCATAGAATTAATAATGATATTTGATTAGTAATGATATTATAAACCATTAATATGTGAAATACTAACTGAAAGTAGCCACCACACCAATAAGAGTATCAGATTGATTCTATACTCTATGGTCTCTATGGTTATAATAATATAAGATTAACTAATATTATAAACCGTATAACATTAATACTATTAACGGTTTGGATATTAAGATTTACTATCAGTTTTGTGCAACCATAGTATTAACAATTATGGTAATTATTAATTATTATACTTTATGTAATTTATAAGATTAAGGGTTTATATGAATTGATATTAGCATCATAATCTATGTATACTATCCATTATAATCATACATACACCAATAAGAGTATTATTAACAGTTTAATTTGTGATATTATATAATAATACTATATGTATAATAATTATAAGTTTAATATTATTAATATTATTAATAATAACTTTAAATTATTTGCTTTATTATACATAAAGCTAATATTATTAATTGTAATATTCAATTTTAGTATTAATTCTCCTTAGGGAGAAATCGAGTGACAGCCTTGGAAAATCGGGTCGCTACAGTTTGTGTCTCTGAGAACCGGTAAACCGACAAAATAATGGTGCGTACATCCAAAACGTTTTTGTTACAATTTACACACACTGCAAAAGAATTGACAAAATAATAGTGCGTACATCCAAAAACTTTGTGTTACATTTTACACACACTACAAAAGAACGTACCGAGTATACCTTTAAAAAAATGAATATCTAGTTACGTATGATGTGTAAACCAAAAAAAAAAAGATTAAAAATGAAATTGTTCAAATATACACAAATTAAACTTTGATTTGTCAGTTGTTCTGTGTTTTTTTTAGAGGGGGGACCAATTAAGTGCGATGTGGTTCAACATCTTTAACACAATCTGTCTCGTCAATTTTTCTTGTTTGGAAGTCATCCAATGTCTAAGATCTGGGTGGATCATTCAGGAATTCATACACGAGTGATGCTCTTTCTCTACAAAAATCTTCAATGCCATAATTAATGTTAATTGGTACGCTATTGAATATGCTCTTTACGACATGAATTAGAGCGACACCATAATCAACACTGCAGAATATAATATGTTAAGAGAATTCAACAAAACTGGTTGTGTTTGGATAATCGTATTTAATAGGTAATTAATGAAGTGTATTTACACTAATGATCCCTAATCTAGGACATTCTCAGTGTTTGAAATCTCAGCATTCAACAACCGATACTGGCTGGCTTTCTTTGATAATAACGCATCAACATAACGAATCTGCATTTGAATAGGCAATTAGAGCGACACCGCAATCAAAACTGGTTATGTTTGGATAATCATATTTAATAGGCAATTAATGAAGTGTATTTACACTGATGATCCCTAATCTGGAACATTCTTAGTGTTTGAAATCTTAGCATTCAAAAATCGATACTGGCTGGCTTCCTTTGATAATAACGCATCAACATAAAGAATCTGCATTTAAACATGAAAAAATGGTGAGGATTATTCATATAACATTGCACTGACAAACTTCAAACTATATATTGAAACTCACAAGTGTTTTTGTGTTCTTGAAAAATCTATCCATATCTCTGAGATGTCGGAGGTTGATTGAGTTGTAGTGTATCCACTTGTGTTGTGGATTATCACAAACAAGCAACGTCCAATGTCCTGTTGATGATGTTACTCCTACAGTATTTATTGGAATATGCACAAATCTATAGTTGTCCAAAACTGCTTCTATAATTGTTGGGTTCAGTATGTTAGTCAAGACTTTCTTGTCTCCCTGTGCTATCCACATCTGTACATATTGTAAACATTCAAAAGATTAATAAAACACAATGTGTGCATGCAATCAAACAAAACATAAAAAAACACCGTAAAAAATGTAAAAAAATCGTAATACTTTGATTATCCAGCAACAACTATTGATGAAATATGAACGATTCAGCAAATCTTGACCAATCCCTTTTAAATCGCACCCAACCTTTGCTTGTTCAATAGACTTCATCTCCATGCATCCATTAATGACCTGAAAAACGTTTAATTAAATAGTCACATAATGTTACAGTCATCTCCATAATTTTTAAAAAAAACACAAAAAGAAACACACAAGTGTACTATAAAAAATGTTACATGTAACATGTATAAATACGTCAAGTCTTTGGATGTTACATGTAACATGGAGATCATAAATGTTACATAAAACTATGGATGTTACATGTAACATTACAAAACCTGTTACAACGAAAAGTAACTCACAAAATTTGAAAGTTGTGTCTCCCACAACAACCCAATCAAATCAAGTATGGATACTTGACTGAATACCCATTCTGCTCCCTACACAAAAGCTCTACAATAAAATAAAAGACAAAACAAAGATGATGTACATCTCATGTGTGTTGTTCTATACATACTTGACAAAAAAATGTAATAAGTAACACTTAAACTTACCTACGTCCCTCCTCCAGCATAATCATCTCGAGTTTGTCCCAATCATCCTATGCAATCATTCTTGCAACAACGTTGTTTTGTGAAGGCAATTGTTGAGGTTCATCATTGTTGTGCACTAATGTTCTTCGCTCATTGCTCTTGATCACATCATCCGTTCCTTGATTTTCAGGGACTGGTACATCATACGTTTTCTTCAATCATCGTGATTTCTTGACAATAACATCATATCTGTGAACTGAGTCGTCATCAGTCTTCCGTTTCCTGACGCGACTTTTGACATTTTTTACAAGCGATGTTGGGGTCTTGGTTTTAGCCTTTGTACTCGTACTACACCTAGGCTTCAATTTTGCTGGGGGTGGCATCTTGGAGGTGAATTGTGGGCAACAATAACTGATGATTGCCTAATAATCACATTGTCTCTGTCTTCGAGCTCATGCTGGTAGAACTCTGATAGTCTAGTAATTTTCTCATTATGTTCCATTTTTTTCTCTATTGACTTTGTTACCAATTGCACAACAGCTTCTTCAAGCTTTTCCACCATCATCTCCTGCTGCGTAACATTGTCATGTAGGGGCTTAGCTTATTGTCGCTACCGATGCTTTACTTGTTGACGTTGTTGGAACATATCTTCCTGAAGTGGAGCAACAAAAATCAATAGATGCTAAAATGTTTCAATTTTCTAAAAATAGAACAAACGTAAAAGTAAATTATTTTTTTACCATCCTTAATGTCTGACATGTTTGTCGATGATAAGTGTAAATTACCTATATATTTCCAAACCGAATTTGTTAGTTTTTGAGTACGTTTAATACGTTTTTGTTAAGTTTTAATATGTTTTTATTCTTTTTGTATTAAAACAGGTGTATGGGGGTGAAAATGTATGAAATCGGAGTATAAACGATCAAATCGTATCGAGAACAATCAAAGAATGGTGGGAAAATGAGTAAGGAGGCAATATTGTGAAATAAGTCCACCGCCACGTCAATGAAGATGCAAAGAGTTGATTTCTTGCTGAATGTCCACGGCCGCGGCGCTGAGATCCACGGCCGCGGCGGTGACAATGCAGGATGTCACCAAGTCCACAGCCATCTCCACCGCCTAGGCAAACCTTAAACCGACATACTCCATCGCCGCAGTGGTGAATCCCACGGCTGCGACGGTGGCCTCTACACAATTTAGATATTTTGTGAGATATTTTTTGGTATATTTAAACCCTTCTCTCCTCATCTCTTCCAATCGCTTTGGCCCCTAAGGCCTTAGGATATATTTTAGGGTTATGATAAGTGATTTTTGAGGGAGAGCTCTCAACCTAAGGTAGAAGATGAAGAGGGATGCGATCATTCGCCGGTTCTAGCGGCTATTCTTCGGATATTGGCTAAGTCGCTCGTTTCTTCTCTTTGTTTTCTTCATTTTGGTAGTTGTTGAGCATGTTTACGCCATTTTATATTGTATACATAGTTATGGCCATTGGCTAAATATAGGTTGTTTAGGGATTATTAATATAATTTATGAATACGTTATTTAATTGAGTTTGTGTTTTGTTTGCGGATGTTCTTTGTTATGTTGATTGTGTGTGCCGTATTGTTTGTTTATCATGTTATGAGAATGATGTTATAAGAATACGGGGTTTGACAAATCCTGGATTTAGACTAGAATAAACAAACGCCATGATCCAATGACCCAGTTGGGGTTTGGATTGTGGACAATCTATGACGTTGTGGCAAGACTTACGCGACCTAGGATTGTTAAGACATTGATGGGGACTTCTTCGTTGACACGAAATCGCATAACTGAGATTGTCGATAGGGTAAACACAACGCACGATCCAATGACCCGGTCGGGAGTTGGATTATGTGCAATCAATGATGTTGGGGGGAGACTCACGCGACCTAGGGTCGTTAAGACGTTGAGGGGGATTTCTTCATTAACACGAAGTTGCGTTATATCCCCCGTCTTACACTCGGGAGAGGTGGCGGAGAAGTTTTAGATATCGAGATTGTTAGATAAGTCGAACCCGTTAACATAAACTAAAATGAGATTGAACGCGTATTCGTAAACGAAACTAATCCTTAAACAACATATTCTCTCAAAACTATCTCAATATTAATATTAGTATAGTTAAATTAGTATTTTAGTATTAGTATTAAATTATAAATATCATTTTTATCGCCTAGATAAAATTAGGTTATAACAATCGCGGTACTCGATAGTAATCTCAACCAATCCCTGTGGATACGATACCCGATCGAAAGGTCTATTATACTAAAACTTGATCCGTACTCTTGCGGTGAAAGTGGAAGCGCATTAATTGCGGCCACCAGTCGACGTGTCATGTTCGCCATCAATTGCAGGTACTGTGTCATCTGCACCATGTATATAAGTTGTGTTACATTCAATGCACAAAAATATATATAGTGTTACGTTATACGCATACATATAAAAAAAGAAAAAGATTATTAATGCATAAACCCCAACAAATTGTTACATTCGTGCATTGGTGTTATATTTTCAACATCCGATAATCAAACTTTTGTACAACAAAAATAACTGGAATGTTACATTCCACATCTGTGCACAATTTTGAATTATCGACAAAAAATGAAGTACTACTTATTTGTTTCCCCCACTACGACAGCAGAAACAAACAATAAGCGTGCTTCAAACAAATAAAAAATTGAAACATAAAATTAGTTATTTGACTACACAATGGAGATGTTGCATTCAAACATCCGCCAAAAACCGATCTGCACCAATATATGTGCGTAGTGACTGGCATATTATCACCTGGCATATTATCACCGCAACACATCGATTATGATATAGGTCAATAAAACATAAAAGTGTGTCCGCAATCATCGATCCAAAAACATGTCAACGTACTTGTATGGTGAAGTCTCGGGACATATACGGACACCGATATACTAATTTCACGGTATCGTGTGTAAAATCACAGAATGGGATATGCAAAACAGGACTCTATATCACACACAAGAAAACCTAAACATTGAGATTTCTATCCATTCAATATATGGTTGCATGACATGAACTACAAGTTTGAACACGTTAAATAATAACTATCGTCTGATTTTTACGCCTAAAAATTTAAGATCATTGTCGAAATTGCATCAAGCTTACTTGTGTCGGAAAGGTTGACAGGATCATTGGTAGTGTTAGGGTTCTTAGTCATCATCTTCCGCCGTGTAGACACCATTGTGGTCTGATTGAGACAAAAATTGAGCCGATTACGGAGAACAACAATGAAAGGCGACGGGGTTGCAGAGCGTTAGGGTTTTTGATCGTTGATGGAATATGGAAGGTTTCCCTTTCCAAAACGAAGGAGTAGGTCTAGCTTATGCGACGTGATTACCAAAACACATCTTTTAAAAAAAAACGTCTTTTCCCTGACAAGTTATCAAATGGTGGTTTAATTTGGGGAAGAATCATCTGTTATGCATTTTAGTGTGTGACTTGTATAACAGTAATGAGTTTGAATGTTACTTGTAACATTTAGTAACTACATTCATGTTACATGTAACATTATTTTGTATGAAAAAATGGTGTAGTTACATTTAGTAGCTACACCAAAATTATATGTACCTATCCATTGAAAAATGGCGGAATGTTACATGTAACAAAATCACGTAAAATTGAAAAAGATATTCAAAATGACAGAGCTTGGATCCCTATAAACATCATATTATTGCCGTGTTGAAAAGTAACATCAATGACTTCATCCAAAAAAATTACAAATGTGGAACGTAACAAAACATTTATTATTCCCCTTATTGAATGTAATGTCAATCACTTCATCTAAAAAATCTGTTTTTATTTATAAAAAAATATAAAAAATGAAATTCAATTGTTTACACTTGAATCCAAAAAGAATCTTATCGATATAACTATGTCTTACACCATCGGCTCTTTACATGTCTTCCTGTTGTGTCTCCCTATTTTTCCACATCTCCCACACTCTCTCTTTTATCTCACCCCTTGAAGGTATTCTTACTTTCTTTGGTCGACCCAGTTGCTTCTTTGACAATGGTGGTAACATAATTGCTTCGCTCTCAACCCACATAGGTCGTTCCATTGTCGATATTGCATATATACCTCTCGAATACGTCTCACAATAAAAATTAACACTGAAGTATTCCTCTATGTATTCATATGCAGGCAAGCCACTCTTATTAATAGCTGCACAACCGTGTACACAAGGAAAACTCTTTATCTTCTATTGTCTACACGAACATGATCGTCCCACCGTATCAATTAGGACTGATGGAGATGAATGAATCTCGTAAAATCCATCGCTAGACGAGCTGATGTTCCATGTTCTTCCTTCATTAATCAGTTCGCACAACTTGTTATCCCAAAACGGTGTAATCTCACCATCCATACTTTTTTATTCTTCTCTCCTATTGGACATCAAGTTCATCAACTGTATTCTAATTTTGTAATCAATAGTATTACGGGCAAGTGATGATATTCAGTTACCCAAGAATTGAAACATTCCGTTATATTTGATGTCATTTCACCGTATCGTTTTTTCCCAAAAAATGCATTACTGAATTTCATTGCGGAAAGATTATGCATGAATCGTTGAACTTTTTCTCCCTCTTCATACATTATCTGATCGTACAACATTTTGTAAACTTCCGGTGTATGCACATACGCTAATCCATTCAATTTCTGAATCATTAATTCTTTGAGTGCGGTGTTTCTCCCAGCCATTGCATTCCTTAGATTCATCTTTAAATGCAAGATGCAGTATACATGGTAACAATGTGGGAATACATTTTGTACTCTCTCTAATATATCATTGTGCCGATCTAATATGAACATGATTACAAGATCCGCCATAACAATCTTTCTAAACTCAGACAAAAACCAATTCCAATTCTCGTCAATTTCTACATCAACAATTACAAATGTGATAAGGAACATTCCTGCAAAACAAACCAATCACAAAATTCAACCAATGCACATATGTTACATGTAACAGAAATGTTACATGTAACAAATGTTTATGTGTGCATATGTTAAGAAAAAAATGTTGTACTATACACTAAATATAAAATATATTTACACAAGTACTTTAGTTGTCATCTTTTGCCGTCGCAGCTAATAAATTCGCTTTATATCAGCTAGTAAGAAATTTTCCATCAAGGAACACCATCGGTCCACAAAAACGAAAACCATAAATACATGCTTGGAATGCGACGAACAAACGTCTGAAATGCCCGGTTTTCTCGTCATAGTCCAATGTAACATGGATTCTGAGGTTCGTCTGTCTACATTTATCAACATACCACCATAATTGGTCGTATGATGCTGAATAATCCCTAAACATGTTGTTTCGGGCCCTTTCAACACCAAGCTACGCGTTACGATACGAGATCTTAAGACTATATTGCCTCTTGAAACTGTCAACAACATCAATATGATGCATTTTTTGGGTTTGTTTGTACGTCATCAATCAAACAACTAGAAATAATCTACGAATTCATTCGTTTGTTTTTGTTTGTGCGGAAAGCAGACCCACATGTGTGTTCGTTTATCAAATTTCGGATATTGAATATACCATTTTCACGCATCACACATCCATGCAGGAACCATGGGCATTTCTTTTCCTCTCTAAGTGTATACGCAACTGAATTTTTTACCCTCCTCTTAGATCCTATTAGTCCACTGAGATGACAATAATACCCTGTCATTACTCCGCTGCAATATTTTTCCATAACTACCTATGTAGTCAAGTTCATTTTCGTTGTCCCCACTACTATTTAACGGGGCAGTAGCACTAGTTGATGCATAATTCGATCCACTAGAATCATTCAATCTTATCTGGATGCATATATCCAACAACTAAATCTTCATATGTGTTGTTGGAAACATCATCTCCTCGAAGTCGTTTTGGTTAGCAAATATGCAGTTAGGATGACCGTGCATTGCGTATGACAAATCAAATTTTAACTTAACTAAGTCTGACCATTTGCTTACAATCTTATTACACAAATCGCTAATGTTGTTATTATTTGCAATTCTCAAAACTGTGGTCACCTCCTCATACCTACACAATCATGCAATTGAAAAATGTTCCCTGCTAACATACTAATAAACATCAAGATCATGTTTTTTTGTTCCCCCCTCCAAAAAAAATAATGATGGAACATGTAATATCAAACATAACACATTGTTTTGTTGATGTTACATGTAACATATCCCACTTTTTCCTGTTAAAATGTAACACGCCCTATGAATGTAACATTTAAAAACATATGCAGTGTGTGTATGTTAAATGTAACATGCACTATGAATGTAACATGCTATAAGTGCAACATTATGTGCGTTATGTGCTGCAATCCATTTTGCATGTGCTGTGTGTATATGTTACATTCCACACTGTGAATTGTGTGAATCAACTTGAATTATCAAAAAACACTACTATGTATGTCGATCTGCATCGAACAACACAATGTCATCCATTCGTAAATGCATTTTCGTACATATTTATTCGATAACAAACGCTTCATTAATGAAACAACAAGATCTTTATAAACGTCATTATTGAAACCCTAACTATGATATTAAGAGGTCTATAAAATCGCTACGATTAGCACAGATCAATGCGAATAGGTGTTACCTGCTGTTGCTCGACTTGGAATCATACATCAATTGCCTTTCCATAGCTGCTCTGATTCAATAGTTATTGCTACGTGCACTGCTATTTCTTGATTTTGAAATTCGAAATGCAATGTATATTAAGAGCAGGATTTATTAGTAGATTACCGTTAAAACTGGGTCTAGCCGATAATTATAATAAACCGAGAACTCCCATCCGATAGTTTTCACAACCCATTTGTTCCCAGATTCAAAAAAAAAATTCTAGTTACCAGATTACTAATTTGTCCTTCGCAAATTTATAGTGATTGAGAGTTTTCATATTTAACAAAGTCATTTTATTAAAATCAAAATAACTATTGTTTTACACATTTTTTTACAATCTAATATTTATATTTGGATTCGTCTAAATAAGATCTACAAAACGATATGAAATTCACTATTTTATTTATTTATTTATTTTTCATATTTCGGTTTTTATATTCATATTACATGCAACATGATACTTCCAAAATTTTTAATTTTCACATTTGATGTTATATTTAATATGATACTTCCAAAATTTTAGTTCTCACATGTTACATTTAACATCAAATTACCTTTATCAATAAGTCATATTACATTCAACACGTATATAATTTGTTCTATATCAACATTAACTAATGTTATTTTTTATTACACTGGATGTTATATTCAAGGAAACACATAATGTAGTGATATTAATGTTACATATAACATCCACATTCATCTTAATTTAGAACTTCCAAAAAAATATTAATATTAATCACTAAATGTTATATTTAACATTGATGTCACACGAATTATAAGATGGTACATGTAATATTTATATGAAATACGATTCACATTTACAAAAAAAACGTGAGTAATATCTCATTTTAAAGAGGACGATCTCCCGATGATTATTGTATATATATAAAAAAAAAAAAAATCAACAAAAGGTTCATGATAAAATCGCATATTTTATGTTCAACTTTTTATATTGGAAGTTATTATATCCGTTTCCACATTTGTAAGAGTAATAAAAGGTGAAAGTAATATAAGGAATATAACCACTTACTATTGAGGGGTAAATTAGTCTTCGAATCCCTAGAAGTAGTGATCGGTGCAAAATAAAACAAGGTTTAATCGATAATTAAAACCTAAAAAAGGGTGTGTTGCGTCACTGCCCCTTTTTTTTTAAAAAAAAAAATTATGAAATCAAATACAAATTCAGCATATAATTAATTTTAATTACACGGATCCAATATGGTTGCTATTAACCCAATGAGTAATAACTTATTTAAATAACTTAAAACATAACAATATATAAATTATTTTAAAGACACTATAATAATTTTCCTATGCATATAAAACGTGAACGTAAATCTCGGATTGATTAGAGTAAACCAGCTAATGTGAGTTGTAGTCAAAAAGCCTTGCACTAATTGAGAGAATCTAGACTTTCTTTTATGATTCTTCCGTATTTCCATTAGGCAGCCCTTCAGAAATTTTGAGATGCACGTTTAATAAATGAAACATCAAACATGAAATTTAGTCCAAAAGGGAATGCAACAATCACAATAATCAACGCGACGAGGGCCGAAATATTATAGTACCAAATTTTCCTTTTTCCTTTCTTGGATTATAAGTAAATTTACATATATAATGATTATATATAGACATATCTTTACACCGACTTGTATATAATATGAAATTAATTTTAACCCACGCAATGTGCGAGTTTAGATGAAAAAAATAAAAAATTATATTAGATATGTTCTTAATAATATGACATAGTTGTTTACTATGTAGATGTTAAACCAATAATAATTGTATTTTCTTCCTCATGATGTTTCTATTTGATACTCTTAATAAAATTGATCGAATACTCAAATTTTTTGTAGTAAGACCCGTTTCGAAAAAACTTAACAGAAGTTAAAAGCCATAAAGTATAAATGAACAAAATTAAAATCATAACATTAAGAAATGACAAAATTGATTTCTGACCTCGAAGCCAAAAAAATCACAAAAATATCAATATATTGCGTGTTTTTCAAGTTTTGTAAAATTACTATGAGCCAGTAGACCGAATGAACATAAATTTAAAAGTTTTTTAATTTTTTTGGGAATAGTATACGAACTTAAAATTTTAGTCAATGTATTCCACGTCAGTATAATAATTTTTTTGTGAATCCAAAATTATTATAATACTTTAAAAGAACTAATTTTTTTATATAAAAAATTACAATAACTTTTATAACGTACAATGACTTTAAAGTTTTAAGAGAATTATTGATTTTTCTTAAACAATCATCACAAAAAGTGAATTAGATAAATAGTGAATCGTAAATTTTGGATTAAAAAAATTTATTTTTAATTTATGAAATGCTCATCAAGAATCCATTTTTTTTTTTTTCAATTATGAAAAAAAAAAAAAATACATTCATTTAGGATAGATTAATGCTAAAATAGATTTTTGTACTTATTACTTTTAAACATGAATATATTACCAACAATTGAACATCAATAATAATAACTAAAAATCAAGATTAGCATTTTACACCTACTTCATTTGAACATTGATAATAACTAAATATACACTATTTATATACCTATACAGATCTTCCAATAATTGAACATCAATAGTAACTAATAATTGAGATTAAATACACACTATTTATATACGTACAAAGAGCTTCGAATAGAATCTCTTTCTAGTTGATCTCCACCCCAAAAAAATAAAATACAAAAGAATAAATTAGATATGAAATATTACACGGAAAGAATAATATGACAAAAAATCAATAATTACAATATAACTTTGTTTGGAGAAATGTTTGAAAATTAAAAAACAAAATAAAATAAAATTAATGTATTAATTTATTTTAGGGAAATTCTCCCAAAAGTCCCATCCCATAAAAACACCACTTTATAGAGTCTTGTAACAATGATTTTTTTACACATGAGATGATTTTTAGAAAGTTATTTTTGAAATCTTGGGACCTCTGAAAAAGTTTCCCTTTATTTTACCTTATCAAATGGATAGATTTCAATAAAATCAATGATGTCTCGGCACGTGAATGATACGGGGCAGAAGATACCTGTTTTGAGCATAAATTGGAACAACAAAATATATAAAAACTATTAACTACATTTGTTGTGAATGACAAATATACTAATCATTGCTCAACTTGTTGTAGAAATAGTTAAAATTATTAAAACTATTATACCCAAAAGCTAATAAATTGAAATTATCTTAATTTTTTGGTACATAATTGAAATTATCTAATAATAGAACTTAACCAAATTTTAAGCACTTTTTATTAAATTTTTCTATCCTATTTTGGGGATCATAAATAAAAACACTAACCTAAGCACAACCTAAGATCATATTTATATAATCTAATGCAATTTTTTATTTTTATTTTCGTAGAACAAAAATCAAAACTTTTAGGAATAGAAAATGTTAGGCTACATTTGAATAATTTGAAGAAGACATTTTATTTTGAGAACAGATTTGTAATTTTTTCTAACAAAATTTCTTTAAAATTTTACAAATCTTTTCTATAAATGAAACACCTTATCCAAATACAGCACCTAACCGGATATTAGAGTTTCATAAACATTTTAATAACATAAACCAAAAATAGAAATAGAAACCTTATTCAAATGCTACCTTAGAAAATCATTGAGGTTGCAATTTAGGGTTAAAAACCAGTTTCTAGCCCCTCCAAAATGGTCCATCAAATAGGTCTATAGAGCTGGTGTTTGCCTTGACGTGTAAAATAGTCCATAAACTCAGTTTAGTTTGACGAAATTGGATGGTTTTTGGAAGATGGAATTTATAACTTGCTTCAAGTTATATACCTGTAGGAAAAGAAGTAGATTGAGTGTGTTTCTATTCTTAGAAACAAATATATTGTGGAAATTAATGAAGAGGAAATATAAAAATGAAAGAAAAACATAAATTATACAGTGAGAACGGGGATTTACTAAAAAAATAAGAAAATGAACTAAAATTCAACTTTTTAGAAAACATAGGAAACAACACAATTGGGCAATGTTCTTTCAGCAATAACGACACGTGGCGGTGACAATTTCGTAATGAACATTGACAAACAAAACACCAAGAGCAGACAACGAAACTAAAGAAACGTAGTGCAAGACGATCAGATTAGCAAATTATGCACACGTTTACAACATGAATGAGAAACATGACTTGGACCAAGAAGTAGAAATGAAAAAAAACAAAAGATTAAACTCAACTAACAAGAATAATCATTCAAACTCAAAAATTATATTAAATAGACTCTAATTTTTTTATTTCGATCAAATGTAGAACAAACAAAGCAAATATGTTGCATTTTTCTATATTTCCCAAATAGTACTAATAAATATAGAAATCTGTGAACTAAAAACAAATTGTGGTCAAATCTAAACAAATCATTGTTAGAAACCGATCGAATTCATATTTAGTGATCGAACACAGATCTGGAGAAATGAAACTTAAATTTAACTAAATCAAGATATCAAACCTGTGGCTAAAACAAAAGTAAAATTCATAAAAATTAGTCTCAAATTCCAGTACCAAAATCACACATCACATACAAACTAAGAAAGTTCCAGATTACCAAGAATAGAACTCAATTTTTAAACTACATATGTTGCGTTAAAGAAATTTATCCTTCTAATGAACACTAAGCTAAGCGAATACCGAAGTCATATGGTTCGTAACACAATTGAGATTAAGTGAGAGATGTACTTGCATATCCATATCCTAAAAATATCCACAGGTTGATCTATCAGACTTGTCCGCAATTGAGAGAAAAAAATACAACACTGCACACGTATTCAAGACAAATAAAACGCTTCAATTGATTACCCTTCAAAATAGAATCCATCCATGAAAAATTCACAATATAAATTAAATATTTAAGACATTTTTTCCTAAGCGCTTGCACTCTGCCACTGCTTGATTTACAAAAAAGCTCATTCCGGCAATGCAGTCATTGAATGGGAAGACCAAACTGTAAATGGACTGAAGATTTCGACAATCTAAAACAAAGATAAAAACTTGATATAGGTCCATGTTTTTTTTTTTATTCATTATTTGATTGTTTGAAAGACGATTCTTGAGATTTTGATAGTACATTTATTCAACTGTTACATCAAACCCAACAAAATTAGCACAAAAAACACCTCCAAAGTTGAGAAAATCACGCACTGGATATTCAGCAGTTAAAGCATTTAGACCCCTGACAAATCCACAACCACACCACGAATATGGTTGAAAAATGATCAGATCCACCGACAGCACCACCCAAGCTTGTTCCAAATATACCTCACCTTTCGGTGCCCCAAATCAATACTCTTTTCCAGTTGCTCCTGCTCTAATGCAAGGCCACGGTAGAGTCTACTTCTGTAAAATTATAACCAAATCAAATCTAAAAAAATTAGAAGATATTTAACTAGATTAAAAATAGATATTATCAAAACGAAGCCAAATCCAACCAATTTTGAGTTAAATTTGGACTAATTACCTTCGAAGGCAACCGATTACTTCGAAGCTCCACCATATTTGGCGAGTTCAGACCAAATCAAACCCAGATCAGGCCAAATTGGAGCTTGATTTGGCCCGATTTGGCCATTTGAAATTGATAAATGGATAGAGAGAGAACGATAATTGTTCGGTTGTGCATGGCTATGCCTTGCTATGGAGCAGCGATGATGGCCGGTGGTGGCGGGCGATGAACGGCGATGGAGCAGCGATGGTGGCCATGGTGATGCACGGCGATGCCTAGCGATGGAGTGGCGATGGCGGTGGTTTTGTAGAGGCAGTAATCGTGAGGCATGAGAGAGAGAGAGAGAGAGAGAGAGAATGAGCAGCTATTTGGGAAAAGAATGAGCGTGAGAAAGGATTTGCAAAGTTGTGAAATGAAGCTGATGTCGACGATTCATTTCTTAGCTAAGAGGGAATTATAAGATTTAATTCTAGCCCTTAATTGTAATGGAAGAATAAGGTTAGAGAGATGGCAAATACTTGCCTCTCATTCATTCCCACGTTAGGCTTTTGCTTTTAGGTATTATAATATGATATGATTTTGTTTTGTTGTTAAGGTTACGTGAGCTATCCAAAGTCAATTAAGCCCGTTAATTTTATTTTTTATTTTTTTTTATTTTTTTAACTATATGTAGGTTATTTATATAAAATATTAATATTTTATATAAATATTAATATTTGTGTAAAACTGTCGACTATATCATACTTATCATACAATAGCATCCTCTTGGTCAGGAAAATGGAAACAAAACCGAAAAACAGAATTTATATTTTATTTAGTGTTTTTATTTCTATTTTAAAAAAATAAAAATTAAAAATGTCTTTTTTCAATTCTCAAAATATTATTTAACAATTTTTATTTATTTATTTTTTTTATTTTTTATTTTTTTTACCATATTTAAATTTATATTAAAAAAAATTAGGATAAAAATGAAAAATAGGAACATAAAACACTATACAAGTAACTTTGAAGCAGCCCATGAAAATAAAATTGTATCAATTTCTGGAGAAAAAAATATCAACATAGAATGAAATATGACTATACAATTACTTATTCATTAATTTGACGTGTTAGGAGATTCCAACTTAAAACTATATGGTATCAAGTGGAGTAACTCATTTAACTTACATCTGCCCTTAAGTGCAATCCCCAATTTATACGGATGATTTGATTGAATGATGAGATATGTGCAATCCCTGACTTACATAGATGATTTGACTACAAGGGAATAGAGACAAATTTCCATAATATTGATTTTGATATTATTTTAGGAGATTCCAAGTTAAATTCATATGGTGTCAAGTAGAGTAACTCATTTGACTTATATAGTGGTTTGGAATCTTTCAAGTGATTGATGTTGGACATAAATCAAACATTTTTATATTTTTTATTATTCAATTAACTTGAATGTTTGCCGGGACTAATATTGTGTTTGAGATATGTTTACAATATTTAAAGAATATTAATCAGGATCAATGTTGGACCAAGATCATGATTTCTCAAAATGAGAAGTAGTGAACAAGAATATGAATGACCAAAAGGATACAGTTCAGAAACAATGATGAAGAAGACATTTTTGAAGAAATATTTTTGTACTATTAAGATAAAACAACACTTATAATGTTAAATTCTTGATAACCTGACTAAGATCCATCACTACACGTCAATCTGCTAATATATGCATATGTGTATGTGATTATGTGCTTTGAAGTGCTTAAATACTTGTCTTAAAATGTGCTAAAAACTTAAGTTAGTTAAAATCAGTCAATTGGCTTAAAAATTTAGTCAACTGATAGTAACAATATTTTGAAATCATGAAAATGAGATGAAACAGTTGGCTGGTTAAAAAAAAAGTTGACTAATAAATTTAGGGACCAAAATTTTTGAGAATTGAAGCAAAAAGGTTGACTAGCCAGGGATATTAGTTGACTGGTTATTACAAGTTCTCAGAACTTTAGAGGCATATCTTCAAACAGTCAACCAATTTTGGTGGTAGTCGATTGTTTTGGGCTTATTTTTGAAACTTTTGTGAACATTTTTTGAAGACGTTTTTACCACGGTTTTTACGATTGATATTTCTGAATCATTTTTTGAATAGTTTGAAATGATCTTAATTATTTAAAAATATTTTTTATTTTTGAAATCAAGGGCTTTAATTAGAAATCCATTTTGGTCCTAAAACTTTCCAATTTTGTGATTCTTTCTATAAAAACTTGTGTCCTATAATTTTGGTCAGATTTTTGAATTATTTTGGGGGCACCAATCTTGATTTAAAATTATATGAATTCAGTGTCAAACTAGCTGTTATACCTAGGGTCAAATAGGTAGGATTTAAGGGAGAAAATTTAAGGATTTTGGAAATGAAATAGCCGTTGAAAATCTTGCTTATTTTTGTTATTTTAAGAGATGTGTTTCTCAAATAGAAAATCAGATTTTTGAAATAGATTTTGTGATCTTGAGATTGAATATTTTGAATTTTTTTAAAAATAGAAAGAGAGAAAATCAAAGATTGAAAGAGAGAAAGAAAGAGTGCCGTAGAAAAATAGTGAAAAGTTAATTACACTCTTCAAGAAATCTGTGGAAGTTGTTCTAAGGAAACAATTATTGAAAATATTCTATGAAACCAGATTCTGAGCCTTCAATTCAAAAACAATTAGGAGGATTTCGGTGAGGTTGTTCTGGTTTAAGTTATAAATCTCTCTGTGGTACTTGTTTGCACTCAATACTGTGCTTAATTGATATATGATTGTGATTATATCTTTAGCTTACTCTTGAAATCAAACTTGAACTTGATAAAATCATTTTCTATAAAATTCATTGGTATTTATTTTTGAAAATCTTCTTCTGAGTTGAAAATGATTTGTACTATCTGGTATATGTGATTTTGTGCTCTACTGTGACATAATCCAGATTCATAAAAACACAATTATTGAGTAAGTTATCTTTTGAATCGTGATCACTTCTATCACATAGTTTAGGCTATCAATTGAATATATTTTTATTAGTGTTGGTAGAAGCTCTTTGTGAGAAAAATGAAGTTTTTTTTTGTATTATTGTTAGGTTTTAGTTCAAACCTAAGTGTACCTGGTCTAGGTAAGAGTGTGAGAGTGTGATTGAGTATAAAAGAAATTACTCAATCGGGATTGTACGGGTTTGATTTTAACCTGGTAAGGTGATCAAAGGTTTAGTGGATTAATTCCCTACGAGAGCTCTGGAGAATAGATGTGGACAATAGTATCTTGTCGAACTATTACAAAATTTCTAGTGTCTCATATCTCTATCCAAATCTGTTTGTGAAAGCTTAGTATACCGCTTTTGTAATTTGTTAGATTACAATCAACTAGGTTTAAAACTACTCAATTCACCCCCTCTTAGGTAGACATTTGGGTCAACAATTGGTACCAGAGCTAAGTTAGTCGAAGAGGTTTAACATCCTAGCCTAATCGATCACATGACGCACACCTTATGATCTCTTATGTGTCTCTGTGAATAATTGTGCATCTCCTATGTGTCCTGATATGTCTAATAACTTGTGTTCCATTAGTGGTAACGATATTGATGATAGAGAAGAGGTTGCTCATTAGTCCATTGAAAAACTAATTCTCTACAAATTTCTTTGCAAAAAAAATAAATAAAAAACTTATGACTTAATAAATAAAAAAAATTGTTTTTCATCAGAATAATAAATTTGACATTGTTTTGTCTTGAAAAAGGCTGTTTCGAAACATTATTTTGAAACAAAAGAATTTTCAAATGCTATCAATAATTTACTTGATAAAATTGAGCTTCTTGTGGAAGAAAATATTTTTAAAAAAATGATATTGCACATCTTCAACAAGGTATATTGCAAACTTGAGAATTCTTGATAAACAAAATGAAGCTTTAACTGTTGAATTGGGGAATTCTAGACGTAATATTGACAGAGCACGATTAAAAATTCATTTGAACCAAAATGATTATAAAATCTTATAGAATGACTTTGAATTTTTCAATGATAACAATTTTGGTCTTAAAGTAAATACTAAAATTTTGGAACGCACTCTTGAAAGGACTAACTTTGAACTCAAAGAAGTTGTTGATTCAAAAACCAAATGTCTCTAGAGTAACTTTTTCACATCATTATCAATATTCTGCACTTGTTCAAAAAACTGGTTACGTTGTACCTCATAATAGATATCCAGTATACGGTCATCATAATTCAATCAGAAATGTTAAGCATTACCACTTTGGTAATATGGTCATATCAAAATATGGTGCCATCATTTGCAGACGTCTCATACTAATCAAGATGGATCCAAATTAGTTTGGAGACCAAAGTTGCGAACTCATTCTATTTCAGGTTACAGTTTAACACTAAGTGACATATGACCAGATATGTTAGCCTACGTGACAAATGAGGAAACCGAGGAAAGAACAAAATTTATCACAATTTATCACAATCATTCTGTGATTAAGGACAAACCTTAGGGGACTATAAAAGTGGATTCGACCAGATCATATGTTGTCAACACAAACACGAATAGAGGTAAAGCAGTAATTAACTGCTATGAAGATAAAACTAACAAGTCTTTGTTTAATTGTTTTTAATGTATTAAAGAGTCGAGTAGGTCACACTTAGATGTGATAAATTAATTGACATTCTCTTATTCAATAGTCTTCTTTAATGTCTCAGGAATTCGATTGCAACCAGTTCGATAATTTTTGCTCGGGGTTAGGCATACACTACCATATGTTCATCCCGGGTCATTCACAGTTAAACGGTTAAGTTGAGGTAACCAACTGAACCATTCTACATACAATGATAAGTCAAGTGAAAAATCTAAGTCCAAGTGGGTCGAAGATCTCCCCTCAGTCTTGTGGGCTTATTATACTATATCGAGGGTCTTAACAGGAAAAATGTCATTTGCAATGGCCTTTGGCATCGAAGCTGTAATTCCTACTAAGTTGGATACCGACATACAACGCGTCGCACTTCGATCCCAAGGAGAACCGCAACGAACTCACGCTACATTTGGACTTGATATAGGGAAAGAAAAAAAAAAGTCCATCTGTGACATTCAGCCTACAAACGACAAATGACATGATATGACAACAAACGTGTCAGGCCACAGACATTCAAATGAAATTAAAATTTATGTTGCTTCTTTTTCTAAAATATTATTAGGAAGTTTTTATTCATGCTCACATATTATTTCACTTCCCTTTTATACTTTTTTTTCCCTCCAGTGGGAGCGTGAATAGCAAAAGATGGAACACGAATACTATCATAATATTATTATACATCAAATTCAAATCATCATTGCCGATGTTTCATGTGTTAAATAAGTACTAATATAATTTTTTTAAACCCGCGCGATACACGGGTTTAAAACTAATGTTCATTATATTGGAATCCGAAATGAATGATTTGATAATTTAAACATTGAAACTAGAATTAGAATTATCATTCAATTTCAATTGAATTCTAACGTACTACCAATGGAATTTTAATACCATAGAATTACAACTGAATTCTAATATACTACCAAACAATCAAATTTTAATACCATGAAATTACAATTCCTAGAATTCTAATTCCATAAAATTGTAATTCCAATTCAATTCTGATTCCGTGCTACCAAACACTAAAAAATTTAAACAAACACAAAACAAAAATCAAATATCAAAAGTTAACAAATGGTTTAAGCAAAAACAAAGATCATCATTTAAAAACAAAATGCAAATACATAGTCAAATTGAACGATTAAGTCATTTCTTAAGTGCTAATTTGTACCTTTTGACCATATAATTTAAAATCTATAGAATTAATGTTAGACCTTAATTTCCGTATACACATAAATTTTAGTTGCATTTTAGAACATTTAGAAAATAACGGGATAAATTGTGCCAAATCATAATTATTTTAAAAATTTAGGGGTCAAATTAGCAATTTTAAAAATATTAATTCTAGATTTTGGATTTAACTAAATAACTTAAAGATAATCAAAGGGGGATTAACATAATTTAACATAAAATATATAAACAAATTGATAATGGGGGCAAGCTATGATCCATTATATATATTTCCATGTACATATTTCACAACAACCTAAAAAGAAAGAAAAAAAAATTGAGAGAGGAGAAGGTTAAGCCGGTTGGCGGTAAGTGTGCCGGTGTTGTTGTTGTTCGTCTGGCGGTGTGGGAGTCGGTTGGTTGATCGTTGCCATCGTTTGGCCAGCGTGGGCTGTTTAGTGTCGTTAGCGTGGGTGTGTGTGTGTCGTCGCCGTTCGTCAGGTGGTACGTGATCATCGTCGTCGTCCGACGGGTGTGTGTGTGTGTGTGTGTGTGTGTGTGTGTGTGTGTGTGTGATCGTTGCTGATCGGTCCGGCCGTGTGTTTGTGTGTGCCCGTCTGTTTGGTTGTTTCGCATCAGTGTGTGCGTGTGTGATCGTCGTTCGTTCGTGTGTGTATGATCGTCATTCACGTGTGTGTGTCGGTCGTCTCTCCGGTTGTTCCTTCGATGGACGTAGTGTGTGTGTGTAGGCCGGTGATGCGTGTTGATCACCGTGTCGATGCATGTTCTGGTCATCGACGGTGTGTATGTGTTGTTGATCAGTCGATAGTGATCGTGCGTGTGTGTGTGTGGTGTCGCCGTTCACTCCGGTGAGTGTGTGGGTTCTGTTGACAGTATGTGTGTGCTCAGGCGATCTGGGGTGTGTGCGCGTTGGTCGTCTATCGTCGACGAAGTATGTGGGTTGCCGACGGTGAGTGTGCATGGGTGTGGACATTGAGTGTGTGTGTCCCCATCGTTCAACATGTGTGTGGGCTGTCCCATGATCCCTGACGGTGAGGTTGAGTGTGTGTGTGTGTTAGCGGAAGCTCAAAACCAGAAGAAGAAAAAATAAATAAATAAATAAATAAATCAAACAAAAACCAAAATTCAAAAATTAATCTCTTGGCAGGTGGAAGATTCGTAACATATAACGATTCTATTGATTATTATTTTCGTCGAATTAATTTATTAATATTAAATTTTTGTAATCATGACGATAATTTTTACAACGGTTAATTTTAATAATGTTGTAC
This sequence comes from Eucommia ulmoides, assembly GCA_016647705.1. Lineage (NCBI taxonomy): Eukaryota > Viridiplantae > Streptophyta > Magnoliopsida > Garryales > Eucommiaceae > Eucommia > Eucommia ulmoides. Next base: position 10,391,580 of record CM028326.1, read on the forward strand.
AGTGAATATTAACATAATGAAATGGGACAAATAATAATTTTGCATAATTAAATTTGGAGAAAGAGAAATTATGCATTTTAGGGCCACACATTGCATATCAGGTTTATTTTAAATAAAATATTAATTTAGGTCTTATCACTGTTAGGTTCATAGGCGCCAGCGTTCTGGTAGTTTTTGACGTCTGTATTTTTGCAGTGCGAAAATCGAGGTGAGTGTACTGTCTTTTTTGTAAATTTATAAATTATATTTTTGTATAAATTATGGGAAAAAAGTGTTTACTAAAATTGGAAGATTTTATGATTTATGAGGATCAAGTTGATTTTAAATGTGGAAGGTGATTTTTGTCCAATTATGCCATAGTTTGATCCCGTTAGGAGGGCATGTCCTGCGGGATGGTATTGACCTATTAGGAGGGCACGTCCTGCAGGTGACTCATTATGTCATGAAATATTATGAGGAGTGTCAGTCCTACAGGTGGTTGATTATATTATGACATGTCAGGAGGATTAGTTCTACAAGTGATTGTTGATATTATGACCTATTAGGAGGATTAGTCTTACAGGTGGTTGATTATTATAACCTTTTAGGAGGATTAGTCTTATAGGTGGTTGATTATTATGATCTGTCAAGAGGATTAGTCTTGCAGGTGGTTGATTATTATGACTTGTCAGGAAAATTAGTCCTGCAAGTGGTTGATTGACTCGTGAGGAGTGCAAATCTTGCAAGTGGTACCCCTTTCATTGGGGATAATAAATAGCCCTGACACTGATATTCACGTTAGATGGTATAGTTGTACAGGTTATGGTACCGTTGTAACTCCCGATCGTGAAGTAAAAACGATCTTATGGTTAGTAGGAAACGATGTGTGGAGTATTTTATTATACGATAAACTGCCTATATTAATTAACTTAAATATATTATTTTAAATGGGTTGACGTAAATATATTATTTTATGGCATTGGTTGACTTAAAATATTTGGATTAAGTGTTAAATACATTATTTCATTACATTGGTGACAGTGGAACGGGATTTTCAACATAGTATGCGGTTATATTATATTCTATTTTGAAATACGGTATTTAATACTTATACTTGATCCATAAAATATTTTTATATTATGAAGATAGTACACCGTAAATTATTTGGTTTCAGGTGCCGCAGCTAGAAGTGAGTCCACTACTGGCACTAGGTAGAGTCTGGAGATAGTGTCATTTTGGGAGTGGGCCGGTCGGAGGCGAACCGTGGAAGGTTTAGTATTTTGTGATTTTTGTTGTATATATTTGGAACGAGTGTGTTCTCATATTTGTGGAAATGAGTAAATAGATATTATTTTTAGAAAAAATATTGATAGCGGTACGCGTGCGTCTGAATATGTATATATATGAATGTATGTATTTGGTTGGTTGGTCAGGAAGTGTCGTGTCGACGTGACTTCCGGCCACGGGTGACGGGTATCCAGGGTGGGGTGTGACATTTGTAGTATCAGTGCCTAGGTTATAGGTTCTGTAGACGTGCCAGGTTGTCGAGCTAGTGGTAGACCATGAGATAGGGTGTCGATTGGTGGGTTCGGCACGAGAGTGATAGTTATTGCATTGCATTAGACAGTACATTGGCATCGTGTAATATTATTAGTCTTGTTGGCCCTCTCTTAATATATCGTAAATTAGTAATAAATAAATAGGAGAGCCTGTCCACTAGTTGAAGTTGTCGCATTTTTTTTCTAGTCTCGTTTTCCGTTAACAGGAATAACTATAAAGTTGGCAATTAGTTGTGCGATAAAATTTTGATACTGCTAGTCGGTAGATTGGGTGGTGTTGTTGGTAGTGGTGATAGATAGATTATGATTGTGGGGGTGCTAGTAGTTTTAAATGTTAAATTATAACTGATAAGTAATCATATTCGTATTACTTGACATTAGGATTTACTGCCGATAGTACGTAATATTTTAGTTGTTAAACCAATAGTGTGATAGAGCACACTTAATTCGTCCAATACTAAGTTATTAATTGGATTAATAGACAACACCTTACTGGTATTATGGGACTACACAACGCATTGCGCTACTATTTGATATACATGGATTCTATCATAGAGTACAACATCCAAGGGTGTGCATAAAATTACTTTCTAGGCAATACAAAGGAAACCTTGTGATTTTACTGGAGAAGGAGTTCATATTATTGAAACAGGAGAAGATGATCATTCGGCAGTATGAAATTAAATTCGATGTCCTGTCCCGATTTGCTCCCGATTTGGTAAAAACAGAAAAGACAAGATGTAGACGATTCCAGAAAGGATTTGATCTAGAAATACGTTCCAAGCTGATGGGTAGACAGATCAAAAGTTATGCGAAATTAGTAAACACAGAGAAATTAATAGAGAATGATGTGCGGGAAGCAGTCGAGAACTGTGAGTCCGTGTTGATAGTTAGTGCGTATAAAGATAGTCCACTTCGTATTGGTGGTAGAAAATTGTCGGTGGATCCATTACCCCTGGGTATTCACGATTTTGACGTGATACTGGATATGGATTTGTTATCCGGTTATCATGCTATAGTGGATTGTTTTAAAAATGAAGTTACTTTTCGGATCTTAGGCGAGCCAGTGTTTGTATTTTCGGGGGACAGAATCATTACCCCAATTAGTTTGATTTCAATTCTAGAGGCCAGGAAATTATTAAAGAAAGGATGTCAGGGATATCTCGCGCATGTGATTGACATCAATCGGAATGAGGTGCAAGTGACGGAAAGTGGTCAAGGATTTTCTCGATGTGTTTCCAGAAGAATTGTCAGGATTGCCAGTGGATAGGAAAATGGAATTCACCATTGAGTTACTTCCAGGAACTGTTCCTATACCAATGCCACCCTATCGTATAGTGCCTACTGAGCTAAAAGAATTAAAAATTCAGTTGTAAGATCTATTAGACCGCGAATTTATCAGACCTAATGTTTCTCCATGGGGAGCCCCGGTGTTATTTGTAAAGAAGAAGAATGGAACGCTGAGAGTGTGTATTGATTACCGACAGTTGAATAAGGTGACGGTTCATAATAAAGACCCGCTGCCTAGAACCGATGATCTGTTCGACCAATTGCAGAAGGCCAAGGTATTTTCTAAAATGGATCGTTGATGGGGATATCATTAGCTGGAAGTCAGAGACAGTGACGTGGTGAAGACGACGTTTCATACGAGGTTTGGGTATTATGAATTTTTAGTTATGCCGTTTGGATTGATGAATGCCCCTGTTACTTTATGGATTTGATGAATCGGATCTTGCAGCCTTATATAGATCAGTTTATTACCGTGTTCATTGATGACGTATTGATCAATTCCCAAAATAAAGAAAAGCATGTAGAGCATCTTAAGATTGTGTCGCAGACTTTAAGAGAGAAGTAATTGTATGCGAAATTCAGTAAATGTGAGTTGGTTGGACAGAGTGGTATTCTTGGGCCATATTATCTCGGGGGATGGTATTCAAGTGGATCCAAAGAAAGTTGAAGTCGTTGTCCAATGGGAAAGGCCGAAAAGTGTGACCGAGGTTCAGAGCTTCTTGGGATTGGTAGGTTATTATCGTCGATTTGTACAAAAACTTTCTGTTATAGTTGCCCCATTGACCCGATTAACCCGCAAGGAATCTAAATTCGAGTGGACTAACAAATGTGAGCAGAGTTTCCAAGAGCTGAAGAGTAGACTGATATCTGCGCTAATACTTTCCCTTCCGACTGAAGGTGGTGGCTTTGTGATCTATAGTGATGCGTCATACCAAGGGCTAGAGTGTGTACTGATGCAACATGGGCACGTAATTGCATATGCCTCCCGTAATTAAAAAATCATGAGCATAATTGCCCGATGCATGATTTAGAATTGACAACGATTATGTTTGCCTTGAAGATTTGGAGGCATTACCTGTATGGAGAGACGTGTGAGATATATACCGACCACCAGAGTTTAAAATATTTGTTTATTCAGAAGGAACTAAATCTGAGGAAGAGATGTTGGATAGAATTGATCAAGGACTATGATTGTACAATCCATTACCATCCTGGAAAGGCGAATGTTGTAGCCGATGCGCTGAACCGGAAATCGGTGGGTTCGGTTGCACACATTCAAGTTCTTTATACTAATCTGTATGCCGAGTTGAGATTTTTACTAGTCTAGTTAGCAGTTGGCCAGACGGCAGCGTTGCTTGCGACTTTGACTTTGAGATTGACAATGATCGATCATATTATAGAAGCGCAGAAGTTGGATGTCCAATTGGAGATGATCCGAAATGAAGTAAAAAATGGTTACAGAGCTGACTACTGTGTCAGGGATAACGATGAGGCTTTAATGGTTGGAAATAGATTGTGTGTGTCTGATGATGCCAATTTGAAGAAGGATATCTTGGAAGAAGTGTAGTTCGACATACGCAATGCACCCAGGCAATAGCAAAATGTATCGTGATCTGCGAGAACTCTATTGGTGGAATGAAATGAAACGAGAAATTACTAAATTTGTTACCAAGTTTCTTGTTTATCAGCAAGTCAAGATTGAGCACCAATGTCCAAGTGGATTATTGTAACCACTACCTATTCCAGAGTAGAAATGGGAGCATATCATGATGGATTTTATTTCGGGATTACCCCGTACCCATAAGGGACATAATTCCATTTGGATGATTGTTGATAGGCTTACCAAATCTACTCATTTTCTAGCCTTAAAGATGACGTACTCTCTTGATAAGTATACCCAATGGTATATTGACGAGATTGTTCGATTGCATGGTGCGCCGGTTTCCATAGTGTCGGATAGGGATCTGAGATTTACTTTAAAGTTCTAGCCAAGTCTCCAAACTGCTCTAGGCACCAAACTGAAATTCAGTACCGCTTTTCATCCTTAGACTGAAAGTCAATCAGAGCGTACGATTCAGATATTGAAGGATATGTTGGGGGAGTTGTATTATGGAATTTCCTGGTAACTAGGGATGATCATTTAACGTTAATAGAATTTGCCTATAATAACAGCTACCATTCGGCAATCGAGATGGCCCTGTATGAAGCGTTGTATGGAAGAAAATGTAGGACCCCAGTCTGTTCGACGGAAGTGAGAGAACAAAAATTATTGATGCCAAATATAACCCAAATGACGGTAGACAAAGTAAAGGTGATTCAGGAAGATTGAGAATTACTTAGAGTCGGCAAAAGAGTTATGCTGATAAGCGTAGGAGATAGTAGGAATTTGAAGTGGGGGATCATGCGTTTTTACGTATATCCCCGTGGAGGGGCATAATGAGATTTGGGAAGAAAGGAAAGTTAAGTCTGAGGTATATTGGGCCATACGAGATTCTAGAACGGGTTGGCGCGATAACTTATCGACTTACCCTATCGCCAAAATTATCCAGATTACACAACGTTTTCCACGTATCGATGTTTAGAAAATATGTGCCAGATCCTTCGCATGTGTTGACTTCTCAACCAATTGAATTGAAAGAGGATTTAACATACGTTGAAGAGCCAGTCCAGATTCTAAATCGTAAAGATCAGGTGTTACAAATGAGAATGATTCAATTGGTAAAGGTGTTATGGCGTAGTTATTCCGTGGAGGAAGCGACGTGGGAGTAAGAAGACGAAATGAGAGATAAATATCCGCATTTGTTTGGTCAAGGTAACTAAAACTTTTGGGACGAAATTTCTTTTAGGGGGGAAGGGTTGTAAGACCCTAATTTCAGCATACGCATAAATTTTAGTTGCATTTTAGAACATTCAGAAAATAACCGGATAAATTATGACAAATCATAATTATTTTAAAAATTTAGGAGTTAAATTAGCAATTTTAAAAATATTATTTCTAGATTTTGGATTTAACTAATAACTTAAAGATAATCAAAGGGGGATTAACATAATTTAACATAACTAATAGCAATTTTAAATATACATATATATATATATATATATTTCCATGCACACATTTTATAACAACCTAAAAAGAAGAAAGAAAAAAAAAAAACAGAGAAAGGAGAAGGTTCGTCCGGTTGGCGGTAAGTGTGTCGGTGGTGTTGTCATTCGTCCAGCGGTGTGGGAGTCGTTGGGATGATCGTTGTCGTTGTTCGGCAAGCGTGGGTTGTTCAATGTCGTCAGCGTGGGTGTGTGTGTGTGTTGTCGCCGTTCGTCTGGTAGTGCATAATCGTCATCCGACGGGTATGTGTGTATGTGTGTGATCGTTGCTGATCGGTCCGGCCGTGTGTTTGTGTGTGCCCGTCTATTTGGTTGTTTCGCGTCAGTGTAAGGGTGTGTGATCGTCGTTCATGTGTGTGTGTCGGTTGTCTCTCTGGTTGTTCCTTCGACGGATGTAGTGAGTGTGTGCAGGCTAGCGATGTGTGTTGATTGTTGTGTGGGTGTGTGTTCTGATCGTCGATGATATGTGTGTGTGTATTGCTGATCAGTCGACGGTGATCGTGCGTGTGTTTGTGTGGCGTCGTTGTTCGTTCCAGTGTGTGTGGGTTCTGTTGACAGTGCATGTGTGCTCAAGCGATCAGGTGTGTGTGTGCGTCGGTCGTCTATCGTCGACGGAGTGTGTGGGTCGCCAGCGGTGAGTGTGCGTGGGTGTGGACGTTGAGTGTGTGTATGTGTGTGTGTGTGTGTCCCCGTTGTTCAGCATCTGTGTGGGTGTGTGGGCTGTCCCGTGATTGCCGTTGGTGAGGTTGAGTGTGTGTGTGTGTGTCGACGGGAGCTCAAAACCAGAAGCAGAAAAAAAAAAAAAAAAAAAAAAAAAAAAAAAAAAAAACCAAAATTCGAAAACCAATCTCTCGGCATACGGAAGATTCAGAACAGGTAACGATTCCATCGATTATTATTTTCGTCGAATTAATTTATTAATATTAAATTTTCGTAATTGTGACGATAATTTTTGCAACCGTTAATTTTAATAATGTTGTACAGTGAATATTAACATAGTGAAATGGGACGAATAATAATTTTGCATAATTAAATTTAGAGAATGAGAAATTATGCATTTTAAGGCCACACATTACATATTAGATTTATTTTAAATAAAATATTAATTTAGGTCCTATTACTGTTTTGTTCACAGGCGTCAGCGTCCCGGTAGTTTCTGATGTCGGTATTTTTGCAGTACGGAAATCGAGGTGAGTATACTGTCTTCTATGTAAATTTAAAATTATATTTTTATATAAATTGTGGAAAAAAAAGTGTTTACTAAATTGAATGATTTTATGACTTATGAGGATTAAGTAGATTTTAAATGTGGAAAATGATTTTTGTCCGACTATGCCATAGTTTGATCCCGTCAGGAGGGCATGTCCTGCGGGATGGTATTGACCTGTTAAGAGGGCACATCCTGCAGGTGATTGATTATGTCGTGATATATTATGACTTGTCAGGAGTGCCAGTCCTACAAGTGGTTGATTATATTATGACATGTCAGGAAGATTAGTCCTGCAGGTGGTTGTTGATATTATGACCTGTCAGGAGGATTAGTCTTGTAGGTGGTTAATTATTATGACCTGTCAGAAGAATTAGTCTTGCAGGTGGTTGATTATTTTGACCTGTCAGGAGAATTAGTCTTGCAGGTGGTTGATTGACCCGTCAGGAGTGCAAATCCTGCGGGTGGTACCCCTACCATTGGACATAATAAATGACCCTAACACTGATAGTCACGTTAGATGGCACAGTTGTACAGGTTATGGTTCCATTGTAACTCCCGATCGTGAGGTAAAAACGATCTTATGGTTAGTAGAAAATGATGTGTAGGGTATTGTATTATACGATGAACTACCTGGATTGATTGACTTAATATATTATTTTAAATGAGTTGACGTAAATATATTATTTTATAGCATTGGTTTACTTAAAATATTTGGATTGGGTGTTAAATATATTATTTTATTACATTGTGGTAGTGGAACGAGATTTTCAACATGGTATGTGGTTATATTATATTATATTATATTTTGAAACACAGTTTTTAATACTTATGCTTGATCCATAAAATATTTTTATATTATGAAGATAGTACACCGATAAATTATTTAGTTTCAGGTGCCGCGGCTAAAAGTGGGTTCACTACTGGCACTAGGTAGAGTCCGGAGGTAATGTCATTTTGGGAGTGGGCCAGTCGGAGGCGAACCGTGGAAGGTTTAGTATTTTGTGATTTTTGTTGGATATATTTGGGATGAGTGTGTTCCCATATTTGTGAAAATGAGTAAATAGATATTATTTTTTAAAATATTTTGATAGCGGTACGCGTGCATTTGAATATGTATATATATGTATGTATGTATGTATTTGGTTGGTTGGTCAAGAAGTGTCGTGCCGACGTCACTCCCGGCCTCAGGTGACGGGTGCCCGGAGTAGGGTGTGACAATTAATTACATGATATTTATATTAATTTAATTATTATTATTTATAATAATAATTTTAATTTAATTTAATCCTTACGAGTGCAAGATGTTTACACCTTGATTAGATAACATACTAATAATAACCCATAATAAATATAATGGACCCCAAGCCCATTATTAATTCATTCTTATACTTATGTAGTCATTTAAGTTTAGAGAAAAATCCAATTGGTATCTGTTAATTGTTTATTGTACAATAATATTTACATCCCTCATTTATTATGTTGTTGTTGACATTGTTATTATATAGCAACATTCGCATCCCCCGTTTATTATGTTGCTATTAATCTTGTTGCTGAGCAGTAACATTTTCATCTCCCATATATTATATTGTTATTAATGTAATGAGAAAATTTGTATTTGGTGAAAGTTGCTGCACAGCAAAATTTGTTAAAGTTACTTCATAATATTTTCTTAAAATTTAAATAAATCAATGGATTTTAATTGGTATGGGCTTTGATCCATGGGGCCTACTTTAATATGTTTGGCAAAAATAGGTGTTAGCCTAAATAATCCTACTAATAATAACCTAAGACTTTTAGCCTATCGATTATCTAGTGTACCTTACTAATGAAAGGTCTAGTGTTCAAAACCCTCTACTCTTTGTATAAATAAAAAAGATAGCATTCTAAGATAATTCAATTCAACTTCATAAAAATTGGAAGTAATGACATATATATATATATATATATATTGGACAAATTTATAGTTATTTTTTTTTTCAAAGTTTAAAGTACAATCAATTTATTCTAATTAGAAGTGGTGGAAGATGACCATTTTTTCCTTCTTTTTTGGGTTATTTCAATTATTTTTCATGATCAAACAAGTGCATGCTTTTTTTTTTTTTTTTTGGGTAAATATATTATGGCAAACCCTGGGGTTTGTCATAATATCAAAACCAGTTTTTGAAAAACTGTTCTTACGTTTTTCAAAATCGTACCGACTTCCCCTATACAAACAATAACAGACCTTAATGGGGCTTGTTAAAAATACAATTTTGCCCTAACTTTTTTATTTAGACAAATATCATTTCCCTAAAAACAAAAATAGATTCTTATTTTTTTAACAGTTTGGGAACGGAAACTGAATTTATTTTGGATTTTTCTAAAACACGACCTTCATTTTTTAAGACAATTTTTAAGGAACGGGCTTTAGGTTTTCCTAAAAAAGACATTTTTAAGCCCGTTTTTAATACCAATGGCACCCCGTATTTTTTTTCATAATAAGGATCGACGTCAGTAATGACAGTTAGTTCTGACGGATGGAAGTTGTACAATTATGTTATTGTCTTTACATTATCTACCTCTTTATTTATATTTATTTAACAAAATGAAAAATATTTTTATACTCCTTTTATATTATATTTTAGGATACACAGTAATAAAATTATTAACGAAATAATATTATAATTATATTTTTTCTTATTTTTTATTACATTTTTTCATTTTATTTTAATTTTTATCTTTTTTTTTTTTTTTTTTCTTGTTTTCTCTCTCTCTCTCTCTCTCTCTCTCACACACACACACACAAAAAGAAAAAAAAAAGAAAAAAATAAATAAATCTAAAGTAAGGTCTTTTGGAATGAAATTATCGGTCTAATTAATTTTGTTTGGGGGCTCAATTTTACTGAAATAATTTTTAAAATTCAGGAAATTTTTTCACAAAAATAATTGTCAAAAACTTTGGAAAACTAATTAGAATCAATCAAAAGAGGAGAAAATAAAAATAAAAAAATAGTAGAAATACTCAAAAAATGAAAATATATACATCAAAATTATAAGACAAAAGAAAAAAAAAAAAAAAAAGAATAGAGAAACTAGAAAAAAATAGAAAACTTAAATATTTTTTGAAAAACAAAATTATAATATAAATAAAAAAATGTAAGAAAAGAAATAATAATAGAAGAATAAAAAGAATATTTTTTTTTTAAGATAGTAGTTTTTGGAGAAAAATGTAAGAAATAGAAAAAATAAAAATAAAAGATTCAAAAGACAAAGATAGAGTTTTCTTTAGATATTATTTAAAAAAAAAAAAAAAAACATAGATGAAGTATATCCTTGAAATAAGAAGAAAAAAAAAATACATTTTCTTTTTAAGATAGTAAAAGTGGTTTTTAGGGGTAAACTGTGAATTTTTTATAAAAAAAATATATGTAGGTGGGTAAACTGTGAAATTTTTATTAAAAAAAATATATTTAGAAACTAACGTTTAATTAATGTACTATTACTTAAGAGAACAATCTGATATTACCTAAATTTTAAATGTAATATTTTTTTATTTTGAAGACAAATAAGAGTATTTAATATTTATATCAAATCTAATTCACCAAACACAAATATTTATATCAAATCTCACAAATGTTAATGATATTTGCTGGGTTTTTTTTTTTCCCCACCTAATCAAATCTTCCAATCCTGGATTTTTTTTTTTTTTTTTTTAAGTTTTTTTTTTTTACATGAGAAAAATATTTAGAAAATATAATTTTTTTTTTGTCTTTTAATATAACGATCTTCTTCTTTACCGATATCCTTAACTTATTATATTTTAATATTGTCAAGGAACCAAAAACTCAACCACAAACAGTCAACCTCACAACTGCACACTAAGGCGGCGTTTGGGATGTGAATGGAATGGGATGAGATGGAATTTTTATTTTTTTTTTGGGAGTAGAATCGTATTTGGTAATGATAATTTTTTTTTTTTTTTTTGAGAAGGAAATTGTGTTTGGTAACCATTTTATCCTAAAATCTTTTCTTTTTTTTTTTTTTTTTTTTTTTTTTTGGCCTGACGGCGGTGGTGCCGTTGCCGGCGGCTAACGGTGCTCCGGCGCCGGCGACGGCAGTGCTCTGGGCAACGGCCGGCGGTGGTGCTCCGGCGTCGGAGAAAGCGGTGGCCCCCCGCCGGCGATGACCGGACGGCGGTGGTGCCGGCGACGCCGGGCGGAAAACAATGGCACCGTCGCCAGGTGCCAGCGGAAAACCGGACGGTGGCCGGCGGCGGCGGCCGGTGGTCGGCCGGTAGGTGAATAGTAACCATGTGTTTTGGGAATGGAATGGGGATAATGAGAAACAACTTTTTTTTATTTTTCGTTTATTAAGAAAAAAGTAGGCGCAATTCTCAAACGGGAATGAAATGGAAACGGAAACAAAAATTACCAAATGCTATTCTCAAACAGAATTCCTAAAAATCTGGGAATAAAATGAGAATTCCTGTGATGGGATGGGTTACCAAACGGGACTAAGTGTTCGAGAATATGTCTCAGTGAATTGAATTTACAACCAGCTGATGTGGACTATCATGTACTTCATCTTCAAGATCAAATCAGTGGTTCGGTATGTGTAAAATAAATGCAATATTAAATGAGAAATAATTATTATTAGACGTGGAAAAAGCATAGCCAGCCAGCCAGCCAGCCAAGTGAATCCTTGATGTTTTGTACGCCCACTCAAATTGATTGTTGCCGTGTTTGATTACTACCTCCTGCACCGCTTGCATGCCACGTCTAAATTGAAAATTCCAGAGAGGTGTGGAAATGACACATTTAGTCCCTAATATTTCAATTTGATATAATAAAAAATTTTGTTGAAAAATTAGACGAATTCGTTAGTTTATCAATATTTTTGCACACACTTCTTCTTCATTTATAGGTAATAAAAGTCGTCACATTATTTTGTACATGAGATCACATGTTCTTTTTATTCATTTCATTGAGTCGAACACCTCATCATCCGCAAAAATCTATATTTGTCTCCATGTTCATAGTTAGTCATAACCAACGGTATATATATTGTCTCAGTATGTTTTTTTCAAATCTTCTCAGAAGAGCAAGGTGTCATGTATAATTATTTTCTACATGCTGTTTCCATCCATTGTACTAATTTTTTAATAAAAAACCCAAATTAGCTCGGATGTGAGGGAATTTAGCTGACCACCGACCTTTTATCTGAGTGGAACACATAAAGGGTTGACCTTTTATCCGACCTCAGATTCGGCACTGAGTTTTCTATCGTGGAACTCTAAGGGTTTCCATTCGGCTATTCAGTCGCGGGAGTTTCAATAGATGGGAGAACAGACACCCCCTGAGTTCGTTAGCTTAGTTCGTTGATCTTTTTCATCAGCATGGTATCATGTATAATTATTTTCAACATGCTGTTTCCATCCATTGTACTAATTTTTTTAATAGAAAACCCAAATTAGCTCGGATGTGAGGGAATTTAGCTGACCACCGACCTTTTATCTGAGTGGAACACATAAAGGGTTGACCTTTTATCTGACCTCGGATTCGGCACTGAGTTTTCCATCCTGGAACTCTAAGGGTTTCCATTCGGCTATTCAGTCGCGGGAGTTTCAATGGATGGGAGAACAGGCACCCCCTGAGTTTGTTAGCTTAGTTCGTTGATCTTTTCCATCAGCATGTCGATAATTTGTGGCATCCAAGCTATTTGGGTCGTGCAGGGAGATTTGAGATTGTCTTTTAATGCCATCTTGGAATGATTATGAGCCCAACCGCGAGTGAAAATCGAACTTCGGATGGAAGAAACTGGAATTACTTTTCTGAGACTAATTTTCCTGTTGTGTCCTATCTGTCGTTAAAACAAATTCCATTTATTAGTCCACACGAATTTTATTAGATAAGATCTCATGTTACGCACGTTCAATATTCTGTATCATACAAACACTATGTTAAAATTAAAACACCTACAAAATTGTTAATAATTAGATTATCTAAGAATGGATAAGATCTCATATTATGTATATTCATTATGTATTGTACAATATTGCATTAAAATTAACACACCTGCAAACTTGGGATTTTTTTATGATATTTAGTGTATTAGCCTATTTCCTTAAATATACGAAGTCAAATAACAGTTATTAATAGTTCTGTTTCTTAAAGATGCAAAACTGTAGAAAAATGAGTGTTTATCCCATACTATGCACACTTAAATCATACCCTTACACCACTATGTTGAAATTAACACCTACAACTTTCTAATATGCACAAAAAATGTATACAAATTAGATATATTTTGATCAATTTTTAATGTAGAACAAGAATTTGTAGTGAAAGCTATAAAAGTTATAGCTAAAATGTTCCTAAATTGGGTTTTTTGATGACATTTAATGTATTAAACTATTTTCGTAAATATAAGGAAGTTAAATAATAGTTATTAATAGCTCCATTTTTTTAGGAATCCGAAAATGAAGAAAATGAGTATTTATGTCCAAAAGTGGTAGAAGGATTATAGGTAATTTTTTTACATGTTTTTGGAAATGGGACAACTTGAGGAATTATTTTGTTAGATGAGATTTTACACCAAATGCCTTTTTTAAAATAAATTATGCAAATTCAACATATAACTAATTTTAATTAAGAAAAATTACTGAGTGGACCCAAATTAAGTATGATATTACTAATTAATCTCAACTGTTTTAAAATGAACCAAACAATTTCAGAGTGGAGCTTTTTTTAATTGGCCACTTCCAAATTCAAAAACATCAGATTTTCCATGACATATTTGCCCTTCCAAGAAAAATGGGATTGAGATTTTTCATATTTAATCGTTGTTCTCATATATAACGGTTTTCACAACAAAATCATTTTATTAAAATCAAAATAACTTTTATTGTACACATTTTTTCGTGTAAATAAGATTTTCAAAATGATATCGCATTTACTATTTTTTCATTAATTTTCAGATTCATATTACATTCAACATGAAATTTTCAGAAATTTCAGTTTTCACATTCGTGTTATATTCAACATGGGCTTACAAATTATCAAAACACACGTGAGTGTTATCAGTTAGTAATGTTACATTCAACATGTTCATATAATTTGTGTTATTATCAATATTAATGGTTGTTATGAGTTTCTATTGCATTAGATGTCATATTAAACACTCACATGACACACAGATTGTAATGATGTTATATATAACACTTAGTGTAATGTTAATATTATATAAAATATTCATATGCATTTTAATCCAGAATTCCCAAAAAAAAAAAAAAAAAGAATTAATATCTCATTTTGAAAATCACGATTTATAGATCATTTTGGTGTAAAAAATCATTGAACAACAATCACAATTGATAGAAATCATATATTTTGTTTTCAGTTTCATTGGTAGTTATTAGGGGTGTGCAACGGATTGGTCCAATCTGCCAAAATTGTGCACACTTTCACCGCAAAAAACCCATCCAATACTAACCCGCACATTGCACGAGTCATAAACCTTGAAACCCACACATGAATGTGAGGGTTACTGTTTGATTCATTTTCTTACGGGTTCAACCCGCCCGCCAAGTATAACACGAAAGGACATCATTTTGTGATGATATAAATAATATCTAAGTTGTTGCCTACGGTTTTTATCTATTCCAACCATTATCGATCATTCCTTTTTGCATCTTGTTCTCTTTGTTCTTCTTAAATTCTAATTCATTCTCTGCCTTTATAAAAAAATATTCCTAAATTCATTCGCCACATTGGCCAATCCACGATTCTAGTTAGCCCAACTTGAAAATAGGTCCAACTGACATACTATTGGGTAGCTTATGATTTAAACTAACCATCCCGCACACTCCAACCCTCCCCAACTCACACGTCATTAGGCGGTCTATGGTTCAAACTAACCAAATCCACCTAGTATTGGTTTGGTTTGGTATTTTGGTCCAAACCACCCGTTGTACACCCCTAGTAGTTATTATATATTTGTTTTCGCGTTTTTAGGGTGACAACACGTATGTGGAAGGTAACGATTAATTATTAGGGGTAGATTAATCCGTGAAAAGGCAATAGGACTAATCAGTTAAAAAAATTAATTGAGCTTGATTGATAATTTCAACACCCGTTTAGAATTGGATGCTAACTGTCTCTTTTAATTACATGGATCCAATATGGTTGCTACTAACCGAATGACTAATAACTTATTTAACAAACCAAAAAATTAATAATATATAAATTATTGTAAAGACATCATAATAACTTTTCTATACATATATAACAATAACGTGAATTTCGAATTAACCCAAACTTTTTAAATTAACGGTTATTTAATGTGTCTTCCTAATAAGAGGTTTATTGTGCAAAATCCCTCTCTAATCATTTCAAAAAAATAAAAACCTTTAATCTCGAATTGATTATAATACACAAGCTAATTTGAGTAATAGTCAAAAAGGGACATCCATTAATTGAGAGAATCTAGACTTTCTTCTACGATTCTTCCCTATTTTCATTTGGCAGACCTTTGGAAATTATGCACGTTTAATAAATGAAACATGAAATTTAGGTCAAAAGGGAATGCAACAACGTCAATATTCAACACGGACGACGGCCGAAATATTGTGGTACCAAATTTTCTGTCTTTTTTGGATTATTTGTAGATTTTCATATATAATGATTATATAGAAATCTCTTTTGGATTATATGTATATATACACATGTATGAAATATGAATTTGTTTTGTTGGTATGGTTAGGTGAGCTATTCAAAGTCAAGTTGTTTATCATTTAATTATATTTAAAAAAAATACTAAAAACGATTGTTTTTTAACTTATTTACCAAACTAACTTTACCCGGGGATCTGATCTCTAGGTACTAAAACCCGGGGTTCTGAACCCCGAGTATGATGAAAGGCGCGTCGTGTACCCGGTGTTTGAAACATCGGTTATACGACGATTTTTTATTTTATTTTTTAACTTTATACCCGGGGATGTGATCCCTTGGTATACAAAGGACTCGGGGATCAGATCCCCGGGTCCTAAATCAATAAAAAAATAACTGACAACCATTGCAATACTGCAACGGCTGTCAGCTGAACAGCTGAACGGTCAAACGAAATGATCGTTCAGCACAGTGGACGATTATTTCGTTTGACCATTCTTAGTTTTTGAGCTTTGGACCCGGGGATCAAATCCCCAAGTCCAAATTATATATAAACCCACTTTGTCTTTTCTTTTTCTTTTTTCTTTACCGATTGTTTGCTCCTCCTTTGCCGACTGAGTTCTTTTACTTCGCTATCAAATTTATTTCCTCTTTTGATAATTTCTTTCCTCTTCTTCACTAAGTCAGTAACAATTCTTTTTACAGGAGTTATTCATCAAGGATTTTTTACAACTTCACTTCAGAATTTCTTCTTCCTACTAATGTAAGTTTATTTTTATTTGTTTTGTTTAATTTATTTATCAATTTGATTTGATTAGTATGTTTTGTACTTGTTTAATTTTTTAATTTATTAGTTAGTTATTTTTATTATGTAGTTAGTTTAGATGTTAATTTATTTATTTTTTAAAAAACATCATAAAAATATTAGAATATAAATTAGTTAATTAATTAGTTAATTAATTTAATTTGTTAGATAGTTGGTTAGTTAATTAGTTTAATTTTTTAATTTTTTTTGTTAGTTTTTTTTCTAATGTGTTTGAAAACATTATTTTTAAAAAAAAAAATATTTTAGTCTTTCAATTAAAATCATATTTAATTGAATTTATGGAATTGATATTAACTTGATGTCGAATTTATATTCCATTTAAAGTTAAAGTTAATTAAATTAAAATTATAAGGATTGAAAAATATGCACGGTGAGAAATCTGTATCGTTCAATGGGATGTCACTGACTTTTAGAGAACAAATTCTTATATTCTTTAGATCCAAGAGTTTACTCTTCACGGTAGGTTTCAAGGATGCGAGAGGAATACAGTTATCATGTGAACCAGTCAGAGGTTATAGTGGATAAATGTAGACAATATAATATTCCAATAATGTGCCAATTAGTTAGAACAATGTCAATAGACACGCCGCATAACCTTCAGATGGCGTTGCATTGCTACCGCGAAGAAAAATAACCAAATGCAAATTCGAATTTTGCAACATGAGCTTGAAACGACGGCGCGTGAGCGTCTCGAAAAGGTTTGTTTGGCGAAGCGCGTACTTACATGAGATGCGTAAAGAATCCTCAATATTAGTCAGATATTGAAATTTCTGATAATGAAAGTAATGTTTAATGTTTTTGAGTTGGTGAATTGCAGTTTAACTATGTATTTCCTTTGAAGTATAATGTATCATTTCTACGTTAAATTATAATAACGCTATTTCTACCAAACGGCTTACTTTTTCTCTTTCAATTAATAAGTGGTGTTGGGTTAGGTTTAATGGTTTAGTTAAGCCTCATGTACATAAGTTCTAAAACATCATTTTTCAGTAATTATATTTTCATAAAACTAATTTTTTTTGTAAACACGTAATGTGCAGTATAATATTTGTAAAGAAACTGTTCAACCCATAATTTTCGTGAAGTCTTCACATGTTAATTCAAGTGAAGAAAACTCATTTGGTTTTTCAAGTGAGGAGAATTCATATGGTGTTTGGGGTTGGCCTAGACCATGGGATCACTAAAGATGTTGGGTTCTACAACCATATTATAATGACTACTGGACTGATCAAGACACCAACCCGATAGAGTATCATGTCGCTCTATGCCAAGAATGGGAATACATAGTGAATGAGTCTAACAACCTTGTATCTTGTTTAATAAATCTTAACGAACCAATTCTGCATCGTCGAAGTCTTCAGATGGCTAGACGATGTATAATTAATGACACGACCGAGATGGAAGATACTATTACATGAATTCGCTTAGAGAATAATCGAATGTTGTTGTGCAAGAATAAATATTATCTACTACAACTAGCCAATGAAATGGCCACTGCAAGCAATACAGCAATCTCCCCAAACGAATACCATAACGTCATAAATAATAATGAATATTTGTTTGAGGGATACAAGTCCAATGAAGAATAAATAATTTTTTGCAGTTCAATTGCCTTTTTAAGTGTTTTCTTGTCACTATTTTCCTGATGTTATATACTGTATTTCTTATGTATTATCTTAATTATGAGTTTTGTAACGAATATCGTTAAACATATTTCTAATTTATGTAATGTTTTTTTTTTTTTAATAACTAATTGTACTTGTATTTTCCTATAAAACTGTTGATCTACCGTGTATATTGCTTTTGAAATGGATAAAACATTGAAATGGGAGATCGAAAAAGAAATTGTTAGAAAGCATACAGAGTGGCTCGTGGTTGAATATATATATTCAACCACGAGATATATATATTTAACCACTTGCCACTTTGTGTGTTGTCTAAGAATTTGTTGATCGATCTCTCATTTAAATGCTTTATCCATTTGCGAAATAATATATACGGTAGATTAACAACTTTCTAAATCTACAAACGTTACCAAAAAACATTATTTACAAAAAAAAAAAAAAAAATGTATTTACATTCCTATAGCTAAACTATCAACTATATAACAAATTATGTACCGCAACCCCTATGTTGGACGTTCCTCCGACCTCGGTGTTGAGCAAAAAGAGGTTCCTCAGCCTCCTCATAAACTTGTGTAACATATCCAAAATCTATGGACGACTGTTGCATCACTCCTGGAGTGGCATCGACGTCGTCCCCGAACCACGCCACCAGGGATACTTGTCTTTGCAACCATGTGGCTTGGACAAATGCCATCGGATAAGTCATGCCTGAAGTCAAAACAATTTCATCCATCTTCGGAGTGACGAATGAGGATAACGGTCGTGTACCTAGCTGCAATGCGTAATGAGAATAAGGTCATGCCTCTGGTACACGTCAGACAGCACAACATCATCACCTATGTTATACATACTAGATGGTCCGGCATCTGCACCCATACTGTACACTGTAGAAGGTCCGACATCACTCATACTACTTGGACGGTAGTTGTTAGAAGTCCATGGCTGAGAAGTAGTTTGAGGAAATGGAGGAACATCAGCTGCCACATGGCGCGGTACTCGACGGTACACCTCTCTTGAGGTGGTATCGTAGAGGGCATGAGCCAACTCTTTATATGCGTCCATAGAGAAAAAATGACTCATGAGCATCAGTTGCGATACCTACGGATCCTACGAAACACATATAATTTTTAAGTTAATACATGAATAATAACAAGATAATCAAATTCATATAACTAAACAAATGGTATAGTCAATGTGATCATACCTCTAACCTCGCTCGTGCTCTTATTGCTAGATAATCGAACTCCAATTGATACCCTAGGTTGACCGAGAACCTTCGTGTGATACTCCAATACCAATTCATATATTCATGGTCAACCCCTATCCCCCGCTCGAAGTTGTCCACATTTGGTGCTTCTCGGCTATTCTATACAACTATTTGCTGGTGGTGCTTCTCAATCTAGTCTGCACCATAGTATCCTCGCCGAGTAGTGTTGTGCAACTGCTGATCCAAAATACAAGACTTAGGAATTGGTTTGTTGATAACCGAACTATTATAGAACGTGCAAGGGATACGTGTACTCGACAATGTCGCAGCAGATGAGGGGTAGCTTTGCCATCTGTATTTCTTCCTATGGAGGCAAAGTTGATAGGTGATAGGTCATTCAAATGACCTATCCAAAAAATATATAAATAAAAAAAAATAAAAAATAAAAATTTCGACGTAAATAAATAACTAACCTCATCATTCTGCAACCAATCTAATTGATCGTGATAGACGATCAAAACATGCATCGACTGGTTTTCCAAATTGAATTCAAGGGTTCACTTGTATACCAAAAAAATAACCATAAGTTTGACTAAATATGGATGACAATTTCCATTACATGATAATGAAATAAAAAATAAAATACTAATTACTTACCAGGCACCTCTCGGAGCCGCTCGGAACAAAAAACCCTCCAAAACCAGCTCTCCGTATACTTGATCATACACGGGGATAGGGACAACTTCCGGTCAAAGTCTCGGCAATCGTTCTCAGGCCCAACACTCAAGCAAAAATAGGCACCCATCTATGTCTCTCATTGTGCCTTTCACCGCCTTGCATAGCTCACGGTATAGGACCGCTAATGTCGCACTGCCCCAACTATACTTGACGAGAGGTGTCAAGTCGCGGAGCAATGGAAGGTAGGCTAGCTTGACGCTGGTCACACCCCACCTCGGTCACTCGTCACCAAAGGCCGGGCGTGACGTCAACCTGAAGTTACCGGACCAACCCACGAATATCCAAACAAACACATATACAAACACACTCGCCTACTTGTAAATTTTCCTTATAAAATATATATATACCTAAACCTTCTACGGTTCATGTCCGACCGACTCACCTCCAATAAGACACTACCTCCGGACTCTCCCTAGTGCTAGTAGTGGATCACACCTAGCCGCGGTACCTGCACCCCAAAACTTTTATCGGTGTACTGTCTTCATTAAAAAAATATTTCATGGATCAAGTATAAATAATAAAGACCATACTTTGAAATATAAACTAATATTATCACATACCCGGTTCCACTACCACCAATGAAAAAAAATAATATAACGATAATACCACATATCGCACACCACATTCGTAACCAATTCCCCCTTGTCCCCAATGTAAATAAATAATGTATTTAAAACACCCAATATAAATATAATAAAATCACACACCGTATGGAAATATATATATATATATATATATATAAAAATACATTAAAAATATCCAATCCAAACATTATAAATTAATCAACCTGATTACTTTAGATCAATTTATCTAGATATTTTAAAACAGCCGGTTCAAAATATTTTAAATCGACCCGTCCAAGTATTTTAGACCCACCAGTCCAACATCTCGTCACCTCATAAAATATTTCACCAGTCAACCAAAATAATATATATATATTTATACGACAATCCATTTTCAATTAATATAAATATATATCCAACTGAAACAATCCAAATAGTTCCTCGTGTACTAACAATACACCATACCACCCTCCGACTAGCCATATGATCGTTTTAACCTCACAGTCGGAAGTTACAACGATACCGTACCACCCGTAGGGTTTACATTCCCTGATGGGTCAATCCACATGCCTTACAGGAAGAAAATACACATCCTTTACGGGAAGAATATCTACATCCTTTATGGGAAAAAATTCACATCTCTTGCGGGAAGAAAATCCATATCCCTTACGGGAAGAATATCCACATCTCTTACGGGAAGAAAATCCACATTCCTTATGAGAAGAAATACTATGGCATATTCGGACCAAACAATAATTTCCACCTAAAAAACAAACGACTCGGTCCACAATCATTTTTCCACCATTTTAGAAACCAACTAGATTCAACAAATCATTTTCCACCCTTTTAAAACTAACATAATCCACAAAATATTTTTCCACAAACACCCAAAACCGCTTGATCTATATAAGTTGCAATTTGTCCAATTTTAAATAAACACATTTTCCAATATATATATGAAAATACAATTTGTAATTTACGTAGAAGATAGTACACTCATCTCGATATCCGTTTTGCAAAACTATCACTGACCACACTTTACTAGGATGCCGGTGCTCGTTCCGAAACGGTTGTTGATTTATTTTTTCCTTAAAAATTTTAGTTTTTGCTCCTGCAATCACTGCCTAGGCGAAAGATCCACCGCCTCAGCGAGCTGCGTCTTTTTCTTATTTGTTTCGCTACTGACTCGCCACCGCCTAGGCCATCGTCTTTACTGCCTAGGTGAACACACCCTATTTTTTTTTCTATTTGCATTCTGATGCTTCATCGCCTAAGCGAAGCTTGTCAACGCCTAGGCGAATAACCGTCTTCCTCGTCATGCTTCTACTTTGATAAGAACAACCATCACTCTCTCTCTCTCTTTCTTCACTAACTCCAACGGCTCTTTCACCACTCCACCTCAACGACCAACACATACATACACAACAACACACACCCTCTCACACTATCAAAAAAACTCTCACACACTTACACACAACAAATATTAGAGAACACACACACACACACACATACACACACACTTGTTTGAACACACACACACACACATAGGTAGTGGTTGAGCAACGAAACACACTCACAAGCAGCGACGACACTGATCACTGACGACCATCAACAACGAATAACATGCACACACACCCAAACACATACACATCCGATCTTATGCATACAACGAAACACACACATACGCCTTCACCTGCACGCCGATTCAAAATAGAGAAACACACCCACCATTGATCAAAACGGCGACGAACACTCCCTCACCCTCCAACGACGAATAGAATAGAGCATACACAACCATATGCAACGATCACATATACACGATGAACACACACCAACTGATGACGCCTCACCCACACCCGCTGGGGGAACACACTGTCTGCCGTTCTCCAATTCTCTCTCTTTCTCTAGATTTTTCTAATTTCTCTCCTTCATTTTCAGGCTTTTGGTCCCGATTTTTCCATGGATCATTTAATTTCATGGATCTTTGTGAAATAGTTTTTTATTTCCTTCATGCCACGTCGCTCCTCTCCCATCCTCTCATGTCTCCGGCTGATCTCATGGCACACACAAGCACACACACACACACACACACACACACACACACATATATATATATATATATATATATATATATATATATATATATATATATATATATTGTTTTAATTACTCTTTTCTCCCCAATTTCTTTAACTCTTCATTTTAGTCCAATTCAACCTTTAGGATTTTCATAAATTGTAATTTCACCCCTTAAAAATTTAATTTTTGTAAATCAGGTGACAATTTTCATTTCAAGTTTAGAATAAATGTTTTTAAACTTACAATTTGACCCATAAACCTTTAGTTTGGATATGAATTAACACAATTTTACCCCGTATTTTTCCAATTGCTCTAAAATGAAACTAAAATGACGTACGTACTAAAATCTGGGTCTTACAACCCTTATCTCCTAAAGAAATTTCGTCTAGAAATTTTATTACCTTAATCGAACAAGTGTGGGTATCTTTTCCTCATCTCGTCCTCTTGCTCCCACCTCGCCTCTTCCACTGCATGACTACGCCATAACACTTTGACTAATGGGATCGTTTTCGTCCGCAACACCTAGTCCTTACAGCTTAGAATTTGGACTGGCTCATCGACGTATGTCAAATCTTCTTTCAATTCGATCGACTGCAAATTTAACACATGCGAAGGGTCTGACACATATTTTCGGAGCATCAATACATGGAAAACGCCGTGTAGTCAAGACAAACTCGAATCACCTTGACTTTGTCTGTTGTCATTTGGGCGATGTCCGACATCAACAATTTTCGTTCCCCTTCCTCAGTCCAACAAACTGGGGTTCTGCATCTCCTACCATACAACGCTTCATACGGGGCCATCTTGATTGCCGAATGGTAGCTGTTGTTGTAGGCGAATTCCATCAACGACAAATGATCATCCCAGCTACCCGAAAATTCCAGAATACATCCCCTCAACATATCCTCCAACATTTGAATCGTACACTCTAATTGACTATCAATTTGAGGATGAAAAATTGTACTAAATTTTTAGTTTGGAGACTCTATCAGAACTTCGAAGTAAAACCCGTGGAAACCGGTGCGCACTGCAACCTAACAATCTCATCAATATACAGTTGAGTATACTTATAAAGAGAATATGTCATCTTTAAGGCCAGAAAATGAGCAGACTTAGTAAGCCTATCAACGATCACCCAGATGGAATTATGCCCCTTTTTTAGTACGGGGTAATCCCAAAACAAAACCCATCGTGATATTCTCCCACTTCCACTCTGGAATAAGTAGAGGCTGCAATAACCCACACACAGACAATTTCCAACCATCAAAGCTTCATCCCTATCCCTGACATGAAAATCAACTCTGCGACCATTTTTTTTCACTTCATCCCGAATTCTCTCTAATTGAACATCTAACTTCTGTGCTTCAAAAATACAGTCAATCAATGTCAGCCTCAAAGTCAAAGTCGCAAGCAACGCTGTCATTTGACCAACCACTAATTGAACTCGCAAAGATCTCAACTCGGTATACAGATTAGTATGAACCACTCGAATGTGTGCGACCGAACCCGCCGATTTCCGATTCAACGCATCCGCTACAACATTAGCCTTCCTTGGATGATAGTGGATGGTGCAATCGTTGTCCTTGATTAATTCTATCCAACGCTTCTGCCTCAAATGTATCTCCTTTTGGGTAAATAAATACTTCAAACTCTGGTGGTCGGTGTATATTTCACAAGTCTCGCCATATTGATAGTGCCTCCAAATCTTCGGGACACAATCGCTGCCAGCTCCAAATCATACATCGGGTAATTACGCTCATGGTTCTTCAATTACCGAGATGCATATGCGATTTCGTGACCATGCTACATCAGTATACATCCCAGCCCTTGGCGTAACACGTCGCTATAACTCACGAAACCACCTCCTTCTGACGGTAAGGACAGTATTGGTGCCGATACCAACCTTTTTTTCAGCTCTTGGAAACTTTGCTCACATTTGTCGGTCCACTCAAATTTGAATTCCTTGCAGGTCAATCGAGTCAACGGGGTAGCTATAATGGAAAATCCCTGCACAAACCGTCAATAATAACCCGCCAATCCTAAAAAGCTTCGAACTTCATTCACATTTTTCAGCATTTCCCAATGAATAACAACTTCAACTTTCTTTGGGGTCTACCTAAATACCATCTCATGAGATAACATGCCCCAAAAATACAACATGATCTAACCAAAATTCGCATTTATTGAATTTCGCATCCACGTTTCTCTTGCAACGTCTGCAGCACAATCTGCAGATGCTCCACATGCTCTTCTCTACTCTCGACTGGAACGCCATTTTCGCAACGTTACTGTCTCTGACCTCCAACTGGTGATACCCTAATCGAAAATCTATTTCGTAAAAACACCCTGGTCTTCCACAGTTGGTCGCACCAATTATCAAACCTAAACGACAGGTATTTATTACAACCCGTCACCTTATTCAATTATCAGTCACCAATACTCGTCCTCAGCGTGCCTTCTTTTTTTCTTTACGAATAACACCAGATCTTCATGGAGAGAAATACTAGGTCTAATATAATCGCGGGTTAATAGATCTTTCATTTTCTTCAACTCGGTAGGCGCCATACGATAGGGCAGAATTGATATCGAAACAGTTCCTGGAATTAGCGCAATAGTAAATTCCATCTCCCTATCCATTGGCAACCCTGACAATTTTTCTTGAAACAAATCGGGAAAATCCCTGACCACTAGAACATCTGCCACCTGAACTTCATTTTGCTTGGTGTCAATCATGTGCACAACATACCCCTAACATCCCTTCTTCCATAACTTCTTGTCCTCCAGGACTGAAACCAAACTGATTGGGATAATGGTTCTATCCCCCAAAATACAAACTCTGTCTCGCCTAAGATCCGAAAATTAACTTTCTTTTAAAACAATCCACCGTGGCATGATAGCCAAATAGCAAATCTGTGCCCAGTATCACATCAAAATCGTGAATATTTAAGGGTAGTAGATCCACCGACTACTTCCTATCACCTATATGGAACAGACTATATTTATACATACTAACTATCAACACGGACTCCCAATTTTTTATTTTTTTTTGGCTACTTCCTACACATCATTCTCTATCAATTTCGTTGTGTTTATTAATTCTGCATAACTTTTTGATCTGCCTGCCCGTCAACCTAGGACGTACTACTAAATTAAATCTTTTCCTAGAATCATCTACATCTTGTCTCTTTGCTTTTTTTTTTTTTTTTTACCAAAACAAGAACAAATCGAAACTAGACATCAAATTTAATTTCGTACTGCTGAACGGTCGCCTCTCCCTGTTTTAACCATATGAACTATTCTCTCCAATACTATCACAAAGTTTCCTTAGTATTTCCTAGAAGACAGTTTTATACACACCCTTGGATGTTGTTTAATACTTTAACTTAAGTGTGCTCTGTCACACTATTGGTTTAACAACTACAATATTATGTGCTACCGATAGCCAACCCCAACGGTAGGTAATACAAATATGATTGTTTATCAATTATAATTTAATATTTAAATTCACTAGCACCACTACAATCGCAATCTATCTACCACCACTACCAACAATAACACCCGAATCACCAACTGGAAGTATCACAACTTCGTCGCACCCACTAATTGCCAACAAACAAATAACAATGCACAATGCCAATGTACTATCTAATGCAATGCAATACTATCACTCACTTGCCGAACTCACCTATCAACACCCTATCTCATGGTCCACCACTGGCTCGACATCACCTATCGACACCCTATCTCATAGTTCACCACGAGTCGATAATTGACATGTCTACAGAACCTATAACCTAGGCTCTGATACCACAAATTGTCATACCCCACCCCGGGCACTCGTCACCAGAGGCCAAGCGTGACGTCAACCTGACATTACCGGACCAACACACGAATATCCAAACAAACACATATACAAACACACTTGCCTACTTGTAAATTTTCCTTATAAAATATATATATATATCTGAACCTTCTATGGTTCACGTCCGACCGACTCAGCTTTAATAAGACACGACCTCCGGACTCTCCCTAGTGCCAGTAGTGGACCACACCTAGCCGCGGTACCTGCACTCCAAAACTTTTATCGGTGTACTGTCTTCATAAAAAAAAAAAATCATGGATCAAGTATAAATAATAAACACCATACTTCGAAATATAAAATAATATAATCACATACCCAATTCCACTGCCACCAATGAAAAAAAAAATATAACGATAATACCACATATCGCACACCACATTCGTAACCATTTCCTCTCTGTCCACAATGTAAAGAAATAATGTATTTAAAACATCCAATATAAATATAATAAAATCACACATCGTACGGAAATCTAGTTTCTCTGTCCCCAATGAAATAAACCAATATATATATACATTAAAAATATCCAATCCAAACATTATAAATTAATCAACCCGATTATTTTAGATCAATTTATCTAGATATTTTAAAACAGCCGGTTCAAAATATTTTAAATCGATCCGTCCAAGTAATTTTAGACCCACCAGTCCAACATCTCATCACCTTATAAAATATTCCACCAGTCAAACGAAATAATATATATATTTATACGATAATCCATTTTCAATATATATATATCCAACCGAAACAATCCAAATAGTTCCTCGTATACTAATAATACACCACACCATCCTCCGACTAACCATAGGATCGTTTTACTCTCACGATCGGGAGTTGCAATGGTACCATACTACCCGCAGGGTTTGCATTCCCTGACAGGTCAATCCACATCCCTTACAGGAAGAAAATCCATATCCCTTACGGGAAGAATATCCACATCCCTTACGGGAAGAAAATCCACATCCTTTACGGGAAGAATATCCACATCCCTTATGGAAAGAAATACTATGGTATATTCTGACCAAACATCAATTTCCACCTAAAAAACAAACGACTCGGTCCACAATTATTTTTTCACCCTTTTAGAAACCAACTAAATTCAACAAATCATTTTTCACCCTTTTAAAACCAAACATAATCCACAAAATATTTTTCCACAAACACCCAAAACCGCTCGATCCATATAAGTTGCAATTTGTCCAATTTTAAATAAACACGTTTTCCAATATAGATACGAAAATACAATTTGTAATTTACGTAGAAGACAGTACACTCACCTCGATATCTATTTTGCAAAACTGTCACTGACCACACTCTACCGCGACGCCGGCGCCCGTTCCGAAACGGTTGTCGATTTTATTTTTTCTTAAAAATTTAATTTCTGCTCCAGCACTCACCGCCTAAGCGAAAGATCCACCGCCTCGGCGAACTGCGTCTTCTTCTTTTTTGTTTCGCTACTGACTCGCCGCCGCCTAGGCTGTCGTCTTCACCACCTAGGCAAACACACCCTTTTTTTTTTTTTTTTTTTTTTTTTTTTTTTTTTTTATTTGCGTTTTGATGCTTCATCGCCTAGGTGAAGCTTGTCAACGCCTAGGCGAACAACCGTCTTCCTCGTCCTGATTCTACTTTGATCAAAACAACTGTCACTCTCTCTCTTTCTTCACTAACTCCGGCGGCTCTTTCACCACCTCACCTCAACGACCAACACACACATACACAACAACATACACCCTCTCACACTATCAACAAAACTCCCACACACTTACACAACAAATATCAGAGAATACACACACACACACACCTGTTTGAACACACACACACACACTCACACACACACACACACACACAGAGGTAGTGGCTGAGCAACGACACACACTCACAGGCAGCGACGGCATTGATCACCGACGACCATCGACAACGAATAACACGCACACACACGCAAACACACATATGTACGATCTCATTCATACAACGAAACACACACACACACACACACACACCTTTACCTGCACGCCTGTTCAAAACAGAAGAACACACCCACCGTTAATCAAAACGACAATGAACACTCCATCACCCTCCGACGACGAACAGAACAGAGCACACACAACCACATGCAATGATCACATATACACGATGAACACACACCAACTGATGACACCCCACCCACACTCGCCGGAGGAACACACTGTCAGTCGTTCTCCGATTCTCTCTCTCTCTCTAGATTTTTCTGATTTCTCGTCTTCCTTTCGAGGATTTTGATCCCGATTTTTCCATGGATCATTTAATTTCATGGATCTTTGTGAATTAGTTTTGATTTTCTTCCTTCACGCCACATCGCCCCTGTCCCTTCCTCTCCTGTCTCAGGCTGATCTCGCAGCACATGCACGCATAGGCATGCATATATATATATATATATATATAAATTTTTTATTTTAATTACTCTTTTCTCCCCCTAATTTCTTTAACTCTTTATTTTAGTCCAATTCAACCTTTAGGATTTTCTTAAATTGTAATTTCACCCTTTAAAAATTTAATTTTTTTAAATTAGGTGACAATTTGTATTTCAAGTTTAGAATAAATATTTTTAAATTTACAATTTGACCTATAAACCTTTAGCTTGGATATGAATTAGCACAACTTTACCCCATATTTTCCCAATTGCTCTAAAATGAAACTAAAATGACGTACGTGCTAAAATCCAGGTCTTACAACGCTGCTCTGCGATTTATCAGGCATCAATATCGTGCTAAGAAGAATCAAGCAATACGCCCGTACGTAACAATGTATGACCCCCTCGTTAACATTCTCAGGAACTTGGTTGAATGTTGCCTTAGCCAATTGAGCTTTAAACCATTGTTCTTTATCTCACCATCCGGCGGTGCCACGCCGAGGAGATCATGGAAAAGTCCCCGCCAACTCTCTAGCGGCCGTGTGTCCTCAAGGCCGATAATCGGTTTCCCGTGCACAGGCAGTCCCAACAAGACGGCCATGTCTTATAGCGTGATCGTCATCTCCCCAACTGGTAGATGGAAAGTATGCGTCTCCAGACGCCATCTCTCTACAAACACGGTTATCAAGTACTTATCAAACCGCTTCAACCACAACTTATAAGGATCGTACAAATCGGCCGATTCTATCAGCTGTATAACTCGAGCGTGAGTATCTTCTCTCCATTGCCCCACATCTAATCCCGTACAGTCGAGTGCACCATCACCCTGAAATATTAATTAAGACACAATAAATAACATAAAAAATTTAAAAAAACTAAAATGAAAAAAAATAATGTAATAACTTAAGTATTTACCATTCTTGTCCAGACTAATGCAGACCTGTACTAGGCCTGCAAATGGAGAACTAAAGTATCCATCGAGCCAGGCTCAGTCATAACTGAAATTTTTTGGACTTGCCTTGAGATTTATTAATACCTAATTAAAATTTAATCACATTTACAAACTAAATATAACATCCATTACAAATAAATGTGTGCGACAAGTGCATGAAATTTATGATACATAAAAGTTGGCATATGAAAAAAATAAACTACCATAAACATCCATTACAATGAATCAACAAGATCAATTAGGTGTATGGAGGGGTTAGGATAGACACATCCGCCTATCATGTCCAATCTGGGAACACAAACCACACTGATTGGTTATTGTTCTTCGCAACTGATCTATCTTATTTTGAATGCGAGTGGATGTCGGGTAACCATACTGCACCGCTCGAAGTCTATTATGGTCTGAAATTAGGTTCGGCAAATTTGTTTGTAGCTAGTAGTTCTCGTGAATAATCGGTTGAAAAGATGACTCACACGCTATCAATTGATTCACCACTGTGTACTCAGTGGCAATATATCGAAACACATCACTTCCACTATACTCGGTGGCCGCAAGCATATGGGAGTACGGATATCGCCATATTTTATACTTTCCACATGTGCAATCAACGTTATCCCCTAATGCGACTTGGTGAACGATCAGGCCCCTAGTAAGAGTCTTTTTAATTTTCACATGATAAATTGCATTCACTCTAAAAAAAAAAACATATTTAATTAAATTATGTGTGCCAACAATTATATGTAACCTGAAAAAAAAAATAACGTCAATAATTTACCGATCAAATATCTAAATCTATATGTTTTGGACTTGGCTTGAGATTTCTATATATTTTCAACTACATGTTTAACGTATATGTGACATTCAGCTGAGTCCTTTACAAGTTCTTATCGACCAACATCGAAGTATTTAACCATCCTATAAAAAGTAATCTTCACGGATGCAGTAATTAGAACGTTTCTGGTACCCTTCAAGCAGTTGTTAAATACCTCAGCGTAATTGATCATCATCACTCCTCAACGCTTGACATCGTTTTGTGCCCTAGTCCATTTTTAGGCTTTAATACTATCCAACCACCTATGTGCCTCAACATTAATTTGTTCTATCTCTTACATGATTGCATTGTATTTTCGAATTTGGTTCGCAGCACCCGTATTTCAAGTAAGATCTTTTATATCCTGATTTTTAGCGATCGTGTTGAAATTACTGCAAAGGTGCCGCAAACAAAATTGATGATATCGGATGGGCTCATTCGGTTGATTAAGCCACATGCTGTCAATCGCACTAAAAATAGCCGCGTGTCTGTCAGATATCCATGTCACCTCAGGATGATCTCTGACAATATAGTGCTTTAAGCATATAGATGAACCATTCCCAGCAGTGATAGTTCGCCTTCGGTATGACGACGAAAGCCAAAGGATAGAACTTGTTGGACGACATCATTCCAATGACGATTAAGATCTTCCCTTCGTATTTACCATACAAGTGGGTTCCGTCAATCGTGACAACAAGACGACAATAACGTCATTTGTCAACTAAAAGTTTGAATGACCAAAACACCATGTCAAACCTTACACAACTAGGTATATTAGTCAGAACAGTGCTCCACTTGACAATCGTATCCGGATTATAATACTATAATGTGACCATAAATTTCGGCAATTTTCGATATGATTCGTCCCAATCTTCGAACACGGTCTCGATGGCTTGAGATCTGGCCAACCAAGATTTTTGATAGAAGATAGTGAATCCCTGAGAATCTTTCACGTAAGCCACGATAGCACTCATTTTTAATTCTGGATCATGTTCGACTTGTGCAATTATTAAGTTCGAAATTAAACCAGCATCCAAATTTTTATGATCTAAGGCCATATGATTATAAAAACATGTGTGATGACCCTCGTACAGCGTAATGTGAAACATACCGTGGCTTTCTTTGATAATTTCCTGCAACCTCCAACCGCATCCATGCAGGCATTTAACCACCCAAATCTTCTCGGTCGATTGCACCACACCATACTCTTTGTTCTTCATGATGTAGTAATATTTCACGACGTGCTGGATATCTTTCTTGTCCTTAAAGACTATATCGATATGAAATTCGTCCATCTCTGGTGTCCAAAAAAATTTCCGCAACTTCGGCTCATATTTCGCCATGTCATCGTCATCACCCCACTCCAAGTTATTGAAAAAGGGAATCATATTATCCAACTCAAGTTGTTGACTCTAACTCCCTTGTCTGCTAGGCCAAGCATCTAGATTTTCGTCCCCATTCCCATTATCCTCCTCCGGCTCCAACGCAGTATCTGCATCTAACTCTTCTTCTGACACACCGTAACTACCAAATGTATCAAACTTACCACCATAATTACTTGTGTCATATTGCGGTGGACTACTTGGCAAAAAATGGTGATGTGGAAGAACAGAACTAATGCCATGATCACCGTCAATCATACTTTGCGAATGCTCTTGTTCTGGAATGTAGAGGGTGGGACGGTGTAATTAGACTAAACTAATTGGAGGTGTGGCATGGGAATACTGTGGGAATAATATTGTTCTGGAATGTATGTGGGTCGAATGGTGTAATTAGACTAGACTGCTTAGGGGTATGACATGAGAATATTATAGCCGAAAAATATGGGGTCCAATTGGGTACTGTATGGATTAAAACTCTGAGTCATTAGGTGAGTAAAATTACCAGTTTGGGGGAAAACATTCGGACTATGATCAAATGCTCCTTCTACTTTTACATCTACCTCAACAGCAAGAAGCAAGACTATGTAAAGAGGTAACTCAAGCACTTAGTTTAATGCTAAGTCGTCTCCGATAGAAAACAAGGTATATTTAAAATTTTCCCCTAAAAGAGCCATCGGCATCCTACACTTTAATTTCAAATTTCCAATAGCCCCATCCTCAAGAACACACGGTTTTAGCATATCTGTTAATTCATTCAAGGTTGTTCTCTTACGGACAACCAAATATTTTACAGATGACGTACTGTAAGAAACCTTGAACTCGGTACCTTCCAATATTCTACCACTCCAATACAATAACAACTAAACGTGATCCATTTCAAGTGGTTATCATTTCACAAGCCAAAACAAAACAAGAAAATATCATCGTTAACCAAAACTCAATCGCAAAAGTATGTTCATATACCAATTGTTTATAGTGTTCATTTTTTATATTCCATGTCAAGTTAACATTTTTTATAATTCATTTTCAATCCTTAACATTTTACTGATTTTTAATTTATTCAATAATTATTTTAACTTTAACTCTGAAAGACTAAAATATATTTATTTAAAAATAATAAAATAATTTTTCCAAACATATTAAAAAATTAAACATTTTTCAATTAAACAACTAAATTAAAGTGGACGATTTTTAATTAAACATTTTTTAATTAAACAACTAAATTAAAAAATTAAACTAACTAACTGATAGGTGTAATTTGTCTATATATTCCCAAGACGATTTTGATAGTTTTTGAGTATTATTATAGCGTCTTAATATGTTTTAATTTTTATTTGTTTTGTCATAAATCAGGTGTTTGGGATGAAAATGGATGAAAACAGGTTATAATCGAGCAAGTCGGTAGAAGAACGATGGAGAAAAAAAGCAAAAAGATCAATTTTCAGAGCATGCATCCACCGCTACACTAACTAACAATATTTTTTTTAAAAACAATATATTAATTTATATTTTCACACACATGTGTAATTTGCTCAAACTTTGAGGGACCAAAGCGCAAAGCTTTTAATTACACATTTTTTAGTTAAACAAGTAAATTAAAAAATTAAACTAATTAACAATCGTTTTAAAATAATATATTAATTTATATTTTTCTACATAAGTGTAATTTTCTAAAATTTTGAGGGGCCAAAGTGCAATTTTTATAGTTTGACAACTTGGAAAAATATAAATTTTAATATATTGTTTTAGAATAAATTGTTAGTTAATTTGAGTTTAAATTTTTTAACAAATTAAACTCCTTATATATATATATATTCTTGTATCGACTAGGTATTTGATGAAGTTGAAAATCTGCATCGACTAGGTATTTGTAACAAATTAAATTCGTTATATATACTTAATAAATTAAATTTATATTTTGAAAATATTATTTTATATAAGTTTAATATTTTATATTTTTCTAATTTGTCAAACTTTGAGGGGCCAAAGTGTATATTTTTTAATTAAACAACTAAATTAAAAAATTAAACTAACTAACTAATAATATTTTTTTTTAAAATCAATATATTAAAATTTATATTTTTTCAATTTGTCAAACTTTAAGGGTGTCAAAGTACACAGTTTTTAATTAATTTTTTTTAATTATTAAACAACTAAATTCAAAAATTAAACTAACTAATTAACAATTTTAACTAAATTCGTAAATTAAATTAGCTAACAATTTATTTTAAAATAATATATTAAAATTTATATTTTTGTAATTGTCAAACTTTGAGGGGATAAAGTACATATTTTTTAATTAAATAACTAAATTAAAAAATTAAACTAACTAACTTACAATTTCTTTTGAATAATATATTAATTTTTATTTTCCTACATATGTAAAAGGGATCAAAGTGCAATTTTTAATTTAACAACTAAACTAATCAACTAATTAATAAATTAAACAATTAAACCAACAAATTAAATTAACTAAATAACCAATAAATTAAACAAGTAAACTAACTAACAAAACAAAGAAATTGATTAACAAATTAAATAATAAAAAACATACTAATTGTGGGATTATGTTTATATTCTAATATTTTTTTTGATGTTTTACAAAATAACTAAATTAACAACTAAACTAAATAATTTACTAACTAATTTATAATAAATAATATAAATTTTATAGAACATTAAATTTACTAATAATTAATTTACTAACTAATTAATTTGCAATAATTGTAAAATTGTATATGAAGATTAAATTTAATAGTTTATAACCATGAGATATAACACATTGGTAAGACATATAGGACTAAAAAAATTACCATACCTATTTGTTCTACTAAATCTTAGTTGCTCTTTGAAACATGATAATTAGGACATATAAACTAATTAATTTGAAATAATTAATTTATATAATTACTTTATATGTTGCAGCACACCAAATATATGAATTAATTGATTAACTAACTATTATTATTATTATTATTATTATTATTATTATTATTATTATTATTTTTGATGTTTTGAAAAATAACTAAATAAACAACTAAACTAAATAATTAACTAACTACCTAACTAAATTTTTTATTTAAAAATTTTATAATTTATATTCTAATATTTTTTATGATGTTTTTTTTAAAAAAAAAATAACTAAATTAACATCTAAACTAACTACGTAATAAAAGTAACTAACTAATAAATTAAATAATTAAACAACTACAAAACATACTAATCAAATTAAATTAACAAATAAATTAAACAAAACAAACAAAAATAAACTTACCTTTAGTGGGAGAAAGAAACTCTGAAATGAAGTTGTAAAAAATCCTTGATGAATAACCCCGTAAAAATAAAAAATTTGACAGCTAAGTAAATTAGGAAGAAATGAAGGAACAAGAGTTTCACAATCGGTGAAAAAAAAAAACCAGCGTGAAGAAAGAAGAAAGAGGAAAGATCGCTTTCACAATCGGTTAAAAAAAAATAAAAAAATCACTGTGTGTGGGTTTATATACAGTTTGGACTCGGGGATCATATTCCTGGGTCCAAAACTCAAAATTCTAAACGGTCAACGGAAATAATTGTTCACTGTGCTGAACGGTCATTTCGTTTGACCGTTCAGCTGATAGCCCCTGCAGCTGCTGTCCTCGGGAACGGGCAAAATGCTCGTTCCCATAATATAATTTTTTGTTTTTATTGATTTAGGACCCGGGGATGTAATCCCTAGGTCTTTTCTATACCTAGGGGATCACATCCGCGGATACTAAAAAAACAAAAAAAATCGTATACCCAGTGTTTTGAACATACGACGCACCTTTCTCTATACCTAGGGTTTAGAACCCCGGGTTTTAGTACCTGGAGATCAGATCCCCGGGTAGAGTTAATTTGGTAAATAAGTTAAAAAACAATCATTTTCAATATTTTTTTAAATATAATTAAATGGTAAACAACTCATTCAAAGTCAAGTCAAATGGATATAATTAATTGCTGAAAATATAACTCTTAATAGTATTGTGCAAAAAGTGTCAATATCCAGTGCACGAAAATTTTCATCATTGAGGGTTATTATTAGAGTAATTAAGTATTTAGTCCTTGAGACATATATAAACTAGAAAATAACCATTTGATTCAAATAATTAAGTCTATAATCCTCACAAAAATTATAGAAAAAAATCATCGATAAATGTCCTCTCAATTTATTTTTATTTACGAATCGTGTCATTGGATCTTATGTGTGAATGTTCACTCTATATTTAGAAAAATTATTAGTTCACTCAAATATTTTTACTCAAATAATGGTTCACACTTTTTGTATGAATGTTCACTCAAATATTTCAGAACAATATTTCAGTTCACTAAAAAATCACTCGACAATAATTTCACACATTTTTGTGTGAACATTCACTTAATATTTTAGAAACGTTCAAAACACATCGTGAATAACGAAAATCCGCACAAATCACAAAAACTCACATAAAACATTGGTTGGTCTGCAAATTCATGCACAATCTGAACATTCACGTGAACCAAATAAAAAAAAAAAAAAAAAAAAAAAAAAAAAAAAAAAAAGACAATTCAAATTCACCCAAACAGTAGTTCACACTTTTTGTGTAAACGTCCACTCAATATTCAGAACAAATATTTCAATTTACTAAAATTTCACTCGACAATAGTTTACACGTTTTGTATTAACGTTCACTCAATATTTGAGAACGATCAAAACAAATTGTGAATAAATAAACACTCCACACAAATCAACAAAAAAAATCACATGAACATTCACATGAAACAAAAAAAAAATAATACTCAAATTCACAATCTGAAAAACAGTCACATGAACATTTACGCGACAACATCAACAAAAAAATCACATGAACATTCAATGAAACCAAAAAAAAAATAACTCAAATTCACAAATCTGAAAAACAATCACATGAACATTTACATGAAAAATCTGGAAATTTCGGATTTGAGTTTCAGATCTGGAAAAAATCAGATTGTCGTTATTCATGTGAAACGATAAAAAGAGAGAGATAGACGACGATTAGAACCATTTCAAATTTTAAAAAATAAAAATAAAAAAACATAGATTTGGAACGAACGGCGATGGCAGGGATCTGGAACGAACAACAACTGTACACGGTGGCAGCTTGCAGCTAAAGGGACAGTGAATAGACTGTTTATCTCCATTACCAACCACCACGAAGCTGAAAGTTGAAAGAGATAGAGAGATCGAAGAAAAGAGTGAACGATTTCCAGATCTGAACGGTAGCGGATGAACTCAGATCTAAATGGAAACAAGGCCGAGGTTGACGTAGGGATAAGCGATAAATAAAAAATTGGATATCACTAAACCCAAGGCGACGTCACCAACGAACTCCAGGCGCTTGTAGGAGGCAGATTCGGTATAGGAAGAATGCGTTAGGGCTTCTTCCAAGAGACTTATGTTTTCGAATCGGTAATTTAAAAGATCTTCCACGGCCCTAACTGAGGCAGCGAAGTCCATCACATCATCGTCGCGGTCAACGAAAGCAATTTCGGACAAAGGTCAAAGAGTGCATGGCATTGAATCTAGAATGGCAAGTTTGCTGACGTGAACGAGAGAGACAAAGAATAGGGGTGTGGCGGCTGTGAGAGGGATAGAAAGTGAGGTGGATATTTAAGGTTTCTAACATTATATATATAAGGGTATAAATGTCTATTAATAAATTTGGCCAAAGGTCAAAGGACTGTAGACTACACATCTTTCTAAAAAAGACTAATTTACAACCACTACAACAAAAACTGCCTATAAGGGCACTTCCATTGGAACACTATATGTATTATGCTCTATAAAGGTGCTTTTCGGGGTACAAAATTGGATGTGTCGCGTAAAAGTAAATTTGTTGAGACACTATATGTATTGTGCCCTATAAATATGCTTTTCGAGACACTATATGTATTGTGCCCCCATAATTAAATATTTAAAGGACACAAGGTAGAGCCCCAATAAAATTTAATTAGTAATTAAATAAATTAATATCTATATATAATGTAAAAAGACAGAAAATAGTGCCCTAAAAATAGAAATAATATTAGGGCACAATTTTGTGTCCTATTATAATTTAATTATTTAATTATAGGTCAATTAATAGTGTCCTAATACTAATAAATTAAAAAATTAAATTAGAGGTCAATTAATGGTTCCCTAATAAGATATAATAAAATCAATTGAAAAAAAAAAAGATAAATGTGATAATCATCCTAAAAAAATGATGTCTCTTTATGTCAAAACGGCGTCATGTCATCTTGGCGCTAAACAGAAAGAAAAACATCCTGCTCAGTTTTTTGGTAGAAGAATGGAGCCCTAATCTTCACCGCCTTCATTTTCTATCATATTTTACTTATCACCTTCCAGTCGCTTAGTTTTTTGGTGGAAGAATGAAGCCCTAATACCGAGAGAAGAATCGAGCCCTAATCGTCTTCACCTCCTTCCACCTGCTCAGCCTTCTTCCTAACACCGACGACATCGTCACTACAACAAAAATAGGTTGTAGTGGCAATTATTTTAGCGGTAGTTAAAAAATAGTCACTAATAATATGTTTTTAATGGCAAATCATTTAATTGCCGCTAAATGTTATAATTTTGGTTCCAAATTTTGATATTGATATCTTTAATTAAAAAAAATTAATAAAATAAAAATTAAAATTAAGAAGAATTATTCAATTATTGAAAAAACTAAAATTTGATATGACAAATATTAATTTTAAAAAAACTAGGAAGAACAAATGATCAAGATATCAATAGGAGAAATAAACAAGAACAATGTTGTATTTTATTATAATTGAATTACGTAATTAAAGGAAATAATATCCTTATGAAATTATAAATGTAATAAAATGATTAAATGAAAAAAAAAAAAAAAAAAGATAAAAAATAAATTAAAAAAATCGTACCTAAAACGAGGTCATTTCGGATTAGCGGCAAACGAATTCCCCTCTCCCGCTCTTCACATTTCATTCCCCGCTTTGCACCCTAACTAAACAAAACAAAACCTTCGCTCATTGAACACCACCTCAGGTCTCTCTCATTCCTTCCCTAGCTCTCTGCTTCGCTAACCTCGTGCGACCGTGCCTGCCTTCACTGCTCAATGTCCACCTCTTGACTTCACTACTCAATTTCCACTTCTCAACTTCGCTGCTGAATCGCCGCTCTTCGCTGCTGAATTACCTTCTACCTTATGTGGCTGCTAAATTACCTCTTCACTCCTTGAGCTGCTGCGCAATCAACGAAAGACACCGCTGGTCATCCTGCATGTTCAATCACCGCCGTCAATCACTGCTTGACTCAATCCAAGAGCTATTTCCTTCACCGGTCCCAGTTAAGCCACCCTATGCTTTTCACTTCCAGGTTTAGTTTGGATTTATTTGTTTTCTTATTTGAATCATTGAGTGTTTAAATTGATCTTCCCTTGCTAGTTCTCTTTCTTCATTTTCCATTAATTTCTATTTTATTTAAAGTGATTGAGGTTCTCATGCTTATCTGAAATCAGGAACCCTAGAAGTGATATTATGTGGCAAAAATCAGACAGTATTTTTTAATTCGACCCATATATTTAGATATTCTGATGAGAAATTAATTTTGTATAGCATGTTTGGGTAAGACTTGGCTTAATGTTTTTGTTCCCATATTATTTGACTAATGTTGTACAATTGTGAATGGAACAATTGCAATCTAAACTCATTTGGTTATCTTCTTCAAATTGCAGACCTTTTTGTATCAAATTCTTTATGGTATTGTCTACTGTCATTCTCATAGAGTTCTCCATATAGTGGAAATGATTAGAATTCATTAGAGGAAATTAATTGGATCTAGATTCTGGTTTAGGTAACATAGTTATGCAATTACTAAGGGATTCATGCATTTTTATGAAATATTCGATGGACAGAATCTATGTTCCCAGATTAAAACATAAATCTAGAAACATTTCTATTGTTTTTTAGAATTTTGTTCTAAAATTCTAAGAACAAACAAAAATATTTCTTTTGTTTGTTTGTTTTGTTGAATTTCTAATGTAATGCTCTGTTTCTTAGATTAATGCAGTGGAATGTTTTGGATTTCTGGGAACAAATGATCTATTTCTTAGGTAATTTGTCTTCTATGTTGTTCCATTTAATGCTGGGTATTATTTTGCATCAGTGGTAGACCGAATGTCATATTCATTGTTCTTATTGTTAATTGGAACTTAAAAGATCAATTTTAGCAGAGTTTTTTTTTTTTTTTTACATATGCCATGTTTTTGTTCTATTCCCTACTGAAGCAATGCTCAAGTTCTTCCTAGACTGAAAACTCATTATTTTTCTCATAGAAATTCCTTGGATAAACACAATAATAGTATGGATCAAGATGGAACACAGACAAAGTCAACACTCTTGATTTGGAATTTGAGCATGAGGTATGCTAATCTTTTCTCTATCTCTATATTATCACATCTCATTTGATTGGCTTATTTTAAATTCGGGGAAGAAGTCGCTTACAAAATTTTATTTTTACTTTTTTTCTTTTTATTTTTGGGTTCATATTGGATAGACACTTACTTTATAGTCCTTATTGGTATTTAGTTAATGTTAACTATTATATCAAATACAAATTAAACACTAGTTAACATATAGCAAATACAATGAATAAAGTGGATACAACACTAGTGAACATAAAAAAGAACAAAAACTAAAAGAGTAGACAAAAAAAAAAAAAAAAAAAAAACAGTGCCCGAATTTTCGCTGTCTCTGTTCCAGCTTTCTATTCTGTTTCAATTCCCAGATACAATGTTTCAGTTCCCGAAAATGGAATTACAAATGAACACATGTAAAAACTTGGAAATTTTCCATTCGTTTGTGTCTAATTCCAATTCAAAGCCCCTACGCTTTGTGCTATGTGGAGCCTTCAGCCTTTGTATATATACCTACCTCTTATTAATGTCTGTCAATTCTTTTCCAAGTCATATTCAAATGTTCAACGATCAATGTTTCATATTTGTGACTTATGAAGTGCCTGGGGCACTTGCAGTTTTCAATTGTGTAAGTTTGTTCTTTTTAGGTTCTATTTTTAATTTTTATTTATTTATTTATTTATTTATTTTGTTTCATCTTGTTTTTGCTTTCTACATTCTTTTGTAAAGTGGTTTTTTTGGTTGTTTTCATTTTGTTTTTCTATTTTTGAAATTGCATTTGGAGCTAATATGAAGTTTTATGGAAGGTAGTTGAAATCGGGAAAGGTAGCAAAGTTAAGTATGAGCTTGACAAGAAGAATGGTTTAATCAAGATATGGATCCTCATTTCTCCTTTAAAAAATTTCATCAACTTAATGCAAGTCAATATGCAACCGTTA
The DNA here is from genome assembly GCA_016647705.1 of Eucommia ulmoides. NCBI lineage: Eukaryota > Viridiplantae > Streptophyta > Magnoliopsida > Garryales > Eucommiaceae > Eucommia > Eucommia ulmoides. Next base: position 10,433,154 of record CM028326.1, read on the forward strand.
TTACAAGTACAAAGTATTCTTTTTGAATATAGTGCTTTAGAAATGCCTCAGGAATTAAAGTCACATTTTTATATCCCTATGTTTATGTTTCTGCTTCCAGATTTTAGACCAAACTTTTGGCAATTCTCCAAGAATTCTATTCCTGTTCCAAGTTTTTTGGGAACAGAAGCAGAAATTTAGGAATCAAACACTAAACAAACGCCACCTAATGGACTTGTTGCAAATAGGTTGATCGAATTCTTTATTCTTCGGTGGTTTATCCTCACAACTACAGTTTTAACCCAAGGACCATTTGTGAAGATAGTGATCCCATGGATGTCCTGGTACTTATGCAGGTAAAAATCTTGTTACTTTCTTGTTTCTTTGTTTTTTTAAAAGAAAAAGAAAATTTAAGACTTACACGATTCTCTTGTTTCAACTTAACCTAATTATTTATCGTTTCCTTAGGAACTTGTCCTACCTGGTACTTACCTCTGTGCTCGAGCTATCGGGTTGATGCCTATGATTGATCAGGTAATAACTCTTCCACATACGATTCTTATTTTTTATTTTTTTTTTTAAAAAAAAAAACATTTTGTTCTGCTTCAAGAGGTTCTTGAGCAAACAAGAATAAGGCAGGCTATATAAACATTTGATTAGATCAAAGCTTCTAAGGTAGTATTTGGGAGCACAGAATTGAAGTCATGGAATTGGAATTTGAAACTAAAGCATGCAAAATTGAATTTAATTTTACATTCATTTTTGAATTTCAAAGCTTCATTTCCATGCAACCAAACACTGCTTTAAGTAAATGTCCAAGTCTCGGTCAAATGGGATGAACGTCTAGTTAGACCTTATGGATTTTTCGTAACAATTGGTGATGCCATTAGAGTACCTATTACATAGTGATTGTCTTTGGAATGTTTGTCTTGAATATTTTGAATTTTGTTGAATATTAGTAAGAGTTACGACTTATTGATTCTTTATGTATATGTTTTGTTTATATAGGTTTTTTTGGATGAAGATTGAATGTATCGATGAAGATAAATGAATGGTATGTTATGGAGCATTAAACTTTAGAGATGTGTTTTTGTTGGAAATTTTTTTATTTTATGAATGTTGTTTTGGTTGCATGAAGTTTTTAATTTATGAATCTTGTATTGGGGAACAAAAATAAATTGACATTATTTTTTTGGTTAATGGGTAATGCTTTATGATTCATTTCTCATTGTTAGATTATGGTTTTCTTTAGTTAGGTTGGTTTTTTTTATTTTGTGTATCTCTGGGGTTTTTACTTCCCAATTTTTAATGCAAAAATTTGAGTTTTTTTTTTTTTTTTTAATGTATTTTGTATTGTAAGGAATTTTTAGTTTTTATTGTTTGGATTTAGAGTTGGAATTTTGCTAGTCCTCGAGCAAAACACCCTAATGCTAAATAATACTAACTACACTAATTAGCTACATCCTGAACTACAGATACGTAATCATTAACAAATAAGAAGTACACACCTGTGAGATGTAAGTTTAGTCAAAGAAACCATGTTATTCTTCCCTCAACAACCCGTAATCAGATCCGGTTAAGGAATAACACACCACGTGGTGTTCCAGAATTTCAACACTCAATATCAGTTCAAATCATTTTAGATCCTATTGAAATGTGTGTGTGTGAGAACTCGGATATATAATAAATCAAACGCCGGATTGGAATTTTCAATGAATAAGGTCATGACTTAAACATGTTAAAACATTAAGGGAAGCCATATGTTTGACTGGGCTCAACTATCCACTAATGTAGGTTCGGACATTCACCGAGATCAATAGGGCTTAGTCAGGCTTTGGAGAACGGCCAAGGATATCGTAGAAATAGAAACTCGTTATAATTTTAACGATACCCGAGGTACAAACGCTTGTCGCTAAATCTCTCTCATGACTCCCTTATCTTTGAAGATATTACCCTGAACAAGATTTAGTAAACTTGTATTCACTTGTCAAAACAATCGAATTTAAATACTACATTCACATAGGTTTTTTTTTTTTTTTTTTTTTTTTTTTTTTTTTTTTTTTTAAAGTACACCCCCAAACTTATTCAATTTTGTACAATTTTAGGGGTGTTTAGATACAACTACAAGATTGACAAGTGAATACTCTTATACTTAACCAAAAATACTGAAACCCCGATTGCCCGCTTCAAGTTAGCAGAATCTAATGCTACTTGTTTTCACTCAATTTTCACTTTTATTCCTAGCGACAATGGTTCTGAAAGATTTACTTGGTTAAAGTATAGAAACAAGTTCAGAAGTGAAAAATTTTTATGGCTTCGACAGGAGAACGAGGGAATAACTTTTCAGGTTAGTTTCAAACGGTTCAAGTGATAAAAATGAAAGCCTATATCATGCCTCCAGAATTACCTTACCTATAATTTCGCCTCCAGCCTCCCCCAATCAAGTTCTAGATTCCTCATTTCTGTCATTAACTTATTACTGAATAATCGGCGTCAAATCGTTCAACTAATTATACAACGAGTTTATGCAATTGTGCGATTTACGATCAAAATAATTTTTTACCTAATCGACATGCCAAGCACACAAAACACACGTGAATGGAATTACCCTCGACCTTAAAACACAATTTAGGGGGTAATTTTTATCATCTGGACATGGTTCGGACGAACTCAAAAACTCAGCATGCTCGTACAACTAAATTCATTAACAATTCTACTCTAATTCTACAAACTAATATTACCTATGCTAATTATCCTTACACATGCATAGCTAAACATTACACATGTATAAAAAAAAGAATTTCAAAATTTACAAAACTTTTAACATTAATAAATAAATTTGTACACAAAAAGAATTTTTGTCCCCTTTACATCAAATTTTTTTTCATCCTTCTTATCCCCCCAAGGAAAAAAAAAAACAAAAACTACATGCATTGCAGGTCATACTCCGCCAAACTTGAACGAGGCAGTGTCCCCACTGCCTAAGCAGCGAACCCATTAGCAGAATAGAAAAATATGTATTGAAACTGGGGCGGACACATACCTAGGAGGGAAGACATAGAAGTCTAACCTCCTACCGTTCATTGTGGAGGAGATGGCGGTGGCGACTCATCCGTCTCGGAAGGCGGCACGGGCGTATAACGTGCCATGTCAATTCCGAGATGCTCGAATATAACTCGTTGGTTTTGATCTTGTTGCCGGATGTAGGACTCCATGTAATTCTCCATCCGAGCCAAATTAGCTTGAAGTTAGCTCATATCAGACTGGAGACTACGGACATCTCATGAGATTTGGGTGATTTGGCCTCGGCTGGTTGTAGGCGTTGGTGGCTCCAAAGGACCGACTTCTTCCTCTTCTTGACTCTCTTCTCCTTCACCTGGTCCGCCTTTCCATAACCTGTTAATCATTGCAAGATCAAGTGGCTTCACAGGTGAAAATGGGCTTGTAGACGTAATTCGAACTCCGGCTCGTTGAAAGAGCGCGGTGAGGAATAAGGGAAAAGGAAGGCCACCCTTCTTCGTCCCGGCAGTATGAAGTATGGAAGAATAAATGTGCCATCCGACGTTGACGGGCGTCCCTCTATCAATACCGTAGAGCATGAACGCTCTCTTCTTGGACACATCAGACACATGGGTGGTCGGGAGCAGATTGGCGCAGATAAATGAAAACCAAATCTTTTGGATCGGTTTCAGAAACCACGACTTAAAGATTGCTTGGCCCTGCCATATGTTGGTCCACTGTGTGTTTCCTGTCATCAAGGCCTAAATCACCGCACTCATTGTCAATGTGGCGGCATCGGATAAATCTCTTGAAGCTTCAGGCCCCGTCAATCCTAGCAATTCATTAAAATGATCGGCACTGAACAAGATGGGAATGTTTCGGACCCGTGTTTGAAACCCTGTGGCCTCTGCAATGTTTGCATAAAATTCTCGAATAAGGGCCAACTCTCTTGTTGGAGGTGGAGCACAGAACTGTTCCCATCGTCTTTGTACGATAACAGTTCTGATTTCTTCATAAAGATCATTCAAAGGCCCAAACCCTGTTTGACGGATGCCTAGCCACTTACTCTTATGCTCTTTATATCGATCCTCAGCCTACTTAGAAACAAATTTAAGAGAATGAAGTCCGAAGCAAACGGAGGTTCGTCTGTTCTTGGGTGCTTGGCAGCCCGGTGCTTTGCCATTTTCCCTGAAAATTAAAATCACAACACCAACCACAATAATAACAATATAACAAGTAATTCAAACCCTTTTTAGAGAACACACAATGCCCTATTTTATCAAACATATGCCAATCAAAGCCAAATAATACAAATCTCACAAGATATCCCACCAACCATAACCAAATCACATTTTTGTCACAATGTAGCGCAAACTACATGATTCACATTGTATATCAACACAAAAATATGATAGGGTTTATCATTTAGCATTCCTCAATCCCAAATAGCATGAAAACCGCAACTTAGGGTTTAAAGGGGTTTAGGGTTCCAATCAAATCCAATGATTTTTTGAAACAAATGAGCAAATGAAGCAAATAATTCAACAACTAAGTGAAGAATAGGATCATTGACACTTACTTGTTGAAAAATTTGATCAAATCAGTGGAGAATGGCAATTTCGCACTGTTTCACCGTTCGAACCCTAATTTTCGAGAATGGGCAGAGGAATTCCACGTTTTGACGAAGATTCTTAGTGAAAATCCAAGTTTTTAGCACTATAGAATGAATCTTTAATGGGAGGAAGGAATTTGGGATGGTGAAGTTGAGAGGTTTCTTGAAATTTTTAGGAGGGAAATACCGTTTGCGAAGTGGACTGTGCATTTTAAAAACAATGTTTGCGTATATTTGCCTAGGCGATGGTTTTTTCCGCCTAGGCGAAGTAGCGCCTTTTTCTTTTTTAAAAACCTTCTGGTGTAAATTCGCTTAGGCGGTGGGTTTTTTCGCCGGGGCGAGTTTACACCAGTGTGAAACCCCTGATTTGGTTGTAAATCCGCTTAGGCGATGGGTTTTTCTACCGGGGCGAGTTTACACCAGTATAAAAGCTCATCTTTTCTTCAATTTTCCGCCTAGGCGATGGTTTTACCACCTGGGCGAACTTACGACAGTGTAAAATGCAGACTTTTTTTGTCCAATGTTCGCCTAGGCGGTGGTTTTTTCGCCTGGGCGAAATTACGCCAGAATGTTTTCTCAGCCTTTCTGTCCAATTTTCGCCTAGGCGGTGGTTTTACCGCTTAGGCGAATTTTTGCCAGTATGGACTTAAGCTGGATTCCTTCAGGTTTTCATATTGTTTCTCTACACCTCTTATTTTCTCTTCAATCCTCAAATTAGTTTTAGCATGCAAATCAATCTTAAGTATCTAGCCTCATCAATTCACCACAAAAAATTAGTATTACGAGATCAATACGATCTCCAAAAAGGAATTTATACAAAAGTTGAGAATGTTCGTTACCCTCGATGACATATCAAAAGATGTTGCTTGGTTTTACGTCCCTACGTTTATGAATTCCGACTCTATCCTTCAACGAGGGAGATGTTCTCCACAACTCGCTCTTCATCTTTGAAGTAGTGCTTGATCCGCTCCCCGTTGACTCAGAAAGTTCGTCCATCTTTGCCTTCTAGCTTGATAGCTCTAAATGGATAAATATGCTTGATCTGGAACGGTCCAGACCACCGAGACTTCAACTTTCAGGGAAAGAGTCTCAGCCTTGAGTTAAACAATAGAACTTATTGGCCCAGACTGAACTCCCTCTGGACTATCATTTTGTCATACCACCTCTTCGTTTTATCTTTGTAGAGCTTGGCATTCTCATAAGCCTCGTGCCGGAATTCTTCCATTTCATTCAATTGGAGGAGACGTTGCACACCAGAAGCTTTTATGTCAAAATTGAGTTTCTTAATCGCCCAAAATACACGGTGCTCCAATTCAACAGGCAAATGACAAGCTTTCCCAAACACCAATCGATACGGCGACATGCTGATCGGTGTCTTAAAAGCCGTGCAATACGCCCATAAAGTATCATCAAGCTTCACCGCCCAATCCTTGCGATTTGTATATACCGTCTTTTCCAAAATTAGCTTGATTTCTCGGTTTGAAACTTCCGCTTGGCCATTTGTCTGTGGGTGGTATGGTAGCGCCACCTTGTGCCTCACTCCATACTTTGCCAACAAGGCATTAAGCATTTTGTTACAGAAGTGGGTCCCCTCATCACTGATTAAGGGTCGAGGTGTCCCGAACCGTGTCATGACATTATGTTGAAGGAACTTTAACACCACTTTGGCATCATTGGTAGGTGTTGCCACGGCCTCGACCCATTTGGACACATAATCCACCGCTAGCAGAATATACTCCTTACCAAATGACGGCGGAAATGGCCCCATGAAATCCAAGCCCCACACGTCAAACAACTCAAGCTCAAGAATTGACGTCAGTGACAACTCATGCCTCTTTGATATGTTACCCACCCTTTGACATCTATCACAGGTTTTCACAAACATATATGAATCTTTAAACAAAAAGGGCCAGTAAAACCTGATTAAAGTACTTTCGATGCTGTCCGAGTCGCACCGAAATGGCCACCACAAGGTGATGAATGGTAATGGTAGAGAATACTAGCCATTTCCTCTTCCGGAACACATCTCCAGATCACCTGATCAGCACATTTCTTGAATAGCAATGGCTCGTCCCACAGATAATACTTAGCATCAAAAAGAAATTTCTTCATTTGGGCTCCCATCAACTCAGGTGGTAACACGTCATATGCAAGATAATTAACAATGTCCGCATACCACGGAAGTGCATTTTCTACTGAAAATAGTTGTTCGTCAGGGAACACTTCCGTGATGTTAGACTCGTCACCAACGTCTTCTTGGATCAACCTCGACAAATGGTAGGCAACAACGTTCTCACTCCCTTTTTTGTCCCTTATCTCCGCATCAAACTCTTGTACTAAGAAAATCCACCTTATCAACCTGATCTTGGCATCTTTCTTTGTAAATAAGTATCAGATAGCCGCGTGATCTGTGTAGACGATCACTTTTGACCCAATGATATATGAACGGAACTTATCACAAGTAAAGACCACTGCTAGCATTTCTTTCTCAGTTGTGGTGTAATTCTCCTGGGCGTCATTCAATGTTTTGCTTGCATAATAGATCGAGCGGAAGATCTTCTCCTTCTGTTGGCCTAACACCGCGCCAACGGCATAGTCACTCGCATCGCACATTATCTCAAATGGCATTTCCCAATCCGAAGTGACCATTATTGGAACCGTGACCTTTATCGCCTTAAAAGCCTCCATGCAAGCTTCATTGAATTCAAACGAAGTATCCTTCTCAATAAGGTGACATAACGGCTTCACCGTCTTCAAGAAGTCCTTAATAAAGCGCCGATAAAAGCCGGCATGCCCCCAAGAAACTTCGAACTCCTTTCACATTTATTGGTGGCGGAAGCTTCTCAATCGTTTTTATCTTTGCTCGGTCTACCTCAAGCCCCTTGGAAGAGACTCGATGACCTAAGACGATCCCCTCTTTAATCATAAAATGGCACTTTTCCAAATTTAGAACCAAATTCTTCTATTCATATCGGTCAAGAACAAGCGCTAGATTGTAGAGACAGTGATCAAAGGACGATCCAAAGACTGAGAAGTAATCCATGAAGATTTCCATTTTCTCCTCCACCATATCAGAAAATATCGCCATCATACACCGTTGGAAAGTTTCCGATGCATTGCAAAGGACAAACGGCATACGTCGATAAGCAAACGTTCCATACAGGCATGTGAAAGTTATCTTCTCTTGGTCCTCCGGTGCAATGGGTATTTGATTGTACTCGGAATAGCCATCAAGAAAGCAGTAGTACTCATAACCGACTAACCGATCTAGCATTTGGTCAATAAAAGGAAGAGAAAAATGATCTTTTCCCGTTGCCTTATTTAATCTCCTGTAATCAATACATACACGCCACCCTGTGATGGTCCGTGTCGGAATAAGGTCATCCTTCTCATTCTTTACTACCGTCATGCCTCCTTTCTTTGGCACCACTTGCACCGGGCTCACCCACTCATTATCGGATATAGCGTATATAATTCTCGCATTCAAGAGCTTCAACACCTCCGCTCTCACCACTTCCTTCATAGCCGGATTTAGCAGCCATTGATGTTCAATGGAAGGTTTGAACGTATCCTCCATCAAAATCTTATGCATGCACACTGACGGACTAATTTCCTTGATATCCGAAATAGACCAAGCAAAAGTGGATCGGTGCCTCTTCAAGATTCTCAGCAACTTACTCTCCTCTTCTTCCGTCAGAGTTGATGAAATTATAACCGGATCGGTCAAATTCTCTCCCAAAAAGATATACCGAAGGTGTTTCGGTAATTGCTTGAGTAATAATCCACCGTGAGGCGGATTTGATTTCTTGGAAGAGTCTTCAACTTCTTCAATCTCCGCCACATGAATAGGATAATCTACGTCTTTCGGTTGAGCGTCTTGAGCTAGCACGTATTCCACAACATCAAGGTCCGTGGTAGAGCCTTCCTCACCAAGATCCCCCATAGATAAGAAACTTGTGAGAGTGTGCTCTAAGAAATCCATCTCCATGTTTACAATAAAGAACTCCCGCACGCAAGAGTCCACAACATCAACTCAATTGCAATTGGGAGATTCATTCGGAAAGTTCATAGTGTTAAAAATGTTGAACCTTATTTCTTCATCATTCACTCTTAAGGTCAAATCGCCATTATGCACATCAATCAAGGCCTTTCCCATTGCAAGGAAATGTCTTCCAAGGATGATCGGGATCTCTCTGTCTTCTTCCATTTCAAGTACCATGAAATCCACCGAGAATATAAATTTTTCTACTTTCACTAGCACATCCTCAATGATCCTCTTTGGATAGGTTAGCGAACGATCCGCCATTTGAAGAGAGATCGTCGTCGGCTTTTCACTTTCGAGTCCTAACTTTCGATAAATAGAAGAAGACATCAAATTGATACTTGCCCCAAGATCACAAAGCGCCTTATCAAAATGAGATTTCTCGATAATACACGGAATTGTGAAACTACCCGGATCCTTCAATTTGGTTGGTAACTTCCTTTGTAGTATTGCACTACACTCCTCAGTTAGCTTCACCGTTTCATAATCCTCTAACTTCCGTTTCTTTTTCATGATATCCTTAAAGAACTTTCCATAGTTGGGCATTTGTTCCAATGCATCTGCAAAAGGTATGTTGATATGGATTTTCTTGAAGATTTCAAGAAATTTTTTGAATTGAGCATCCAACTTCCTCTTTTGGAACCTTTGAGGATATGGAAATGGTGTTACTAGAATCGGTGGATTCTCTTAAAATGTTACTCTTTCTGGTATCACCCTTTCATCTTTTCTTCTCTCCTCGACTTTCTCCTTGTTATTACTCCTATTCACGTTTTCACTCAGCTTCTCATTTCCTTCATCGACCTTCGCTTCAACTTCCTCCTCCGCACTAGTTCTTGGTTCATCATCCAAAAACTCATGACTCACTCCTGGCTTAGTTTCCATAGGCCTTTTCACTTCCACGTCTCTGTCGCTCCTCAACTTAATCGCCTTGCATTCCCGAGGGTTGGTTTCCGTGTTGCTTGGAAACATTCCCTTTTGTTGTTCTTGAATTGCCCTAGCAAGCTGCGCAATTTGAGTCAAGAGCCTTCACCGTGGCATTAGTGTTTGTACAAGTGGTATCAATAGAGTCCAGCCGTGTTTCATGTTTATTCAGGCGATTATGCTTCCCACGCATCATAGTCTGCGTTTCCTTCATAAATGAACCCAGAACCTCATCCAAATTTGACTTCGGATTGTGCATTGGTGGTTGTTGCATTTGTCGATTGGCTTGCATTGGATATCCTGAAGATTGATTTCCATTCCCCGGAGGTGGCCGCAAAGCGTTCTGATTATTCGTATATGAGAAGTTCTCATGGTTACGAAGTCTAGAATTGTAATGAGTTGGAATGTTGGTAGCCAGCCTGAAAATGTAGGCACGATTGTTCAGAAAATGGCATTCCTCGAACTCGTTATCCAATCCGGATTGAGAACTACTTGTCGCTATCTCCTCCCCTTGACTCGACAAAGCACCTTTTGTAGACAAGGTGACTAATTGGTCCGAGATCTTGGACACTTGGGCTGATAACGTTGAAATATGGTCAGATTCTTAGATAGAAGCGACCTGTCTTTCCGTGTTCCTCTCATTCGGCCATTGATAGTTATTAGCCGCTATCTCCTCCAATAATACATTTGCTTCGATTGGGGTTTTAGACAACAATGATCCCCCTGAGGCTGGATCGACTATCGTTTTTGTCTGGCCATCCAACCCGTTATAAAATAATTGGGTTTGAAACCAATCTTGATAACCGTGTTGGGGGCACCTTCTCAATAAGTCCTTAAACCTCTCTTATGCATCAAATAATGGCTCGCAATCTCTTTGACAAAACTGCGCAATCTCCCCTCGGAGTTGAGAAGTCTTCGAGGGTGGGAAGAACTTAGTGAGGAACCTTTGTGCAAGGTCCTCCCAAGTATTAATGCTCCCAGGTTGAATCGATTGAAACCATCCCCTTGTTCCGTCTCATAAGAAGAACGGAAATAACCTCAACCTTATAACATCTTCGGCAACTCCATTAATCTTGACGATGTCACAGATTTCAAGAAAGATTGCTAAGTGTACGATGGGGTCTTCATGAAGGTTCCCGCCATATTGGTTTTGCTGAACCATGTTTATTAGGGCGGGCTTCAATTTGAAGTTATTAGCTTGGATCGGCTGCCTCCGGATCCCTGAATAATTGTCCAACATGAGTGGCCAATAATAGTCCCGAAGGATTCGTTGTGGCCTCTCATGATCCGGAGGCTGGAGTGCTTGCGGCTCCGGTGGTTGCGGAATATTCTCACGTCCGCCGGCCATTGCTGTAGCTTTTTCCTCTTTCTATTTAGCAATACTCTGACTACGCCGCATGCACCGCTCAAATTCAATAGATAAATAAAATAAATAAATAAATTGAATAAAATTTAAAAGCAAAAGAATTATCGTGATTAACATTCAACTACTTAATCACAATATCAACTTAATTGAAAAACACATTGCCAGTCCCCGGTAACGGTGCCAAAAACTTATACGCGCGAGGATTCACAACCTTTTCCTCCTCGCGGTAATTAGACTACTCACAAGTGTACGAGGTCTAGTTTTAATATAATGGATCTTATAGGATCGGATATCATTCCACTGGGAACGGCAGGTAATTCAGTTGAGTATTGCAATTTCAATAGTTTCATATTATCTCGACTAATCAAATTTTGTTTTTTTTCTAATTACTATACTATGATAAATGACAACTATAAAGTTAGTTTTAATTACACTAATTACTTAGGTATAAATCTCTTTTATATAATGCATAATCGATTTCATTTAGTTAGCTATAACGGTTTTTATCTAATCCGACAACCTCTGTATCAATAACTCCTCCGCTACCTCTCCCGAGTGTAAAACGAAGGATTACACGACTTCGTGTCAACGAATAAGTTCCCTTCAACACCTTAACGACCCTAGGTCGCGTGAGTTTTGAGCCAACGTCATGGGTTACATACGTTCTAACGCCCTCCCGGGTCGTTAGAACATTACGTTGTATTTACCCTAGTCTAAATCCGGGGTTACCTCTCCCGAGTGTCAAACCCTGTATTATCGGTTTATCAATACAAGTATAATATCAAGAATAACGGTAAACACAATCGGATTTAGACAAACAACACGTTAAAGTAACATAAATTTACTCAACTAAACGGTTACATGATTTCGACTACACCTAAGTAACATTTAACTACTACTACAAGATCTTAACCATATACCATACAAAATAAAAGGGATTCAACATTCTTAGATATGAAAAAGTGATTACAAAGAATAAAACAAGAGAGAAACGATCAAATCTGGAAGTGAAACGGTTCACTGTCACTAATGATCGATCTGCAAGTTATCTTTCTTTATCCGAATGATGAACCTCCTTCTTGATCATCAAAATATAGCTTAAGAGCTCTCTTCTAGGGTTAGGGTTCTTCAACAACCAGTTTCAGACATGGCCAAGGGGTATTTATAGGCCTAGGGGTTCAAAAATATCTAAACATATATTTTGACCTGTTCTGCGATTTCCGCCTAAGCAGTAGAAACTTTGCTTAGGCGGAGTTTAAGTCGATTAGAATTCCGCCTAAGCGGTAGAATCTTCGCTTAGGCGGAGGACTAACTTCTTGGCTCCCTTTCTTTCTGACGGAATTCCGCCTAGGCAGTAGCTACTTCGCCTAGGCGGATTTACAGCAGTGCAGCTCTATCCAGTAGTTCAGTACTTCCAGCGTTCTGATGGATTTTCGCCTAGGCGGATTCAATACTTCAGCCCTTTCAACCTTTTGACGAATTTCCGCCTAGGCGGTTGAAACTTCGCCTAGGCGGATTTCAAATCTTCAGTTTTTGCATCTTTCTGATAAATTTCCGCCTAGGCGGTGGAAACTTCGCCTAGGCGGAATTGCTCTATTATTTGAAACCTCTTTTTTTCATATTTTTGGCTACCATTTTTGCACCATTTTGCTCGGTTTGCCAATTGTTTACGTCCCTGCTCCTGACTAATAAAAACAACTAAAACAATATTCAAACTTCAATAAAATACTCGAAAACTGGTAAATTCGGTTTAAAATTAGATAGGTATTTTACACCTATCAAGAGTATTTTGATATTTTAAAATAATTTTAAATTATAAAAAAAAATTAGATACTTTTTGGGACACTAAAAATTGTCTTATAAAATGAATAAAAAGTCTATAGAAACACTAAAAAGTGTTTTACAAGATAGTTATTAGGGCATCATGTACTGTCTCAATAGTTTATATTGAGACGCTAAATATTGTCTTTATATGTTGGTTCTCTTTGACAATTTTACGATACATTCTTTTGTCATAATAGAAATTTTTCACAATACTTTGTAGTATCCTAATATATATAATTTAAAAAATATAAAAAGTTATAGAGACAATATATGGTTTTCTAATAACTATCTTATATGACATTTATTATTGTCTTAACAAATTCAAACAAAAAGGCAATATATAGTGTCTTTACAACCTATTGGGGCGGTTTTTTACGGAACACCAGTGCAAGTGTCCTAACAAACCCAAGTGTTGTAATAGAGACTCTATCGCGACACTTTTTTGTATCCCGATATGCTAATTTTGTTGTAGTGAACACAATTGTTAAAAAGTTTTTTTTGCTAAACTAACTCTTAAATAAGGGTTAAATAATAAAAACCTCTTATTAAATTCTTCTTAAAATTTATTTAAACTTTTAATTAAATATGAGTTACTTAATTAAACAAGTTCAAAAATTCCACATTTAAAATTTTAATTTTATCAAAAAAGTTTGAACGGACTCTACATAAGTGGGACAAAGATTGTTGTATCAAATAAGTTTGAAAAAAAATAAAGTTTTTTATACTTTGTACACCTGAAGTTTAAGAGAAGCTTCACTTTAGTCTTTGTCTTTTCAATTTGAACACATTAAATCTTGAAGTATCAAAATCGCTTCAAGTTAATCCTTTTGTAATTTGTGGATGATTTCGTATTTGACACGTGATTGATTTCCATCATAAAATATAATGAATGGACGGACTTGACACGATTTGAATACTTTAAGGTTCCATGTGCTCAAATTGAAAGAAGGGGGGTTAAAGTGAAATTTCTCCAAAACTTTAAGGGTACAAATTGAAAAAACCTCATTAAATCATTTTTTTTTTGGAAACATATCAAAAAGTCTAGGTAATAGACTAAATCTACCATATAGTCCCACAATTTTTTTTTTTTTCCGCACAGAATAGTCCTAAAAAAAAGCCGTACTTATTACTGTATAATCCTGAATTTTTGGCCTTGAAGATTTTACCCTTCCACATCACATTCGTCTCCTCCCACTCCACCAGACTACACCTGGGAGACACCACATACGATTTGTACAAAACCGTCGCTAAAGAGCTCGCTGCGGGAGGTCACCGACGAAGAGAGAGTTACAAATCTGCAGCAAGGGAGGAGATGAGAGAGATGTGGATCAGCAGGGCGCTAGCCCTGGTGACGGAGCGAAGGTGCATTGGCTATAGCGGCGACATCGATCGGGAGGCTGTAGCAGCAACGACCATGGGACGGTTGTTGCAATGAACGGAGTTGGGACGAGTCTAGAAACAAGATTGGTGAATCGATGCAATTGGTGGTGGTGATAGATTTTTTTTCTTCTTTGGGTGGGGTTAAATCTGATAGGGGAAATATTGTTGGATTTCTGGATCTCGAGAAAATCTATCAACTATGTGGTTGATGTTGAACTGTTCTTGCTTCGATTTCTTAAACACGTGTGGCTTTGGGGGCAGGACATTGTGTATTGGGGATAATTCTTGCATGAGTTCACTGGAAGCGAAGAGGGATGTTGGAAAAATTGCAAAATTCATTGACACCCACACACACACTAAGCGAGAGAGACAGAGCCTGAAAAGAATGTGTTCTAAATTTACCCATTCTAGTGAAATTCTCATTCTACTTAAATCGCATCAATTCATAATTTATTGAACACGATTCCACACGAGATCGTGTTGAATATAACATAACACAATAACCGATGGTCCTGAACTCGTTGCCCTAAACAAATATGAGAGTGAGAGAGAGAAAATGAACTTGATCTATACCTTTGATGGAGTGGACCTTATGTTAGATATATTGTATAGTTGTTTTGGTGAGATGGAATGAGTACAGCGGTTTGGTAGAATTTGAATGACGATAAAAGTGGAATATAATACGATCTCGTATTATATTTAACACGATCTCGTGTTAAATATATCACGAGAGGTAAAATCGTCACAAAAAGATAAAATGACTACTTTGTAACATGTGTTTAAAAAATGTGTATTTGGTAGTTTTATTTGAACTTCTTAGTAACTACCCCTTTTTTTAATTTATAGAATCTTTGTCTCGGTATGTTTTAAGCGTATTTTAAAACATAGAAGTTACTTTTATATGTATGTATATATATATATATAGGGTTAATACCACTTACACTCTCTCAACTATTGACCGGAAACACGGGAATCCCCTCAATTTTAAAAACTACATTGGAGACCCTTTGAACTATTTGGTCAAAGGACACTGAGACCCTCTGTTCATTTTTTATTCCGAAAATACCCTTCGAAAATCAAAATTTTTATTTTTGACCAAGTTGGCCATTTTATTCTCAACTAAAATGACTATATTACCCTTATATTAAATATAATAGTTGAAAGTAAATTTTCATAAAACTTTCAGAGTACATATTGTAATTAGAATCCATCTAAAACTTTTGGTCTTCAATTCCAGCCCCAAATCCACCACCTTCATCTATGTTTCCACCAAAGAATTTCCAGTCAATTTTAGGGTTCGATTTGCTCCGCACTGTTCCCTCAACTCCACCCTTTCGTTCCATTTCTTTAGCTGGAAACATTATGAGAGTCCCTTTCGAGCGTGTTAGTCTTGAAATCCCTCATGATGTCCAAATCCCATAGCTTGCTCCGCGTCGTTCCCCCCACGATCTTCGACGAATTCAACGTCGTGAATCAAATCAGCGTTAGATTCGTGAATCGAATCGGCACCAAGGCCATGACCCATGAGCATCGCCCTTGCCAGAATTGTCATCCCCTTCGTTATTGACTCCAACGTCTACTTCATTTTCAAGAACACAACAAGATGGGTTTCTTCTTCTGGGGCTCCGCTCTCACTGTCAGCAGCTTCTCCGTCCTCACCTGAATTCTTGAGCCAACCCTAGCGTGTCTACAGAGGAGTGAATATAGAGCAAATGTTCCACCTTCTCTATTATCATCAACTCCCAGCACAATGAAAATGTACTTGAGAAAACACAAACGATAGAATGAATCGAAATAGAAATCAAATTTGTGGGTATTGTTTTAGGGTTTGGATTTTGATTTGTGGGTCTTGTTTTAGGGTTCAGATTTGTGGTTTATTTTTACTTGAAGAAGATGAAGATGGATTCCCTTTTCTTCTCTCTCTATCCTTACCTTCTGGGTTCGTTCGCTGCCATCTCTTGACTACAATTTCATGAAATTTGAGGTGAACTTCTAGATCTAGAACATCAAAACGATGTTCGCCGCCGATCTCTTCACTAATATCCACCACCTGATCTCCGAAGCTTCCGCTCTTTCCCTCCCTTTCTTAATCGACGATGCACTGCCAAAGGTTGATCGGAGATGATGTTATATGATCCCTTTAATATGGGAGTCCCTCGCTTCCGATTGTAGGATTTCTTAGAGGCTAAAGGGATGTTGTTCCCTTTCGAGCTCTCTCTCTCTCTCCTCTTTTCCATGTGATTGCTAGTCGATGGTGGAACCTGGGCAGCGGCAGTGGTTTGGTGGGGGAGGTAGTGAAAGATGAAAGGGAAAAAAATGAAAAAGGGCACTTTGGTCATTTACTAATTTGGAATATTTATCATTTTCCTGTTCTGAATGAGTAAGGGCAAAATGGTCAGTTCATTAAAAAACTCTATGGTGAGGGTGAGGGGTTGCCGTGGTAGTTTTAAAAGATAGGAAGTGGTATGTGAAATATCATAATAGTTGAAGGGGTGTAAATGGTATTAATCATCTCTCTATATATAGTAATTTTTAATATTTTAAAAAATTGACGTAGAATAAGAATATAATATATATGACAAAGAATCAAATATGTACCATTGTGAAAGTCAATACTGAATAGTATTCCTACTTAATGCACTGGAGGACCTAACTAAGAACCTGCCCTCCTTTTGACTCACAACACTGCAATATATCATACTCATCATACAATAATATCCTCTTGGTCAGCAAAATGGAAACAAAACCAAAAATAGAATTTATATTTTATTTAGTATTTTTCTTTCTATTTAAAAAAATTAAAATAAAGGTTTAAAAATTTAAAAACTCAAAATATTATTTAACAAAAATATATTTTTCTTACCATATTCAAATTTATATTCAGAAAAAATTACGATAAAAATGAAAAATAGAAACATAAAACACTGCAAAAATAACTTTGAAACAGCCCATGCAAATAAAATTGTATCAATTTCTTTAAAAAAATGGATATAAAATGAAATATGACTATACAAGTATCATTAATTGGATGTATTAAAAGATTCTAACTTAAAATTATATGGTATCAAGTGTAGTATTTCATTTCACTTATATGTAGGTTTGGATACTCTTATTTGATTGATGTGGGGCAAGGATTTAACATCTGCCCTTAAATGCAATTAATCTCCAGTTTACACGAATGATTTAATTACGAGAGAATGATGAGATATGTGCAACTCCCTACTTGCATAAATTATTTGACTACGAGAGAAGAGAGATAAATTTCCATAACTTTAACTCTAATACCATGCTAGGAGATCCCAAATTAAAACCATATGATATCAAGTTGATTAACTTTTTTGACTTATATAATGGTTTGAGAACTCTCAAGTGATTGGTGTTGGACAAAAATCTTACATTTTGATGGTTTTGATGATTCAATTAGCTTGGATGTTTATCTGAACTAATATTATGTTTGGGATATGTTTACAGTGTTTAAAAGATATTAGTCAAGATCAATGTTGGACCAAAATAATAATCTGTCAAAATGAGAAGCAGTGAACAAGAATATGAATGATTAAGATGATATAGTTCAAAGACAAAATGAAGAAGACATTTTTTGAAAAAATATTTTTTGTATTATTAAGCTAAAACAACACTTCTAATGTCAATTTCTTGATAACCAGACTAGGACCACACACTGCACGTCAATCTGCTATTATATACATATATATGTATGTGTGATTATGTGATTAGAAGTACTTGAATACTTGCCTTAAAATGTGCTAATTAAAAACTGAAGTTACTAAAAATAAGTCAACTGACTTAAAAATTTGGTCAACTGATTGTAATTGTATTTTGAAATAATGAAGTTGACTGGTTGAAAAATAGTTGATTGATAGATTTAGGGACCAGAGATTTTGAGAATTGAAGCAAAACGAGATTGGTCAGGGAAATCAATCGACTGGTTATTACAGGTTCTCAGAACTTTTGAGGCATATCTTCAAATAATCAATCGATTTTGGTGGCAATCGATTGTTTTGGACTTATTTTTCAAACTTTCGTGAACGTTTTTCAAATATCTTTTTGTCACGGTTTTTATGATTAATATTTCTAAATCATTTTTTAAATGGTTTGAAATGATTTTAGTTGTTTAGAAATATTTTTTATTTTTAAAATCAAGGGCTTTATTTTTTCGGCTTCATCAACAATCATAGACCCCAATATCAACCCACAACAACTTCATATGCATATTGCAAATCATTGCTTACCACGAAACACTGCATTCTTCGAGAATTGCAAGTTCTCAAAAAGAAAAGAGAAAACATGAATAACAATGTAAAAATTGGAAACTTCTACCGGATAATACCAATGAAATTCAAAAAAAAAAATAAAAAAAATCGCTAGTTCTTGATGAACACTACATGCATGAATAAATATGCACGATACTCAAAAAAAACAATAATGGGTTATGGGGTAATTTTGAGTTTGAATCCTTAACTAAATTGCAAATCTTTCCACCATTATTTAATATAACTATTTTTTAAAATCTTCAATCAACTGTTAATCCCGAAAAATCAATGTGCATTTTTGCCATATAATTTTGGCCAAATTAAAAATGGGGATGAATTTGTATAAAAATTCTATTTATTGAGATTAATGAGTCCAATTAAAAACAATAGAGAGAAACATATATTTTGGAGTCTCGAATGAGTCCAACCGGTTATTTTTTCTATTTTTTTCTTCAAAGTTTAAATCAATATTAATGTATTCTACTTAAAAGTACTTGAACACGGAACATTATTTTTTATAATTTTTTTGGTTATTTCAATTATGTTTCATGATCAAACAAAGCGCATGTTTTTTTTTTGTTTTTTTTTGTTTCTTTTTCCTTTTCAACTTACTTGTGTTTCATGATGGAAGAAAGAGACAACCTTTCCGCGTAAAAAAATTTCAGTATAGTTTGGTCCACGTGCATTTTATTCATTGTAATACTTTAGTCTACATTTTGTTCCAAATTGATTTTGCTAAAACAGTTACATTTAAATTCTTGATAAAAACAAATAAACAAACTGTAACATTTAAATTCTTGATAAAACGAAAAAATTTACCTTTTGTCTATTTTTTTTTATTTTTTTATTTTTTTTCAGTTTATTTTTTCTTTTCTTTTATTTATTTTTATTAAATTATTAAAAATAATATAACTTATTTTTCATTTACAAATTTGTTTAGAATGAAAATCAAGTGTATAAGTTTCGATACATAGTTCTTTTTTGAACACACAAAATAAAAAGAAAAAAAGATGTTTTTTTTTTTTTTCTTTAATTCTTTTTTCTTTCAAACCCTTTTTTTCAATTTTTTTTTTTTTTCAATTTTTTTTCTAGACCTTTACTTTTTTTTTCTTTTGTTTTCTTTCCCTTTAATTCTGTTTTCTTTCAAACTCTTTTTTCAATTTTATATTTTTTTTTTTATATTTTGTCTATATTTTTTTTTTCTACAAATACGATATAATAAAAGTGAAAATTTTAAAATATACAAAATTAAAACAAAACTAAAAAATAAAAAACAAAAGAAAAACCCGATGTTTATACACATGAAAAAAATGATTTTTTATATGTAAGAAATAATTTCATTATTTTTGGTGTAGAAAGTGAATAGAAAAAGGTGTGAAATGTATTTTTTGTTTTCCTAGCAAAATTTGTTACATTTCATATTTCAAATAATAATGCCAATTATAGTGAAATTAGAAATAAATACTTTGATGATTTAAATGATGACATTAGAATTAAATTTATTATGCAATTACAATTGAATTTCAACATACTATCAAAGAATGAAATTTTAATACCATAGAATTGTAATTCCTCGAATTCTAATTGCATAAATCGCAATTCCACTTCAATTCCAATTTTGTGAAAAAAACAAACACAACAAAAATCAAATATCAAAAGCTAACAAATGGTTTAAGAAAAAACAAAAAATCATCATTTATAACAAAATAAAAATACATAGTCAAATTTAACAATTAAGTATTTTCTAAGTGCTAGTTTGGTCAAACTGTACCTTTTGGCCATATAATTTAAAATTTATGGAGTTAATTACATGATATTTATAATAATTTAATCAATTAATATTTTAATCTTTAAGAGTGCAGAATGGTTACACCTGAGCCTTGAATTGGATAACATCCCAATAATCAATTTATGCTAATTAGAAGTGCTGGAAGTGGAAGATGACCATTATTTCCTTCCTTTTTTTGGGTTATTTCAATTATTTTTCATGATCAAACAAATGCATGCTCCTTTTTGGTTAAATATATGATGGCAAACCTATTTTTATTTTTTTCAAAATCATTCTGACTTCCCCTATACTAACAGACATTAATAGAGCTTGTAAAAATGCAATCTTGTCCTTACTTTTTTATTTAGACAAATATCATGTAAGAAAAGAAATAATAATAGAAGAAGTAAAAAATTTTTTTTTTTTTTAAGATAGTAGTTTTTGGAGAAAAATTGTACGAAATAGGAAAAATAAAAATAAAAGATTCAAAAGAAAAAGATAGAGTTTTCTTTAGATTTTGTTTTTGAAAAACAAATATAGAAGGTATATCCATAAATGTTTAGGGGTAAACTGCGAATTTTTCATCAAAAAAATTATTTAAAAACTAACGTTCGATTAACGGACTGTTAGTTAAGAGAACAATCTGATATTAAACCTAAATTTTAAAGGTAATTTTTGTTATTTGAAAAAAATATTATTTGATATTATATCAAATACCACAAATGTTAATGATGTTTGCTTTTTATTTTTTCGCTTAATTATTTGAGGATGGATTAAAGAGACAACCTATTCCTGTTTTTTTAGTAATTTTTTTCTTAATTTTTTATTATATAAAAAATATTTATAGAATATAAATTTGTTTGTAGTTTAAGCTGACATCACCTTTATAAATATTCTAATTTATTTTTTACGGTCATCTTTACAAATATCTTAATTTATTTCCGACAGGTGATCTTTATAAATATCTTAATGTATTATATTTTAATATATATATCAAATCAGTGGTTCGGTAAGTGTAAAATAAATGCAATATTAAATGAGAGATAATAACGAAACATGTTTAAAGTCAAATTATTAGATGTGGAAGAACGCTAGGCAGGTTGCACTGTCCACAAGTACGCCCATTATTGTTGCTGTTTTTTTATTACTACCTCCTGCACTCCAAGCCACGTCTTCATTGAAAATTCTAGAAATTTGTGGAATTTTTTTTTGAAAATAATAAAAGGTTGTTTAAATTAATTTTAGAAAAATATATAAATTAGTAGTATATTAAAAAATTAGATATAAAAGTGATGTTACATAGGTTGAAAAATACAGATAATAATAATAAAAGTTTATACAATTTAACTCTCTTGTTCTTTTGTACTTAACCAGATATATTTTTTATCTTTTTACACATACCAGTCAGTTCATAGTCTTTTTAATCAAAGACCACTTACTTCCCTTATTGATTAAAAATTGATAAATTTTTTAATATGATGACAATTTTATCCTTAATTATTTAAAAATAATTAAATAATTAAAAATTAAAATACATAAATGACCTTTAAATTTTTCTATATATATTTTTTCATCTTCTATTTTTTACACTAATATCCTCATTTAAAAAATATATTTTTTAACCCTTTCATTAAAAAAATTAAAAAAAATAAAATATATTCCTCTCCCCTCTCTCTCTCCGACAGTGGTGGTGGTAGTGGCGGGGGTGGGGGCAGTGGGCGATGGATGGTGGGTGACGTGGGTGGTGGCATTGGCGGTGGGTGGAGGTGGCGGCGGTGTGGTTGGTGACGGCAGCGGTGGGTGGTGGCGGTGGGGTGAGAGGTAAATTTAATTATGTAAAATATTAAGGGTAAAAAAATATGATTTTAAAAATAAGGGGGTGCTAATGAATTTTTATAAAAATAAAAACTTATTTTTTGAAAATAACATAAGGGCATTTATGTCTTTTAATACAAAAAAATCGGTCAAGGGGATTACTAATATTTACAAAAAGACAAAAGAGATATCTAATTTAGTATAAAAAGACAGGAGAGAGGTAAATGATATAAATCCATAATAATAATAATAATAATAATGATGGACAGAGACAAATTTTAGAAAAAATAAAGATGTAGAGAGAAAAATTATGTTAAATTTATGAAATAATAAAATTATAATATTAAAAATAAGTGATCTGATATTGAGAAGTGTGAAAATTATTTTGTAAAAATATGCTTGAGTTGTATTGTTAAAAGTAAAATGATAGTATTTTTTTAAATTTTTGAAAACTAAAAAATATCTATTATAAAAAATAGGGCAGATATAAGAATTCTAGACATTTCACAGCCGTTTAATGTCCTAAAATACAAAGAGCGGTTTAGATCAAAACAAAATAGAACATAAATATGAAATGTGTATTTATATTTAACCATATTTATCTTTCGCCTAATTGAAAAAATAATATATTTTTTATATATAATTGAGGAGAATTTACGAAAATATTGTATTAAAATAATTTAAGAAAATTTAGAAAAATTATGGACATTAAATTAAAAAAAATTATAAAAATAATATATGAACATTAAATTAGAATCATCCATCCCTCTTGCTTTCTACAACTATTGGGATTAACCATAAATGATAGAAATGATATACAGAAGTTATGGATATTACAAAAATTACAAAAAATAATATATGAACATTAAATTTAATAATATGGATAATGACCATTTTGGTTCCTGATAAATGGTTAAGATGTTTAATTGACCCCTCGTATTTGGAAATAAATATATTTGGTCTCTGATATTTTATTTCGTTTTAAATTGGTCCTTCTATTAGGTTAACATTAATGGTCAACGTGTAAATAAGGGTATTTTTGTCATTTAATGTTAAAAATATGGGTAATTTCGTCCTTTTATTCAAACTAATTTAATAAGATATATTTGTAAATTATTTTGAATTTAGGGGCCGAAGCGTATTTTTTTCTTTTTTCACAACATCTTCTTCCTCGCACCCTTCACACTTTTGCCTACCACCATCCTTCCATTTTCGATCACCGTCAATCCAACCACCACCGCCGCCACACCAATGGCGAACCAACACTAGTTTCGTACTCAACGCTAGCTTGAGTAAGAAACTTCGCCCTAAGTTTCTCTGTCCTAGTTATGGTGTTCCTTATCTCCACCTCCATCTACGACTCCACCTCCCTCAATGCCACCGCCTTCGCCGCCTCCACCTTGGCCACCTGTGCCTCCCTTGCCCACCCCGCCTTCTTCTTCGCCAGCTTCGAATTCGCCTCCGCCATCTTTGCCTTTCTCTGATTCTAGAAAACCTTTACATCCATCTTCACACTCACATCCTCCTTCTTTCCCTCTCCTTGTCTCTACGTCGCCACGATCTTCGTCTCAGCGTCAATCTTCACCGCGTTCTGCAGCATCTGACCTTCCCGAAGCTTTGATCCGATTTTTCCCTTCATCTTCGCCTCTGCCACGTCGACCCTCGCCTCATTCGCCTCCTCTATCTGCGTTTTTTGCCCTAGATATGAGAAATACTCGTGGTCGGGAACATCCACCAATTGCTTCACGTTCACGTTGTAGATCAACAATCCAAATTTATTAAGCTCCAATTGGACTTTCTCGAACACTTCCTACTTGAAATCCTTCGTTCCTCTAAAGATCTCCTCCATCGCCATCACCGCCGCAAGCACGCGAGTCTTGCCTTCGATTATCCCCTATACAAGCTCGTTCACGTGATGCGAGAGCTTGTCGTGAGGGGAAATGAGATTGGCATACTTGAGAAGACTGGATTCGTCGTCGATGCGGGGGTCGATGGTAAAGACCGTCGGAAAAACGAAGGGGAGCTTCTTAGCTCTCATGGCTTGGATTTCGAAGGTGTAATTGATGAGGGAAATGTTGAAGACGGTGCATGACTGTCCAGAAAAAATCTCTACCTTCTTCGAGATTTTGATGTCGGAGATTTCGACGCCAGTGATCACGAGGTACTCCGATGCACTGGCAATTCTATACATGGTGTCTAGAGAGAGAGAGAGAAGATGGGAGGAAAGATATATATATAGAGAGAGAGAGAGAGAGAGATCGGACATGGTAGTGGTCGGCGGTGGTGTCGTAAGAGAGGTGGTAGCCATCATTTGGGTTGAGGAAGAGGATGATGAATAGGGTTCAAAATACACACTTGACCGTTAAGTTTTAGATATAAAATAAAATGACTCTAATTAAAAATTTTAAAAGGTATAAATATAATTTAACATTAATTAACACAAAACTTAACTAATGGGCCAACTAGAAATGAAAAAGAGAGGTGGTAGCCATGGTTTGAGTTGAGGAAGAGGATGATGAATAAGTTCCAAAATACACACTTGACCCTTAAGTTTTAGATATAAAATAAAATGACTCCAATTAAAAATTTTAAAGGGTATAAATGTAATTTAACATTAATTAACACAAAACTTAACTGACGGGCCAACTGGAAATGAAAATAAAATATCAGGGACCAAATGTGTCTATTTTCAAATACGAGGGGCCAATTGAAAACCTAAATCATTTGTCAGAGACCAAAAAGATCATTATCCCTTAATAATAATACTCAAACATCAAATGTACAAAAATTAAATTAAAGAAATAATATAAAAGAGAAAACAAATATAAAAAAATTAACTAAGATTAAATTACTCTCTCTCTCTCTCTCTCTCTCTCTCTCTCTCAGAGTTAGGTATAAGCAGACTTTGACTTTCTATAAGTGTCGAGTTTAAGCATAAATTATAGAAACAATTTACGAAAATTATAGATATTAAATTTACAGAAATTATAAAAATAATATATGAATATCAAATTTAGTAATAATACAGAAATACTAAATTTACAAAAATAAAATTATAATCTCTCTCTCTCCCTTTCTCACACACACACTCTTTATATAAGAGTCAGGTTTAAGTATAAATTAGAGTTCTTTTTCTCTCTCACTTTCTAAAACACTGACTATAAGCATTTTCTATCACTCTATAAAACACGCAGCTCCCTCACCGGAAGTAACCCTATACTAGTCACAGCCACATTCACGGTCGGTCAGGTGCTTTCTTTCTCTGCCTCATGCATAGATCAAGTATACGCAGTTAAGCCATTCTTGAATGATTTCTTAGTATTGTATACTTCACAAGTACAAATGATGATTTTTCTTTCTATTTTGTATTTTTTTTGGATGGGTTTTGTTGGGTGGAAAAATGATGGAAAAGAAAATGAAAAGAAAAATAGGATGAAATTAAAAAAAAAAAAAAAAAAAAAAAAAAAAAAAAAAAAAAAAAAACACTTGTTTGTATGAATAGAAAATGGGAGGGAAACAAAAATTGGAAGAAAAAATGCACAATTTTTTAAACAATCTTTTTCCATACAAATTTGTGAGGAAAATGAAGAAAAGTGAGGAAGAATGAGTAAAATTACAATTATACCCTTGATAATAGAATTTTTAATTTATTTTTGTATAATATAAGGGTAAAATAGTAAATTATATTAACGTGAATTATTTTTTATCCTTTCATTTTTCTTTCCTAACTAAACAACACTAGGGAAAATAATTTTCCTTTCACAACGGATAAAAATATTATCATCTCATTTTTTATTTATTTATTTATTTATTTTTTCAACCAATTGTACCCTTAGGGTATGATTGGTTGGAATGATGAAAAAGGAAAAAAAAAATTAAAAAAAAAATGAGAAGATTATATTTTTATCCATTGTGAAAGAAAAATTATTTCCCCTAGTGTTGTTTGGTTGAGAAAGAAAATGAAAGGAGGAAAAATAATTCATTTTAATGTAATTTATTATTTTACTCTCATATATTACAAAAATAAATTAAAAAATTTATTACTAAGGGTATAATTGTAATTTTGATATCTTTAACCATTTTCCTTCCATTTTCCTCCCAAATTTGTGAAGGAAAAAAATTGTCTAAAAAACTGTGATTTATCCATCCTATTTTCTTTTCCCTTCTATTTTCCATCCAACTAAACATGATTTTTTTTTTCATTTTCCATTTTATTTTATTTTTCCATCTAACCAAACATACCCTTAGAGATTTGATTACATATGAATTATCTTCTTTTTTTTTTTTTAATAAATACAAACACATTTAAGTAATTAAAACTGCCACTACCCAACGAAACACACGAATCCAGAAACAATAACCATCAAAAGTTGAACATATAGTGAAAATCAAATTTGTCAATTAACTAACTAAGGAAAAGAAAACAATGAAATACAAAACTCAAAATTGTGATTGATAAAAACATGATCAATTAACCATCAAGGAAAAGAAAATATAGTGACAATTAAATTTGATCTAAGATATGATAATTTTGGACCCAAACAATTAACTATTAATTAATTTAACAAATTAATTTTGGAAGTTTCTTAATTTAAATTGATATTTTCTTTATAAAAAAGATTCAAACATTTGAGCAATCGATTTGCGGCAATCAAAGAGATCAAAACATGAATCAAAGAAATACTTGTCGCTAGCAAGTCAAACACATTTAATCTTATCTTATGTGAATCAAACAATCATGACGGAGATTTGAGAAATGGGGACAAATTAGTTGACTCGTGAATCAAAAAAATAGTTGATTTGAAAAATCGTTGATTGTTACACAAATCAAAGATATCTTTGAGATATCTAATGGTGTGGTGATCATAGTTGCTTTACTTGCAGATGTAATGATACAACAGTCCTAGCTACTCGCAGATCTAACGATTAAGATTCTGCATGGTTAGGGTTTTACAGTTTAGTGGAGAAGACAGAGTGGAATAAGATCTCGAAACATAGATCCAAGTCCTACTTCGATCTCGAAACCCAGATCCAGTGTCTGCTTGTGGAGGACCGAGTCAATTGCTCCGTAAGCATCGACAGTAACGGTGGCGGCGAGGTCGTTGCGGTAGTGTATAAAACATCCAAAGTTCAAAACCCATTACTATCAACCGTTGGAACTCATAAATAGTTAAACTGATGAGGGTGAGTTTGAAACCAAGATTATACCTGGTCAGTCTGCATCTATGATGCCGAAATGGTGTTACTATAAAGCTCCTGTCTCCTCATCTTGCTCACAGCCTTCTTGTGATGGCACACGAACCTATCCAACTTCCAAAGCGTCTTTGTGTCAATTGCCTCAATATCGAGCTCAATCTCATCCTTCTCTTGAGCCAAGTAAGAATTCATCTTTTTTTATTATCTGCATCAACTGATCCATCTTCTCAGGTGGTAAGTTTTGAAGGCATACTCCCAACTTAGTCTTCTCCTCAAAGCTCATTGGACGTTCGTCGTCATCCACCATCGTTGATCTGTCGATCTGGGTTTGTGGTGTGGTGGGGGCCATTGGAGAAGCCGGAGAATCATCGCTAGAGAGACAAAGAAAGAGCACGTCGTGGTGGTTCATCAATGGCTCTCTCTTTTCTCTCTCTCTCTCTCTCTTTTCTCATCTTTTCCCCTACCTTGTTCTACTCCTTACCCCCGTTCCCCTTATGTATTTTTGAATCCCACAGTGATGGCGTTTAGGTTGTTGGTCGGCAACGACGATGACAGAGGAAGACCGATTAAGCTGGTGTCGATGCATGGTGGAAGAAGAAGGTTGAAAAAAAAAAAACGAATACATTTTGGCCCCTAATATTTATGTTGGTCCTAAGATTTTGATGGACAATTAAATATTGATATTTTTTTATAGAACTAACGAGTTCATTGAGTGTTTCAGTGTAAAAATTACATTGATGATATTATCATGAAGAAATTGGTGAAGATGCTAAGGATGCTAAGAGACAATCAAATAGTTGGACATTAAGAGATTGGAGATCTTGAAGAATCTAGGTGAAAACAACTCAAACTAATTTTTACTTTTATTGTATATTATAGGTATATTGTTGTTGTTTTGATATCCCTAAAGATATGGTCCACATATTTTAAGTGTTTCTCAAATTGATACGTTTAATACTTTCTATCCTATTGATTTGAGATATTTGAGGGACTTAATTAAACGATTTGAAAGTTATAATTAAGTGAATTGAACCAGGATTGAGTCATATCAATATATAGGGTCTATACAAGCAATTAAATGTCATGACATATAGAGACTAGCTGTTGGAGGCCCTGTTTCAAATCAGTATTTATAGACCTGCGTTTTTCACTTGTGAGAAATCCCAATCAATCATTCTATCAAGAGTTATTCAGTTCCTGAGTTTTCTAAGAGTCATTATTCTGAAATTATACTGAGAGTATAGTGTGAGATTATCTTTGAGAAAAGTTCTTGAGGAAATGTGCTGAAATTGTTGTTGTCACTGATCTAATTGTACTGCGATTAAGTTTTCATTCGTTCAGTGGTATCCTAGTGAGATCATTCCAAGCTCTTATTTTAATTGTTATTTGATATCATTGTTCATTGTTTGGAATTTTAATCTTTGTGAAATCGTTTTCTGAACGTTAAAGTACTTGAAAATATTTTAAAATGATTTTTCGTGAAAATATGATTACATGCTAAATTGTGTGCTACCCACTTATTTTAGAGTCAGATTTTGAATTTCTCATGTAAAATTGTATCACTAGTATTTATCGGGACATTAATCGAGTTGAAATTAATTTCAGGTGGTAGAAGCTTCGAGTGGGAAAAACTTATTAATTTTTTTTTGTAATTAGTAAGTTGTGTGCAGATTAGATAATGTTGGGAATATCAAATCAGAGGTAGCTGGGTTTCAATCTTTTTCAGTAAAGAGATTGAGGATTGATTTTTTCCTAAAGTATAAAAAGATTAGGTTACTTTTTTCTTGTGTAAAGAAATTGGCGTAATTCTTCCTAATTAGAATTAATTTTGAGTGATTTTGTAACGGTTCAATCCTTACCGGAGAAAAGGATACTGGGAGTGATTTTGGTAAGGTTTAATTCTTAACTTAAGTATAAAAAAATTAGGTTAATCTTTAGGCTATGAAAAAGATAGAAGTATTTCCTTAACTTGATAAAAGAGAATTGTAAATGTTGATTCTAAATTTGTAAAATAATCGTTGTATAAAGGTTTAGTTCCTATCTAGTTAAAGGAATCTTGGTGGTTTAGTGGGTGTAATTTTCCGTGGGGCTCGGAGGACTGAATTAGCCAAGATTAGTTTGGTGAACCTGTATATATCGTGGTGTGCTGCATTTTTACTTTATTGATTTTTAGTTGTTTGGGTGTGCACTTAGTTTAAATAACACTTATCCACTGCTATACAAGATAATAATTAATTTAGGATAAAATTAATATTTAAATTTCAAGTGTTATAAGTTGATAATTTGTTTTAAATTTTTATAACTATTCAATTCATCCTCTCTTGCAAATGAACTATTCAGTTTCCACAACCGCTAGGCCTAGCCCTCCCTCGCTTCGTTTCTGGGGACGACACCCCACCCCCATGTCTCCTTAGTTCATTTCAGGCTACGGCTTCTCTCTCTCTCAATCTCAACCTATTTTGGTTATGTAAGTTGAATAGATCTGGATCTAGATGATTTTAGATCTACTTTTGTTATGTAATTGTAGACACAACATTTTGACCGTCCCGCAAAAATTCTAAGTTTAATTTTATAGTTAACGTTGTTTATTTAACTTTGTTTTATTTTATTTTCAGAAAATAAAAAAATAAATTGATAAAAAAATAGAAAAAGAAAAGAGTTTAGAATTTGAGAAATAAAAGGGGTGCAATCTGAAAGAGAAATTGAGAGAGAAAGAGAGAAAAAAAAAAAAAAAAAAGTCAAAAAAATGGTCGCAGGCCCCACCTTGCTTAGTTAGCCTTGACACACAAAACAAAAGAACAAAAAAGCTTGAGACCTCTGCTATGTGTCAATCGAAGAGAGAAGCGGTGAAAAGCCAAAAAATTCCAGAATATTCTCTTTTTTTTTTTTTGCCTTTTTCCAATTTTACCCTTTTCCAGTCCAACTTGGACTGGATTTGGCGGCCAGACCTAATTTTAGGGTTTCCTAAGTGTTTTTTACACCCAATCTTCTCCTATAAATAACTCCTCCTTCTAGTTTATTCATTAAGAAATTGAGAGAAAAATGCCTTAGAAAGTGATACTCAAAGTAAACCTTTTCGGAAAGTTGTTTGCAAGAGAGGAAAAGTCCGAGCATTGGGATTCTTGGCCTAGAACGGGTATGTTTTCGGATTTTCAATTATTTTTTCAGTTTATTTTATTTTCTTCGCAATTCAAATTCCTACATGCCTTTTTTTTTTTTAAATTGTCCAATAACTCAATGAAAAATACCGGGATGAGGTTCCCCATTTTAATCTGAATCTTTGAGCGTTTAGATGATGATATCTGCTGTTTTTTATAATTTCATTTTATTTTTGCATTTTATTTATTTATTTTGTTTTGTAATTCATAAAGATAAAAACTAATAAAATAATTCGTCCAATGATCTGATGAAAATGCCAAGGTGGATTTTTCGTGTTGAGCTTAACCCCGAGCGTTAGGTGAATAATATTTCATTATTTATTTTTGAGTATTTTTTATTTTATTTTATTTTTATTCTTGTTATCAAAACCCTAAAAATAAAAAAATAAATACAAAAATCCAAAAATAATAAAATCTTAGTTTGTAGGAATTAATCCTTACGTACCCTAAGGTGAATCCGACGATTCGATAAATTGTGAAAGAGTTTTCCGTAGCTTCGTGTCCATTCCCCAACTCGAGTGGAATTCAGAAACGAATGATTTTAGGAAATCTCTTCCCTCGATAAATTTTTTTGTGGGATTCCGCTTAAGTTTCGGAAAGATTAATTCTAACAAAATTATTTCCGCGAACCTCCCTCGATTCTCATATCCATAGAATTTGAGGGAATTTCAAATCGAGATTTGTTTAAATTAATTGGGTAAACTTAAAATAGACACTACTTGCATCCATTTAACATTTTTTTTGGTATCATTTAGACGACATGTATAAGACACTTTCATCACTTTCACTTTTTATATTTCATGCATACAAGTTTTTTTATTGCATTTTATAATTCATACTACTTCACATTTAGTCACGATACATACACTACTTGCATTTTTTTTTATTAAATAATTAAATTATTGCCACTTATAATCATATTAATTCAAGTAGTGTTCTCTGTTTAATCCCCATATTCATATCATCTTGCATTGATATATTTAAATTAAACCCTTTAGTTTTTTGGATCACTTTCGCATAAATAAAATAAATTTCATATAATTTTAGTTTATGCATGGATATTTTCATATTTATTCACTTATTTTAATTTGCCCATTGAAAATAAAGAGGTATTTCGGAAATATATATAAATAACCCCCGAGGACCATCCTTGTCGAATCCTTAATATTCGATAAGAGGTTATACCGGGAGAACATTCCAAAAAATCCAAAAACTTGTCCCACCTTATTTGTGAAAATACTAAAAAGATTTTATAAGAAGAAAATAATTTTAAAATAAAATAAACATTCGGACTAACTAATTGGACATAAGGTATTATTTTTGGACGGGCGTCTTGGGGTGCCTAACACCTTCTCCGAGCGTAACCGACTCCCGAGTCTTTAAATGAATATTTGGTTTGACCGTATCTTTTTTGGAGTCAATTTTGACTTAGGCCATTTAAATTGTTTTTCTAAAAATTCGGTGACCTAGTACACCATTTAAACTCAATGTTAGGTGGCGACTCCTTATTTTTTGAAACGGCCTAAATATGTTTTTTTGAGAAAATTAGCGCTTTAAAAACCCCTATTCTCAAGCTTATTTATTATTTAATATTGTTTCCTCTTGGAAAAACGGGGCACGTTAGTAATATTGATTGTTTTAGCAAGTGAAGGTTCATCCCTAATTTCAAAAAAAAAATGTAAACCAAATACCTCCAACTACTGGAGAGTTCTTGTGATGCTGTACGTCCGTGTGTGTTAATTCATCATTTCTTGTGGCTTTTTGCAAATTGAAGCTTCTTCCAAAATGGACAGATCAGTTTGAAGCAGACATTCATGTGAGAATTAACTGTTAATTACTTCGTCTCTCTCTCTCTACTGTTAATTATTGATGGTTTTTCTCGAGCAGAAGCTAGCCATGGCCTTCTGCAACTAGGTTCCTGCAAGATTTTGTGTGTTTATCTTCAACCTAATTCAAGCTGGCCACGCTCACTCGTCGGAGCAACCGTCACTGCGGATGGAAGATATGGTGGCGGGGATCACGAACTCGATGGTTGGATCTGTAAATTCGAAGCTATATATATGTGTGTGTATGTATTAGAGAGAGAGAGAGAGGAAACGGCTGCCTTAGGTTGGAGGAAGAGGCCTGATGTGGTGGTTGGATGGTTAGTGGTGGAGACGGTGCTGGCCGTGGGTGGTGGTGGATGGATGTTTAAGGAAGATAAGAAGAAGATGATGAATATTTAAATTTTATTTTGTACCCTTAAAGTTTTGAATATGACTATTTCATCCCCATAAAACCAATTACATATATTTGACCCCATTAAATTAGTAGGAATGAAATAACAAAATTAGCCTTATTTTTAAAGTGAAATAACGAAAATACCTTCAGTTCTGTTAAAACTTAACCGTTACACTTTAGTCCACAATCACAGGAGGTAAGTGGTGACGAAAATACCACAGGGGGTAAAGTGCAAACGGCCTAATCACAAGGGGCAAAGTATAATTAATCCAAAAAGGAAATACCTAATTGTAATTTTCACAAGAGTAGAATCTCGTTCCTGGCGGTTGTGGGAGATGAACAGTTCATTTGCAAGAAATTGATTTTGTAAAATTATATTTTGTACCTTTAAACTTTAAGTAGCTTTAAAGTTATCCTTATTAAATTAATAGATGTAATTTATTTTATTTAATAGTTGGGATCGTTAAATGACCAAAATACTCTTAATGAAACGTTGACTGTTAGTTTGACATAACAAAATCTTGTTCGGGGGTCAATTTGAAACGAAAATAGAATGTTAAGAACCCAATATGTTGACTTCCAAATACTGAGGGTTAATTGAGCACTCGAACTATTTATCAGGGACCAAAAAAATTATTTTTCCAAACGTTATTGTTGCAGTTAAGTCCAAGACTATAGGGGATAAATGGCAAAAGGTACAAACCAAAGGGGAACAAAGTGTCAAAAAATAAAATTACAAAAAGATAAGTACAAATCGTTCAAATCACATGGAATAAAGTATTATTAACCTAACAAATTATTAGAGATGATTAAATTTGAAGGGGGACCAAAAAAGTTATTGGTCCTTCAAATAACCAGGCCGGCCACGCTGTTCACATGTTTGCATTATATATAGACCCCAAAAGCCTAAACCCACTCAACAACAATAAGTCCCTTTGACAGATCACTCTCACAAATTCAGACTGAAGAAAAAATGGCAGATTCCACTCCCTTACTTTCCCACCATGACTCGACCCAAACCGATGAACCAAAAACTCTAGACGACGTGATAGAGCATTACATCGGAGGCTCCCTTTGGCCTCAGTTTTTCCAAGCCTTCCTCGTGTCAATTGCCTGGGTGTTTGAAGCCCAACAAACGTTTCTCACCATTTTTACCGACGATCAGCCCAAGTGGCACTGCGCCGGAAACTTGACCGAAACTGCTTGCAGCCCGGCTTCCAATATCTGCGAGCTTCCCGCAGACGCATGGGCCTGGGACAGGCCCGCCTACAGCTCCACCGTTTCTGAGTGGTCCCTCCAGTGCACCGCCCCTTTTGTAGCGGAGCTACCCTCCTCGGCGCTCTTTGCCGGGAGCTTACTCGGGGGCTTCCTCCTTGTGACGCTGGCGGACTCCATCGGCCGCAAGAACTTACTCTCATGCTCTTGTTTCGTAATGTCCGCCGCTGCATTCCTCACCGCCTTCTCCGTCAACATGTGGATCTACTCGTTCTTGAGGTTCGTCACCGGTTTTGGTCGGCCCATCATTGGGGCGTGCGTGGTGGTCCTATCGACGGAGCTCGTCGGAAAACGGTGGCGGGGGCAAGTGGGGATTGCCGGATTCCTCTTCTCCGCGGTAGGGGTCTTGTCATTACCAACGATGGCTTACTTGACTAGAGATTACTCATGGAGAATTCTTTATTTGTGTACTTCGATCCCTTCCCTTATTTACTGTGTGCTAGTTCATTTCTTCGTCTGTGAGTCACCCAGGTGGCTCCTCCTGCAAGGTCGAGAAGAAGAAGCCATATCCGTCTTTAAAAAATTCGTACCGCCTGGTACCGAAATGCTAACTTTGAATCTGAGCGTGGCCTGTACAAATCCTAATCAAAACGATCCAAAAACCGATTTCTTATCATCGATCAAGCTATTGGTCGAGAAGAAATGGGCCCTAAGACGACTTTTTGCGGTGATGGTCGTCGTGTTTGGCACCGGCATTACCTACTACGGCATTCCGTTGAGCGTCGGAAACCTATCGGTGAATCTCTACCTGAGCACCCTTCTCAATGGGCTCATGGAGATCCCGGGGATTTTGATCGCGTTGTTCTTGATCCGTAGGTGGACGAGGAAGAGTATCATCTTGTTTTTTAACACTCTGAGCGGTGTATGCAGTGTTCTTTGCGCTGTTGTCAGTACGCCAAGTTTTTCACAGGGATTGATTAGTAAACTGGAGTTGCCGCTGGAGGTGATGTCGCTTTTGAGCACGTGCATCGTTCTAAGCGTCTTGGTGGTTTACGTGTTGGAATTGTTCCCCACGCGCGTGAGAAACTCGACCACGTCGATGTGTAGGCAGGCACAGGTGCTCAGCGGGGTGGTATGTCCGGTGTTGATCGGTGCCGGAAAATATAATTCGTTCTTCTCGTACGGAGCGTTTGGGTTCCTGAGTATTGTTTCAGGACTTTTTGTGGTGTTTTTGCCGCGGACGGAGGGTTCGATTTTCTGTGATACCATGGACGAGCAAGAGCACCTGGAGAAGAAGGAGGCGGCGGCTGCCGTGTAAGTAGCATAGTGATGCCATGGGGTCGTTGATTGTATAGGTTCAACCATTTTCCAGTTTTTATAGGTGGCATCACTCGACAACGATATATTTACATATTTTCACACTTTTTTTTTTTTTTTTAAATTATTATTATTATTATTATTATTATTATTATTATTATTATTATCTCTCTAAAATATTACATTTTTTTTTAAAAGACCATGTATGCTAAAAATTGTATACGATCACGTATGTGTGGATGTTGCGTTTACCCAACATTAATTTGATTGGTAAGGGAAAATATTGTATTTTATTTTCTCATCAATCAGGGTCCGATTCTCTCAACACTTCAGGAATTAAATGCACCAGGTCGATGTGGGGGAATACAATCTTAAAATTGTTCGAAGATGTGATTATTTAAGATGCACGCAAACTGACCCGGATAACAACTTATCCAGTCGCATTTAAAAATTGTTGTTTTAATTTATTATTTTTTTTTTAAAAAGCTTGTTAATTCTTAAATCTAATAAGAAAAACTAAAAGTGGAAGCCTTGACATTTGAATGAAGGAGAGCTCACAATTGCATCATTCTCTCATCCTCTTACTCTCTTCTTCAATCATCATCTCTACCGTTCATTCTCTCTTGCATTCATGAAATTATCTTCATTTAATGCAATTGAAGATAATGCAAATCAAACCCCCAAGGTAACCATTCATTCTCTACTTTTCATTCATGCAATTATCGTTATTTAATGTCATTGAAAAATAAGGTCATTCAAACTCCCAATGTAATGCCTACACTAACATTACTCAAAATGTCTTTCATCAATGTAATGCCTACACTACCATGACTCAAAATGTCTTTCATTCATCCAATTATAGTTATTTAATATAATTGAAGAAGTCATTGAAACCCCCCAATGTAAAGGCTACACTACCATTCAAAATGAAAGGTCATTAAAACCCCCAAGGTTACCGTTACAAAGTGCGAGAATGGAGAGGTCTCCAATAATTATTGTAGGTTTTTCCCAATTGCTTCCCCCACTTTTGATCTATATAAATAGATCACATTTTAGTGTGTTTACTTCATCGATCACTTCTGAAATCAAAATTTTCATTTGTTAAGCCACCATACAAGTAAGTGATCTCCTTCATAAATGATTTTTCTATTATTTTTCTAAATTTCAATATATTATTATTACCTGTTTATTTGATATATTTTAATTATTCAATGATTGAATATTAAGATATATTAATTTAGGGTATGATTCCTATTAACCAATGTTTCTTACGTGTTCGATAAAATGTTTAAACGAAAAATATTAGGTCCACATCTTAGTTTTAGAAAAATGTTTTTTTACTTTTCAAATCTTGAGTGTTGTATTGCTCATTCTTTAATACTTGAATGTTATCTATGTAAATTATTACTCCTCAATCAGTTATATAGATCATTATTAAATTATATCCCATTTGATAAATCAATGATTGAATATTAAGATATATTAATTTACTTTTCAATCTTTATTTTATTTCAATTTTCTAATGGTGTTTATAAAAATATTAAAAAAAATAAAATAGAAATTAAGAATTAGAAGAAAAAAATCACGAAAGAAAATATTTCTCTTTTATTTTTCTTTTAATTTTATTTTGTTTTTATATATATTTTTTTAAATTTTATTTATTACTTTTTTATTTTTATTTTTAATAGACACTCTATACAAAAGAGATGAATAAAAAAATAAGATTTTTTTTTTTTTTTTGTTTTTGTTTTCAAATTTAATAAATACAAATAGATAATTAAAACATGTTCATAATTATTCTAACAATAACTAATTTATTTTTTAAATATAAAATAAAAATTAAAAAAGTAGGTTCTTAATATATAGGTCTCACCATTTATGTTTTTTAATTTTATATTCTATTAAAGAGCAATTTATTTTATTTTTTACTTAATATTTAACTATGATATGAAATATAAATTTCATATTTAATCAACAAATACTCAATATATTAAAAAAAATATAGAATAATTTTAAAAATAACCCACTAATTTTCCAACACAAAATATAAAAAATTTTAATACAACAAACATAATATTCTTTTGGGATGTGAGAAATAAAAAATTAAATAAAGACTAGACTATAATTTTTAAATTTTAAATAAAAAATTTGTCGAAATAAATTAACATATATTTGAACAATAAACTCAAAATAAATGAGGAATGGAAACACATATTGGTATCACACAAATATGTTAGAATAGAAAAAATAATTAGATGATTATCACACTGAAAATTAAAAAATAATTAGACGGTATTCACACCTAATTTTTATATTTTTATAATTTTTAAATATTAAAAAAAGAAAAAAAATAGGAGGAACCAACTCTTTGACCACCACTTACAAACCCATACTTATTACAATCTATTTTTCTTCTCATAGTAATTAAGATATCGATAACCACCCTAAAAAGTACACTATGTAATATTATAGAAAAACATATTCATATTTAATATAATCTAATACTAATGCTTAAAAGTGGAAGGAGAGATAATACCTTAATGAGGCTAAAAAATGCCTCTTTCAGACCTTTGGTGAGTTCTTGTAATGTTTTGTTTTAATATTTTTTTTTTATATATATCAAACAATGAGTGACCCTACTCATTTTTTTAGTTAATTTAATTTTTTTCTATTTAGTGTACATTTTTGATTAATTTTCTTAGTCTAGCTACATTTTAAATTATTTAAAAAAATAATTGTGATTCAAAAAATATTTTCATACAAAACAAAAGATACGCTATATATTATTTAAATTAGAATTTGTTGACTTACAAAAATTGAAAATTAATCCTAAGTTAGTGGTTATTTATTTGTTATTCTAAAGTATATTAGTAAAAGTTAATTTGTTAGTAAATGTTGATTTGTTGAAATATTATCTCACTTTTATGATTATTTATACAATTTTAGTAGTATATTTATATTCGGTAATTTTAAAACGTCATTACTCACTAAAATTTATGCATCAGCTCTCGAATATTGTTACCAAAATAACTAAATGATGTCATATGATTTAATATAAGAAATTTATTATAATTTTTTTAAGCTCGCGCGATATGCAAATCTAAACTAGTTAAATTTAAAAATGAAGATTATATATCAAATTTTGGACATTAGTAAAGTACTAGTTTATTAATAGTTTGTGGCATCAGTAAATCAATTCGTAACACTAACTTAGGCAGATCATATAATTGTTGTGCGGAAGCGTATCGGGTGGACCCAACACAGAACAAATATTATGGGAGATGAAATGAAAACACACACACTCACAAACAAGAACACAAGTTTTAACGAGGTTCGGCAATTTCGCCTACTCCTCGGGAGCAACTATGGAACTTCTTTATTTGACAATAAAATATAAATAAAGAATACAAAACAAGGTCTTAAAACAACTTAAGACACTTGTGCAAGAATTCACTCAATTGTGACTATTGAGGAATTGAACTCTCTCTCAACTTGTACTTCTTCAATTGAGAGATATTGTTTTCTTCAATTGTGAGATGATTTTTCTTCAAAGCTCATGGTCTCAATTTATAGGGAATGCTTGAGGCTCATAATCTAGTGTGAATAAGATCCTTAGTGTGAATAAGATCCTTCAACAATTGAGGCAGCCGCAATGTTGGAATCAATTGTTGGAACCAATTTTGAATAACTCCATCTACCATTTTTGACCCATTTTTCTTCTTCCCTTTCATACTAAACAAATGTGTGAAAAATCTATTCACACCATGAAAAATGTTAGCCCAATTTTGTTGACAATCAAGCCAACAACCAACAATCTCCACCTTGGCGAGATTTTCAAATGCCACCATCACCACAACGTTAATATGAATTCTCATACTACACCTCCAATAGAACCAATAGTTGCTCCTCCAAAAATCATACTTATGTATGAACAATATTGGCCAAGTTTAGGCAGTGAAGAAACTTGGTGCTTCCAACGACTTTCGTCAACATATCTGCAGGGTTATCGACTGTCCCAATCTTCGTAAGAAGAATAACACCTGCATCAACAATTTCTCGAACAAAGTGGAATCGAACATCAATATGTTTGGTCCGAGCATGATGAACTTGGTTCTTCGCTAGATGTATTGCGCTTTGACTGTCGCAATATATTTCCACCTGTTTCTGATGAAGACCCAAGTCTGAAATCAGTCCATGTAACCAAATGGCTTCCTTCATGGCTTCTCCAGTAGCCATGTATTCAGCCTCCGTGGTAGACAATGCTACAGTGGACTGCAAAGTAGACCTCCAACTGACTGGACCATTAGCTATGGTAAATAAATACCCGGTAGTAGACCGTCGCTTATCCAAATCACCAGCGTAGTCTGAATCCACATATCCAATGAGAAATCTTTCGACTTCCATTTGATTTCTCGCAAATTTCAAACCCACATCCTCAGTACCTTTGATATACTTCAAAATCCATTTTGCAGCTTCCCAATGCTTCTTTCCTGGATCATGCATGTATCTGCTAACCATACTAACAGCTTGAGAAATATCAGGTCTTGTGCATACCATTGCGTACATAAGGCTTCCAATCAAACTTGCATACGGTACTTGAGCCATATACATTCTTTCTTCATTTGTACTCGGTGACAGTTCCGCACTTAATTTAAAGTGAGGAGCCAAAGGTGTATTAACCGGTTTGGTATTTTCATCTATACCAAATCGATTTAGTACATTTTTCAAATACTGTTTCTGTGTCAGCCACACAGTCCCAGCCGTTCTGTCACGAGTAATTTCCATGCCCAAAATTTTCTTGGCTTCGCCAAGATCCTTCATTTCGAATTCCTTCCGAAGTTGGGCTTTCAACTTTTCAATCTCCACCAAACTCTTAGATGCGATTAACATATCATCAACATATAAGAGCAAATAAATGAAGGTACCATTTTTCAATTTACGGAAGTACACACAATGATCATATTGACTTCGCGTAAAATTATGTACCTTCATAAATTTGTCAAATCTCAAATACCACTGTCGTGGAGATTGCTTCAAACCATACAGGGACCTCTGCAACTTGCACACCATTTGTTCTTTGCCAGCAGCTTTGAAACCATCAGGTTGCGACATATAAATTTCCTCATCCAAATCTCCATGTAGAAAAGCAGTTTTCACATCAAGCTGCGCCAACTCCAAGCCAAATTGTGCGACCATGGCAAGTAAAATTCGAATGGAGGAATGCTTTACTACTGGTGAAAAGACTTCATTGTAGTCAATCCCTTCCTTTTGAGCATACCCCTTTGCAACCAGTCTTGCCTTGAATCTCACACTGTTTTTCCCATGAGAATCCTCCTTTTTTGCATATACCCATTTACACCCAATTGCTTTTTTTCTTTTTGGTAACTCTACGAGTTCCCAAGTCATATTCTTATGGAGAGAATCCAATTCTTCATTCATGGCCTTATTCCATTCCACACTTTCAGAACTTTGCACAGCTTCTTTATATGTGGTTGGAATATCTTCACTGACAATTGGTAGGGCATAAGCATCCATATCCGCAAACTTTGCTGGTTTTCGAATTGTTCTTTTTGGTTTACTAGCTGCTATCGATTCTTCAATTTGTGGAGGCCTTTGAGGAGAGGGCTCCACCTCAATTCTATCTTCCGTATCCCCGTCATTTTCATCATCTAAAGAAGTGTCTTCTGAAGGAGAATCTACTGGACTTTGAATCTCCACTTGCTGCACTAGACTGCCTTTTTTATTCTCTTTATTCGACACTTTCTTCTTCATAAATTTACTTTCATTGAAAGTAACATCCCTGCTCAAAATCATTTTCTTCAATGCAGGGCACCATAATCTGAACCCTTTCACTCCACTGCTGAAGCCCAGAAATATGGCCTCCTTTGCCCTTGGATCAAGTTTGCTATCTTCGGTCACGTGAAAGAACGCCGAGCAACCGAAGATACGCAAAGAATCATAATCTGATGCAGGTGATCCTGACCACACTTCAATAGGAGTTTTTCCATCAATTGCAGTAGAAGGCAGACGGTTAATTAGATGACATGCATAAGTAACCGCTTCTGCCCAAAAACTCTTCGTCAAACCGGAATTGGATAGCATGCACCTTACTTTTTCAAGTAAAGTCCGATTCATACGTTCCACTACACCATTCTGTTGTGGAGTCTTTTTCACAGAAAAATGCCTCACTATTCCTTCTTGTTTGCACAAGGAATAAAATGGATCGGACGTGTATTCACCGCCGTTGTCCGATCTCAACACCTTGATCTTCCTTCCGGTTTGATTCTCCACCCTCTTCTTCCAAGCCAAGAAGATCTCTAGGACTTGATACTTATGTTTCATAGTATACACCCAGAGTTTTCTTGAGAAGTCATCTACAAATGTAACAAACCAGTGCCTTCCACTCAAAGATGCAGTCTTCGTTGGACCCCAAACATCAGTATGCACATAGTCTAGGATCCCTTTTGTTTTGTGGATGGCCGTGCCAAATTTAACTCTGGTTTGCTTGCCCAGCACACAGTGCTCACAGAAGTCCATCTTACAAGTCTTGGCACCCTTCAAAAGACCCTGCTTTACCAGGCCTTGCATGGCCTTCTCTCCAGCATGCCCAAGCCTCATGTGCCAAAGCTTGGTTGTATCAATAGCAGTTTCTACGGTGGCAGCTCCACCGATAACAGTCTTTCCTTGTAAGAAATACAAATTATTTCTCCTTAGGCCTTTCAAGACAACCATAGCACCTCGTGTGACTTTCAACGATCCAGCTTCCATGATGACTTTGAAACCATTTGATTCCAAAGCACCCAAAGAAATTAGATTCCTCTTCAAATCTGGTACATACCAGACATTGGTCAGATCCCTCGTGGTTCCGTCGTGCAGCTTCAATCGGATCACGCCAACCCCTTTCCTTTCACACGTATGATCATTTCCCATAAGAACTGATCCACCACTACCGAGATCCAAACTGGTGAAACAATCCGTATCAGGACACATA
This sequence comes from Eucommia ulmoides, assembly GCA_016647705.1. NCBI lineage: Eukaryota > Viridiplantae > Streptophyta > Magnoliopsida > Garryales > Eucommiaceae > Eucommia > Eucommia ulmoides. The sequence continues at coordinate 10,475,229 of CM028326.1, forward strand.
TGATAGGAGCACGCGGAGTCAAGAATCCACTCGTCTGAGCCAACTCCAGCTGTAGTAGCCAGAGCAAAATTTGAATCATCATCTTCAATTTGGGCCACGTTTGCATTTGTATTACCCCTGTTTTTCAGCTTGGGGCAATCCTTCTTCCAATGACCCTTTTCACGGCAAAAAGCACATTCATCCTTTGCCGGAATCTTCCTGCCATTTGATGAAACTCCTCTCGACTTGGAACGAGAGTTGTTTCTATCTTTGTTGTGCTTTTTGGTCTCCGATCTGCCCCTCATCATCAAAGCAGTAGATGTATCAGTTTGAGACACCTTGTCACGTCTACGAACTTCGTTATTCATCAACGCGTCTGATACATCCTTGAATTTCACCGAGTCTTTTCCGTAGATCAAAGTGGTTGCCAAGTGTTCGTATGAATCCGGTAAGGAATTCAACAACACAAGGGCTTTGTCCTCATCCTTGATCTCTTCATCCAGGTTCAATAGATCGGCAATCTACTTGTTGAAGTCATTCAAATGATCCATCATAGATGTACCTTCTTGGTATTGAAATCGGAAAAGCTTTCGCTTCAGATACAACCGATTCTCAATACTCTTTGTCATGTACTTTTCTTCAAGTACTGTCCATAAGTTCTTCGCCATCGTTTCTCTCATTACAAAGTATTTGACGTTCTTTGCAAGACAGAGACGAATAGAACCGCACGCCATTTTGTTGATCTTCAACCACTCTGCTTTCTCCATAAAATCTGGTTTTTCCTCCAAGGTTATTTCCAAACCCTGTTGAACCAGCATATCCATCATCTCACATTGCCACATGCTAAAACTGTTTGTTCCATCAAAATTTTCAATATCAAATTTGCCATTTGATATTGACAGTTTTGTTTGTGAACTGGAAGAGGTTGATGGCGATTCAATCTCCTCCGTTTTCGATTCGATCTCCGCCATAATCCCAAGCTCTCAACCGAAGCTCTGATACCACTTGTTGTGCAGAAGCGTATCGGGTGGACCCAACACAGAACAAATATTATGGGAGATGAAATGAAAACACACACACTCACAAACAAGAACACAAGTTTTAACGAGGTTCGGCAATTTCGCCTACTCCTCGGGAGCAACTATGGAACTTCTTTATTTGACAATAAAATACAAATAAAGAATACAAAACAAGGTCTTAAAACAACTTAAGACACTTGTGCAAGAATTCACTCAATTGTGACTATTGAGGAATTGAACTCTCTCTCAACTTGTACTTCTTCAATTGAGAGATATTGTTTTCTTCAATTGTGAGATGATTTTTCTTCAAAGCTCATGGTCTCAATTTATAGGGAATGCTTGAGGCTCATAATCTAGTGTGAATAAGATCCTTAGTGTGAATAAGATCCTTCAACAATTGAGGCAGCCGCAATGTTGGAATCAATTGTTGGAACCAATTTTGAATAACTCCATCTACCATTTTTGACCCATTTTTCTTCTTCCCTTTCATACTAAACAAATGTGTGAAAAATCTATTCACACCATAAAAAATGTTAGCCCAATTTTGTTGACAATCAAGCCAACAACCAACAATAATCCCCTTGGAAAGTTCCAAATTTGCACTCAGTCAGACAGTCACTCCATGTAATGAATGTGATCTAAAAATTAAAATTTAAACTTTGATACATTAATAAACTTGGATATTCAAGATTCCTTCTTTTTTTTACTCTACTAAAATAATATTTTCTTTACATTGCTATTTTTTTTTTTCTTTCGCAAGCTTTCTTTTATCTTTTTTATTTCTTTATTTTGTTTACTTAAGGAAGATTTTTTCCTTCTCACTTTTGTTTTTTCATTTTCTTTCTAGCTAGTCTCCTTTCAGAAGGCCTCTTTTGTTGTGCTTTGGTCTTTTATTTGCTACTTGAGGTAACTTTGTCATCGCTAAAATATAGATCGTCAGATATAGTTAGTTTTGATTCAGAATATAATTCTCCTAAGCCTTAAGTTTCTGCAAAACAATACACACGCAAGTAGAACTGTTGGTGTTTCATCTCCAGTGTGAGAAGTAATAGAGTTTTTGTTGGAATTTCTATAGAATATCGGCTTAGAAAATTGGGCGTACATTTGCCTGACATCCCCCCTTTGTATTTATAGGCGTAGGAAGACTTGTTTGACGAGTCCTCCCTAAAATCTCGATCAGTCTCTATAAATGATAGCGAGATTTGTGGGATTGAGGCATTATGACCCGTTGAATCAGATTTGAGATCCCCCTCCCCCTTTTGGTGACCATTTTTCGAGCATGGTCATGGCCTGAGCTCGAAACGAAACATTAGACATTTTTTTTAGGATAGTTAATTTGGGTGGAGGCCCGACCTAAATACTTAGGTGACTCAATGGTTGTGGTCAATATTGAAGGTGTCCTCAATGTTCATCCTGGGGTCTTGGCAAAATACTTGGATTCGCATGAGTCAAGTTTGGGCTCATGCGCATGCATGTCAGCCCTCTACTTATATGTGTCCTCATTCAGGACTTTGCGAACTACCCCTCATTAGTATTAGTTTGGTTGTTCAATAGTGATTCTCTGTATATGTGTGTAAGCGCACGCGCGCAGGGGAGAGGAGGGGGGGTGCACGTGTGTGTTTGTTACTTTCAATTTATTATTAAAGTAAAGGCAAATGATCTAATTTGTCTAGTAAGAGAACCAATATGTTGATTCCTCTCCCCAAGCTAGGACCTCGTCTTATCTCTCTCCTACGCGAAGGCCCTAAGCCGGGACACCATCATCGACCATCTCTAGAGTAGGGCAAATTAAGGAGCAGTAGTGTGTCACAAGGGCAAAATAAAACTAAGAAATATCTAAAGGCAATGATAGCTATTACTAAGGAAACGATAACGTGTTTCTTACCCCTACGCTCACCTGCAACAGGTTCAGAGGAGGGTCATTGCCCAAATCCGTAGTCGCTACCTTTATATCCCTCAAAATGAATGCGGTCTGGGACCATCAGGTCGTGTTCTCCGGTGTCAGGAGAATTCGAGTACCCATGGTTAGTTCTACCACTCTCAATGCCCATTCCAGTAGGTCTGAATAAGATGAGCGGTAGCTAGAGGGCTCGCCCACCTTCTCCTTCCATTTCCTGGAGACTGTTGGAAGGGTCTCCTTCGTCCTCTTCGCCACCAACTCAATGCGAATCAAGACGATAGTAGCCGGCTGGCGCCTTTTCATTGAAGAATCAGGACCACGGCGAGACGTCACTCCAGAGAAGCCGCGGATAAGAAGACCACCATAGGCACCTTCGAAATGGCGACAAGCGAACTCACTAGAGCAGAAGATGGAGTTGCTACTGCCCGAGCAGCCCATTTTTTACGTATGGACTCTCGAACCTCAGGGTTAGCCTCTTACCTCAACATTTCTGCACCAAAGAAATTATCTTCTATTATAAGCGAAGGAGAACAAAAGTAACTTGAAAAGGTGGAAAAGGTAAAGCCTCACCTCCTTTCCTAACTACTACATCAAAAAACGATAGGTCGGATCCCAACGAAGAACTAGACTCGGAGTTTAATGCTCGAACCGCCCCAGTAGGGACAAATAAGAAAAGATTAAATGAATTGGCCTTGAGGAAAATAAAATTCCTCTCCGCCTTAGGAAACCCTGCCAAGAAAACTGTAGTAGCTGCCTTTGTTGCGCTAAACTGTAGACGAGAAGGGTAGGCTAATAGAAGAAAGGAATTCAAATGGAGTAGCTAACCATACAAAAAAAGAATGAGAACAAATAGGCCTGTGCAGAAAACCCATAAGACCCGACCCGCCCAAAAAATCCACCTGGCCCGACCCAAAAACGTCGGGTAATATGGGTGTGAATGATCAGATCGGGTAAAACCCGATCCGATAACATGTTAGGCGGTTCGGTCGTTGGATCCGCATCCCCCACCTGCAACTCACCCGACCCGACCGGCTTATACCTCCAGTAACCCTAAATGCTTGTATAGTTGTATGCTCATTGCTCAGCCTTAGAAGTCAGACCTACCTCCTCCATCGAAAACCCAAGCGCGTCGCTCATTCTCTCCACGCTCTCATTAATCTAGCTTCTAAAATCTTGCGACAACGCTTCGATATGTACATCAGCACATCACCATTGGTTGATTCACTGATTGTCTTCATCTTCGCTTCGATTTGAACAAAGTAATCAATACATCGTCTTTTTTTCTTTTCTTTTCTTTTTTTTCAACAAATTACAATGGCTATAAAGGTCTTTGAAGCTTTATCTCATCTTTCATTTGGTTGGTTCATCTTGTCTTCGATGCCTTCGTTTGATTTGAAGCCAAAATCCAAAACTATACATTTAGTCTTTGAGACTTGTGAAACACGAAATCTACTGTTGAAAGAAGGCCCAAAACGGTGAGTTCTTGTATTTGTTCAATTTGTTTGTTCTTCGATTTTGATTCTTTATGGATTAGGGTTTTTGAATTTTGTTTCAAACTTTCAATTAGTGTTTGTGTTTTACTGTTTTGTTTTAATTAGGGTTTTTATTTCAATTAGTGTTCTGTTTGCATTAGGGTTTCAATTAGTGTTCTGTTTGGATTAGGTTTTTGTAACAATTGATTACTTGTTTAGTGTTATGTTTTCATGTTCCCAGATTAAGTGTTTTGTTTCAATTAGTGACTTAGTGTTCGTTCTGTTTCAATTACTTGTTTAGTGTTCTGTTTACTGTAACAATTCATTAGGGAATTCAATTTGATTTTGTATGATCTGTTTCTGTTTTGCTTGATTTTGTATGATATGTTTTTTTTTTTTTTTTTTTTTTTTTTTTTTTTTTTTTTTTTTTTTTTGTTGTTTCGGTTTCTGCTTTTTTGTTTTTGTTTCTGTTTTTAAACATGAATACATGATTTATTTCAAAACATAAATACATCAATTCCATGTCTCTGTTTTCGTATGATCTGTTTCTGTTTTGTTTGATTTTGTATGATATGTTTCTGTTTTTTTTTTGTTCTGTTTCTGTTTTTTGTTTCTGTTTCTGCTTTAAAACATGAATATATGATTTGTTTCAAAACATGAATACATTAATTCCATATCTCTGTTTATATTTTAAAACAATGTTCTTGTTCATGAATCATGATTCTGTTTGATTAGTGTTTTTGTTCTCATATTAAAATAGTGTTCTTGTTGAGTTTTTTTGTTTAGTGTTCTGTTCCCATATTAAAACAGTGTTCTTGTTCCCATATTAAAATAGTTTTCTTGTTTAGTGTTCTGTTCCATATTAACATGTTCATGTTTCTATTTCTGCTTCTGTTTGGCAGGGAGTATTTTATTGCTAATTCCTTCTGTCCACGTGCTCGACCGCATTTGCTAATATGGAACAAGCTAATGTTGAGGGTTCTTCTACACCCCCCGAAGGTAACCCTCCAACTCCTGCCCCTGCTCCCCCTACTGAAAAACCACCATTACCTAAAAAAGTGAAGAAACGTGGTCAAACTAGTAAGAAAGTTTATGATGTTTGGAGTAATTTTACGAAATTTGAAGATGATGATGGAAATAAAATGGCGTCTTGTAATTATTGTGGGAAAGTGTATCACGCTGATCCAAAAATTAATGGGACTAGTAATTTAAAGGCTCATATTCACATTTGTAATGATTATCCACATAGGGAGTTGGCTAAGGGATAAACTCAATTAATTAGTCAACTTAAAAAAGATGGACAAGATAGTCTTGTATTAACTAATTTTTCTGTGGATAAAGCTAGAAGAGCGCTAGCGGAAATGGTAATTTTGGATGAATTGCCATTTAGATTTGTTGAAAATTATGGCTTTAAAAAGTTTTGTTATACTTTGCAACCAAAATTTAAAAATATTTCATATCGTACTACGGTTGCTAGAGATGTTGTGAAGATATATCACGAGGAGAGAGAAAATTTAATGAAAGTTGTGCAGGGTCGTAGAATATGCTTGACCACAGACACTTGGACTTCAATACAAAATTTTAATTATATGTGTCTTATGTGTCATTTTATTGATGATGAATGGGTTTTGCATAAAAGAATATTAAGTTTTTGTGTTGTTGAAGATTATAAGGGGGAAACGATTAGGAAAAAAATTGAATCGTGTTTACGGGAATATAATATTGATAGTTATTTCACCTTGACGGTTGATAATGCGAGTTCTAATAGTACTACTATTACATTCTTGCAAAGAGTAACTAAAGACTAGAAGGGTACAGTCTTCGGTCATGAATTTTACACATGCATTGTTGTGCTCATATTTTGAATTTGAATGTTTGTGATGGATTGAAAGAATTGCACGAGTTAGTAGTTAAAGTTCGGGAAGCGGTTCGATACATTAAGGGTTCTCCGAATAGATTTCATGCTTTTAAAAATGTGTTGAACTGCTTAATATTGAATCGAAGAGTCTCTTGTGTCTGGATGTTCCAACTCATTGGAATTCCACATATAAGATGCTAGAGAGTGTTGAAAAATTCGAAAAAGCTTTTGGTTGATTGGAGATTGAGGATGGAAAATATCGTGATCACTTTTTGATAACAATATTGTTGATGGTAAGAGTGGTCGAAGTCCACCAAGTAGTCTAGACTGGGAAAATGTTCGCTGTTTTGTGAAGTTTTTTAGGCTATTTTATTTGGCTACAAAACGATTTTCGGGTACTTTGTTTGTTACGTCAAATATGTTTTTTGATGAGATAGTTATAATTTATGGGAAAATAAATGAATTAATTCAAAGTGAAGATCATTTGTTGTCGAAAATAGCTTTTAATATGAAATCTAAGTTTGATAAATATTGGGGGCTGGAGATAAGATAAATCTTCTTCTATATGCTGCTGTTGTTTTGGATCCTAGAAAAAAGTTGTCTTATCTTCAGTTTTGTTTTTGCAATATGTATGTTGAAGTGTATGCAAATGAGTTAATTGGAAAAGTAAAAGATGTTTTGAATCGATTGTTTGATTGTTATGCTTCTTTTGAGTCGCCAACTATTGAGAATGTTTCCGGTGGTAGTACTAGTGGCGTTAGTGGAATTTCGAAGATGCCGGTCAATGTGGATGTGGATGATCCCCATAGATTAACTGCTTCTCGTTTTCAAATTTTTTTAGCGTGGAGACAATTGGTAGCGAATTATTTCGTCGCTACGATACCGCAAGTGTAGGGATCAAGTTTTAATAGTATAAAAATAGTAGGGTTTCGTATCCACATGGATAAATTTGAATTGTCGTTAAATACCGCAATTATCGTTACTTAACTTTATTTAGGCGATCAAATTTTGGCTTTTTAAAACTAAAATAACTAAAATAAATACAAATACAAAAGTAAAATAAAACATAATATAGATTTTCTATGCACTAATTTTCTAGGGGCTTAATTTCATCTCGTTATTCTCGTATTATTCTTGATAGGTGTAAATTATCTATCTATTTCCAAACCGAATATTATTACTTTTTGAGTACGTTTATTTCGTTTTTAATATGTTTTTATTCTTTTTTTGTATTAAAACAGGTGTGTGGGGTGAAAAGGTATGAAATCGGAGCATAAATGATCAAATCGTATCGAGAACGGTCGGAGAACGATGGAAAAATTAGCAAGGAGGCAATATTGTGAAATAAGCTCACTGTCGCGACATCTAGACCACTACTGCAACAATGAAGATGCAGAGAGACCCCATTCTTGCTGAATACCCAGCACCGCGACGATGAAATCCACCCCCGTGGCGGTGAAACATCAGGATGGTCCTTATTCCAATGCCTTCTCCACCGCCTAGGCGAACCTTAAACCGACCGAAAGGTCCATTATACTAAAACTTGATCCGTACGCTTGCGGTGAAAGTGGCAACGTTTAAATTAGCGGTCACCAATCCTATTAAACAATTATTAGTTAATTTCATTCATTCAACAATCAAGATCTTTGAAACTCACTCACTACTTCTCCCGAGTGTAAAGTGACTAAATATGTAATCACGTCAAAACCGATATCCCTGTCAAGAGTTTAGATGATTACATACGTCTTGCCCCAACCTTATGGATTACACAAGTTCTAATAATTTCTCGAAACATTAGAAATTGTGTTGTGTTTAATTCTAGTCCGAATCCGGGGTTACCTCTCCCGAGCGTTAAACACATATTCTCAAATCAACTACAATATCTTATACAAGCATACATTGAAAATAATGAAACGATAAACACAATTCAATGACAATTCTAATTGATCAATATAGAACTCGATTACCTCTCGGTCTCATGAGATCCTAAATTTCCAACTCAAATACTTAGATATTGATTTCCTCCCGAATTCACAACAACCTATGTTATGCACTCCCAAATCCGGTTACGAATTCAACCTTTCCCGAGTATAAAATTCGTAACCTAACATTGTCTAAATCATTGGCCACATAAATCAAACACATTAGGCCTAGAGAGTGCATAAAATTGAATTAAATCTAACAATAGACAAAATATTCATAACACGGTTCAAATGAGACTACGTTAAGCCTTAGATCTAAATTACGAACACAACATAGACAAATCCATAACTAATCTTCTCAATAAATTCATATATGTAAGAATATTTAACACAAAATTACAAATACAAACTCAAAACACAAGATTAGGGAGACAGAAAGGAAGAGAAAAGCTTATTATGGGCTCCCGATCTTCAACTATACGTGCCACAAATGATGTTTTCTTCGTCGATCTCGCATCAAAACGCCACCACCTAGCATTTTTACCATCAAAATCACCTCTATTAGCTCCAAAATTGCCTTATCTCTTGTTCCTCTATCTCCTTCCCTCAAAATGAACCCTAAAATATCTATTTAATGTGTCAAATCTGACCTTCAGTGTTGTAGTGAGTTAAGGGCAGAAATATTGCCATTTGCATGCTGCAGCGAGCCAAAACTCGCTGCAGTGAGCTCAAGGTAATGTTGATGCCTGATTCGTATTTTTGTCGTAACTTTCTCTTCCAAACTTCGATTGAGTTGATTCAAAATCTATGCAAAGATAAGACATAGATCTACAACGGATATGTTTTGTGAATTTCCAAAATAGGATTGCATCATTGTCAAAAAGGGCCTTGAAGTTACTGCACTTAAACCGATTTTGCATATTTTTTCCGTTTATTTATAAACCTAAAAAATAACATAAAAACACATTAAACTAACAAAAATACTTGAAAACACACAAATATTTAAATCTGAAAGTACTTGATTTGTTGGTAAAAATGAGGTAGAAAACTATTTGGCTGAAAATCCCGAAGGTGCAAGTGATGAAAATTTTGACATCTGAACCCAACCAAACCTTTAACGTGACCTTCGACCCGAGCCTAAACCTGACCTTCAACCCGTCTGTAACTGCCCGATACCCTAAAAACCCAAAAATGGTCGGATTATACTGTCTTTCGGTCGGAGAGCGGGTCTAATTTTTTCACACCCGACAAGGTCGGGTTAGGTGGAGAGTTGGCCTGCATTTTAGGTTACCCGACCCGTGCACACCCCTAAAAACAAACTTACTCGACACTGACCAGCAGCTTGGGATTGGGTAGGGCCTATCCTCTTCAACTAGCTTCTCCCAAAGCCTTTGTACCAGGATCCATATATTCTTTCACCTCAGATTATTCTCTAGAATCCCCACAATAAGCCTCCCGCTTTGAGTACGGAACCGAAACCAGTTATCAAATGGCTTCGCATACCTCGCGACCTGGTAGAAGTGAAAGAATAAAAAGGATGTGGGAGGTACGCCATTCTTCAAGCAAATGATAATGAACCCGACCATCAGCCTCCATGCATTGGGAGCCAACTAGGTAGGCACCAAGTTAACTTCTTGATGAACTTCATGGAGAAAAGAATGAAGAAAGAAACACCCCTACCAACAAAAGCATCAGTATAAAAGGGAATGCAACCAGGCGGGCAAAGAAAGCACAAGCTACGATGAATCAAGATTGATCAGAAATACTCTAGGAGGAATAGAGTTGTTCTTATACATTTCATGAACTTGGGATCCATTAAACAATTCTCTACAAGTCCAACCTCTCATAACTCAGGCACGTAGGCCACCATCGGTACAACTGCATTGTCAGGAACGAAAAGACGTGGTTCTCTTGCCGGATCCGCCTCCTCTCCATGATTGTATATAGTCGGTGGGTTAGCCACCTTGCCACCACCAACAACAGAAGGCCTAACTTGTGGACATTTCTGCGGAGTCCTATCACCCTATATGACGACCTAGTCTCACCGCCGTCATCGCTTGCAGAAGACCTGAACCAAGAGTCGAAATCTCTTGAAATTATGAATGTATGAACTGAGCATAATATAAAAGTTCACAAAGAAAGAAAAAGCAAGAACGATTATCCAAAAAAGCAAAACAAGAAAGCTCACAAACTTTCTTTCTTTTTAAGGGTTCGAGCATGACTCCCCTTCAACCTTCGCCTAGAAATTCGGATCGACCAATCGTCCAATCAGTCATTAGGCATTTAATGCCCAGTACTCTCAAAGGACAAAGGCTGAAGCATTCGGCCAGAACCAACGCATTGGTTGGGCGCAAGCCACGAAGAAACCACAGAGACCGAATCCTAACAAAAACATCCAATATTCCTAGGATGCGAATCATTACGCACCTAGGAATAGGGGCATCTGATGAGGGAAAATTAGGCCAGACTTGAAAGGACGTCATATGTCACAAACACGCAACTGACATAGGGACTCCAAATCGGCTAACTCAACCAAGCCTCATTTCCACACTTGGCTAGGGTCATATTTCCTCGGGCATGAGCACTATGATGCTTCTACTCTCAAGCAATCTGAGCTGCCTCTACCGGATAGGAAAGGTAGGGTTGTTCTTTTTAGATAACGACTCCACGATCTTCTCCCACAATCACTGTCATCTCTATGGTAAATGGACTAAGATTAGTCACCATAATAATGTACAGAGAATCAAGGAGGACTTTCCAAACTAGTCTCCTCATTCTCCTATAAATATCAGAACGTATGATTTCTAAAGGAAGCTTTGATACGCTCTCCAATATGTATACGCTCTAAGACGCATTCATTTTACACTCAAGCGCATTCTTCTTCCTAGGTATACTTTGCTAAATTCATGTTCAGAATTCTTGACTGATTCTCACACCGGAGGTGCAACACTGGCAGACCCACCCACAGCGTATTGTTTTATAGTAACGTTAGCCGAGAGAGAGAAAAAAAAGACCTAGTGGACACTTCAAATCTCAGAAGTGATGTGTTCGGTAATCCATTTTCAGGCATCATCAATAGTAAAATTGAACAATTAAGTCACTTATAAACATAATTAAGTGCTAGTTTGGTTAAGCAGTAACTTTTGGTCATAAGTCATGTCTTTGAGAACCAGCGTTGGTGCAGGAATCATGTCGAAATGCAAATTGGTGTTTGTGAATAACAAATAACAATCAAAATCTATCAAAATATCAAAATAGACGTACTATTGCAAATCGGTATTTAGATATACTATTGAAATTGATATTTGTGAATAACAAATAACAATTCAAATCTATCAAAATATCAAAATCTATTAATAAATCAGGATTGCCAATGCTGACTAGGACATTTTCACGGTCTAGATTAGCTTGAAAAAGATCTATAGCTGATTAAGTGCACTCATTGAGGATAGCTCAAGTGGTGATTTTTGTATCTAATATGCAAAGGATCACATGTTTGATCCTTTTTTCTTGGCACTTTCTATTTTTTTCCCTCATTTTTTGCTCCAAATTAGTTCATAGATCTAGCCCTAGAACTGTTCCATCACAGCTCTAAAACAGATCTAGCCCCTTCATCTACGATTGTGAGAAAAATTCTGGTTTTCCCACATCTTGTCGTCGGTGCTCTCTCACATGCACCATCGCTCACCATTGTCGTTCTCACTCTCTCCATCGTCGTCACCGCCTCACATGTCATCGACATTGTGCCACCATCCATGCGACGGTTGTAATTGGTCAGATTTGGGTTTCATTTGTTTTGTCCATCGTTCTATCACCACCGCTACCCTGCGTCGTGCTTCAATCACCGTCGTCTGGCCATCACTATCGATCTGGCCGAATATAAGACTTCTCCCTCTCTTTCTTCACTCTAGAATTTCTAGATCTCAAGAAAATTTTGATTTTCAGGCTTGATTTTCCTATTTGTTTCTCGAGAAAATTTTGCTTTATTTCTCCTATTTTTTACCCCCGTGTGGTGCGCAATTGACCCAGGTTTGGATTGTTTGGTGCAATTTTAAGATATGGGTATCTATGTGTTTGTATATATGACCTTGCGTAGTTATATTGGGTTGGTTTTGAAAATTGTGTGGGCTCATATAATACCATTGTTTCGTTTGTATCATAGTTGTCACAGGCACACCAGAGAACATGCCCAGTCGCTAGGCACAGTGAGTCGTTGATGATGTTGTTGAGCTCTAGACGTCAATGCTATTTCAGCTGGTAAAGCTCAAAAATCTTAATTATTTAATTTTTTATCATGTATTGTTGACATGTTTTTGGTGCGTTTTATTGAAAATAGTTATTTATCATGTATTGTTAACATATTTAATTAAATAAATGTAGGTTCATTCCAAAAACTTTAATGTAGGAGTTCAGGCAATTAGTTTGTGAAGGAGTTTAGGCAATTACCATGGATCAAGCCATTGTACAAGTCAAAATTTCAAACAAGTTTGCGTATATGGGATCCAAAACTGGATCTCCTATTAATTTTTCACTCTTGCTATTTCACTTTCGCAACGAACTTCTGGTTTGTTGATCTCTCTCTGTATCTATTGCGAATGTTTAAATCAATGGGTTCTTATTATCCGTCTCTCTATTTCTTTTTGTGCTGTAGTTGAGAATTGAATCTATCATAGATGGGAAATCTATAGATTTTTGGTTTATTTTGAAGATTTCCGTCTTTATTTTGGTCAGTCTCAATTTGTTTAGTCCCTAATTCTTTTTCTTTATTTTTCTACCAATATAGATTTGTAAGTTGTCCAATTCATTATATTACACCTAATGTTTGACCAATACATTTAAGAAATAATAAACATAAGAATTAATGTTCGGTAGCTATACTTATTTGTGTGTTGTCTAATATCATGTCTAGGGTTAAATTTATTAGATTTGGCTCATTTTAGTGGATTGTGTATTTAAGCCTTTATGTTTATTATTTCTTTGAGTTTGTTCATTATAAATAACGTTATGGACTATTGACGGATTTGATGTAATTTTCAAGTATTTGATATTTGGTTGTGCTACTTTGAAGAAAAATGAGGTAAGCATCTTCTTTGCCCAGTTCTTTTTTTTTTTACGCATTGGAAAACCTTCGTTAGTAATTTCATTTATAATGCATATGGTTTGTGATTAATTTTGCATTTAGGTTTTGTCCATTCACTTATAGTTATGGAGTCGAATTTTTTATTTTATTTTATTTTTTCTGAAACTTGAGTTTGTGTTGAATTGTAGCCAACCTTACATAAATAGGACAAATGCTTAATTGTTGTTGTTGTTGATCAGTTTGTGTTGCAATAGTTTGTGTGGAATTGCATGAACAAAATAATTGCTAGAATTTTGATTTTCTGATTTTGAGTCATAGCGCGGTTGCATTCATGGGTTCTTCCCAAATTACTACTTTTGTTCTGTGGCAATTCCTAGACTTTTGTTCCCTATTATCTATGTTTGTTCCCATATTCCTGTATTTTTGTTCCTAGATATTTTATAAGTAGTTTATGATTCTGTTCACGCATTTTTTTCACTGTTCTGTTTCTCTTTCAAAATTTTGGTTCTCATGTTATTTTTAACCATTTTATTCGATTGCAGCATCGAAATTTATTTATGTATCAATTTGTTCAAAAATGTAGAGCCAGGGATGCCTCAAGATGCAGGCTCTTCCTTTAGAACCTTAGGAACTCTTGGAATTTTGCTAGGTACAAATGTATTTGCAGATTCATTTTTGGCTAGCTCTTCATCTGCTTCTAATGCAAATAAATGTGCTTATGATATTAAATAATTGTTTATTGTGCTTACTTGTTATTGGTTGTGTTTATAGTGTCGTATTATTACAAAATAGGAGTTAAGAATTTAGAATGTCATATAAATAAAAGCGACTATGTCAAATTTTTTTGTACATTAATTATTGGTTGTATTCAATTATAATATAGAATATAAATAATATTTTTTAAAATATTGTATTTTAATTCTTATTAAAAAATAAGAATAAATTCACTATTTATCTCAAGTATTATATTTATCAATATATATTATTATCTAGGTGATTTTTTTATCTTTTTTTAATTTTCTTTTTTTTTTTTTTTTTTAATTTCATAAGTCTATCATTAAACCAAATGGAATAGAATATAAATGATTTTTTTTTTTTTAATATTTGTATTTTTATTCTTATTAAAAAATAAGAATAAATTCATTATTTTGTCAAGTACTATATTTATTCATCTATAGTTTCTATATAGGTGATTCTTTAAAAAAAAAAAAAATCTTATTAAATTTTTTTTTTTTTTACTTTGACTTCTTCCATGTCTTCTTGTCATAATGATTTTTGTGGTGATGGCTCTGTTCGATTAGAATATGGTCAAGTGCATATATCCTGGCGAAGTTGTTGGTGGGGATCCAGGTGATTTGCAGCTTGTTGTCTGTTGCTTTCCCAAGCCAGAGACACGACATTGTCTTCTTTCTCTCTTGCCATTGATAGTTAAAATTCATGTTCTTTTCTTCCTTGCACAAATTCAACCTTAATTCTTTTGGTCCATTTCAACTTTATGGTTGTTCATCTATGTGGTGCTTTTTCTAATTTTAGCCCTCAATTATTTTAATTTCAATATTGGGTATTGCACTTTGACTATTTTGGTATGGACTATTAAAATTAAAGAGTGTTAGTCCGCTTGGTAATTAGAGGTATTTCTATCCGGGAAGGAATTTGTCTATTGATAATTTCATATTGGAGTTTAATTATTTTATTTTGTTCTTTTGGATTGAGTTAAGAATTTTTTTCTACTTCTAATTTTTATTTCTGAATTCAGTAAATCTCTTATATTTTTTTGTTCTTAAATATTTTAAGAAATATTATTTTCTATATTTCTTGATACCCAAGATGCTACTGATGAGATAATTTCAATTTTTTAGGTACAATAGTATTTATAATTGCGAGTTTTGATAATTCAACTATTTTTCCAACAAAGTAGTGTAATGATTAGTATTTTCGAGACATTATTGATTGTTCTCGCAATAAATCAATTTGATTAGATAAAATTAAGATATTAATATTTTTTTAAAAATATTTATTCAAATAAAGTTGTATTGTAATAATTGAATATTATTTTTTCGTATAATTTCTTACGTCTAAATTTATTTATATTTTTGTATTTTAATTTGTTTTAGGATGTAGATGAAATAGAGAAGAGAATTTATTGAAAACTATTGTTGATATTCAATTGTTAGTTAATATGGATGTTCAAATGAAATGGGTGCAAATGTTAGTCTTCATTGTTAGTTATTATTGATATTCAATGTTAGCTATTATTGATGTTCAAATGAAATAAGTGTAAAATGTTATATATATATAGAGAAAATTATGAATTTGTTTTTTGTTATTTAACACATGTGCCTTCAGGCACGAGTTATACGCTAGTAACACAATAAAAATCATAATATCACATCAATTTATAAATAATAATAAAAAAACTTTTTATAACTACTCCAAAATAAATTAAAAGAAAAAAGGCATGCACCTGCCGCTCCCTTTTTGCTTTGCAATGCATCGATCAAGCCCAATTGTTTTTTCTTTTGCACTAGCATGTCCTTTTATATTTTTCTGACCAAAATACCCCTCATTCAATGAGAATGTAACTTTCAATACTAACATTAAAATACACAAATGTTTTCGTAGTTTCTGATATTGTAAAATTAATATTTTTACATTGTATTAATCAGTAAAATGTCATTGTTTTTACGATATGATAATCATATTTTTTAGACGTATAAGTCATATTATGTGTGGATGTTACATGTAACATCCAAAGGCAATGTGGAATATAACATCCAAGGGAACAACCAGTTGCATTTTTTTTTATCCAATATTGCGATACATCTGATTATCCTCTTTGTGCGGCCTCTTTCAATATATGTGTTGAATGTAACATTGTCTAACAATGCCAAAATTCAAATTTCAATGTGCATGTTGAATGTAACACTGTCTAATCTTGCCAAGATTCAAAAATAATATGCGTGTTAAATGTAATATTGTCTTATATTCTCAAAAAATAGTTTTTTGTATACTTGTTGAATGTAATATGATTGAACCCAGTTATTTCAAAATATTCTGAAACCGAAGTGTTGAATATAACATTGTCTAATAAAATGCAACCATTGTAAAATTGTGTGTATTGAATGTAATATCATCTAACTGTCAATAATCAAACAACCATGCGTGTTGAATGTAATATCGCCTAATAATCGAAACCATTGAAAATTTGTGTGTGTTGAATGTAACATTTGAAATCAGATCTAAGCAAACATTCAAGAAAATCGTTGACATTGACCAAAATCAGATCTAAGCAAACATTCAAGAAAATCGTTGACATTGATCAAAATCAAATCTAAGCAAACGATTCAACGATTTTCGAAAAAAAAAATAGATCTAAGTAACAATGATCCAGTGAAAATCGTTGAAATCACAGAATTCAAATCCATTGAATTCAAATTGATCCAAAAAATAAGAAATAAAAAATTCAAAAGAAAAAGAAAAAAAAAAAAAAAAAAAACACCACAGAAGTCGACTGAGAAGTGGAAAATCCTAAAACAAACAGAGTCACTAAATAGAGGAAGAGAGAAATCCAAAAACGATTTGCAGCTCTCCAGTACTTTTCGGTGGCGGTGGTAGGTGAAATCGAGCTTCTAGATATCTGTGTTAAAGGATGAATCGGAGCGGTGAATGGTGGTGGTGGTTCGGAGTGGCGAATGGTGGTGGTGAATCGGAGTGGTGAATAGTGGTGGTGATGATAATGAATCGGAGTGGTAATGGTGAATTGGAAGGGAAACGACGATGTGGTTCGGAGCGACGAATGGTGGTGGTGAATCAGAGTGGTGAATAGTGGTGGTGATGATGACAAATTGAAGTGGCGATGGTGAATTGGAGGGGAGATGACGACGACAGCCATGGAGTTTGAGAGAGGAGTAGGTGATGGAGTTGAGAGAGAGGAGAGATGCGATGGAGCTTGGGGTGGTGTTGGGTGGAAGTGGAAGTACGGCTGCGATTAGAGTTATATTGAATCAATGGCAAATTAGTAATCTTGCGGCTGCGATTTTTTTTTAATTTGGGATTAATCAGTTCGTGAAATTTATAGGACGGAAATTTTCGATTTATTATATACTAATTGACATTTATTGGTAACAGAGAATTGATCTTAGGCTTTATTGCTAATTTTCCCAAAAAAAACCTCAAAAACTAGACACCACCTTTCCTAGCCGAAACTCAAGATCGTGATTCTCCAATGGCGTCAAATTCAAATCCAAGCACAAAACCTTCCTGTTGCTCGTCTTCTTTACTACCGGTGTTCTCGTCGATAACCGTTGATCTTCAATCTCTGTCACCGTCCTGTGCCTCCTCATGTGGGCGTTGAGCGCCTGTCCGATCGTGAACTCCTACCCGCAGATGGAGCACTCGTTCGTCTTTTTTGGCTTTGATAGAGAAGAAATCTCTGGTATCTTAGACAAAGACCTGATGATCAGCTTCGACATCTTGTGGCTGGCATAGTGGCCGCCGAGCACCTGAAACTACAAAAATCGCTGGTAGCAGGTCTTGCACTCGAAATAACGTTGGTCCTGACTCGTCAAGTCGACACAAGACTCGAATCTAGGTCCCTGAGATAATAGTATTGGTGTTGGAAATTGGCTGACCAGCAGTATGGTCTGGACACCCTCAGATCAGGGAGAAAGGGTATGGTGATTGATCATCCTTGTGTATCGTAGCCAGGCTGGGCAGGTTTGATCTGACCTGTGTTCTAGCCCGGGTCTTGTGTTCCTAGCCTGATGTTCCTAGCTATTGTCCGGGCTGAGCTCCAATCTGTCACCTGCACACAGGACGGGCTGGGTTTTTCTCGGCGTGTCCCCTCCGAGGTGAGAGTAAGAGCTCGGGGTAGAAATATAGATTGGGAAGTTACTGTTACCTCGACCTGTCTGAGTGACCTATGTTGGGTTTCGCTCTCTAGAATTGCTCTCTAATCTCCCCCAATGTGTTGAAGAAGTCTTCTATTTATAGGAGGAAATATGATTAGTTTCAGTAAGATTAGGGTCTTAAGCTCAGACTAGCGCTAAGTCTTCAGGCGCGTGGGCAACATGGCTGATTAGAGCTATGGGCCTGGGCCTTGGGCCCTTTACTATGGAACATTGGCAGATCAGCTCAAGCAATTGGGCATATGTCGGTCTGGGCACTCCGACTTGTGATCATGCGATGATCTTTCAAAGGGGCTGCTGGCTGGAGATCTTGGAATGCTTCCCATCAACTGACCTCGAAAATATGTCCGGGCTGATCCAGGTCGTCGTGATGTAGAGTTGGTGATGTAGCAGGTCTGGTCTAGGTGGTTGACATATAGAGGGGGCCTGATTTTACCCTTATCAGTTACCCCCCAAGCTTTAGTGTGAAAATGGGATATAACACACTGAGGGTTCTACCATCGGACCACCAAGAATGCTCAGCCGACCTGATGGAGAGTGGGGATGATGGGACTGAGATGACGCAGCCTGGGGGGCTCAGGCTGGCTCGATTAGAGAAATTTAACTAGACACACCTCTTGGCTTCCTCAGGAAGCTTGATGGTCACACTGACCGAATATGCGATACGTGGCTGAAGGCACGTGAATCGAAGTTTTGCAAATCTTTGGATCAACGTGACGGTTCAGCTACTCGGCGCTCCTATAAATACCTGCTTAATTTCTCATATTGCTTCACCAGAGCAGTGGGAAAGCTCCACCCGACCTCCGAGCACGATATTCATCTTCTCTATTTTTTATTCATGTCTTCTGTTTCTGAGTCTAGCTTGTCGGAAAGCAGCCCGTCCAAATCCAATATGGACGTAGCTCATTCCCAAGCCATCGAGATTGAGCTCAGCTCATCTACGACGAAAATCGATGAGACAGGGGTTCCCTCAGCCACTAGGCTGGTGGGTGAGCAAGAGCTCGCCATCCAGTGGACGTATTCTTCCGAGGAGTCCCTTGGGGAGACTGAAGTAGGGGCACTCCCCGTGCCTGGCACATTCCACGGGTCTCTTAAGATGAGGGCGATGAGCGAAGAGGGCTCTACAGGGCCCCTCGAGGCCACACTCTTATAGGGGGATTCCACTCAACCATCAACGTTCGGTCACTCCCCCAGAACGAGTTCGACTTATGGTAGGCCGGTCTGCGAAGTTCAGCCTGAAGCTTGGGTCTAGAGGGTAAAATTCGACTTGACGGAGAAGGACGTCAAGGAATTGCGCTCTAGATACGCGATTCCGAGCACGATGAAGATGCGCGTTCCTTGGAAGAATAACCTGGCTTGCGCCTCACCCGAAGGGTTAATCGTGGTCTACGACCAGCAGATGCAGGCCAAGCTATGATTCCCTATCTACTCCTGGGTGAGGGAGGTCTGTTGGGACCTGGGTCTGTGTCTGTCATAGTTATCTCCCAATAGCATGCGCATAGTCGTGTCTTTCCATATGATCTGACTGACTGAGGAGATTACCCCGTCTCTCGAGCTATTCCACACTCTATTCTTGGCGAAGGCGATGCCTGGGACAAAAAGCCGGTGCTACCTCTCGACTCGACGAAAATTCTATCAGGTTTACCTCGATTCCATCAAGGATTGGAAGTCGGGCTTCTTCTTTCTGGGCGGCACCGGATAGGAGGCCGATGAAGTGCTAGAATTTGAGTTCCCAGTCCAGAGGCACTGAGGGACCGTGGGTAAGCATTTTAGTTCGGAGCTCATTTATTTTTTATTTACCCCGGTCATTTTTTTTTTAGTTCGCTTGTCTTTTTCAGTGACAAAGAAGCGTGAGGTCAACCTGGAGATCCTCAAGGAGAGATAGCTGACATTATGAACCTCGTTCGTTCATGTCGGTTCGCTGCTCATGTCGTATCTCTATGACCTATAATTTTGGAGCAATCCGTCCCTACCCGTGCCGGCTTTAAAAAAGAGCACTCAGAATAGTAATCGTTTTTAGCCCTGCTCGTCTTATTAGCTGTACTTGAATTTTTCCTAATTGGCTGATGTGTTTTTTTTGTTTTTATTTTTTTTAGCAATGGACTTGGCTGCTTTAACTCGGATGGTGGCGAAGGGCGAAGGGCGAAGGGTCAAGTCAACCCGCCCAAGAGAGGCAAGCCATGTCGGCTCCAACTCCGAGAAGGCTGACGACCCCGACAATAGCCAGGCCAATGTACATAGAGACGACCACCGAGAACTCGGCCCCCGAAGCCAGGAAGGATAAGGGGAAGAAAAAGGTGGGGTGTCCAATGCCTCGGCCCGGTAGAAGAAGAGGAGTCGAGTCACGGCCCTGGCCTAGAAAGAGCGAAAGAGCCAAGCTGCAGCTCCATCCTGGCAGGAGAAGGTGCAGGAAGAAGGCGAGAAGATGGTCGAGCTATTTGTCGCCTCAACTAGCCTTGAAGTCAACAGGGCCATCACTCAGACTCCGGTCGTTCTCCCGAGTTTTGTCCAATAGATCACTCCTCCGGTGGACAAGGCCAGTTTGACCGAGAAGTTCGATAGTCGGCTTTGTGCCGACATGTATTGCTACCAACTGTCGATAAGTACTTACCTCAAACGACCTCTTGGATTTTTGTCTTTGGACTGGGTTAATAATGATTTTTTGAATTTTTTTTAACCGAACTCACAGAGCCTCTTCTCTGCGTTGGAGACTGGGATCTGCTTACACCATGCCAACTAGGCGCTCGATGAGCTAACAAGGTAGAGGGAGGAAGAAATCGAGCTCTTAAGCTAATATCAGAAGGAGATAGAGCGGGCCCAAGCTGAGAGCGAGAAAGTGGCTAAGAAGGCTGAAGGCCTTAAGAGATCTGAGCACATTACTACTGCCTGACTCAAGGAACTGAAATGAAATTAGGCAGCTGAGCTGGAGAGGGCACGGGCTGAAGCGGTCGAGAGCTTCAAGCAGAGCGAAGAGTTTGCCGGGCTCCGGGACCAAGTGATCGAGGATTTCAAGAAGTGTGAAGAGTTCACTGAGCTCTAAGACCAAGCTATCGAGGATTTCAAGAAGAGCGAAGAGTTTACCAGGCTCTGAGACCGAATAGCAGTGAGCGTGATCCAGCTCGACTTTAAAGGGGCAGTCAACTTCGTCTGGCGCCAGTTCCTAGATATAGATCATGAAAAAATCGAGCTTGAGCTCTCCGACCAGGACCTCGCGGAAGCACAGGCCCAACAGGATGCAAGAACGGCAGGGCCGAGCACTCAGTCGGCTAACCAAGATGCTGGGTGATCGGGTGACCAGGCCAGAAAAGAGGAGGCGGGCGGCGAACAGCCTGGTCCGGACCCATTCCATCAATAACACCCTATCTAGACTTTTTTTTCTTTTTTTTCAGCCGTCTGTGAAGCGAACTTGTATTTACAAGTAGAAGTTCCAGTTCTTTTTTTTTTTTTTTTTTTTGGTAATCAACTTTGGATTAGTTAATATACTCCTTCATTTTTCCAATTGCGTTTCTCCTTTTTTTTTTCCTTGGGTTTTTACTGCTCGATTGCCATCGGAAACCAACGCAGGACTTTTATTTACAAGTTCAGGAAATTTATCGACCTGGAGAGCCTAGATTGGGAAGTCATCGGTTTAGTGATCGGAGCAACCTCCACCCCAACGGTCTGATAAAATTTCAAGGCAGATGTATTTCAGCCCGGTCAGTGCTTCCCACTTGATATTCTGAGAAGTCCCACCACAGAGTATTTCAGCCCGGTCGGCTCTTCCCACCTTGCCCCCCAAACGACCGTGAGAGCTTTGCAATGATGAGCTGTTACGGTCATCTTTTGGAGTCCAGCGTTTTGCTACCACTTGGCATCCACTGTAATGCAATTAATTTCAATGAGACTTACTACAGTCTGGTATTCATGTGCTTTGGTCAGTCGTTTCGCCCCCTAGATGATCCTGTAAGCTCGGTCCTTCCGAGTTTTCTGGTCTTCTTGAAGGGTCAGACCTACAATTACACTGCTTCATCCCCGAATCATCTCTGTGGTAAGAGGGCTACCTCTGCCTGGATAAATGGCTAGAGCACGGCTCACCTGGGCCTATGGCACGTCGGGCTACACGCCTCCGCCTTAGCAGAATGAAGGGCTAAGAATGGCTCACCCCAGTCTTTCGACACACAAAGGGCTGCCCGCCCTCGCCTGTAGACTTTGAATCAATTTTGGTTGGTCGTTTTGCCCCCCAGACGATCTGGTGAGCTCGATTTTACCTGGCTTTTCGATCTTCTTAAGGGTCTGACCTAGTATGGTATTGCTTGGCAAACGTTGGAAACAGGAAATTCATTAAACCAAAAAGCCCTTTTTCATTGACTTCGATCTTTCCATTACAATTTTCTAGGATCAAAATAAAAAATCTTTGGCAAGCTTAGAGATTCCGTTCTTCTCTTGGATAGTAGCGTTTCAAGTGTTCAGCATTCCAGGGGTGTCTGAGCGGTACGCCCCCTTCAGTTTTCATATTATAGGTTCTAGGCCTGGCAACACGAGTCACACGGCGCCAAACTGTTGGTGTTGAAAATTGGCCGACCAGCAGTATGGTCTGGACACCCTTCAAATCAAGGAAAAAGAGTATAGTGATTGATCGTCCTTGTGTATCGCAAGTGGATTGGACAGGTTTAATTCGACCTATGTCTGAGCCTGGGTCAAATAATCGGGGCCAAACTCAAAGATTGTAGTAGCGAGTCGTTCTATGTTGATAGGCGGCCAGGTAAATCTAAGCCTTTTCTATCCTCTCTTCGAGCAGGTCGAGGTTGAGAGCCAGGCCCGCCTCATTTTCAGCTCGATCGAACGATCTAGCTATACGGAGAGAAGGTAGACCAATCTCGACCAGGATAATCGCTTACGAGCCGAACGTCATTATGAACAGCATATCATTGGTAGAAGTTCGAGCTGTTGTATGATACGCCCACAGCATGAGATACAAGTCTTCCACCCATAACCTCTTCGATTTGTCCAGCCTGGTCTTCAGGTTCTGCAAAATAGTCCAGTTGTTGACTTCAACCTAGTCGTTAGCCTGAGGATGACCAGGGGAGGAGAAATGCATTCTGATCCCCAACCCGGCACACAGCTCGGCAAACAGGTCATTTTCGAACAGTTTTCCATTGTTGGAGACGATAGCCTTCGGGATGCCAAATCGACAAACCATACACTTCCCGACGAAGTCTCGAATCCATTACTTGGTGATTTTGGCGAGTGGCTCAGCCTCAACCCATTTAGTAGTCGATGGCGACGACTAGGAATTTTCTCTGGCCGACCCCCTAAGGAAACGGGCCGAAGAGATCAATTTTCCACTGGGCGAATGGCCACGGGTTGGACATCGAAACTAGCTCAATTAGCCTCCCGTGAGAGTGCGCGGCAAATCACTAGCACTTGTTATACTTCTTCACGAATTCTCCCTCGTCCTCGAGCATCTTCCGCCAGTAATAACCGTTTAGGAGCAGCTTTCGAGCTAAGGACTTGCCTCCCGAGTGATTTTTGCAAATCCCCTCATGGACCTCCCTCACAACGTAGTCGGTTTCTTCAGTTCGGAGGCATCAGGAGTACGGATCGGAGAAGAATATTTGGTAAAGAACACCGTCGATGAAGGCGTACCGCGCCGCTTGATACCATATTCTTCGGGAGTGAGCCTGATCACTTGGAAGCGTCCCGTCGATGAGATAACTTACGATAGGGTCCATCCAGTTCGGCTCAGAATCCAAGGCGTATATTATC
Source organism: Eucommia ulmoides (assembly GCA_016647705.1). NCBI lineage: Eukaryota > Viridiplantae > Streptophyta > Magnoliopsida > Garryales > Eucommiaceae > Eucommia > Eucommia ulmoides. Next base: position 10,499,111 of record CM028326.1, read on the forward strand.
GTGATCTCATCCGAGAAGACCGTGCTCGGCTCGACGATAAATTCAACAGGGACCATCCTCTTGAGCATGTATTCCACTGCAAAGGCCAGGTAAGCCAACGCATCAGCATGCCTATTTTCTTCTCGAGGTATTTGCGCGACTTTCACTTTCTCATAGAGTTTGGTCAGGTTTTTCACCCTCTCTAGGTAGGCCACTATGCTCGAGTCTTTCGCTAGGTAATCACCATTAACCTGGTTGATAACGAGCTGGGAATTGAACATTACCAAGAGGGTTCTGAAGTTGAATTCCCAGGCTAAGCGCAACCTGGCCAACAATGCTTCATACTCGGCCTCGTTATTTATAGCTCGGAATCCGAGCCTGAGGGTGTACTCGATTTTCTCTTTATCTTGGGTAACGAGGACCATCCTGGCACCCAAGACATTCTGGTTAGAGGATCCGTCAGTGAAGAGCTGCCACGAGCTGGGGCCCAAGTTGTTATATATTTTAGTCGTTGCGACCAATATTTCAACTCGTTTTGATTTTTTCAACGGTCTGCTCAACGTCACCTTGATAGGAGATGGTCTCCTCATCGGAGAAGGTCAGCTCGGCTATGAAGTCAGCCAGGACATACTCCTTGATTGTCGTCCTAGAGCAATATTCGATATGGAATTGGCTCAATTCTAGGCTATAATTCATTAACCTCCCTAAGACGTCAGGAGAATGGAGGATTTGCCTTAACGGCTGGTCGGTTAATACCACTATGGTATGAGCCTAAAAATACTGTCGTAGCTTCCTCAAGGCGATCAGCAGGGCATAGGCTAGTTTTTTTAATTTTGTGTACCTCATCTCGGCGTCGATTAGGACACGGCTCAAGTAATAGACCAGGCTCTATACACCGGTATTATCTCTGACTAGGGCGACGCTAACGGCCATGAAGGAGACCACGATGTAAAGGAGCAGGTCTTCACTTTTTTGAGGCATGGTTAGCAAGAGAGTAGACAAGAGGTATTTTTTTAGTTCTACAAAGGCGCGGTCATACTCTTCGGTCTACTCGAATGCCCTGTTCCCCCGGAGAATTTTGAAAAAGGGGAAGACCCTTTTTCGGACGACCTGGAAATGAACCAATTCTGGGCGGCCAAACAGTCTGTCAGTATCTGGACCTCTTTCTCGTTCCGAGGAGAAGCCATACCGAGCATCGCACTGATCTAGTCAAGATTGGAGTCAATGCCGCACTGGGAAACTATGAAGTCCAGGAATTTACGAGCGAACACACCGAAAATACACTTGTTCAGATTCAACTTCATGTGGTGAGCTTGGAGTTTATCAAAGCAGGCTTAGAGATGGCTGAGGTAATCTTCAACCTGGCTCCACGAGCATATCGTCGATGTACACCTCCATCGTATTCCCGATTTTTTCTTTGAACATTTTGTTGACGTGCCTCTGATAGGTTACCCCTGTGTTGCGGAGGCCAAATTATCACGACCCGTCCTGAAATCTCGACATCCCGGGCTGGCGTGACGACATCAAGACATCACCGAAAACAACCAACTAACCATCTATTACACGACAACATGCATATATATAAATAAACCATCATCTATAAGAAGCTATACATATTTTGTTATGGGAACACACTCGTTTCCCAAATATACTAACAGCGAAATATAATACCATAAATTCCCTCACAGGTTCGTCTCAGAAAGCTCATCTCAACCCTCCACACGACTTCATCGTAGAACTCTACCTAGCGCCAGTAGGAGACCGACTCCTAGCTGCTTCACCTGCGACTTCCTTCTTAGTAAATATATTTTATAATAATAATTCATATCTACAACTTCTAAATGGATCAAGCGTAAGTTTATAAATACAACATAGCTCGTAAAATCTCCGATATAAAAGTAGGAAAAATAAAGCGACATAATTAAGTTCCATTCAAATCCAACTAATATAAAAATCATACTAATCTCCATGATAATAAATATCAAATCAACCAATATACGTAAAACACCACATCTTAAGCACACATCTCAAATACACTTTTAAAGCACACAAATCCAACACATACCTCAAACACACACACTGGCCAGCCCTAGTAATCGTTTTCACTTCACGATCGGGAGTTGCAACGGTACCGTAACATCCGTAGGAATACCTTCCTACGAAATATCCACACCCCTTTTGGGGGAGAAATATAATCCACACCCCTCACGGGGAGAAACATCCACATCCCATGGGAAGATTCCACACCCCTTAGGGGGAGAAATATAATCCACACCCCTTTCGGAGAGAACAACTATGGCATTGTCAAAATTATCAGTAGAGTTAAAAATCCACATCCCTTACGGGAAGAAATACATTTTCACACCACATCGTCAAAAATCCACACCCCTTATGAGGAGAATATAAACCACACCCCTTTCGAGGAAGATTTCCAAAATCACGTTTTTCACTCTCCTTTTTAAAAGTACCACCAATTTCAGTAAAATCCATTTTTCCACCTTTGCACCACCGATTTCAATAAAAACCATTTCTCTCACCTTTGTTTTTAGAAAACCAAACATTTTTAGAAAACCAAATATGTTTAGAAAAAAACAAGTATTTTCCACTCTCTTTTTAAACCACCAAATCCAACGAAAAACCATTTTTCACCTTCCTTTTGAAAACCATCGTAATCTCACGAAAACTTTCACTGACTACTCCCTACCGAGACTCCGGTGCCTGCGAACCTAATAGTAACAGGGCCTAAATTAATATTTTATGCAAAAATAACCTAATCATGTAGTGCAGGCTTTAGTTCCATAATTTTCCATTCTCCACATTTTATTGTGGAAAATTATTATTTTGTCCGTTTTGTTACGTTGATATTCACCGCACTAATTTATTTAGACTGACGATTAATAAAATATTACTACGATTATGGAAATTTCTTTCATGATTGCAAAATTTTAATATAAATAATTTAATTTAACAAAAATAATACCCGATTAAAATTTTACCTGTTTCCAAATCCCCCTCCGGCCGCAAATTGGGTTTTTGGTTTTTATTTTGGGTTGTTTGTATAATTTTCTCTTTTTTTTTTCTTTTTTCTTTCCTTCTTATTCCTTCTTTTTCTTCTTCTACTTTCTGTTCAGTTCCCAGCCGTCCTTCTCTCTCCCTTGTTTCTGTTTCTGATGTGGGTTCCCGCCGATACACCTTCACCGCCGATCAACCCACTTTCACCGATCACACCCTACGACGACTATACCCACCCTACTGAACTGATCAGTAACACACACACACATACACACGCCTGATCAAATACACCCACAAACTGCAGCACACATACACACAGCCGACAGATAGAAGGGACAGCACATACACACACACACACACACATACACGCTGCACACACGGATGAACAGACACACACACACACAACCCACATAACAGCTCATACACATGCGCTGAAACAAACGCACTCAACGTCCACACCCATACATATCGTCAGATCAAACACATACCCACACATAATCGCCGGTGAACCGTAGCACTACTGCCGACGAATTCCCCCGCCGATCACTGCTCTGATCACGCCCACACACCCACAACGAACGAACGAACAACACACCCACACGAAACACTCACCGCCGGACGACTCCCACATCTCCGACGATAATGAATGAAAAACAGGACATACACACAGTCACACACTGATCGACCGACTGAATTACTCCCACTTACCGGACAAACGAAAACGCACACCTGTGACGACAACACGCACATGAAATTCGCTGGACAAAGTACCCACACCGCCAACGATCACAAGACCTCACCGACGCTCCGATCCTCTCTCTCTCTCCTCTCTGTATCCATATTTTTCTTTGAGATTTTTGGTGATCATTACATGCATGAACAATTATTTATATGCATATAATTAGTGGTCTAAGCATTGAGCTCTTCCTGCCACGTTGCTACTCATCTCTCTCTTTCTGGCTGGCTGCTCACGATCACACACACACATATATAAATAAACTTTTGTTAAATTACTCTTTTCTCCTCCTAACTTCTTAAAATCTTCATTTTAGTCCAAGTCCACTTTTAATATTTTCTTAAATTGCAATTTCACCCCTAAAAGTTTTAATTAAAAGTTAAATGTCAATTTACCTCCCAAAGTTTGGATTTAATGTTTCTAAATTTGTGAATTGACCCCGAATTTTTCCCAGTTACTCTAAAATGCAATTAAAATGACTTACGTGCTACAATTGAGGTCTTACACAAATGGTATGACCTTGTAGCAGTAGGTGCCCTTGTCGGTGATAAATAAGGTCTTGCTCTTATTCGGGGAATACATGGGAATTTGGTTATAACCGGTGTAAGTGTCGAGAGAGCTAAGCCGCTCGTACCCCACCGTGGCATCGATTACGATGTCAATCCTCGGAAGAGGAAAGAAATCTTTCAGGCAGGCCTTGTTCAAGTATTTGAAGTCGATGTAAAGTTGCCATTTGTTGCCAGCCTTCAGGGCCCACACAACATTCGCGAACTAGTCCGGGAACTTGACCTCTTCCACGACGTCTGACCTGATGAGCTTATCCATCTCCTCTTCAATTATTTTCTGAAGGTCTGGATGGAACTTTCTTTTTTTTTGGCGAATAAGAGGATGATGCACGTCGGCGTACAGCTGGTGCATGGCAATACTGGGATCCATCCCAAGAAGTTCGTTGTGCGACTAGGCAAAAACATCGTAGTTTCTTAGCAGCAGCTCGGTGAGGCCAGATCATTCTTTTAGGACGGGCCGAGCTGAGCCCCAATCCTCATCGTCCTCTCCATTATGGTGGGGTGAATGGGGATGTCGACCAGGTCTTCACAGGGCTGGGGGGATGGGCTCTTCGTCACGTAGATCATTGATCGGGATGGGCCCAACCACGCCAGTCAGGACCACAAGCTCTCTGTGAGTTCGACACGGGGTACTCAGCTCAAGCCCCAACTGTAATTTGTTATTTCATCTCCAAGGCCCTTCTTGCACAGGACCAGGTAGTCTCTTGGTTCCCTTGTACTTCTCCAACCCCTGAATCCGTAGGGAATTTCATTTTTTGGTGATATGGGGAGTACACGGCCTTCAGGGTGCTCACGGTGGGCCGACCCATTATCATGTTGTAGGGCGACGGCCTATCAACTATAAGGAATTTAGATCAAACGGTGGCAATACCAGGGTTGGAATAAATGGTGACGGGCAGAGAGACCTAGCCAACCGAACTGACCACGTTCCTCCCAAAATCAATGAGAGGGGACTTTACGGGCTGCATGAAGTTGGAGTCCACTCCCATTTTATCGAAGGCCCCCTTAAAGATGATATCTGCTGAGCTGCCTCCGTCGACGAGTATCCTCGCCTTCTTGAAATAATTGATCAGGGCTGAAATGACCAGGGCATTATCATGTGGAACGTGTACCCCTTTCAAGTCAGCTTCGTTGAAGGAGGTCATATTATGTGAGGCAACATCTATCGTGTTGACCTCATAGACACCTTGTTCCACATTTCTTTTACCCTTGCCTTCGTACCTCTTTCGGGAAGAAGACATTTTTCCGCCAAAACCCAGGCCGCCGTAGATGATATTAATTTCGCTGTCAACCCTCAGGTCGAAGTCGTCACGTCGCGATGGTCATTTGCACCGGACCTATTCTTGTCTAGTCAACGGACATAATTACCGAGGTAGCCTCTTCGGATGAAGGCCTCAATTTTCTCCTTCAATTGGAAGCACTCGTTGGTAGCATGGTCGTTGCTCTTGTGGAAGTCGCAGTACTTATCAGTTGGCTTGCCTAGAGGTTTTCCCCTTAGGGGAGGTGCAGGCGAGAAAATCCATTTTTTCGGCGTTCTCAGAGAAGATGGTGGCGACGGAGGTAGTCAAGGGAATGTAAACGAGCTGGCAGAGGCCTGGAGGCAATCTTCTATTGTCGAGCAGCGGTCCCAACCTTCCTTCTGCCTAGAACCTCTTAGAGGCTTGAGATCGGCTCGTCCCATCGTCAGGTTAGGATTTATTTCTGAGAAGATTTTCATTCTCTTTTGTGATCTTGTCAATAAGATCGACTTTGTAGAAATTGGTGCCGAGGTCCAGGGCCTCGCGCAGGCTAGTCGGCGGCCTAGAATTCAAGTCATAGAGGAGCCTCCTATGGCTCAGCCCTCCAATAAAGGAGTTGAACGCCACCTCATTAAACACCCCCTCACATGCGAAAGATTCTATCCAAAACTTGTGTACATAATCGGCTAGATTCTTGTTATCCTCCTGTCTGACGCCGAGGAGATAAGAGACAGTCTTCGGCCTACACCGTGACCGACTGAACCTTTCTATGAACTGTTGTTTGAGATGGAGAAATGTGGAGATTGGGGCCGGTGGGAGGTCATTGAACCACGTCAGTAGGACCAGTCAGTCCGAGAAAGAAGAACTTCCACCTTATTGAATTGGTGGCGGCATGCACATCCATATGGAAGACATAAATAGAGAGATAATCTAGTGAGTCAGTCATCCCATTGTAGTGGGCAGTCGAGGGATTGGAAAATTGATATGGAATTGGTTCGTCTGTGACCTCCACAATGAATGGGACATGATCCCAGTATGCAGCCCGGTGGTTCCCCCGGTGTTGCGCATCCGATTAAGGACGGCCTCCATTTCTACCAAGCATCATTCCATCACAGTCGATACCCTTTCTGGGGCGATGACCTCGTTGGCGGCAGGCCTGGCCTTTCTCCTCTGGGCTGGTGGCGGGGAATGGAAGTCCACATCCCGGATTTGGCGAGATCGGTGCTCGGAACGATCATGGAGGCTATAATCTTGAGCTGGTGCTGACCCCAGCCGATCTTTGGATCACCATCCGTGATTTGATCTTGAAATAGATGTCGAGGCTAATGGGGGGGTCGAGATCCCTTTCCCTTGGTGCCTGGTCAACGGCCTAAAGCCGGACCCAAGCCACCTGTCCGTGAAAAACGAGTACTCGATCACCAAACTCCAATGGATGGGCCCTCTCCCCTGCGATATGAAGGTCCGGTCCCCCTACAGCCGGGGTCGAAGGTAGACGGGAGAAGAGAATGTCGAAGTATTCCTGGAACTTACTGAGCTGGCGTTCTACGTCGTCCAGTTTGGCAGCATCGATGGCTCCCGACGCCTGGCCCGGGTAAACTCCCGAGGTCCGGTTCGGTTGATGTAATTGTCCTTCAATATTGATATTTCTACTTTCAATCTCTATGTCTTCTTTGTTGACTGTTCTACGAGTTGTGGCCCTAGTTTTCGGCCTTGGTGCTCGTGACATATCTTCCTTGGGCTGTCTATTCATCGAGTTGTTTATGTTTTCTGATCGCTGAGAGTGACAAGACCTTGTATTCATCAAACCTTAGCAGAGCAAGTAGCTGATGACTTGGAGAAGGCTTTTAGTAGTTGTGCTTCCCACAGACGGTGCCAAACTGTTGGTGTCGAAAATTGGCCAACCAGCAGTATGGTCCAGACACCCTCAGATAGGAGAGAAGAGGCATGGTAATTGATCGTCCTTGTGTATCGCAGCCAGGCTAAACAGGTTTGATCCGAGCTGTGTTCGAGCCCGGGTCTTGTGTTCTTGGCCTAATGTTCCTAGTCGTTGTCCGGGGCGAGATCCAATCTGTCACCTGCACACAGGACTGGCAGGGTTTTTCCTGGCGTGTCCTCTCCGGCGTGAGAGTAAGAGCCCGGGGTAGAAATATAGATCAGAAAGTTACTGTTACCTCAACTTGTCTGAGCAACCTATGGTGGAGTTTCTCTCTTTAGAATTACTCTCTGATCCCTCTAATATGTTGGAGAAACCTTCTATTTATAGGCCGAAATGTGATTAGCTTTAGTAAGATTAGGGCCTTAAGCTCGGATTAGCACTAAGCCGTCAGGCGCGTGGGTGGCACGATTGATTAGAGCCATGGGCCTGGACCTTGAGCTCTTTACTATGGATGGCGAAGATACAGGCCGACCTGGAATATTGGCAGATCGACTCTGGCAACTGGGCACAGGTCGGTCTAGGCACTCCAACTTGTGATCACGCAACGATCTTTCGGAGGGGCTACTGTCTAAAGATCCTGAAATGATTCCCATCGACCGACCTCGGAAATCCGTTTGGACTGTCTATACACTGGGCTGATCCAGGTCGCCATGACGTGGAGCTGGTGACGTGACAAGTTTGGTCTAGGTGACTAACACGTAGAAGGGGCCCGATTTTACCCCCATCAAGTAGCATCAAGCAATTGGCCATGGTTTTAATGGTATCAAAGTGATCTTCTTCTTCTCTTGATCTCTTCATGGGTAGAAGATAATAATAAACCATTAAAAAAAATTAAAAATAAAAAAAAAATAAAAAATAAAAAAAAAAATTAAAAATATAAAGTATTGTTTAGTTAAGAAATAAATATTGAAAAGAGAAAAATAATTTACTTTAATGTAATTTTATATTTTATCCTCCTATATTAAAAAAATAAATTAAAAATTATATTATCAAGGATATAATTATAATTTTATTCATTTTTTATCACTGCTCTATTTTCTTCTCATATTTGTGAGGAAAAATATCATTTCGAAAATTGTATTTTTTCTATCTTATTTTTTTTTCCCTTTCATTCTCCATCCAACCAAATAAGGGGAGAAAATAATATTTTTTTCACAATGGATAAAAATATTATCATTTTTTTTTTCCATTTCTATCCTTCTAGCCAAATATACCCTTAAAAGTTTACTACCAAATTATCGGCTTAACTAATAGTACGTTAATTTGCAAATAACTTTTATGAATAATTCACAGTTTATCCTTAAATAGTTACCGTAAACACCTTTACTATCTTAAAAAGAAAATATTTTTTTTTCCTTTTTCTTCTTCTATTTTTTTTTCTAGTTTTCTTACTTTATAAAGAAAACTATATCTTTTCTTTTTATTTTTTCTATTTCATATGTTTTTTTCTCCAAAAACCACTATCTCAAAAAAACAATCCTTCTTTTTTTCTTCTTCTATTATTATTTCTTTACGATAATAATATTGACCAAAAAAAATGCACTTGTTTGGTCATGAAAATAATTGCAATAACCCAAAAAGAAGGAAATAATGGTCATCTTCCACTACTTCTACTTAAAATAAATTGATTGTGTTTTAAATTAAACTAATACAAATATCTTATAATTAACCCAATAAATTTAAAATTATAAAATTAACTTTCTATTGTCGTAAATAATTTAAATTAAAGATATGAATTTATATTAAATGAACAATTTGATCAAATTAAACTTTATAATTAAGATAATTAACTCAAAGAACATAAGATTAATTAGTCTATCGTATGATATTTTATCTTTAAGTATAAAAATTGACATTATATAATGTAAAATTACTTTTAGATATACAAAATTCAAACACTGACATTTTGATAGATTTCAATAGTACGTTCAATTACCATTTTGCAATGATATGTCCATTTTGATAGATTTCAATTGTTATTCGTCATCCACAAGTACCAATTTGCAATAGTACGTCCAAGAACCAATTTGCAATAGTACGTCCAATTTGATACTTTGATAGACACAAGTCATCACCCTAACTCAACTTGGTGAACCTATAAATACTACAATCTCAATTCCTATATAGACCCTAATTTTATTTTATTTTTAATCTATTTTACACCCAATCATATGCACTCTAAATTTTAACTGTAATTTTGGTTATTTGATATTATATCAATTCTCAAAAATGTCAAGTTCACTTAATTGTTTGAGGGTGGATAAAAGAGACAACCCATTCCTATGATTGTTTTTTTTTTTTTTTTTTTTTTTTTTTTTCTGTGTCTCCACACCTTTTGAGTGTGAAAATAATCTTATAATTAAAAACAAATATCGCAATCAATTAGTTTTTAGAAAAAAGTACCACATGGACCTATATTAATCACTTATCTATCAATAAAATTCGCTACTTAAGTAGTGAACAATGCAACCATCTTTTACAGTTTTCATGCACAGTGCAGTCTCAAAACCATCGTCCTTACATTTCTTGTTGACAGATTTGCCCTCACGTTATATGCGGCAATGAAGATTTTATAATAGGAATTGAGAGTTTCCATATTTAATAAATTATTTTATTAAAATAAAAAATAACTATTGTTGTATACATTTTTTTTTTACAATCTAATTATATATTTAGATTCATCTAAACAAAATCTTTAAAACGATATCAAATTTACTATTTTTTTTCATTAGTTTCAGTTTTCACATTCATGTTACTTATAACATGGTATTTCCAGAATTTTTAATTTCTACAAACTATGAGATGTTATGTAAGACCCCGACTTTTCATATACAAATATTTCAAGTCGCGTTTTAAAAATATTTCGAAAATATCGGGGTGGAATACAATATAAATTGTGAATTAGAATTTTAGGGGTTAAATTAAAATTTTACATAAACATTTAAATCTTAAGAAGGGTTTAATTTTTATCCTAACTAAAAAATAAAGGAGATGTAGTGCAAATATATATATATATATATATATATATATATATATATATATATATATATATATATATATATATATATATAGATAGATAGATAGATAGATAGATAGAAAGAGAGAGGGAGTTGGTAAAAATGTAAGGAGGAGAGAGAGGCCACATGAGGCCGGCCCTTTTATCATTCACTATTCAATATATATATATATATATATATATATAGATAGATATATAGATAGATAGATATATAGATAGATAGATAGATATTTATACTGAGGGGAGAAGGATCGAGAAGGTGAAAGAGAGAGAGAGAGAGAGACGGAGGAAGTGTGGATCGTCGGAGGTTTGAGTTCGGCTGTCGGTGGCGGGTTCTCATGTTTGTCAGGTGTGTGTGTGGGCTGTTATGTCTCTGTGTGAGTGTGGTTAGTGTTTTGCCCAACTATTCCGGTGATGGCGGTGCCTGGTTCGTCTAAGTGTGGGTGTGTTCTTCCGGTGGGGTATCGCCGGCGGTGGGTTAGAGAGAGAACTCGCTGGTGGTGTGAGTTTTGGTTGGCGAGGTGGTGTGTGTCTGCTTATTTGTGGTGTATGCGTGGAAACAGGGTGTGTATGTGTGTGTGGTAAATTCGGTCGGAGTTGGGTCCGACGGTGGTGTGCCATAGGGGGGTATGTGTGTGTAATACTGCCCGTGTGTGTTTTGTTTCTGATGTATGTGTTGTATATGCTGTGGGAGTATGGTTGTGAGGTTTGGGTGTGTTGTATTATGTGGGTGTGAGCCTATGGTGAGAAGAGAGGGAGCGAGTTGGCTGAGATCTCAAAACAGAGCAGGAGGAGGAAGACGATTTACCGCCTAAGCGGTGGATTTTCGCCCAGGTGGTGAAAATGCAGAGTGCAGTAGTGAGAAAAGGAGAAGGAGCCACTTGATCGCCTAGGCGGTGGGACGTTGCTTAGGTGGTGGGGAGCAGAATCAGAAATACATGGAATTTTAAGGAAATCCACGATCGATCGGAACGAGTAACCTTTCTAATTTATTTTGTGAATTCTAAATTTAGTTTTCTAATCTTAGAGTAATTAAATGAAAATAATAAATCCTGAATTTTTTTATAAGAACAGAGTTATAAATAGTAAACCGTAACGGAACGATACTAGTTGAATAGTTATATTTCGTAATAAAAGATGAGAAATAAGAAATTAAGGAAATTAGGATTTCATGGCATGATTAGTTTGCTTTTATACAAAAATATTAATTTAGGCTATGTCACCGTTAGGTTCGCAGGCACCGGAGTTCAGATAGGGGGATAGTCGGTTAAAATTTACGAAAGCGGATATCAGGTGAGTGTACTACCCTTCTTAACAAACTATTTTCATATAAATATGATGAGATATGTGTTTATTTAACTGTACGAATTTGATAAATTATATGGATCAAGCCAGTTGTGGGTGAGTTGATAAAATGGATTTCCATTGAAATGTTTGGGTTTTAAAAAGAAAGACTATAAAAAAATCTGTTGGATTTGGTGGTTTTAATAAAAGGTGGGAAAAACATGATTTTTAAATTAAAGCGGGTTTTGTTAAAAAAGTGGTGGACAAGTGGTGATTTTGTCGATATTATTGAAGTAGTGATTATTATTATGGTTTGTCCGGAAGGTGGTCCGGCAGAGGGAAAATAAATTGTGATTTTGGTGATAATATTATTGAATTGACTATGCCATAATATATATTATGATCTGTCAGGCGGGTGGTTCGGCAGATGGATAATTACTATATGTGGTGATTTATATTATTAGCCTCCGGAGACGTCCGGTTGGCTGTGATCTACGCAGTTAGGTCCGCTAGGAAGGCATATCCTACGGATGGTTATGCTACCGTTACAACTCCCGATCGTGAGATTAAAACGATCACTATGGCTTAGCTAGTGGGTATGTGATTGAGATATGTGTACTGAGTTGGGGTGTTTTAAATATATATATATATATATATATATGATGAATTATTATTGATTATGGTGTTTGCAAACTTATTTACACTGCTCTTTTGATATTGGAGGTTTTACCAACTGTGTGGTGGATATACATATATTTACGCTTGATCCATATGAATGAATGTGTTATTATTATGTTAAAAATGATTTTTACTAATAAGGCAGTACACTTGCAGGTAAATCCTTTAGGAGATGGTCCTCTACTGACATTAGGTGAAGTCATCTGGGAAATATCTGAGTTGAGATGACAGAGAGGAATAAATAGATAGTGAAAGTTTATGTACTTGTTGTATGTTGAAATTGTATAGAACATTTATGTAATTATGAAATGTATAAGAAGATAAAAATGAAACAGGTGATGTCATATTGTCGTCACGCTGGTTCTGGGATGACAGGTGTTCGGGACGGGTTGTGACATGTTACATGTAACATTTATATAAAATACAATTTAATACAGATAATGTTACATTCTACATGCAACGAACGAGTGGTTATTATCAGCTGCAATGCGGACATTATAACGTCATTTCGGCTAGATTGGATGTCACATTGAACATGCAAATATAAATAGAAAACACAGTAATATGACGTAACATTGATGTTAACAAATATTACATGTAACATGATATAGTTACTAACCTTTTAATTTTGGGTTTGGTTTAGTTTGATTTTTAATGTTACATATAGCATTGATATTATATGAATGCTACATATAACATGGTGTAGTTACTAACCTTTTGGGTGAGTTTTGGTCTTGGGTTGGTTTTAATGTTATATGTAACATGGTGTAGTACTAAATGTTACAAGTAACATTTACACTCATTACGATAAATAATTCCAAAAAATGTGATTGATATCTCATTTTAAAGAGAATTAATCGAACATAATTATTGTGTAAAAATTTTATTATTTCACATTCGGATTGAAATCAAAATAAATATTTTGTTTCACCTAAAGTTGGTTTTTTGTTAGCTAATTTAGTTCCGCATAAGGGGAATGTGATTACATGATATTTATAAAGTGATGCATTAAATATGGGCATTTTAGTCACAGAAATGCTATCAAGACTGCTCGGTTCAAAGAAAAAATAACGAGTTTGTTTGATAGTTTTGGCTACTTTTTGAGACTTCTTGGTAAGTGCTCCTATTTTTTATCTCTCCAATCTTATTGTCTTATGAATCCTATCATTAAATTCAAAAAGGAAAAAAATAATAATTTAATATATAATTAATACATAATTTAATAACATATTTAATATACTATTACAATAAAATTTAGGGTAACTTGGTGAGAGGTCCCATGAGTGAAAAACATCACTTTCTAGGTCCTATTCTAAGAGCAAAAAGATCTCTTGAATGGAATTCCCATAAGTGATATTTTACACTTATGGGACCTTTAGAAGAATTTCCCTAAAATTTATAATTTCTAATAAAATTAAAATAGACTACAATTTTCTTAAATTATACATTAATAAAATAAATAATTTAATTAGACAATAAATCTAAACTCTGTAAAAATTTGCGCATTGCTATAAATATAAATATAGGAGTAATCGAGAAATATAGGGTTTTTTGGATCGCCGCGTCCCACACGCCGAGTTCATCGTCCGGTCGTTGGAAAAAGACTTGTCGGTGGTGTTCAATCCCAGACTAGATTAAAGCCGTGGAATTGCGACGAATGGGTGGAGGCTCTCAAGCACGTGGCCAAAGCGTTGGTGGTCCTCCACGATCTCTCTTTCATGCATAGGTATTTGGGTTGGGACAAGGTGAGGAGGAGGTGCGACGGGGAGAGCGAGTGGTTCTGATTGGGTTCGAGGAGGCGGTGGGTGCGCCGCAGATATACCCTCATGCGGCGGCGAGTGGTAAACACGCACCGGAGATGGGTAGGGTTTTGACCAGCCGACGGCCGACGGCGTCGGACTGCTACCACCACCTGCTGCGGGTGCAGTCTTCGGTGTCAGCAGCCTCCAGCGCCGCCGTCGGAATATATTGATGTGTGATTGATGAGTGCTGTGCAGTTAATACTTCTACCCAATTATAAACCCCTCTGATGCATAATTGCAATTTATACCCTGCAAGATTATGTTTTCACAAAAAAGCCCGCTGACAAATCTTGTACGCTAATTTTTTATTTTTTTTTAAATGTAAAAGTAAAACCCTAATGTGGTTTTCAAATTACTCTAAATTTATGAAATGATTTTTGTTGGTGCAATCCTAGTATTGGATAATATATTCTTTATCCAACATTTACAATCTAGTTGATATGTTGTTTATCTTCTTTCTCGAATATTTAGAGTTTAACCCTACTTAACTAAAAATAAATAATATATTCCTCAATGCTATTTTTTTCAATTATTACTATTATTTTATAAATTTTGACAATTTTCGTAAATGTATATATGTAAAAATGTTGATATTAATGTCACAAAAATTTAGATACGTGTCATTTGCATCTTCAAAAATAGTAGGATAATACTTGTGTAATGACTAATGATAATAGGAAACATAATAGGATATACAATCCTCTAGACATTTCTCAACTGTCCTAGAAACTAAAAAGAGTTTTTTATTATTTGGACATTTTTGGAGTTTCTCTTTCCTCACTTATTCTCTTTTTGAAAAATGTTATTTTCTAACCTTTTTGAAAAATATTCTTATAGAAAAGTCCTTTTCAAAATTAAAAAAAAAAAACAAATTGACAACGATACCCTAATATATGTAGATGAAACCCTAGATTTCAAAATATCATTCCCATTTGCTTAGCCGGCAGTCGCCTCCCCCAATCCTTCTCCAATCGCAAGCTCTCTCAATCGGCGAACCACTTTCGCGAACCACCGGTGCTCGCAAGCTTTCTCTCAATCGGCGAACGAGCGTCGTGAACCATCGGTGCTTGCAAGCTTTCTCTCAATTGACGAACGAGCATCCCGAACTATTGATGCTTGCAAGCTTTCTCTCAATCGCCGAACGATCGTCGCGAACCACTAGTGCTCACAAGCCTCCCCCATCGTAAGCCACAATGACCATTGATTGATGACCTGGCGATTCACTGTCGCCAATGACCATTGCGACAACTTGGCAATTGACGTTGCGGTGGGCGACAGCGGGGGACAATTGTGGCAGTGATTGATGGACGATGGTGGTGGTCGATTTGACAATCCTCAGTCATCTCTCGTCTGATGACAATGGTTGATCGATAATGGCATCGATGGCAGACTTCTCTTTCTCTCTCGATCTTTCTCTCTTTCTCAACCCGTGCTCCCAAGCCTCCCATCGCCGCCGCGCTCCAATCCCTCAGATCTATGAGAGAATGGACTAGGCGACGAGGATGAACGGACGATGAAACGGTGAGATTTTTCAAATCTGGGAATTTCCAAACTAGCTGAATGTTCACCTCTGTGATTTGTGTAAGTTTTTTGATATATGTGAATGTTTAGACTAGCGTGAATGTGTTTAATGTTCATGTTCATGTTATTTTTTTGTGATATACGTGGAGTTTTTGTTCATGTGAATGTTTTTCGCTCTTCTCATGTCGTTTCGCCACCGCCGTCACCACTGGCCACCAGAGTTCACCGACCGCAGTGATTGTTTTTTGATTTTGTTCAGTTTTATTTTTTATTGAATGTTCATTGTTTGATTTTGGTGTTGCGGTAATGATTTTAGTGGAGTTTGATTTATTAATTGTGATTGTTCATGTTTGATCATTTTATTTGTATGAATGTTCTTATTAATGTATTTTTGTGAATGTTTATATTGTAGTATTTTAGTGTTTTCGTGAAATTGTATATTTCGATGTATTTTCGTGGAAGCATGAACATTCACAGTATTTTCTACGTGAATGTTCAAGCAATGTGTTCATGAATTTTATTTTTCTCTATTTCTAGATCTAAAAAATTTCAGATCTGAAATTGGTTTGAATGTTCACATTTGATTTGCTCTCGTTTTCAGATCTTTGGTTGAATGTTCTCAGATTTAGTTTCTCGCTATTTTCTAAATGTGAAAAAATTTAGATCTAAATTTTTATTAATTTTTAAAAAAAATATAAACATTCACAAACCAGCAAAAGGTTATCCAAAAAAATTGAAATTCATATCGTCGAAAATAAGATTTTTTAAAAATTAATTTGGTGTATTTTTTTTTTAATTTTCTATCAACTGTGAATCGCGTGGGATGATTTTAATGATTTGGTGGGTTTTGAAAAAGTGAACACTCACATGTTTTATCAGAATGACATAAATTATAAATATAGCACAATTAAGGGACAATGACTAGGGACTAAATTCTAAGAAGATTACGGGGACCAAAAACTTAATGTAGGCATTTGGAGTGTCATTTTTTCACTACACTCTCTTATAAGGACCAAATAATGAAATCCTCAACTACAATGATTTATTAAATTACTGGCCTTAGAGATTTAAAAATATTGCACAATACAAGAAAATATTATCTCGTGTTTTCGGTTTAAATACGAACACACATAGTTTCTTGGCACCGTATAAGGGGATATATCACCTATTTTGTAACCCATCGATGTAAGTTGCGAAATAGAGTATTCAAGGTATTGAAGTGGTCAGTCACCGATGTGGATTCCACCATTCGAAGAGTATAAAATCTCATCTTTAAGAAAATCTTGTTTTAAAGTGACTTAGTCTTGTACAATCCTATCAAAGTATCCCATATCTCATTCGCCGTCTTCTTTTCCGCCACATTAGATAACACTCCATTGGCTAGTGCTAAATGCATATCGGCAATTGCGTTGTTGTCTATCTCATTCCACTTGACATCATCAGTGATCTCCGTTGGCATGTCTCCAATTGCTATTAAACAATTATTTTTCCTCAAAATTGCTTGCATCTTTATTTTTCACAAAGTAAAATTACTCCTATTAAACTTCTCAGTGTCCAACTTGGTTGCCATGTTGTTAATGAAGATTTGCTTCTCAATTGAATCCGCTTTTACTTTTTAAACTTTAACAATAATGTTTCTACGCGAGAGAGTTTTTCTACGACTAATTTCACTCTAGTTCAACGGTCGAAGGGTTTGAACACCTAAAAATGTGAAAAACAAGATTTAGGGGTGGATTGAGTTGACTTGGTGAGAAAAGTTTGAAATAGGAGGATGGGGATTTTCTCTTTAATTAATTACAATCATGTATTGTCAACTTGAAGTCTTGAACAACTATAAATTTAATTTACACATGGATTGTCTTAATATATATATATATATTCTAAAGAGCAGGAAAAATGAAAAAGTTTTTTTTTTGTTTTCTTTGGTAAAAGAAAAATTATTTTCTTTAATATGTTTAATTGGAGGGATATAAAAGGTGAAAAAATAATATTTTGTGTGTATTAAAGAAAGAAAAATAAAAGAAAAAAAAGTAATATGTACTATCTTAATTTAGAGAAAAAGACTTTTTTGGTCCTAAAAGATGGCTAGAGTATCCAATTAGTTCCTAAAATTTGAAACTTGACATATTTGATCTCAATATTAGAAAATTGTTCCAAATTGACCCCTGAGGCTGACGCCGTTAGCAAAAATTAGGAAAATTAGATGGAAATACCACGTGAGAAGCGCATGACTATTGGCTCAAGGGTACATGCGTCATTTCGTAATACAAACGTCCCATTTCATCGGAGCCAGTGTTCCGGCGATCTTCATCGTTTGGGTCAAGAGGTGGATCTACGGAGGGGTTCAGATCTAGCGGCTGGTGGGGTTTGTGTCCGATCTAGCGTCTGTTCGGCAACAAAAATTGCCGCTGCAACAGGGGAAGTAGCATAGATGGCCGCTGGCGATCGACGTCGTTTGATCTGCAATCGTTGAGTGGGAAGAGATTAAACAGATTCGTAGCCAAGAAAGGGGAGTCTGAGCCCTGAACGTTGTAGAAAAAGGCGATTAGGTTATCAAATCGGAGTTAGGGTTCAGACGGTGTGGCGACATACCAGAACAGAGGCTATTTCAAATCCCAAAGCTACAGGTAACCTATTCGATTCTCTACAACCAATAGAGGGTAGTGTTAGAATATGGCGGAAATTGTGAGTTGTGAGCAGTGTAATGGCAATTTATCTAGGTTCTGGGGAGCTTTTGTATTTCTTGTGGAATCAAATCATGAAGTGAAGATAGCAACAATGGTTCTTGAAGTAGGTGATCGTTGCTGTAGAGATTTCCTTCGAAAGAAATTTTCGAATGGAAAATGGAATATAATATTGAATTAGAGATAAAAAATAATCAATACTCATGGACCAATAGCAGCAGGAGGCCTATTCCAATCAATATAAATGAAGCTCCTCAAGGTAAAGTTTACACCCTCTTCGTAGATCATCTTCCTTTTTCTATGAATTTTCTCGAGCTTCGCTCAGTTTTTAGAGGTTTTGGAGAAATTCTAGATGTTTTGAAGATAGCAACAATGGTTCTTGAAGTAGGTGATCTGGAACTCATCCTCTATTCGTGCTCTACACAAGTGTTTCAACAAGCCTATTGTTGCTAAAGATAAAGTTAAGTGGGTTTGGAGAATCAAAGATCAACAGAGTACAATTTTAACTGGTATAGATGAAAATAGAGTTGAGGGGATTGTTCACGACCTTCTAAGTATTGAATCTTGGAATAAGAGAGCTCAAACAAGAAGCTGTAGGGGCCTGATTTAGGGGCACGTCCGTGGTAGAAGCTTCAGGAAATTGTTCCCAAAATCGGGTGAAGAATTCGCAGCGTCCGTCGGCAAAGAGAATCTCAAACCTGAATTATCTCCGGACAGAGCTGATTTTGGAGTAACCGCATACAAAGATAGCTGCAGAAGGGGTTTCTCGCCAGTCAGAGCTAAACATACGGTGGTCGCAGGGTCAGATACCTTCCGAGGCCCTGCTTCGCTTGTCAGGAAAGAGAAATTGGAGTCTCTAGACAGGGGAAGAAACAATGATTTGGGGTCAGTCAGAGGGGGCATGGCGGCGGTAAATTCAACTTCTCCTAAAAGAGTTATGAAAGTCGATAGTCGATTCGTGGAAGAGCTAGATAGAGCCATGGTAATACGGAATCTATTGGGGTGGACTATCCAGGGTAATGAGTTAGAAGTAAAAGAAAAAGTTCTAGAATTGATCAGGAAGGATTGGGATGAGCATGAGAAGGATGAGTCGATCCAGAATCTCAATAAGGCTTAGGCAGGGGCTGAGCTGTAATTGCTCTTTTATCAGGGTTGATATTTGGACCCTTATTAAAGGTTAAGTATTGGAGGCTATGTACCAAGATGTTGCCATTTTTGTTTTTCTCCCACATTTAGAAATGTGTTCATGCTCCATTTTTTTTTTTTTTGACAAAGAATAAACAAGAAGGGAAAAAATAAAATTGAGTTCCAAAAGTTAGAACAAATAAGAGAAATGCTCCATTTTTTTTTTGACAAAGAATAAACAAGAAGGGGAAAAATAAAATTGAGTTCCAAAAGTTAGAACAAATAAGAGAAATGGGTAGAGACACAATTTATAGGCACATGAAATGAAGAAAATCGCGGGAAAACTACACAGATATAGACAAATATGGAGGGAAGCAGTTTGAGCACTTAAATGACCGAAATGCCCTTAAAGTAACGTTGACCGTTACTTTGACTTCACAGAATCTTCTTCAAGGGCCAATTTGGAGTTTTCAAATGTTGAGATCAAATGTGTCGAGTTTCAAATCTTAAGGATTAATTGAACACTTTAACAATCTTTCAGGGACCAAAAATGTCTTTTTTCCCGTAATTTATTATTTTACCCTTACTACATATTACAATATAAAATAAGAATTCTAAAAAAAAAACATTTTTTTAACTAATAAAAAAATTAGTAACTAGAATTAGATTATAATTATAGCAACCATTATTCAAGTTGAATACAATATATTTGAATTATTAACAAATGAAATAAAAAAAAAATCAAAAAATTATAAACATGGATACAAAATTGGGCCAAACAAACTAGAAAATTATGAAAATGAAACAAAGGGTAATAATGGTTATATATGAAAATGAAACAAATGAAGCTACCTCTCATCTAGATATGTGTTATATAAAACAAAGGGATATAATGGTAATTTTGAAGTATTTTTCCCACCATCTTTTTATTTTGAGCCCAAATTTGGGAAGGAAAAAAAGGACAAGAATGAGTTATTTCATCTCTATTTTCTTTTTCTTTTTCCTTTTCACGTCCAACCAAATACACTAGATTTTCATTCTCTACCTCATTATCATTTTTATTTTTCAATCTATTTTATTTTTCACACAATCACGCCCTTTAACGGATTAAACTATTTTGTTTCAAGATTGGATGACTAAATAAAACATTTATTAGAACTATTCAGGAATTTATTTTTCATTTTCCCATTTACACGTCAGAGTTTCCATTATATATGCTCCCCTAAACTCATTCATCAACAAGCCACAAGATCAAATCTGATAATTCAGACTGAAAAAAGTGGCAGATTCCACTCCCTTACTTTCCCGCTATGACTCGACCAAAACCAATGAACCAAAAACCCTAGACGACATGATAGAGCATTACATCGGCGGCTCCTTTTCGCGTCAGTTTTTCCAAGCCTTCCTCACCTTTGCTTGGGTGTTCGAGCCCTTTCTCACGATTTTTACTTGTTAAGATAATTGAAACGTGTGAGAGAATAAATCATATATATTGATATTATGAGGAAAATATACAAATTTATAAACACCATATATACAAGTATATATAGAGGAAGAGGGGGTTAGGGTTTGCCCTAATAGGCCTAAGTAGGCTTAAGCTCATTATTACATTAACATCCCTCCTCAAACTCAAGGCAGTAAGTGGGAGGTGAACATGAGTTTGGAAACCAGAGAGTGAAAACGTCTAGGTAGATGAGTCTTAGTGAAAATGTCTGCTGTCTGATCGGCTGAACTGACAAATTATAGACGAACTATATTCTGGGGAATGTGATGACGGATGAAGTGACAATCAATCTCGATGTATTTTGTAGGCTCGTGGAATTCATCTTTATGAGTGATCTGAATAGCACTTTTGTTGTTACAATGTAGGGTAGTGGCAGTAGGAGAAAAAATGCCCATGTCTGCTTGAGTTGCATCAGCCATGACACAATATTAAGCTTCAGTACTAGAGCAAACAATCACAATTTGTTTCTTACTACACCAACAAATAAGAGAATTTTCCAAAAATAAACAGTAACCAGTGGTTGAACGTCTGTCGATGGGGTTTCTGGTCCAATCGGCATCAGAATAAGTTTGTAAGATGAGAGTAGACTGAGTTGAGAAATGAAGCCCATGAAATAAAGTACCCTTGACATACTGAAGAATGCGAAGAACAGTCGAGTAATGGGTGGTCCGAGGAGAGGACAAGAACTGACTGGCCTGATGAACGACATAAGCAATGTCAGAGCGGGTGAAAGTAAGATATACAAGACTTTCAACTAATTGACAATATAGAGTGGCATCCTGAAGAAGTAAACTATCAAGTGGGGGTAAGTTTGACGTTTGGCTCAAGAAGAGTAGTGGTAGTGGTTCAGTCAGTGATCCCAGCCTTAGAAATGAGATCTGAGGCATACTTAGCCTAAGAGAGAAAATATCCATTAGAACTAGATGAGACTTCGAGGCTAAGAAAGTAGGTGAGCATGCCAAGATCTTTCATCTCGAATTGGCCACTGAGGAACTTTTTAAGTTCAGAAATACCACATAAATCATCTTCAGTAATAACTATATCATCCACATACAATAAGAGAAAGATAATATCATTGGAAGTATGGATAATAAATAGAGCCGAATCATGAGCACTAGGTGTGAACCCAAACTGATGAATAGTAGTGCTGAATTTGGCAAACTAGGCACGTGGAGCCTGTTTCAAACCATATAAGGCACGATGAAGGCGATAAACTTTATTTTGAAGAGCAGCCAGGCCGGGAGGGGTATGTATATAGACTTCCTCAAGAAGATTTCCATTGAGAAATGCATTTTTGATATCCATTTGAAAGAGAGTCCATTTTTGAATGGCGGAGACGACAAGAAGTGTACGGACAGATGTTAACCTCGCCACTGGAGCAAATGTCTCTTTATAGTCAATGTCATATTCCTGAGCAAATCCCTTGGAAACAAGTCGGGCTTTATATCCTTAAAAAGAGCCATAAGAAAGCGTTTTGATCTTAAACACCCATTTGCACCCAATAGGAATTTTCTAAGGGGTAGATAAACAATATCCCGGCTATAAGTTTTAGCAAGGGCCTGAAGTTCTTCGTCCATTGCTTTCTGCCAAAGAGGATTAGTACTAGCCTCCTTATATGATTGAGGATCATGCAGATGAAGTATAGTAGAAAAACAATGAAAATCAGAAAGGTAATGTGGAGGATGAGTTACCCTAGTAGATCGGCGAGGGTAATCTGAGGCATGTGTTTCAAAGGAAGGCGATATAGGATCATCGGCTATAGGAGAAATCTCAGGCACGGTCGCTGGAGTTGGAAGGGTGCAATCTGCTAGTGGTTCTACACTGGGTTCAATTGGTAGGTTTGGAGTGGACTCAATAGTACCTGAAACTGTATCCTCTGGAAATAATTCAATAGATGGATCAGTAAAGTATTTGGAGTTGGTGAGGGTGGACATGTCAAATGACTGTAAGAAAAAAAACATTTGATGTTCCCAAAAAACGACATGTCGTGAGATATGAAAGGTTTTAGAAATGGGATCCCAACACCGATACCCTTTGTGTTCGATGCCATATCCAATAAAACAACACAAACGAGCCCTTGGTTCTAGTTTGTTATGTTCATGTGGTTTGAGAAGAACAAAACAGGCGCAACCAAAGACTCTGAGTTTAGAGTAATCGAGAGGTTTACCAAAAAGCCACTCAAATAGAGATTGGTTTTGGATTGTAGCAGAAGAGACACGGTTTATTGTGTAGACGGCTGTGAAGGCAGCATCACCCCCAAAACGCTCAGAACATGATGAAGAAATGAGGAGAGTACAAACTATGTCAAGAATATGCCTATGTTTTTATTCGGCTCGTCCATTTTGTTGGGATGTACTAAGACATGAGCGATGGAGGAGTGGTAGGGCGTAAAATACGCCGCTACTTACACTCGCAAGTATACGAGGTTTAAGTTTTAGTATAGTGTGATCGTTAAGATCGGGTTATCGTTTCCACAGGGATTAGTGTCGTTACTATCGAATACCGCATTTGTCGTGACCTAATTTTATCTAGGAGAAATGTAAGACCCCTACCTTGGGTATATGTCTAATTTTAAATAAAATTTTAAATTAGACATATACTTAAGGTCGGGGTCTTACAACTCTTCTCCCCTAAAAGAAATTTCGTCCCAAACTTTTACGTAGGAATTAAAATCTTAGACAAATGAATAATATGTTAAACGTGCACTACAAGGTTACATTATACATACTTCATTCAAGAACAGTTGGTTTCTACGTAGGGTCCCATAACCGATCGTCACCCTAAATTTGAAATCGACCATTCCCGACCAAACATTTCTACACACATCGCGATATTTTCATTCGTAGTAACCTACATGATATCCAATATCCAGCAAATAGGGTGTACTTTTCATCGATATTGCTTAACACAGAAAACCAACCGTCAAGAAATCTCATATTTTTAACCGCTTCCGCTGCGCCACTCTGATAAAATAACAATCAACAACAATTTAAATAAAATTTTAAATTAGACATATACCCAAGGTCGGGGTCTTACATGAAAAACAAATGTATTTAATTAATTAAACTAATACTAATATAACCTAAATTAACTACACTAATATGCTAATATGTTTTAGGGTGAAGAATTGCCTAGGGATTAACGTGTTTACAAATACGTGTTCGATTTCGATTTACTCACGTTTACAGTGTTCAACCTATTTGACAACCTCGGTATGTAAACTCCACCGCCACTTCTCCCGAGTGTAAGATGGGGGAATACATGATTTCGAGCCAACAAAGAAGTCCCCCTCAACGTCTTAACGACCCTATGTCACGTGAGTCTCGCCCAGCGTCATTGATTGCACACAATCCAACTTCCTCCCGGGTTATTGGATCGTCGCGTTGTATTTACCCTATTGACAATCTCTGTTCTAAAACTCCCTTGCCACCTCTCCCGAGTGTAAGACGAGGGATATAACGCAACTTCGAGTCAACGGAGAAGTCCCCCTCAACGTCTTTACAACCCTAGGTAGTGTGTGTCTTTCCGCACGTCATCGATTGTCTACAATTCAAACCCCGACCGGGTTATAGAATCGTGGCGTTTGTTTATCTTAATCCAAATTCGGGGTTTGTCAAAACCCCGTATTCTCCATTTATCTAACTAAACTTGATAAACAAACAATACGATAAATACAATCAAACTAAGAAGAACAATCACAAACGAAACACCGAAATCATCCAAACAAACATATTTATAAATATACTGTTAATCCCTACTACAATCCATATTTAACTCGTGGTCATAACCATATAAACATATAAATCGAGCTAAACATACTCGCACGATCCTAAGATAAAGAAATAAGGAAAAACAATCGAAGAACTTAGCCTCGTCCAAAGATAAACCGCTAAGAACGCTCAACGATCGATTCACCGTCTTCTCCACTTCGGGATATGAGCTCCACCTCTAAAACTCCTAAATATTCCCTTAGATATAGCCTAAGGGGCTAAAAAATGCAAGAGAGCAAGAGAGAGACCGGAGAAGGGGGAGGAGATGGGGTATTTATAGCCAAAATATCCTAAAAATATCTAAAAATATCTCAAGACTGTGCAGGGGATTTCCGCCTAGGCGAAGTTAGGTCGGTTCGGCTGATCCCCTAGGCGGTGAAGTAGACGGCGGACGTGGAAGAACATTCTGTTGGATTTTCGCCTAGGTGGTGGATTTCTCCGCCTAGGCGAGCGGCTATCAATAGCCCATCTTTATTTTCTGCTGGATTTCCACCTAGGCGAAGGAATCTTTGCCTAGGCGATTGTCTGTCAATAATATTTTGCTCTTTTCTCAGCTTCTTCACTGCCTAGGCGATGGGCCTATTTCATATTTTAGCCTCCGAGCTTGTTTATCCACCGTAACTTCGACTCGCTTTGGTTCGATCTCATCGTTTTCGCTCCAGTTTCCTATCTTTATGCCCCACACACCTGATTTATACAAAAAGTATGAAAACATATAAAAATAACTACAAACGTACTCAAAAACTAACAAATTCGAATTGGAAATACTTAGGTAATTTACACCTATCAAGGAGCTTGCCATTTTTCCTAAGCAGGTTAAGGAAAACACGATCCTTGTATTCCATTGCATTATCTGAGCGGAAAACTTTGATATTTCTAGAAATTGGGTTTAAACCATATAAGAAAACTCATAATATATTTGTAATAGTTCGGATCTATGTTTCATAAGAAACAACCATGTATATTGTGAGTAGTCGTCCACAAAGATAACAAAGTAACGATAACCATCCATCGAGGCATGGGGAGAAGGTCTCCAAATATTAGAATGAATTAGATCAAAGGGTGCAAGAGAAATAGACTGACTCTCTTTGAAAGGTAGGACTGGTTGTTTTACAAGTTGGCAATGGATACATTTGAAGGATTCATGTTGAATGGAACCTAACTGACCACTAGAGATAATCGATTTGAGTTAGTTAGATGAAGTGTAGCCTAAACGAGCATGCCAAATTTGGGACAGTGAGAGAAACACTGGTAGTTGTAGAGATGAGGATGAGGATGAGGATGAGGATACTGGCGGTGGTGGTGAGGTTGCATAGGTTGATAAAGGGATATGTGGTTGTAGTGATGGTGGAGTTGGAGATGAAAGGTGCAAACTAATAAGTTCAAATAGGCGTCCAACCTTACGATCAATCCCAAGAGTTTCTCCTGTCCGAGGATCCTGCACACGACAACCACTATTATAAAATATGACTTTAAATCTCAATTCACAAAGTTTCCCAATAGATAAGAGATTTAAGGTGAGTTGTGGAATCAAATACGTGTCAGGAATAAAAAGATAGGGAATAGAAACCTGACCAGTATGGGTAACATGCATATGAGAACCATCAGCAGTGTGAATATTAGGGATATTCATCACGGATAGTTTGGTTAAAAAAATATTGGGATCAGATGTCATGTGATTACAACAGGCATAATCAAAGAACCAATAAGAGATACCTGTAGTAAGTGAGAGAGTAGAGGAAAGGTTTGTACCATTTTTAGAGAAGATATAAAGCAGGAGTGAAGCCAAATCTGCAATAGACATGGTAACAGTGGTGGAGGCAGGATCTGAAACCTCTTTGGCATTGATAATGAGTGTAGAACCCACAGACATCGTTGTTGAACTCGTGAAGAACCAATTGAGTACCCCTCAAGTCTCCGTGATGAACCGAATCAACAATATAAAGAGAACTATATGGTATGATCCAAATTTGATGAAACGAAGATCACAGATAAATTCGCAATATTGAAATTGTTGAGGAACCGATATTAAATCTTCAAGGACAGGGTGGAAAATAGGTGAACCGGTGTAGGAATCACATGGATATAACAAAAAGTATATTCTGTGAGCCTCAAACTACAAAATAGAGGCTAGAAACAAAATTGAAATGTCAAAAAACCCCAGGAATCGATCCACGTTTTAAGAAAATCGGTCAAAAAATGCCTGAACCGGCCCCAAGAATATTATTCAGTGAACCGATGACATAGCGAGGACAGAGATGCTAACGTTGAAGTCAACAATGATGTGGCAAACGTGTGTCAATAATGTGGCACCAAAAGTATTAATGATGCTGACGTGTCAGATGACATAAGGCTGACGTGGCTAATGAGTGTCAGTTGACATGGCTTGGTCAACGTTTATGTGGCTAGTCAGTGCTGATATGGCATTTGTGTAGGAGTTAGCGTGGCGAAGGAATGAAGGTGGTATGTGGATCTGACGCGCGGGTACTGAGTTCATGCGTGTGGGCGCGTGACGTGTCCTCTAGAGCTGATTTTTGCGTCGTTGGAATCGTCTTGTCGAGACGGTTCCAATAGTATATTGTAAGGTAGATTTGGAGCCTTGGTTGAGATGGTAGAGCACAAAATCTGAGACCGCACAGTTAGGGGGTACTGCAGGCTGTTGGTGGTACATGTGAGTGCATCGAGACTCCGATGGTGGTGATTTTGGTGGCGTTATGTTCGTCTTTGCAAGACGGTGGTGTTGTGTTCGTCTCTGTAAGACGGTGGTGTGGTGGTTGTTTATACCGGAGTAGTAATGAAGCCTATAACAATGACGAAATCGCGAGAGAAAAGAAACGGCGGTGGTGGAAGCTTTAGTATTTCGAGAAAAAAATATTTAGATAGAAGAGGTCTAGGAAAAACTTGCTCTTGATACCATGTTAAGATAATTGAAATGTGGGAGAATAAATCATATATATTGATATTATGAGAAAAAGATACAAATTTATAAATACCATATACACAAGTATATGTAGGGAAGAGGGGGTTAGGGTTTGCCCTAATGGGCCGAAGTAGGCTTAAGCCCATTATTACATTAACATTACTGACGATCAGCCCAAGTGGTAGTGCTCCGGAAACTTGACCGGAACAACTTGCGGCCCGTTTTTTTTTTTTAATTAAATACATCTAATATTTTTAGAATAACAACACAGTAGATTTATAAAATTTTCTTGAAGTACTGTGTTGAATTCAATACAAATGTGAAAAACTCTAAAAGTTCGGAAATACCATGTTGAATTCAACCCAATTGTGAACACTAATAGAAAAACAGTGAATGTGATATCATTTTTGTATCCCTTCCAAAATATCAATTCATTGATCATGTTTTCCACTTCTCAATCATCTTAAGACAGTAGCGGGGGCAAGTGGGGATTGCCGGATTCCTCTTCTCCACCTTAGGTTTCTTGTCATTACTGTCGATTGCCTACTTGACTAGAGATTACTTATGGAGAATTCTTTATTTGTGTACCTCTATCCATTCTTTTTTTTATTGTGTACTGGTTTATTTCTTCATCTGTGAGTCACCTAGGGGGCTCCTCCTGCAAGGCCAAAAAGAAGGAGCCATACCACACCATCACACCGCCCACCGCCACCTCCATCTTCACCGCCACCTCCACCGCCCATGTCCACCTTAACGCCATCGCCCATCGCTGGAGAGAATGAAAGAGAGAGGTTGGTTGTGGGGAGAGAGAGGGGAAATAAAGATCTTTTTTAATTTGTTATTTTATTTTGTTTAATAAAATGGTAAAAAAATATTAAAAAAAAATAGATGAAAATATAATGGACGGTGGCAGTGGAGGTGGCAATAGGCGGTGGAGGTGGAGTTGGCAGTGAAGGTGGGCGGTTAGCAGTGGGCAGTTACGGTGGTAGTGGGTGAAGGTGGTAGTAGGCGGTGGAGGTGGGTGTGGGCGGTGGTGGTGGCGATGGGCGGTAGGCGGTTACAGTGGGCAGCGGTAGTAGGCGGTGAGAATGTGTGGTAAGGTGAGGGGTAAATATAATTATTTAAAAAGATAAAAGGTAAAAATTATTACTTTAAAAATAAGGGGGTGTAAATAATTTTTTTATAAAAATAAAAATATAGAAGGACATTTATGTTATAAAGGGGGTAATTGGTTATATTTGTCATTTATGATTTAAAGCTAAAAGACAGGAGAGAGTTTTGGCATAAATCTGTCCTTTTATTCGTTAAAACAATAATTTTTTTTAATGAAATAATTGTCTTAAGATTACTATTTTTTTGCCTTTGGCCTTTCGAATTTGTGTTTTTTTTTTTTTTTTTAGGAAGTATTTTTTTTTTCTTTTTTTCAATTTCTTTCTAGTTAATCTACTTTTAGAAGGCCTCTTTTGTTGTGTTTGGTCTTTTATTTGCTACATGCTTTTTTGAGGTAATTTTATCATTATTAAAAGGGTATTTTTTGTTGCTTAACAGTTAAATACAACAATTAAAAATTTAACAGAACTAAGGGTACTTTCTTAAAAAAATAAAGATAATTTTGTTATTTTGTTTAAAATATTAAATGGGACCTGTTTAATGATAATTTAAATTTAAAAGGTCAAAAATGTATTTGATCCTTAAATCTTCCGAACCCCCCTCCCTATTCAGCGTAATCCTTTTCTTGTGAAGCTTCTCTGCAACTAATTTTCCCCCAAAAACTGAAACAAAAATCAAATTATTGAATAAAAACAAATGATCCAGAGAGAGAGAGAGACAAAAATGACAGCAAATCCTAGAGTCCACACAATTCCTTCTAGTGGTGAACAGTTCCTATACATATATATATATATATATATATATATTGGGGCAGGCTACAATACAGCTCTAGTTTTGGCTATATGGATTACAGCTAAAACCTGGACCATGAATCTCAGCCCTCCATATTCCCAAAAGTCAAAACTACCCTAAAAAATCCAAAACTACCTTAGGAAAAAAAAAGAAAATAATTACCGATACCTTACCTTCTCCATCCGGTTAACCTATTTCTCACTTCTTAAATGTACTATTCTCTCATTTTCTCAACTTCCCTCTACTCTCTCTCTCTTTCTTGGCGTGGTGGTGGCTTCTGCTGGTCCAGGGTTCTTGCTCTCAATCTTCCTCCTAGTGGCCTTGTATTTTTGTTGTCAAGAATATCCTCATCTCTCGTAAAGAACATCAGGTTTGTTTTTCTATTTTGTTCTCTCGCTCCATCTTCGTCTGCGGTTTGAAAACTATATATTTGAAAATAGATGGCTTACGTTTCTCTATTTTTATACTGAATTTCGTTTAATCTTTTGTTTCCATTTTTATCTCAAAATTGATTTCTAAACCGACTTGGGACACCGATGGTTGTTTCTTTCTTTCTCCCCCTTTTGCTTTACTGATTTCATAGAAAATAAATGTTTAAATGATGTGATACAATTTATTAGTTCATGGTATGTGATTTTGATGGGTAATTATTTTTGTTTTGAATATTTGCCTATTTAGGTTTCTTGTTTCATTCATTATGTTATGATATTTGTGAAGTGAAGTAGTTTTAATTTGTTGATAATTTTTTTTTTTATTAAAGTAAAGGAGATGCATAGTAAGAAAATAAAGAAAAGATATTTGAAGCGCAAACTTAATACGCCAAATTTAACGATGTAAGTATTTCTCTAAAAATTAATTGTTGCGTTTGTATTTATTTTATTTAGACATGTGTCTACTGCTTGTTGAGGTCTTCTTAATATTGTAGTGCTGATGGTTATTGTAATGTCGACAAATGTGCATTGCAGGAGGAAGCGAAAGTCGTAAAGGGTACAAGATAAGTATTTATCTTAAAATTAATCAATGCGTTTCTATTTATTTTGACATATGTTTACTACTTGTTGATATCTTTGTAATATTGTAGCACTGATTGCAATGTCAACAAATGTGCGCCGGAGGAATAAGCAAAAGTCCCCGATGATGGGGCAACAACAAAGGGTTAAAATTAATCAATGTGTTTGCATTTATTTTGACATGTGTCTTCTACTTGTTGATCTCTTAATGTTGTAGCGTTGATTGTAATATCGACAAACGTACATTGGAAGAGAAAGTGAAAGTCTTTGGTGGTGGTACAACGATAAAGGGTACAAGGTAAGTATTTATCTTAAAATTAACTAATGCGTTTGTCTACTATTTTTATATGCATCTATTACTGGTTGAAATCTTTTTAATATTGTAGTGTGGAGGACAATTGCAATGTCGCTAACCATGGTGACGAAAAGGAGGAAGAGAATGTTTGTGGTGATTCACCAACGGTAAAAGGTAAAAGTGATAAGGTAGGTTATTTATACTTGGTTTAAGCAATTGTGTTATAGAATTGTTTGTAAGTTAAGTTATTTATTTATTTATTTTTGTAATGTTACTTGCTTAATTTATCTATGTTCATGAATTGTAATTGCATTAGAAGCATGTTACAAGTTCTTTCGTGAACCTTACAATTTTATTATGCAGCATTAGAAGTTTTTCATCTTAGTTTACAAGTTTTGAGTTAATACTTACAAGTTATTTGACTAATGTTACAATTTGTCACAAGTATTCTGTCCATTACAAGTTTCATTTATCCTAGATAGAGGTGGTTTGAATAATTGGACAATTTTTTTGTTTAATGTTATAAGGTTAGAATGAAAAGTTTAGGGTTAATTGTTACAAGTTTTAATAAATTTACCTGTGAATTTACAAGTTTTATTAAATATATGATGATTCTAAAATTTGAATTGTTTGTCTTTGAAGGCCTCCATTGGGACAAGGCTAGCTATGCATTCCATATTAGGTGTAATTGAGTCTTTGACTGAGTTGCAGAGAGTAGCTATTGGTGAAATGGGGTTTGGAGGGGTTCTTGGGATAAATTTTAGGAAACTGGCGTTGACGTTATTGAGTTGGTTAGTGCAAAGATTTGACACTATTTCTTGCTCTCTAACAGCGTATGGCAAGAAACTAGAGATTACTTCAAAGGATGTGCACCACATCCTTGGAATAAGTTATGAGGGGCTCCCCGTCAAGAAAGATGGAGAAGTTGACGAAATTAAGCAATTGAAGAGTCTGTCTGGTTTAGGTGGGCAATCTGTACTACAAAAAGGACCTTAGGGATTAACTATGTAAAATAAAGACGGATGGGGTAGGATTCCGTGTCAAGTTCTTGTTGTGGTTGATTAGGTCTTTCTTTTATCCAACTAGCAACACAAAGGTGTTGTTATCTTATTTGCACGCCCTAAACCCGGTCGATAAAATTGCCAACAAGAATTTGGTGACGTTCGTCCTTTATTTTCTTTGTAATGGTTTGAAGAAAAAGGCAAAGAGTGCGACTTTAGAGGCACCTGGATGCCTTCTACTCTTGATGGTAAGCCATATTGTTCTAGTATTGATATATTATTTGTAGCCTATTAATCTTGCTTCCAATTAATTTGTTTTCTCGCACAATTTTTTTACTTTGAAAATTTTACGCCTGCTGGGGATGTTGTTCGTCATTCCCAAGATAATATGGCCTTACCATGGATAATTGATTGGGGGTAAGAACGAGATAAAGCAACGTGTTGATCATCTAAAAGAATTAAGAGCGTTTGAAACAGAGGAGGTACTTTTTTGTAGTCTGTAACTTTTTGTCTATTCATTTGTTTTCTTTTTCATGTTTTGGTCATTATTGTTTATATTCACATTTTTTTATTTGCTTTACATTTTTCTTGTGCCAGTTGTTGGGCCACAAAATATGGAGTAAATTGCAAACAATCTGGAAAGTAAGGATGAGAGTAAAGAGGATAATGAAAAAGATATTGGGAAAGGTGATCTTAATGACATCCAAAATATTTTGAATGTCCATGGGTCAAATATTAAGGAGGTTCGGGCTGAGTTAGGCATAATGCGGAAAAATATGACCGACCTTAAAACGACATTCCTTGTATTCACTTAACAAATGTCTCGCGTACTCCATATGCTTCCATTGCATGAAGAGCCATCGGTTGCATGAGAGCAGTCCATGCAACCAGAGATACGGGACATCCGACCGTCTACAATTGTGCAGGTTGGCAA
The DNA here is from genome assembly GCA_016647705.1 of Eucommia ulmoides. Classification (NCBI taxonomy): domain Eukaryota; kingdom Viridiplantae; phylum Streptophyta; class Magnoliopsida; order Garryales; family Eucommiaceae; genus Eucommia; species Eucommia ulmoides. The sequence continues at coordinate 10,532,024 of CM028326.1, forward strand.
AGTGGACATGAGGGCTGACCTTCTCGAATGTGATGGAGATGCAGGTTGTCCGAAGCCTGTGATTTTAGTGGAGACGTCGAGGGATAATATGGAATCATTGACGTCAGGGCCTTCCGTTGTGGTTGAAATCAACTTGGGTCGCGCGCTTGACACGCTACTAGCATTTACTAAAGAGAAGGATTTGATAAATGATCGAGATGCGGCTTCAGCAGAGCAGTTGATATCCCTGGATGCCCTGGTAAGGTAAACATTGTAGATAAAATCGACGACAAGGCAATTGTTGGATATTGGCAATCAAAATCAAGAGGTGTTGTTGAATGTTGAAAACATGCCGAAAAAGTACTGCCTTTACAAAACTAGATTTTGTATGTTCCTTAGAGTCAGGCATTGCACGAAGGAAGCAAACGAAGCTTGTAATTAGGCTAAAAAAATGGTATGAGATGTGCCGAAAAAGGCGATTATTGAGAGTTTTATTATCTTTTGTCTTTTTCATTTTCATTATATCCATTATTGCCCTTCTCGCCTAATATAACGTATGTAAATAAATTTGTTTTACCTTATTTATGTAGGCTGCTATAAGCGGCAAAGTAAATTTAGTGAACCGACTCAGTCTTGGGGAAGAAAGTGTGCAAAAGTTCATTTTCACCCCAAATTGAATCAACGATACGTTACGTTATTCATATTTGAACAAATTGTTAAATCATCATATATACTAATTTTTTGTAACTTATATTGGTATTTCGTCATATATTACAGTGAAACGTTTTGTGATATTATAACTGTTGGTGCTATCTGGTCGGATCTTACAATGCTTGCACCGAGAGCATAGATTTGTGGAGAGGTAAGTCTTTCATCATGGATCGTTGTCCTTAAAATTATGGAACAAATGTCATTAGTATTTATTTGATTGATGATGCCAATGTAGGTGATTAATTACGTTGCTATAAAATGCACGTATGGCCAAACGGTTAGACATCATCCCAGTCTTAATTGGTCGTATTGGTATTTGATAGGTGTAATTTACCTATCCATTTCCAAACCGAACTTGTTAGTTTTTGAGTATGTTTATTACGTTTTAATACATTTTTATGTGTTTTTGTATGAATCAGGTGTTTAAGGTGAAAATGAATGAAAACAGATCAATAACGATTAAATTGGATCAAGACGGTGGAAGAACGGTGGGAAAACAAGCATAAGGGAAAAATTCATACCTGCAGCCCACCGCCACGGCGTCTAAACCATCTCTGTGGTGGCCAACATATAGAGAAAAAAGGGTCTTATTCTTGCTGAACATCCACCGCCGAGGCGATGACCTCACCGTCGCAGCGGTGAAACCACAGAAAGGTCCCTACTCCCACCGCTTCCTCCACCTCTGCGGTGAAGACAATGCCGACATGCCCACCGCCGTGGCGGTCACTCTGTACCGGAATTAGATATTTATTTAGATATTTTTGCTCCCTATTTCTTCCCCCTCCTCTCCATTCCGGCTATTAGAGAGCTCCTAGGATTATAATAGAGTTGAGAGGTTTTTGGGGAATGCTCAACCAAATCCGAAGGAGAAGAACACATTGTGAAGAAGGAGAAGCGATCTCGAAGCGTTTTTAGTGTCAAATCTTTGGACTACGGATAGTTTCTTTCGTTTCTCTCTTTATTTCTTAACTTCGGATTATGGTTTGAGCATGTTTAGCTCCTTTATCATTGTATATACAGTTATGGCCGTTAGCTAAATAGATTTTTTCTAGGGATTAATACATTTATGAAAATGTGGTTTTGATATCGGTGTTTCGTTTATGGTTGTTTTATATAATTTCGTTTGTGTTTGCCATGTTGTTATGTTTATTATGCTTAGATAGATATATTGAGAAAACGGAGTTTGACACTCGGGAAAGGTAACCCTGAATTCGGACTAAGGGTAAACACAACGCGACTATCCAATAACCCGGGAAGGAGTTGGAGAGTGTGCAATCAATGACGTGGGGGAGAGACTCATGTGACCTAGTGTCGTTAAGCCGTTGAGGGGGACTTCTTCATTTACGCGAAGTCACGTATTCACTCATCTTACACTCAAGAGAAGTGGTGAGTGAGTTTACGAACCGAGATTGTCAGATAAGTCGAACGCTATTAACGTAAACGAAATGATTCAAACACATAGAAGTAAATAAAGTTAATCCCTAGGCCATCCATTACCTTAAACGTCTCAAAATGGTAATATAGTTTAATTAGATAAATTAGTATTCTATTATTAGTTTTTATTAAATTTAAATTCTAATTTATATCGCCTAGATAAAATTAGGTTATGACAATTACAGTACTCGATAATAATCTCAACCAATCCTTGTGAACACGATACCCTCACTCTCCTGATCTATACTAAAACTTGATCCGTACACTTGTGGTGAAAGTGGCGTGCGTTAATTACGCGCCACCAAGTTTTTGGCGCTGTTGCCGGGGATTGGTTTTTATATTATTATAGTTATTGTGAGTATATGACACGATTTTACTTTAGACATTTCTTTTGTTTATAATTTTTGTTTTTATTTCTTATGCAGGGTACTTGAAGATGTTAGATCGACAAATATTGATGCATTTCTTTCAATAGGATTCTGAGCCATTTTATAGTGCTTGGGATCGATACAAGGAATTGCTACTTCGGTTTCCGAATCAAGATTTCCTGAGGGAATGTCAACTCTTGAATTTCCTCGACGGGTTACAAGCCATAACCAGAAAATGGGTAGAAGGAGGAAATGCTAGCACCTCTTTCTATGACCTAACCGCAGATGAAGCCATTTGGTCGTTCGAGAAAATGGCAGCCTGTGATAATCAGAGTTGGAATTATTCACCAAGTCACCAAATCTTGGGGGATAGTTTCAACACTACGGGGCCATGGATTGACATTCCGGATCAAGATGAGGAGTATTCCTCTACCTTAGAAGACGTGTTCGCTACACCTATGGGGAAAACTCAGAGATTCTTGAGGGAGATGCATGAATGGATCAACAAGCACGAGGATCGTCTTGATTATATCGAGACGGTCTGCGCCGATATTGATGCGACCGTAACGTCTTTGCAGATGTAAATCGGTCAGCTCATCTGCTGGATTGAGGCCGAGTCAAACGCGGTGGCCTTCGGAGGTACACAAGTCATATCATGTGATAGCCACCGTAAGGAACCGAAAATGAGCGGGAGGAGCTTGGGAGAATTCATTGATGAAGCTGAAAAAGAGAGAACCTAAGTATGGAGCAGCGTTGAAAATTCACAAATTAATCGTTGTAAATTTTCACCGTTTGAATTCTAACTCGTGACGCTGCAGTCGATCGGAGACAATCACATCTATGAGGATCCGATGTGACTCACTTGTCCTTCACCGCCGTTAGCAACGTCCTTTTATGCCCACCAAGTACATGAGCCGGTGAGGTGTGATGTTGAAAGATCGATCCATTTAGAGCAATATCTCGCCAGTTTTGAGGGCGTATTAAACCAAGACTCGTACGTGGTGTTATTTGACACGTACTACAGGAGAAAGTTTTTATTAGACGAGCACTTCGGCGTGTCAGCTTGATGACCATAAACTAATAGCTTCTTGGGAGACAACTCAAGGAAAAAAATAAGTTAGATCTATCTTCGTCGACTTGATTCAGATACAAGATTTTCTCGCCTCCCAGGTACGTGTTTTAAACCCCCGTCTTCATTATCATGCTATATACTGCCATTGGGATCACTAATGGGTTGTTTTGGGCATTGTCTGTGTCAAGTTGGTGGTGATGTGTAGTATGTTTAGTATATGTTTTAGTTATAGATTATGTTTTGTTCTTATCGTGTGCATGTTTGTTTAGGGTAGTTATTGTTATGTGCTAAGTTTTGACTTCATCTGGGTCATTACCTGATGATGAGTCTATCCCCTAATTGTTTATTGAGGTTGAGCGTAAAACTCATTCATGTGTGTTCTGTGTACTTAACGTATCGTCTTAGTAAAAGTTATTGTAGATCTTAAATGCATGAGCACGTAAACTTAATATAGCACTATTTAATTGATGTGAAAACAATTATCTGTCACCCAAATTCATGACAATAGGGATTTTAGAACTTGATCTGGGGGAAATTCGAGGCGAAATCCTAGGCGAGGTAGTTCGGGAGATATGATTTAGGTAGTCATTTTGTCGCTTGAGACTTTTAAGCTTACCTTGATATATCATTATCCCTCGTTACCCTGTCAAAGCCTAATAGCCATTTCAATTCTGAACACCTAACTAATACCATAGCCGATTGAACTTTTTCTAAACCTATATCGCTAAACCAAATGGACAATATGAGTGAATCAAGTTAGCATTCGTCATGCTACTTGATGTGAGCGGTTGAGTTTTGGTCGAGCTATTAATTAGTTTGGTATTCGAGTACTCACTTGTCATTTTTTGTTCAGATTTCACACACCCCTTAAATTATACAAATCAAATAAGTTTGGGAGTGTGTTTGGTAGAAAAAAACAACTATGTAAATATAGTTTTATTCCAGTTTAATTTGACAAGTGAGTACGACGTTCTTAAAGTATGTTCAGGGTTGTTTCCAATTTAACTGTGGGGTTTCGAGTGTGAGTGTGCCAAGCGATGTGCCTTGGGTAACGCTAAGTTAACAACGTTAGCCCATTTTCTGTTCCAATTTACCCTTGGCCATGTTCCTTAACTGAACGAAGACCTATTGATCTTTTTGAATCTTTGAGACTACATTAGTGGAGAATAGAACTCAAGTCAGATGTATGGATTTCCTATACCTTAATGGTTTAAGTCATGAATTTTATTGAGAGATAATCTCATCCAATCAAAGGATAGTTGTATATTTGAGTTTTAACACACACACTCTGACAGGATCTAGAATGGCGTTTACTATTATTGAACGTTGAAATTCTAGAACACAACATGGTGTGATTTATGCTTGTACTTGATAGGATTGGGGGCCGATAAGGGAAAAATTGTTTGGCCGGTAGATGATAATCAAAACTTGCACATTTTTGTTTTTAGTGTTTTTCGTTTTTCGTTTTTAATTTTGTAATTAGTTGTTATATTTTCTTGTATTGTGTGGGTGTTTTTCTTGAGGACTAGCAAAATTCCAAGTTTGGCGGTATTTGATAGGTGTAATTTACCTATTCATTTCCAAATCGAACTTATTAGTTTTCGAGTATGTTTATTACGTTTTAATATGTTTTTATGTGTTTTTGTATAAATCAGGTGTTTGAGGTGAAAATTCATGAAAACGGATAAATAACGATCAAATCGGATCAAAAACGGTGGGAAAACAAGCATAGAGGCAAAATTCATACCTGCAGCCACCACCGTGGCGTCTAGACCATCGCCGCGGCGTCAACATGCAGAGAAGGGCCTTATTCTTGCTGAACATTCACCGCCGATGCGTTGACCACACCGCCGCAGCGGTGAAACCATAGAAAGGTCCCTGCTCCCACCGTTTCCTCCACCGCTGCGGCGAAGACACTACCGACATGCCCACTGCCACGGCGGTCACTCTGCACCAGAATTAGATATTTATTTGGATATTTTTTCTCCCTATTTCTTCCCCCTCCTCTCCATTCCGGCCATTAGAGAGTTCCTAGGGTTAGAATAGAGTTGAGAGGTTTTTGGGGAATGCTCAACTAAATCCGAAGGAGAAGAACACGTTGTGAAGAAGAAGAAGCGATCTCGAAGTGTTTTTAGCTTCAAATCTTCGTTCTACGGCTAGTTTCTTTTGTTTCTCTCTTCATTTCTTAACTTCGGATTATGGTTTGAGCATGTTTAGCTCTTTTATCATTTTATATACGGTTATGGCCGTTAGCTAAACGGATTTTATCTAGGGATGAATACATTTATGAAAATGTGGTTTTGATATCAGTGTTTCGTTTATAGTTGTTCTGTATAATTTCAATTGTGTTTGCCGTGTTGTTATGTTTATTATGATTAGATATATATATTGAGAATACGGAGTTTGACACTCAGGAGAAGTAATCCCAAATCCAGACTAAGGTAAACACAACGTGACGATCCAATAACCCGAGAAGGAGTTGGAGAGTGTGCAATCAATGATGTTGGGGCGAGACTCACGTGACCAAGTGTCGTTAAGACATTGAGGGGGACCTCTTCGTTGATGCGAAGTCACGTATTCACTCATCTTACACTCATGAGAGGTGGTAAGTGAGTTTATGAACCGAGATTGTCAGATAAGTCGAACACCGTTAACATAAACTAAACGATTCAAACATATAGAAGTAAATAAAGTTAATCCCTTGGCAATCCATTCCCTTAAACGTCTCAAAACAATAATATAGTTTAATTAGATAAATTAGTATTTTAGTATTAGTTTTTATTAATTATAAATTCCAATTTTTATCGCCTAGATAAAATTAGGTTATGACAATTACGGTACTCGATAATAATCTCAACCAATCCCTATAGACACGATATCCTCATTCTCCCGATTTATACTAAAACTTGATCCGTACACTTATGGTGAAAGTGGCGTGCGTTAATTACGCGCCACTAGTATTTCCCCACATATATCAGGGTAAGCTTTATGGACATTACTTTTAGTTGGAGATTTTGTCAAATGTGTACCTTAGAAAATGAATGAATTTTTATACGTATATATGATATTTTTTTATTTTTTTTTTTGCAATTGTTGCGTTAGAGATAAAGATGCTAACATTGGATAACTGCAATGTGAAGTCTATGACAAATTCTTAGATGAGTGCGATCCTTACACCGGTGATATTGATACTTGTCGTATGGTATAACACAATAAACCCCACACTTGTACTTTTTTGGTGAGTTGTTTTGTGAGTTTAATTTAATAATATCAATACCCACTGCTTGTTAGATATATTTGCCTATCAATGTGGATCAAGCACATTGGTTTCTGGTAGTTGTCGATGTTCTTGAATCAAATGTCTTCATTCTTGATTCGTCAGTATGTTGAAGAATAGCCAGTGCTCACGAAGATTGAGGTTGGTAAAAAACTGACATGGTTTAAATCTGTGCTTTTAGTTTCAAAGCAGTATGTTGTTCAGATTGTTGATGTTTGTCACGTTGTACATGTATGTAGGTCAAATACCTCCATGAGATGTGTGTAGAATTTTTTAGTACAAAGATATACAACGTTGACATGAGGAGTTTCCCCATAGAAGTCGCAAATTGGGTACCACAATAGCCAAACACGTAATTATTCAACAATTCACTAGAACGAACTATTATTCCTAAGTTCCCCATATATATTTTTATATTCTTGTTTTTCTTTTATACTTGTTTCATATTTGATTATGGAATGTACATAATCAAATTGATGCAAGCTGAGGTACTGTATCCTGGAATGGATTTGAAGGCAGGCAGGCTACATATTTTTTTTCCCTCTAACCTTGCATGTCATTCTTGTTATTCATTAGACACACAATGAATACATCATGCACTAAACATGTTCTCAATTTACTTTCTATTTCAGTTTGACTCCAATTTATTAGGGTTCGAGTTGTATTGGATTTGGTTATGTCCGCCGGGAATGACATCCGAGATCAAGTGTTGCATAAAATGGATGAATGGGTCAAACAAAGTGATCAAAGGTAATGTGCTACCTACTTCAATATGAACCAATTGCCGCTATCACAAAGGTTGAGTAACAGTAGCAGTTGGTGGCACCATGATAAATGGGATACTTGATGCGAATCTTCGGCACTATGAAAGGTTGAGGGACCACGCGATGCCTTCATATTGAGTGGAGTTCGATTAGGACAGTCTAGGCATTCTTGGGCTGAGCGACCTTGTTTTTTACACCGAAAACATTTGTCTTTACTCATTCAATGGGAGAACAAAAAATTGTCACGCCTAACCACCGATAGGTTCTCATCCAGAGAGTGTGGGCTCTTTGTTGCCCTAAAAATGGAGTGCACAGTCTCGAGATCAGAATCGGTCGTGTCGTTATTCTACAATTGAGTGAGTAAAGACACATGTTTCCGGTGTCAAAAGCAAGGTCGCTAGGCCCGAGACATATGTTTCTGGTATCGAAAGCAATGCCATTGAGCCATTCACTATGTAAGATATTTCATATTTTGGTGGTGTTCATGAAACTAAAATGTGAATATTTTTTTGTGAATATTTCATACTTGGTGAATATATATATATATTGTTACATTGCAATGGTGGATTTTTTTTTTTTTTTTTTTTTTTTTTTTTTTTTTTTTTTTTTTTTTTTTTAATTCTGTTTGGTTTGGTTTGATTTGGTCTGTTTTTGTTAAATTGTATAACTTTTTTTTTTTTTTTTTAAACAGCTTGTTAACATGTATAAATTGTGTTAATAAGTCATTAACTTGTAATGAGTAGGTCGTGGGTAAATAGGTAACGTCTTATTGGGTCGTGTTAACCTGTTAGGTTTCGTGTTATTATGTAACACGATAAATTATCGTGTTATTGTGTAACACGATATCGGCACAATAATTTTCATGTTGTGTTCATTTTAAAGTTTTGTGACTCTAACTTATTGTGTCCTACTCATGTAAGACCATGACATGACACGACACAAAATATGCAACATTTACGACGTGAATGTCTTAAATTGTTACTTACAGTTTTGTTCATTGGGAACATGAAACGTCGCAACCCATTAATATCCATCACAACACACATGAGACAAGAGTGCAATTGATGAGTACAAGAAAAGGAGAAAAAAATACAAACGAGTGAAATAGAAAATTCCAAGTTGTGAGCTTTATTATATATAAGTACACTATTACTCTATTTAACTATCAATTAGTTTTTCAACCCATGATGAATAATAAAATTATAAGGTCCAAATATGATATGGACATTCTTGTCGAGACATGTTTTAATTACACTTTGCACCTAACACAAGAAAAAGTTAATTACATTATCCACCCAAGGTAATTTCTATGCACTTCACCCCCATCACCCTATTGGTTACTATATAATTACACTTTGCAAAGTATTGAATATCATAAACAAATTAACAAAACTTTGCGAACCCAAGAAAAAGTTCATTCCTCATCCCAACAACGTAAATGGATCAATTACACTTTTTACCCAAACTCATAAACAAATTAAAAGAAAATAGGCACCAATAAATTAAACTTTTGAGTGAAGGGGCATAAGTGGCATAATTACACTTTCTACCCAAACTCATAAACAAATTAAAAGAAAATAGGCACCAATTAATTAAACTTTTGAGTGAAGGCGCATAAATAGCTTAATTACATTTTCCACCCAAACTGATAAACAAATTAGAAGAAAATAGGCACCAATTAGTTAAACTTTTGAGTGAAGGGGTATAAATGGCTTAGTTACAGTTTCCATCCAAACTCATAAAAAAATTAAAAGAAAATAGGCAACAATTAATTAAACTTTTGAGTGGAGAGTCATAAAGGCCTTAATTACACTTTCCACCCAAACTCATAAACAAATTAAAAAAAAAATAGGCACCAATTAATTACACTTTTGAGTGGAGGGTCATAAATGCCTTAATTACACTTTCCACCCAATTTTCACTGATAAAATACTGTGTAAGTGTAATGATTACACTTAAACCCCAAATTGGGGAGCAAGTGATACTATTAATCGATGAGTTTATGTTGACATCGGTTGGTTTGAGTGAAGTGTGTGTTTAATATCCCACCTACCATCTACAATAAAATGGTTCTATAAATAGCAAGTCTTGAGTGAAATTTTTACCATACTTGAGGTAGGCAAGAGGGAGATAGTGGTTAGTGTAGAAGTTCTTACTAGGTACGAGTAAAGAACTTGTCCTACAATAAATTCAATATACCTCTTTCTCTAGGTTTTTCACCTAATACCATTGTCTTCTAGTCTGATGGCATTGAGAAGGAAAGTCTTCTCCCACTGGTAGAATGCATGCATGCATGGTGTGTAGGTTGATGTGCCAAACAAATCTATATTTTATTTCTTCTTTTGTTGCTGATAAGTGTTCTGAAAGACTGAAATTCTTTTTCCTTTCAGTTGTTTATTAGTTATTATTCTTTATTTAATTTTTTAATTTTTTATTTTTAGGAGAAAGATGAAATAAACTTAATTGACTTAAAAAAAAAAAAAATCGTCAATCACTATATGTTTATCTAGAATCCCTAATATTTGTTTCGATATTTTAGTTTAAAAACTTTAATTTTTAAGCATCTTCTTGTCGGTTATTGAAAAGTACTCTATGTTAACGAAATGTTATGTGACTTATGTCTAAACCATGCAGTAAAGAGAGCACATCAATGGTTGCTAAAGGGAATGCACCCTTTATAGAATTAAGTGACACTGAGGTTGATTCCAACAAGTATGAAGAAGCTGCACTCGACCACCGGGAGGTGGAGGTTACAAACGAGGACACATCGAACACACTAGCCTCAAATCATGGATTGGATAAACTGTTTGACATTCAAATTTGTTCGAAGAAGTTTCCATCGCTCAAAATTGCATAAATATTTTACTATAACTACACAAATTTTGTCGAATTTTGGGTACGCAAAAGCTACCAAAAACGAGACAAAGAGAAAAATGTCATAAGCCGTCAATGGGTATATGCACGCCACAACTAGTACAAGGCATTGAAAGTAGGCATCTCAAAAATCACATATCGGGTGCGGTGCCTGTCTATGGGTCCAGTACGATCCAATGGTAAAGATGTTTTCGGTTTCAAAATTTATGAGAGACCATAATCACAATATTGGGAACCAGTCTTTCGTTTTCCGACGACCACTACATTGCGGAGTTTGTGGATAATGGCCTTAACTTGGCTATTTACTTTTTTTTATTTATTATTTATTTATTTATTTTTATTTTTATTTTTATTTATTATTATTATTATTATTATTATTATTATTATTATTATTATTATTATTATTATTATTATTATTATTATTATTATTATTATTATTATTATTATTATTATTATTATTATTATTATTATTATTATTATTATTGTCGTGACATCTACTGTGATTTAATGTTCAACGTTATATAGGCTGATCGGTCACACCAAGCCCAAATGTCCCGAACCACAGCATTCAGTAAACAATTTTGATCTAAATGATAGTATGCGTCTGTCCGAAATGGATGGTGACGTTCATCTCATGCTCCGGACCACGACAACTTCTCTCAGGAACGTACAAATGGTTCCGGACAACGAAATTATTGATTTCTTCAAATAGATATTTGCAATCAGTCAAGCATATGTGTGCCACCTACAGTGTTATGTATTGTTGGAGGGAATTCTTGTGTATGTAAAAATCGCTTGTTATATTTTATTGTAATATTTTTTTTGGATTGAAATGCAAAAACAATATTTTGCATATTTTTACTTTATTCTCTTATTTTTGAAGGGTGTTCTTTGTCCCTTCAGTATAAGTTGAAAAAATTAGGTCACTTGGTGAATTATATGGAGGGAAAAGTGTAATTTTCACTTATTAAAATCAATTTAATGTTGAACAAAGAGATCTCTAATTAATCGCAATTTCAACCGCTAAGAATAAGCTGAACCCATGAACCTTCTATAGGTTTAATAGAAAGACTCTTATGCCCTTTTTTTTTTTTTTTTTTTTTTAAAACTAGATTAAAAAAACAACGAAACATTAGTTTTAGTTAATATTGAGTTTTTTAATTGTGTAGTCCAAAAAAAATTAAAAATGTTACCTCATGCAGTACACGTACTACATTAATTTTTTAGAAGTCCAAATTTACTGTTAAATAAAGTCATTGTATACTATAAAAGTCACTATAATTTTTATATAAAAAAATAACAATAATTTTTATGTATTATACAACTTTTGAACTTCTGAAAAAATTATTGTAGTTGGTAAATTGCATAAGCTAAAACTTTAATTCCATGCACTATTCACCAAAATCTCTCAATTTTAGTTCAATCATAATATTAACTCTTTCTCTATGATGTTTTAATTTTATAAAAAAAACTATAAGTATTTAAAAATATATAAATTTCAAAAGGCCTCAATTTTTAAATTCCCTCATTTTTTAGAGTTAAACTTTCTTTTTCATCTTCTATTCAAATTTGAGCATTGGTGGCAGAATCTTACGTTGACACTTTCACCGCAAGTATACGGGTCAAGTTTTAGTATAGATGGGAGAGTTAGGGTTATCGTATCCACAAGGATTGGTTGAGATTATTATTGAGTACCGAAATTATCATAACCTAATTTTATCTAGGCGATAAAAAATGTCTTTAAAATTAAATATACTAATACCAAAATACTAATTTATCTAATTAAACTATATTACTATTTTGAGACGTTTAAGGGAATGGATTATCTAGGGATTAAATTCGTTTACAAATACGTGTTTGATCTCATTTGATTTACGTTAATGGTGTTCGACTTATCTGACAATCTCTGTATCGTAAACTCGTTCACTCCTTCTCCCGAGTGTAAAGCGAGTGAATATGTGACTTCACGTTAATGCCGAAGTCCCCCTCTAGGATTTTTTAGAACATATAGTCACATGAGTCTTACCCCAACGTTATTGATTGCATACTTTCTAACTCCCTCCTGGGTTATTAGATCGTCGCGTTGTGTTTAAATCCTAGTCTGAATCCAGAGTTACCTTTCCCGAGTGTCAAACCCCGTATTCTTAATATATCATAACAAGGATATAATCAAAGAAAAACGACAAATACAATCAAATAACAAAGAACAACCATTAACGAAACACCGATTTCAAAACCATATATTCATAAATTATATTAATTCCTAGACAATATACATTTAGCTAACGGCCATAATCGTATATACAATGATAAACGAGTTAAACATGCTCAAACAATAAGCCGAAGTTAAGAAATAAAGAAATAAACGAAGAGAACTAGCCGTTATCCGAAGATTTGATGCTAAAACCGTTCCGAGATCGTTTCTCCTTCTTCGCAACGTGTTCTTCTCCTTCGGATTTGGTTGAGCATTCCCCAAAAACCTCTCAACCATATTCTAACCCTAGGTGCTCTATTTTTGTCGAATGGAGAGAAAGAAGGAAGAAAAAATGGAGCAAAATATCTAAATAAATATCTTAAAATGTGTGCAGAGTGACCGCCGTGGCGGTGGGCATGTCGGTTAGGTCACCGCTACGGCGGTGGGCACAGTAGGCAACTTCTCTGCATTCTCACCATCGTGGCGATGGGTTTTCTGTATTCCTAGTATTCTCACCGCCGCATCAGTGGGCTGCAACTTTGAAACAATTGCCTTTTTGCTCGTTTTCCCACTGTTCTTCCACCGACTTGCTCCGATTAGCTTGATATTCAATCATTTTATCTCATTTTCACCCCAAACACCTGTTTAATACAAAAACACATAAAAATGTATTAAAAAGTAATAAAAAGTAATAAACATACTCGTAAACTAACAAGTTTGGTTTAAAAATAAATAGGTAAATTACATCTATCAAATACTCCCAAACTTGGATTTTTGTTAGCCCTCGAGCAAAATACCCACACAATACATGAAAATATAACAACTAATTACGAAATTAAAAACTAAAAATGAAAAACTCTAAAAATAATAATGTGCAAGTTTTGAATATCATCTATCAGCCAAACGATTTTTCCCTCATCGATCCCCAATCCTATCGAGTTCAAGAATAAAACACACCATGTGGTGTTCTAGAATTTCAACGTTCAATAATACTAAACACCATTCTAGATCTTGTTAAAGTGTGTGTGATGAAACTCAATTATAAAACTATCCGTCGATCGGATTGGATTATCCACCAAATAAGCTCATGACTAAAACCAAAAAGGTATAGGGAATCCATAAGCCTGACCTGGGTTATATTATCTACTAATGTAGGCTAAGAAATTTAGAAAGATTAGTAGCGTTTGGTTCGATTTTTGGAAAATGGCCATGGGTATATCGGAAATAGAAAATAGGTTCACGTCGTTAACTTGATGATACTTGAGGCACATGCTTGGCACTCTCACACTCGTACTCCCATAGATTCGAAACAACCCTGAACTTATATTTTTGAACTTCGTACTCACTTGTCAAAAGAAACAGAAAATAAAACCATATACATATGTTTTTTTTTTTAACGAACCACATCCCCAAACTTATTCGATTATTTCAATTTCACGGGTGTGGTTAAAAACGAAAGAAAAAATGACAAGTGAGTACTCAAATACCAAATCAATTTAAAAGTTCACCCTAAACCCAACCGCTCACATCAAGTAGCATACATGAATGCTAACTTGATTCACTCAAATTTGTGTCTTCGGTTAAGCGATATAGGTTTGGAAAGAATTCAATTGGCCATGGTATTAGTTAAGTGTTCAGACTTGAAATGGTGTTTAGGCTTTGACAGGGTAATGAGGGATAAATATATAATATGGTAGGATTAAAAGGCTCAAGCGACAAAATGAATGCCTAAATCATATCTCCTGAACTATTTCGCCTAGGATTTCACCTCGAATTTTCCCCAAATCAAGTTCTAAAATCTCTATTGTCATGAACTTGGCTAACGGATAATCGTTTTCAAATCAATTGGACAGTTATACAATGAATTTACGTGCTCGTGTATTTATTATCTACAATAACTTTTACTAAAACGATACGTCAAGCACATAAAACACACAAGAATGATCTTTAAGGGAATAGATTATCTAGGGATTAACTTCATTTACAAATACGTGTTTGATCTCGTTTGACTTACGTTAATGGTGTTCGACTTATTTGACAATCTATGTATCGTAAACTTGCTCACTCCCTCTCCCGAGTGTAAAAGTGAGCGAATATGTGATTTCACGTTAATGCCAAAATCCCCCTCTAGCATTTTTTAGAACACATAGTCATATGAGTCTTGCCCCAATGTCATTTATTGTACACTTTCTAACTCTCTCTCAAGTTATTAGATCATCGCGTTGTGTTTAAACCCTAGTCCGAATCCGGGATTACCTCTCCTGAGTGTCAAACCCGTATTCTCAATATATCATAACAAGCATATAATCAAAGAAAAATGGAATACACAATCAAATAATGAAGAACAACCATTAACGAAACATCGATTTCAAAATCACATATTTATAAATTATATTAATCCCTAGATAATATCCATTTAACTAACGGCTATAAGTATATACACAATGATAAACGAGTTAAACATGCTCAAACAATAAACTAAAGTTAAGAAATAAAGAAAGAAATGAAGAGAACTAGTCGTTATCCGAAGATTTGATGCTAAAACCATTCCAAGATCGCTTCTCCTTCTTCGCAATATGTTTTTCTTCTTCGAATTTTAGTTGAGCATTCCCCAAAAGCCTCTTAACCCCATTCTAACCCTAAGAGCTCTCTTTTTGCAGAATGGAGAGGAGGGAGAAAGAAAAAATGGAGTAAAATATCTAAATAAATATCTAAAAATGTGTGCAGAGTGACTACTGTGGCGGTGGGTATGTCGGCTAGGTCACCACTGTAGCGGTGACCTGATCGCTACGGCGGTGGGCACAATAGGCAACTTCTTTGCATTGTCACCGCCACGGTAGTGAATTCACCGTTGCGGCGGTGGGTTTCTTGCCTTCCTAGTATTCTGACTGCCGCGACGGTGCTATAGATTTGAAACAATTGTCTTTTTGCTTGTTTTCCCACCGTTTTTCCACCGACTTGCTCCGATTAGCTTGATATTCAATTGTTTTAGCTCATTTTCACCCCAAACATCTATTTAATACAAAAACACATAAAAACGTATTAAAACGTAATAAACATACTCTAAAACTAATAAGTTCAGTTTGGAAATAGATAGGTAAATTACACCTATCAAGCATCCCCCAACAAGATTAAAAACATCATAAAAAAAATATAAAATTAGATTAAAAAATTTAGTCAAAATTCAATTTTAATGTTATATTATAATTTTTAGAGAATAAAATTGGAAATAAAAAAGAATATTTTTTTTTTTATGTTCATCTTCTAATAGACGTCATGCACCTACGTTTAGTGTTCATTGAACCCATTTATTGACATAATGACAAATATTAAATTAGAGAACTCACCTAAACTGACGGTTGGTGTAAAAGAGCAATGTTCATTTATCCCCTTTTTTGGCTTAAGACATTATTAAATGAGGGTAATTTCTCACCTAATTGATGTCATGCGGTGTACACAATTACCATTAGCAGGGTAAGTGCAAGTTGATGTTCGGGCCAAGTAATTACGCATGGAATCACCATTAATGAAGCCTCTTTCTCGGGGGAAGATGGGCATCATGAACAGCCGCCATTGCTAAACATAATAAATGATGTTAACTCCAATTGTACCTGGATGGCCCCTCACGATAACTTATTGCATCCTTTAATGCTCACAACAACTTCTACGTTGCAACAGATTGTCTTTCTACAAAACAAAAACAATGCATTAGGTCATGGATTTACTTCACTCCACAAAGACAGAAGTAAGTATAAGGATCGTGTGTATCATTCTCTTCAAGCACCATCATCATTAATGTATGTTACCCACTTGTCCACCATTTTTTTTGCTTAATATTGTTAAAGAGCGGTTTCTGCCCATAATATGTGTCACACAACACAATAAATAGGTCTCGATTTAGAACGCTCTCAAACTTGGCAAGATTTGGCATTGATTGGCACGCGAGCTCAACGTGATTCGGCTCCGGCTTATGTGTTTGGTTGGCATGAAAGAACGGAGTTGGAAGTGGTGGGGGGCAAGTAAGCCACATCGGATCCTCGTAGATTTAATCGTCTTCAATTGGTGGTGGCATCACAATTTGGATCTCAAAAAGTGAAGAATCACAATTATCATCTTGTGATTCTGCATCGTCGATCAACTCTTGGGTCTCCTCCTTATTGGAATCATCATTATCGAACAAACCCAAGTTCCCCCCCACTTGTATTCGGTTCCTCATGGTGGCTTTTAGTGGTTGTGTCTTGTGTATCTCTTAGTGCCACGTTCCTGACTCAGCCTCAGTATAGCTGACAAGTTGATCGATTTGTGTCTCGAGGGACTTTACGGTAGCATCGATTTCAGTGCAGGTCGTTTCAATTTGGTCAAGATGGTCCATATGCTTATTGAGGCAGTCATGAGTTTCCCACCAAAAAATTTGAGTTTTCCCCATGAATGTAGCAAACATCTCTTCCAGGGTGGGGGAAGACTCCACAGGTTAGTGTGGGGTGTCAATCCGTGGCACTGGAACATTGGAAATATCCCCTAAGTTTTGGTAGCTTGTTGAATAATTCCATTTCTAACAGTTAAACTCCGAACATCTCTTCCAGGGTGGAGGAAGACTCCACAGGTTGGTATGAGGTGTCAATCCGTGGTGCCGAAACATTGGAAATATCCCCCAAGTTTTGGTAGCTTGTTGAATAATTCTAACTTTTTCATGTCTTCCAACAACCAATAAGCTTCGTCCGTGGTTAGTTGGTAGAAAAAGATGGTACCATTTTCTCCTTTCACCCAAGTTTTTGTTGCGGCTTGTAACCCATCGAAAAAGTTTAGTAATTGACACTCCTTTAGGAAATGATGATTGGAGAACTGAATGAGCAACTTCTTGTATCTATCCCAAGCATAATGAAATGGCTTGGAATCTCGTTGAGAAAAACTCATGAGGACTTGTTGATGAGTCATCTCCAAGTACCTCGCAAAACAAACAAAACTAACAACAAAATTTAAAAATAAAAAAATGCCTAAATTAAAATTAAGTTACTTACAATATTAACAACAATCTAAAACGCCAATCCCCGGCAACGGCATAAAAAACTTGGTAGCAAATTATTTTCGTCACTACGATACTGCAAGTGTACGGGTCAAGTTTTAATAGTATAGAAAAAGTAAGGGTTGTCGTATCCACAAGGATTGGTTTAAATTGTTGTCAAGTATCGCGATTGTCGCAACTTAACTTTATCTAAGCAATCAAAATTTGGGTTTTTATAAAAATAAATCTAAAAAAAACTAAAATAAATATAAATACAAAAATAACATAAAATACGGATCTTCTATGCACAAATGTTTTAGGGGCTTGATTTTATCTCGTTATTTTCATGTTATCCTATTAAGTAATTATTAGTTAATTTCGTCCATTCAATAATCAAGGTCCTCGTGCTATTACTCTCTCACTACATCTCCCGAGCATCAAGTGAGAGAATATGTAATCACTTCAATATCGATATCCCTATCCCGTATTTAGGTGAAAATATTCGTTATACCCAACCTTATAGATTACGCAAGCTTTAAATATCTCCTAATCTATTAAAGCTTGTGTTGTGTTTAACCTAAGTCCAAACCCGGGATTACCTCTCCCAAGTGACAAATCCCAAGTATTCAATTTAACCAAAATATAATGTGAAAGCATACCTTGAAAGCATTATAAAGATAAACACAATTGAATGGTAATTTAAATTGATAAATCTAGAACTCGATTACCTCCCGGTTTCATAAAATTCTAAATTTCCAACTCGAATACTTAAATATTGATTTCCTCCCGGACTCACAACAACCTAAGTTATAAACTCCCAATTCTGGTTACGAATTCAACCTCCCCCGGGTATAAAATTCCCAACCTAAAATCGTCTAACTGATTGGTCACATGAATCAAACACATTAAGCCTAGGAGATGCATAAAATAGAATTAAATCTAACAATTAACAAAATAATCTAACATAGTTCAAACGAGACTACATCAAGCCCTAGATCTAGATTACGAACACAACATATAACAATTCAAAACTAATCTTCTCAATAAATTCATATATGTAAGCATGTTTGTTGATCTTAAGATTTTGATGAACAATTAAATATTGATGTTTTTGGTGGAACTAATGAATTTATTGAGTGTTTCAATTTATAAGTTCCAGTGAAGATATTATCAAGAAAAAAATGAATGTTCAAGAGACTGACAAAGATGATGGACGTTAAGAGACCGAAGAAAGTGAAGAACCTAGGGAAAACAACTCAGGTTAAATTTTTACTCTTAATGTATCCCGATTGAGATCACACACGGCACACAATATTTTTATGATTATGTGTGTTTTTAATAGGATCCTAATTAACTAACATATTTGCTCCTATATGAAATTGAAAAAGAGACATTGTTTTAAGAAAGATAATTGATTAAAATTGAATTTAAAGAATTAGTGGAGCTAACCAAGAAAAGAAATCGGTTAAAGGAGAAAAAACATCGAAGAAATTAATGAAAATTAATTAAGGAAGGGTGTTCTGACAATGGTCGGTCAACAGATAAGTTGACTCATGAAAATTAGTTGAACTCTCTGAATCAGCCGGTCAACAGGTAGGTCGACTTGTGGTTATAAGGTTAAATCTCTGGATCTTACGGTTGACAGTTAGGTCAACCTGTGAATGTCTCTGAATCGTCCGGTTGATAGATGGATAAGTAGCGGTCGACTTATGGGTGAGGAATTTTAGCTTGGGCTGCGTTCAGAATTGGGCGGTCGACCGATGGGTGTTAGGCGGTCAACCGTTGGCCAGTTTCAGGTTTTGTGGAATTTCAAGATTTATTAAAAAACTAGCTGCTATTTGTTTACTTGATTGAGAGATCTTAGGGATATGGATATATTTAAGATATGATACTCCTAGTTGAATATCCCTATAGATATGGCTCAATTATTTTTGATATCTCTTAATTTGGTACATGTAATTCTATCTGTCTTATCTAATTGAGTTTGAGAAAATGTTTGAGGGACTCAATTGAATATTCTAAAAGATATTATTGAGTGCATTATACCAGGATTATGTCATAATGATAAATGGGGTCTATAAGTACTTTTTAGATACTTATTATTTGAAAACTAGCTGTTGGAAGACTTGTTCTAATTCCTTTTATATAGACCTGCGGATTTCACATAACAAGATGCCAATACACACAATATCAAGAACTATTAAGTTCCTAAGCTTTTCTAAGAGTCATCATTCTGATATTATTTTGAGAGATCAATTATGAGATCGATTATTAAGATGTTCTTGAGTTAAAACGCTATTTGAGTTAGCGTCACCGATCTAAGTTGTCTTGCGATATTACATGCAATCTATTCAGTATTTTCCTGGTAAGATTGTTCCAAGCTTATTCTTTAATTGAGTATTTTATTATTATTATTTTCTTGGTGAATTAATCATTTTGAGAAATTGTTTTTGAACTTTAAAAGCATAAAAATCTTTTAAAAATGATTTGTGTGTTAATATGATTATGTGCTTAATTGTGCTACTCACATTCTTTATTATAATCAAATTTTGTTACCTCTTTTTATTTCTATCACTAGCATCGAGACATTAATTGAGTATTAATTAATTTGGGGTGGTAGAAGCTTTGAGTGAGAAAAAGCTTATCAATTCTATAATTGGTGAGTTGTGTGCGGATTAGATATTATTGAGAATATCTAATCAGGGGTAGTTTTGGGTTTTGATCTCTTTCTATAATGAGATTGAGGTTTGGTCTTTGCCTAGAGTACCAAAAGGTTAGGTTACTCTTTTCCCTTGAAAAGAGTTTAGGTGTGATTCTTCCAAATTATGATCAATTGTGTGTGAATTGTAAAAGTTCCATCCTTACCTGGGAAAAAGATACTTGAAGTGATTGTGAGGTTTAATTTTTGAGCCTAAGGTATAAAAAGAATTAGGTCGTGATTTTCCCTGTAATAGAATTAGGTTAATCTTTAGATTGTAAAAAGATAAAGTTATTCTTGAACTTGGGAAAAAGAAGAGGTTATTCCTGAGCCTGTGAAAAGAATTATTTTTGTAAAGGTTTGGTTCCTACCTGTTTAAAGGAATCTTACTGATTAGTGGGTGCAAATCTTCGTGCGGCTCGGAGGACTGGATTAGCCAAGATTAGCTTGGTGAACAAAAATATATCAGTATGTATGGTAGTGCATAAAATACGTCGCTACGTTCATCACAACTGTACGAGTCAAGTTTCAGTATAGATTGGAAGAGTTAGGATTATTGTATCTACAGGGATTGGATTAGACGGTCGTTGAGTACCACGATTATCATAACCTAACTTTATTTAGGCGATAAAAATGTAGTTTATATAATAATTATACACTAATCTAAATTAACCTAATTAAACTAATATTACTAATATAGACGTTTATGGGAGTAAATTGCATAGGGATTAATTTCGTCAACTTAAACGTGTTCATTTCAATCTAGTTTACATTAACGACGTTCATCCTATCCGACAATCTCGGTATCGAAATCTCACTCACTACTTCTTCCGAGTGTACAATAAGTGAATATTTGACTTCGTGTCAATGCTGAAGTCCCTTTCGAGCGTCTATACAACACTTGGTCATATGTGTCTCACCCCAGCCTCACTGATTGCACACTTTCTAACTACCTCCCGGGTTATTAGATCGTCGTGTTTTAGTCCGAATTTGGGGTTACCTCTCTCGAGTGTCAAATCTCGATTTCTCAATATATTTAAACAAGCATATAAACATAACAAAACCATAAACACAATCGGATAAAGATAAACAACCGTTAACAAAACATCAATTTTATTCAAACATGTTTTCGTGGAGTCAATCACTCTCTAGACAATATATGTTTGGTTACACTTGGCCATGGCCCAATATATAACAATACATAAACTAAACATATAAAAACTACCAATCAAACTAAGAATAAAAAGAGAGAAATGAGGAGACTAGCCGTCTATCCGAAGATTCGTCGCTAAAATCGCTCCAAGAACGATTCCTCTTTCTTCGGCTTTGTGATATTCTCTTGGTTGATAGGGTTTGGAGCTCTCAAACCACTCCCAAAATGTTTGTGGGGGTAAAGGGAAGATATATAAAGGGATCAAAATATCCCAAAATATCTAAACTATCTGCAGAGTGACCGCCGCGGCGGTAGGCATATCGGCTAACTTTACCACTGCAGCGGTGGAATGACTGCTGCGGCAGTAAAGATTCAACAAACTCTATGTACTTTCACCACCACGGCAGTGAGATTTCTGCACTCTCAGCACTTTCACCGCCGCGGCAGTGGCTTGACCATTGTGCGATGGGTCTGCTGCTTTGAAATCTTAACTTTTTGCTCGTTTTCCCACCGGGCTCGCTTCGATATGATCGTTTAAGTACCGTTTGCGTCCCTTTCCACCCCGAACACCTGATTCATAACAAAATAAATAAAAACATATTAAAATGTTATAAAAATACTTAAAAACTACCAAAACTGGCTTGGAAAAAAATAGATAAATTACATATATTAAATACCCCCAAATTTGGAATTTTGCTAGTCCTCGAGCAAAACACTCACACTAAAATGAAAAACACAACTAAATTAAATAACATGAATAACCTAAACACAAACAATCTAAACATAACGATATACGAGTTTTGAATTCTTCTTTTGACCAAAATATTTTTCCTTCAACAACCCCCAATCATATCGAGTTCAGGTGGTAAAACACACTATGTGATGTTCTAGAGTTTCGACATTCATTAATGGTAAACGCCATTCTAGATCCTTTCAACGTGTGTGTGCGAGACTCCAAATATAACTATCCAAGATCGGATTGGATTATCCACCAACGAAACTCACGACTTTAACTATAAATGATTAGGATATCCATACACCTGATTGGGTTCCACTATCCACTTATGTAGGCTAAGTAGTTCAAAAAGATCCGAAGGACTTGGTTCGGTTTGGAACATGGCCAAGGGTATATTGGGAATGTAAAACGGGTTAACTTCGTTAACTTAACGATACCCAAGGCACAACGCTTGGTACAAATTCACTCCCGAACCCCCATAGATAAATTGGAAACAACATCGAACAATCATTTAAGACCGACGTACTCACTTGTAAAAAGAAACGATAATTGAACTATATTTACATATGTTTTTTTTTTTTTTTTTAATGACAACCATACCCCCAAACTTATTCGATTATTACAATTTCATGGGTATGGTTAAAATGAAAGAAAAAACGATAAGTGAGTACTCGAATACCGAACCAATCAAAAGTTCACCCTAAACCCAACCACTCACTTCAAGTAGCATATACGAATGCTAACTTGATTCACTCAAATTGTGCCTTTGGTTTAGCGATATAGGTTTGGAAAGAATTCAATTGGTCAGGGTATTTGTTATATGTTCAGAATTGAAACGGCATTATAAGTTTCGACAGGGTAACAAAGGATAAACATTTTGCAAGGTAAGCTTTAAAGGCTCAAGCGATCAAAATGAATGCCTAAATCATATCTCTTGAACTACCTCGCCTAGGATTTTGCCTCAAGCTTCCCCTCAATCAGGTTCTAGAATCCTTAAATTGTCATGAGTTTGGCTAATCGATAATCGACCTCAAATCAATTGAATAACTATACATTGAATCTACGTGCTCGTGCAAATTAGGATCCACAATAACTTTCACCAAAACGCATTGTCAAGCACACAGAAAATATATGAATGGTATTACCCTTGACCTCGACAAACAACCAGGGTGTAATATCATCATCGGGTAATGGCCTAGGTGAACGCAAAACTCAGCATGCAACAACAACAAACATAAACACATTCTACACTAAACAAACATACACACAATAAACTAAAGAACATTTAAACATACTAAAATACTACACATCACCTCCAAACTTAAAACAGACAATGTCCACAATGACCCATCAACGATCCCAATGAAAACATAAAGCATTATAATGAAGACGAAGGTTTAGAACACGTACCTGGGAGGTGAGAGAATCTCACCTCTGAATTAAGTCGGCAGTAATGGATTTAACTGATTTTTTACTTAGGTTGCTTCCCAAGAAGCGCGTGGTTTATTGTCCTCGGCCCAATATGGAGAAGTGCTCGTCAAAGAACGGCTTCCACCCATAGTAAGTGTCGTACAACACTACATATGGGTCTTGATTTAGTATGCCCTCAAGACTGGTGAGATTTGGTATTGTAAGGTCCGAACTTTCAACTCGACCTTCCACCGGCTAATGTACTTGGTGGGCATGAAAAAACGTTGCTAATGGCGGCGAAGGACAAGTGAGCCACATCAGATCCTCATAGATGTGATCATCTGGGATCGATGGTGGCATCACAATGTGGATCTCTAATGGTGAAGAATCACAATCGTCGATCCATGCTTGGGTTCCCGTCTCATTCGAGTAATCATAGTTGAACTCTCCCAAGCTCATTCCACTCGTTTTTGGCTCCTCACGGTGGCTTTCACATGATATAGCTTGTATATCTCCTAGTGCAACCCCATCTGACTTAGCCTCAATTAAGTAGATTAGCTGACCGATTTACGTCTGAAGAGACATTACAGTCGCATCGATTTCAGCGCAGACCGTCTCAATATTGTCGAGACGATTCTCGTGCTCATTTAGCCGGTCATTCGTCTCCCTCCAAAAAGCCTGAGTCTCCCCTATAAATTTAGCTAATGTCTCTTCCAGTGCAGGGAAAGACTCCACATTTTGGTCTGGGGTGTCAATCCATGGCGCCAAAGCGGTGAAACTATCCCCCAAGCTTTGGTAACTTGGCAAATAATTCCAATACTGAAAATCAAACTTGGTCATGTCTTCCAACAATCGATAGGCTTCATCCGCGGTTAGTTGGTCGAAAGAGGCGGTATCGTTTCCTCTTTCAACCTATATTCTGGTTGCGGCTAGTAACCCATCGAGGAATTTCAATAGTTGACACTCTCTCGGGAAACGATGGTTCGGAAATTGGGACAGTAATTCCTTATAACGATCTCAAGCACAATAAAATGGATCAGAATCCCGTTAAAAGAAATGCAAAAGTACCTGTTGATCTAACATCTTCAAGTACCCTACAGGAAAAACAAAAACAAAACTACATAGAAAAAATTATAAACAAAAGAAATGCCTTAATTAAAATCAAGTCATTTACTCACAATATCAACAACAATTTAAAACACAATCCCCGGCAATGGTGCCAAAAAACTTGGTAGCGCGTAAAATACGTCACCGCAAGTGTAGGGGTCAAGTTTTAATATAGATTGGAAGAGTTAGGATTGTCGTATCCACAAGAATTGGATTAGACGGTCATTGAGTACCACGATTATCATAACCTAACTTTATTTAGGCGATAAAAATGTAGTTTAGATAATAATTATATACTAATCTAAATTAACCTAATTAAACTAATATTACTAAAATAGACGTTTGTGGGAGTGAATTGCGTAGGGATTAATTTCGTCCACTTAAACGTGTTTGTTTCAATCTAGTTTACATTAACGGTATTCAACCTATCCGATAATCTCGGTATCGAAATCTCACTCACTACCTCTTTCGAGTGTAAAGTGAGTGAATATGTGACTTCGCGTCAACGCCAAAGTCCCTCTCTAGCGTCTATACGACACTTGGTCACATGAGTCTTGCCCCAACCTCACAGATTGCACACTTTCTAACTCTCTCATGGGTTATTAGATTGTCATGTTGTGTTTAACCCTAGTTCGAATTCGGGGTTACCTCTCCCGAGTGTCAAATCTCGATTTCTCAATATATCTAAACAAGCATATAAACATGACAAAATGGTAAACACAATCAGATAAAGATAAACAACCATTAACAAAATATCAATTTTACTCAAATACGTTTTCGTGGAGTCAATCGGTCCCTGGACAATATATGTTTAGTTATACTTGGCCATGGCCCAATATACAACAATACATAAACTAAACATATAAAAACTACCAACCAAACTAAGAATAAAATAGAAAAACGAGGAGACTAGCCATTTATCCGAAGATCCGTCGCTAAAATCACTCCGAGAGTGCTTTTTCTTTCTTCGGCTTTATGATCATCTCTTGGTTGATAGGGTTTGGAGCTCTCAAACCACTCCCGAAACATTCTTTTGTGTTTGCCTAAAGGGAATATATATAAAGGGATCAAAATATCTAACAAAATATCT
Organism: Eucommia ulmoides; assembly: GCA_016647705.1. NCBI lineage: Eukaryota > Viridiplantae > Streptophyta > Magnoliopsida > Garryales > Eucommiaceae > Eucommia > Eucommia ulmoides. Next base: position 10,557,893 of record CM028326.1, read on the forward strand.
AAACTGTCAGCAGAGTGACCACCGCAGCGGTGGGTTCACCGCTGCAGCGGTGGGTGATAAATGTAATTTACCTATCTATTTCCAAATTGAACCTGTTAGTTTTCGAGTGCGTTTATTATGCTTTAATACGTTTTTATGTATTTTTATATAAAGCATGTGTGTGGGGTGAAAAGAAGTAAAATGGATAATAAACTATCAAATCGGATCAAGAACAGTAGAGGAACAGTGGGAAAATAAGCATAAAGGCAAAATTAAAAAATATAGCCTACCGCTGCGGTGTCCAGACCACCACTGCGGCGGTCAATATGCAGAGAAGACTAATATGTTGCTGAATACCCACCGCCGCAGTGGTGAAACAATAGGAAGGTCTCTAATCCCACCGTCGTGTCTACCACTGAGGCTGTAAGCTAGCTGACCTACTTACCGCTACGACGGTGAAACCCACCACCGCGGCGGTCACTCTACACACATTAGATATTTATTTAGATATTTTGAGCCCCTATATCTTCTCATTTCCTCTATTTCGGATAAGGGAGAGCTCATTAGAGACTACTTAGGTTTAGGATATTTTGAGAGTGTTTTGGAGAGTGCTCAACCAAATTCGAAGGAGAAGCACGTTGCGAAGTAGGAGAAACGATCGTTGAATGGATTTAGCGGCAAATCTTCGGACTACGGCTAAGTTCTTCCATTTCTCTCTTTATTTTCTTGACTTTGGTAGGTTGTTGAGCATGTTTAGCTCGTTTCTCATTGTATAAATGGTTATGACCATGAGCTAAACGGATTTTGTCTGGGGATTAATATATTTTATGAAATCGTTGTTTGTTTGAATTGTATTTCGTTAATGGTTGTTCTTCGCTATTTCGATTGTGTTTATCGATTTGTCATGATTATATGCTTGTTTAGATATAGTGAGAAATCGGGATTTGACACTTGAGAGAGGTAACCCCGAATTCGGATTAGGGTAAATACAACGCGACGATCTAATAATCCAGGAGAGAGTTAGAAAGTGTGCAACCAATTCCCGTGGATACGAAAACTCCTACTGTCACACCCCACCCCGGGGACCCGTCACCCGAGGCCGGGCGTGACGTCGACATGATGTTACCTGCCTAATCACTGAATATCCATACATACTAATATACATACATACATGCACTACTGTAGATGTTACTATTTTTTTTCCAAAATACCTGAACCTTCCATGGTTCACATCTGGCCGACTCACCTTCAAAATGACACTATCTCCAGACTCTACCTAGTACCAGTAGTGGACCAACTCCTAGCCGCGGTACCTGAAACAACAAATCTTTATCGGTGTATTGTCTTCATAATAAAAATATTTTATGGATCAAGTATAAATAATAAACACCACATTTTGAAATATAATATTATATAATCACATACCCGGTTGAAAACCCAATTCCACCGCCACCAATGAAATGAAATAATATAACAATAATACCGAATATCGCACACCATATTTGGAACCAATTTCCCACTATAACCAATGTCAAGAAATAAGGTATTTAAAACACCCGATACAAATATAATATAATCACATACCGTACGGAAATCCAGTTTTCCTATCACCAATGAAATAAACCAATATATATTTAAAATACTCAATCCAAACATTTTAAATCAACCAACCCAATTATTTTAGATCAATCACTCAAAATATTTTAAATCAGCCAGTCCAAATATTTTATATCGACCCGTCCAAATATTTTAAACCAATCAGTCCAAACATCTCATCACATAACAAAATACCCCACACCACTCCCCTACTAGCCATAAGATCGTTTTTATCACACGATCGGGAGATGCAACGGTACCGTACCACCCACAGGTTCTGCACTCCTGACGGGTCAAACAACCACCTCCAAGACTAATCTTCCTGATAGGTCATAATATCAACAACCACCTACTGGACTAACCCTCCGGACATGTCATAATATTAATAACCACTTGCCGAACTAACCGAACAGTACACTCACCTCGTTTTCCGTATTGCAAAAACGTCTCTGTCCAAAACCTACTGGGACGCTGGCGCCTATGAACCTAACAATGATAGACCTAAATTAATATTTTACTTTAAAATAATCTAACATGCAATCTAGGCCCTAAATCTCATATTTCCCATTCCCCAAGTTTTTATTATGGAAAATAATTATTTTGTCCGTTTCGCTACGTTATTATTTACTGTACCAATTTTTTCCAAAATTAACGATTATAGCCATATTTTTACGGTCACAAAAATTACTGTTGCTATTTCAAGACTATTAATACTTAACAATTTAATTTAGTTGATAATAATTCACGATTAAAATTTACCTGTTCTGAATCGCTCGAAGGCCCAGAAGGTGGATTTTCAAATTTTTTGATGTTTTATTTGATTTTTCCCCTTTTTGTTTCCTGTCTGTTTCTGCTTTCTGTTCACTGAGCCTCACCGCTGCGGCGAACGCCTTCTCTTCTTCTGTTCTGTTTCTTGGTTCAGGCCGACTCTCTCTCTTTCTCCCCTATTCGGTTTGGTTTTAGCCGACATACACACACACTCACTCACTCACCGCCGATCAACACACACACTGCCGGCAAACAACCAACCAAACTCACACACACCCAACCGACGATCGAACGACATACATACACCCACAATATACCAACGCGCAACGACCAAACGATCAAACACACACACGATCGACGACACTCTCACACACACACCGCTGGACTAACAGGACGATCCCCTACTTACACACATGTCGGATGAAATGCAACGATCACACATACACGCACAACAATCATACACACACGCTGATCACATATGTACCCGCACTGGTGACACACACACACACACTAAATTGACGGAGCACACACCCACACACACGAACGACGATTGCACACACACATATGCAACCGGACGGCAACACACACCGCCTACGACTACTGCAATGCTCACCGATCACCTTGCCTAATGTCGGCGGTGATCACACACATACCCATACGCATACACACTGCCGAACCGGACGATGGAATAGCACCCACGCACGATCAAATACACACACATACACACACGACGAACACATACATACACCTATCGGAGGGACGCCCACCGCCAGACGATCCCCATCCAGTCAACTGCATACACGATACCCACACACCGACGACGAACCACCCCACAGGCCGAGCCTCTATCTCTCTCTATTTTTTTTTTAATTTTTTTTTCCTGTTTCATTCTTTTAAGATTCCTCATCACCACTTGCATTGGATGAACTTATATGCATGATTCTAGTGGAGTAATTTTAATCCTTCTCATGCCACGTCAAACATCTTCCCTCAGTTTTTGTTTTTAATCCGTAGGAATGAACGTATATATTACATTATCCTCTCCTAACTTTCTTTAAGTTGACATTTGATTCCCAAATTTTAAAATGAATATCTCCAAAATTGCTAATTGACCCTTTAACTTTTAATTTAAGTTATTAAATAACACATTCCACCCCGTATTTTTCCTGAATGCTCTAAAGATGCAACCAAAATTATGTACGTTCTAAAATTAGGGTCTTACAAACCTTCCCTCTTAAAAGAAATTTCGTCCCAAAATTTTATTTACCTTGATTGAGCAAGTGCGGATATTTATTTCTCATCTCGTCCTCTCGCTCCCACGTTGCTTCCTCTACCAAATGACTGAGCCATAATACTTTCACCAATGGAATCATTTTTCGTCCGCAACACCTGATCTTTATGACTCAAAATCTGGATTGTTCTGGCAGTAAGGTAAGTCGATAAGTTGTCGTGCCAACTCATTATGCCCTTCCACAGGAATATACGCAAAAACACATGATCCCCCCACTTCAAATTCAAACTCCCACCTTCGCTTGTCAGCATAACTCTTTTGCCGATTTTAAGAAATTTTCAATCTTTTCTGAATCATCTTTACTTTATCTGTTGTCATTTGGGCGATATCCGACATCAAAAATTTTATTTCCCCCACTTCAGTTCAGTTTGTTGGACTGGAGTCCTACATCTCTTTCATACAACGCTTCATACGGTGCCATCTCAATTGCCGAATGGTAGCTGTTAAATGATCATCTTAACTATCAGGAAATTCTAGAACATAATCCCTCGACATATCCTTCAACGCTTGAATCGTACGCTCTGATTGGCTGTCAGTTTGCGGATCAAAGCGGTATTGGATTTCAATTTGGTACTTAGAGCAATCTGGAGACTCGACCAGAACTTCGAGATAAATCTCGAATCTCTGTCCAACACTGTAGAAACCGGTGCACCATGTAACTGAATAATCTCGTCAATATACAATTGGGCATACTTATCAAGAGAGCAGGTCGACTTTACGGTCCGAAAATGAGTAGATTTAGTAAGCCTATCACCAATTACCTAGATGGAATTATGCTCCTTTTGAGTACGGGGTAATCTCAAAATGAAATCCATCGTGATATACTCTCATTTTCACTCTAGAATAGGTAGAGGTTACAACCACCCACTTGGACGTTGGTGCTCGATCTTGACTTGCTGGCAAACGAAACACCTGGTAACAAATTCAACAATTTCTCGTTTTATTTCATTCCACCAGTAGTGTTCTTGCAGATCCCAATACATTTTGGTACTGCCTGGGTACATTGCGTATGCTAAGCTGTGCGCTTCTTCCAAGATATCATTTTTCAGGTTGGCTTCATATGGTACACACAATCTATTCCCAATCATCAAGGCTTCATCATTATTCCTGACACGATACTCAATTTTGTGACCATTTTTCACTTCATCTCTGATCCTTCCCAATTGGGCTTCTGGTTTCCGCGCTACAGTAATACGGTTGATCAATGTCAGTTGCAAAGTCAACGTCGCAAGTAATGCTACCGTCTGACCAACCATCAACTGAACTCGCAAAGATCTCAACTCGACATACAGATTAGTATGAACAACTTGAATGTGTGCAACTGAGCCAGCCGACTTCCAACTCAACGCATCCGCTACAACATTGGATTTTCCAAGATGATAGTGGATAATACATTCATAGTCCTTGATCAACAAAATCTAGCGTCTTTGCCTCAGATTTAGTCCTTTCTGGGTGAATAAGTATTTCAAACTTTGGTGGTCGGTGTATATCTCACACGTCTCGCCATACAGGTAATGTCTCCAAATCTTCAGGGCAAACACAATCGCCGCCAATCCCAAGAAACTTTGAACTTCAGTTACACTTTTCAACCTTTTCTCTTGAACCATAGTTTCAGCTTTCTTTGGATCCACTTGAATGTTATATCCCGAGATCACATGCCTCAAAACTATAACTTGATCCAACTAAAACTCACATTTACTGAATTTGACATACAACTGCTTCTCTCGCAATGTCTGCAACATAATCTGAAGATACCTGCATGCTCTTCTTGATTTTGAGAATAGATCAATATATCATTAGTGAACACAATAATAAGCTTATCTAGATAGGATTGGAAGATCCGATTCATCAAGTCCATAAAAACAGCAGGGGCATTCGTCAACCCGAATGGCATTACCAAGAATTTATAATGCCCAGACCTCATCTGGGATGTCGTCTTCACTACGTCGCTGTCTCTGACTTTCAGCTGGTAATATTCTGATCGAAGATCTATTTTAGAAAACACCCTGACTTTTTGCAACTGGTCGAACAGATCATCAATCCTAGGCAATGAGTATTTATTATGAACCGTCACCTTATTCAGCTGTCGATAATCAACACAGCATTGGCGTGTCGTCCTTCTTCTTTACGAATAACACTAGGACTCCAACACTAGGGCTCCATGGGGAAAATCACTAGGTCTGATAAAATCGCGGGTTAACAGATCTTGCTACTATATTTCAATTCCTTTAACTCAGTAGGCATCATACAATAGGGTGGAATTGATATAGGGGCAGTTCCTAGAAGTAACTCAATAGTAAATTCCATCTCTCTATCCACTAGAAAACTTGGCAATTCTTTTGAAAAAACATCGAGAAATTCCCCGACCACTAAAAAATCTATGACCCAAACTTCATTCTGCCTGGTGTCAATCACGTACGCGAGGTATCCCTTCTTTGATAACCTCCTGGTCTCCCGGACTGAAATCAAACTAACTAGGGTAATGATTACATCTCCCAAAAATACAAACTCTGACTCGCCTAAGATCCGAAAGATAGTTTTCATTTGTTTTTTTTGAAATAATCCATTGTGGCATGATAACCCTATAGCAAAACAATACCCAGTATCACATCAAAATCGTGAATATTCAGGGGTAGTAGATCAACTAACATCTCTCTATCACCAATCCGAAGTGGACTGTCTTTATACGCACTATCTATCAACATGGACTCACAGTTCTCGGCTACTTCCCGCACATCATTCTCTATTAATTTCACTGTGTTTACCAATTTCGCTTAGCTTTTGATTTTCCTGCCCGTCAACCTGGAACGTATTTCTAGATCGAGTCCATTTTGGAATATCCTACATCTTGCTTCTTCCATTTTTTACCAAATTAGGAACAAATCGGGACTAGACATCGAATATAATTTTATACTACTGAATGGTCATCTCTTCCTGTTCTAACCATATGAACTTCTCCCCTCCAAAAAAATCACAAGGTTTCCTTTGTATTGCCTAGAAAGCAGTTTTATACACACCCTCGGATGTTGTACGCTATAATATAATTCATGTATATCAAGTAATAGCACAATGTGTTGTGCAGTCCCATAATATCAGTAAGGTGTTGTCTAATAATCCCACTTAGGTGTGTTTGGTCACACTCTTGGGTTTATCAACTAAAATATTAAATGCTACCCACAGTGAATCCCAATGTCAAGCAATACGAGTGTGATTACTTATCAGTTATAATTTAACATTTAAAACCACTAGCACCACCACAATCACAATTTATCTACTACCACTACCAACAACACTACCCAATCCACCAACTAGCAGTATCACTACTTCATCGCACCCACTAATTGCAAACAAGACACATAACAATGAACGATACCAATGCACTATCTAATGCAATGCAATAACTATCACTCACGTGCCAAATCCACCTATTGACACCCTATCTCATGGTCTACTACTAGCCCGACACCACCTATTGACACCATATCTCATAGTCCACTGCTGGCTCGACAAACTGACATGTCTACAGAACCTATAACCTAGGCTCTGATACCACAATTGTCACACCCCACCCTGGGGACTTGTCACCCAAGGCCGGGTGTGACGTCAACATGATACTACCCACCCAATCAGCGAATATCTAAACATACTAATACATATACATATATGCACTACTGTAAATGTTACTATTTTTTTCCAGAATACCTGAACCTTCCACGGTTCACATCCGACCGACTCACCTTTAAAATGACACTACCTCCAGACTTTACCTAGTACCAGTAGTGGACCAACCCCTAGCTACGGTACCTGAAACCAAAAATCTTTATCGGTGTATTGTCTTCATAATAAAAATATTTTATGGATCAAGTATAAATAATAAATACCACGTTTCAAAATATAATATTATATAATCACATATCCGGTTGAAAACCCAATTCCACCGCTACCAATGAAATGAAATAATATAACAATAATATCGTATATCGCACACCATATTTGGAACCAATTTTCCACTGTCACCAATGTAAAGAAATAATGTATTTAAAAAACTCAATACAAATATAATATAATCACATACTGTACGGAAATCCAATTTCTCAGTCACCAATTAAATAAACCATTATATATTTAAAATACACAATCCAAACATTTTAAATCAACCAACCCAATTATTTTAGATCAATCACTCCAAATATTTTAAATAAGTCAGTCCAAATATTTTATATCGACCCGTCCAAGTATTTTAAACCAACCAGTCCAAACATCTCGTCACATAACAAAATACCCCACACTACTCTCTTACTAGCTATATGAATATTTTTATCTCATGATCGGGAGTTGCAATGGTACCGTATTACTCGCAGGTTTTGCACTCCTGACGGGTCAAACAACCATCTGCAGGACTAATCCTCCTAATAGGTCATAATATCAATAACCACCTGTCGGGCTAATCCTCCTAATAGGTCAAAATATCAACAACCACCTGCCGGACTAACCCTCCGGACAGGTCATAATATCAATAACCACTTGTCGGACTAACCTTTCGAACAAGTCATAGTATCAATAACCACCTGTTGAACTAACCCTCCTGACAAGTCATAATATAATCAACCACCTATAGAACTGGCACGCCTGACAAGTCATAATGTCAACAACAACCTACCGGACTATCCTCCGGACAGGTAATAATATCAACAACCACCTGCCGGACTAACCCTTCGGACATGTCATAATATCAACAACCACCTGCAAGACATGCCCTCCTAACAGGTCAAAACCATCCCGCAGGACAAACTCTCCTGACGGGATCATAGCTATGGTATAGTTGGACTAAAAATCATCCTCCACCTTTAAAACCAACTTGATTCAACAATCATTTTCTACCTTTAAAACCAATTGGATCCAAAATCATCTTCCACCCTTAAAACCAATTTGATAAAGGAAAAATCATTATTTTTCCCTTTAAAACCAACTCAATCCAAATGCATCGCAAAATTATTAATTCTTATATAAACACATTTTCTACAATTTATATAAAAATAAAATTGTAAATTTATATAGAAGACAGTACACTCACCTCGTTCTCCGCACTGTAAAAACGTCTCTGTCCAAAATGTATTAGGACGCTGGCGCCTGTGAACCTAACAACGATAGGCCTAAATTAATATTTTACTTTAAAATAATCTAACATGCAATGCAGGCCCTAAATCTCATATTTCCCATTCCCTAAGTTTTTATTATGGAAAATTATTATTTTGTCCGTTTCGATACGTTATTATTTATCGTACCAATTTTTTCCAAAATTAACGATTATAGCCATATTTTTACGGTCACGAAAATTACTGTTGCGATTTTGAGACTTTTAATAATTAACAATTTAATTTAATCGATAATAATTCCTGATTAAAACTTATCTGTTCTGAATCGCTCGCAGGTCGAGAAGTTGGATTTTCGAATTTTTTGATGTTTTATTTGATTTTCTTATTTCCCCCTCCTTTTTTTTTTTTTTTTTTTTTTTTTTTTCCTGCCTGTTTCTGCTTTCTATTCGCTAAGCCTCACCACCATGGCGAACGCCCTCTCCTCCTCTATTCTGTTTCCTGGTTCAGATCGGCTCTCTCTCTCTCCTGTTCGGTTTGGTTTTAGCCGACACGCACACACACTCACTCACCGCCGATCAACACACACATACCGCCGGCAACCAACTAACCAAACTCACACACACTCAATCGATGACCGAACGACACACATACACCCACAATATACCAACGCCCAACGACCAAACGATCGAACACACACATGATCGACGACACCCTCACACACACACCGCCGGACTAACAACTACGATCCCCCACTCACACACATGCCGTATGAACTACAACGATCACACATACACGCACAACGATCATACACACACGCTGATCACACATACACCTACACCGGCGACACACACACACACACACTAAATTGATAGAGCACACACCCACACACATGAACGACGATTACACATACACACATACAACCGGATGGCAACACACACTGCCTACGACTACCGCAACGCTCATCGACCACCTTGCCTGGTTCCGGCGATAATCGCACACATACTCATATGCACACACAGTGCCGAACTGGACGACAGAACAACACCCCCACACGATCAAATACACACACATACATACACGACGAACACATGCATACACCTGTCGAAGGGACGCCCACCGCCGGACGATCCCCATCTGACCAACTGCACACACGATACCCACACACCGACGGCGAACCACCCCACCAGCCGAACCTTTCTCTCACTATTTTTTTTCCTGTTTATTTCTCTTGAGATTCCTCATCACCACTTGCATTGGATGAACTTATATATGCATGATTCTAGTGGAGTAATTTTAATCCTTCGCATGCCACGTCAAACCTCTTCCTTCAGTTTTTGATTTTTGATCCGTAGGAATGAACGTGTGTATATATATATATATATATATATATATATATATATATATATATATATATATATATATATATAATATCTTTCCCAAATTAAATTATCCTCCCCTAACTTTCTTTAAGTTGACATTTGAATCACAAATTTTAAAATGAATATCTCCAAAATTGCTAATTGACCCCTAAACTTTTAATTTAAGTTATTAAATGACACATTTCACCTCGTATTTTTCCTAAATGCTTTAAGATGCAACCAAAATTATGTACGTGCTAAAATTAGGGTCTTACTCCTACTCCTTCCCATCTTACTAAAACTTGACCCGTACACTTGCAGTGAAAGTGACGACGTAATATTGCACCATCAAGTTTTTGGCGCTGTTGTCGAAAATTGTGTTTTATATTATTGTTGATATTGTGAATAAATAACTTGATTTTAATTTAGGCATTTTTTAGTGTTTATAATTTTTGTTTATAGTTTTGTTTTCTATTTCTTATGTAGGGTACTTGAAGATGCTAGATCAACAAGTATTAATGCATTTCTTTCAATGGGATTCCAAGCCATTTTATAGTACTTGGGATTGTTACAAGGAATTGCTATTTCGATTTCTGAATCATGGGTTCCCGATGGAGTGTCAACTTCTGAATTTCTTCGACGGGTTACAAGCCGCAACCAAAATATTGGTGGAAGAAGGAAATGGTACCACCTCTTTCTACGAACTAATTGTGGATGAAGCCTTTTGTTTGTTTGAGGAATTGGTGGCCTTTGATTATCAGAGTTGGAATTATTCACCAAGTCACCAAAACTTGGGGGATTATTTCAATACTACGGCACTATGGATTGACATCCCGAACCAACAGGAGGAGTCCTCCCCCAACCTGGAAAAAATATTTGCCACAGTTATGGGGGAAACTCAGAGATTCTTGAGGGCGACGCGTGACCGGATCAATGAGCACGAAGATCATCTTGATAACATTGAGACAATTTGCACTAAAATCGATGCAACCATAATGTCTTTGCAAATGCAAATCGATCATCTTATATGCTTGATTGAGGCTGAGTCAGAAGTGGTGACACTAAGAGACACACAAGCCACATTCATTGAAAGCCACCACGAGGAACCAGAAATGAGCTGGAGGAGCTTGGGAGCATTCACTGATGATTATCCAAATGAGGAAACAACCCAAGCGAGGATCGACGATTGTGATTCTTCACAATTGGAGATCCAAATCGTGATTCCACCTTCGATCTCAAATGATTACATCTACGAGAATCCGATGTGGCTCACTTACCCTTTGTCACCAAAAACAATGCTCTTTCATGCCCACCAAGCATATGAGCTGGTGGAGAGTTTTGTTGGAAGCTTGGACCAAACAATGCCACATCTCGCCAGTCTTAAGGGTGTACTGAACCAAAACCCATATGTAGTGTTGTACGACACTTACTATTGGCGGAAGCTGCTCTTTGACGAGCCATTTTCCTTGTCAAGCCGAGGACAATAAAGCACGCGCTTCTTGGGAGGTAACCCAAGGAAAAAAGAGTTAGATCCATCTCTGCCGATTTGATTCAAATGCGAGATTCTCTTACCTCCCAGGTACGTAGTCTAAACCCCCTTCGTCAGTATGCTTTATTTCTATATGTTAACATTGATGATTGGGCCGTTGAGGACACTGTCCGTTTTAAGTTCGGAAGTGATGTGTAGTATTTTAGTATTGTTAGTTTATGTTGTTTTGTTTTTATTGTGTGCATGTTTGTTTAGGTTAGTTGTTATTGTGTGCTGAGTTTTGACTTCATCTGGGCTATTACTCGATGATGAGTCTGTCCCCTGATTGTTTATTGAGGTCGAGTTTAAAGTTCATTCATGTGTGTTCTGTGTGCTTGACGTATCGTTTTAGTAAAAGTTATTGTAGATCGTAAACGTACAAGCACGTAAACTCAATGTATAACTATCTATTTGATTTGAAAACGATTATTTGTCAACCAAATTCATGACAATAGGGATTTTAGAACTTGATTTGGGAGAAATTCGAGGCGAAATCCTAGGCGACGTAGTTTGGGAAATATGATTTAGGCATTCATTTTTATTGCTTGAGCCTTTGAAGCTTACCTTATTAAATATTTATCTCTCGTTACCCTGTCAAAGCCAAATATCCGTTTCAATTCTTAACACTTAACAAATACCCTGACCGATTGAACTTTTTCCAAAACTTTATCACTAAACTAAAGGCACAATTTGAGTGAATCAAGTTAGCAATTGCAAATGCTACGTGAAGTGAGCAGTTGGGTTTAGGGCAAACTTTTTATTAGTTTGGTATTCGAGTAATCACTTGTCGTTTTTCTTTCGTTTTAACCACACCAGTGAAATTCTAATAATCGAATAAGTTTGGGGGTGTGGTAAGCTTAAATAATAATTAAAAAAAAAAAACATATGTGCATATAAGTACAATTTCTGTTTCTTTTGACAAGTGAGTACGTCGTTCTTAAATGTATGTTCAGAGTTGTTTCATCTATGGGGGTTCGAGAGTGATTTTGTGCTAAGCATTGAGCCTTGGGTAATGTCAAGTTAACAACGTTAACCCGTTTTCTATTTCCAAATACCCTTGGCCACATTTTCCCAAAATCAGACCAAGTCCTATTAATCTTTTTGCACTACCAAGCTTACATTAGTGCAGAATAGAACCCAGGTCAGGCCTATGAATTCCCTATACCTAAATGATTTTAGTTATGAACTTTATTGAGGGATAATCCCATCTAATCGACGGATAGTTGTATATTTGAGTTTTATCACACACACTTTGACAAGATTCTAGAACACCACATAGTGTGAATTATTCTTGAACTTGATAGGATTGCGGGTCAATGAGGGAAAAATCATTTGGTCGGTAGATGATATTCAAAACTTGCACATTATTGTTTTTAGTATTTTTCATTTTTACTTTTTAATTTCATAATTATTTGTTATACTTTCTTGTATTGTGTGGATGTTTTGCTCGACGACTAGCAAAATTTCAAGTTTGGGGGTATTTGATAAGTGTAATTTACCTATCTATTTTCAAACCAAACTTGATAGTTTTAGAGTACATTTGTTACGTTTTAATTTGTTTTTACGTATTTTTATATAAATCATGTGTGTGGGATTAAAAGACGTGAAAACGGATCATAAACAATCAAATCGGATCAAGAACGGTAGAAGAACGGTGGGAAAACAAGCATAAAGGCAAAATTCATAAATACAGTCCACCGCCACGGTGATCAATATATAGAGAAGGCCAATATGTTGTTGAATACCCACCGCCGCAATGATTAGATTCACTGCCATGGTGGTGAAACAACAGGAAGGTCTCTGATCTCACCGCCAAGGCCATGAGCCAGCCGACATACTTACCGCCGCGGCAGTCACTCTACACACATATTAAATATTTATTTAGATATTTTGAGCCCCTATATCTTCTCCTCTCCTCTATTTCAGACAAGGGAGAGCTCATTAGAGACTCCTTAGGTTTAGGATATTTTGAGAGTATTTTGGGGAGTACTCAACCAAATCCGAAGGAGAAGAACACGTTGCGAAGTAGGAGAAGCAATCGTTGAATGGATTTAGTGGCAAATCTTCGGACTACGACTAAGTTCTTTTGTTTCTATCTTTATTTTCTTGACTTCGGTAGGTTGTTGAGCATGTTTAGCTCGTTTCTCATTGTATAAATGGTTATGGCCATGAGCTAAACGGATTTTGTCTAGGGATTAATATATTTTATGAAATCGTTGTTTCTTTGAGTTGTGTTTCGTTAATGGTTGTTCTTCGCTATTTCGATTATGTTTATCAATTTGTCATGATTATATGTTTGTTTAGATATAGTGAGAAATTAGGGTTTAACACTCGGGAGAGGTAACCCCGAATTTGAACTAGGGTAAACACAACCCGGGAAGGAGTTAGAAAGTGTGCAATCAATGACGTTGGAGAAAGACTCATGTGACCTAGTGTCGTTAAGACGTTGAGGGGGATTTCTTCGTTGATGCGAAGTCGCATATTCACTAGTCTTACACTCGGGAGAGGTGGCTAGTGAGTTCACGATACAAAGATTGTCGGATAGGTCAAACGCCGTTATTGTAAACTAAACGAGACTAAACATGTTTTTGTAAACAAAGTTAATCCCTAGGAAATCTTTTTCCTAAACATCTCAATATAATAATATTAGTATAAATTAGATTTAATTAACTTAGTATTAGTATTAATTAATTATAAACTCAATTTTTATCGCCTACATAAAGTTAAGTTATGATAATCGCAGTACTCGATGATAATCTCAACCAATCCTTGTGGATACGACAACCCCTACTCCTTCCCATCTATAGTAAAACTTGACCCGTTCACTTGAGGTGAAAGTGGCAACATAATATTCTGCCACCAGTGGGCATGTCGGCTAACTTCACTGCTCTGGCGATGGAATGACCGCTGCGGCGATGAAGATTCAGCAAACTCTTTGGACTTTCACCGCCGCAGCGGTGGCTTGACTGCTGTGGCGGTGAGATTTTTGCATTCCCAGCACTTTCACCATCGCGGCGATGGGTCTGCTGCTTTGAAATCATGCCTTTTTGCTCGTTTTCCCACCGGGCTCGCTCCGATATGATCGTTTAAGTACCGTTTTCGTCCGTTTTCATCCCGAACACCTGATTCATAACAAAATAAATAAAAAACATATTAAAATGCTATAAAAATACTCGAAAACTACCAAAATCGGTTTGGGAATGAATAGATAACTTACACGTATCAATGTATTGTATTGTTTATTTCCTTTACTTTATTTTGTATTATTTGGTGTGCACCTAGGGTTTATCACACTTATCGATTGCTATAAATATAATAATTAATTTAGGATAAAATTAATTATTTGATTTTTCAAGTGTAATTAATTTGGATTAAATTTTATTACTATCCAATTCACCCCCCTCTTGGGTAGCTCACTAGGCCAACAATTGTCATCAGAGATGGTTTTAGCTGATTAGGCTTAACATCCTAGCTAAATCGATCATGTGCTCACACCATGAATGATGTGTTTTGTGTTTCCTCTTTTGATAATGGTAAATTCGTATATGAAAATGTGATTTATGATTCTTTTGTTAGTGATAGAGATGATGATAATGAAAATTTTCATATTGTTATGAAAAAATTATTTTATTTCACACTACTTTTTGCTAAAGAGAGCTTGAGTTTGAAGAGAAAAATTGATTCTTTTGAAAATGGAGGAAAACGTGTCCGAAAATCTAAAGTGCATTTAGATGATTATTGTGGTACAAAAGAATTTTCGGATGTTGTTTCTGAAATTAATAAATTGCTCTCTAAAGTGGATTCTCTTGAAAATGAAAACAGAGTTTTAAAAAATAATTTTGATATAATTTCCAGGCAAATGTCAAATCTTGTTTCTAAAATCGATTTACTTAAGAAAATTTTTGAAAAATCAAAATTCAACTTTAAGACTGTTTCAAGATATTTTTAGAATGATTTTTCTAGGCAAAGTGGATATGCTTCATCATCTTATCCTTCATCACAAGCCAGTGATAATTATGTAGCTATTGTTAGAAATGATTCTTATTTTACATCTCGTGCTTTCTATGATAAATTGGATTGAGATGTTATTATTGTAATAGGGTTGGGTATTTTAATGTATCATGTCTATTTCGGAATCTTAAGTTTATGTTTAACAAGGACGGATCCAAAATAAAATGGATACCGAAGAGAACTATTGAAATGTCTTGTGTAGAATTACATAATGTCGAAAGTGGACCTAAAGGAGCAAACAAAGAAGTTATATCAAAACTAAAACAGGAAGTCACCAAAGATCCACAAGTGACGCGTGCAAAGCGAAAAGATGCACCAAAGACAGAATGTGAAATTACGAAGAAACCACAAGCAAAATGTGCAATTAGAAAAGGATTGTAAAAACCAAGATGGGATATCACCAGGAAACCACAAGTGACACTAACAAATAGAAGTATCAGTGAATCAAATAGAAAAAATTAAAGGCTGAGAGGATACGGACAAGTCAAGAAGAATGATGCACCCAAATCAATCATGAGTACAAATGAGGTAAAAAGTAAAGTCGCCCCTAAAGATATAAAAGGTACTCCTAATCCCTCGTGGTTTAAATTTATTAAATTTGTTAAAAAGAGAAATTCCCAACTTGCCAAATAAGTAAATTGTTAATGGTTTCTAAAACTTATTTTAAATGATGCGTTCACTTGTTGTCTTAGAAACATTATATGGTGATTATGAAAATCACATTTAGTTAAAATGTATTTACATGTTTTTATAATGTATTTATGTCGAGTAGTAATCATGTGTTTGATTTTGAAACATGTTACGTGATTTAGAAAATGAGTTACGTGAAAGCTAATATTTTATGCATCTTGAAATGATATCTTGATTTATTAATGCCTAATATCATGATATTTTAAAGGTTTTCAAATGATTATTGTTGAAAAAATGAGCTAAAATTTTTATAAGATAAATATGCATTTATCCATGTTTAAAGTATGTATTATATTGATAGTTTCATAAATTATGATTGAGAAATGTTTCATGTCTTAGTGTATTAAAGATTACATATTTCTTGATTCTATCTATATGAAAGAAATTAATCGGTATCATGAATAAAACATGTTGAATAATTAAGATTATATAATTTTATGTTATATTGTTGAAATATTTTGATTGCCTTAGGATTATTCTCCTATGCATGAATTTGCCTGTTTGCAATTATTTAGGGGGATAAGTTTTTTTAAGTGGGGCATTAATGTGTTATGTTTAAATTGAAAAAGATGACATTGAAAATTTTGATACTTTCGATTAATTTGTTTTACTCACTAAATCTCTAGTGGAAAATTAAAGTTCATGACATTTGCCTAAAGTAGTGATGTTTTTGGTTCCCCTTCCCCATTTTTTTGATATGATAAAGGGGAAGAATTTGTTGATGTTTTATTGAATATCTTAAGGGGGAGCTTGAATTATTTTGATAAATATCTTAAGGGGAAGTTTATTATAGTTTGACATTTGGGCTTTATTGAATATCTTATGATTATCTTTATTACTATAGTTTAATGAGTTATAAAACACGTCCTCGGATTTAGGGGGGTGTGGTTACATATTGTTTTGAAGAAAACATCAAAGTTAATAGTCATTATAAAAAATGGGGAGATTGTTGATTCTAAAATTTTGATGGACAATTAAATGTTGATGTTTTTTGTGGAACTAACGAATTTATTGAGTGTTTCAGTTTATAAGTTCCAGTGAAGATATTATCATGAAGAAAATGAATGCTGGGCGAGGAAATTTGGCTTGGGCTACGTCCTAAATTGGGCGGTCGACCGATGCGTGTTGGTTGGTCAACCGATGGCTAGTTTCAAGTTTTGTGGAATTTTGGGATTTATTAAAAAATTATCCGTTAACTAGCCGTTATTTGTTTACTTGATTGAGAGATCTTAGGGATATGAATATATTTAAGATATGATACTTCTAGTTGAATATCCCTATAGATATGGTTCAAGTATTGTTGATATCTCTCAATTTGGTACATGTAATTCTTTCTATTTTATCTAATTGAGTTTGAGAAAATGTTTGAAGAATTTAATTGAATATTCTAAAAGATATTATTAGGTGAATTATACCAAGATTAAGTCATAATGATATATGGGTCTATAAGTGTTTTTTTGATACTTATTATTTGAAAACTAGTCATTGGAAGACTTGTTTTAATTCCTTATATATAGATCTGCGGATTTCACATAACAAGATGACAATACACACAATATCAAGAACTATTTAGTTCCTAAGCTTTTCTAAGAGTCATAATTCTGATATTATTTTGAGAGATCAATTGTGAGATCGATTATTGAGATATTCTTGAGTTAAAGCGCTATTTGAGTTAACGTCACCAATCTAAGCTGTTTTGCGATACTACGTGCAATCTATTAGGTGTTTTCCTAGTGAGATAGTTCCAAGCTTATTCTTTTATTGAGTATTTTTTTTATTATTATTTTTATTATTATTATTATTAGTAGTAGTAGTAGTAGTAGTAGTAGTAGTAGTAGTAGTAGTATTTTCTTAGTGAATTGATCTTTTTGAGAAATCGTTTTTAAACTTTAAAAGTATAAAAATCTTTTAAAAATGATTTTTGTGTTAATCTGATTACGTGCTTAATTGTGCTACTCGCATTCTTTATTATAATAAGATTTTATTTTCTCACTTTATTTCTATCACTAGTATTGGGACATTAATTGAGTATTAATTAATCTGGGGTGGTAGAAGGTCTGAGTGAGAATTTTTTATCAATTATGTAATTGATGAGTTGTGTGCGTATTAGGTATTATTGAGAATATCTGATCAGGGATAACTTTGAGTTTTGATCTCTTCCTGTAAAGAGATTGAAGTTTGATCTTTGCCTAGAGTACAAAAAGGTTAGGTTACTGTTTTTCCTTGAAAAAAGATTAGGTGTGATTCTTTTTTATTATGATCAATTGTGAGTGAATTATAAAAGTTCCATCCTTACTTGGGAAAATGATACTTAGAGTGATTATGAGGTTTAATTCTTGAGCCTAAGGTATAAAAAGAATTAAATCGTGATTCTCCCTATAATAAAATTATGTTAATCTTTAACTTGTAAAAAGATAAGGTTATTCTTGAGCCTAGAAAAAAGAAGAGGTTATTCCTTTGCTTGGGAAAAAGAATTTGTAAATGTTGATTCTGAGGCTGTGAAAAGAATCATTTTTGTAAATGTTTGGTTTCTACCTATTTAATGGAATCTTAGTGATTAGTGGGTGTGAATCTCTATGGAATTCGGAGGAGTAGATTAACCAAGATTAACTTGGTGAACCAGGATATATCGGTGTGTACTGCATTGTTTATTTCATTTACTTTATTTTGTGTTGTTTGGTGTGCACCTAGAGTTTATCATACTTATCCACTACTATAAAGATAATAATTAATTTAGGATAAAATTAAGGGTTAATTAAACTTTACCCCCTATGGTTTGAAAATTACCACTTACCTCCCATGTGGTTAGATTTTCAAACCACTTACCCCCTGATATAGGGGGTAAGTGCAACAAATATCTGACCACAAGGGGGTAACTGACGATTTCCAAACCATAGGGGGTAAAGTGCAAATTGACCAAACCACAAGGGGGTAAAGTGCTATTAACCCTAAAATTAATTATTTGATTTTTTCAAGTGTTATTAATTTGGATTAAATTTTATTACTACCCAATTCACCCCCCCTCTTGGGTAGCTCACTGGGCCAACAATTTTCAACCCAAAATTATAAATACAAACTTAAAACAAAAAATTAGGGAGAGAGAGAGGAAGAGAAAATGCTTATTGTGGGTTTGGGCTCCAAATCTTCAATCTCAAGTGCTACAAATGGTGTTTTCTTCTTCAATCTTGCATCAAAACACCACAATCCGATGTTTTCTTGACCAAAATCATCGGTTGTTCTCTCCCAAAATCGCCTATTCTTCTTCTTCTTCTTCTTTCGTCCTTCCCTCCAAAATAAAGCCAAAATGGCCTTAAGGAGGGGAAAAAACAGAATGTTGGCGCTGCAGCGCGCGCGTTTTCGCACTACAGTACCGCTTCTAACTCATTAGGGTTCAGAGGATTCGCGCTGCAGCGCCAAATAACGCTGATTCGCGTTGCAACGTGGGTCTTCGAAAAATTGGACATAATTTTCTCATATAAACTCTGATTTCAAAATGATTTGGAAATATAAGACCGAGATCTACGCCTTTTATGTTTTGAGAGTTTTTAAAATAGGATTTCATCATGATAAAAATTAGCCTTGAAGTTACAACATTTGC
Organism: Eucommia ulmoides; assembly: GCA_016647705.1. Lineage (NCBI taxonomy): Eukaryota > Viridiplantae > Streptophyta > Magnoliopsida > Garryales > Eucommiaceae > Eucommia > Eucommia ulmoides. Next base: position 10,577,808 of record CM028326.1, read on the forward strand.
ACATATTTTTCTCCTTTTCTTCCATTTATTTGTAAACCTACAAAATAATATAAAAACACATTAAACTAACAAAGATGCTTGAAAACACACAAATATTTGAATTTAAAAGTACTTGATTTGTTGGTAAATAAATCATTCATCAATTACCCAATTTTAACCATTGAATCCTAGATTTTTGACAACGTAAATATTATTCCTTTATTAAAATATTTTTATATTATTTTTTAAGGGCATTTTCCAAAAAAATAAGATTACGGGTCAAAGCTCTATCCTAGGATTTTTTAACACCTTTTATTCTAGCAAAAATTCAATGTTTAGCTTTAAAAATATTACCAAAAAATTTGGTATTCCACTCTTGAAAAATAGAGGTGAAGTTTTTGAGTTTCAGATTAAGAAGTCAATCATCATCAACCCAGCTATTATAAGGTCTTTAAAACCTTCATGTGTCATCCAAATGGCCTCAAAATGAAATGGGCTAATCTGGGGGGAGAGGAAAAACCACAACAGTAAATAAGTAAGGGAGGATGATCAGAATACATAAGTGGTTGGGTTTCAACCCCCGAGTTCGGAAAGATTGCATTCCATTTCTCATTGGCAATCGTTTTGTCCATCATTTTACTAATTATAGTATCGCTCCTCACCGTAACTATCCATGTTATTTTAGGCTCACTAGAGCCCAAATCCATGAGATCACATTTATCCAGGTTCCGGTTGAATTTAGCAATTTGGGAAATATCAGTTTAGGGGCACGAACTCGTCTTCTCACTTTGGGAGGTAATTTCGTTGAAGTCATTGGTCGCCATCCATGGAGACGAGTTATGTTGATACATTTCATACATGTCATTCCAAAGCTCTTCCCTCAATTTTGGGTTAGGACTGGCATACACCACAGAGAGAAAGCAGTCTTCATAGTTAGTGCGGCTAACAATTGCATGAATAACTTGAGGCTTAATGGAAATAGTACGTATTTGGAGTATGTCACGCATCTAGAGAATCCAGATACCGCTAATTCTTCCATGAGGGTCAACATGAGAAGAAACAACAAAACCAAGATTATTAAAAAAGGAACTCATCGACGATAACTCCACTTTGGTTTCTAGAAGGATAAAAATATCAAGTCTATAGGTAAGACTTAAATCTTTAAACATAGTTCTAAAGATTGGATTGTCGACACCTATATACTTCCAAGATATAATTTTGATTGATATAAGGGCTGATAGGTTTGGGAGAAAATCATTCTCATGAACTCCTAAGAAAAGCTTGCATTTCCTCGAATTTCATTCCCACGATTTGGTCAGTTCCATGAACACCTCCATAAAGGGAGTTTGGATTTTCCCCATCTCTCTATAACCTTAATCACCAACCTGATGTCCCTTACCACCCTCAAATTCTATGGATATGAGAATCAAGGGAGGATCACGGAAATAGTTTTGTCAGAATTAGTCGTTTCAAAACTTAAGCGGAATCCCACAAAAAGATTTACCGTGGGAAAAGATTTTCTAAAACCAATCGTTTCTAAATTCCACTCTAGTTGGGGAATGGAAACAAGGCCACAGAAAACTCTCCCACGATTTATCGAATCATTGGATTCATCTTATGGTTCGTAAGGATTAATTCCCACAAACTAAGATTTTACTTTTTTTTCTTTTATTTTTTATTTTTTATTTTTTAGGGTTTTATGATAACAAAAAAAAAAAAAAAATACAAAAAATAAATAAATAATGAAAACATCATTGACCGAACACTCGAGGATTAAGTTTAAGTACGAGAAACCTATCCAGGCATTTTCATCAGATCATTTAAGTACGAGAAAATAAAATAAAATAAAATGCATAAAAATTAATATATTTTTTATTTTTTAGGTTTTTTTTTATAACAAGGATAAAAATAAAATAAAATGCATAAAAAATAAATGATGAAAACATTCTTCACTTAACGTTTGGGGATTAAATTTAAGTACGAGAAATCCATCCAATCGTTTTCGTCTGATCATCGAATGACTTATTTTTTTTTAGTTTTTCCTTTTATGAATTGCGACAAATAAAAGAAGGCAAAAATAAAATAAAAAACATTGAGATATAGGTGTCATCGTCTAAACGCTCAAAGGTTCAGATTTAAGAATGGAGAACCTCATTCCGGGATTTTCATTGAGTCATCGGACAGTTAAAAGAAATAAACTTGAAGGAATTTAAATTGAGAGAAAAGAAATAAGCTAAAAATTAGAGATAAATGAAAAACATATATGTTCTTGGCCAAGAATCTCGATACTTGGGTTTCTCTTTTGCAGACGGCTTCTTGAAAGGGCTTGAGAGTTACTCTTCTAGGGATAACTCCTCTCAATTTTTGAATGGATAAACTAGGAGTAAGAGGACCCTATTTCTAGGAAAGGATGGGGCATGAAAAACATGGGAAAACCCTAAAAACTAGGTCTAGCCGCCGTCTCTGCGGCCTTTCAACAATTGGAGACTATTTTTTTTTCTTAAGAGAAACTGGCCCTTAAAGGGCCGGTTTCTCCAAATAAGGGCCCCATCATGGGAGCCCCTCCCCCCCACCCCATCCCCATCCCCATCCCCATCCCCATCCCCTATATAAACATACGTAATAAAAATAATATATATATACAATTTTTTTTATACTATTTTGTGGGACATTATTTTAATTTTTTTAAAAAAAATATTTGATGTCAAATGGGTAGTATATTTTTAAAATGGGCAGTATATTTTTAATATTTTTAGATAATTAATGGTGGTATATTGGTATTTTAAAAAAACTAATTTTTTTGTGTGCATAAATTACGTTCGAATACAAAAAACGGACTAGTGAATAATTTTTAAATAATCGTCAAAGTTGGTCCGATGAGTTGTTTCGATGACGATACAGTTTTTTTTTTTTTTTTTTGCAAGTTTGAGTTAGCAGAAGATAGTTTACCCGTAACAGAAATGAACCCAATTTTTTTGTACATCAACTGTATCCATAACACTACATAATGTAACTGACAAAACAAAAAATGGACTAGTGAATAATTTTTAAATAATCGTCAAAGTTGATCAAATGAAATGTTTTGATGACGACGTAATTTTTTTGGTAATTTAGAGTTAACAAAAGATGGTCTATCCGTAATAGAAATTAAACCAATTTTTTTTTTTTTTTGTATACAAACTATGTTCATAACACTATATAATAAAACTGAAAACACTAAAAATGGACAAGTGAATAATTTTTAAATAATCGCCAAAGTTAGTCAGATAAGTTATTTTTTGCGAAACTTTAAATTAGTAAAATATGGCATATCCGTAACAGAAATGAACATAATTTTTTTTGTATACAAACTATATTCATAATACTATGTAATAAAACTGAGAATACTAAAAATGGATTAGTGAATAATTTTTAAATAATCGATGAAGATTACAAATTTAGGCACCCAACACTTCAAATCCAAAATTAAAGGTGAAAACGGACGTTATTTGAAAAAATACTCGACCAAACTGCCTACAACGTTTGTCACGTCTAGATCTCGAAACAATACCCAAAATAAAAAAAAAATAAAAAAATAAAAAAAAAAAAATCATCCCAAACAGACCACCGAGCGCAAAGTTATGCTCATCCAAACTTTTTTTACTTTCTTACATGTAGTTTTCTCTTCTCTTGGCATCTTACTCTCTTTTAAAATTATATTTATTTGGTAAATAACTCAAGAAAAAAAAATAGTTATTATTCATAAAATAAATAATAAATAAAATGGAAAAAAATTAAAAAAAAAAAAATGACTCCGACCCTCACAGGGTTGGAGTCTTTTTAACTCCATACCCTCCCCTCGCCCCCCCATCCCCATCCTCATCCTCATCCTCATCCCTTTATTTATAATTTTAAAGTTTATTTAATATTTTAAAAATACAAATTATATGTTCAAATTAGCTAGTTAAAAAAAATTAATGAATGAAAGAAAAAAATTATAATTTTGTATAAATTAATATATATATATATACACAAAATTGTTTAAAAATTATTTATAAAATATATAATGAAAACATAAATTATTTTCAAAATAAATAAAATAGATTAGAAAAAATAAAATAAATCTAGCCCTACACACACATATATAACGAGTTTAATTTGTCACAGTTTATGAAACACAGTTGATGTACAAAAAAATGGGGTTCATTTCTGTTACGGATATGCCATCTTCTGTTAACTCAAAGTTGCCCAAAAAACTGTAACAACTCATTGGATCAACTTTGATGATTCTATGAAAATTATTCACTAGTCCGTTTTTAGTATTGTAGACTGCATTATATAGTGTTTCAAACGTAATTTATGCACAAAAAAAATAATAATAATAATTGGTTTATTTAAAATACCGATATACTACCGTTAATTACCTAAAAGTTGCCAAAAACATTAAAAATATATTGCCCATTTTACATCAAATATTTAAAAAAAAAAAAATTAAAATAGTGTCCCACAAAATAGTATAAAAAAAATTGTGTATATATTATTTTTATTACATATGTATATATATTATTTGATATATGTATAATACATACATACATACATACATATATATATATATATATATATATATATATATATATATATATATATATATATATATTGATTTCTCGAAATTAGTTTTTTCAAAACTTAAGCGGAATCCTACGAAAAGATTTACCAAGGGAGGAGATTCCCTAAAACCAATCGTTTCTAAATTCCACTCTAGTTGGGGAATGGAAACAAGGCCGCGTAAAACTCTCTCACGATTTATCGAATCGTTGGATTCATCTTATGGTTCATAAAGATTAATTCCCACAAACTAAGATTTTACTAATTTTTTTGGATTTTTATATTTTTTATTTTTTAGGGTTTTATGATAACAAAAATAAAAATACAATAAATAAATAAATAATGAAAACATCATTCACTGAACACTTGGGGATTAAGTTTAAGCACGAGAAACCTATCTAGACATTTTTATTGGATTATCAGATGACTTATATTTTTTATTTTTTAGGTTTTTTGATTACAAGGATAAAAATAAAATAAAATACAGAAAAATAAATAATAAAAACATCATTTACCTAACGCTCAGGGATTAAATTTAAGTATGAGAAATCCATCCTGACGTTTTCGTCTGATCATCGGACGACTAACTTTTTTTCTAGTTTTTTCTATTATGAATTGTGACAAATAAAATAATGCAAAAATAAAATATAAAAATAGCGAGATGTGGGTGACCTCGTCTAAATGCTCAAAGGTTCAGATTTGAGAATGAGAAATCTCATCCCGGCATTTTCATCGAGTCATCGGACAATTAAAAGAAATAAAACTTGCAGGAATTTAAATTGCGAGAAAAGAAATAAGCTGAAAAAAATTAAAGATGAAAGGAAAATATACATATTCTAGGCCAAATCGCATTTATAAACTTGTCCAACGTCGTACCGATACTAAATAATCTTATCTCTTTAGGAGGCATATTATAGGATATAAATCAATTTTGTTCTTGTATAATATTACCACCCCAATGTAACACAACGTTCGTCATGATTAAGCTTCAAAAATAAAACAACTTTAATTAATAAAAGAAGCTAAATAAATTTAGTAATTTTATAAATATCTAACAAAGATTACTAAATTTAACATATTAACTTTTTGAGTCTAAAGAATATAAATAATTTTATTTATTTTAAATAAAATTTTAATTTTTTAAAATCAATTTCTCTAGCCCTACCAGGTCTGGATATGTCAGTGTTAATTTCATTTTATTTTTTTCTTCTCCCAATAATTTTTTTAATTTGTTTTTTACAATTTTCTTATTCTAAATAATAACTCACAAACCAAATTTTTTAACCTATTTTAAATAATGTTTTCCAATGAAATTGAATATATTTGACTAAGTTTAGTAATTTAATATATATTTTTACAAAGATTACTACTATAGTAATTGAATTTTTGTAAGTCTACCTAATATAAATAAATTTATAAGAAGATGAATAGTTATTTAACAATTATTAACATCTTATAGTTATTATTTATAAGAAATTTTTTAATTATGTTGTCTAGAAACAAAAAAAAATATCTCAAACACGATAATAATCGAATTTAGTCGTGGTAGGGCCGGATTTAGTTAGGATTTTTTTTTTTGATAAAAATTGTTTAATATATTTAAATTTCAAATGTAAGAAAAATTATAATTTTTATAAAATATTTTATTAATTTTTTTTTTTTATAAATTTGTATAAATTATGATTTATACAATTATAAATTTTTATAACTTTTTATATTTTGTATAAGTAATAAACAACAGACTAGTGAAAAAAGTAGATAAATGTGTGTTCGCAATTAGCATTATAGAGTTAGACATTAAAACATCAATAATTGTTTTAATTTTTTTATTTATTACATATAAATAATAATGAATAAAGAGAATCTGGCCCTCACATATTATTACATATAATATGTTTTGAAAATATGCTACTTATATTAAAATTATTAATTTTAACTTTTTAAAAATAAATAACTTCTAAATAACTTTTAAATATTATTTTAATAAAATTTATTAATTTCGGATTTATATATCCGGATTCTCTATTATTTTTATTTTTTATTATTATAGTAAATAATAATTGTTTTTATTTTTATTTTATTTACTAATAGCAAAGAGAATCCGGCCCTCATATGGCCGGATTTAAAAAAGATAAAATAGAATTCGACCTTGTGAGGGCCGGATAATAATTGTTTTTATTTTTATTTTATTTATTAATAACAAAGAGAATTGTTTTTATTCTCTTTGTTATTTATTAATAACAAAGAGAATTGTTTTTATTTTATAACAAAGAGAATTGTTTTAATTTTTATTTTATTTATACAAAGAGAATCTGACCCTTTTATATGGCCGAATTTTATCTTATTTATTTCTAATTTTGTTTTTCTCTTTTTTCTTTTATACATTTTGTCATTCTCAAATTTTTTAAAAGATGTTGATTTTTAGTTTGTTTTTTTTTTTTAAATTATATTATTTTATTAAAGATATATATATTTTTTTAAATTATTTAAAAATTTGTAAAAAAAACAGAAAAGAAAAATTTCAAAAACTAAAGTTGATTCCGGCCATAATAGGGCCGGAATCAAATTATTTTATATATTAAAAAAGAGAATCCCACCCTGTGCGGGCCGGATTCTCCATTGTTTTTATTTTTATTTTTATTATGGTCTATAAATAATAATTATTTTTATTTGTATTTCATTTATTATAATTTGTACATTTTAAAGTATTTTGTATTTTTTATTTCTATTTTTTTTTCTCTTTTTTAGTTTTATACATTTTGTCCTTCCTAATTGTTTTAAAAGATATCGATTTTTAGTTTTTTTTTTTAATTTTTATTTTTTTTAAATTATTTTATTTTATTAAAGATTTAATTTTTCGTTAAATTATTTAAAAAAGGTAAAAAAATATATAAAAAAAAAAAGAGAAAAGCAAAAAATTAAAAAAACTAAATTTAATTCCGGCCCTAACAGGGCTGGAATCAAATTATTTTATATATATTTAAAAAAAAAATCCAGCCTTGTGAGGGACAAGGCCGAATTCTCTCCTTTTATTTTTAAATTTAATTATATATTTTTTTTATAATTTTACTCTAACCCACTAAAATTACTTAATAAACAATTGTAATATAAATTGTTCAGTTAAATAACATATAATATTAAATTACTAATTTAACTTTTTTAAACAACTTTTCCCAATAAAGTTTATTAATAATAATTTTTATTAAGATTAATAATTTAATATATATTTTTATTATTAAAAAAATAGTACAACTTTTTTTTTGGATAAATGACATTTTATACTAAAATTATTTTTATTATTTTGTTTCGTTACTAAGATTAATATAAAAACATAACTATATTAACTATAAAATAATATTTACGCAAAATCTAACTTAAAAACATATATTAACATTTAAAAAAATTACCAACAAATAATGTTATAAATATAAAAACATAATTACACAAATTTTAATATGAAAATATATATTAACATCTAAAAAATTTAACTAAAATAATATATTATTACTAACCTCAAATAATAGATGAAATTGAAACTCCAAAATATCGGTGATAGTAGAATAAGAAGGTCAAATTATAGATTAAGCTTCAAACTCAAAATAGTGTCTAGTGAAATTAGGCCTGTGCAAATAATGCGATAGCCCGACCTGCCTAACAAACTGACACTACAAGAAAAATGAGATTCTGTTACGAATTTTTTGGCGACGACACAAATTTCATCGCTAAATGTGTTTTTTGGCTACAAAATTAACAGTCGTAGCCAAATATAACCACCTTTGGCGACAAAATTCAATTTTGTAGGCATAGATGGTTAATAGGCGATGAAATTTTAGAATTCGTCGCTATTGGTCTGATAAAATCTTGACGCGAAAAAAAAAATTGGAAAAATTATTCCCGCTAACGTATTAGCGACGGAAACATTTCGTCGCCAATTTAGCAGGAGATAATTTTTTATTTGGCGACGAACCCCTTTCATCGCCAAATGTCATTCCTGATTTTGATGCCAAACTGAAAATTAATATAATTATCCCGCTAGTGTATGGGCGACAAAATAAGTTTGTCGCCAATGTGGCCACCTATATTTAATATTTGGCGATGAACCGGTTTCGTCGCGGATTGTTTTTCTCCCACTCACACTCTTACTCTTAAAACGACGTAGTTTTGAGCAAATATTGTAGCCAAAATTTAACCTAATTTTTTTTTATTCCTCTACAGCTAGCACCCACCTCTCTTATCCATCAAACAATCTCACTCTCACTCTCTGCATTGTCTCTTCACGAAGACGAAGGGCGACGATTCGATTCGACGATTCTCTCATTATTCTCTCTTCACGAAACCCTTCTCTCTTCACCCATCAAGCGGACGACGAAGACGAAGAAATCGAAGTGGCGAGCAAGAAATCAATCGAAACGAAGATGAGAAGAAAGATGCCGCCCAAGTAGGGCTGGCAAAACAGGTAACAGGTCGTGTAACAGGTCATTACACGATAACACGAAACACGATAAGACCCAAACACGAACACGACACGATAAACTTATCGTGTCAGACTACCCAAACACGAACACGACACGAAAATTATCGTGTCGATACGACACGACACGATGACACGAAACCCATTAGGTAAACACGGCACGATAAGACCTAATAGGTTTCTATTATACATTAATCTACCCATTACACATTAACCCATTACACGTTAACGACCTGTTAACCTGTTAATGACCTGTTAACTTGTTAATTTAAAACCATCTTAACAAATTATTATATATATTAAGTACTAATTTGTAATATTTGATAATTTGGGGGGTGTAAAAATAATTTATTAAATTAACGGGTAACCTATTGGGTCACAGGTTATCGTGTAACCTGAATACACGAAATTCTTATCGTGTCTTATCGTGTAATCTATTGGGTTATCAGGTTAACTTAATAACCTGCACTATTTCTTATCAGGTTATCGGGTCTGACACGATAACGACCCGATACCTGATAAGCAAAACCTAGACCTGCTAATTTCGTGTCGGTCTCGTGTCGTGTCATCGTGTAAATACCTATTTTGCCAGCCCTACGCCCAAGGTTCACTGCTCTGAAACGCTCTCGATCTATCGTGGCCTCCATCGATCGCTGTCTCTTCAACCGCTTGCTCGCGGCCAAGTAAGTCTAGAGCTGGAGGAACCCTAATCACGATACCGGACATCGTCTACGTCGATTTCTTTGTTTCCGTCTCTGCAATCAGGTAATCATAGGTTTTGGAATTTGGAAACCATAGCTTCTATTATTTTATATTTATTTTTTCTTTGTATAATTTGTGCTTTAGAGTTTTGTTGATGAGAAAACTGACAATCAAAATGGAAGGCATATATTGTCGTAGTGATGGGAAACGTAGATTGAGTTTTGTCTTTCACTCTTTCTCATATAAAACATGATTTTAAGCGTTTTGATTGTGGATTAGTTAATCTTATTTGCCACCTGGTCTTCCTGAAATTGTTTTGCTAAGTTCATCTATGAAACTTGCACACTATATGGACAAGTTTGATAACAGGAACTAAAATTCTTCCTTTTTATTTTTTTTCCCATTTTTATAAAAAAAAAAAAATTCTGCTGGATGAGTATCGTCAGAAGTATGGCCTAGTTTCTGCAACATTATGTTTCTCGGATGAACAAAAGAAAGAGGTGCGCTTTCAATTTATTTGCTTTATCCCATTCGACTAGTTAATCTTTACATTTTTCCCAAAAAAAAGGAATTGTATGTTATTTTTTATACTGTACGACAAAGAGGAACTGTAATTTCCATTCTTTTTCTTCAGGCCAGTCTGCTGTTCAAGAAACTGTGCCTGATATTGGATGCTCTTTCTCATTTCGACTTCACTCCAAAGCCGGTAATAGAAGATATGTTTATACAAAAAAAATGTTCCTGCTCTCACAAATGAAGAGTTAAGAAATTTGTGTTCTTATTCTTGTTCTCATTCTAATTTATTTATTTTCTGATTTTTGGGTTTGATTAAATAAATCTATTTTTCTTGTGAGTAGGTTGCACCATTGGCAGTATCAGATGCGGCTATGTTGGCTCCTAAAGAAGTGTTTTCGGGCAAATGGGATATAACATAAGAAACAGAATTAACACAAGCCGAGAGGAAGAGTAGGAGAGCTAATAAGAAAAGGCCGAGAGGAAGAGTAGGAGAGCTAATAAGAAAAGGAAATTTAAAGGTAAGCCTTAGCCTTAGCCTTAGTGTTTCTATTACCAGATAACTTGGAACTGAAAATAGAAATCTGGGAATGGTTTTTGTGTTGTTCTTGGAAATTGTGTTAGCCTTAGCCTTAATGCTTTAAGTTCTATTTGTTACCAGAATGTTCCCAAAATCTCGTTGTTTCTGTTCTATTTCTGCAGTTTTATGCGCTCTTTCTGCCCCGGCTCTGTTTTCATTCGACCCAATCCCGATCTGCTTGTTAGCAATACAAACCTAGTTTTTGAGGTGAGCCGAGAGAGTATCTTACAGCCTCAGGATGTGTTATTTTCTCCCAATTTAGGGTTTATGGAACCATTACTAAATTGAAAATTGTCTATAGTGTTACCTTTTTGTTCCCCCTTTTTCCATGGTTAAATTATTAAAGCTTATGTCCACGTTATGTAGGATGGTTTTGATGTCTATCAACCTCCTAAATTTGCACCTATGCTTATTGAAGATAACCAGAAGATCTCTAAACTGGAGAAAAAAAATTGAGGAAGGACAAAGAGACCCTAAGAAAATCAAGGCAGAGTGCTTACATGAGAGAAATCATGGAATGATTTTCAGGGAAGAACTTGGACTACTGCTGCTGTTCATTTTTTTTTCCCGGTTTGTTTTATCTTATATTGGTTCTCTACTCCAAGATAACTTGGTCTACCAATAGAGTATACAAGTTATCTTCGGTTTATCATGCATGCGCATACCAGGATCTGAAATTTGGTAAGTAATTAAACTTCATTTCTCCTCATTTAATCTCTATTGTATTCTAATGAATCTTGTTTAAATTGTGGTAAGAAATTTATTATTCTCTTTTCCGAAATAAATTTTAAGGGTGATTATTGTAGGGATAATTTTTTTTTTTTTTTGTAATTACTCAATACATATCTATATTTATTAAATCTTCCTTATTAATAGTTGTAAAAGGGAATGGCAGTCAAGGAAAGGTCGCCAAGGTAAAAGCCTTATATATATATATTTATTAAATCTTCCTTAGTAATTCCAAATTTGAAGCCATGCTAAAAAATTCTTCTCGAAGGTTATTCATTGTCCCCATTATGTGTGTGTGTGTGTGTTTCATCAAGATTATAATCAATATCACGAACATTGGCCTCCCTCCTCTGTTGAACCTTCCTTCCATCGCCATCTCTCGTTCCCGCTGACTTAATTGGAAGAGCCTAACCCTGCACTAGGCTAGATGTCACAACTGACTTGTTGAGCTAAGAAACTTAGTGTGCAACAGCGTTTGGAAGGGAGATGCTTCCAATTTTAGTTTTAGTTCTATGTTTTTCTTTCCTTTTTTTGTTATGTTATGTAACTTATGTTCCCATTCTCAATTCAGTTTGATTGTTTGATGGCATCTGTTTAAATTATAAAGATCTCAGCTTTTTAGGACCAAGAGGCGAAGGTAAATGCAATTTCAGAGATTCTGAGGGTCCATGGCAATCTTATAGAAAGCTACAGGTTACGCCAGGTATTGTACACTGCTTATATTATTTAATCTTAGTGATACTCTAATATGTACTTGAGTGATTATTCATGGGGGATTTTTAAGATTTGATGTATTCAAATCATGATTATAAACTTTTAAAAGAAACTTCATTCCATCTTTAATTTAGTGAGAATTTTGATGTATTTGATCACATTTTATTATTAATTTCACCTCATCCTTAATTCAAGGGCGGGGTGCTGATTGTAGCAGCCCTTAAATCAAACAAAACAGGTTTTTTCACTACTGTTTTTTTTTTATATGCTGCTTTATTAAGCTGTTGTTTATGTTCTTTTTCCCATACTTAGAGACCAAAATGTTGAAAGCAAAAGATAAATGAATTTTTTGTTCCCGATTTCATTCTTATTCCTAGTTGTTTTAGAACATAAATACATTGGAAAGATAATGACAGTTTAAAACCCTTGGTAACACTATCAGATCCAATTCCTGATCAAAGTGAACTATCAATTTTGATAAAAGGGGAAAAGACCTTTTTGGTCCCTGAAAGATAGCGAAAGTGTTCAATTGGCCCCTAAGATTTGAAACTCGACACATTTGATCTCAACATTTCAAAATCGTTCCAAATTGGCCCCTGAAGCAGATTCCGTTAAGTCAACTGACGGTCAACGTTTCATTAAGGGTATTTTAGTCTTTTTATTCAAAGGGGTTAATTTTAAAAAGTTGAGAAATAAACCTTTTTGGTCCCTGAAAGATAGTGAAAGTGTTCAATTGGCCCCTAAGATTTGAAACTTGACACATTTGATCTCAACATTTCAAAATCGTTCCAAATTAGCCCCTGAAGCAGATTCCGTTAAGTCAACTGACGGTCAATGTTTCATTAAGGGTATTTTAGTCTTTTTATTCAAAGGGGTTAATTTTAAAAAGTTATCTAAACTTAAGGGGTCAAAATATTTTTTTTTTCTATTTCTTTTTATCATTCTTACTCAAATACTTTTAAATACTCTTCCTACCCCCATATTAATTATTTATTTTTCATTGAAACTCAAATCTCGGAACAAATTTGGAACACAAATAGGACCCTCCTATATTGAAACAAAAATCTGAGAACAAATTTTGAAACCGATGAATAAGACCCTCCCATATTCAAACAAACAAATTTTGTCATCGTCTTCTTCGTCGACAAATATAAATATTGTTAAATTTGAACGTGTAATTTCAACAATAAATTTATAGAAACGAAACGGAATTTATGGGAATAACAAATTTATGGGAGTAAAACAACGTATTTTTTTTGGAAATATTATTTGATTTTTTTTTTTCATTAAAAGGGGAATTAAAAACCCCAAGAAATACAAAAAGAATGACATATTCAACCAAACCAAATACAAACATCTATGAAAGAGGAAATAAAAGTAAAACTAAGGGATAATTTCATTATATTCTAAGAATTTTGTGCTAAAAATAAGGGAGTACAACATAATCATATTATTAATTTTTTGGAACAATTTTAAAATGTTGAGATCAAATGTGTCGAGTTTCAAATCTTAGAGGCCAATTGAACACTTTCGCTATCTTTTAAGGACCAAAAAGGTCTTTTTCCCTAATAAGAATGAAATAACGCATATACCCTTGGCCAAATGTCATGTGCTTGTCACGTGACTTTTTCCATCCAATTCCCCCAAATTTTACTAACGGAACTCGACCCAAGGGCCAATTTGGAACAATTTTAAAATGTTGAGATCAAATGTGTCGAGTTTCAAATCTTAGGGGCCAATTGAACACTTTCGCTATCTTTCAGGGACCAAAAAGGTCTTTTCCCCTTGATAAAAAGGTTGAACTCAATTCCAAATCTTGTGAGTCTAAAATTAAAATTGAACAACCCAATCATTCAATGAAAAGGTTTGCCTCTAATCATATGTAGACCAACATTTGAACAACCCATACATATACATATGTGTGTGTGTGTAACTTTCTCTAAGTCGGCAACATTTGAAAGGCGATAGCTATTGTCACCCTGAATGATCATTTACTTACAAAACATAAGAGTACTCATTTTGCTAAATGTTGATGTCCATGCTGATGGTTATCAATTGACCTTTGTGTTTTTGAAGTATCTTTACCAACATAGTTTTTGTTCTTGTTAGAGATAGGAAGTTCCCTTCTTTTTCACTTTTTATTTGGCATGTATTAATATATCTAATTGGCCTTTCGGTGCAGGATTTTGATTATTCTGCAGTTGGTCTTGATACAGGTTCTTTTTCTCATACTATTAAGACTTTCCATTTTTCTCTTCTTAATTTGAACGAGTTATGCAAAATTGTGCTTCGTGGTTGCATTAATTCTTCTTGTTATGCATAATTATGCTTTGTTCTTGATTTAATTTTTTAGATACCTTTAGGTTTAGCTTATTGGTTTAATTTGATAGAAATATGAATCCTAATGGAAGAGTGTAGGGGTTTTGGTGCTTAATTACATTGATTTGAAAGTAACTGTTTAGAACTTGTAGGTGAATATGGTGGCTCGTTTAGAACATACCAAAGAAAATGAGAACCCAGAGACAAAGGATAACATATGAGATGACATTCTTGGGAGAACATCCGATTACATCAGGGGACTTGGTTTTGGACCAAGGCGAATTTCATCAAATGAAATTTCATCCACACACGGAACATCGAAAGAGGTTGAGCAGAGATATTAGGGAACATCTGGTTATTTTATAATGATGTTTTGTTAGACATATTTTGTTTTTGTCATATTAGTGTTTAAGGATATTGGTAGAGTTAGTATATTGATATATTTTATTTTTAATGCAGTCGTATGATTTTGTTTACCTTTTATGATTGGTTGTGATATTTTATGATTGGTTGTGGTATTAGTTAGAAATTTAAAATTGAAAAATAATTTTATTCTTTTAGCCGTGAAATAAAAAAATTATCGTTGAAATAAATTCAACTATTGGCTACAAATTGACATCGTAGTTGATGCATTTCACGCAAAAATAAATTATTAAATAAATAAAACTTTTGGCGATGAACATTTTTTTCGTAATTTACAACCATATTTTGGCGACAAAATATGTTTGTAGCCAAAATGTTTTCTCGCCATTCCCAACTACGTTTTGGCGATGAAAAATGTTCGGCGCCAAAATTTTTTTCCCGCCATTTTCAACTACTTTTTGGCTACGGAATGTAATTATTTAGCTACAAATTTGGCTATGAAATAATCCGTCACGAAAAAGTAATCTTGCGCGACAAAAGTATAATTCGTCGCCAAATATTTTTTGCTATGGAGCATAGGCGACGAAACTGGTTACGAAGGTATTTAATTGCTAAATCACTTTCGCTACGAAAATAATGCTTTGGCTACCAAAACAAAATTGTAGCTAAAGGTCATTTTTCTTGTAATGCGACCGGTCCTGGCCCGAAATCTTTAGGCCTAGTCATCTTTTTGTTCAGATCGGGTAACACCCGATCCGAACAATGCCCTTTTACGGTCGGCTGTCAGTTTCTTTTCCCTTACCCACATTACACCCGACCCGCCCGTCATCCCACTATAAATAGTCTTTACTTCATGTATTAGGGTTTCATGTTTTCATCATAACCAGAACGGCAGAACTTGATCTGATTTGCTCCTCTTTCTCCAGATGAAAGGTCGCTTCTTCAATCTTCATTAATCCTCTCGTTCATTCATTCTCCACATCTCAAAAAGTTCAAATTTCTTCGGCTATTCTCCAGATCGACTAGCATCAACGGATCGACTTCGGCTATTCTCGAAAAGTTCAAATCTCTTCGGCTATTCTCTAGATCGACTTCGGCTGTAAACGTGTGATGATGAGAGACGGCAACGGCGACTAGCACTGACAGATTGACGGTGAGTTTCAATAGTGTCTTCTTATCTTTTGTTTGATGTTTACTTATTTACTTATTTGGAGTTTTAATTTCTGGTTGATTTCATCTTGAACACATTAATATCGATTAACATCAATGGAGTCATGTGATGATTTAAACTCAAAGTTCATATGATACTCTGTTTCTTCTTTTGTTTTGATTCATCTTCTTCTTTATTTATCTTCTTCTTCTCTAGTTCTCTGCACCTGCAATGTTCAGTGTTTCACATATTTGATTTTCCACTCTACCGACCGTACCCGACCATAATCCGACAAACCCGCCCATGATCGGTTTCCAGCACACCGTTGGTCGAAATCGGGCTTGAATTTCTTCACCCGACATTGTTTGGGTCGGGTGGCAGGTTAGGACTATATTGGCGGGTTAGGACCCATGCACACCCCTAAGTGAAATCAAGTAACGAACAAAATAAGAAAAATGACTAAAATTCTAAGTAATATAAATTGTTAATTTAAATGAAATTACTAATTTAACTTTTTTAAACAACTTTTCCCAATAAAATTTATTAATAATATTTTTTATTATGAACCCAAAAATTTAATATATATATTTATTATTAATAAAATAATACAACTTTTTTTGGTTAAATGACATTTTATACTAAAGTTACTTTTATTTTTTTGTCTAAATCTAAATGATTAACATAAAAACATAACTATATTAACTATAAAATAATACTTACGCAAAATCTAACCTAAAAACATATATTAACATTTAAAAAACTTACCAACAAATAATGTTATAAACATAAAAACATAATTACACAAATTTTAACATGAAAACATATATTAACATCTAAAAAATTTAACTAAAATAATGTATTATTGCTAACCTAAAATAATAGATGAAACTAAAACTCCAAAATACCGGTGATAGTAGAATGAGAAGGTCAAATAATAGATGAAGTTCCAAACTCCAAAATAATGTCTAGTGAACTCAAGTAATAAACAAAATAAGAGAATGAGTAAAACTCAAGTAATAACAGAATGAGTGTACTAAAAGGAAGGTATTTGGGTATTTATAGAAGAAAGTAATGATCTACCGTTTTAAAATAAATATACAAACTTGATGGTTATCATTCAAATGCAATTAAAGATTCTGATTTTTAGTTAAATATCAAATCATTTCTTTTTGCAGTGAGAATACTCATCAAAATCTTATCTTCGATAGTACAATTATTCAGTCAAAAATCAATGCTTTTTGCAGTGAGAATTTGAACTCAATTGGTTTTTATTTTTATTTTTTCTTTATAATATAATAACTTAAATAACATATTAATATATATTTTTAGTAAAAAAAATCTATTCTTTTTGTAGTGAAAATAGATTGGGATTGTTTTTTTTTTTTTCTTCTTTATATGTCCGATTGTCAATTGTTTTTATTTTTTATTTCTTTATTTATAATTTGTCGATTACATATACATATATATAAATAAAAGATGATCAGATGAGATACGACCATTATCAGATACTATAATGTTTAAGTAATCTTTAAAGTTGGTAACACTACATAATAAAATTTAAAAAATAAAAAATGAACAAGTGAATGATTTTTACAAAATCGTCAAAATTGGCTAGATGAATTGTTTCGATAACGGTGTAATTTATTTGCATTTCTTTCGAAGAGGTTTGTTTTTTGTTTTTTCTTCTTCCCCATTCAAATCCAACATCATTTGTAGGTCACTTTTTGATAGTCCAGAAATTACAATCAGAGGTAAGTCGATGCAGGTTGTCAACCTCATCAATAATCGAATGGACGCTCAACGTCAGACTTGGAATTATCGAGATCTAAGAACTCTGATGCAATTCTTCACAGTCAAGTATCGAGATCTTAGGACTCTACACTCGTTGACGCCATCATTTCTGGAAGATTTTCCAAGTTCCGGCTGCTTCAACATTTTTCGATCTGGATCTGTTTCCCTTACTATTATTCAGGGAAAGACATGGGCGTGCTTTTCAATCTCCTAGACAACACGTGGAAGACATAAGGAGGTTGAAGTTTTCGATTGGCTAAATATGGAGTTAACAAACAATAGGTTATCCACACATGAAATAAACCCAATAATCTAATAGAAGAACCTAAAATTGGAAGCTTTAGCTTTGGGTAAAGGAGAGCTCAAAGATGAGTAATGCTCTCTTCTCCTTAACCGATTCAATGCTTACTCTTTCCCTTCACCATCATCCATCATCTATCCGCATCATCTTCTCTCATCATCAATGAGTTCATTTTTCCGTTTCGAGACTCCTCCCTCATCAATGAGTTCATTTTGCCGTTTGGAGCCCTAGGTGTTTCAACCCTCCGATCGGTTGCCGCCTCTACTCGCCAGTTACAAATCTCAAACATTCAATCCTCCATCTCCTCCATCAATTGACGTTCAAGTCATATTCCATTAATGGGTCGTCAATCCATCTACCGTTACAAATCTCATGTGAAGGTAAAAGCTTGCGGTTCCAAGCCCTACAATCACCAACACCTTTTGAAGCTCTAATGTCGTTACAAATCTGCTGTGAAGGTAAAAGCTTGCGGTTCCAACGCTCTTTTCAACCTCCACTAATGGGTCTTCAATTATTCATCAATGATTTATTCTCCTCCATGAAAGGTAACGGTTTGTAACTTCAATTTATAAATTATATAAATCAATGTTTCTTCACTTCTTCTTCATCACTTAAATCTTCAATTCTCTTCTTCACTCAAATCCATTATTATTGACAAAGGTTTTGGCTCCTAGACTCTTCATCTTCATCTCAATCTTCACTATCTTAAGGTATGAAATATATATATATATATATATATATATATATATATATATATATATATATATATATATATATATATATATATATATTTATGCAGTTGTTCACATTTGGTGCACACCATGTGTTTGATAATTTTCCTCAACCAGATTTGATGATGTACTGCAGCTCTATTAGATTTGATTTGTAAATGATCTACTAATTTTCAATCAATTGCATACTAACATTATGTAGAACCCTATGCAAGAACTTCATGCTAATGCACAATATGTTATTGATATATTGATGTCTTCTTGCAGTATAACAAAAGCTAGGTTTTATGAGCAAAAATATACAAATAGTAAATCCAAGTCATTGACATTTGATTAGTGTTTCCGTTCTTAATTTTTCGTTTTTGTTCCCATAAAATTTGGAACATAAACAAGAAAAAAAAAATAGCTTATATTCGTTTTTGTACTGTTTCTGTATAATCCCGCTAGCAATCGTTCATAATTATTTAGCATTTTATTGATTGGTCAACTCAGGCATATATCATTTCATGAATTTCCCCTAATGGGCACTGACACAATATCAAGCCTGAATCACATTTCTGCAATCGAGGACAGCTCAAACCACTAAATTATTTAAATAATGTTGATATTCATAAATTAGTTATTAAGCTCAAACCATGCTAGAAATGATTCAGGGTTGATTGGGGGTGGATTGGTGTGGAGTTTTTCATGAGGTCCTGCCAATGTAAATCGAGGTATTTATGAAGATTTTGCCAATAGAGGTATATATTATTCCCTTCCACCCTAAGGTGATGTTATATAAGTAAAAGGAGAAAACCAGAATGCATTTTTTAGACTTTAAAGGACTAATGCAAGAAAGAGCAACATCAAGCTCAATTATATATTTGACAGCAGTACAGTAAGACACCAACACGAAAGGACTTTATTTTATGAAAATGACACCAACACGGAATGACTTTATTTTTGTGAAAATGATCTAATTAGGAATAAACATCACTTGCCAACCACTACAAAGTAGCATGAATTAATAATCATAATTAGTTAATAAAGTACAATGCGTACTTCAGAAACAACTTTATCAATTTTGGTTTTCCATTTTATCCATCCTTTCCAGCTAAGTTCCAATTGCGAATTTTCAGAGGCACAACATATGACAGACATACATTCAAATATATTGCTAAGTTCCTTTTTATTTTTATTGCAATCCCTCCAATGAAAATTGTTGCTTTCAATTTCTTTTTGGGATATTCGAGAGTTCAGTTCCTTTCACAAAAAGTTAACTTTTAACAATGTTATTGCTATTGGTGTTACTGATATATCTTGCATTTGTGATTTTGGGTGCTGAAATGACTGTGGGTCCTATTAGATTGGTTTGCTAATTGGAAATTAGTAGATATAACTGAAGAAAGCCTTGATTAATTTCATCACCTAAAATGTACATATTGTCTCAGAAATGGGTCATCATATACTGAACGTGCAAATGTGTAAATTGAATCGAAAATAACACCAGCCTACAACATCTGAGCTGTCTCAATTTAGCCACACTATCACAAAGTAGGAGTACTATTTAAGTTTCATGAAGTTTATCTTCTGACTGAAGTGTTTTTGACAAAGAATAATATATAGACACCAGATGGCAGCTACTACATTTCCTAGCCATATAATCATGTATGCTCTTATCATAATGGACAATGCTTGATTCAGGTTTGTGGATGCCTGCACATGGTCAGTCTTATTTTGAAAGCATAATAGATTGGTATGGTACATGATCAAGAGGAATAATTGATTGTAATCCGGCAGGATTGTCTTTGCATTTAATGTATCCCCTTCCCAGGGTTAGTGAGCTTGCACAAAGATTGGATAATTCCTACGTATTGTTTAGTTTTTCATCATGTGTTTGAACCATGAGAATTTCAACTCTATGTATGTGCCAACATCTCAGTAATAAGTTTTTAATGAGGACTGAGCCTTCATTGGGTTGTGCTTTGATTAACATGTATGCGAGGTGCGGGTCGATCAAGGATGCGATCCAAGTATTCGATAAAATGTCTGAGAGAAATTCGGTGTCTTAGAAAGCCATGATTTTGGGGTACGCGAAGAACGGACTGTGCAGGGAGGTATTGAAGATGATTTATCGAATGGAAGGAGAAGGGATTGAGATGAATGATTATGTGCTTCTCTGGTTTTGATCAAGTGTGGGGATTTTGAGTGGAGTTTGGATGGTGAACCTATTTTGAGTTCTTGATTTGGGAAAGGGTTAAGTTAAAAAGAAATGGGATTTTGTGTGAGAGAAAGTTAATGCTTTATGTGAATGTAGAAAATAAATTATATATTTCATTGTGCTAACATACATGAATTTAAGTAAAATTAATATTTGATTATATTTTTGCAACGATCAATGCTGCCGGGAAAGCATGGTACCAGACCATGATTTCAGACAACGACTACACCAAATTTAAGAACTTCTCCAAATGGTTGGGGGTGTTACAGTGATGATGATAGAAAACTACTTTTTGTTAGTTATTGTTTTAGAAGTGGTAAGGGTCGTCGGTCTTTGGGTTTTCAAAGGCATGAAAGAGATTATTAAATAGGAGGAGGACTACTGCAAGCTTAAGTTGTTTTGTTTATTTGCTGAATTTTGTGTTGAATTGTTTTTGTTCTCCAGAATGTGGTTTATTTTGTTGAAACAATTTGTATTTCCAAGTTTTCTGTCTAAATGTTGGATATTGTCTCTTGAGTTGAATTGGCCTTTTCATCCTTAAATAAATAAATAAATAAATTACTTTATCTGACGGTACACCTTAGGTGGCTGCAATCTCTAATAATGGTGAGCGTGAAATTAGGAACCATAAAATATAAATAAGCAATTGATCATTTAATTTTATACAATTGACCATTTAATTTTACACTTAATTTTAATTTAATCATTTAATTTGAATATAAACAATTGATCATTTAATTTTATACTTAATTTATCTTATCAAAGTACGGAAAATATTAATGCTAAAAAGTAAAAAAAAAAAAAAAAATTATTTGAATATTCCTGTTGATATTGTAAAATTGATGTAAAATTATCCATTGTGTGCAGCCATCGTTGACTCTGTAACTTCTCTATCTCCGAAGTTCTGTTGGACTATAATTGTGACGGAAAGCGACAAAAGAACACCAAGTTAGTCTTTATTATGTTTAATCATTCCTTTTATCCTAATAATTATATGCGTATATTTTATTACGTCTTCCATCTTGGTGTTGTATGAGTATTGATAATGTTACGCATACAAGAGCATAAGAACACAAACCAAAGTTCAAATTGTCTCTTTATTTTAAAATCTAAAATAAAAATTAAAAGGAGATTCTTACTCTATAGTTCTCAATCTTTATTTTATTTATATTTCTTATGGTGTTTATGGAAGAAAAAAAACAAAAAAAAAAAGTAAAAAAAGTAAAAAAAATAAAACAAAAATACTAAATTTAAAAATAAAAAATAAAAATAAATTTAAATTTCAATATAATTCATTTATTTTTCAATATAAAATAAAAATTAAAAATAGATTCATCCCAAATAAATTATATTTTTATTATAAAATTGTAACGAAATCGAACACAATACATGTTAAGACATAAAAATAAGATAAAATAAATGAATAAATGAAGGAAAAATTATGCACATATCAATACCTATAAATTTTTTAATGTAATATTATATGACTTTTGAAAGTATCAAAGAAAATTCAAAATTGATTAATTTAATTAAATCAAGATTAATATAAATCCAAACAAACAAATTCTACCCAACCCTAATAATATAATACTAAGAACAATTTCTCTAATACTAATTATCTAGAAAGATGTATTATATATAAAAATCATAAGATAATTTGTTTTAAACGATAATAAATTTTATTTTAACTAAATATGAATAAAATAATAAATATTTCAAAATTGTAGAGATTAAAATTTAGAATAATTAATTTACTTTTTAAATATAAAATAAAAATTACAAAGTGATTTTTAATATATAGTTTTCAACTTTCAGTTTCTATTTTTTAATTTATTGAAAACAGATGATTCAAAAAAATAAAAACGATTAATATTATGAACTTTCAAAAGTATCAAAGAATATCCAAAAATGATTAATTTAGAATATTTCTTTTTTTGTTTGTTTCCAAATCTAATGAATAAAAACAGATAAAAAATAATAACTATTTAAAGAATAATGGATTTATTTTTTAAATATAAAATAATCAATTTTATTTTAACTAAATATGAATAAAATAAAAAATATTTCAAAATTGTAGAGATTAAAATATAGAATAATTGATTTACTTTTTAAATATGAAATAAAAATTACGAAGTGATTTTTAATATATAGTTTTCAACTTTCAGTTTGTATTTTTTAATTTATTGAAAACTAAGGATTCCAAAGACTAAAAATGATTAATTTAAAAAAATATTATGAACTTTGAAAAATATCAAAGAATATCCAAAAATGATTAATTTAAAATATTTCTTTTTTGTTTGTTTTCAAATTTATTGAATAAAAACAGATAAAAAGTAATAACTATTTTAAGAATAATAGATTTATTTTTTAAATATAAAATAAAAATTAGAAAGTAATTCTTAGTATATATATATTTTTTAATTTCTTATTTTTGTTTTTTAAAATTGCGGATTTTTAAAAAAAACAAATAGCTAAAACAAAGATAAAATAAAAAGATAAATTTTAAAAACAACTTATTAATTTTTTTCAAACAATTTGGAATATAATTTTTTTTTTATTCATGCCATATAATTGAATTAAATTGTGATTGAAAATGAAGAAAAAGTGATGGTATGAAATATATATATATACACACACACACACACAAAAGCACCACAATTTCATAGACTTTTTATGTCTTTTCAAATGAGGAACTAATAAAAGTTCAAATTGCCTCTTTATTTTAAAATATAAAATAAAAATAAAAAAGAGATTCTTACTGTATAGTTCTCAATCTTCATTTTATTTATATTTCTTATGGTTTTTATAGAAGATAAAAAAAAATAGAAAACAAAAAAAACAAAATAAAAAAATAAAACAAAAATACTAAATTTAAAAATAAAAATAAAAAATAAATTTAAATCTCAATATAATTCATTTATTTTTCAATATAAAATAAAAAATAAAAATAGATTCATCCCAAATAAATTTTATTTTCATTACAAAATTGTAACAAAATTGAACACAATACATGTTGGGACATAAAAATGAGATCAAATAAATGACCAAAATATGAAAGGAAAATTATGAGCATATCAATATCTATAAAAACTTTTAATAGAATATTATATAACTTTCAAAAGTATAAAAAAAATTCAAAATCAATTAATTTATTTTTTTTGTTTTCAAATCTAATGAATAAAAATAGATAAACACTAATAACTATTTTAAGAATAATGGATTTATTTTTTTAAATATAAACTAAAAATTAGAAAGTGATTCTTAGTATATAGTTTTTTAAATTTCATTTTTTTTTTGGTATATATTTAAAACTAAGGTCTAATTTTAAAAACAACTTATTAATTTTTTTTTCAACAAAAACAAAATAAAATGAATAATTTTTTTAGTTTTGTTCATGCCATATAATTGACTTTAAATGTGATTAAAAATGAAGAAAAATTGATGCTATGGAATATATATCACATATACATATAATTATTAAACTCAGTAGTTTTTCGATGTATGACAATTAACTTTTTATGATTGCTTTTGTAATTTTATAATCATTTTTGAAAATATCAGAATAAAATATTATAAAAAATAAATAATTTCTCTAATACTAATTAACTATAAAGATGTATTATATATAAAAAATCATAAGATAATTTGTTTTAAATGATAATCAATTTTATTTTAACTAAATATGAATAGAATAATAAACATTTCAAAATTATAGAGATTAAAACAAAATAAAAAATAAAAATAAAAAAATTTAAGAACACCAAAATAAATAACAAATAATTTTTCATTAAAAAGTTTACTAAAAATAAGCAATATTCAATATTGAATAATTTCGACTACAATATCATTTTCTAACACTTTACAATAATACTATTAAGCCTTTATGATAATATTACTCAAAAAACAATCACAAAAAAATTGCACATAAATTTACTAAAATATGATCTTTCTTTAACTATAACACAATTAAAATTTTGGATTTACCACCCACAACACTTTAAAATTAAGAGTATGATGAAGTAAAATTTTGAAAATTCTCATTTTAACTTACAAATTAAGTAGAATCAAGTCAACTTAACTGAATTAAAATATTATTTTAATAAGAATATAAATAAATGAAATTGAACGATTTTTAATTGGATAAATAATATACCGTAATAACAAATACTGTAACTTATTTAAAAATTGGCATATATTTAATAATACCAAGAATTATGCGTAACATACATTAACCAACTATGCAAAATGTAAATAGTTGAAGAATAGTTTATAATTTCATTATACCTAAAAATAAAAACAAATGTTACATGATAATTATTGTAAGAGTAATTGATTTATTTTTTAAATATACAATATAAATAATAAAGTGATTCTTGGCATGTAAAAGAATGTTTAATAACACTATATCAAAAGAAGTGAAACAAATAAACTAAATTTAAATATTTTTCTTCCGAAATTTGATGAATAAAAATGGATAGAAATGATATGTTGATAATTATCCTAAGAATAATTCATTTATTTTTTAATATAAAATAAAAATTAAAAATAAATTCATCTCAAATAAATCATATTTTTATTTTAAAAATGTAACGAAATGAAACACAATACATGTTAGAACATAAAAATGAGATCAAATAAATGACCGAAACATGAAGGGAAAGTTATGCACATACCAATATCTATAAATTTCGTTAATTGAATATTATATAACTTAAAAAAGTATAAAATAAAAACCAACATATATTTCAACAAAATAATCAAAATAATTGAGAGATAGAAACACATTAGTATGACATAAATTTAATCTTTTATGATTATTTATCATGTCAAAATTATTCTGTTAAATTTTTTAACAAAATCATGCAATAAATACAAATATACAAACCAAATAAATAACAAATCATTTCTTAATAAAAAAAATTATTAAAAATAAGCAACATTCAATATTGAACAACATCGGCTACAATATCATTTTCTAAGAGTTTACAATAATATTATTAAGTCTTTATAATAATATTACTTAAAAAAAATGACCAAACAAATTGCACATAAATTTACTAAAATATGATCTTTCTCTAACTATAACACAAATAAAAATTTGAATTTACCACTTATGTCACTTTAAAATTGAAAGTGTGTAAAACTAAAATTTGATAGGTTTATCAAACATTAAACAATACTCACAGTTTCAGCAAGAAAAACTACAATTCTCATAAGAAATCAATCTGTTATTGACAAATATTATTGATAACACCATATCAAAAGAGGTGAAACAAATAAACTAAATTTAAATATTTCCCCCCCGAAATTTGATGAATAAAAATAGATAGAAATGATATGATGATAATTATCCTAAGAATAATTCATTTACTTTTCAATATAAAATAAAAATTAAAAATAGATTCATCTCAAATAAATTATATTTTTATTTTAAAAATATAACGAAATCAAACACAATACATGTTAGAACATAAAAATGAGATTAAATAAATGACCGAAACATGAAGGAAAAATTATGCGCATACCAATATCTATAAATTTCATTAATTGAATATTATATAACTTTAAAAAGTATAAAATAAAATCCAACATATATTTCAACAATATAATCAAAATAATTGAGAGATACAAACACATTGGTATGACACAAATTCAACATTTTGTGATTGTTCATCATGTCAAAATTATTTTGTTGTTTAATTTTCCAACAAAATCATGCAATAACTACAAACATACAACAACCAAATAACCAACAAATCATTTCTTAATAAAAAAATTATTAAACATAACCAAGATTCAATATTGAACGACAACGGCTACAATATTATTTTCTAAGACTTTACAATAATATTATTAAGCCTTTATAATAATATTACTTAAAAAAATGACCAAACAAATTGCACATAAATTTACTAAAATATAATTTTTCTCTAACTATAACACAAATAAAAATTTGAATTTACAACCCACGTCACTTTAAAATTTAAAGTGTGTTGAACTAAAATTTGATAGGTTTATCAAACATTAGACAATACTCACAATTTCAACAACAAAAAAATAAAATTCTCATAAGAAATCAATCTGTTATTAAGAAATATTTTCAATTTTTTTAATCGAAATAAATTTAACTTTCAAAAGTATAAAATAAAATCCAACATACATTTCAACAATATAATCAAAATAATTGAGAGATAGAAACACATTGGTATGACATAAATTTAATCTTTTATGATTGTTGAACATGTCAAAATTATTTTGTTGTTTAATTTTTCAACAAAATCATGCAATAAATACAAATATAAAACAACCAAACAAACAACAAATCATTTCTTAATAAAAAAAATTATTAAAAATAAGCAAGATTCAATATTAAATAAAATCGGCTACAATATTATTTTCTAATACTTTACAATAATATTATTAAGCCTTTATAATAATATTACTTAAAAAAATGACCAAACAAATTGCACATAAATTTACTAAAATATTATCTTTCTCTAATTATAACACAAATAAAAAATTGAATTTACTACTCACGTGACTTTAGTTGAACTAAAATTTGATAGGTTTATCAAACATTAAACAATACTCACAATTTCAACAACAAAAAACTAAAATTCTCATAAGAAATCAATATGTTATTAAGAAATATTTTTGATTTTTTTAATTGAAATAAAATTAGCTTTCAAAACTATAAAATAAAATCCAACATACATTTCAACAATATAATCAAAATAATTGAGAGATAGAAACACATTGGTATAACATAAATTTAACCTTTTATGATTGTTCATCATGTCAAAATTATTTTGTTGTTTAATCTTTTCAACAAAATCATGCAATAAATACAAATATAAAACAACCAAATAAACAACAAATCATTTCTTAATAAAAAAAATTATTAAAAATAAGAAAGATTCAATATTAAACAACATTGACTACAATATCATTTTCTAAGACTTTACAATAATATTATTAAGCCTTTATAATAATATTACATAAAAAAAAATGATCAAACAAATTGCACATTTATTATGTTTAATAATATCGAGAATTATGCATAACATACATTAACCAACTATATAAATTGTAAATAGTTGAATAATAGTTTATAATTTCATCAAACAAAAAAGTAAAACAAATGTTCCATTCATCTTTTTGCACATCTAATACTTTAACGTTTTGTATGCCTTATTTTTGTTGCATATTATACAGTACCCATTGTGGGAGATGTCATGCTCGCTCTGTTCTCGCTCTTATCGACGTGTTGCACGTAGTCATGTCTGTTTGCTTTCGAAAAACCCTTCGAACAATGTTCACATACAGCACCACCCCAATTTCTTTGCAAAAGCTGCAAGACTACAACGTAGTATGTAGCTTGCAATGAAACGGAAAACACACGTATGCCATCAACAGTGGCAACAACGTTTGCATTTGCATTTTAGAATGGCGTCATATATTTATCGAATACCAGGACACATCGTCGTTGAAACATTCAGATGTCACAATGGTACAATATCAAATGTCATTCTTCTTGCCATTTATATGAAAATTTTACTCTCAACTTGATGATAAATTTTCTCTCCTCTCTTGGTTTTTCACAAAAACAGCTCAACCCACACATGATCAAACAAATTCTGATGTGCATCATTCGTCCAATATCCCAAATGCTACTTTAGAATTGAATGCTACTGATGCCAACAACCCATTGAATTACGCCTCGACTTCGACTGTCGTTCCTACCCAACAAACAAGACAACAAATATATATAAATCCATCTAACTCAACATGTCCTCCACAAGTTATTGACTCACGATGTCGTCATAAAAGAAAAAGTGAGTTTCAAATATTATTTTAGCAAAAATTTTCTTCTAAATACTTTGTTTATCTAACACGACCGTACAAATTCAGGAAAATTTACCTCACCATGGAATTTTGGCCCACCCTCACATATATGTGTGTATTGTGGAGCCCAAGTATGGTACGGTGAAAGAACACTAAAGTCAAAACATCCGACAATTCCAAAGTTCTCTATTTGTTGCTCAGAAGGACGTGTTGTTCTCCCGAATCTTAAACATCCACCGCCATTCTTGGAACTTCTTCTTCGATATAATGGTGGCCCAACATCTACACGTTTTCGTTTAGCTATTCGAGCATATAATTGTAGTTTCGCAATCACTTCTATTGGTGGCCACATAGACAACACAATTAACAATGGAAGATCTATATACGTCTTCAGATTAAATGGTCAAAATCACCATCGTATTGGGTCCCTTCTACCAGTTGAAGGTGAACGCCCTAAATTTACCCAGCTCTACATTTATGACACAGAGAATGAAGTTGACAATAGAATTCGTTCCGTTGTTGGTGACGACCCTCGACATCTATTGGATGCCAATATTGTGGCAAGGTTAATTGATATGTTTGATGACTGCAATGAGTTGACAAAAAACGTTCGAATTGCCCATGATAGGCTTGATGAATCAACGGTACCTGAACTAAGATTAAGACTAATTGGAACAAGAAGCTTCGATGGTAGATATAATAATTGCCCCGCAGCGTCAGAGGTTGCAGCTGTTATAGTCGGAGATTTTGATATTAATAGCACTGAACGTGACATTATAGTCGATAGCAAAGCTAGTGGCTTATAGCGTATCAGCGAGCTCCATCCAAGTTTTATTTCAATGTAATATTATTTACTTTTTCCCTACAGGGAAGATGGATACAGAATAGGGATTAAAAAAAAGCTTACAGATCGAACGAAACCTACAATTCGGGATAATGTGACCATTAGAGAATATTATGCATATAGACTCCAACAACGTCTACAAGAAGGAAAAACATTACTACATGGAGGACGCCTCTTTCATCAATATATTGTTGATGCATACACATGCATTGAGGAAACACGCTTAGGATGGCTACAATGAAACCAACCTAAACTACGTTCTGATCTCTACTTTGGACTAATGGATGCAATTGGTCGAATAGACAATAATGCTTTTTCTGTTGGAAAATGTGTTATTCTTCCTTCAACATTTGTAGGGGGACCACGCTATATGGCTCAAAACTACCAAGATGCCATGGCAATATGTCGTCACCTTGGATTCCCAGATCTATTTATAACTTTCACATGCAACCCAAAATGGCCTGAAATACAATACATGCTAGATGGTATACCTGGACAAAAAGTAGAAGATCGCCCTGATATTGTTGATCGCGTCTTCAAAATAAAACTGGACAAGATGATACGGGATTTTAAGAAACAACAACTTTTTGGTCGTTTGTTAGGAAGTAAGCATTCTACATTACACCTCATAACCAATTTCATCTTACTTTAACTCTATTAATTACATATTTCATTAAACGCACCTAAAATACTAAATTTGATTTTTTTTTTTGCAGTCGTATACACCATTGAATTCCAAAAGCGTGGTCTACCACATGCTCATATACTACTATTTTTGCACCCAGATGACAAGTTTCCAACTACAGATCATATTGATGAAATCATATCAGCCGAAATTCCTGATAAAGACCTAGATCCATCGGCATATGACGCTGTTAAACAATTCATGATTCATGG
Organism: Eucommia ulmoides; assembly: GCA_016647705.1. Classification (NCBI taxonomy): domain Eukaryota; kingdom Viridiplantae; phylum Streptophyta; class Magnoliopsida; order Garryales; family Eucommiaceae; genus Eucommia; species Eucommia ulmoides. Next base: position 10,608,521 of record CM028326.1, read on the forward strand.
TCCAGGTGGAGATGGCAATCCTCGCTCCACATGCATGAAGAAAGGAAAATGCACAAAACACTTTCCAAAGCTATTTATCGCTTCAACATCGATAGACGAAGAAGGATACCCTTCCTATAGACGCAGGCATGATGGTCAAACTATTGAAAAAAATGGTTTTCTTCTTGATAATAGACATATCGTTCCATACAACATTGACCTATTGACGAAGTATCAAGCACACATAAATGTTGAATGGTGTAATCGTTCACGTGCAATCAAATATCTTTTCAAATATATTACGAAAAGTCCTGACAGAGGTATTTTGATACTCGGAAATAACAATACAGACGTCATAACCTCTCAAACCGAACGAAGCATGACCATTGTTGATGAAATAAAAAGATATCTAGCTTGTCAATATATCTCTGCTACTGAAGCCTGTTGGAGAATATTTGAGTTCGAAATTCAACATCATACTCCCAGCGTTGAACGTTTACCTTTTCATTTACCTTAACAACAACATGTCGTATTTCATGAAAACCAAACAATTGAGCAAATAATTCATCGTGAAGGAATAGACATGAAAATGTTTACCGAGTGGATACATATAAATGCGTTGCACAATGACGCCCGTACACTCACATATGCTGAATTTCCAACAAAGTGGGTGTGGGACAACTCTTCAAGGATATGGAAATGTCTTCTATTGGGAAACACAGTTGGACATTTATACTATGCTCATCCTACAAGCGGTGAACGATTTTTTTTGAGAATGTTGTTGAACATAGTCCGTGGGCCAACTTCTTTTGAGAATATCCGAACCATAAATGGAATATTATATCCAACATACAAAGATGCATGCCATGCTCTTGGTCTTTTGGATGATGATAAGGAATGGCATGAAGTGTTGGAGGAGGCATCTTTATGGGCAAGCACCTCTCAATTACGCGAACTCTTTGTTACAATGCTCATTTTCTGTAATGTTTCTGACCCTCATATATTGTGGGAAGCAAAATGGAATATCGTGTCAGACGATATTTTACATATTTAAAGGCGTGCACATCAATTTCCTGGCCTCCAACTTTCTACCGATGTTATTAAAAATCATTCCCTTTTTGAGATTGAACAACTACTAATAAAGTATGGTAAAAGCCTCAATGACTTTCCTCCAATGCCTTTACCAAACTTATCTACATCGACTCAAGACATCAATAGATTATTAGTCGAAGAACTATCATATGACATTGAATCTTTGCAACATGAACATACTATCCTTGAAGGAGGATTGAATACCGATCAACGATTGATTTATAATTGTGTAATGAACCGTGGAACAAACAAAACGAGTGGATTATTTTTTATCCATGGCAGTGGGGGCACAGGAAAAACATACCTCTACAAAACACTACTGACAGCGGTAAGGAAAAATGGAAATGTTGCATTAGCCGTAGCATCTTCCGGAATCGCCGCTCTACTACTACCCGGTGGCCGAACCGCTCATTCAAGGTTTCGAATACCTATAAAAATCACAAAGACGTCGATGTGTGACATAAAACCTGGAACACATCTTTCTGAATTGATGAACCAGACAAATTTAATAATTTGGGATGAGGCACCGATGACTCACAAACATTGTTTTGAAGCCCTTAACCGTACACTAAAAGATATCATGTGTACATGTGATCTAATTAACGAGGACCTCCCATTTGGAGGAAAAGTTGTTGTTTTGGGAGGAGACTTTCGACAAATCTTACCTATCGTACAGAAAGGACGTAGAGAAGATATAGTTGCATCTACCTTAAGTAGTTCATACCTGTGGAGTGCATGCGAAGTTCACACATTGAAAATCAATATGCGAGTCCAAAATGGAGCATCCACAGCTGACATAGAGTCAGAAATAAACTCTTTTGCAAATTGGGTTTTATCAATTGGTAATGGTGATCAAACTACAACAAACGATGAAAACTATGTCTACCTCCCATGACCTTTTATCATCACAAATAATGGTAACCCAATCACATCTGTTATTCAAGATGTGTACGGTTCTTTAAACATGAAACATATTGATCCATCATATTTTCGCGAAAGAGCTATTTTGTGTCCTACAAATGACGATGTTGACAGTGTAAATGAATCAATGGTTGACATGTTTCCCGGAGAAGAAAGCACATACCTAAGTGCAAACACAATATGTAAAACATCAGGGAATGAAGATCAAGATGTATTATATCCTGTAGAATTTCTTAACAACCTTAAATTTCCGGGTCTACCAAATCACATTCTACGACTTAAGGTTGGGCTTCCCGTTATGCTTTTGAGAAATCTTAACCAATCCGCTGGTCTTTGCAACGGTACACGATTGATTATCACGCAATTATCTTCACGTGTTGTACAAGCAGAAGTTATTAGCGGTGCACAAATTGGATCGACAGTGTTCATACCAAGAATTATTCTCTCTCCTTCTGACAGTAAATGGCCATTTATCTTAAATCGCCGCCAATTCTCTCTCTCTGTATGCTTCGCAATGACAATAAATAAGAGCCAAGGACAACCTTTGCGACATGTTGGTCTATACCTACCGAGGCCAGTATTCTGCCATGGACAACTCTACGTCGTCGTCTTGCGCGTTACAAACAAAAAAGGCTTATGTGTTCTCGATTTGAATGATCATCTCTCCAACGACACAAGCATTACAAACATTGTGTTCAAAGAAGTTTTCACAAACCTCTCAAGCATAACAACATAACAATTTCAACAAATTACTAAAAAATACATCCACAATTTTTTTTTCCTCATCACCTTTATTTTCAAATATAACAAAACATCTCAACAAAATACCATATACACGTATAATTATAACTTACTAATAATTGAAAAAACAAAATTGACCATTGACATACTATTAAAAAAAAATTGTCATTTAAACTAATAAGAATCATACCTCACATATTATTACAACATAACTATTTCTTATTCACGTGCAAGATGTCTCACTACAGCCTGATCATGGACCATATTTGTTAGGGCAAGCCAAATATGGGAAGCTTTCAATTTCAGGAAGAACAATGAACTACTGAGTCTGGAAATAATACTTATTGACGAGGAGATATATTCTTCTCTAACTTAAAGCAACTTACAAATCTTACTTTGCTACTTATTGTATGTTATATATTGTTATTATAGGGAAATGATATTCATGGCTATATCAGAAAACCATTGGTTGATAAGTTCCTCAATCAAATCAATAAAGGCAACGTTTATATGATCACAAATTTCAAACTGGGTGTGGCGAATTCCCAGTACAGACCAACTCCAAATGCTCAAAGGATTAATTTTTTAGTGACAACATCAGTTAGAAAGTTCACTTCGGAATGCAATATCGTCTCGCAACACAAATTTCACTTTTTATCTCACAGTGAACTATCTAGTAGAGTTGAAAAAATATTGAATTTAACCGGTAATAAAAAATTCCGCCTTAAAAAAATTACTTAAAAAAAATTACTAATTTTTCTTTATAACTAATTACAGATGTCGCTGGGAAAGTCATTGCTATTGGAGAGTGTGAGTCCACTAAAACAGGCACCGCTATAACTCAAAGAAGAAATGTTGAAATCGAACTGCAAGAGTGAGTTTTGCAATTAAGTACTATACATTAATAATTTATAATATAAAAAATAACAAATATTTCACTAAAAAATATTGTAAATATATTTTTTCACTTTTTTTCTATCAACAGAGGAATCAAAATTAGAGCTACATTATGGGGAAATGTGCTTAATCAAGTCAATGAAAACGTTTTGTTTTCAAATGACGGGCCATACGTAATAGTTATTACTTCGACTACTATGAAGACATTCAGAGGTTTTCTATAATTTTCAATTATTTTCTTTATAATATTTCCTTTTTAAATAAATTTATTAACTATATTTCTTTATATCATATTAACTTATTAACTATATTTCAAGTACTCCTTATGAACTTTCATAAAAATAATTGTCGATAATGTTCTTAATCTTTCTCTATTAAAAAATTAAAAATATAAAAATTGCACCACAAATTAAATTCTGATATTTTATGAACATGAGACTTTACCTTATCGTCTACCAGTGCTATTAAAATATATATGAATATTAACATCCCAGAGACAACATTCTTCCGAGACAGGTCATGTTTTGTATCCCTGTAAAAATTGACATTTACAATATTTATGCAAGACCATTTTCTCTTTTTCCATTCTCATTTAAATTTCACAATGCAGAAGAAAGACGCCATCAGAAACAGTTATTCGTTTATTGTCTCAAGAAAAGACAGATAGTTCATTAGAAGATCAAATGAAAGAGAACAGAAAAACTATTGAAGAAATCAAACAAATAGAATGGAACCCGGATATTAAGGTATTAACTTAATTTTTTCAAAAAACAAATTATAAAACTCATCAATTACTTATATTAAAAAAAAAAAACTATTCTTTATATACAGGAAATATTTTGCACATGCAAAGCAACAATAAAATATATTCAAGCCGATCGAAGATGGTGTTACAGCTCATGTATATATTGTAGAAAAAAAGTCAAAGAAAATGATGACAAACTCTGGTGCTACTATTGCGACGTGGAAGCACGCCACTCAATTCCACGGTACATCGACCGAAAAACCAACAAACTTCATAAAAATTAAAGCACATTTCAAAATACTAACACATCATTAATCATAGATACAAAGTTCAGATCGATGTATTTGATGGAACAGACAATGCAACTTTCGTCCTTTTTTATCAGGATTGTGAAACTTTATTCGGGAATACTGCAATGGACCTCTGCTACATTGATGTAAGTGCATTATTATTTATACTTAAAAAATTAATATGCATGAAAATAATGCAATTAAAAAACCTTTGAAAAAAATAACTAATATTACATATTTTGTTTGTAGAAAATAGATCCTAGAGAAATGCCGGATGTCATGACACCAATAATCGGAAAATCTTACATCTTTCGATTGTGTATAAATGATTACAATCTCAAAGATGAATGGGAAAACTATACAGTTCTACGCACTGTCCGCTCGATAAAAGATGTTCCAACAACCAAACAACCAAACTATACAGTTCTACGGATACTGATACAAGTTTGGAAATCACACCAACGCCTCACACACAACAACAATTATCATATATATGTTTAATATTAATTTATTGCATACAAAACAACTTCAACAAATACATTATTAATATATATTTTTATAATATTGTCAAATTATTTGCAGGCTGTTATAGAAGTCCCAAGATCCCAACCTGAAAATGTTGGCATCAGCGAACATACCTCGAGATTACGAAAAAGAAGTTCAAATAAATCAACACCTGGTGATGTCGAACAAACCGACAAAGGAAAATCAATTCTCACTTATTCCGACAATGAATTTGAAGACCTTGATGACATCATCCAAGACTCCACCAATCATCCCACTGCAAAAAAAAAGATTGTTTTCTCTGATGACGATCTTCTTTGATGAATACAAAATTTCTTCACATCATCAACAAATTGAATAATATAATATTTGCTTATTTAGAATCATATATATCTTCATAATGATACAATAACATTTCTTCATAATTGTTTTGAGAATTTATCATTTACAAATATTACTTTCATTATTTTATTATTCACATAATGATGTTACAACTTTTGTTGTTTACTTTTACAACAAAAACAAGCAATAAACTCAAATACACAATATCAAAATTCACAACAAATCATTTCTTTTAAAAAAATTACAAAACAATAAAATAAAAATAATACAAATATTAAAGACCATCGTGAGAAAAAAATAAATTCTAACACTTTACAATAACATTACTAACATGTTATCATCATATTAATTACAAACGAAAAAAATGACCAAACTAATTTCACTAAAATATAAACTTTCTCTAGCTACAACACAAATAAAAATTTGAATTTTATCACCAATATTACTTTAAAATTAAAATTGTGTTCAACTAAAATTCCATTGTTTTATCTAATATTGAACAATACTCACAATTTCAACAAAAAAAAAAAAAAAAAAAACTCGCATGAAAATTAATTTTAAAAAATATAACCCAATTTTTATTTTCGCAACACTCCAAATTAAATATACTTCACCCACAAAAAAAACAAAAAACACTACTAACCACACTAACTAATACAAAAAAACTTTGTATAACATAACAAATATAAAATTAATTTCAAATATTTAAAAAAAAAAATCTATGAAATTATTTTTAAACCCGCGCTTAGCGCGGGTATAAACCTAGTACTTATTTGAATTTGGGATCTACCTCTACTTAAGAAACCATAAACTAATTAAGAAAATGAGATAGTTTCATTCACCTTTGAAATAGAAAATCGTAGACAGTTGTGAAAGAAGAATGATAGGTGTGAAAAACCTATCTATTTTCAATCCGAATTTGTTAGTTTTCGAACATGTTTATAGTTATTTTTATTATGTTTTAATTAGTTTTCATACTTTTTGTATAACTCAGGTGTGTGGGTCAAAAAGATAGGAAACTGGAGCTAAAACGATGAGATCGAACCAAAGTAGTTCGAAGTTACGGTGGATAAACAAGCTCGGAGGCTAAAAGCTGAAACAAGCCCACCGCTTAGGCGTCCAGACCACTGCCTAAGCAGTGAAGATGCAGAGAAGAGCAAAATGTTACTGACGGACATAAGCACATAAACCACGCGCTAAGCCGTTTATGTTGCTTGGCCAAGCACATAAGCCGGTGAGGCGTTTCGTTGAAAGATTGAGCCATTCCAAGCAAAATCTCGCCAATCTTGAGGGCATTCTGAATGTCGGGCTGAGGACATTAAACCATGCGCTATTTGGGAGGCAACCCAAGCAATTCTTTTTGCTCCATCCCATCCGACTTGATTCGGAGGCGAGATCCTCTCACCTCCTAGGTAAGTGTTCTAAACACCCTTCTTCAGCATGCTTTAAATTTCATATGTTGAGATTGATGATTGGGTTCGTTGAGGACACTGTCCACTTTGAGTTTGGGGGTGATGTGTAGTAGTAGTATGTTAGTTTATATGTTATTGTTTTCCATATTGCATGTGTGTTTAGGTTAGAATGTGTTTTTGTTTTTATGTTGTTGTTTATATGTTGAGTTTTGCATTCATCTGGGTCGTCACCCAATGATGAAAATTACCCCTAGTCGTTTTCGAAGTCAAGGGTAATACCCATGCATGTGTGATTCTGTGTTCTTGACTATGCGTTTTGGTCAAAATTATTATAGAACCTAATTTGCACAGGCACATAGACTCAATGTATAGTTATTCAATTGATTTGAGGACGATTATCGATTAACCAAATTCATGAAACATTAAGTATTCTAGAACTTGATTTAGGGGAAGTTTGAGGCGAAATCCTAGGCGAGGTAGTTTAGGAGACGTGATTTAGGCAGTCGTTTTGTCGCTTGAGCCTTTTTAAGCCTACCTTGTTACATGTTTATCCCTCGTCACCTTGTCAAAGCCCAAATGCATATTCAATTTAGAACACATAAACCAATACCACGGCCAATTGAATTCCTTCCAGTCCTTTATCGCTGAATCTAAAGGCATATTTGAGTGAATCAAGTTAGCCATTGCAAAGGCTTCTTGATGTGAGCGGTTGGGATTAGGGCAAACTTCAAATTGGTTCGGTATTTGAGTACTCACTTGTCATTTTTCATTTGTATTTCACACACCCTTTCAATTGTAACAATCAAATACGTTTGTGGGTGTGTTCGTTGAAAAAAAAAAAAAAAAAAAAAACCAAATGTAAATACGGCTTTTATTTCCGTTTCTTTTGACAAGTGAGTACGTCGGTCTTAAATGCATGTTTGGGATTGTTTCCAATCTTTCTATGGGAGTTCGAGAGTGAATGTGCCAAGCGTTGAGCCTTGGGTAACGTTAAGTTAACAACGTTAACCCGTTTTCTATTCCGAATTACCCTTGGCCAAATTAACCTTAACCGGACCAAGCCCTAATGATCTTCATGAACTATTAAACCTACATTAGTGGAGAGTGGACCCCAATCCTGCTTATGGTAATCCTTAACTCATGAATTTCATTGGTGGATAATCTAATCCAATTGTTGTATAGTTATATTATTGAGTCTCGTACTAACACGTTTATAGGATCTAGAATAGTGTTCACCATTATTGCATGTCGAAATTCTAGAACATTACATACTGTGTGTTACCGCCTGTACTCGATATAACTAGCGGTTGTTGAGGGAAAAATAAATTACCCGTTAGAATAATTTAAAACTCGCATGTTGTTATGTTTAGATTGTTTTTAGGTTGTTTGTTATTTATTTCCGTTTGTGTATTTTTCATTTTAGTATGTGTGTTTGGCTTGAGGACTAACCAAGTTTTGAGTTTGGGGGTATTGATAGGTGTGAAAAACCTATCTATTTCCAATCCGAATTTATTAGTTTTCGAATATGTTTATAGTTACTTTTATTATGTTTTAATTAGTTTTCATACTTTTTGTATAACTCAGGTGTATGGGTAAAAGATATAGGAAACTGGAGTTAAAACGATGAGATCGAACCAAAGCGGTTCGAAGTTACGGTGGATAAACAAGCTCGGAGGCTAAAAGATGAAACAGGCCCACCGCTTAGGCGTCCAGACCACCGCCTAAGCGGTGAAGATCGAGAAAAGAGCAAAATGTTACTGACGGACAACCGCCGGAGCGAAAATTCTACCGCTTAGGTGGAAATCCAGTAGAGGACGAAGAAGGGCTACTGACAGTCGCTCGCCTAGGCGGAAATTCTACCGCCTAGGCAAAAATCCAACAGAATGTTCTCCAGTCCACCGCCTACTTCACCGCCTAGGCGATCAAACTTAACCGACCTAACTCCGCCTAGGCGAAAATTCCACTGCCTAGGTGGATTTGTCCTGCACAGTCTTGAGATATTTTTAGATATTTTTGAGATATTTTGGCTATAAATACCGTCTCTCCTCCCCCTTGGCCGGTATCTCTCTTCCCTCTCTTGTATTTTTTAGCCCTTTAGGCTATACTTAAGCCTAGGGTTAGGGATTTTAGTGGTGGAGCTCACATCCCAAAGTGCTGAAGACGGTGAATCGATCGTAGAGCGTTTTTAGCAGTTTATCTTCGGACGAGGCTAAGTTCTTCGATCGTTTTTCCTTATTTCTTTATCTTAGGAGCATGTGAGCATATTTAGCTCGTTATTTTCTTGTATATTTGGCTATGGCCCTGAGTTAAATATGGATTGTAGTAGGGATTAACACTATATTTATAAATACGTTGTTTGGATGATTTCGGTGTTTCGTTTGTGATTGTTCTTCGTAGTTTTATTGTATTTATCATATTGTTTGTTTATTATGCTTGGATTGATAAATTGAGAATACAGAATTTTGACAAAACCTCGGATTCAGATTAAGGCAAACAAACGCCATAGTTCTATAACCCGGTCGGGGTTCAAATCGTGGACAATCGATGACGTAGGGCAAAACACACGCTACCTAGGGTCGTTAAGACGTTGAGGGGGACCTCTTCGTTGACTCAAAGTGGTGTTATATCCCTCGTCTTACACTCGGGAGAGGTGGCGAGGGAGTTTTAGAACGGAGATTGTCAATAGAGTAAATACAACGCGACGATCCAATAACCCAGGAAGGAGTTGGATTGTATGCAATCAATGACGCTGCGCGAGACTCACGTAACCTAGGGTCGTTAAGACGTTGAGGGGGACTTCTCTGTTGACTCGAAGTCATGTATTCCCCCGTCTTACACTTGGAAGAGGTGGCGGCGGAGTTTACGTACCGAGGTTGTCAAATAGGTCGAACAACGTAAACGTGAGTAAATCGAGATCGAACACGTATTTGTAAACACGTTAATCCCTATACAATTCTTCACCCTAAAACATATTAACATAATAGTGTAGTTAATTTATAATATATTAGTATTAGTTTAATTACTTACTTACATTTGTTTTCACCTAGATAAAATTAGGTCACGACAAACGCGGTATTCGATAGTAACGACAACAATCCCTGTGGATACGATAACCCGATCTTAACGATCACACTATACTAAAACTTAGACCTCATATACTTGCGAGTGTAAGTAGCGGCGTGTTATTCTGCCCCTACCAAAGAACATTGGCACGGCAGGAGCAAAAATAGTTTATTTGTAATTAAAAACATGGCTATGGCCGAAGCAAAGAATACACAATTTTTTTAGAAGAATAGAGAAATGTGTTTGTAAATGTAAATAGATGTTGTTTATATAGGAATATGAAGGGGGTGTGTTTTTTTAATATTTGTTTTAAAGATATTCCGATCGTTGGACTTAAAAATGTCAAAATTTGATTTCCACCGTCCCAGGGAGGGTTTCATTTTTTTTTTAATTATATATATATTTTTTTGGAGAATTTTTTTTTTAATATATATATATATATATATTTATCATATATTTTTTTTTGGAGAAACCTTTTTTTTAAATTTTAAATAATCGTCAAAGTTGGTCGGATGAATTGGTTCTGTAGTTTTTTTGGCAATTTTGAGTTAACAAAAGATAGTCTATCCGTAATCGAAATTAACCCAATTTTTTTGTACATAAACTGTGTTCCTCAGACTACGTAATAAAACTTAAAAAGGTCAAAATGGAGTAGTGAATAACTTTTAAATAATCGTTAAAGTTAGTTGGATGAGTTGGTTCTGCAGTTGTTTTTTGCAAGTTTGAGTTAACAAAAGATGGTATATCCGTAACCGAAACAAATCCAATTTTTTTTTGTAGGGGGTGTGTTTTTTTAATATTTTATTTTTTTTAAAGATATTCCGTCAGTTGGACTTAAAAATGTCAAAAATTGATTTCCACTGTCCCCGGGGCGGGTTTCATTTTATTTTATTATATATATATTTTTTGGAGAAACCTTATTTTTTTATTTTTTTTATATATATATATATATATATATATATATATATATATATATATATTAGAAACCTTCATTTTTTTAATATATAATTTTTCTTTTTGAGAAACCGGTCGTGGGACGGTTTCAAATTGAAACCAGCCATCCAACGGCCTTTTTTTTTTTTTTTTTTTTTTTTTTTAAATTTAATATTTTTTTCCCCATTTTTTTTTAAAAAATTATTTTTTTAAAAGAGATTCCAGTCGTGGGACGGCCGGAATCAAAATTTGATATTTTGGAGATTTCGATTTCGTTATTTTTTTTATTAAGATTTTTTTTTTTTAAGGAGATTTCGAATTTTTAAATATTTTAAACAACTTAAAAAAAAATGTAAGAATCTAATAGAAGAAAAATAATTGACATTCATTCAATTCACATGTTCAATTTTTTTTCTTACTTTTTCTTTTACAGTAGTCTGAATTATAAATGAAATATAGGGGTGCAGAACTTTAATTTGTTAGATTTTGTACGATTTTTGTATTATATATATATATATATATATATATATATATATATATATAATTTTGATCTAACATTCATTTTTTTTTTTTGACAGTATAGGATTGCAGAAAATTTTATAGGCTTTGCAGTAAATCTCAATCTTTTATTTTTTTAATAACAATTATAGGTTTTGCAGTAAATTTTATAGCCTTTGCAGTATGTTTTAAATATGAAAGATTATAGGGTACATAACTTTAACTGTTTAGGTTTTGAATAATTTTTTTCTTTCTTTACATTTTTGGTCAATATTCATTTTTTTTTTTTTCGCAATATAGGGTTGCAGTTTTCTTTGTTTAGTAGTCAACATTCACTTTTTTTTGTTGGCAGTATAAGCTTCCAGAGATGAAAATTTTAATTTTTTTTAATAATACAAAGTTGATTCCGGCTGTGCTAGGGGCGGAATCAAGATTTTTAATTTTTTTTATATTTTTAAATTTGGCAGTATTTAATTCTTCAAAAAAATAAGTTTCAAATCCGGCCTTGTATTGATTTATTTATTCAACTTTATTATTTTTTTACAAATCAATAATTTCAGTAATTATACAATATATAAAAAGTTATAATTTTACAAATGAAATTATATAAAATTTGGAGAAATTTAATTATTTATTTATTTATTGTAGAAATTTGGAGAAACTTTATTTTAATAATTTTTTTTTTAATTTTTGGAGAAACCGATCGTGGGACCGCCGGTTCGAAATTGAAACCGGCCGCCCCACGACCCTTTTTTTTAATATTTTTTTTTCCTTTTTTTTCTTTTTTTCTTATTTTTGAAACCAGCCGTCCCACGGCCGGTTTTTTTTAATTTTTTTAATTCTTATTTTTTAATTGTTATTTTTTTAATTGTTATTTTTTATTTTTTTTTAATTTGTGGAGAAACCAGTCATGGGATGGCCGGTTCCAAATTAAAACCGGTTGTCTAACGACTTTTTTTTTTTTTTTATCTATATATTTTTTTTGGGAGAAAGCGGTCGGTTTTTTTTAATTTTAAATAATCGTCAAAAGTTGGTCGGATGAGTTTGTTCTGTAGTTTTTTTTTTTTTTTTTTGCAACTTTGAGTTAACAAAAGATGGTCTAATCGTAACCGAAATGAACCCAATTTTTTAAGTACATAAACTGCGTTCGTAAGACTACGTAATAAAACTTAAAAAGGTCCAAACGGACTAGTGAATAAATTTTAAATAATCATCAACGTTGGTCGGATGAGTTGGTTCTGCAGGTTTTTTTTTCAAGTTGGAGTTAATAAAAGATGGTCTATCTGTAATAGAAATTAACCCAATTGTTTTGGTACATAAACTGCGTTCTTAAGACTACGTAATAAAACTTAAAAAGGTCAAAACAAACTAGTGAATAACTTTTAAATAATCATCAAATTTGATCGAATGAGTTGGTTCTGCAGTTTTGTTTTTGCAAAAGTTTAAGTTAACAAAAGATGGTTTATCCATAACCGAAATTAACCCAATTTTTTTTATACATAAACTGCGTTCCTAAGACTACGTAGTAAAACTTAAAAAAGTCAAAACGGACTAGTGAATAACTTTTAAATAATCGTCAAAGTTAGTCGGATGAGTTTCTTCAGCAGTTTTTTTTTTTTTTTTTTTTTTTTTGCAACTTTAAGTTAACAAAAGATGGTTTATCCGTAACCGAAATGAACCCAATTTTTTTGGTACATAAACTGTGTTTGTAAGACTACGTAATAAAACTTTAAAAGGTCAAAATGGAATAATCGTCAAAGTTGGTCGAATGAGTTGGTTCTCCAATTTTTCTTTTGCAAGTTTGAACTAACAAAAGATGGTCTATCCGTAACCGAAATAAACCCAATTTTTTTGGTACATAAAATGTGTTCGTAAGACTACGTAATAAACCATAAAATGGTCAAAACGGATTAGTGAATAACTTTTAAATAATCGTCAAAGTTGATCGGATGAGTTGGTTCTACAGTTTTGTTTTTTTTTTACAAGTTTGAGTAAACAAAAGATGGTTTATCTGTAACCGAAACGAACCCAATTTTTTTTTATACATAAACTGCATTCCTAAGACTACGTAATAAAACTTATAAATGTTCAAACGGACTAATGAATAACTTTTAAATACTCGCCAAAGTTGGTCGGATGAGTTTGTTCTGCAATTTTTTTTTTCTTTTTCCAACTTTAACTTAACAAAATATGGTCTATCCGTAACCGAAATGAACCCAATTTTTTTGGTACACAAACCGTATTCGTAAGAATACATAATAAAACTTAAAAAGGTCAAAACAAACTAGTGAATAACTTTTAAATAGTCGTCAAAGTTGGTCGGATGAGTTTGCTCTGCATTGTTTTTTTTTTTTTGCAAATTTAAGTTAACAAAAGATGGTTGATGCGTAACCGAAATGAACCCAATTTTTTTTGGTACGTAAACTGCATTCATAATACTACATAATAAAACTTAAAAAGGTCAAAATGGACTGGTGAATAACTTTTAAATAATCGTCAAAGTTGATCGGATGAGTTGGTTCTGCAGCTTTTTTTTGGTAACTTTGAGTTAACAAAAGATTGTCTATCCGTAACCGAAATAAACTCAATTTTTTTGGTACATAAACTGCGTTTGTAAGACTACATAATAAAACTTAAAAATGTAAAAACGGACTAGTGAATAACTTTTAAATAATCGTCAAAGTTATTCGGATGAGTTGGTTCTGCAATTTGTTTTTGCAAGTTTAAGTCAACAAAAGATGGTTTATTCGTAACCGAAATGAACCCAATTTTTTTATACATAAAATGCGTTCCTAAGACAACGTAATAAAACTTAAAAAGGTCAAAATAAACTAGTGAATAACTTTTAAATAATCGTCAAAGTTATTCGGATGAGTTGGTTCTGCAGTGTTTTTTTTTTTTTTTGCAACTTTGAGTCAATAAAAGATGGCTTATCCTTAACCAAAATGAACCCAATTTTTTTTATACATAAACTGCGTTCCTAAGACTACGTAATAAAACTTAAAAAGGTCAAAACGGACTAGTGAATAACTTTTAAATAATCGTCAAAGTTAGTCGGATGAGTTTGTTCTACAGGGATTTTTTTTTTTTTGCAACTTTGAGTTAACAAAAGTTGATCTATCCGTAACTGAAATGAAACCAATTTTTTTGGTACATAAATTGCGTTCGTAAGACTACATAATAAAACTTAAAAAGGTCAAAACGAGCTGGTGAATAACTTTTAAATAATCGTCGAAGTTAGTCAGTTGAGTTGGTTCTGCAGTTTTTTTTCTTTTTTTTTGCAACTTTGAGTTAACAAGGATGGTCTATCCATAACCGAATTGAACCCAATTTTTCTTTTCATAAATTGTGTTCCAAAGACTATGTAATAAAACTTAAAAAGATCAAAACAGAATACTGAATAATTTTTAAATAATTGTCAAAGTTGGTCTGATGAGTTGATTCTGCAGTTTTTTTTTTTTTTTTTTTTTTTTTTTGCAATTTTGAATTAACAAAAGATGGTCTATCCGTAACCGAAATAAACCCAATTTTTTTGTACATAAATTGTGTTCCTAAGACTACGTAATAAAACTTAAAATGGTCCAAATGGACTACTGAATAACTTTTAAATAATCGTGAAAGTTGATCGGATGAGTTGGTTCTGTAGTTTTGTTTTTGCAAGTTTGAGTTAACAAAAGATAGTTTATCCGTAACCGAAATGATCCCAATATTTTTTTCACATAAACTTCGTTCCTAAGACTACGTAATGCAACTTAAAAATGTCAAAACGGACTGCCAAATAACTTTTAAATAATTGTCAAAGTTGATCTTATTAGTTTGTTCTATAGTTTTTTTTTTTTTTTTTTTTTGCAACTTTGAGTTGACAAAATATCATCTACCCATAACCAAAATGAACCCAATTTTTTTGTACATAAACTCCGTTCCTTAGACTACGTCAATACAACTTAAAAATGTGAAAACGGACAACTAAATAAATTTTAAATAATTGTCAAAGTTGGTCGGATGAGTTGGTTCTGCAATTTTTTTTTGAATGGGGTTCGACCTTTTCATAATCATCCATTTTTTAATATTGCCAACGTCAATCTCAAAACATGGATATGATGAAGCAGGAGTTGAGGATGTCTTTAGTCTACATCTCAAAACTGCCCCAACATTTTCTTCAAAATAGTCAAAATCATTTTTGCAGTGGTGTATTTGTCAAATCCACCACCACCAGCTTTTCTTTCCGCCCTGAACCCATTCTTTTCTCGTGCAAAAAAAACAAATCTCGACAACCTGCCAAAGTTCAAAATTTGAAAGAAAAATCATAAAACACCGTTACTATTATTTTCTTAATTAGCATAAAAAGTGTTATGTTTTTACAAACTTGAATAATTAACCAATTTTTACACCTAATCGCATGCAGTATTTGGTTTGCAAAGTAAGATTAACCCAATTATAATTGTTTTTAATATTTTGCAAATAAGATTATATACAATTCGTATGAGTTATTTCGATGAAGATGATTTTTTTTTAATTATTTTTTGAGTTAATAAAATGTAGTATATTTGTAACGGAATCCATTTTGTCTATAACACTACGTAATAAAAATTAAAATACTGAAAACGAACTAGTGAATAACAATAATTATTTTATATTACAACCCCATAGCAATACAAAATTAATTTATCAAAAATGTTAATTATTCAACCCCAGTTTGATGACAATTTTGAGTTAAATAACAGTGGTATATAAGTATTTAAATAAGCTTAATTTGTAATTTATTTTTGGATAAATTAAGTTGAAAACACTTCATAAATTGGTGAAATGAGTTGTTTTCTTCTTCTTCCCCATCCATCCACATAATTTCAAGGTTTTTTTTTTTTTTACAGTCTGGAAAGTGTAATGAGTTGAAATATTCATTTTCATCTACAACAATCAATATATGTATTCACTAAATTAGCAACTGAAATCAAAAAATTTCCTAAGCATTATAAATCAAACAAACCATAGATAACAAGCTAGCATTACAACTGATACGATTCTTTACGGTCAAGTATCGAGATCTAAGAACTCTTCGTTCGTTCAGTGTTCGGTAAAGTGTTCATTTTCGGAAGAGTTTTCAATCCTTGCCACCACTTCAACATTTTAAGAAAGCATAAATTAATTAACAAAATAAGATATTTTCACTCACCTTTCAAATAAAAAGTTGTACACAGTTGTGAAAGAAAAATATTGTCGTGGCATAAGCAAAAAAACATAATTTGTAATGAAGGACATGGATATGGTAGAAGCAGAAAAGACATTATTTCTAAAGAATAAGAGATAAATGTATTTCTACATGTAAATGGATGTTGTTACTGACCTGCCAAATAGAAAGTCGTAGATAGTTGTGAATGAAGAATATTAGCATGAAAAAAGCAAAAACACACCATTTGTAATGAAGGACATGACTATGGCAGAAGCAGAGAAGACACAATTTTTAAAGAAGAAAATAGTAAGGTGTCCGTTGATGTGAATGGTTGTTAATGGATATTATTTATATAGGAATATGAAAAGATAATTACTATGAATTCGTCCATAGCATGGCCGGATCCTCTCTACAATAATAAATATCTATATATATATATATATATATAATAGTAATTAAAATTTTTAATTTTTTGAAAGTAATTAAAATTTAAAAATATTAAATAATTTTTTTTTTCAAACGTATATCACATTTATTTTTTTAAAGGTAAAGATAATGACTTTTAATTATTTTTTCAAATTTTTTTTTTAATTATTTTAATTATTACAGATATATGTTTTTCGATTTTTTTCAAATATTGTAAAAAACAAAATTCCAAAAAAATGTAGAAAACAATTAAATTATCTTTAAATGAATGTTGACAAAAAAAATGAATGTTGACCAAATAGTTAAAGTTCTGAAGACAAGATAAGATTTGAATTTGGATTGTACAAAATAAAATAAAATTACTCTGCAAAGCCTATAAAATTCCTGCAACCCTATACTGTAAAAAAACGAATGTTGACCAAATCATTTTTTTTTTTTTTGGAAAATGAAATTTTATATAATTGAAAATCGAAAATATATATAATTTCGAAGTTAAATATATATATAATTTCGAAATTTGTAAAAATATATACAATTTCCATTTCAACCGAATGTAAAAAAAAAATCTATTTATATATATTTAAAAGAATATAAATTGTTTAAAAAATTGTTTGTAAATGAATAAAAAAAAAGTAAAGATAATGATTTGTAATTATTTTTTCAAATTTTATTTATTTTCAATTTTTTTTAGTTATTACAGATTTATTTTGTTTGAATTGTTTTTTTTTTTTTGTTGTAAATAAGGACAATAATTATACAATTGTCACTGCAAAAGTATAAAGTTAATTTGATATTTGAGGCCTGTCAATCACCGTGTTACTATAAAAATTGAGTTTTGTATTAGAACTCTTAATTCTATAATTTTCGTGATGTCTTCAAATATGAACTCAAGTAAAGAAAGTTCATATGGTTTTTCAAGTGAGAAAAACTCATATGGTGTTTGCGGTTGGCCTGGTCCCTGGAATCACTTAAGCCGTTGGGTTTTAAAACCATATTATGACGACTACTGCAGCGATCAAGACACCAATCCGATAGAGTATCGCGTTGGGCTACACCAAGAATGGGAATACAGGATGAAAGAGTCTAACAATCTTGTATCTTGTTTGATAGCTCTTAATGCATCGGTTCCTCATCATCGAAGTCTTCAGATGCCTCGACGATGTATAATTGATGACATAATCAAGATCGAAGATGCTATTACACGAATTCGCCTAGAAAATTATAGAATGTTGTTGCGCAGGAGCCGATACTATCTACTCTAGCTAGCCAATGAAATGTTGCTGCAAGTAACAAACTACTCTCTCCGAACGAATACCATAGCGTGATAACCAACAATGAATATTTGTCTAAGGGATACATGTCCAATGAAGAATAAAAAAAAAATTGTTAGTCAAAACTTTGTTTTTTTAGTTTCTTTGTGTGATTATTATTTAAAGTTGTGTCGTATCGTATTTCTCATGTATTGTATTTGCTAGGAGTTTTTTTTAATTTTCGTTATTGTATTGTATTTCTGGTTTTTCTTTCTTGTGTATTGTCTTTGTACAACCAACATGTAGAAAATTATTATATTTTATTACGTCAATTATGAATGAAGAAAAATTAAATTGACTATCACGTTATCATAAATTAATGTAGAAATGATATATTATACGTGAAATATTGTACATTGTTAAATTGCAAACCACAAATGAGAAAACATTAAACATTATTCTAATCATCACACATTTCAATATGCGACTGATATTGAGGTTTCTTTGAGCATCTCATGTAAGTATGCGCTTCGGTAAAGAAACCTTCTTGTAGACGCTCACGTGCCGTCATTTGAAGCTCGTGTCGAAAAATTCGAATTTGCATTCGGTTATTTTTTTCGCGGTAGCGATGCAACGCAATCTGAAGATTAATTATGTGGCGTGTCTATTGGCATTATGCTCGTCAATTGACGCACTATTGGAATATTGTATTGCCTGCATCCGTTTACCATAATTTGTGCTTAGTTAACCCGATAACTGTATTCCTCCCACATCTTTGTAACCCAGTGTGGAGAGTAACGAGCTGTTGGGTCTAAAGAGTATGAAAATTCATCTTCCAAAATCCAATAACGGCCCATTGAACGATATAGATCGCTAACCGTGTACATTTTATTTTTGTAAAACAAGATATAAAATTTCTAACTTCGCTCCAATAATGTGTTTGGAGTGATTGCAATTAACATAAAGTCTCATATATATATATATATATATATATATATATATACACACACACACACGTATGTGGTTATAAACACTGAATAAAAAAAATTCAATTGTACTAAATAAGTTCAAAGCACTATTGAAAAATTTAATTGTACTTATATATATATATATATATATATATATATATATATATATATATATATATAAATCATGACATATTTATATTTTAAGACATTTTGAGCCGTCGAATTGAATATCTGATGATTGAGATTGAATAAGAACATATTTTATATTTGAGACATTTTAGACCGTTGGATTGAATATCCAACGGTTAAAATTGAATAATATTAATAAATATTCTCAGCAGTCGGATTATTAGATTGAATAAGATTCAATGGTCAAGATTAAAATATCATCATCCCCTCTTCTCCCCAAATCTTGTTGAACAAATTTATCTCCCCTCCCTAAATCACTCTGACGCCGTTATCTAGATCAACCCAAAGCTCTCATTAAGCAAAATTTCAGCCCTTCCCTCTTCCCTAACATTGTTTTATCCGCCACGAATGCCTACCCAAATGAAATCTTCCATAACTCTCAGCCACAAATGCCTTTCCCAAATGAAATCTACGATATCCTCTCTCTTAGTCACTCTCGCTTCTCCTAACTCTCTTGCTCTCTCCATTTTCTTTTGCAAGCCACCGCCGCCGCCCATCCATCGCTGTTCCATTTCATTTCTCGCGGTTCTCTTACTCTTTGATCTCTCGGCCGAAACCCTCGACGTTCCATTAGGCAGCGATCGTCGTCGTTCCTCTCATCTAGCTTCAATGTCCTCTGTATATAGCGATCTTCGCCGTTCCTATCAATATTGAACAACTGTATGGCATCTTCCCTAATTAAAAATGTCCAAGCTTCAATGTGCATGCACTAATTGCCTGTACGAACAGGCAAGGTCTCACGGTAACACCACTCTCCATCTCTCTCTCTTTGATTTCTCTCACTTTGTCTTTCTAACATGCAAGCGAATCTCCTCCACCTCTAACCATCGCCATCGTTGTCATGCCACTGTACCTCTTCGATTTCTCTCTCTCTCGATCCCGCATCACAACCATCGGTAAATTCATCATCTCACTGACAAACCCATGCACCTCCACGTCCTCACAATAAGTTTCTCTCTCTCTTTGCCTCTCTCTTCATTCATTTTCTCCATTATCTCTAGATCCACAATCGCCGCAGCCCACCAATCCATAGCCATTGTCCACTGCTAATTGGAAGTCGTTGTCCATCTCCTTCTACCGCAGATCTGAAGGTAAAGGTGTTGTCCATTATCATTTATCACCCAAATCTGATTTTATTTTTATTTATTTATTTATTTTTCAGAAACTCCAGTCCCTTGATTTTTTATTTTTTATTTTTAATTTCTTGGTTAGTTCATGAGT
Source organism: Eucommia ulmoides (assembly GCA_016647705.1). NCBI lineage: Eukaryota > Viridiplantae > Streptophyta > Magnoliopsida > Garryales > Eucommiaceae > Eucommia > Eucommia ulmoides. Next base: position 10,629,162 of record CM028326.1, read on the forward strand.
ATTTTCTAAATGATATTGATGATGTTCCCGGATTTTATGTCTTGATTGACGAAGACTTGGAAAATGAGGGTGTTGAATCGGGCGGCGAAGAGGGGGGCGTTGAATCGGGTTCCAAGTTAGCGCAATACCTTTGCCTCTTTCCCCCTAACCCCTCTTCTCTCTAGGTAATCGTCAATTTGCCTCAATAGCCCCCATCGGAGCAGCATCACAATAGCTTGACCATTGTTTCATACATAGGTCTCTGTCTCTCTCTTCCGCCCAGACAAAAGAAGTTTATTGTTTTCCCCTGGATATGTTGATTTAAAGACCATTGTTAATTTTTGATTGTATCGATTCTTTATTTTAATTTATTAACATTTACCATTTTCCTCTCAAGGTGAGGTTGATCGTTAAGGCGGCCATAGAACCAATCTATTGCAGGGGAAACTATATGTGTCAAATACTTTCACCATAAACTCTTCTCTATCTTGGTAAATTCTCCACATCTCTCTTTCAATGTTTATTTGTCGGTGCTGGTGCTTTAGTCTTATTTCATAGTCAAATAGCATTTGTTATGGGATGCATCAAATGTAACAACTATTTTGAAACACACCTTATAAGTTGAAAAATTGGAGTTAAAAATGCCATCAGGAAGAATGATTTTTCATAACTCTAAACAATCTTTTATGATTTAATTGATTTTGTAAACAATACATATGGCCTCCGACAATCAAAGTATTTTTTTTCCCTATTTCTCCCCTTCTCAATTTTGCAATATTTTTCCATTTATTGTAAAAAAACAGAACTCGTATATTTTCCTTTGGTTTGATCCTGAATATTTTGTTTACTCCAAATATGTTTCGTCTACACATTAGATTTTCGTGATATCAATTGTTTGATGTTTCAGTTTGGAGCTATATTGTTTGGTATAACTAGGTTGTGCTTCTCTCTCTAAATCTCTGATCTTTCTTCAAGTTATGACGCCGAAGGCTATTGTTGAGACAGTTCGGTTTGATTTTGACGATGATCTTTTTGTGTTTTAGCTTCCATCATTTTGTTCTTTCCAGTAAGCTTACTGTTTACAAAATACACCCGTTGGATTGAACAAATCAAACTCTGCAGTGGTTAAATTTTTTTTCTCTCTATAATTAGGACTCTTTATGTTATTTTTGTTGAATCTCGATTGTGATGATTCATTTAGATCTTCAATGTCATCTGATATAAGTTAAATCCTGGAATTGTTAGTCTCAAGATCTATTAACGTCGTTGTTTGAAATTTTTGAATTCAGACAAATATATGTTGCGATTCTTGACGTTTATGGCTGAATTATTGAAGACTGTAGCTGTAAGATTCCGAATTAACACGTACGTCATTTTAGTTGTATTTTAGAGTAATTATGAAAATTAGGGATGAAATTGGGTCAAATTGAAAATCTAGAAACATTAAATCCCAACTTAGGGAGGTAAATTGACATTTAACTTTTAATTGAAACTTAAAGGGGTGAAATTGCAAATCTTAGAAACTTTTAAAAAGTTGAAATTGATTAAAATTAAGATTTAAGGGAAGTTGGGGGAGGAAAGAGTAATTAATTAAAAAATTTATTATATATATATACACATATGCGATCGGACGAGCAAACCGCTGGCAGGGGAAAAGAGAGAGCAGCGACGTGGCACGTTTGGATGAATTGAACCCATTAATTACATGCAATATATATATATATATATATATATATATATATATATATATATATATATATATATATATATATATTCATGTGTAATGATCAAAAAAATCTCATCAAATCTGAAAATCAAAGAGAGAAGAAAATAGAGAAAGAAGAGAGAGAGAGAGGAGCAGGCGGGTTCGGCGTCGGCGGGGTGTGGTCGGCGTTTGTGTGGGGGCTTTGTTGTTCGTGTGAGGGTGTGGATTTCTGTGGTGGTCATGAGTGTGTATGATCAGAGAGGGCAGTGTGATCATCCGAAGGTGGTGTGTTCCAGCGTGGGGGTGTCCGTCGTTCAACCATCATCGTCATGTGTGTGTGTGTGTGTGTGTATTCTATTCAGTTTGTCAGGCAGTGTGTGGGGGTGATCGGTGTGTGTGCATTTTTGGTTCTGTTTGTCTATTTTGGTTCCGCCGATGTATGTGTGTGTGTGAGACGGTGTGGGTGGGTTTTCCGTTCGGTCCGACGATATCGTCGACGTTGTACGTGTATGTACTCTGCTTGATGACGGTGTGTGTGTGTGTGTGTATGTGTGTGTGTCTGCGTGCTATTTCGGTGGTGGGTGTTCTGTCCATGGTGTTCATTGGTTGTGTGTGTAACGTCAACGGTTGCTTGTGTGTGGGTGTTACTGTGTAAGCGTGGTCGGCCATCGGACGTGGGCCGACTGTGTGGCTGTATGTGTGTAAGAGTCGATAGGGTATAGGTATGCTGGTCGGTCGTCGGTGAGCCTTGTGGGTGTGTCGTCGTCCAATTTTAGAAGAAAGAGACAATCGGCCAACATAAAAAACAGAAACAGAGGAGAGAGAGAGGGACGGCTGGGAACTGAATAGGAAACAGAAGAAAAAAAAAAGGGAAAAAAAAAAAAAAAAAAAAGAATTACACAAACCACCCCACTGAAAATCAAAAACCCATCTCGTGGTCGCCAAACGATTCGGAAACAGGTGAAATTTCAATCGATTATTAATTTTCGTTAAATTAAATTTTATTTAGCGTTACAAATCCTAAAATCGTAACAATTTCCTAACGGTTAATTAATTTTAATTACGTGGTACATAAAATAGTAACGATTCGGAATATAGGGTCTGCATTGCGTGATTTAGATGTTTTAGATAAGATATTAAATTAGGCTTAGTCACTATTAGGTTCGCAGGCACCGGTGTCCCGATAGAGTATGGTCAGTAAAGGTTTTGGAGAGAGAATAACGAGGTGAGTGTATTGTCTTCTTGCCAAAATATTTTTCTATGTATATATATGATGAAATATGTGTTTACTTAAATTGTACGAATTTATAAATGATATGGATCAAGCATGATTTGGGTGAGTTGGTAAACTGGATTTTCGGAAGATTCCAATGGTTTTCGAAATGAAGTTGAAAATGATTTTTTGTTGGATTTGATGAAATCAGACGGTGTTTTTGAAAGAGAATAGAAAACATCTGTTTTTCTAAAAATGCCTGGTTTTCTAAAAATGAAGGATGGAAAAATGGTTTTGATAAAATCAGACGTTTTCTTTAAAAGAAAGTGTGAAATATGATTTTTGAATTTAAAAATTAGTTTTGAGGAAAAGAGATAGATGTGGTGATGTGACGATGTTGAGTAGACGATATTTATTGAGTTGTGATTCGATGATGCTGTATTTGATTTGACGATGCCATAGTATTTATTTGTTTCGATAGAGTGAGGTTATCCACTTCGGCGGAGTGATGTTATCCGCTTCGGCGGAGTGATGTTTATCTGCTTCGGCAGAGTGATGTTAGACGTTTATACTACACAGTGATTATCCGCTTCGGCAGAGTGATGGGTATTCGTAGGAAGGCATATCCTACGGACGGTACGGTACCGTTGCAAACTCCCGATCGTGAGGTTAAAACGATCACTAGGGCTGGCCAGTATGTGTGTTTGAGGTGTGTGCTTGAGATATGGTGTCTTACGTATATTGGTTGATTTGATATTTATTATTATGGTGATTGGTATTATTTTACTAGATGGGTTAGAATGGAACTTATATGTATTATTTTATTTTCACTGCTTATATTATGGAGAATTTTACTAGTTATGTGTTGTTTCTATACTCACGCTTGATCCATTTAGATGTTGTAGAATGAATTATTATTTTAAAAATATTTTTACTAAGAAGGCAGTACACTCGCAGGTAAAATAGCTAGGAGTCGGTCGGTCCCCTACTGGCGCTAGATAGAGTTATGCGGGTCATGCAAATGAGTAATTTGAGGAAAGTTTTGGAGATGAAATATCAGAAATGAAATCTAAGTGAGGTTCAGGGGATTTGTTTGATTGTATTTATATTCAGGTCGGTGTATTCCTATCAGATGGGACTATTATATGTGTTGTATAAATTTACAATTTTGTTATTGACGTATTGAGGTTGGCTAGTCATTGGGCGGTATCATATCTATGTCACGCCAGCCCCACATGACGAGTGTCTGGGGTGGGGTGTGATTGTAGCCTGTCAGGATGTTTTTGTTATCGGATTCGTTGGTTATTTCTATTGCTAAGTTATTGGAAATCGTCGATTTTGGTGTTATTGGGTTTAGGGTTTTAAAGTCGTTCGAGCGAGGATGATGGGGATCGATCTTTTGCTTCTTCCAACAGTGGGACCGCCAATAAAACCGCGGGCAAGGTTACAACGGAAGCAGGTGGGAAAAGGTTCTTATAGAGGAAGTTAGATTAATGGGGGACTAGGGGATTATTGGAAAATTAGGGGGGGTCTGGTTCAGACTTGAGTGTCTTAGTTGTTGTTGGTGGTAGAAATTTTCATGGAGAAATGGGAGGAAATGGGTAGTCTATTTCAGCAAGCACTTTGAAGCCTGTGTTTCAACACTCCATGGAAGTATGCAGTCTTTTGGAAACTCAAACATCGTGCTAGGATGTAGAATTTTTATATGTTGCTCCTCCTTTTTTCAATCTTTGCATTTCTCTTTGTTGTTATGCTTTACTTTGATGTTCTTTTGCTTTTATATTATTAGTTTATTGGTTTGTTTGTTGAGAATTGAAGCTTCAGAATTGGAATTGGAAATAAACCTATGTGAAAATCTAAAAATTTACATGCGTTCATTTCGAATTCCAATTCCAAGTCTTGAATTCCGTGCTAACAATTGGTACTTTAACGCCTTATTTGCCAATGAAAACATTGTAAGTAAAATATCTCATTTTCCTTTAACATTTGTATCAATGAAATTGAATCAAACCAGCAAATAAGAAAGTAATTTTCATTTTATTTGTATTTTTTTTTTAAAACTTTCATTTTAGTTAGTCCTCTAAAAATGGAGTTCGTCCTTATTTTCAATTCACATTTTCTTTCTATTGGTTCTTTGCGATATGGATTACCGACCTAACTATTGTCATTGAATGTCAAAAATTGTTGCACAAAAGGGAGCATATTATTAAATTCCACCTTAATTACGGAAAGGTTATCGATTTGTGTGATTTCCAAAGGTTTCCGGAACATGGTAGACCTATTGTTGGTTTCGGGGTTTTAGTTTGGAACCGTTGATTTGATCTACTACTATAAGTTTCAATAGAAGCAGAAGTCCACTTAGAGAGGAGGTTCCTTAGTAGGGGACGAATATAAGTTGGTAAGTTTTGGGCCCTGTCTGTATAGCGTTTTCTTTTTTTTCTTTATTATTTTTTAAATTCTATTTTTTTGTTTCTTTTTTGAAATCCAAGATCCATTGAATTCCCTTCTGACGCCATAACTCTTAACATGTATAGATTGTATAGCAATGTCTAGAATCTTAGACCTTTTGATGATATTCTTAACTGGACATTTTAACTGGTTCATTGTTTAAAATGTGTGAATTGGTTTAAAAACTATTCATCGCAGTGTTTTTTTTAATTCTATTTTTTGAGTTTTTTGTATTATCTGAAATTTAACTTATTTTATTTATGTTGATTATTTCTTTTAATTTCTTGCAGGGGCCAAAATTTGAGTAATAATTTATCTAATTATATGCTAAATGAACTTGACTTGGGACGAGTATTGTATTATGTTATAAAGTTCTTTATCTATTGCACTTGATCCAGTTTTGAAATTAAACGGCTCTGAGATAAAGGAGTGCTTGAAATTAAACGGCTCTAAGAAATTTAACGGACTGTTGGAGCATGATCCACGACCTAAACAAATGTCCGGGCATGATGTATTACAACAACTTTTGGAGTTATCGGGCACTTTCAAACAGGGAAAACATCCAACCAATAAGAAGAGAAAGCGTCAAGAAGATGAAAGTAATTGGACAAAGAAAAGTATCTTATTTGAACTTTCTTTTTGGGTAGAGCACCAAATGAGACATTGTCTTGATGTCACGCATATTGAGAAGAATATATGTGATAATGTTGTTGGGACAATACTCAGTATAGAAGGCAAGAACAAAGATACAATAAAAGCACGGATGGATTTAGCTGATATGGGAATAAGAACTAAGTTACACCTAAAAAAGCTTGGTGATTCCTATGTGAAGCCTCCCGCATGTTACACTTTGTCAAAGAGTGAGAGATAGGGATTTTGCGAGTTTTTGAAGTCTGTTTGATACCCAGACGGTTATGCGGCGCATATCTCACGATGTGTAAGCATTGCAGATGGTAAAGTGTTGGGATTAAAGAGTCACGATTGTCATGTATTGTTGCAACGTCTTGTTCCCGCTGAAATACGAGGTTACTTAAACAAAGAAGTATGCACTGCATTGTTTGAGTTGGGAGAATTTTTTCGACAATTATGTTCAAAAACACTGCGACTTCAGGTAATAGAGCAATTAGAAAAAGACATTGTTCTCATCCTTTGTAAATTGGAGATGATATTTATTCCTGCATTCTTCGATGTGATGGTACACTTAGTTTTCTACCTTCCTACTGAGGCAAAACTCGGGGGGCCTGAACATTATCGATGGATGTATCCAATTGAGAGATATCTCAAAACTCTAAAAGGCTTCGTTACCAACAAAGCACGTCCTGAAGGATCGATAGCTGAAGCCTATACTGCTAAAGAAAGCTTAACATTTTGTTCGATGTATCTTAAAGGAATCGAAACTAGATTTAATCGTGATGAACGGAATGACGATGGTGGTAACCAAGAATGTAATATAGGGTAATCAGTTTTTTCGCAAAAGGTGGCCCTTTCGGACATGCACGTGTATGTACTAAATTGGGAATAAATTTTCAACTCGTGCATTGGTATGTCTTGAATAACTGCGAGGAGGTGAAACCATATATTGAGTAAGTTGAAATTCATTTGTGAATATTTACTTGCAACAATTTTTAATTCTTTATATGATATAAATATTTTTTCATAGTGAGCATGAATATGAACTTATGTTGGAAAGTGCAGAAAACATTCATTAGAGACAGAAACAATATTTTAACAATATTTTCCTTCGTGGTTCCAAGCACATGTAAATACCAAAGTTCATGTTTAACTAAAAACTACAACATAGTGATATAACTAATGAAAATTATGCTATTTTTATTGTTTATTATTTAGATGAGAAAGTTGCGCAGTAAGGGATCTCCGGAAGCCACAGATGAATTGTATGCCTTGGCCAACGGACCTGACAAGAGAGTTAGGTTGTACCCAGCCTGCATAGTCAATGGTGTACGATTCCACACAAAGGACCGTGATGATTGTCGTACTAGTCAAAATTGTGGATTGATGGTTGAAGGGGATCATGCAGGAAAAACTATTGATTTCTATGGTGTTCTGAAACAAATTATTGTGTTAAGTTACATATATTATCATTCAATTGTGGTGTTCAATTGTGATTGGTTTGATCTTAGCAACAAGAAGACATTCCGAAAGGATTCATATTACATCAGCATCAATGTCACTAAAACGTGGTATAAGAATGACTCTTTCATACTCGAAGACCAAGCACAACAAGTTTTTTACATCAATAACACGAGACTAGGGAGAAATTGAAAACTTGTACAGCATATACATCATCGACATGTTTGGGATGTGCCAGAGGTAGAAGAGGATGACCATGGTGATATTGAGAAATTTGATGCTTATCAGAAGAACGATATAACTGAAATTATATCGATAATTGAGGATGAGGTACATGATTTGAATAGGCCTAATATTGAAGCTGATGAAATTGATCCAAACTCTATTACTAAGCAATCTCTACATGGACTTGCAGATAGTGACAATGAAGTAGACGATACACTAGTTGAGTATTGGGACGACGAAGAAAGTTCAGAAGGCACAGATTCAGATAGTATGGAATAGATAGTTGGGGGTGTCTGGTGTCTATTTAAATTAGTTAGAAGTCTTTAATTTTATGTTATCTGTTAGTTTTTATTAGATTTGCTTAACCATTTTATTGATTAATTTAATAACATTCTTGCAATAAATTTATGATTTAGACATGCACATTGTTTCCGCTGCTTATCTATTATTGATTGTTTAATTTTCATTCTTTATCCTTAATATATGTAAATAAATATTATATCAATATCTATCATTTAAGTGTTTAAAGGTTAATTAAATGGCACCCAGGAAAAAAAGAACCATATCATCGCAGGACATGTCTCTATGTGCGAATTCTATGTCAACTCGTTTTATTGCACCAGGCACATTGGCCACACGATCAAGGACCATCCCACAATCATTAGGATCTCATGCTTCTCAGGCTATACAGCTACCATCGAGAGCTACTTCAACCGATGGTATCCAACCACCTATAGTGCTTCCATCCGTTACTGTGTCTGCACGAGAAAGCTCCATCTCGCAACCATCAAATTCCCTACCACCATCTGTGGAGTTTGACAAGCTAGATAATTTTCCTGAATCTTTGACAAATAACAGTCCCCCAGGTAAAGTCATTGTTTTTCTTAAACTTTTTTCAAAACGAAACTTGTTCAGTACATTCGTTATTCATGTGTTCACTTCGCAGGTTCACCAATGATTGCTAGGAAAAGGGGTCGAGGCAAGAGTAGAAGTTGCGGAGTAGAAAAATTTTCTAATGGTAACAATAAGTTGGTAGTTATATTTGATCCAATATTCAACAAGCCGGTTGATAGTGTTGCAAGCAAGTTTGCAAGTGAATTAGGCTACTTAGTTAGAACTAATGCACCACTTATTGATATAAAATCTTGGAGTGATGTAAAGGCGAAAGATAAGGAAATTATTTATACAAGAGCAAAGGTATGTGAAACTAAAATTTAAGTTCTAATTTGTTGCCTCCACATTTATCATTAATATTAAGTTTGAGATAGTTGATATTGATACTCCAAGAGTAAGAAAAGCTATGGATGCTATGTTAGCAAGGAGGTACACGAGATATAGGAATAAACTCCGTACGCACTATAAAAAAAAAATTATTGAGAAAGGGCACAATCCACGCGAGCATCCTTACGAGGACTTGAGCACTAATGTATGGCATAATCTTTACGGTCTCTTTGAGTCCGAAAAACTCCAGGTAGTAAATGTTATGTTTTAGTATTAACATTGCTATCTTTTCAAATGTTTTAATAGTATGCATGTTCATTGATTTTATGTACATATAATGCAGAAGCAATCTGTTGCAAATAAAGAGAATCGCAGGAAACTATTGTACAATCATGTATCTGGATCCAAGGCTTATGCAACACGCATCCACACGAAGGTTCTAATAAAGTGATTTATAAATTTTAAATTAATGATACAAGTTTTTTTATTCAATAGTAACTACTTTGTAAATGTAGGATCCAGAAACAGGTGCATGCTCGAGAATTTTGGATGTCTATAGGGAAACACACCAAAGGGCTGATGGGACGTAGGTTGCACCGACAGCTGAAAATTTATATGTAAGTTTGTAAATACTATTAGGGAAAAAAACATTGTCACATTCCTGCTCGTAGATTTTTTAGAACAAATTTCTAAATTAAAAATCCTTTTTTTTTTTTTTTTTGCTTTTTAGGTTAGTAATTTCATATGGATTATTATTGTTCTACTGTGAGTTCGCCTCTCTATGTTCTGTTTTTGCTAGTACGAGTTTTCATCAATTGTTACTAGAATCGGATTTGTGATTTAGCCATGGTTGAATTTGAATTAGCTAATTAATTGTTTGATTATTCAGCTTAGTCATTCATAGCTACGAGTTTGTTCTACTTAAAATTTTCTGGTTGAATGCTTGAAGACGAAACATAACGCATGACCTTTCAAATTTTCCGGTATATGCCTGATGTATGTTAGATTTTGTTATCCATATACAATTTAGTCAACAATATGAAGGTTGGTGAAATTTTGGATGAAGGATATACTACTTGACATACATGTAGATTAGTGAAATTTTGCAAAAGCCTCTCCTGCTCCCAGATTTTTTAGAACAGATTTCTGAATAAAAAATCCATTTTTTTTTTGTTTTTTAGGTTAGTAATTTCATATGGATTATTATTGTTCTACTATGAGTTTGTCTCTCTATTTTTTGTTTTTGCTCGTACGAGTTTTCATAAATTGTTACTCGAATCAGATTTGTGATTTGGCGAACTTGAATTAGCTAATTGATTGTTTGATTATTCAGCTTAGTCATTCATAGCTACGAGTTTGTTCTACTTAAAATTTTCTGGTTGAATGCTTGAAGACGAAGCATAACGCATGACCTTTCAAAAATTTCCGGTATATGCCTTATGTATGTTAGATTTTGTTATCCATATACAATTTAGTCAACAATATGAAGGTTTGTGAAATTTTGGATGAAGGATATACTACTTTACATACATGTAGATTAGTGAAATTTTTCAAAAGCCTCTCCTGCTCCCAGATTTTTTAGAACAAATTTCTGAATAAAAAATCCATTTTTTTTTTTTTTTGCTTTTTAAGTTAGTAATTTCATATGGATTATTATTGTTCTACTGTGAGTTTGTCTCTCTATTTTCTGTTTTTGCTCGTATGAGTTTTCATCAATTGTTACTCGAATCAGATTTGTGATTTGGCCATGGTTGAACTTGAATTAGCTAATTGATTGTTTGATTATTCAGCTTAGTCATTCATAGCTACGAGTTTGTTCTACTTAAAATTTTCTGGTGGAATGCTTGAAGACGAAGCATAACACATGACCTTTCAAAATTTTCCAGTATTTGCCTTAAGCATGTTAGATTTTGTTATCCATATACAATTTAGTCAACAATATGAAGGTTAGTGGAAGTTTGGATGAAGATATACCATAGATTGCATGTAGATTAGTGAAATTTTGCAAAAGCCTCTCCAAGATGAAGGGACTGCTTGAATTTTGGGCATGTGATATAGCTAAAAGAATTGGTAAAGAGAATATATACTGATATCTCCACTAGCAATTTGGAAGAACAAGATTCAAAGTTAAATTCCACAAAATAGTTTTATTTTCTTCTTCATTAAGATTCACTTTTTGTGTTGGATTGGCTATGCATTTAATGTCATTCCGTTTGCTTAGCATGAAATTCTCACAAAATTTATAAATATTATATGTAACTTTTAGTATGCTAAAATCCTCCTAGCCTTTTAGAATTTCAAAAAAGAAATTCTTTACTAGTTAATTTTATTTTACAGAGACAAATGACGGAGATGAAAGAAAAGCCTATAGAAGAAGAAGAAGAAGAAGAAAGGCCTATAACTGAGGAGGAGATTCGTGAGGCTGTACTTAGCCACAAATCAGGGTATGTGAGAGGGCTTGGTCCCCGTCCAAAACCAACCTTTACTAGCGGTTCTACATTTTTTCGTGGGCCAACACAAGAAAATTTTGATAGCTTGAATGCTCAATTTGAAGCATTGAAACAAATAATGGTAGATCAATCATATGGTGGAATGAGAGAAGCCATAGCTAGTTTAAGCGAATCGAGCTGATTCAGGAGCAGGCAAAGCTAGTGCTTGAAGCTATGAAATGATGAGGTAACAACTAAAACCTTTGGCCTTGATTATGAATGTGTATGATCTAGTATGCAGTAGTCTTCCTTGTTAGTTTACATGCACCTACATATATATGTGTGTACGAGCGTGTTTGTGTGAACTTCTTCTCTATGTGTTAATGGCTTCGAAAGTTATTTTCCTGTATGATTCAATGTTTTAGTCTCGACTTTTAATTTGTGAAAGTAATTTGTTTTAGGTTGATCATTTTATTTTAAAATTGAGAGTAATTTGATCATTCTTTAATTGGTTTATATATTATCTATTTGGTGGTGGTGGTGGTGGTTGGGGAGGGGTCATAAAAAAATATATATATATTTTTTTTTTGGAATTTCAGCTGAAACAGAGACTGTTATCAGCTGAAACAGAGAAACTGTTTTCAGGTGGTTGGGGCCTAGCTGAAACAGAGAAACTGTTTTTTGGAAGTGCACTGTTTTCAGCTGAAACAGCCTATGTTCTTATCGATTTTCAGTTTGTAGAAGTGCTTTCAGCCTCTGTTTTTTGTAAATATACATAACTCAAGGTTCAGTTTTTATGTACATTGCTTTTTTTTAGCTGAAATAGCCTGTGTTCTGACTGATTTTCAGCTTGTGGAAGTGCTCTGTTTTCAGCCTCTATTTGAACAGATAATTAAAGAAAAACTTGAGGTTGCTTTCAGATACTCAAGGTTGAGTATCTTATCAATTTTTATTTTTTTTTTAACAGTGAACAGATAATTAAAGAAAGAAAAAAAAAAAGGAAAACATTAAAAAGGCTAGAGTTGATATGAGATTTTTCCATGTTTGTTAATTTGTTTGAGTTAAATTGATGCGCGAAACTTCATGGTAAATCTTGTTTGAAGGACATCAGTAGTTCACAATGGCTCAATTAATAAAATTACATTGTCCCATGTACTTTAAGTAAAACATGAGTTATTGATTTATCAGATTTATTTGTGATGCAGATTAATTGTTCGTAGATTTGAAATTACGAAGACTATTTTTATGCAAGGGAAGATATTTGATACAAATACTCTGATATATTTTTATTTTTTTTGCAAGAATGAGATTGTTTAAATTACATCTATCCACAATTTGTTTTAGTTTGATCTTATTTAAGTTATATGAGCTAAGACATGTTTATTCATTATGGGAGTTTTATTTACATATGTTTGGAATGTATGTTGTAAAAGATTTTTGTTTCTCTTTAATTTTGGATGTGATAAACAGATATTGTCTTAATATTTGTCCCAAATTCTAATGGTGACAAATGTATGCTTTAATTAGTGAGAAAATTATTTAAATAAAAATTGTTGCAAATTGTTACTTTTAGCGGGAAATTTAGTTGGTCGCTAAATATGAGTTATTAGCGAGGAAATTATTCAAATAAATTTTGTTGGAAATTCTAACTTTTTGCGAGAAAGGAATTAGTCTTTAAATATGAATTATTAGCGAGGAAATCATTCAAATAAAATTTGTTGCAAAATCTTACTTTTAATGAGGAATTTAGTTGGTCGCCATATGTAAATTAGCGAGGAAATTATTCAAATAAAATTTGTTGCAAATTATCATTTTTAGCGAGAAATTTAGTTGGTCGCTAACTATTAGCGACGAAATTACTCAAATTACTTTTGTTGCAAAAAAGTGATTTTTAGTGATCAAGTATATCATTTAGTGAGAAAATTAGTGACAAAATATTTTCTCACTAAATACATACTTTTTAGCGAGGAATTCAACATTCGTCGCTAAAGACTTTTGTTGACAAGGTTTTTGCAACGACCGTGGTGACGAACCTATGTCCTCGCTAAAAAGTTTTAGTGACGAAATCGCTACTTTTAGCGACAAAATTTTTTCTTGCTAAAACGTTTTTTTCTTGTAGTGATCTCCCGGGCGGGGAGTGCACAGTAACATTACAGGATATAGGAATTTTATTGGGCCTCCCTATCGAGGGCTTTGCCGTGACCGGCATAGACAATAATTACGAGGTTAGTAGCTGGCAAGCGATGTGTGATGTTATCCTTGGAGTGACGCCTCCAGCAACAGAAATCAAAGATAATGGATTGAGGATAAACTGGATATTGGACACCTTTAGCCAATTGCCAGTTGATGTCGACGATGAGATGATCAAGCAGTATACTCGGGCGTATATACTCTACATGATTGGATGAGTATTATTCCCCGACAAATCGAGCACAACTGTGAAGCTTATGTACCTGCCCTTACTCGAAGACTTCGATTCTATTGGGAGTTACAGTTGGGGTGCTGCTTGTTTAGCAGTACTGTACAGAGAGTTGTGTCGAGCGACTAGGCCATCGACAAACCAGATAACAGGATGTCAAATCTTACTGCAGGTTCTTTAATACACACACACACACACACATACACATATACATATATATGGGCACATTATATTAAAACGTTGACTGTATATATTTGTTTTTGTGTATTAATAGATTTGGGCATGGGAAAGATTACCTGTAATCAGACCACAAAGATTGCAGTTAACGACGGCGGGTAATGAGGGCCTTGATCTCGGGGTAATAGTGCTCCCACACGGTCCTTACGGATGCCGGTGGATGTCACAAATGACTCTAGATAGGACAATTGTTCATGTCTTAGCTGCGTATCGAGATTAACTTGACTATTTCGAACTCGATGAAGTACATTAATTTATGGTTAATCTACTTAAGTTACAATTATTAGTCATTATTGTCTCATTGACATTTTTTTTATTTGTATGTCGCAGTTTGTATAGTTACCTTACATAGAAAATGTCATTGCCTCTTTGCCCAGGTACTGCCTTAGTGGCGCCGCTAGTTGGAGGAGTGTTTGTCCTCTTATATGTTTCGACGTAGTGGAGTGGCATCGACCAAATTGCGTCTTGCGACAGTTTAGATTTCGACAGCTTACTCCGCTTGACCCTTCAGCAGATGACAAGGACAGGGTTCACAGGATCGATCGTTGAGGTCGATCGAATGTCAACTGGGTAGACTTTCACAGTTCCTATATTCACGCGTAGAGCACGAGGCTTGCCACTGTTGTTACAGGAAAGCCTACATTCAGGCTGATGGCGTGTGACGATCCATAGTACATATGGTATCGACGCATCACCCGCATGTTTGTCAGTAATCCATTGCGGCACCCAGACGAAGGGTATCGTGAAGCAGCGGTTATGGCACGCATACTAGTAAACTAAAATATTTATTACTATATCGTTGTTGTCAATATTCATTTATAATGTAATTGTACTTATGGATATTGTTTAATATAGGGTCAGGGGATGCTCCAAATGCAAGAACTTGTTAGCGATTATGTACGTACTGCAAGATTATAACATGTGGATCTTCCTTAAATGCAACATATGTTATCCATTTGTAACTCGACACTTACATATTATAATCGTGACGAGACGAGCACCCCACGACAATGAATCCCCTCCCCCGCCCAACCTTCGGCACATGATCCTTCCCCTTCCCATCATTCCACGCCTGTTCCGTCCCCCTCCCATTCTTCAGTGCCTGTTCCGTTCCCCTCCCAACCTTCCGCGCCTTTCCCGACGGTAATCTTTCGTCCAACGAGCTTTACACTTCCGAACCACCAGACGCCTTACAACTCTTGGCAAGGGCACGCAGAGGCTTCAACATCAACGTTCTATAATCCACATGAATCTGCGTTTCATCAGTATGCGTCAAGTGGTGGCCCCTATCATACTCCAACGAACGATGTTTACCATGTGTCGACGGATTTTCCACTACCCCATCAGCCCATTTCACATGGCGGTCCTGTACAGCAAGTATCACCTATGTCGTGGACCTTTGGGGATGCAGATATGGGCTTCATTACACAGCTGGCAGAGATGCAAGATGACGATATGCAACAAAGGTTACGTCAACATGCCAGTCATGGTGGGGAAGTAGAGACACAGGCGGGAGATGACCAGCCCCTGCCTGTTCGGAGGCCAAGAAGAAATACGCGAAGGCCACACCGCGGGACTGACTAGATTAGATTTTGTTTGTATTAATGTAATTTAAAAATTGCACAATTCATAAAATGACCTATTTAAACGGACTAGAAAAGTACCAACTTTGTTACGAAAAATATTTTATTCAGAAATTTCGAATTAAAAAGCGGTAATTAATTTATGTCCAAAATTGCCCCCCCCCCCTTTTTTTTCTTCTACATTCATAGAAATTATATATAATTTTATTTTCAAAATATTAAAAATAATTATAATTACATATATATATCCGGTCATGGGAAGGCCGGAATCAAAATTAATTTCGGCCTCCGAAATTAATTTTCAACTTTTTTTTTTTTTTACCATTTCTTTAATAATCTCAAAAAAAAAAAAAATGGAGATTATTAATTAAACAAAATTAAGAATAAATAAAATTCAAATATTGTTAAAATAAACGCAGATTTTAATAAATTTGTTTAGTTTGTTGAATTTTTCTGAATCTAATTAAATACTTTTTTTAATTTTTTTTTTTTTTTGTAATATTTTAAAAATGGTTTTTTTTTTTTTTTTTTTGAAATATTTTTTTAACAACACCTTTAAAACGCCTATTATTTAAAAGTTATTCACTTGTCTGTTTTTACTTCTTCAAGTTTTATTACATAGTCTTAGGAACCCAGTTTACGTACAAAAGAATTGGGTTCATTTCAGTTACGGATAAACCATCTTTTGTTTACTCAAAGTTGCCAAAAAAACTGCATCATCATCGAAACAACTCATCCGACCAACTTTGACGATTATTTAAAAGTTATCCACTTATCCGTTTTTACTTCTTCAAGTTTTATTACGTAGCCCTAGGAACCCAGTTTAAGTGCAAAAAAATTGGGTTCATTTCGGTTACGGATAGACAGTCTTTTGTTTATTCAAAGTTGCCAAAAAAACTGCATCGTTATCGAAACAACTCATCCGACTAACTTTGACGATTATTTAAAAGTTATTCACTTATCCGCTTTTACTTCTTAAAGTTTTATTACGTAGCCTTAGGAACCCAATTTACGTACAAAACAATTGGGTTCATTTCGGTTACGGATAGACCATCTTTTGTTTACTCAAAGTTGCCAAAAAAACATCGTCATCGAAATAACTCAACTGACCAACTTTGACGATTATTTAAAAGTTATTCACTTGTCCATTTTTACTTCTTTAAGTTCAATTACGTAGTCTTAGGAACCTAGTTTACGTACAAAAAAAATGGGGTTCATTTCGGTTACGGATAGACCATCTTTTGTTTACTCAAAGTTGTCAAAAGAATTGGGTTTATTTCGGTTACGTCGTCATCGTCATCGTCAATTTCTTCCTCCAATTCAACCTGTCCCTTTATTTAATTTTACTTTTTTTTTTTTGCACTTTCATCCTTAGAACTGTGGGTTTCAATTAAAAAGTATTAATTATATTTTTGTCCCTTTATTTAATTTTACCTTTTTTTTTTTTTTTTTTTTTTTTTTTGCACTTTCATCCCTGGAACCGTGGGTTTCAATTAAAAAGTGTTAATTACATTTTTGTTCTTTTATTTTATTTTAATTTCTATTTTTTCTTTTATTGTTGGCACTTTCGCTGTTCGAGATTGAAGGTTCAGGATTCATCCATGTCGCCGTTCGTTTGAGGGGGTCCGTTCGTTAACTGTCACCGTTTGTTATATAATTTAAAAAAAAATTATATTTAATACAAATCTTGGGATTCAATTAAAAAGTGTTAATTATATTTTTGTCCCTTTATTTCTTTTATTGTTCACACTTTCGCCGTTCGAGATTGAAGGTTCAAGATTCATCCATGTCGCCATTCATTTGAGGGGGTCCATTCATTCATTGTCGCCGTTTGTTATATAATTTTTTTTAAAAATTATATTTAATACAAACCTTGGGATTCAATTAAAAAGTGTTAATTACATTTTCGTCCCTTTTTTAATTTTAGTTTTCATTTTTTCTTTGGTTTTTTTTTTTTTTTTTTTACTTTCATTTTTGAAATTTTGGATTTCAACTAAAAAGTGTTAATTATATTTTTGCCCATATATTTAATTTTAATTTTTTTTGGCACTTTCATTTATGAAATCTTGGGTTTCAACTAAAAAGTGTTAATTACATTTTCTTCCCTTTAATTAATTTTAGTTTTTTTTTTTTACATTTTCATCCCTGAAACTTTGGGTTCAATTACAAAGTATTAATTACATTTTTTGTCCCTTTGTTTAATTTTAGTTTCTATTTTTTCTATTATTGTGGACACTTTTGTCCATGAAAACTTAGGTTTCATAGAAGAATTGCGTTTTTATGGGAAACGTGCTTAATTTCTTTATGAAACTTAAATTTTTATGGACGAAAGTGCTAATAATAAAAGGGTCAAAGTGTCACTTTTCATTTTAACCTGTACGTGCATAATTTAAGTGAGAACAAAACAGGCCACCTACTACTGCTAGAGCATTTGAATTCAAGACTCTCAACTTTTATTTCCACATTTTCTGCCATTGAAAAGACCATACACAATGTGTAGTCTAGTCTCAACTCCTAAGGCATTTGTCCATACCTAACGATAAAATTTTTTTATCACTAAAGTGGGTGTTTTAGTGTAGTTTGAGATTATTATATATTTGATATCTCATGTTCTAAATTTATTTCAATCATGTAAGATTAATTTTTTTTTAAGTATTTTGTAAGAAAAATAAATTGTAATCTTAATGGTAATATTTTCATAATTTCATCATTCTAATAAACCTATATATTTTCTTCTAAATTTTTTATAGCAACAATTGTTCAGAAAAATTAGAGGAGGATTGAATCATCGTTAGGAAAAAATGTGCTAGATTTAATGGAATTAAAAAAAAAAAAAAAAAATTCCATTAGAAGGTCTCGTGTTGAGAATAACTTATTTTTTGTCCAAAATCATTAATAATATTTTTAATTTTGTGAGATTGGAACAATTTTTTTGACAACTCTGAGTTGATAAAAGACGGTTTATTCGTAACCGAAATGAACACTTTTTCGATTATTGTAGGCACTTTCGTACATGAAAACTTAGGTTTCATAAAGAAATTGCGTTTTTATGGGAAACGCGTTAAATTTCTTTATGAAAGTCATATTTAATGTGTTGTTAATATTTTTTAAAATTAATTACATTTACCAAATAATTATAATTTATATTTAATTTTTAATTTTAAAATATTAAATAAACTTTTAAATTATCATAATTTATTCACCACTTTATAATTTATATATATGTGTGTGTGTATATATATATGGATAAATAAAAAAGGGGATGAGAGCATGGGGCATATGGGTGATGGGGGGGGGACGCCAGCGTGGCAGTCCCATTTGGTGAAACAAGACAAGACCGGTTTCACCAAGAAAAAAAAAATAGAACCCGGTCGTAAGGCGGCCAATTAGATCCATTTTTGTAAAAAAAAATAAAAAAAAGACCTATTTGTATAATTTGACAATTTTTTAAGTCCTATTTATGTAAACAGCTCGATGAGGAGGAGTAAAATATAGAGCAGGTAGAGGCATAGTAAAATATAGAGGGGGGTTAGAAGTCAAGGACCCACTTCCCATGCCAACAGAGGGGGCAGACTGCATCAGGGCAGGCTGCGGAGGCACAACAGCCGAGGAAACAGTATACTGATTTAGACAAGGTTATATTGTAGATTTATTCTGCATGGGGCTGGTACCGGCAAATTCTAGGTAGGCGAAATAGTGACAGGTGTCACTGTTTTGGCTTTTAGGGGGAGGGTTTGGATCACCTGTTCCGCATAGGAAGTTTGGTACTTAGGTTTAAAAGTGAGGTTCGGGCCAGAGGAATTATGAGCCCATTAATTTTGACTTTATTCATATTAAATTTTCTCACTATAATTAAAAACGAAACCATTTGCCTTCATGGTATTGTTCATTAATACACAAGCTAATTTGAGTTATAGTCAAAAATGACTTCCATTAATTGAGAGAATCTAGACTTTCTTTTATGGTTCTTCCCTATTTTTACTAAGCAGTCCTATAGAAATTTTGAGAAGCACGTTTAATAAATGAAACATGAGACTTAGGTCAAAAGGGAGTGCAATAACCTCAATAATCAACACTGACGAGGGCCGAAATATTGTAGTACCAATTTTTTCAATTTTGGATTTTATGTAGATTTTCATATACAATGATTATATATATATATATATATAAAATATGAATTTGTTTTGTTGTTATGGTTAGGTGAGCTATACATGCAAAGTCGAGTCAAATGGATATGATTGCGGGTAATTATATTTTACTTACGTAGTTAGACTGTTTTCCACTTTATCCCCTTAGGATATTTTCGTCACTATTTTGTCGACTGTAATTAGATTTTGTTGCATTTATAAGAGAATAAAATGCAATAAAAGTCTAATTACAAGAGACAAAGTGGTGACACGAATACCACAAAATGACAAAGTACAAAACAATTTAACTACAAAGAGATAAAGTGTAATTAATTATGGGTCATTTTGTAAGACCCAATGTGTTGCATGTGCGTAATTTTTTTTAGTTGTATTTTATAACATTTAGAAAATAACGAGGTGCATTGTGTCATTTATTATTTATTTTAAAAATTTAGGGGTTAATTAGTAATTTTAAAATATTAATTTTTAGATTTTGGGCTTAAATGATAACTTAAATATAATTGAGGGAGATTAATGTAATTTGAAAAATAATAATAATAATAATAATAATAATAATAATAATAATAATAATATAATCTATTGAGATAAAGATTAAAAAATAAATAAAATAAAATAACTAACCTAATCGCCGATAGGGATCCAAAGCCAAAAAAAATTAAAAAAAAAAAATTATATAATAAAGGTTTTGTGTTGTCCATTTGTTGGACAGCACAAAAGGTGTATATGTATATATACTCACATATATATATATATATACTAGCGTATAACCCGTGCCTGAAGGCACAGGTGTAAAACAACAAAAATAAAATAAAGAATTGACCTATTTCATTTAAACATTAACAATAAATAACAACCGATATTAATATCATCCACCTATTTTAATTTGAATATCAATAATAACTAACAGTTGAACATCACTAATAACCAATAATTAAAATTAAAAAATGTATCGATGTAAAATAAGAAGATTATACATTCTTTACTAATTCATACTATTTATATACTATATAGGGTTTTTCATAAATTCTCTTTTCTATTCAGGCTATCTATTCAGGCTAATGACTCTTTTGATCCCTCACAAATGCAACAGTTACTCAATTGGACTCTCAAATTTGGAAATCTCGGTGTTATGTTTTTACAATTAGGGAGAGAAAAAGACAATAAGAGGATTACGGGAATTAAGCGTCATTGTTTCCATAAAATTTAGAGGCAATTAAGGATTAAGAATTAATTAGCCATTTGTTTCTATAAAAGTGATACACAATTAGGAATTAAGATGATTAGTTATAGGTGACAAATCCTATCAATTAATGATATACAATTATTTTCATTTCAACAAACCCAGTTTCCTTTTATGGCCCTAATTTTAAAAAAAAATGAAAAGATCATACGGCCTTAAAATGTCAATAATTTTGTCTCTCATCCGACGGTCGTGAATATACCCGTTTTGATTTATTATATAGATATTTAAAGAATTAAGGAATATATAAAAAAAATACATGTTTTTTTTTTTTTTTTAAACTAAATAAACCATTTCTTTTTTATATTAATTAATTAATTCTCACTAATTAATGTATTTTTTATATTCTCACTAATTGTTATATCTAATTAAGGAATTGTATAATTGTTCAATTATGTAATTAAATTAATTAAGGAAAATTGAGTCAACCTTTTACCAAAATTGATTTTTTTTTTTTTATTTTATGTTTGTTCTTATCAGCATTTGTTTGTTCTTGTCAGTATTTTTTTTGTCCTAATCATATTTTATTTGTCCTAGTCATAAGTTTGTCTTACTCAGCCAAAAATCAATTAATGATATACAATTATTTTCATTTCAACAAACCCAGTTTTCTTTTATGGCTCTAATTTAAAAATAAAAATAAAAATGAAAAGATCATATGGCCTTAAAATGTCAAGAGTTTTGTCTCTCATCCGACAGCCGTGAATATACCCGTTCCGATTTATTATATAGATATTTAAAGAATTATGGAATTTATAAAAAAATACATGTTTTTTTTTTTTAACTAAATAAATCATTCATTTTTTATATTAATTAATCAATTCTCACTAATTAATGTGCTTTTTATATTCTCACTAATTGTTATATCTAATTAAGGAATTGTATAATTGTTCAATTATGTAATTAAATTAATTATGAAAAATTGAGTCAACTTTTTACCAAAATTGATTTTTTTTTTATATTTGTCCTAGTCAGCATTTGTTTGTCCTCGTCAATATTTTTTTTTGTCCTAGTCATATTTTGTTTGTCCTAGTCATAAGTTTGTCCTAGTCAGCCAAAAAGCC
Organism: Eucommia ulmoides; assembly: GCA_016647705.1. Classification (NCBI taxonomy): domain Eukaryota; kingdom Viridiplantae; phylum Streptophyta; class Magnoliopsida; order Garryales; family Eucommiaceae; genus Eucommia; species Eucommia ulmoides. The sequence goes on from CM028326.1 coordinate 10,651,164, forward strand.
ATCCTATTTTATTATATAGATATAAAGCCATGCATTAACTAAAAAAAACAAAGAGGAAAACTTACAGAGAATGACGGCCGAACAGTGAAAAGGGCAGAAAAATGAACCAGGAAAAAAAATCATCCCTTTTCTTGTTATATATATATATACTAGGGAATAACCAGTGTCTGAAGACACGGGTGTAAAACAAAAAAAAAAAAAAAATCGATATAATTTTTTTTGTTTATATAACATTATACACATGTTTTATTAAAACACAACAACACAATACTATAAACACGAACAAAAAAAATAAATTAATACAATCTCTTTTGTATATACATTTGACCCTTCCCAGACCCCTCAACGGTGGGAGCCTTCGTGCACTACGTTATCCTTTAATAATAACCAACAGTTGACTATCAATCAAGACCACACTGATTTCATTTGAACAATATCAAACAACAATTAAGCATCAATAGAAACTATCAATCAAGACTATATGTTTAAAGTCATAAAGGTGAAATCACAAATGAAATGGTTAAAAACAATCGATCTTTAGGTGACATTTGGTTTCATGGGATTGAAACACAAAATTCAGTGTTTCCGAACACTACATAAAGGGTAGTACAGTCGAGAAAAAAAATAATTAGAAATAACATTTTATATTGTGTTTTAGTCGAGACACATACTGTCACCAACAAAGATGACAGCAAATCCAAAATCTTTACAGTAAATCTTTATACAAAAACAGAAAACATCAATATATTTGATTAGATCTTCGTTTATGAAGTGTAATAAACGTTAGAGAGTTTTATTATTGAAACCCTAGAACTGTTCCAATAGTCATCATTGATCCCTAAATCCACATTTTCGGCTAGAAAAACAACAGTGCTAATATCTAGCAAAATCTAAATAATTCTCTATTCAATCGAGACATTTACTTATCCATAATTGAGACAGATAAGAAGAACACATTTTTTTAGTCGAGACTCCTCAACGCTCAAGATTCAAAACATTATGGTGTGTGTGTGTTCGGTTTGAGAGTAATGGGCAACGGGTTTTATTCGAGTGTAGATCCAACAATTGTGGAAAATGCTCCTCTGCGACCAGAGATGAAATTGTCAAATCCCCTTTTACTTTAAAGGAATCACTCCACCAAGTGTAACATACAACCCTTCTAGCTTCTCTACTCCCTTAAAGCTAAAATTGAAACTGTCAAATGCCAACAACAAATATCTTTCAAATTCATAAGTAGACAAAAACAAAAGGAGAAAAATGGGGTTGACATTAAAGTTTGAATGTTGCTTTTGATTTTAAAATTCCAAAGCATTAAATGACTTTTTAAATATAAAAGAAAGGAAAAGACAAATAACAAATATACAACTGGAGCTTTCTCTTAGAAAAATAACACTAATAAAAATCCCTAATTTTCAAAAAATAAAATAAAATCAAATGTGTTCTGGAACAAACACTAATAAATGCTCTCATCTCAACCATGTTTCATCCCAATATAAACATGATTATCACATCCATGCCAATGAAGTTATGGTTACAAATGGATATAAAACCCTATAAATATATTAAAAATGTCAATCATATATTGAAGAGAGTTATTAGGTAGAGTAGGGAGCCATGCTCTAAACGCTTCAAGAGGAAAACACGAAGATTTATAAATCAATGATTTTTTTTAGATGACAATGCTAAAAATTCTTAAAAGCATGGAGATTCATAAATCAATCAATCATGTACCTAAACACGAGCGAAAATGAAGGGAAATAGCAGCAACGACGACAACAACAACAACAACAACAACAGAGAAAGCAGAACCTTAAGTTGCAGCCGACGAATGATTTCTTGAGAGGGATGAGAGATTCATGAGCATTAGGAGGAGAAACAATATGCCATGTTGATTCCATCCACCTTTCAGAAGAAACAATTGAAAAAAAAAAAAAAAAAGATACGAAGAATATTGAGGTTAATTATCTAAGGATACGCCAGGTTCATCCTGTTTACCTTTCAGAAGAAAAAAATCAAAATCCAAAAAGGAAAAAATGAAGAAAATTGAGTGCAACTATCTAAAGTGGCATCTGTTTAGTGTTTCTGTTCCAGTTCTCTTGGAACAGGTGAACAAAAATCTGATATAAAAAAAAAACCTTTATTGCTTTGGTTTTTCAAAGAAATTATTCAATTAATATGATGATTTGCAATAGAAGAATAGCAAAATTATTCAATTATTCAAATAGCAAAATTATATTGAAACGCTTTTTATTTCTCACAAAGAAAACTGATCATCGAATCCTCACTCAAATATGTTCTAATGGCCTATTTCAAGAAAAATTAAGAACATTTCTATTTTATTCTCAGTAATTGAAACAAAAACAAATAATTAGGAAACATAAACATAAATTAGAGAATTAATTTTTTTCCCCAGAAAACTGGGAACAGAAACAGAAATTAAAGAATTAATACAAATGTGCTTCCATTTTGTTCCCAAAAATTAGAGAATTAATACATTATTCTTAGTAATTGGAACAAAATTCTATTTTTTTTTTCACAGAAAACTAGGAATAGAAACAGAAATTAGAGAACAAATTTCCGTGAGAGTTTTTAGAACAAATTTATATTAGCAAAGAAGATGATGTTTTGTGGGCGATTCTGTTTAGTGTTTCTGTTCTCAAAAGGCAGAAGTAGAAAACAAAAATACACTTAGAACAGAAACACCAAACAAATGCCATCTAAAGAAACACTAAACAAACGCATTATTGTTCCAAGTTCTCTGAGAACAAAAATAATAAACAAATGCCGTCTAAATAAACATTAAACAAACGCCATCAAAGAGAATAGGGGAGTAGAACAGAAACACTAAACAAACCCATTCCTGTTCCAAGTTCTATGAGAACAGAAACAATAAACAAACATCATCAAAGAGAAGAGGGGATTAGAAAGGATACAGTAAACAAACGCCATCAAAGAAGTGAGAAGACGTAATTAGGGTTGATGTTACCAAAATTAGGTTAAGGTTCCACATACCTGAAATTTTGGAGAAATATAGAGAGAGAATCAATCTCGCTAAATAAACACTAAATGTGCGCCGTCAAAGCTCACTTTATAAACAGTAAATAGAGGTATAAATTTACTGAAATTTCGAGATAAATTGAGGTTCAACATACCTGAAATTTCGGAGAAATGGAGAGATAAATTTTTTGAAATCAAAGCTACCTGTTCGAGCATTAACAAAACGTTAGGGGTAATCCGTTTCTCAATGTCCTCGGGCCAGGAATGTCAAAGCTCAAAAGTACGCGATTAGGTAAATGCAGGGGGATGAAACGATAAAGACTTAGAGCTTCACGGTCCAAAAATGCACACCTACTATCTCTACTCTTGGCATTTTCACTATCAACAAAGTGATATGTGTGTGTTTGATGCGTACTAATCACGCCAATAATCCAAGAATAAAACGTGATTAGGATGCACAACAGTTCAACGTGAATACACATATACCAATAGTTAGGGGCACTCACCAAGAAATTATGAAAAATAACAACTCTTAGCACCAAGGGATCACTTCAACCCACTAATCTCCTTTCCCATCAACTCTATCGATTCTACGCCCAAATCAAAAGCTCAAAAACTTCAAATCATAAACTCACCATCAATTAGAGAAAAAAAAAAAACAAATAAATGTAGTTCATCCTCTTGATCGCATACCTCGTTGACTTCTCATCCAACCCCCCTAGATCTTTCTTTTTGGGTGTTGCATCTAAACGGAAAGATAGAGAAAGACAGATTGGGGAATAGTTTCTATTTTGGGCGTGCTGCAGAAATTGATAACCTAACTATAATTTTAGACAATTATCAAAGAATTAATTTACAAAAAATTATTAGCACTAATTAAAGACACTAATCACTTACCTGAACAAAAAAAAGAGATGCAACGATGACGACAGTTGCATAATAGGAGAACCTGAATTTCAGCAGATTAAACACCCAAATTAAGAGGAGAACAGTAGAAATATTAACCCTAATTGAAGACATTAATCACTTACCTAAACAAAATTGAAGACGAAGGGAGGAAACGCAACGGTGATGGCAGCGACTGAAAAGGAGACCTAAAATTTCAGCAAATTCAACACCCAAATCGCAAGAAACAGATAAATAAATTGGAGAAATTAAGAGGGGAACTCACGAATTTTTTTTAATAAATTCGCCGATTAAAACCATAAAGAACACCAATCTATCTTTGGGTTTACTCCCCATTGATTTGATCAGAGATATGAACACAAATGTTGGAGGCGAAGCGCAAGGAAATGGGTTCTCGTCCATGTCAACCTTGAGAGAGAGAAATAGAGAAATCAATTGATTTGAACAGAAATATTGAACAGCAATCAAGAATCAAAATAAGAAGAAAATAGAAAAAGAAGAAAATTATGCTTACTATTTGCAGTGGCAAAGGCAATGGCAGCGGCGGCAGTGTTGAGAGGCGTTGGTGGTGGTCGAAGCTCGAACGGTGCTTGGCTGGATTTTGCTGTACGGCGATGGTTGAAGCTCGAAGATCTGGTGGCAACGTTCTTGATTACAGATCTGAAATGAATTGGAGAAAATCGGAGAAAACCGTACCTGAAGGCAGCGTTCGTTCGAGGAGACGATGACAGCGACGGAGGCGACGGAAATGGCGAGGCGACGACGGCGACGGCAGTAGCGGATGAGCTGGAGTTGACGAGACCGACGGCGACGATGGATTGGGGATGATGTGAAGAGGAAAGGTGGAGCTCACGCTTTGGGAATGGAGATGGCTATATAAAAGATTGAGAGAGCAAATTAGGCTGTTGCGATTATGGCGGGATTGTGAGAGATTTGGGGGATTTATTTGTAGATAGAGAAACTATAGTGTTGTGACTTGAGAGATTTTTAAAAAAAATAGTCAACCACAACCGTTGGATCGAAACGATCTCACGTTAAAAAATGATAAAAAAATCTCAACCGTTAGATCTAAAATTGATCGGATGGCCAAAAATGTCTACTGGTATCATTTAATTTTGTACGTTGAATATTCGATCCAAGGACCTAAAATATCTCAAATATAAAATGTCTCCAGGTATAATCTTAGCCGTCAGATACTCAATCCGACGGCTCAAAATGTCTCAAAATGTAAATATGTCCTGATTTATAAATAGATATATATTATGTTAAAATAAAATATATCACACACATTCGATTCATGGGACTAGCTATACGGACATATATACATGTATATTTATATATCAAAAATATATACGTGAGTTCAAGAAATATAATAGGTATAAATATATCAAATTTGCGAAGAACACCGTTTCAAATAAAAAATAATAATAATAATAAAAAAAAATTATAAATTTTACTAAAACAACAATTTTTAGTATTTCGTCAACTAATAAAATTTTTAACAATCGATTAATATTTTTCTACAAATTAAATTATTAATACGAAATTTTTGTATTCGTTACTACAATAATTTTCTTATAGTTAATATTGACATAGAAAAATGGACGTGTAGTAATTTTGTATAATCAAAATTTGAGGAATGAAAAGTGATGCATTTTCGGGTCACGCATTGCATATTAGATTTATTTTAAATAAATTATTAATTTAGGCCCTATCGTTGTTAGGTTCATAGGCATCGCTGCCCTCGTAGTCCTTTGACGGCAGTGTTTTGGGTAGCACAAAAATCGAGGTGAGTGTATTCTCTTCTATGTAAATTGACAAATTATATTTTTGGTATAAATTGTGAAAAAAAAATATTTATTAAAATGGACGGTGTTATAACGTTATGTGGATCAAGTAGATTTTTAAATGTAGAAAAGTGGGTTTTGTTATCCGACTATGTCATAGTTGTCTTCTCGTTAGGAGGACATGTCCTGCAAAATGTGGATTACCTGTCAGGCAAAAACCTACAGGGTGGATATTTTTTGTTACCTGTCAAGTAAGTCCTGCAGGGTGGATATGTTGTTACCTGTCAGGCAAGTCCTGCAGAGTGGATATATGTGGATCTGTCAGGAGTACAAATTCTGCGGATGGCTGCCCCTACCATTGGGGATATTAAATGGACCTCGAGCTAATAGTCACTTTAGATGGCACAGTTGTACAGGTTACGGTACCGTTGTAACTTCCGATCGTGAGATGAAACGATCCTATGGCTAGTAGAAAATATGAGTGCGGTATTTTATTATATGTCAAAATGTTGGATTAATTGATTTAAATATATTACCTTATAGCAATGATGATAGTAGAAATTTATTTCGGCATGGTATGCGATTATATTATATTATATTTGAAAAAATGGTATTTGATAATTATGCTTGATCCATGAAATGTTTTTATATTATGAAGACAGTATATCGATAAAATATTTGGTTTCAAGTGCCGCAACTAGGAGTGGGTCCACTACTAGCACTAAGTAGAATTAGGAGGTGGAGATATTTTTTAGGCTTAGTCAGACAGATGTGAGCTAGAGAAGGTTCAGTTTTTTTTTGTTTTTTGTTTTTTTTTTTTTGTCATTTTTGCTGTGAATATTTTAGACAGGTGTATTCCCAAATTTTGAAATGATAAATATGTTTTTGGAAAAAAAATAGCAATGCATGTATGAATAATTGTTGATCGGTCAGGTGACGTCACGCCCGACCTCGGGCAATGGGGACTCGGGGAGGGATGTGACACTTTTGGGTATCAGAGCTTATGTTATAGGTTTTGCAGACATGTCAGATTGTCTAGCCAATAGTGGACCATGAGATAGGGTGTTGATATGTGGGTTCGGCACGTGAGTGGTAGTTATTTTATTGAATTAAATAATACATTTGCGTCATGCACTGTCGTTTGTCTGTTAGCCCTATTGCTTATTAAATTTTTTTTAAGATCTTGAGTATGGAGCGTGAAAATGAGAGTACTGGATCCCAGAAGAAGAGGGATAGGATGCAGGAAAGCTTAGATGCCGTTGAGCGAATTTTACAAGCTGCTGCGCAACTGACAAAGTAGCAGGCAAAGGTAATGGAATGTCAGAAGGGCCAAATCGACACAACAACTTCTCAGGCGATACTCCTAAAAAGATTCAAGGAATTGAACCCCCCGGCTTCTACGGGAACTGCGGGTCCGGCTGATGCGGAGAATTGGTTGAGGAACGTGGGGGCACATATTTGAGGCCATGGGAATTACTGATGAAAGTCAAGTTTTTCTTGCCACCTTTCAGTTGAAAGAAGAGGCCGAACATTGGTGAAAGGAAATGAAAAGGTTAATTTCAGTTCCAAGCGAGGAGATTTCTTGGGATCGATTCATTGCGATGTTTAATGAAAAATATTTTCCTGAATCCTATTGGTTCGAGATGGAGGATGAATTCATATCACTGAAACATGGGAAGATGATCGTTTTGCCGTACGAGATCAAATTTGATGCCTTATCCCGATTTGTTCCTGACCTGGTGAAAACGAAAGAAGCAAGATGTAGGCGATTTCAGAAAGGACTGGATCTAGAAATACGTTCCAGGTTGACGGGTAAGCAGATAAAGAAATATGAGAAATTAGTAAACATGGAGAAATTAATAGAATAGGATGTCCGGGAAGCAGTTTTGAACCGTGAGCAGTATAAGAAAAGTAGATTCGAGTCACATAACAGATATTTAGGTGGCACTTCTTGAGGAGCTGTAGTTCGACCGCCATTTTCTCGGGCCCCAACAACCGATCAATCTGCTACGAGCCAGGGTCCACAACAATCATATTCCGGGGCGACAACAGAATGTATCCGGACAGAATGTCGGCCAGCGAGGGCAGGGTAGGAGTCAGCCGGTTAGTCGAGTCGGGACACCCGTATGCTACCAATGTGGATCACCAAATCATTTCGCCAGGGATTGTCCCATGGGAGGCCCAATATGCTTTCGTTGTCATGAGCCGGGTCACATATCTCCGAATTGTCCGAAATCTGCTGTTACATCTGCACCCTCTGCGAGCAGTGTGGGCAGTGCTGGTGATCGCTCAAAAATAATACCCTTAAATTGGTACCGCGATACTGATGTAGTACGGTGTTCAAGTAGGGTGTCGAACCACAGAGATCGGTCTTGTAATTATCAATTTCTAATTATTTTTTTCTTTCTTTAGTGAAAACGATTTTGATTTTAAAATAAGAAAAGAAAATACTAAATCTAAAATAAAAATAAAATAAAGAACCAGGATAGGAATTGTGGGATTAGTATTTTGAGAATTATATTTTTCTCGTATTTTCTATTTAAATCGGAATTGTATAAACGAGTGTTCCTAACTACAAGCCGGAACTACTCAGAAATATATGGATTGTTATTCTCCGGCATGATCTATCTTCGGTATTTAATTCCTACATTAAACTAATCTAAGGTGAATTAAAATCTAGGCATAAACCATCCAGACCAATAATCAATCCCTAAGAATACGATTGTGTGGCCATTAAATCAAGACCACAGGTACAAGATTTAATGTTCTAGCAATAATTGAATTCAAATCAAAATCTCTACAAGAACATTTTGACAATAAATTCAATTATAATTAAATTCATTTTTACGAACGGAATTCCTTCCACACAATTGTTTATACGAAATCCAAATTTAAATAAGAAAAATACAATATTACATAAATTCAAAAGTACAATACCACAACCCTAACCTGGTTGAAGGAAGTTAGCTTTTCATTGTTGCATTGAGTGGTATTTTCTCGGATAATATCCTCACAAACACCATTTACACTTTGTACCCCAAACTATTCTCCCTTCCAAAAATAAAAATGAAATAAAAGAAAAACAAATAAGAAAATACTACAACTATTCTAAGAATGAAGTAGGAATATGGATTTTTTTGCTCTCAAACCTCCCATCTATTTATAGAATCAAAAAGGTGAGTTTTGGGGTGAATTTGAGTCAAAAGAGGAGGCTAGGGGTGCAAAAAGTCAAATATGGAGACCAATGGGGTTGTTGAGCAATTTGTCCACCGGAGTGGGCGCGGGTCGGGCCGGATCGGGCCAGGTTCGGGTCAAAATGGTTTGACCCGCAGCACTATGTGGCTGCACAGAAGGACCATCTTCAAACGGTTGTATCTTTTTCATACGAACTCCGATTTGGCTCTATAACCAGTCGTTGGAAAGCTTAAAGAGTCTACTTTCATATGAAACTTGTCTCATCTCATAATTCCAACTGTATAATTAGTTATGTCCAAAACAATGGACAGTGGTCTTGATTCTAGTACCGAAAATCGCGACTTTTATCCGTTTGATCATTTTCTCTGAATTTTGCTCCAAATTAACATGGTTTTGTACCATTTCCAAAATCCTACAAAAACAAATAAAAACAACTTAATTTATAATATTTTAATTTATTTAAAAGATTAACAAAACTTAATTTAGTGGTATTAGATCGCACAAAATGAGGTGCGATCACACCCCCAAACCTAAATTTTGCTAGTCCTCGAGCAAAACTAAATATAATAATTAAATAAAAAGCCATTTTCGTAGGGAACACGATTGCATTTAGCGTATGCAATAAGCCTTTAAACCCCTAGGTCACCCCTAGTGGACGAGTATAGTCTCGTGAGGGTTTACAGTGATGCTACCCACAAACATCTCAAAATCTCTTTTCGTGCATATTATCTCTCACAAAATTTCTATCAATCTTATCCAATGCTAACATATCAAATCAAAGGCAAACAAGAGTTATTGAAATAGTCATTAATCTCATAGCACGTGATTTTTAACAATATTCATTTTTGTACCCACGACATATATACAACTCTCGTTTATAATGAATTTAACACATGTAGTTAGTCAACTGGTTTTGTACAATTCAAACAATCTTTTCCCCAAAGTAAAAAAAATATTTATCTATATCGGTGTTGTTTCTTTTTTTTTTTTTTTTTTTTTTTTAATTATATTTTTTTTTTTTTTTTTTTTTTTTGTTTTATAAGTAATTTTCTTTAAATAAGTGACATGTGCAATGTTAACCCCACTGGGCTTTCTAAGATGTTCGTGTAGCGAGTGTTGGACCAATGATCCCAATCCAGTTGGCTCGGGGCACTAGGTGTTAAAGCACCTTTCAGGCTTAATAACTCGAACAACTTAGGCTTCGAAGTTAACAAGCCTCTTATCGTCTTAATAAATTGTTTTCCCCTTTTGACGCGAACACTCAAAGCTTACTGAGGCAAGAGGTCCGGTTACTCAGCGAAAGTTCATTACTAAGACAGAAAATCTTTATTAGTATCACAATTTATTTATTTATTTATTTTAAAAAAAATAAATTTATTTGTTTGTTTTTTTTTTTTTTTTTTTTTTTTTTTTTTAACTTTAGGGATAGGTTATTTTCTTATCAAAATTCAGTAAACTAACTTTTGTACTAAATTTAAAATAAAATAAAGTTAGCATGCATGTAAGCGTCGAAAATGAAATATTTTTAAAAATCAGTGCTCTGCTCCAATAATTATTTAACAAATTCTAGTTTGTACCCGACAGATGTGTTATCAAATGATAGATTGACAAAATTAAGTGTGAAATAAAATATCAGAAAGAATACAAGCATTTACCCCCCCCAAACCTGAATCTTGCATTGTCCTCAATGTGAAAATGACAAAATTAAATTAGCAAGGAGAGACACAACCTGACGTATCGGAATTGCTTATTTGTACTGAGTCGGTGTGGACTGCTCGTAAATCTGTCAGATAGAACACTCAAAGAAATCTTATTAAATCAAATATAAACACTAAAATTAGAAAACTAACACAACAGTGGGTTGCCTCCCACTCAGCGCTAATTTTAACGTCTTTAGCCGGACGTTGAGTGTCTTAACCCCACTAACCGTAGTGAAGTAACCCACTTCTTACCTTCTGTTGAGTTACCCTCCAGTCGGTGAGTGATGGATAGCGGCCGACACTCAAATTTTTTAACTTCTTTCCCGGATCAAATCCAATTTCTTTTCGTTGGGACTTACTTGGTGGTCTTTTTATTAGGCCCCCAAATAGAAGTTGAGTTACATCAACCCAAACAAAAAGGCATGATTTTTTTGTGGTTTGGTTTGACGGTTGGTCCACTGCATCAAAAAGATATGCCTTAATTTTTGGATGCGGTGGTAAAGGTATAATGGATGTCCCTATCAAAGGAAGATTACCCAAATGTGTCTCGGATGATTGGATCTCATTTTCCTTATGACTTTCTACCTTGATCTTCTCCATGTATGTATTTTTGACTTTTTCACTCACCTGCTCACCATCACTTTTGTTCCCCACTTTTTTTTCTGCCTCACAAACTGGTAATGGTTGAGCCCAAAATGGCTCAAACTCGTGATCATATTGTTTGGGTTCCTCACCAATTTTGCTCAGCTGTGGTCCTTTTGACGACTTTCTAAATCCACTTTCGTGCTCTAGCCCACTTTTCTCATCACCTACCTGAATGTCTGTCTCTAGACCATTTTTTGCAATTTCCTCTTTTACTAATTCAATGATTCGCCTAACTAGGGTTTCTTTCCAATCTATCTCTTCAAATTGTTTTTTTAAGGATTGAGCTCGCCTTTCCAAGATTTGGTTTTGCCTTTCTGAGATTTGGCCTTGCTCTACTAAGGATTGGTGGTTTTCCGTTAAGGTTTGGCGTTCCTCTGCTAAGGCTTGGTTAGTCTCTACTAGGGATTGGTTTTGCTCTTCCAAGATTGTTAGCATTTGTTGCATTACAGTGGGTTCAGAATTCCTAGCTTCTTGGGAAAACGATAATTGACATTGAGGTTGGTAAAATGATTGATCGTAACAATACGACCCTGAAAGCTCACTATAATATTGTTGATCCCATCCATAATTATTCGAGTATTGATTAGACTCAGGCGGCGAATAATATGGATCGAGATAAACATTATTATGGAGGTCTGTGGGATTTTGGTAATTGTACGTAAATTGATTGGTGAGATGGTGTGGATTTTGGTCTGCGGTACATGAGTAAAGGTCAGGTTGGAGTCCTGAGAGAAAATATTGTTGAGAATCTGCAAACGAAATGGCAAATCTCTCAAAGTAATTTTCCATTTACCCAAATCCAATTTTTTTTTTATATTTTATATTTTTTTAACAAATTAAAACAATTATATCAACAAGCGATCTGGAGGCTCAGCCTACCAGTTAAGAAAAAAAATTTAAAATAAATAAATGTGAACAGGAGGCTCAGCCTACTAGATAACAGAATAAAGATGAATGACGGAGGCCCAGCCTACCTGTCAACAATTTAATAAACTAATTTTTCTAATAATAATTTTTTGAATTTTTGATTTTTTTTTTTAATTTTTTTTTTGTTGTTATTTTTTTTTTAAAAGAAAAATTAAACAGATTAAACTGAATCCTTACTTGAAGATCTGAAATGAAAGATTGGATCTTGATTAACTTGCAAAAAATAAAACTCAAGAAAAAAAAAATCGATGAATTTATACAGATGGAGAAAAAAAAATAACAAAAATTAATAATTAGCGATGCCAATCCCCGGCAACGGCGCCAAAATTTGATCGCTCAAAAATAATACCCTTAAATTGGTACCGCGATACTGATGTAGTACGGTGTTCAAGTAGGGTGTCGAACCACAGAGATCGGTCTTGTAATTATCAATTTCTAATTATTTTTTTCTTTCTTTAGTGAAAACGATTTTGATTTTAAAATAAGAAAAGAAAATACTAAATCTAAAATAAAAATAAAATAAAGAACCAGGATAGGAATTGTGGGATTAGTATTTTGAGAATTATGTTTTTCTCGTATTTTCTATTTAAATCGGAATTGTATAAACGAGTGTTCCTAACTACAAGCCGGAACTACTCAGAAATATATGGATTGTTATTCTCCGGCATGATCTATCTTCGGTATTTAATTCCTACATTAAACTAATCTAAGGTGAATTAAAATCTAGGCATAAACCATCCAGACCAATAATCAATCCCTAAGAATACGATTGTGTGGCCATTAAATCAAGACCACAGGTACAAGATTTAATGTTCTAGCAATAATTGAATTCAAATCAAAATCTCTACAAGAACATTTTGACAATAAATTCAATTATAATTAAATTCATTTTTACGAACGGAATTCCTTCCACACAATTGTTTATACGAAATCCAAATTTAAATAAGAAAAATACAATATTACATAAATTCAAAAGTACAATACCACAACCCTAACCTGGTTGAAGGAAGTTAGCTTTTCATTGTTGCATTGAGTGGTATTTTCTCGGATAATATCCTCACAAACACCATTTACACTTTGTACCCCAAACTATTCTCCCTTCCAAAAATAAAAATGAAATAAAAGAAAAACAAATAAGAAAATACTACAACTATTCTAAGAATGAAGTAGGAATATGGATTTTTTTGCTCTCAAACCTCCCATCTATTTATAGAATCAAAAAGGTGAGTTTTGGGGTGAATTTGAGTCAAAAGAGGAGGCTAGGGGTGCAAAAAGTCAAATATGGAGACCAATGGGGTTGTTGAGCAATTTGTCCACCGGAGTGGGCGCGGGTCGGGCCGGATCGGGCCAGGTTCGGGTCAAAATGGTTTGACCCGCAGCACTATGTGGCTGCACAGAAGGACCATCTTCAAATGGTTGTATCTTTTTCATACGAACTCTGATTTGGCTCTATAACCAGTCGTTGGAAAGCTTAAAGAGTCTACTTTCATATGCAACTTGTCTCATCTCATAATTCCAACTGTATAATTAGTTATGTCCAAAACAATGGACAGTGGTCTTGATTCTAGTACCGAAAATCGCGACTTTTATCCGTTTGATCATTTTCTCTGAATTTTGCTCCAAATTAACATGGTTTTGTACCATTTCCAAAATCCTACAAAAACAAATAAAACAACTTAATTTATAATATTTTAATTTATTTAAAAGATTAACAAAACTTAATTTAGTGGTATTAGATCGCACAAAATGAGGTGCGATCACACCCCCAAACCTAAATTTTGCTAGTCCTCGAGCAAAACTAAATATAATAATTAAATAAAAAGCCATTTTCGTAGGGAACACGATTGCATTTAGCGTATGCAATAAGCCTTTAAACCCCTAGGTCACCCCTAGTGGACGAGTATAGTCTCGTGAGGGTTTACAGTGATGCTACCCACAAACATCTCAAAATCTCTTTTCGTGCATATTATCTCTCACAAAATTTCTATCAATCTTATCCAATGCTAACATATCAAATCAAAGGCAAACAAGAGTTATTGAAATAGTCATTAATCTCATAGCACGTGATTTTTAACAATATTCATTTTTGTACCCACGACATATATACAACTCTCGTTTATAATGAATTTAACACATGTAGTTAGTCAACTGGTTTTGTACAATTCAAACAATCTTTTCCCCAAAGTAAAAAAAATATTTATCTATATCGGTGTTGTTTCTTTTTTTTTTTTTTTTTTTTTTTTTTAATTATATTTTTTTTTTTTTTTTTTTTTTTTGTTTTATAAGTAATTTTCTTTAAATAAGTGACATGTGCAATGTTAACCCCACTGGGCTTTCTAAGATGTTCGTGTAGCGAGTGTTGGACCAATGATCCCAATCCAGTTGGCTCGGGGCACTAGGTGTTAAAGCACCTTTCAGGCTTAATAACTCGAACAACTTAGGCTTCGAAGTTAACAAGCCTCTTATCGTCTTAATAAATTGTTTTCCCCTTTTGACGCGAACACTCAAAGCTTACTGAGGCAAGAGGTCCGGTTACTCAGCGAAAGTTCATTACTAAGACAGAAAATCTTTATTAGTATCACAATTTATTTATTTATTTATTTTAAAAAAAATAAATTTATTTGTTTTTTTTTTTTTTTTTTTTTTTTTTTTTTTTTTAACTTTAGGGATAGGTTATTTTCTTATCAAAATTCAGTAAACTAACTTTTGTACTAAATTTAAAATAAAATAAAGTTAGCATGCATGTAAGCGTCGAAAATGAAATATTTTTAAAAATCAGTGCTCTGCTCCAATAATTATTTAACAAATTCTAGTTTGTACCCGACAGATGTGTTATCAAATGATAGATTGACAAAATTAAGTGTGAAATAAAATATCAGAAAGAATACAAGCATTTACCCCCCCCAAACCTGAATCTTGCATTGTCCTCAATGTGAAAATGACAAAATTAAATTAGCAAGGAGAGACACAACCTGACGTATCGGAATTGCTTATTTGTACTGAGTCGGTGTGGACTGCTCGTAAATCTGTCAGATAGAACACTCAAAGAAATCTTATTAAATCAAATATAAACACTAAAATTAGAAAACTAACACAACAGTGGGTTGCCTCCCACTCAGCGCTAATTTTAACGTCTTTAGCCGGACGTTGAGTGTCTTAACCCCACTAACCGTAGTGAAGTAACCCACTTCTTACCTTCTGTTGAGTTACCCTCCAGTCGGTGAGTGATGGATAGCGGCCGACACTCAAATTTTTTAACTTCTTTCCCGGATCAAATCCAATTTCTTTTCGTTGGGACTTACTTGGTGGTCTTTTTATTAGGCCCCCAAATAGAAGTTGAGTTACATCAACCCAAACAAAAAGGCATGATTTTTTTGTGGTTTGGTTTGACGGTTGGTCCACTGCATCAAAAAGATATGCCTTAATTTTTGGATGCGGTGGTAAAGGTATAATGGATGTCCCTATCAAAGGAAGATTACCCAAATGTGTCTCGGATGATTGGATCTCATTTTCCTTATGACTTTCTACCTTGATCTTCTCCATGTATGTATTTTTGACTTTTTCACTCACCTGCTCACCATCACTTTTGTTCCCCACTTTTTTTTCTGCCTCACAAACTGGTAATGGTTGAGCCCAAAATGGCTCAAACTCGTGATCATATTGTTTGGGTTCCTCACCAATTTTGCTCAGCTGTGGTCCTTTTGACGACTTTCTAAATCCACTTTCGTGCTCTAGCCCACTTTTCTCATCACCTACCTGAATGTCTGTCTCTAGACCATTTTTTGCAATTTCCTCTTTTACTAATTCAATGATTCGCCTAACTAGGGTTTCTTTCCAATCTATCTCTTCAAATTGTTTTTTTAAGGATTGAGCTCGCCTTTCCAAGATTTGGTTTTGCCTTTCTGAGATTTGGCCTTGCTCTACTAAGGATTGGTGGTTTTCCGTTAAGGTTTGGCGTTCCTCTGCTAAGGCTTGGTTAGTCTCTACTAGGGATTGGTTTTGCTCTTCCAAGATTGTTAGCATTTGTTGCATTACAGTGGGTTCAGAATTCCTAGCTTCTTGGGAAAACGATAATTGACATTGAGGTTGGTAAAATGATTGATCGTAACAATACGACCCTGAAAGCTCACTATAATATTGTTGATCCCATCCATAATTATTCGAGTATTGATTAGACTCAGGCGGCGAATAATATGGATCGAGATAAACATTATTATGGAGGTCTGTGGGATTTTGGTAATTGTACGTAAATTGATTGGTGAGATGGTGTGGATTTTGGTCTGCGGTACATGAGTAAAGGTCAGGTTGGAGTCCTGAGAGAAAATATTGTTGAGAATCTGCAAACGAAATGGCAAATCTCTCAAAGTAATTTTCCATTTACCCAAATCCAATTTTTTTTTTATATTTTATATTTTTTTAACAAATTAAAACAATTATATCAACAAGCGATCTGGAGGCTCAGCCTACCAGTTAAGAAAAAAAATTTAAAATAAATAAATGTGAACAGGAGGCTCAGCCTACTAGATAACAGAATAAAGATGAATGACGGAGGCCCAGCCTACCTGTCAACAATTTAATAAACTAATTTTTCTAATAATAATTTTTTGAATTTTTGATTTTTTTTTTTAATTTTTTTTTTGTTGTTATTTTTTTTTTAAAAGAAAAATTAAACAGATTAAACTGAATCCTTACTTGAAGATCTGAAATGAAAGATTGGATCTTGATTAACTTGCAAAAAATAAAACTCAAGAAAAAAAAAATCGATGAATTTATACAGATGGAGAAAAAAAAATAACAAAAATTAATAATTAGCGATGCCAATCCCCGGCAACGGCGCCAAAATTTGATCGCTCAAAAATAATACCCTTAAATTGGTACCGCGATACTGATGTAGTACGGTGTTCAAGTAGGGTGTCGAACCACAGAGATCGGTCTTGTAATTATCAATTTCTAATTATTTTTTTCTTTCTTTAGTGAAAACGATTTTGATTTTAAAATAAGAAAAGAAAATACTAAATCTAAAATAAAAATAAAATAAAGAACCAGGATAGGAATTGTGGGATTAGTATTTTGAGAATTATGTTTTTCTCGTATTTTCTATTTAAATCGGAATTGTATAAACGAGTGTTCCTAACTACAAGCCGGAACTACTCAGAAATATATGGATTGTTATTCTCCGGCATGATCTATCTTCGGTATTTAATTCCTACATTAAACTAATCTAAGGTGAATTAAAATCTAGGCATAAACCATCCAGACCAATAATCAATCCCTAAGAATACGATTGTGTGGCCATTAAATCAAGACCACAGGTACAAGATTTAATGTTCTAGCAATAATTGAATTCAAATCAAAATCTCTACAAGAACATTTTGACAATAAATTCAATTATAATTAAATTCATTTTTACGAACGGAATTCCTTCCACACAATTGTTTATACGAAATCCAAATTTAAATAAGAAAAATACAATATTACATAAATTCAAAAGTACAATACCACAACCCTAACCTGGTTGAAGGAAGTTAGCTTTTCATTGTTGCATTGAGTGGTATTTTCTCGGATAATATCCTCACAAACACCATTTACACTTTGTACCCCAAACTATTCTCCCTTCCAAAAATAAAAATGAAATAAAAGAAAAACAAATAAGAAAATACTACAACTATTCTAAGAATGAAGTAGGAATATGGATTTTTTTGCTCTCAAACCTCCCATCTATTTATAGAATCAAAAAGGTGAGTTTTGGGGTGAATTTGAGTCAAAAGAGGAGGCTAGGGGTGCAAAAAGTCAAATATGGAGACCAATGGGGTTGTTGAGCAATTTGTCCACCGGAGTGGGCGCGGGTCGGGCCGGATCGGGCCAGGTTCGGGTCAAAATGGTTTGACCCGCAGCACTATGTGGCTGCACAGAAGGACCATCTTCAAATGGTTGTATCTTTTTCATACGAACTCTGATTTGGCTCTATAACCAGTCGTTGGAAAGCTTAAAGAGTCTACTTTCATATGCAACTTGTCTCATCACATAATTCCAACTGTATAATTAGTTATGTCCAAAACAATGGACAGTGGTCTTGATTCTAGTACCGAAAATCGCGACTTTTATCCGTTTGATCATTTTCTCTGAATTTTGCTCCAAATTAACATGGTTTTGTACCATTTCCAAAATCCTACAAAAACAAATAAAACAACTTAATTTATAATATTTTAATTTATTTAAAAGATTAACAAAACTTAATTTAGTGGTATTAGATCGCACAAAATGAGGTGCGATCACACCCCCAAACCTAAATTTTGCTAGTCCTCGAGCAAAACTAAATATAATAATTAAATAAAAAGCCATTTTCGTAGGGAACACGATTGCATTTAGCGTATGCAATAAGCCTTTAAACCCCTAGGTCACCCCTAGTGGACGAGTATAGTCTCGTGAGGGTTTACAGTGATGCTACCCACAAACATCTCAAAATCTCTTTTCGTGCATATTATCTCTCACAAAATTTCTATCAATCTTATCCAATGCTAACATATCAAATCAAAGGCAAACAAGAGTTATTGAAATAGTCATTAATCTCATAGCACGTGATTTTTAACAATATTCATTTTTGTACCCACGACATATATACAACTCTCGTTTATAATGAATTTAACACATGTAGTTAGTCAACTGGTTTTGTACAATTCAAACAATCTTTTCCCCAAAGTAAAAAAAATATTTATCTATATCGGTGTTGTTTCTTTTTTTTTTTTTTTTTTTTTTTTTTACTTATATTTTTTTTTTTTTTTTTTTTTTTTTGTTTTATAAGTAATTTTCTTTAAATAAGTGACATGTGCAATGTTAACCCCACTGGGCTTTCTAAGATGTTCGTGTAGCGAGTGTTGGACCAATGATCCCAATCCAGTTGGCTCGGGGCACTAGGTGTTAAAGCACCTTTCAGGCTTAATAACTCGAACAACTTAGGCTTCGAAGTTAACAAGCCTCTTATCGTCTTAATAAATTGTTTTCCCCTTTTGACGCGAACACTCAAAGCTTACTGAGGCAAGAGGTCCGGTTACTCAGCGAAAGTTCATTACTAAGACAGAAAATCTTTATTAGTATCACAATTTATTTATTTATTTATTTTAAAAAAAATAAATTTATTTGTTTTTTTTTTTTTTTTTTTTTTTTTTTTTTTTAACTTTAGGGATAGGTTATTTTCTTATCAAAATTCAGTAAACTAACTTTTGTACTAAATTTAAAATAAAATAAAGTTAGCATGCATGTAAGCGTCGAAAATGAAATATTTTTAAAAATCAGTGCTCTGCTCCAATAATTATTTAACAAATTCTAGTTTGTACCCGACAGATGTGTTATCAAATGATAGATTGACAAAATTAAGTGTGAAATAAAATATCAGAAAGAATACAAGCATTTACCCCCCCCAAACCTGAATCTTGCATTGTCCTCAATGTGAAAATGACAAAATTAAATTAGCAAGGAGAGACACAACCTGACGTATCGGAATTGCTTATTTGTACTGAGTCGGTGTGGACTGCTCGTAAATCTGTCAGATAGAACACTCAAAGAAATCTTATTAAATCAAATATAAACACTAAAATTAGAAAACTAACACAACAGTGGGTTGCCTCCCACTCAGCGCTAATTTTAACGTCTTTAGCCGGACGTTGAGTGTCTTAACCCCACTAACCGTAGTGAAGTAACCCACTTCTTACCTTCTGTTGAGTTACCCTCCAGTCGGTGAGTGATGGATAGCGGCCGACACTCAAATTTTTTAACTTCTTTCCCGGATCAAATCCAATTTCTTTTCGTTGGGACTTACTTGGTGGTCTTTTTATTAGGCCCCCAAATAGAAGTTGAGTTACATCAACCCAAACAAAAAGGCATGATTTTTTTGTGGTTTGGTTTGACGGTTGGTCCACTGCATCAAAAAGATATGCCTTAATTTTTGGATGCGGTGGTAAAGGTATAATGGATGTCCCTATCAAAGGAAGATTACCCAAATGTGTCTCGGATGATTGGATCTCATTTTCCTTATGACTTTCTACCTTGATCTTCTCCATGTATGTATTTTTGACTTTTTCACTCACCTGCTCACCATCACTTTTGTTCCCCACTTTTTTTTCTGCCTCACAAACTGGTAATGGTTGAGCCCAAAATGGCTCAAACTCGTGATCATATTGTTTGGGTTCCTCACCAATTTTGCTCAGCTGTGGTCCTTTTGACGACTTTCTAAATCCACTTTCGTGCTCTAGCCCACTTTTCTCATCACCTACCTGAATGTCTGTCTCTAGACCATTTTTTGCAATTTCCTCTTTTACTAATTCAATGATTCGCCTAACTAGGGTTTCTTTCCAATCTATCTCTTCAAATTGTTTTTTTAAGGATTGAGCTCGCCTTTCCAAGATTTGGTTTTGCCTTTCTGAGATTTGGCCTTGCTCTACTAAGGATTGGTGGTTTTCCGTTAAGGTTTGGCGTTCCTCTGCTAAGGCTTGGTTAGTCTCTACTAGGGATTGGTTTTGCTCTTCCAAGATTGTTAGCATTTGTTGCATTACAGTGGGTTCAGAATTCCTAGCTTCTTGGGAAAACGATAATTGACATTGAGGTTGGTAAAATGATTGATCGTAACAATACGACCCTGAAAGCTCACTATAATATTGTTGATCCCATCCATAATTATTCGAGTATTGATTAGACTCAGGCGGCGAATAATATGGATCGAGATAAACATTATTATGGAGGTCTGTGGGATTTTGGTAATTGTACGTAAATTGATTGGTGAGATGGTGTGGATTTTGGTCTGCGGTACATGAGTAAAGGTCAGGTTGGAGTCCTGAGAGAAAATATTGTTGAGAATCTGCAAACGAAATGGCAAATCTCTCAAAGTAATTTTCCATTTACCCAAATCCAATTTTTTTTTTATATTTTATATTTTTTTAACAAATTAAAACAATTATATCAACAAGCGATCTGGAGGCTCAGCCTACCAGTTAAGAAAAAAAATTTAAAATAAATAAATGTGAACAGGAGGCTCAGCCTACTAGATAACAGAATAAAGATGAATGACGGAGGCCCAGCCTACCTGTCAACAATTTAATAAACTAATTTTTCTAATAATAATTTTTTGAATTTTTGATTTTTTTTTTTAATTTTTTTTTTGTTGTTATTTTTTTTTAAAAGAAAAATTAAACAGATTAAACTGAATCCTTACTTGAAGATCTGAAATGAAAGATTGGATCTTGATTAACTTGCAAAAAATAAAACTCAAGAAAAAAAAAATCGATGAATTTATACAGATGGAGAAAAAAAAATAACAAAAATTAATAATTAGCGATGCCAATCCCCGGCAACGGCGCCAAAATTTGATCGCTCAAAAATAATACCCTTAAATTGGTACCGCGATACTGATGTAGTACGGTGTTCAAGTAGGGTGTCGAACCACAGAGATCGGTCTTGTAATTATCAATTTCTAATTATTTTTTTCTTTCTTTAGTGAAAACGATTTTGATTTTAAAATAAGAAAAGAAAATACTAAATCTAAAATAAAAATAAAATAAAGAACCAGGATAGGAATTGTGGGATTAGTATTTTGAGAATTATGTTTTTCTCGTATTTTCTATTTAAATCGGAATTGTATAAACGAGTGTTCCTAACTACAAGCCGGAACTACTCAGAAATATATGGATTGTTATTCTCCGGCATGATCTATCTTCGGTATTTAATTCCTACATTAAACTAATCTAAGGTGAATTAAAATCTAGGCATAAACCATCCAGACCAATAATCAATCCCTAAGAATACGATTGTGTGGCCATTAAATCAAGACCACAGGTACAAGATTTAATGTTCTAGCAATAATTGAATTCAAATCAAAATCTCTACAAGAACATTTTGACAATAAATTCAATTATAATTAAATTCATTTTTACGAACGGAATTCCTTCCACACAATTGTTTATACGAAATCCAAATTTAAATAAGAAAAATACAATATTACATAAATTCAAAAGTACAATACCACAACCCTAACCTGGTTGAAGGAAGTTAGCTTTTCATTGTTGCATTGAGTGGTATTTTCTCGGATAATATCCTCACAAACACCATTTACACTTTGTACCCCAAACTATTCTCCCTTCCAAAAATAAAAATGAAATAAAAGAAAAACAAATAAGAAAATACTACAACTATTCTAAGAATGAAGTAGGAATATGGATTTTTTTGCTCTCAAACCTCCCATCTATTTATAGAATCAAAAAGGTGAGTTTTGGGGTGAATTTGAGTCAAAAGAGGAGGCTAGGGGTGCAAAAAGTCAAATATGGAGACCAATGGGGTTGTTGAGCAATTTGTCCACCGGAGTGGGCGCGGGTCGGGCCGGATCGGGCCAGGTTCGGGTCAAAATGGTTTGACCCGCAGCACTATGTGGCTGCACAGAAGGACCATCTTCAAATGGTTGTATCTTTTTCATACGAACTCTGATTTGGCTCTATAACCAGTCGTTGGAAAGCTTAAAGAGTCTACTTTCATATGCAACTTGTCTCATCTCATAATTCCAACTGTATAATTAGTTATGTCCAAAACAATGGACAGTGGTCTTGATTCTAGTACCGAAAATCGCGACTTTTATCCGTTTGATCATTTTCTCTGAATTTTGCTCCAAATTAACATGGTTTTGTACCATTTCCAAAATCCTACAAAAACAAATAAAACAACTTAATTTATAATATTTTAATTTATTTAAAAGATTAACAAAACTTAATTTAGTGGTATTAGATCGCACAAAATGAGGTGCGATCAGCTGGCCCTAGCACTGTTCAGGGGCGTGGTAGAGGATCAGTTGGTAGACCTCCGACTCGAGGTCGTGTATTTGCTACTACCCGACAGGATACCCAAGCCACCCCAAATGTGGTTACAAGTATCATGTCTTTATATGATAGAGGTGCACGTATACTTATTGATCCCGGTTCTACTCATTCTTTTGTTTCGACGACTTTTATGATGCTTGTAGACAAATTTCCTACTTCTCTGTCATATAATATTATTATCTCTACTCCTATGGGCGAGTTCGTGTTGATAGATAGTGCGTATAAAGATAGTTCACTTTTATTGGTGATAGAGAATTGTTGGTGGATCTGTTACCCTTGAGTATTCATGATTTTGATGTGATACTGGGTATAGATTTGTAATCCAATTATCATGCCACGGTGGATTATTTTAAAAATGAAGTTACTTTTCGAGTTGCGGGCGAACTAGAGTTTGTATTTTCGAGGGACAAAATCATCACCCCTGTTAGTTTGATTTCAGTTCTAGGCCAAGATATTATTAAAGAAGGGATGTCAGAGATACCTCGTGCATGTGGTTGACCCCAGTCGGAATGAGGTACAAGTGACAGATATTCCAATGGTCGAGGATTTTCCTGATGTATTTCCAGAAGAATTGTCAAGGTTGCCAGTGGATATGGAAATTGAATTCACTATCGAGTTACTTCTAGGAACTTCTTCTATATCAATTCCACCCTATCGTATGGCGCCTACCGAGCTAAAGGAACTGAAAATTCCGTTGCAAGATCTATTGGACCGCGAGTTTATCAGATCTAGTGTTTCTCCATAGGGAGCCCTAGTGTTATTTGTGAAGAAGAAGAATGGCACACTGAGGATGTGAATTGATTACAGGCAGTTGAATAAGGTGACGGTTCGTAATAAATACCCGTTGCCTAGAATTGATGATCTGTTTAACCAATTGCAGAAGGTCAAGGTGTTTTCCAAGATAGATCTTTGATCGGGATATCATCAGCTGAAAGTCAGAGACATTGATATGTCAAAGACGACGTTTCGTACGAGATATGGGTATTATGAATTTTTAGTTATGGCGTTTGGGTTGACAAATGCCCCTACTGCCTTTATGGATTTGATGAATCAAATCTTCCAGCCTTATATACATCGGTTTATTATTGTGTTCATTGATGATATATTGATCTATTCTCAAAATAAAGAAGAACATGCAGAGCATCTCAAGATTGTGTTGCAAACTTTGCGAGAGAAGCAATTGTATGTAAAATTCAGTAAATGTGAGTTTTGGTTAGATAGAGTTGTGTTCTTGGGGCATGTTATCTCGAGGGATGGTATTCAAGTTGATCCAAAGAAAGTCGAAGCTGTTGTTCAATGGAAAAGGTCGAAAAATGTAACCGAAGTTCGAAGTTTCTTGGGATTGACGGGTTATTATCGCCGGTTTGTGCAGGGATTTTCTGTTATAACTGCCCCGTTGACCCGATTAACTCGCAAGGAATCTAAATTCGAGTGGACTAACAAATGTGAGAAGAGTTTCTAAGAGCTGAAAAGTAGATTAATATCTGCGCTAATACTTTCTCTCCCGATTGAAGGCGGTGGCTTTGTTATCTATAGTGATGCGTCACACCAGGAGTTAGGGTGTGTACTAATGTAACATGATCACATGATTGCATATACCTCCCGGCAATTAAAGAATCATGAGCGTAAATACCCGGCGCATGATTTGGAGTTGGCGGCAATAGTGTTTGCCTTGAAGCTCTAGAGGCATTATCTGTATGGCGAGACTTGCGAGATATATACTGACCACCAGAGTTTGAAATATTTATTTACTCAGAAGGAACTAATTCTGAGGCAAAGACGTTGGATAGAGTTAATCAAGGATTATGACTGCACTATCCACTATCATCCTAGAAAGGCCAATGTTGTAGCAGATACGCTAAGTCTAAAATCGGTAGGTTCAATTGCACATTTTCAAGTTTTTCACACTAATCTATATGATGAGTTGAGATCTCTGCGAGTCTAGTTGGCGGTTGGTCAGACGGCAGCGTTGCTTACGACTTTAACTTTGAGACCGACATTGATCGCCCGTATTATAGAAACGCATAAGTCAGATGCCCAATTGGGAAAGATTAGAAATGAAGTAAAGAGTGGTCACAAAATCGACTATCTGCCCAATTGGGAAAGATCAAAGATGAAGTAAAGAGTGGTCACAGAACCGACTATTGCGTCCGGGATAACGATGAAGCCTTGATGTTTGAAAATAGATTGTGTGTGCCTAATAATACTAATCTGAAGAAAGATATCTTGGAGGAAGCACATAGCTCAACATACGCAATGCACCCAGGCAGTACCAAAATGTATTAGGATCTGCGAGAATGCTATTGGTGGAATAGAATGAAACGGGAAATTGCTGAATTTGTTGTCAGGTGTCTCGTTTGTGAGTAAGTCAAGATCGAGCACCAATATCCAGGTGGATTATTGCAGCCTCTACCTATCCCGGAGTGGAAATGGGAACATATCACGATGGATTTTATTTTGGGATTACCTCGCACTCAAAAGGGACATAATTTCATTTGGGTGATTGTTGATAAGCTCACCAAGTCTGCTCATTTTCTGGCCGTAAAGACGACGTACTCCCTAGACAAGTATGCGAAACTGTATATTGACGAGATTGTCCGATTACACGGCACACCGGTTTCCATAGTGTAGGATAGAGATCCGAGATTTACTTCAAAGTTCTAACCGAGTCTCCAAACTACTTTGGGTATTAAGCTAAAATTCAGCACAGTCTTTCATCCTCAGATTAACGGCCAATTAGAGCGTACAATTCAGGCGTTGGAGGACATGTTGAGGGGTTGTGTTTTAGAATTTCCTGGTAATTGGGACGATCATTTGACGTTGATGGAATTTATCTATAATAACAGCTACCATTCGATAATCGAAATAGCATCATATGAAGCGTTGTATGGCAAAAGATATAGAACTCCAGTCTGTTGGACTGAAGTGGGAGAACAAAAAATATTGATGCGGATATAGCCCAAATGATAGAGGACAAGGTGAAAGTAATTCAGGAAAGACTGAAGACTGCTCAGAGTTGGCAAAAGAGTTATGCTGACAAACATAGGCGGGAGTTGAAATTTGAAGTGGATGATCATGTATTTTTGCGTATATCCCCGTAGAAAGGTATAATGAGATTTGGGAAGAAAGGGAAACTAAGTCTGAGGTATATTGGGTCATATGAGATTCTAGAACGAGTCGGTACTGTGGCTTATTGACTAGCCCTACTACCAGAATTATCCAGGTGACAAGATGTTTTCCACGTGTCGATGCTTAGGAAACATGTATCAGACCCTTCGCATGTGTTGACTTCTTAACCAATCGAATTGAAAGAGGACTAAACGTATGGCGAGGAGCCGGTTTAGATTCTGAACCATAAAGATCAAGTGTTGCGGACGAAAACGATTTCATTGGTAAAAGTGTTATGGCGCAGTCACTTAGTGGAGGAAGCGACATGGGAGCGAGAGGATGAGATGAGGAATAAATACCCGCATTTATTCGCCCACGGTAGCTAAAATTTCGGGACGAAATTTCTTTTAGGGGGGAAAGGTTGTAAGACCCGATGTGTTGCATGTGCATAATTTTTTTTAGTTGCATTTTAGAATATTTAGAAAATAACGGGGTGCATTGTGTCATTTAATATTTTTTTAAAAACATTTAGGGGTCAATTAACAATTTTAAAGTATTAATTTTAGATTTTGGGCTTACGTGATAACCTAAAGATAATTGGGGAGATGAATGTAATTTGAAAAATAATAATAATAATAATAATAATGATAATAATATAATCTACTGAGATAAAGATTAAAAGAAAAAAAAAAAAGTAACTAACCTAATCGTGGATATGATCCAAAGCAAAAAAAAAATAAAAAATAAAAAAAATTATATAACAATGGTTGTGTGTTGTCCATTTGTTGGACAACACAAAAGGTGTATATGTATATATATTCACACACACACACACACACATATATATATATATATATATATATATAAAAATAAGAAAAAGGCTTGATTTTTTTTCCCCGGTTCATTTTTCTTCCCTTTTCACTGTTCGGCCGTCATTCTCTGTAAATTTTCCTCTTTGTTTTTTTTTTTTTTTTTTGGGTTAATGCACGGCTTTATTTATATATATATATATATATATATATATATATATATATATATATATATATATATATATATATATATATGTAATGTTAAAATAAAATATATCACAAGTTCGATTCATGGGACTAGCTATGTGCAAATATGTATATATATATTTATATGTCAAAAATATATACGTGGGTTTGAGAAATATAATAGGTATAAATATATCAAATTTTCTAATAATACCGTTTAAAATAATAAAAAAATTGTAAATTTTATTAAAACGACAATTTTTAGTATTTTGTCGACTAATAAATATTTTTAAAATCGATTTATATTATTCTACAAATTAAATTATTAATACCAAATTTTTGTACTTGTTACTACAATAATTTTCTTACAGTTAATATTGATATACAAAAGTGGGCGTGAAGTAATTTTGTATAATCAAAATTTGGGGAAAGGGAAATGTTGCATTTTAGGGCCACGCATTGCATATTATATTTATTTTAAATAAATTATTAATTTAGGCTCTATTGCTATTAAGTTCACAGGCGCCGCTGCCGTCATAGTCCTTTGATGACAGTGTTTTGGATAGCACAAAAATTGAAGTGAATGTACTGTCTTCTATGTAAATTGACAAATTATATTTTTGGTATAAATTGTGGGAAAAAAATATTTATTAAAATGAACGGTGTTATAATGTTATGTGGATCAAATGGATTTTTAAATGTGAAAAGTGGTTTTTGTTATCCGATTATACCATAGTTGTCTTCTCGTTAGGAGGACATGTCCTGCAAGATGTAGATTACCTGTCAGACAAAGACCTGCAGGATGGATATTTGTTATTACCTATCAGACAAATCCTGTAGGGTGGATATTTATTGTTACCTGTCAAGCAAGTCCTGCAGGGTGGATATGTTGTTATCTGTCAGGCAAGTCCTGCAGGGTGAATATATATAGACCTGTTAGGAGTGCAAATCCTGCGGGTGACTGCCCTATAATTGGGGATATTAAATGACTCTGACACTGATAGTCACTTTAGATGACACAGTTGTATAGGTTACAGACCATTTTAACTCCCGATCGTGAGATAAAACGATCCTATGGTTAGTAGAAAATATGAGTGAGGTATTTTATTATATGTCAAAATGTTGGATTGGTTGATTTAAATATATTATTTTATTGCAATGATGACAGTGAAAATTTATTTCGGCATGCGGTTATATTATATTATATTTAGAAAAATAGTATTTGATAATTATGTTTTATCCATAAAATGTTTTTATATTATGAAGACAATATACCTATAAAATATTTGGTTTCAGGTGCCGCGATTAGGAGTGGGTCCACTACTGGCACTAGGTAGAGTCAGGAGGTGGAGATATTTTGGAGGATTAATCGGACAGATGTGAACTGAGGAAGGTTCAGTTTTTTTTTTTTTTGTAATTTTTGCTTTGAATATTCGGAACAGTTGTATTCCCAAATTTTGAAATGATAAATTGTTTTCGGAAAAAAAAAATAGTAGTGCATGTATGTATAGTTGTTGATTGGTCAGGTGACGTCATGCCCGACCTCGGGCGATGGGGGCCTAGGGAGGGGTGTGACAGATTTAAGCTCTTATTAAAATTTGTTTAAATTTTTTCAACTACATGTGAGTTATTTAATTATTTTGTTAACTATGTTCAGTCAAAAATTCAACACATAACATTTTAATTCTATTAAATAATTTTAAAAAATTTAAATATTTAAAATTTTAATACTTAGACGTGATTCTTGAATGATGTCATTTTATTTTATTTTCTTGAGCTTGGACTGTGTAATATGATTAGGATTTATAAACTTAATTTAGACGGTATTTCATTGATGTCGTCGACAAGGCAAGGTCAAAAATAATTCACACATTTGGATATTTTAAAATGTAATTTAAAACCCAAAAAAATATTTTTAGAATTTAAATTAAATTATTTTTTTCAAAAAAATCTGTCTCTGTATGTTTTAAATGTATTTTAACTATGTAGTTAAAATAAAAATTATTGACAATTCCCTTACGTGAATATATATTTTGGATTATTAAGATTTTCAAATTTAAAATCATATGATATCAAGTGTAATAATTTGTTTGACTTGTATTATTAAGAGGTTCAAACCTAAACCACTAATAGTTTATTTTGTATTATTAAGAAGTTTTAATTTATTTCAAGACATGTAGTCTACTAAATATTTATTTTATCTCTCTTGTGGAAGATCTATAACTCAATCTCTCTCTTTACTATATGCACAAAAAAAAATTAGAAAATTCTAATTAAAAGATATAGGTAAAATAATTTGTTTGACTAAGTGGTTTGAAAACTTTTAAATAAGACAAAAATGTAGGTGAATGTGAATATCTAGAGTAACTAACCAAGAACTTGCCTACTTTTTGACTCACAAGTCATATCAATACAATATTATTTATATTTTATATATGAGACTGACTACAATATAGCGGTTGTATCGATACAATTGCCAAAGTTATAAGGTTTGACTAAAGAAATTAAAGTTTTTAGATGAATTTGTAATTTTTCAGACAAATTTGTAACTTTTTCACTAATATCTTATAACTTTTAGCGGCTGTACCGTACAGTCGCTGTATTGTAGCAAAGCCCTTTATATAAATTAGTTTTAGGCGGGTGTGGATTTAGAAAAAAAAAATCATATTAGTTTGCTTATAATACAACGGCTGTATCGATAAGTCGCCAAAGTTAAAAGATGTGGGTGAAGAAATTACAAATTTTTAAATGAACTTATAACTTGCAACTTGTCACTTTCCGGACAAACTTGTAACTTCTTCACCAATATCTTGTAACTTTTGGTGGTTGTACCGTACAATCGCTATAGTGTAGCAAAACCCTTTATATAGATTAGTTTTAGACGGGTGCAAATTTAGACAAAAAATAAAATAAAAATCGTATTAGTTTGCTTATAATAGTATGAAATAGTTGTTTACTATTTGAATATTAAAACCAATAGGAATTGTATTGTATTCCTCATGATATTTGCATTTAATACTCTTAATAAAATTGATTGAATACTCAAATTTTTTATAGCAAGACCCGTTTTGAAAAAATATAACAGAAGTTAGAAGTCATAAAATATAAATAAACAAATTAAAAATCACAAAATTAAGGAATGGAAAAATTGATTTCTATCATCGGAGCTAAAAAAATACAAAAATATCAACATATTGCGTGTTTTTCAAGTTTTGTAAAATTACTATGAGCGACATAAATTTAAATTTTTTTTGAACAGTATACAAACTTAATATTTTAGTCAATGCATTCTATGTTCAAACATTAATTTTTTTATGAATCCAAAATTATTATGCTACTATAAAATAACTGTAATTTTAATATAAAAAATTACAATAACTTTTGTGGCATACAATAATTTTTAACTATTGAGAGAATTATTTATTTTTCTTAAAAAATCACAGTACAAAGTAAATTAGATAAATAGTGAATTGTAAAAGTTGGATTTAAAACCAATATATATATATATATATATATATATATATATATATTTTTTTTTTTTATTTTTAATTTATAAAAAACTCATCAAGAATCCATTTTTTTTCTCCAATTATGGAAAAAAAATACATTCATTTAGGATAAGATTAATACTAAAATAGATTATTGGGAAAAATAATGTCTTTGAAGGACCACCATTTTAACCCACATGATTCATCCATTTTTTGAACAAAAAATATTTTAATTATTTTTATAAAAAATCCAATAATATATACAAATATTTTTTTTTCTAAAAAAATTAATGAAAGTTCGAATTAACGAAACAAAATAAATAAATAAATATAATTATTAATTAAAAAAAATTATTTGAATGAAAATTAATTTATTTTTTTTAAAAAATCCAATATTATGAATATAATTTTTTTTTTTTAAAAAAGAATAAAATTTTGAATTGATAATAAAAAAAATATATAATTATTAATTAAAAATAATTTATTTATTATGGAAATGTAGAATTGGAATTGGAAGCAATTTTTTATTCATTTTCAATGTTATTAATTGGAATTAAAAGTAATTTTCTATTCAGTTTATGTTATTGGTAATGGAAAGAGAAGATTTTGCCCATTAATTTAATAAAAGTAAGGTGATTGGATAGATTAGTCATACTTCATTCTAAATGTTTGTCTTTCACTTTTAAGTATTACTAATTTTAGACCCGCGCATTGCGCGTGTTTAAAAAAAATTATAATAAATTCGTTATATTGAAGCATTAAACACATCGGTATCATTTGGATACTTTGGTAGCAATATCTGAGAGAAAATGCATAAATTTTTGCAAATAATGATATTTTATAAATTTCAAAAAATAAATATACTATTAAAAAGTACATAAATAAGAAAAAAAAAAAAAAAAAGGTAAAATAATATTTCTACAAATTATTTTTTAATAATACACTATAAAATAATAAACAAATAAGCATAAATTAAGATTAATTTTATCAATTTTTTCAAGTCAGAAAATTATAAATTAATTAATTTATATTGTATTTATTTTCGTTTTGGGTGAAATTATTATTTGAATCAGAATTATTTTTTAAAGTAATTTAAAATATGAAATAGGGAACTTTTGCAAATCATATATTTTTGCATTAATTAAGAAAATTAAATATAGCTAAAAAAAATATGGGTAATTAATTATATAGTCTCTCAAAGATAGTGAAATAGGAAAATAGACATTTGACCCAATTATTTAAATTTTTAGTCTTCATAGAGTTTGTAGAAAAAGGTCCTTAATATTACCCTCAATAGTTCAATCATATTTACAAATTCTGTCATTTTGTCATTTGCAACAAGATAAAAGTAATGAACTTTTCATATTTACAATAAGAACATTATCATTGCAAAATCCTTTCTCACAAGTATTAAACAAATCGAAAATTTTAGAAAAAAATATCAAAATAACCTGCAAAAAATATCTACATGATGATGTAATCATATTTGTTTTGGTCCACTTTAAAATGATACTTAAACATTAATGTAAATCTTAATTACTCGAGGTGGAGGATGTTAATGTTAACATAAATCTTAACGTATTTTCATGTTCTTTTTGTGTGTGTTCATATTAACGCATCTTCCCCATCTGCTTGTGTGTATTAGCGTTAACGTATTTTTATTTTTTGAGATTCTCTGTATTAACGTTAGTATGATTGTACCATATCTGCTGTTTGTTTATTTGGGTTTAGTTTGCATTAACATTAACGCTTTTTCACCATCGGATGATGTGTTTTAGCGTTAACGTATTTTGCTTTTTGGGGGGTTTGTGTGTTAACGTTAACGCAATTTTATTTTTTAGCCCTCCTCCTTCCGGGTGTGTTTGTGTTAACATTAACTCATCGTATGTGATATTTTGTCTTTTTCAACTAGTGTGAGTTAACGTTAATGCACATTTTTTTGGATCTCTATATGTTAACGTCGATGCATTTTCATGTTATTTTGTGTGTATGCTAAACATTAATGCATTTTTCTCATCTATTTATGTGTATTAGCGTTAACGTATATTTATTTTTTAAAATTTTGTATATTAACGTTAACATGATTGTACCGTATCTTCTTTTTGTATATTAGGTTGGGTGTTCGTTAACGTTAATGCACATTTTTTAGGTCTCTATATGTTAACGTTAACGTATTTTCATGTTCTTTTTGTATGTGTTAACGTTAGTGAGAGAGAAAGAGAAAGCTGACATTCACGCAAAAATGTATCAAATTTAAACCTAAGAAAAAAGATAAAATACGTTAACATTCATGTAAAATTGTGTATTAACACGTGCGTGAATATACTTTTTAAAACAATAAAAAAAATTAAGCGAAAATACTCAGAGTAGACATTTACTAAACCAAATTAATATGAATATTTCAAAAATAAAAAAATAAAAATTAAGACGAAGATCTAGAATTTCAATCTCAAAAACACTGGCAATGAATGTTATATCTTCATACAACTCATTGAAAAATCAATGAGTAGGATTCAGAATTGCAATGAGTTGAAAAATCAATTAACATCACTAAATATATTCTCAGTCCTCCTCGACAACGTACTAGGAAACTCTAATTTCCAAAAATTCACCAAAACCTAATTTCCCAATTTGCTGACATTTAAATTACCAAATTTTCATTTCGATTATCGTCGGTTTAGTTACTGCAGAGGCGTCAGATCAACTTTTGTTGTAGTTGGAGGTGGTAGTTATGAACTGAATGTTCAAACGGCGATGGCTGGATGATGATGATAGGATGACGATGACTTGACGAGCTCTTCACTATTTTTGGGTCTAAAAAGATTGGAATATTCCAAATGAGGTCTACTTTTTTCTTATTTACCAAATGGGGTCTCTTCGGCTTTTCATAGGCCGGAAACTAAATATTTTTTTTTAAGAGAAACTGGCCCTCAAAGGCCTGGTTTCTCCAAAATGAGGGGCCCCACCATGGGAGCCCTTCCCCCTCCCCCCCCCCCCCCCCCCTCCCTCCAATCCCTAACCGCAACCCATCCCATCCCCATCCCCATCCACATCCACTATTTAATTTTTTTTTTAAATATTTGATGTCAAGTGGGCAGTATATTTTTAAAATGGACAATTTATTTCTAATATTTTAAGGTAATTAATAGTGGTATATCAGTATTTTAAATAAACCAATTTTTTGGTGTGCATAAATTACGTTCCAAACACTATATAATGCAATTTACAATACAAAAAATGGACTAATGAATAAATTTATATATATATATAATGGGGTTCATTTGACTCATCGGATCAATTTTAACGATTATTTAAAAATTATTCATTAGTCCATTTTTTGTTTTGTCAGTTACATTATGTAACTTTTTGAGCACAATTTATGTACAAAAAAATAAAGTTTATTTCTATTATGGGTAGAACATCTTCTGTTAACTCAAAGCCAAAAAACCCTGCATCCTATTCGAAACAATTGATCGGACTAACTGTGACGATTATTTAAAAATTATTCACCCAATCCGTTTTTTGTTTTGTCAGTTATATTTTGTAGTGTTATGAACACAGTTTATGTACAAAAAAATGGGGTTCATTTGTATTACGGGTAGACCATCTTCCGTTAACTCAAAATTGCAAAAAAAAAAACTGCATCGTCATCGAAATAACTCATCGGACCAACTTTGACGATTATTTAAAAATTAGTCACTAGTCCGTTTTTTGTTATGTCAGTTACATTATGTAGTGTTATGAACACAGTTTATGTAAAAAAAATGGGATTCATTTATATTACGGGTAGGCCATCTTTTGTTAACTAAAAGTTGCCAAAAAAAATTGCATCATCATCAAAACAACTCATCGGATCAATTCTTTTTTTTTTTTAATATTTTTTTTATTTATAAATAAAAGAAATTATTCACTAGTTTGTTTTTTGTAAAAATTATTCACTAATCCGTTTTTTGTATTGTAGACAGCATTATGTAGTGTTTCGAACGTAATTTATGCACACAAAAAAATTGATTTATTTAAAATACCGATATACCACCGTTAATTACCTAAAAATATTAGAAATATACTGTCCATTTGACATCAAATATTTAAATAAAATAAAATAAAATAGTGTCCCACAAAATAGTATAAAAAAATTTATATATATATATATATATATATATATATATATATATTTGGATGGATGGATGTGGATGGGGATGGGGTTGGGGGATGGGATGGGATGAGGGTTGGGGTTGGGAGGGGGGTGAGGGGCTCCCACGGTGGCCCCCTCATTTTGGAGAAATCGGCCCTTTTGAGGGCCGGTTTCTCTTAAAACTATATATATATATTTAGTTTCCGGTCATTGAAAGACCAGAGAGACCCCATTTGGTAAATAAGAAAAAAGTAGACCCTATTTGGTATATTCCAATCTTTTCAGACCCAAAATAGTGAAGAGCTCCACGCTGGACGATGATGACTGGACGAAGATAGCCGCTAACGGCGACAAACATACGGCTAAGGACGAATGACAACTCAGATCTGGGCTCCGCGACGAACTGACTCAGTTCGTCGCCGTTGTAGCTTCTGCTTCACTGTCCCACCGTTGTCGTCCATCCAGTTTCTGTTTCACTGTCCACGAACAATGCCACGGTAGAGCGCTGGCTTGGCTAGACTGTCGACAACGAGCAGTGGGTTGCTGAGATAGAGAGAAAAAAGAAGGACATAGCTGGAAAGAAAGCGCACATGTCAGTGAATGAATTTAGAGAGAGAGGACAAGCAACTGCGGCGGGCTGAATGAGGTGAATTAATGGAGTATGGTGGGTTTTGTTGATTATATATCCAGGGGCAAAATAGTCTATCTATAATTCTCTCTTAGCTGTCAATGACTAAAAATTAAACTCTATGTACGGAAGGGTTTAAAAGGTAAGATAACTATTTTTATTTATTTTTTACATAATCTCTTAGATACAGACTATATAATAAAAAGCTAAAAAATATTGAGTGAGGCCACTCATTATTTTATATATAAAAAAAAATAAACCCCACAAAAAAGCTTAAAGAACGTATTCTTTAACCTCATTAAAATTTTCTATCTTCTTCCATTTTTAAGTATTAGATATAGATATATAAATATTTTTTTTTGCACTTTTATTTTGAAATTTTCTTTTCTTTTTTTATTTGTGGTAAATAAAAAATCTATAAATTTTAATAAGTAATGATATTTTATAAATATCGAAAATAAATATATTATTAAAATTTACATAAATAATCATAGTAAAATAATATTTTTACAAATTATTTGTTAATAATAAATATACTATAAAATAATGGGGCCACCCATTATTTTATATATAAAAAAATTAGAACCCACAAAAAAACTTGAAAAATGCATTCTTTAGTCTCATTAAAATCTTCTCTCTCATTCCATGTTTAAATATTAGATATAGATAAGGAAACATTATAGAGAACCTCACTTTTATCATTAAAATTAAAATGAGCCACCACTTTCAAGTCCATATTGAGAATACACCACTTATATATTTATTATTTATGATAAATTCAAATATATACTCTCTCACTACATCAATTGCAGCATAATAAATGAGAGGATGCAAATGTTACTGCCCAACAATAATGTTAATAATAATATAATGAATGGAGGGATGTAAATATTATTGTACAACAATAATGTCAACAACAACATAATTAATGGAGTGATATAAATGTTATTGTACAGCAAACAATTATTATATGCCAAATGAGTTTTTCTCTAAACTTAAATGACTACATGGGTATAAAAATGAATTAGTAATGAGCTTTGGGGCGATGATAAAATACCCTGGAGACAATAAGATAAGATATATTAATATTTGTATAAAACGTAAACTATATCATACTCATCATACAATAACATCCTCTTGATCAGCAAAATGGAAACAAAACCAAAAACATAATTTATATTTTATTTAGTGTTTTGATTTCTATTTTAGAAAAAAAATTAAAAATGATTTGTTTTTTTCAATTCTCAAAATATTATTTAATAAACATATTTTTTGTTACCATATTTAAATTTATATTAAAAAAAGGATAAAAATTAAAAATAGAAGTAAACTTTGAAATTGCCCATGCAAATAAAATTGTATCAATTTCTGGAAAAAAAAAAATAGATATAGAATAAAATATGACTATACAACTTAAAACTATATGGTATCAAGTGGAGTAGCTCATTTGACTTATATAATAGTTTAGGTACTCTCATATGTTCGATGTGGGATAAGAATGTAACATATTCCCGTAAGTGCAATCCCCAATTTATACGGATGATTTGAGTATGATAGAATAATGAGATATGTGCAACTCTCGGCTTGTATAGATGATTTGATTACGAGAGAAGAGAGACAAATTCTCATAACCTTGACTCTGATACTATGTTAAGAGATTCCAAGTTAAAACCATATGGTGTTAAGTGGAGTAACTCCTTGACTTATATTGTGGTTTGGAAATTCTCAAGTGATCGATATTGGACATGAATCTAACATTTTGATAGTTTTGATTATTCAATTAACTTGGTTATTTATCTGGACTAATATTGTGTTTGAGATATGTTTACAATATTTAAAGGATATTAGTCAGGATCAATGTTGGACCAAGACAGTGATTTCTCAATATGAGAAGCAGTGAACGAGAATATGAATGATGAATAAGATACAATTCAGAGACATGATGAACAAGACATTGTTTAAGAAATGTTTTTTGTATAATTGTAAAAACAACACTTATAATGTTAAATTTTTGATAAACCGACTAGGATCACTCACTGGACGCTAATATGCTATTATATGCATAATGTGTGTGATTATGTGCTTAGAAGAGTTTGAATACTTGCCTTAAAATGTGCTAAAAACTTAAGTTAGTTAAAATCAGTTAATTAGCCTAAATTTCAGTCAACTGCCTATAACCGTATTTTGAAATCATGAAAATTGAGATAAAACGGATGACTGGTTGAAAAATAGTCGATTGATATATTCAGGGACCAAAGATTTTGAGAATTGAAGTAAAACGATTGATTTACTAGGAAAATCAATCGATTGGTTATTTTTTAGGCATATCTTCAAATGGTTGACCGATTTTGGTGGCAGTCGACTGTTTTGGGCTCATTTTTCAAAATTTTGTGAACTTTTTTCTAACATTTTTTTGCCTCCGTTTTTATTATTAATATTTTTAAATTATTTTTTAAATTGTCTGAAATGATTTTAATTGTTTAGAAATATTTTTCATTTTTGAAATCAAGGGCTTTAATAGAAAATCCATTTCGGTCCTCAAATGTTCTGATTTCATGATAATTTCGGTAAAACCTTGTGTCCTATAATTTTGGACAGATCTTTGTATTATTTTGGTGCATGAATCTGAACCTAGAATGATCTAAATTCAATGTCAAACTAGCTATTATACCTAGGGTGAAATAGGTAGGATTTAAGGGAGCAAATTTAGGGATTTTGAAACCGAAATAGCCATTGAAAATCGTTCTTATTTTTGCTATTTTGAGAGCTGCTTTTTCAAATAGAAAATCATATTTCTAAAATAGATTTTATGATCTTGAGCTTGAATATTCTAAAATATTTTAAAAATAGAAACAAAGAAAATCAAAGATTAAAAGAAAGAAAGAGTCTTATAGAAAAATAATGAAAAAATCATTAGACTCTGGGGAAGTTTTTCTAAGGAAAAATGTATTTAAAATCTTATGTGAAACCATATTTTGAGCCTTCAACTCAAAACACTCTGCAAGAATTTCGGTGAGATCGTTTTGGTTTAAGTTATAAATCTGTTTGTGAACTTCTTTGTACTCAATACTATGCTTAATTGATATCTGATTGTGATTATATCTTGAGATTACTCTTAAAATCAAATTTAATTTTGATAACTTATTGTCTGTAAAACTCATTGGTATTTATTTTTGAAAAAAAAAATTCTGAGTTAAAAAAAAAAAATTGTATTATCTAGTATATGTGATTTTGTGCTCTCCTGTGATACAATTCAGATTCATAAAAAACATAATTATTAAATTGGTTATCTTTTGAATCGTGATCACTTATATCACCTAGTTTTAGCTATTAATTGAATATATCTTTATAAGTATTGGTAGAAGCTCTTTGTGAGAAAAATGAAGATTTTTTTTTTGTATTATTGTGAAGTTATAGCTCAGACCTAAGTGTATTTGGTCTGACTGAGAGTGTGATTGAGTATAAAGAAATTTTTTTCAATCGGGATTATACGAGTTTGATTCTCATCTGGTAACAGGATTAAAGGTTTGGAGGATTAATTCTATGCGAGAGCTCTAGGGAGTAGATTTAGGTAAGAGTAACTTGCCGAACTATTATAAAATTTCTGTCATCTCATATTTATTTGTGTGTGCTTAGTATAATGCTTTCGTAATTAGTCAAATTAAAATTGACCAAGTTTAATTTATTTGATAAAATTTTTAAAACTACCCAATTAACCCCCTCTTAGGTAGACTTTTAGGCCAACAATTGGTACCAAAGTTAAGTTAGCTGAATAAGCTTAACATCCAACTTAATCGATCACATGGCACATATCTCAGATGATCTCTTATGTGTCTCTACAAATAATTAAGCATCTCCTATGTATTCTGGTATGTCAAATAACTTGTGTTTCGTTAGTGGTAACGATATTGATGATGGAGAAAAGGTTGTTCATTAGTCCATTGAAAAACTAATTGATTTTACAAATTTCTTTTCAAATAAAATTGTTTATCTTGAGAATAAGAAATTTGTCACTGTTTTGTTTCATAAACGACTTTTCAAATGATATTAATAATTTACTTGATAAATTTGAGCTTCTTGTGGAAGAAAATGTTTTTCTAAAAAATTATGTTGCAAATCTTCAACAAGGCATTGCAAACTTGAGAACTCTCAATAAACAAAATGAAGTTTTAAATCTTGAATTAGAGAATTTTAAATGTGATCTCGACAGAGCACAATTGAAAATTCATTCGATCGAAAATGATTATAAAATCTTAAAGAATGAGTTTGAATTTGCCAATGATAATTTTTTTGGTCTTAAAGTAAATATTGGCATTTGGAATGCACTCTTGAAAAGACTAACCTTGAATTCAAAGAAGTTATTGACAAATTCAAAGGCTTTCAAAAATCAAATGGCTCTAGAGTAACTTCTTCATATCATTATCAATATCCTGCACTTGTTCAGAAAACTAATTATGATGTACCTCTTAATAGATATCCAGTATATGGTCATTATAATTCAATCGGTGGAAATATGGTCACATCAAAAGATGATTCCATCATTTACAAATGTCTCATACTAATCAAGGTGAATCCATATTAGTTTGGAGACTAAAGTTGAATGCTCATTCGGTTTCAGGTAACAGATTTTCACCAAGAGACAAAATGACCAGATATGCAAGTCTACCTAACAAACAATAAAACTAACGAAAGGACAAAAACGTACCACAATCATTATGTGATTCAATACACACCTCAAGGAAATGTAAAAGTGAATTTAACCAAATCAAATGTTGTCAACACAAACACGAACAGAGGTAAAACAATAATTAACTACTATGAAGGTAAGACTTACAAGTCTTCGTTTAAATTTGTTAAATTAATTAAAGAGCCGAGTGGGTCACACTCAAATGTGATAAATTAATTGATATTCTCTTATTTGATAGTATTCTTTAATGTTTTCGGATTTTTTACATTTTTTACATAATTATTTTAATCTTAAAAATATAATTGTGACACATAGTTATCACTAAAGTTAAGTTATTTCGATGAGATGAGAAAAATAATTTAAAAAAAAAGAAGAAGCTAAAAACAGTCGACCGTTTTGGTATTCAGTCGACTGAATACTATCTTGATTACTCAACTAACAAAAAACCTACCAGAAAAATAGTCGACTGAATAGAATTCAGCTGACCGAATATACGCTGAACAAATGTCTGTGACTTGAACTAAACAATCGACTGATTGGGCAATCGATCAACCAAGTTATGGCAGTAGATGCATTAAACCGAGATACATTTCATTTTCTAGGTTCATTCCCTAAAACCCTTACATGTTCTTCCTTCCAAAACACTCTTCCTTCATCCGAAATTGACTATTCTTCCAAGATTTTGCCTATTTATTGCTAGATCTAAGTTGTAGTTGTCATTGTGGCTGTGATATTGGGCAAAACTTATTGTTTATTTCAAGGTATTGCTCAATCTCACAATTTTTTTTTTTTAGGTAAGATTCTTGTTGTTAATTCCGTATTTTTTTTTTTTTGGATTTAAATTGTTCTTTTCGATTGTCAATTGGGATTCGCTACCTAAATTGTTATAATTTTTAGGGAATCTTGTTAAGAGGTCCCAAAATTTAAAAAATCACTTTTTAAGGACCATTTTATGTGTTAAAAAATCACTGTTACAAGATCCCGTAGAATGATGATTTTATAGAATGAGACCTTTCACCAAATTTTCCTAATTTTTATTTGTTTGTTTGTCTCGTTCATCTTCCATTCAAATTTCTTCTCAATATGGTTTTCAAACAAGTTGCTAAAAAAAAAACATGTCACGTTTCTAAAGATAGGGTAAGAAAGTGTAAGGGGCTAAGTTTGATAATTATAGATTTTTTAGTTAGGAAAATAAAAAGCAGTTTGAAATGGACTTGTCCAAAAGAAGGGTAGTCTATGGTAGACCGGTAGATTTTGAGGAGCTTAAGTCTAAGCGCATTGATATATTACCAAAATTCTAACACATGGGATGATTTTTTGGCCGAAAACAATCCCTACTATACTCATTGGGTTATGATGTTTTACAGTAACTTTTATCGGGTAGACG
Organism: Eucommia ulmoides; assembly: GCA_016647705.1. NCBI lineage: Eukaryota > Viridiplantae > Streptophyta > Magnoliopsida > Garryales > Eucommiaceae > Eucommia > Eucommia ulmoides. The sequence continues at coordinate 10,692,605 of CM028326.1, forward strand.
ATACATTATATTCTTATGTCAATAGAGTCTGTATCGATTTCAAATTAGACGATCTTTCTGCTCTCTTGTGTGTACCCAAAGGCACTATTTGTCCCGAAACAGTAGCCAATGGCTTATGCAAACTTTGGCCTTCAAAAGGCAAGAACCGAGTTAGAGCTCGTAGATGTCAAGGCCAAAAATTTTAATCTAATGTATTGCATCTATTATTCTATCAATTCATAATCTCTCGCTCCTCGCGGTGGTAGTCGTACCACAATGACTGATTTTGAAACTTAACTCCTTCACTCCATAATCCATAACACAACTGTTGATATCCGAACACTTTTTGTAGAACACATGCGATATCAACTAAATGCCTCAACACGTATTTTACCCTATGGTGATATTGTGTGTCAACATCTACAAACGTTTAAGGTTCATTTTGATGAAGAGTGAGATTTCTATCTTCTATTTGTGGTTCAAAGACCAAGAATTTCATGTGAGAAAGCACATTGTTTGTAGGTTCAGAGTACCACAAGCCATAATCAGTGATCACAGGATGCACGATTGTAACCTGTTCGGAGATTTTTGCTTAGGGTTAGGCATATGTCAAAAAATGTCCACCCTGGGTCATCCACTGTCAAAAGGTCAAGTCGAGGTTATCAATTTAACCATTCTACATGTACTGAAAACTCAGGTAGAAAAATCTAAATATAAGTAGGTCGAATACCTCCTTTCAGTCATGTGCGCTTATCATGCTACATTGAGGGTCTCAACGGGTAAAACGCCTTTTGTAATGGCCTTTGGCAACAAAGCTATAATTCCCACTGAGACGAGAATATCAACATTCAAAGTGGTGCACTTCGATCTCGACGAGAACTGTGACGAACTCACGCTAAATTTGCACTTGATAAAGGAAAAAATAGGAATGAGGCTATCTGCGATAGGCAGCCTACAAACAACGAATGGCACAATATCACAACAAATGTGTCAGGCCATGGAAATTCAAAGAAGGCGATTTAGTCCTACAAAATTATCACAACACGAGACCAAGCTGAAGAAAAATTGGACCTGAATTGGAAAGGACCATACCGAGTCACCAATGTTATCAATCCTAAAACCTACAAGCTCAAGACCTTGGAGAAACTTGTGGACCATGGGAATAATCTTAAAGAAACTCGAGGCAACCAAGGTAGAACTCTATTGCGACTTATTGCTTACAGCAAATCAAGTGAAAGAAAAATATGCGGTCAAAGAACAAAAAATAATGGCGTATCTGAACAAGACCAAGTTGCTTATACATAAGTTATCAAAAGTCACCGTCAAACAAAACCCAAGAGAAGAAAACGAACAAGTGGTTTCATTGGCCAATGTGGTTTCCACATTTGAAAGTAAGGGGCAAAAAACCATCCTGGTTGAAAGTGTACTATAACTGAGCTGCGATGTGTTAAATAAGAAGTCAAGGTAGTAAAACATCAACCCAGTTGGATCGATCCCATATTTAACTATCTCGATAATAGAGCTCTCCTCAACCAAATGATCGAAGCTCGAAGGGTTTGATACCAGTCATCCAGGTACATGTTAATTCGGGTAGTATTATATAAGCGATCCTTCATAGGCCTAGTGCTGCAATGCCTCTATCCTAATGAAGGCCACTATGTACTTAGGGACATCCATGAGGAAATTTGTGGGAATCACTCGGGGGAACGATCCCTGGCTAAGAAGACATTAAGACAGGGCTACTTTTAGCCGATAATCATAGTCAACACTAGAGATCTAGTAAAGAAGTTTGACAAATGCGAACGTTTTGAACAAACCATCAATATTCCAGCCATGGGACAACTTCCTATGACTGAGCCATGTCATTTTACTTAGTGGGGGTAGATATTCTTGGTCATTTTCCTATAGTTGCCACCCAGAAAAAATTCTTGATTGTGGCGATCAACTATTTCACGAAATAGGTTGAAGCCGAAGATGTGGCCAAAATCAATGATTCAAAGATCAAGGATTTTTAAGGAAAACACTTTGTTCGTAGATTCAGAGTACCACAAACCATAATCAATGTTTATAGGATGTCATTCAATTGCAACCTGTTCGACGATTTTTGCTTGGGGTTAGGAATATGTCTACTCCGAGTAATCCATAGTCAAACGGTTAAGTCGTGGTAACCAATCAAACCATTCTACATGCAATGAAAAGTTGGGTAGAAAGTATAAGTCTAAGTGGTTCGAAGACCTCCCCTCAGTCTTATGGGCTTATCATAATACATCGAGGGTCTAAATGGGAGAAACACCAATTGCAATGGTCTTTGTCACCGAAGCTGTAATTCCTGCCTAGAAAGGAATACTGACATACAGAGTAACGTACTTCATCCTCAACGAGAACCGTGATGAACTCACGCTGAATTTGGACTTTATAGAGGAAAAAAAATAAGTGAGCTTGGCGATAGGCAACCTGCAAACGACAAATGGCACGATATCACGACAGACGTGTCAGGCCATGGACATTCAAACAAGATGACTTAGTCCTACAAAAGTTTCTATCAAAACATGAGATCGAGTCGAAGGCAGGCAGGGCTTGAATTGGAAAGGACCATACCGGGTCACCAAAGTTATCCGTCTTAGGACCTATGAGCTCGAGACCTTGGAGGGACGACACGTACGAAACTCGTGGAAAGTGGAGCACTTAAAAAAGTATTATCTGAAGCCAAAATATTTGTGTAAGTAGTACTCCACCTTCTACTTAATAAAATTTGCATTTGATCAAAACTACTACAAGTGTTGACAAATTATGACTTGAAAGCAACTACATTGACAATCCCTGTCCAGGAAAATGGGTAGAAAAGAGTCTTCAACCAAGATACTGGGACGGGCTCTACCTATAAGCTAAACAACGCAACTTGATGTAGTTGTCTCAAACACGGCCTGAAAAATCCTCTAAGTATTCTCGAACACACCCAACGAGTAAGGCACACTCAATTAAGGGACCAGAGAGAGGAAGTTGTTTTGATTTAAAGGTCTTTTAATTAGAAGCGACCCTCTACTCGTTTTTCTATTTTGTTTTCTACGATTCACATGGTACTACTTTACACTTTCCCTCACTATATCACGTTGTTTTTATGATTCACTACGCATGTAGCACCAACAATGAAAACAAGACGAAGCTAAACTAAATTTTTATATATCAAAAGAAAGGAAGGGCAACCCCCGTACAACAAAAAAAAGGGGGGAGTACTCTCATACAAAACAAATCGCTATATATTCCTTGAGTTTATTAAGAGTTCCATGGTCTTCATTTTTTGCGCTCAGCTGCGTGCCTCAGCCCAACCCCAAAGCTCTCTCTCACCCTTCATGGTTGCCTCGAGGTTGTTCACCATCAACTCCTCTTCCTCGAACTTCTCCAATGTGTTGAGCATTTTTGAGATTCTAGTATAATGGTTGGAATCTAGTGAGGTGTATAAAGCCCGAAGCTCCTCGATTTTACGTAGACGATAGTGAGACCTTACCTCCATCCCCAACTTTTGAATCAAGGTTTCCACCCTCCTAGTGTTGCGGATCTACTTCTCATAATGCTCCTATATTTCATAGTGGACGGAGTCCATGTTTCAGAATGAAGGGAACAGGAAATCATAGAAAGAACTCTTGGGAGGACGAGTAAGGAACATCAAAACAGACAACCCGGTTTAATATAGACAAAATGAATGTGGAATATTGAGGAACGAAAGCCTTAAAAGTCAAGTGACGACAAGGCTAATAAGTGAAAAATCTCAAGAGGCTGCCATGTAATGACCCGATTTCCCAAGGTCGCCACGCAGTTTCTCCTACGGAGAATTAAAACTAAAATCGAATGACAATTATTTTATTATTCATAAATCTGAGAAATCAATTTTACACATGACGGCGATAATTATAATTATCGATTTGTCGCGTCAATAAATAATAAATGCAACTATTACAAATTAAATAGAAATCCAAATAATTTTTTTGGCGCAATTTCATTCTCACCGACCCTATAATAAAAACTGTGGGGTTGTGAGCCAACGCTCAGTAGAATTTTAGCACCTCTAATACATTTATCCAATAAAACCCCAAATAAACACATAAATGTGTATCTCACATGATTTTCTCATAATACGTACTCATAAATATTTCATGAAAAATAATAATTATAATAGTGATAACATAAACCACACAATACAAGAAGAGATTGAATACATATATTGAAAGAGTTAGAAATTCTACCTGAAATTCAAAGCCGAAATCTGAATCAAAATGTTAATCTCGCTCAAAAACTTTCCAAATAGATAATTCAATAACTATTATTAATATATATAGGTAGGGTAAAATTAACTTGTCATATGTTGAGGAGCCAATACAGATTCTAAGTCGTAAAAATCAAGTGTTGCAGACGAAAATAATTCCATTGGTAAAAGTACTATGGCGTAGCCACTCTGTGGAGGAGGCAACATGGGAAAGAGAAGAGGAAATGAGGAATAAATATCCACATTTATTTGTTTAAGGTAACAAAAATTTCGGGACGAAATTTCTCTTAGGGGGGAAGGATTGTAAAGCCTAATTTTTGCGCATGCATATCTGTAGTTGCATTTTAGAACGTTTTAGAAAATAATGAGGTTCATTGTGTATATATTTGTTGGTTGGTCGGGTAAGATCAAGTTAACATCACGCCCGACCTCGGGCATTGGGGCCCTAGAGTGGGGTGTGACATGCCATATCTGCAGCCAATAAAGATTCTCATCGAGAAGGCACAGACCAAATCAAGTTTGCAGCCAATAAAGATTGTCCTTGAGAATCTATGAACCAAATCAAATCTCATTGTGCATGCGAATATTAAGGTTATCCCCAGTGTTATCCTCAACGAAACTTGACCCCAAAACCACTATCTCAATAATACTCTCGAACACATCAAGTAGGGTATATAGGAATAAGGGGAATTTGATGAGGAAAAATCTAGGTCAGGCACAAATCACCGCCACATGTTAGTCTGGCGCGTGTCACTCATGAAAATCTACATAATGTTCTACAGTAATTAAGGAAATTACGTTCGAGGAGATATACTATATCGGAATACGTCATCACCAACTTTTCATGACGGGGGGACAATAATAACGTCTCCCGCTCATTAAGGAAAGAGTTGTTACTATTCCTTGAATAACGACTCATTACTCCATATCCTGATAATTTAGCCGGGCCAAGATTTGGAAGAGGGATCGAGGCAGGGATGTGTGCATTCACTTGCACCTACGCACACCTTTTCCTAGCTAATAATCCGTCAAAAATTCTTTGAACATTCGACTGGTTCTCACACTAGAGGTGCAGGGTTAGTAGGCCCACCCACAGTGCATTGTGTTGTAAGAATCTGAGATAGAAGAAATTATATATTCCTAATCTCAAGCATATCTGATAAACTAATTTTTGGATTCAATCATAGACACAGACCCCAATATCAACCCACAACAACTTCGTATGCATGTTGCAAATCAAAATACATTATGGACTCAAAAAAACCATTACTTTCAAGAAACGTTGAAATCTTTAAAAAAATTGCAAGTTTTTTTTTTTTTTTTTTTTTTTTTAAAAAAAAAAAACAACAACAACGAGGATTTATAGGAGGGAAAAAAAAAAAAAAATTGCTTACGCGAGACACTACATTCTTCAAGAATTACAAATTCTGGAAAAGAAAAGATAAAACATAAATAATAGTGCAAAAATTTGATATATGTCTGTGTGTGAAACGTTGCAAACTTCAACCGGATAATACCAATGAAAAGAACAAATATCGCTAGTTCTTGATGAATAGTACATTCATACTCTAAAAAAACAATAATGGGTTGTGGGTTAATTTTGAATTTGAATTCTTAACTAAATCGAAAATCTTTCCACCATTATTTAAGATAACTATTTTTAAAAAATTTCAATCAACTGTTAATTCCGAAAAATTAATGCGCATTTTTGTCATAAATTTTTGGCCAAATTAGAAAAGGGAATTAATTTGTTCAAAACTTTTATTCATTGAGTCCAATTAAAAATAATAGACATAAACGGATATTTGGCCAAATTTGAAAAGGGAATTAATTTGTTAAAAAATTTCATGATCAACCAAATGCATGCCTTTTATTTATTATTATTATTTTTTTTTTTTCATTTTCAATTTAATTGTGCTTGATGATGGATAAAAGAGGACCCATTTCGCGTGGCATCCTTTAATCGCATGATAAAAATTTTTAATATGACCATCAACTATAAGAAAACAAAAAATCAGTGTAGATTAGTCCAGTTGCACTTTATTCATTTTAATATTTTAGTCTACATTTTGTCCTAAATTGATTTTGTAAAAATTGCAACAGTCAAATTCTTGATAAAAACAAGTAAAACTAGAAATTTACCTTCCGTCTATTTTTTTTTTTTTTTTTTTTTTTCAATTTCTTTTTTATTTTATTTCATTTTTATTATTGTATTTATTTTTATTAAATTATTAAAAATAATATAACTTATTTTTTATTTAAAAATTTATTTTGAATGAAATCAAGCATATAATTAAGTTTCAATACATAGTTATTTTTTTAACACATATAATAAAACATAAAAGAAAAAAAAAAGTTTTTCTTTTGTTTATTTATTTAATTTTTTTTTTCTTTCAAACCCTATTTTTCAAATTTTTTTAATTTTTTTTTTTTTTTTTATATTTTTTCAATATTTTTATTTTTATTTTTTTCTACAAATACCATATAAAGAAAAATAAAAACTTTAAAATATATGGAATTGAAACAAAACTAAAAAATAAAAAACAAAATAAAAACCCAATGTTTATATACATGAAAATTTTGATTTTTTATATGCATGAAATAATTTCATTATTTTTGGTGTAGAAAGTGAATAGAAAAAGGTGTGAAACGTATTTTTTTCCTATCAAAATTTATTACATTTCATATTTAAAATAATAATGTTAATTATAATGAAATTAAACCTGAATGATTTGATAATTTAAATGATGGAATTAAAATTAGATTTATCATGGAATTAAAATTGAATTCCAACCTACTACCAAACAATAAAATTTTAATACCATAAAATTACAATTGAATTCCAATATACTATCATTGAATTCCAATATACTATCAAAGAATGGAATTTTAATACCATAGAACTATTATTACTAGAATTCTGATTTCGTAAAATTGTAATTCCACTTCAGTTTCAATTATGTGCTACCAAACACTAACAAATTAAAACAAACACAAAACGAACGTCAAATATCAAAAATTAAGAAATGATTTGAAGCAAAAACAAATATCATCATTTAAAACAAAATACAATACATAGTCAAATTGAACAATTAAGTAATTTCTAAACATAATTAAGTGTTTGGTCAAGATCCATATAATTTAAAATTTATGGAATTAATTACATGATATTTATATTAATTTAATTAATATTATTTTATAATAATTTTAATTCAATCCTTAAGGGTGCAACATGGTTACACCTGGGCCTTAGGTTGGATAACATCTAATCTGATGAGAGAAAAATCCCCACATGCAAATCAGAGAAGAGAATGACAAAAGAAGTAGGTCGGACCTGCTCAAGGAGATTGGCCCAGAAGTAGCAACGTAATTTCAGGAGTTGGGTCATTGCCCTAATAGCCTAGATCAACACATCTGGCCTGCTAAGCTTAACCCAGCCACGCAATGGACCCATTCGGGGCAGAGCAAGATCGCCCAAACAGGGCCCAATCACTAGCTCTAGAGGTAGCAAGTGAACATAACCGTCATCCCACCGACAACCACCTCCATGCACTTGCACGATTGACATCACTTCCCATAGTGGGAGCACTGGCTATGATCATGGCAACCGGTTATGGAATGAGGAGGAAATCATGGCAGGAACGCCTACCCAGCAGAACAACTTATATACCCGACAAGCCAGTCACTCTAAGGGGTCTCTCTTGACTTGATTCTTAGCAAGAAATTGTATTCATTTCACTTGTAAACTTTTCTCTGTATCAATTGTATTTTTACCTTCCTTAGAGAATTGTAATCTAAGGGGGTAGAGCGTATTGCTGAGTTTTCCAGCACGTGTGGCTTTGGTTCACACACCGGGTGAATTTTGGCAACATCATAATCTAATTAATGAAAGCAGAAATCTTAATCGGGATTAAATGGGAGAGCTCCAATGCTATTTTCTTGTCTTATAAATAGTTCCACTCATTTTAATTATTAGTTTATTAAATTTTTATTATTTTAAATAGATTTTTATTGCCATTAATGTTCATGTATTCTCAATTAATGTTGATAAAACTAATGTTATAAGAGCATGTAAATGCTTATTTCTTGCATTTTATTTGATAGTATTTAACAAAATGAACATTAAATAACTTAAATATTTAACAATAATAGGAATATCTTTAAATGAATATAATTAAATTAAAAAATAAATAAAAAAAGCTCAAAAAGTATTGAAAATTTTATGTTGATGGAAGATGTTAGATTATTACTGCAAAAATTTATATATCATCATATAAATTAAATTATTTATTACAAAAATATAAAAACATAATAAAATTATTTTATTTCACATGTTTAAATTGTGCATTGCGCGGGTCATAAACTAGTACTAATAATAACCTAAGCCTTGTAACCTACCGAATATTTAGTGCGTCTCCTTAGTAGGAGGTCTAGTGTCCAAAAATCTTCTCACTATTTGTAAAAAAAAATAACATACTAATAATTCAATTCAACTTCATAAAAATTAGAAACAATGACTTGGACATAATTTATTCGGGCACTTTTTTTTTTTGAGAAAATTACATTTTAAACTTTTTAGATATTGACATTTTTTTTATTCGTATCTCTCCGTTTGAGCGTTTCATTTTAAACCCTCTATATATCAGCACGTTTTTATTTGATCATTCTGTCAAAAAAATCGTTCAAACTAACAGAATTGTGAGGACAAAATCATCATCTTATATTATTTTTTTCTTTTCTTTTTTCTTTTTCTTTGACCCTCTCTCTCTCATGCTCAACACTCTCTCTCTCTTCCTCTCTCCCCGTCGGTAGGAACCACCCCGTAACAGGGAGTGAACCAACACCCCCTGTTATGGGAGTGGCAACAGGGGGTAGAACCCCTTATGAAAAATAGGGGGTGAAACACCCTGTGTTTTGGGGGGTGGTTCACCCCGAAATAGGGGTGAACTACCCCCCATAACAAGGGGTGACACCCCTATTATGGAGGTGCACCCCTTGCGAAAAACAGAGCCCCCGTCTTTCACAGGGGGTATCATCCCCTTTTAAGGGGGTGTTTCACCCCCTATAACAGGGGGTGAAACACCCCCCTGTTTTGGGGGGTGGTTCACCTCGAAGTAGGGGTGAACCGCCCTCGTAACAGGGGGTTGCACCCTCTATTACCGGGGTGCACCCCCTATTTTTTACAGGTGGTGAAAACACCTCCTTCAACAGGGGGTGTTCACCCCCTATTTTTCACAGAGGGTGAACACCCCTTGTTGCGGGGGTGGTTCCACTCCCGAAACAGGGCCTATTTCTGGGGTGGAATCACCTCCTGTTCCGGCCAGTGAGGTGAGGGAGGGAGACAAAGGATGAATAGAAAGAAAGGGAGGGAGGGAGGAAGAAGGAAGGAGGAAGAGAGAGAGAGAAATGAGCGAGAGATCAAAAAAAGAAAAAAAAAATCATTTAAAAATTAAGAATATGTAAAAAGACAGATTTGTCCTTCTGTTCTATTATATTTGACAAATTTTTTGACGGAAGGATCACATAAAAACAGGCTGATACCTAGAGGTTTTAAAATGAAATGCTCAAACAGAGAGGGAGCAATTAGAAAAGTATTAATACCTAGAAGATTTAAAATGTAATTTTCCTTTTTTTTTTTTCAAAGTTTAAAGCACTTTCTTTTTTGGGTTATTTCAATTATTTTTCATGATCAAACAAGTGCATGCTCCTTTTTTGGTTAAATATATTATGACAAACCTATTTCTACTTTTTCCAAAATCATTCGGACTTCCCCTATACTAACAAACATTAATGGAGCTTGTAAAAATGCAATCTTGTCCTTACTTTTTTATTTAGACAAATATCATGTAAGAAAAGAAATAATAATAGAAGAAGAAAAAAAAAATGATTTTTTTTTAAAGATAGTATTTTTTGGAGAAAAATTGTACGAAATAGAAAAATAAAAATAAAAGATTCAAAAGAAAAAGATAGAGTTTTCTTTAGATTTTTTTTAAAAACAAATATATAAGATATATCCATAAAATAAGAAAATTAAAAGAGAAAAAAAAGAACATTAAAAGAAGAAAAAGGAAAAAAAATTATTTTTAAGATAGTAAAAGTGGCTTATGGTAAATATTTAGGAGCAAATTATAAATTTTTTATTAAAAAAAAAAAAGAATTGTTTGACTAACGGGCTGTTAATTAAGAGAACAATATGATATTAAACCTAAATTTTAAAGGTAATTTTTATTATTTGAAAAAAAATATATAAGATTATTTGATATCATATCAAATTTCACAAATGTTAATGATGTTTGCTTCTTCTTTTTTTCCACTTAATTATTTGAGGATGGATAAAAGAGACAACCCATTCCTGTATTTTTCGTTTATTTATTTATAAATGTGTTTGTCTTTTAATATGACGGTCTTCTTTATAAATATCATCATTTATGATATTTTAATATATATCAAATCAGTGGTTCGGTAAGTGTAAAATAAATGCAATATTAAATGAGAAATAATAACAAAACATGTTTAAAGTTAATTACTAAATGTGGAAGAATCCCAGCCACGTTGCACTGTCGTCATGTACAGCCATTATTGTTGTTTTTTATTACTATCTCCTGCATTGCATGCCACGTCTTCATTCAAAATTCCAGAAAGGTGTGGAAAATTCCTTAGCTAATTATAAGTTTGGAAAAAATTGGTGATTAGTCTTATTTTTAAAGTTTAATCTATGATTAGTTTTTTCTTGTTATTAGATTTTAATTTAATTCTTGAAGTTGAATTTTACTTGTGTTTTAATCCCGTATTATAGAGATTGTAGGGACATTGCAGGGATTATAGAGAAACCTTATTGAATAAATTGAGTTTTATAGTCAATATTAGTTACATGTAACGAATTTTAGTTATAATTTCATAATTATTATTTTATTTTATTTTTTTACATATATTTATGTATTTTTTATTACATATATTTATATAATATTAGTTACATGTTACAATTATATATATTTATGTAATATTTATGACATTTAACAAATATTGGATACATAAATTAGTTTAATATTAGTTACATGCATTTGTACATTTAGTTACCTATAATGAATTACATGTTTTTTTGTGTGATTTTTGTTACATTTAATAAAATTTTATACACAAAATTATTACATATAAAATTAATAAATTGTTACATATTACAAAATATAGTAATAGTTTATAACATGTAACCCTGCATGTATAGGCACATGTGCACACAAAGTTGTTACATATAACCGCGCGTGTACAGGTGCATATGTAGGATTTTCGTCTTTTTAAAATAGGCAAGACTAAAACTAAAATTTTTTCTGCCATTAGGATTTTTCACTGATTAAGAATGAAATAGGGGACCTCCCACCGATTGCCCTAATAAGTTTTTGAAAATAATAAAAGGTTATTTAAATTAAAATTAAAAATATATTTTGAAAATAATAAAAGGTTGTTTAAATTAGTTTAATATATATATTAAAAAATTAGATATAAAAGTGATGTCAAATATGATGTCAAAAAATAAAGATAATAATAATAATGGACAAAGAATTTTTTTAGAGAAAATATAAAGATGCAGAGGGAAAAATTATGTCAATATCATAAAATTATAATATTAAAAATAAAGTGATGTAATACATTGATTAGTGTGAAAAATATTTTGTAAAAATATTCTTCAGTTATATTGTTAAAAGTAAAATAATACTACTATTTGAAATTTTCGAAAGCTAAAAATATCTATTATAAAAAAAAATAAAAAATAGACGGATATAAGAGTTCTAGATATTTCTTAGCTATATAATATCTTAGAAGACAAAGAGCGGTTCGGATCAAAACAAAATAGAACATAAATATAAAATGTGTATTTAACCATATTTATCTTATACCAAACTAAGAAAAGTGTTTTTTTTTTTTTTTGTGTGTGTGTGTGTGTGTGTGTACAATAGAGGAGTATTTACAAAAATATTAAATTAAAAATAATATATAGAAATTTTTGAAAATTATGAAAATCAAATTAAAAAAAATTATAAAAATAATATATTGTTATTAAATTTAATAATAATACCAAAATATTAAATTGACAACAATTAAGTTACAAAAATAATATAAAGGAAGAAATAGATATTAACACAAATTAACATTAAATTAGAATCCTCTCTCTCTCACTTTCTGTAAAAGTCAGGTATAAGGAGAAAGTGATAAAGATAGAATGATTTTAATTATAGAAACTATTTATATTTTCTCTAATTAACATTAAATTAGAATCATTCATCTCTCTCACTTTCTATAAGTATCGGGGTTAAGCATAAATTATAGAAATGATATACGAAAATTATGGATATTAAATTTACAAATATTACATAATAATATATTGATATTAAATTTAATAATAATACTAAAACATTGAATGTACGAAAATTAAATTAAAAAAAAAATATATAAAAGAGAAAATAAAAATAAATGCTGATTAAGATTAAATTAGAATCTCTCTCTTCTATAGGAGTCGAGTATAAACAAAAAGTGTGTGAGAGAGAGGGAGTGAGAATTTTTTTATTATCGGAATTATTTAAATTCTCCCTAATTAACATTAAAGTAGATTCCCTCTCTCTCACTTTCTATAAGGGTATGTTTGGTTGGAAGGATGGAAAAGGAAAAGTAAAAGGGAAATGAAAAATAATTTTTTTTTTATCCTTTGTAGAAGAAAAATCATTTTTCTCAATATGTTTGATTGGAAGGATATCGAAGGAGAGAAAATAATATTTTGTGTATATTAAAGAAAAAACATAATATGTTTTTTGCTTAATTTACTATTTTATTCTTAGTAGAAATAAAAATGGTATTTGTTATATAAAATAAAGGGGTAAAATAATCATTTTTCTTTTTTTTTTCTTCCCACCCTTTCTTCATTTTCACCCCATATTTTTTTTTTGTTTGGGGGGGGGGGAGAAAAACTCTTTATCTACTCCATTATCATTTCTCTTTTCCATTTCACCCCTAACTGAACACATCTCTAGGTCATTATTTACCCCATTATCATTTCCATTTTTTATTTCACCTCAAACCAAACATAGCCTAAAGATATGTTTGATAAAAAAATAAATAAATAAATAAGTGTTTAAAACTGATTATATTAAGTATTTAATTAATTAAGTTTATTTGATAAATACAATTAGTATCACTTAATTAATTAAGTTAATTTAAAAATTAAGTCAAAATGTGAATAAAAAATTAAGCCAAGGTCCCTTCACTTATTTCATTTTACTTAATGCACTCTATTATTTTTCATTTAAAAAAAAAATTATGTTTTGACCATTTTATCCTTATCGCCTATGAGGGTTTAATTAGGATTAGATTTAATGAGAATTGAATTAACTTTGGATTATTTTAGGATTTTAATTTTATTTTATATTTAAATTATTGTTATAATTTAATTTAAGCAATCAAACTGTATAAAAAATACATAATATTATATATTTTGGGTTAATTTTTACTTTTAATTTTAATATAATTTTTTTTTTAAAATAGTACCCTAATTTTATTGTTTTGATTTCAATTTTTTTCTCTTCATATTATCTTGATTCAAATGTAGTTTCTGTAAATTAAACAATTTTTAGCATACAAATTTTGTACTTATAAAAAAAATAAAAAAAATAAAAAATAAAATAATTCAGCACATAAATTTTCAGCACAATTTTATCAAATAACTTTCTGATATTTTCAGCACTTTTAAGTACTTAAATTTTCTACACTTAATTTTTAAGTGATTATCAAACATGCCCTAAGTGTCAGGCTTAAGTATAAATTATAGAGACAATGTACGAAAATTTACGAATATTAAAGATATTAAATTTACTGAAATTATAAAAATAATATAAGGACATCAAATTTAGTAATAATACGAAAAATTAAATTAAGAGAAATTAAAGTTGAATCTCTCTCTCACTCTTACTTTCACTTGACCACAATCCCATTGAAGAACGACCACCTCCTACTGCATTCGCCGTTTTGCTCGTTTCAAATAACCAAATGTCAAACACCGAAATTTCCGCCTCCACCACACGGCCTTTAGTTGTTCCCAGTCAATCTTCTTCCTTATTAGGTACGCGTCACCCTTTACCTCAGTATATTTCTTATGCACAACTCTCACCCAAATATCAGAATTTTATTTCTAATATCACTAAACTTGTGGAACCTGTACCTTATGAGCAGACAACTATGGATCCGAAATGGCAGGAAGCTATAGCTCCAGAATTACATGCTCTTTGTTAGAGAAGTTGTTAGGTAGTTAGAAGTTAGTTAGCAGTTTGTTACTATCTTAACTATTTTAGTTCCTAACAGTTAGCTTAGCTTAGACTATTTCTCTTCCTATATATACATGTGTAATAATTCATTATTAATAAATACAAATCATATTTCACAATTCGTTTCTCTCAATATGGTATCAGAAGTAAACCTAGGGTCTACCATGAAAGTTATTGAACAAGCTCAATGTCCTCAATCATCTTCTTCAACAAAATTTGTTCCAATTACTTTCTTTCATACTCCCTCTGTGAAACTCAATGACGACAACTATCTTCCATGGAAGCATCAAGTTCTTGCAGCTATCAAAGGTCATCGTTTGTCGAAATTATTGAATTCTAAATTTACTACTCCAAAGTTTGCTACAGTTGAAGATGAAGTTGTCGACAACTATAGTCCAGAATACTTGGATTGGGAGGTTCAGGTTTAGCTCCTACTCTCTTGGCTTGTAGCTTCAATGGCGGATAAGCTTCTCACTCAAATGGTAGGATGCGAAACATCAGCTCAACTTTGGAACAAGCTTTTTGAACACTACATTGCTCAAAACAAAGCTAAGATAAGTCAATATAAAACTTTTCTCCGTAACACCAGAAAAGAATTTCTCTCTGTTAATGAGTATTTACTCAAACTTAAGAACCTTGTTGATTTGCTTGATTCTACTGGTTATAAGATTTCTACTAAAGATCACATAGAGGCTATCTTTAATGGTCTCTCAAGAGAGTATGACACCTTTATTGTTTCAGTAAACTCCAGATCTAGGCCTTATTCTGTTTCTGAAGTAGAGGCTCTTCTTTTAGCTCAAGAGGCTAGAATTGAGAAAAGTGCCAGAGATCTTGATGTAGGGGAGGTTAATCTTGCTACCCAGCATAAAGACAATGGTCGTGGTTATAATAATCATTTCAGAGGAGGAAACTATGGTCATAATGGTCGAGGTTTTGGTCACAATGGGAACTATGGATCTGGAAATTCTGGTTCTGGTTATGAAGGATATACTGTTGGTTCTAGTATCAATAACAAAGGAGCTAATCTCAACAATCGAGCAAGTTACAGAGGTAGTCGAGGAGGAGGTAGAGGAAATTGGCACCAAGGGAATCGTCCTATGTGTCAATTGTGTCAAAAGCCAAGATATGTTGTCAAGAACTGCTTCTACAGATTTAACAAATCTTTCCAAGGTCCTTTTCAGGATGCTAGTGTTAATCTTGCAGCTCAAATGTAGGCCATGATGGCTAGTCCAGAAACTGTCTCAGATCCAAATTGGTACCTTGACTCAGGTGCTACCAATCACCTCACCTCAGATACTCAAAATGTCATGAACAATTTAGAGTTTTTGGGACAAGAACAAATCCATATGGGCAATGGTTCAGGTTTGACAATTAAACATGTTGGTCATTCAAAGTTTTCTTCTCCCTTTACTTCTAAAACCTTGTTTCTAAACAATTTACTTCATGTTCCAGCTATAACCAAAAATCTTCTTAGTGTTTCTCAATTTGCTCTCGATAATGATGTGTTTTTTGAATTTTTGCTCATTCTTGTTATGTCAAGGATTAGGTCATGAAATAGAGTTTACTAGTTGGGAAGCTTAAGCATGGTTTATATGTGTTTGATCACACTCAGATGAGATCTTTGTCCAAATCTACATCAACAACTTCTTCTTCTGATGGTGCAATAAAAACTTGTTTGCTTACTTCTAATTTCAAATCTATTTCTTCTTTCCAGTTATGGCATAGCAGGTTGGGTCATCCCACTGCTAAAATTATATCCTCAATAATGAACTCTTGTAAAGTGCATTCAAGCAATAAAACTGCCTATGATTTTTGCTCAGCTTGTTGTCTTGGCAAAGCACACAAATTTCCTTTTCCCAATTCTACAACAGTATACACTCAACCTTTATAACTCATTCACATTGATCTTTGGGGATCAGCTCCTACCATTTATTTAATGGATATAGATTTTATGTCAGCTTTGTGGATGCTTGTACTAGGTACACTTGGATTTACATGTTAAGAACAAAAGCTGAAGCATTTCAAACCTTTTTACACTTCAAAACTCAAGTGGAAAAACAATTCAGCTTACCTATTAAATTTATACAATTTGACTGGGGGGGAGAGTGTAGAGTTTTTACCAAGTTTTTTCTTGACAATGGTATTGGGCACAAGCTTTCTTGTCCACACACACATGAACAAAATGGTGTTGTTGAACGCAAGCATTGACATATAGTTGAGACTGACCTAACTCTACTTGCTCATTTTGTTAAATTATATTTTCATACTAAAATGTGGATTTTTTTTAATTTATTTTTTTAATTAAAATGGATTATTTTATAACGTTATGTAGATTAAGTAGATTTTGAAATATGGGAAGTGGTTTTTATTATCCGACTATACCATAATTGTCTTCTCGTCAGGAGGATATGTCCTGCGAGATGTGAATTACCTGTCAGGCAAGTTCTGCAAGGTGAATATATGTTGTTACCTGTCAGGTAAGACCTATAGGATGAATATATGTTGAGACCTATCAAGAGTGTAAATCCTGCAAGTGGCTGCCCCTACCATTGGGGATATTAAATGGCCCTGACACTGATAGCTACCTTAGATGACACAATTGTACAAGTTACGGTATCGTCGTAATTCCCTATCGTGAGGTAAACGATCCTATAGCTGGTAAGGAAATATGTTATTTTATTATAGACAAGTGAGTTGATCAGTTAATTTAAAAATTCGATTGTTCTATTACGGTGATATTTTGTTAAGATTTAGATACTGCTCGAGATGGCTATATTTTATTGGAAAATGGATTTTGATAAAAATACTTGATCTATAAAATATTTGAGGCTACGAATACAGTACACTTATAAAACAAAATAACTCAGATAGATATTGATCCACAATTAACGTTAGGTAGAGTCGGAGTGTAGGGTCATCATGAGACTTTTGGGAGTCAATTGTTATTTTGAGATGTTAATTTAATTTTTTTTAGCTTAATTGGTATATTAGAAATCCGAGTGGGGGTTTTATGTAATATTTTATATACATTTTCCTGATTATTGAACTTGTCCTATTACATATTGAACCTTGAAATGAAATATCCTATATATGGTTTGAAATGTAATTATGTGATTTGGGATGTACTTGAGTTATATAGTTTGACGTATATTTAGGTGTTTGAAACGTATTTGGTTGGTTAAGACATAATTACGCATTGATGAGATACTTACGTGTTTTCAGATACTTATGTGATTTGAGATATATTTATGCATTTCAAGGTGTATTTATGAGATTAACACGTGGTTATGTGATTCGTATGTATTTATATGAGTGAGACGTATTTGAATGTTTGAGACCTATTTTTTTTATGTGGTTAAGACACTTGTGTTTCGAGATGTATTTACATGGTTGAAATGTATTAATGTGCTTTGCAATATATATTTGTGCTTTAGACGTATTTCAGAAAATTCGTTATTAGAAGTTTGGATTGTGTTAATAATTATGGAAAAGTTTACGAGATTATTGAAATTTTAATGTGGATATTGAAGATGATTGTTTTTAGACGCACGGGACAGTCCACAAGGAATTTAGGCTATCTGTTGGTTATGATGCCAATTGTTGCGAATATGTTGGTTTGAATGTTGGATGAGATTAATAAAATGCTGGTAGAGGATAGGACAGTAGACTTGAAAAGTCATGCTAAGCGGGAAAAATCTTTGAGGTCGTAGACTTGTTGAAAAATGAGATAGTCCCAATCCAGTGGGACTGCCGTAATATTTTAAAGATAGATTTATTATTATTGTTATTTTTATCATAGTAGCGCAGAGAGAGCATGGTGATAACTTTCGGTTATTATTGTTTAACCAAGAGTGCCTAACATGACCGTTCGATACGATTTTGAATTTTTTTTTTGGTTTGAACTAAATTTCGAGGACGAAATTTATTTAATGAGGGTGGATTGTAATACTCCAAAAATTTATATTTTTGAAAAAAATATTATTTTATATAAATCTAATATTTTTGGAGGATGGATTTGTGAATTTGCGGTGCAAATACATACTTGATAATTTTTTTTTAAAATTAAATGTTAAATTTATATTTTTAAAAAATATTATTTTTTATAAGTTTAATATTTTTTTATGACGGTTTTGTAAATTTAGAGTATAAATATTATTTGATAATTTTTGGGGATTGAATGTTAATTTTAAATTGATTTTAGAAGTTTTGAGACTATTACGTTATTTAAAATATATTTTTAAGAATTTTGGGTATAATTAATATTTTTATTTTTATTTTAAAAACACATTGTGTAAATAAATAAATATATAAATAAATTACCGGCTGAAATTGGTTTCCTTCCTAATGAAGGAAACCAATTCCATCCTTATATTTATATATATATGCATGTATATAAAAATGGTGACATGTATAAAGGTATTGAATATAATAATAATAATAATAATAATAATAATAATAATAATAATAATAAGCAAACACTTATATATATAAGTTACAGCTTAATGTTTAGATAGGGGGATATGCATGTGTGTGTGTGTGTCTATATATATATACACACACATGGATATTAAGAAAAAAAACAGTTATATAATTTGAGTCCTGGGAGTGATTGGATTTACGGTTTGGTTACTATTGGAAAAACATTATGGATTTCGTCTTCGAATTTCAGGTAGAATTTCTCTTTTAATATATGTATTTAATTTTTCTATTGTGTAATTTATATTAAAATTGTTGTTAAATTTTACCTGTTAAATTTTATGAAATAATTATGACGATGTGAAAATTATGTGAAAATCATGTTATGTGTTTTATATGTCGTATTAATTAAATGAACGTATTAGAGGGGTTGGAATTCTACTGAACGTTGGCTCACAACTCCACAATTTTGATTGCAGGGCCGGCGAGAGTGAGACGACGATAAATTTTAGTTGAAATTTCTATTTAATTTGTAGTAATTGTAAATATGTACATATATAAATATGTATGTATACTTGGGATGGCTGAGATTCATTAGGATTTTAAGGCCTGAAAACGAAAATGAATGAAATCAAGCCCTCGTTGAATGACATAAAAAAGAAAGTGAATGACATCATTTTCTATTGAATCCTTTATTTTACGCTTTTGACCCCATAACCTTCATTGTACTTAGATTGATGTCGTGGTGGTAATTTAATACCATACTAAAATAATTTTAGTATTATCTGAAATATTTATTTGATAAATATTTGGATAGAGTATTGGTCATTCGGTTCAAGTGAAAATTCTCTGTAAGAGAAACCGCATGGCGGTCCTGGGAGACCAGGTAGTTACAAAAGGTCAACACTTTGGGAGGGGCACGTTGGTTTGTAACGTTTATTGATGATTGTACCAAGATGACATGACTTTGCTTGATGAAGTCCAAAAGTGAAGTGAACTTGATATTCCAAATGTTTCATAAAAGGATTGAAACTTTGTACAATAGAAAGATTCAAGTTCTTCGTAGTGACAATGGTAGAGAATATCAAAGTACTGAATTTCAATATTATTTGAAAGCACAAGGAATGGTCCATCACACAACTTGCTCTACCACACCTCAACAAAACGGGATGGTTGAGCAAAAAAATCGACACTTGTCGGAGGTGGTTCGAGTTTTGCTAATTGAAGCCCATATGCCATTGTCTTATTATGGAAAAACTTTAATTTCAGCAGCTTATTTAATCAATCGGGTACCTTCAAGCACCCTCAATTTCAAAACATTGTTCCAAACTCTAAATGATGGGATTATAGCTCTAGCTGTTTCAAGTTTACCGCCTCATGTCTTTGGATGTGTGGTGTTTGTACATCTACACAAGCATCAACGCACCAAGTTAACTCCTCAAGCATTGAGATGTGTTTTTGTTGGGTACGCTACTCATCAAAAAGAATATCGGTGTTGTCATCCTCCAACATGCCGATTATTTATTACGATGGATGTTGTTTTCCATAAAGATACAATGTACTTCTCCGAATCTGAATTTCAGTGGGAGTACCAAAAGGAAATTCAAAATCTTGATTATGATAACCAAGATGTGGGCAAGTTGGAGGTAACTGATATGACATTGGATTCCAATGGTAATGACTCGTAGACTAGAGTAAATGAAGAAATGGGTGAATTAAAAATACATGGTGTAATAGATCAAAAGAGTGATGAGCAACAAATAACTGAAGAGGTGGATTATTCTCCAACTCAGCTAGAAACTGAGGTTCTAAAAGCTGATGTACCTTCATCCCTGGTCAATATATCACACCAATAGTTTATTGAAGAGGTTTCTGAGCTACACAGAAGACAATTACCACAACGCCATACGAGAGGTATTCCTAAATTCACATATGAACCTGAACTCTCTAGTAAATTAAAATATCTCATGAATCATTATGTGTGCAACCATCATTTGTTAGAATCAAATATGTCATTTGTAAATCAATTATCTGTTGTATCTATTCCTAACAGTGTTTAGGAAGTCTTATCCGATCCTAGATGGAAAGTAGCTATGAATTAAGAGATGAAATCTCTTGAAAAAAATGAAACATGCGAACTAGTTGATCCTCCACCATGAAAGAAACCAGTTGGATGTCGGTGGATCTACACCGTGAAGTACAAGGCTGATGGTACAATTGAACGCTTTAAAGCTAGACTGGTAGCAAAGGGATACACTCAGACTTACGAGATTGATTACATAGAAACATTTGCACCTGTAGCCAAAATCAACACAGTTCATGTCCTGCTGTCTTTAGCTGCCAACTTGGATTGACCCTTACAACAATTTGATGTGAAGAATGCCTTTTTGTAATGTGAATTATCTGAAAAAGTCTACATGGATCTCCCACCGAGATGCATGATACCAAAAAGATACAGTCAAAAGGTTTGCAGATTGAAGAAATCATTGTATGGGTTGAAGCAGTCTCCTAGAGCATGGTTTGGAAGGTTCACAAAATCTATGATAGCCTTTGGCTACCATCAAAGCAACTCAGAACATACTCTTTTACTTAAAAGGAAGCAAAGTAAGATAACTGCACTCATTGCATATGTGGATGATATGGTGGTTAAAAGGAACGATCCTAATGAACGGAAAGCTTTGCAAGATTACTTGTCTAAAGAATTTGAAATGAAAGATTTAGACCCTCTGAAATATTTTCTTAAGATTAAAGTATCTCGATCTAACAAAGGGATAGGTTTGTCTCAAAGAAAATATGCTCTAGATCTATTACGAGAGACTGATATGTCAGCATGTCAACCAGTTGTTACACCAGTAGAAAAAGGTCTAAAGTTATGTGTTGAGCCCAGCCACGTACCAGTTGACAAAGGAAGATACCAAAGATTGGTAAGAAGATTATTGTACTTATCTTATACCAAACTAGATCTTACTTATGCTTTGCATAGTGTCAGTCAGTTTATGCATAATCGTAAAAAACAACATATAAATGCAGTTATTCACATTTTGAGGTACCTAAAGTCTGCTCCAAGAAAAAAAGTATTGATAGGTGTAATTTATTTATTTATTCCTAAGCCAGTTTTGGTAGTTTTCGAGTATTTTTATAGCGCTTTATTATATTTTAATACGTTTTTATTTATTTTGTCTTAAATTAGGTATTTGGGGGTGAAAAGAGACTAAAACGGTCCATAAACGATCAAAGCAGTAGAAGAACGGTGGAGAAAACGAATAAAAAGGCCAAATTCAGATCTTGCATCCACCGCTGCAATGATGAATATACAGAGAGTTTACTGAAGTTTCACCGCTGCAGCGGTTAAAATGCAGAGAGCTCCACCGCTGTAGCGGTTAACCGCAAAAAATCCTACCGACCTATCCACCGCTACAACAGTCACTTTGTAGATTTTTAAGATATTTTAGGATATTGTGAGATATTTTGAATCCTATAAATATATTCCCTATTCTCCCCAAACAAGGAGGTTGACGTTTTCGGGAGTCTTGAGAGCTCCAAGGCCATTCGACCAATATAAGATTACCACGTGAAGAATGAGGAAGCGTTCTCGGAGCGATTTTAGCGGCGGATCTTCAGATAACAGCTAGTATCCTCGTTTCTCTCTTTCTCTCTTAGATTGGTTGAATGTTTATATATGTTTAGCTTGTATTTAGTTGTATTTAGGGCTACGACCATGTGTAGCTAAACATATATTGTCTAAGGTTCGATGTACTTCAAGAAAACGTTGTTTATATATAAATCGATGTTTTGTTAATGGTTGTTCTTGTTTATCTGATTGTGTTTGCCATTATTCCATGTTTATATGCTTGTTAAGATATACTGAGAATATGGGATTTGACACTCGGGAGAGATAACTCCGGATTCGGACTAGGGTTTAAACACAACGCGATGATCTAATAACTCCGGAGGGAGTTAAAAAGTGCACAATCCTTGATGTTGGGGCAAGACTCATGTAACCAAGTGTCATATAGACGCTCGAGTGGGACTTTGGCGTTGACGCAAAGTCACATATTCATTCACTTTACACTTGGGAGAAGTAGTGAATGAGATTACGATACCGAGATTGTCGAATAGGAAGAACGTTGTTAATGTAAACTAGATTGAAACGAACACGTTTAAGTGGATGGAGTTAATCCCTAGGTAATAATTTTCCATAAACGTCATATCACTATATTAGTATATTAGATTAATTAGTTAATTAATTTAGTATATTATTTATAAAAACTACATTTTTATTGCCTAATTAAAGTTAGGTTATGATAATTATAGTACTCAACGATAATCTACACCAATCTCTGTGGATACGATAACCCTTACTCTTCCCACTCTATTAATACTTGACCCGTACACTTGCTGTGAAAATAGCGACGTATCTACGTGCTACCAAATTTTTGGCGCCATTATCGGGGATTGTGTTTTAGATTGTTGTTGATATTATGAGTAAATAACTTGATTTTAATTTAGGCATTTATTTTGTTTATAATTTTTGTTTGTAGTTTTGTTTTTTATTTCTCATGTAGAGTACTTGAAGATGCAAGATCAACAAGTATTGATGCATTTCTTTCAACTAGATTCTGAGCCGTTTTATTGCGCTTGGGATCAATACAAGGAGCTGCTATTTCGGTTCTCTAATTATGGTTTCCAGAGGGAGTGTCAACTTCTAAATTTCCTTGACAGGTTACAAGCCACAACTAGAACATGGGTAAAAGAAGGAAACGGTACTATCTCCTTCTATGACCTAACCGTGAACGAAGCCCTTTGGTCGTTAGAGAAATTGGCGGACTTCGATTATCAGAGTTGGAATTATACACCAAGTTACAAAACTTAGGGGATTTTTCCAACACCACAACGCCATGGATTAACACTTCGATTTAAGATGTGTAGTCTTCTCCTGCCTTAGAGGAAATGCTCACTACCGTTATGGGGGAGACTCAGATATTGTTGAGGAAAACGCATTACCGACTCAACGAGCATGATGATTGTCTTGATAACATCGAGACTGTCTGCGCCGAGATTGATGCGACCGTAACATCTATTCAGACGCAAATTGGTCAACTTATCTGCTTCATTGAGACCGAGTCAGAGACAGTGGCACTGAGAAATGAACAAATCACATCTGAATGTAAAATCCACCGTGAGGAACCAGAAGCAAGCTGAAGGTACTTGGGTGAGATCGAAGACAATCATGAAGATGTTACAACCCAAGTGTAGATTGGTGATAAAAAATCACATGTTAATAGTTGTTATTTTTCATCATTCCAATTCCAATTGGTGATGCTGCCCTCGATCCAAGACGATCACATTTATGAGGATCCGATGTAGCTCACCTATCCTACCCCGTTCCAGCTCAGTACATTCAAGCTCCCCAAGCACAAAATTCGAAGAAGAATCGAGTTAAAAGATTGAGCCGAATAGAGCCAAATCTCGCCAGTCTTGAGGGTGTACAAAATCAAGACCTATATGTTATGTTGTATGATACGTACTATGGGCGGAAGCCACTCTTTGATGGGCCCTTCGCCGTGTCAAGCCGAAGACCTTAAATCAAGCGTTTCTTGGGAGGCAACCCAAGGTTTCAAAAATAAATTAGATCCATCATTGCCGACTTGATTCAGAGGCGAGATTCTCTCGCCTCCCAGGTATGTGTTCTAAACCCCTGTCTTCATTATAATGCTTTATGCTTTTAGTGGGATCGCTGATGGGTCGTTGTGGACATTTGCCGTTTTAAGTTTGGGGGTGACGTTTAGTATGTTTAATTGTGTTGTTTAAGTTATTGTGTGCATGTTTGTTTAGTGTAGAATGTGTTTATGTTTATTGTTGTTGCATGCTGAGTTTTGAGTTCATCTGGACTATTACCCGATGATGAAATTATCCCCTAGTTGTATTTCGAGGTCAAGGGTAATGCCCATTCATGTGTGTTTTGTGTGCTTGGTATGTCGTTTTGTCGAAAGTTATTGTGGATCCTAATTTGTATGAGCACGTAGACTCAATGTATAGCTATTCAATTGATTTGAGGCCAATTATCCATTAGCCAAACTCATGACAATTTAAGGAATTCTAGAACCTGATTGGGAGAAAATTGAGGCGAAATCCTAGGGGAGGTTGTTCAGGTTACGTGATTTAGGCATTCATTTGATTCGCTTGAGCCTTTGAAGCTTACCATGTAATATGTTTATCCTTCGTTACCCTGTTGAAACCAATTTGTCGTTTTAATTCTGAACACGTAACAAATACCATGACCAATTGAATTCTTTTCAAACCTCTATCGCTGAACCGAAGGTACAATTTGAGTAAATCAAGTTACCATTTGTGTATGCTACTAGAAGTGAGCGGTTGGGTTTAGGGTGAACGTTTGATTGTTTGGTATTCAAGTACTCACTTGTATGTTTTTTTTTTTGTTTTAACCACACCCGTGAAATTGTAATAATCAAATAAGTATGGGGGTGTGGTTCGTTAAAAAAAGTAAAATGTAAATATACTTCAATTTTCATTTCTTTTGACAAGTGAATACAACATTCTAAAATATTAGTTCAGTGTTGTTTCAAATTATCTATGGGGGTTCGAGTGTGAGTTTGTGCGAATTGTTGTGCCTTATGTATCTTTGAGTTAACAACGTTAACCTGTTTTATATTTTCAATATACCATTGTCCATGTTCCAAACCGAACCAAGTCCTATTAATCTTTTCGAACTTCCAAGCCTACATTAGTGGAGAGTAGAACCCAGTCAGGCGTATGGATTTCCTAATCATTTATCGTTAAAGTCATGAGTTTCGTTAGTGGATAATCCAATTTGGTTTTGGATAGCTATATTATTGAGTTTATCACACATACGTTGAAAAGATCTAGAATGACGTTTACCATTATTGAATGTCCAAATTCTAGAACACTACATGGTGCGTTTTACTCCTGAGCTCGATAATATTTGGGGGTTGTTGAGGAAAAAATATTTTGGTCGATAGTTGAATTAAAAACTCGCATGTCATTATGTTTAGATTGTTAGTGTTTAGGTTGTTTATGTTATTTAATTTAGTTGTGTTTTTCATTTTAGTGTGAGTGTTTTGCTCGAAGACTAGCAAAATTCTAAGTTTCGGGATATTTGATAGGTGTAATTTATCTATTTATTCTCAAGACAGTTTTAATAGTTTTTGAGTATTTTTATAGTGTTTTATTATATTTTAATACGTTTTTATTTATTTTGTCTTAAATTAGGTATTTAGGGTAGAAAGGGATTAAAACGGTTCATAAATGATCAAAACGGTGGAAGAACGGTGGAGAAAATGAGCAAAAAGGCTAATTCAGATCCTGCATCCACCGCTACAGTGGTGAAAATACAGAAAGTTTGCTGAAGCTCCACCGCTATAGCGTTCAGGCCATCGCTACAGTGGTCAAAATGTAGAGAGCTCCACCGCTGTAGTGGTCAACCGCCAAAAATCCTACCGACATATTCACCACTGCAGATGTCACTATACAGATTTTAAAGATATTTTAGGATATTTTGAGATATTTTGAATCCTATAAATTCGTCCCTATTCTCCCCACACAAGGAGGTGGACGTTTTCGGGAGTCTTGAGAGCTCTAAGGTGATTCGACCAATAGAAGATCACCACGTGAAGAAGGAGGAAGCGTTCTCAAAGCGGTTTTAGCGGCAGATCTTCGGATAACGGCTAGTCTCCTTGTTTTTCTCTTTCTCTCTTAGATTGGTTGAATGTTTATATATGTTTAGCTTGTATTTAGTTATATTTAGGGCTACGGCCATGTGTAGCTAAACATATATTGTTTAGGGATCGATGTACTTCACGAAAACATTGTTTATATATAAATCGATATTTTGTTAATGGTTGTTCATGTTCATCTGATTGTGTTTGCCATTATTCTATGTTTATATGCTTGTTAAGATATACTGAGAATACGGGGTTTGACACTCAGGAGAGGTAACCCCGGGTTCAGACTAGGGTTTAAATACAACGCGACGATCTAATAACCCTGGAGAGAGTTAGAAAGTGTGAAATCTGTGACGTTGGGGCAATACTCATATGACTAAGTGTTGTATAGATGCTCGAGGGGGATTTCGATGTTGACGCGAAGTCACATATTCATTTACTTTACACTCAGAATAGGTAGTGAATGAGATTACGATACCAAGATTGTCGAATAGGATAAACACCATTAATGTAAACTAGATTGAAATGAACACGTTTAAGTGGACGAAGTTAATCCCTAGGCAATAATTTACCATAAACGTCATACCACTATATTAGTATATTAAATTAATTAATTTAATTAGTTAATTAATTTAGTATATTATTTATAAAAACTATATTTTTATCGCCTAAATAAAGTTAGGTTATGATAATTATGGAACTCAACGATAATCTACACTAATCCCTGTGGATACGACAACCTTTACTCTTCCCACTCTAATAAAACTTGATCCGTACACTTGCGGTGAAGTAAATATGCCCTCTAAATAAAGTAAGAAGTAAATATGCCAAATGGATGCAAAAATATTTATTTTAAGTTTGCCTAATTAATTTAAGAAATCCCAATTTGAGATTCCCTCAAATTCTATGGATATGAGAATCGAGGGAGGTTCGCGGAAACAATTTAGTTGAAATTAATCTTTCCAAAACTTAAACAAAATCCCATGAAAAAATCTACCGAGGGAAGAGATTTTCTAAAATCATTTGTTTCTAAATTCCACTTGAGTCAAGGAATGAAAACGAGGTCACGGAAAACTCTCCCACGATTTATCGAATCGTTGGATTCAACTTAAGGTTCGTAAGGATTAATTCCTACCAATAAAAGTTTTTATTATTTTTTTTTTATTTTTTCAGGGTTTCGATAAGAAGAATAAAATTAAAATTAAAGTTAAAAAAATGCAGAAAAATACAAAATATAAAAAAATGCAGCAAAATAAATAATAAACATATTTCACCTAACGCTCAGAATTAGGTTTAAGCACGAGAAACCCACCCTGGCGTTTTCATTAGATCATCAGACGATTTGTTTTTTTTTAGTTTTTTCTCTTTATTATTATAAAATAAAAAAAATACAGAAAATAAAAAATTTAAAAACAGCGAGATACGGGTGTCCTCGTTTAAACGCTCAAAGATTTAGATCGAGAATGGGGAACCTTATCTTGGCGTTTTTCATCGAGTTATCGAACAATAAAAAATAAATAAAACCTGCAGGAATTTAAATTGCCAAGAGAATAAAATAAACTAAAAAAAGAATTAAAAATTAGAAAATATATCTGTTCTAGGCCAAGATTCCCGATGCGCGGGCTTTTCTCTCGCACAGACAGCTTCCCAAAAAATTTTACGATGAGAATCACTCTCTAAGGATTTCTCTCTCAATTTCTGAATGAATAAAGTGGGAGGAAGAGGGTCCTATTTATAGGAAAAGATGGGGTATGAAAAATACAAGAAAACCCTAAACATTTAGGTTTGGCTGCCAAACCCAGTCCAAGTTGGATTGGGAAAGGATAAAATTAGAAAAAAAACAAAAAATGAGATTCTAGGGTTGCGGGTGCATGAGATCACGCACCCCTTTCACCGCCTTACTCGTGCTGACACATGGCAGTTGAATAAGGCACAAAGAGATCCTTGACTTTTCTCTCGGATGACATGGCGAAGGCCCATTGCACACTTTTCTCTCTCTCTCTCTCTCATGCGCATACATGCATGGTGTAGACAAGGTAGGGCCCCCCATCACTCTCTCTCTATTTCTCTCATGCACACACAGTTTGGACACCAAGAAAAAACACCATTCCCTTTCACTAATTTCAATTCACTCCCTTATTTTCTTCTTATTTTGATTTCTCCTCTCATTTTTCCTTCTTTCAATTTCAAACCCCATTTTCTTTCTTCTTTCAATTTCATCCCTTTTTCTTCTTACAATTTAATTTCTCCTTTTTTTTTTCTTTTTTTTTGCATTTTATATTTTTGAAAATAAATAAAATAAAAACAAAGTTAAACAATACAAAGTCAACTAAAAATAAGGCATAATTTTTTTGCGGAGCGGTCAAAATATCGTGTCTACAACGCTAAAGAAAGAACAACCTTCACTTCTCGCTGAAGAAAGTTCCCCTAAGGATAAAATGGAATATGAGAGGTAGGACCTTTCTAATCGCATAAATCTTATGATGATCCAATGCAGAGTTCCGAAAATATTCAAGGGCGGTATATCCAATGAGGTAACTGTTGAGACGTTCCCTAAGGAAATAAAAAAACGTTTTGTAAAAAACAAAAAGGTAGAGACAAGTACACTTTTAGTTAATCTTGTCTCAATAAAGTGTAAAAGGAATAGGGAATGTAATGGAGTATATTATGGAAATGTGCAATGTTGCTTCGGAACTAAAGGCACTAAAGTTAGAGCTGTCTAAGGACTAGCTCGTGTATTTAGTACTCATTTTTCTTCCTACATAATACAGTCAGTTTACGGTGAGTTATAATACTCGAAAGGATAAATGGACTCTTAATAAGCTCATATCTGACTGTGTGCAAGAAGAAGAAAAGAATTAAGCGAGAAAAGAAAGAAAGTGCTTAGCCACTACCTCTATGGGTAAGAAACGACAAAGAGATAAATGTCAGGAAGCTACAGTTGGAACAAAATAGTCCAAATTGCAAAAGAATCAGGATCAGAATTTTACTTGTTTCTTCTGCAAGAAAGCTGGACATATAAAAATAGAGTATTCCAAGTACGCCGCATACCATGTAAAGAAGAGTATGTTTCTCACTTTGGTTTGTTTTGAGGTTACTTTAGTTTCTATACCTAGTTATATTTGGTGGGTAGTTTCTGGTGCTACTACTCATATAAGTGTGTCTATGCAGGGTTTCCTGTGGAATCGACAGCCAATTGATGCTGAAAGATGCATCTATGTGAGCAATGGAAAAACAGTTGTTATTGAGGCAATGGATACTTTTAGATTATCATTAAACACTGGTTACTTTTTGGATTTGAAAGAGACATAAGTAATACCGTCATTTAGACAGTATTTGGTTTCTATTTCTATTTTGGACAAATTTGGTTTTTCTTGTTCATTTAGAAATAATAACCTCGGTCTTTTTCGAGATTAAAATATTATTGCAACTGGTTCCTTAATTGATAATCTATAGTTATTGGATAATATTGCTTTATATAATAAAACCTTTTAAACAACTAATTGTAATACAAAATGCAAATTAGCTAATGAGAATTTTGTCATACTTTGGAACAAGCGTCTAGGACATATCTCTAAACAGAGAATAAAGATGCTTGTTTCTGACAGAATTCTTAATCTCTTTGATTTAACAAATTTCAAAATTTGTATTGAATGAATAAAGGGGAAAAAGACAAAATTGTCCCAAACACCATGTCGGGCAAACCTGGCATAAACCGTGTTGCTGAGAGGCGAAACATAACGCTTAAGGACATAGTAGGAAGTATGATAATTCATTATTCTTTGCCAGAATCACTCTGGGAGAAACACTTAATACTGAAGCATATATCCTGAATAAGGTACCAAGTAAAGCGGTGGCTAAAACCCCTTATGAATTTTGGTTAGGTGTAAAGCCTAAGATAAGGAATTTACACGTATGGGGTTTCCCAGCTTCGGCAAGGCCTTACAGGCCAAATAAAAGAAAACTGGACTCAAGAATAGTTAGTTGCTACTTTGTTGGCTACACTGAACTATCAACAGGATTATGTTTTGCTATCCCACATCAAGATCATTCTTTGAAACGGGAAATACGAGATTCCTTGAGGGTGTTGAGTTTGAGGTGGAAGGAGAGCAAATGTTGTCTTTGAAGAAGAATCTACTATTGAAGCTGATTAGGTCTTTGTACCTATTGATGTTCAAGACACAGTTTTCTTCGAAAGGGAATATGTTATTAATAGTGATCAGGTCTCTATAAATATCATTGTTAAAGACATTGTTCCAACTCTAGATAACAATGTTCAGGTTCAGGCTTCTTTTTCCTGACATTGTTCCAAACCAAGACAACAATGAGGTTATTCTTCAAAGACAACCTATAGAACAATCTTAACAACCTCTAAGGAGATCCACTAGAGAGAGGAGAAGTGTTATTTCAGATGAATATATCGTCTTTCTCCAAGAACATGAGGATAGTGTTGGTTTAACAGAAAATGACCCAATCAACTTCTGTCAAGCCATGTGTAGTTCTAACTTTTAAAAATGGATTGATACCATAAAGGATAAGTTGAAATCTATGAAAGACAATGACGTTTGGGATCTCGTTGAGTCACATGAAGGTGCAAAGCCCATTGGTTGTAAATGGATATTTAAAATCAAGAGGGATTGGAAGGGTAACATCTAGAGATATAAAGCTCGTCTAGTCGCCAAAGGCTTTACTCAAAAGAAAGGCATAAACTACAAAGAGACTTTATTTTCGATATCTTTGAAATACTCTTTTAGACTTATTATGGTACTGGTGACTCATTTTGATTTAGAGCTACATTAGATGGATGTCAAGACTACGTTTCTCACTGGAGACATTGACTAAACGATATATATGGTGCAACCAAATTTTTTTCCCAAGCAATCCAAAGTCTATGGTTTGCAAGTTAAAGAAATCATTCTATGGTCTCAAACAAGCATCCTGTCAAATGGTGTCACAAATTTCATCAAATCATTGTCTCGTATGGTTTTCAGGTAAATAAATTTGATGATTATGTATACCACAAGTTCAGTGGGAGTAAATTCCTTATTTTTAGTGCTATATGTCAATGACACATTGATAGATGGCAAAGATATAGGCTTATTGCATGAAACCAAGAGATTTCTAACTAAGCATTATCTTGGGGACGTCTATTTTGTATTAAAAATAAAGATACACCGAGATCGCTCTTGGGGTACCTTTGGGTTATTACAAAATAGTTATATCGATAAGGTGCTTGCTAGATTTGGCATGAAATCTTGTGTACTAGGAAATACTTCTGTCACTAAAGAAGATATGTTTAGTCTCACTTAATGCCCCAAGAATGAGTTGGAAAAGAAAGAGATATAGAAGATTCCTTATGAGTTGGCAGAAGGGAGTCTTGTGTATGCTCAAGTATGTACACGTCTGGATTTAACGTTCATATTTGGATTGTTGGCAGATACTTAAGTAACCCTGGAATGGATCGTTGGAAATCAGCCAAACGAGTTATAAGGTATTTACAGAAAATAAAAGATTACATGCTCACTTATTGGAAGACATATCATTTGGAGATCATTGGGTATTCTGATTCCGATTAAGTTTTTAGTTGCTAAAGAGAGAATTCAGAGTAGAATAGTATCTATAGAACATATGGGAACAAGCTTCATGATTACGGATCCACTCACTAAAGTTTTGCCACCTAAGGTATTTCATAAGCATACTGCTCATATGGGTGTGGTTTTATCTGATGATGTGCTGGTTTAGTGGGAGTTTGTGTTTGTTAAATATTCTTTTATTAGATACGTATATTTGATTTCTGCAGAATAAAGTTGATGGATTAAATTTTTATTTACGCTAATGTATTCTTTCTAATTGTGATTTAATATAAAGATAGAAAGACTAAGAATTGATCTCACTATATACTAAAGTTGGACCTGTTGAAAATAAGCATGTTTGAGATCACATTGCATGTAATTTCCATGCTACTCATCCACATTTGATCTATGTCATTGAGTGTATTGGTATGGTGATCATCGTGGTTTAGTCATGACTGTATTGTGATATAAGTTACGGTAATTCCATTGCTAGTTGATAGGTGTAAATTACCTATCTATTTCCAATCTGAACGTTGTTAGTTTTCGAGTATGTTTAGTATGTTTTAATATGATTTTATGTGTTTTTATAAATTAGGTGTTTGAGGTGAAAAGATATGTAAACGGATAAAAAACGATCAAATCCGATCAAGAACGGTGAAAAAAGGGTGAAAATGTGCAAAGTCGGTACAGGTGTTGTAACTTCAAGGCTATTGTTTACTATGCTGTAATCCTATTTTGGAATAACTCAAAACTTATAAGTTGTATATATTTCTCTTATCTTTCCATAGGTTTTTGAATCACCTCAATCGGATTTTGGACAAAGAAGTTACAGCGAAAACAAAAAAATGTGTCACAGTCGAGGCGAAAATTCCACCGCCTAGGCGGTAAAAGTGCAGAATCAAGCATAAACTCATTGCTGTTCCACCGCCTAATCAGTCACCTCTGCACCAGATTAGATATTATTTTAGATATTTTAGGATATTTTGATTCCTTTTTCTCCTCCTTTCTTCTCCATTAGGCCAAGAAACCTCCATAGACTTTAGGAGGATAGATTGAGAGGTTTTGGGAGTGCTCATTCAAATCCTAAGGAGAAGATCACGTTGCAACGAAGGAGGAGCGATCTCAGAACGTTTTTAGCGATAAATCTTCGGACTAGACTAAGTTTCTCTTGTTCCTTCTTTTATTTCTTAACTTAAGATTTTTGTTTGAGCATGTTTAGCTTAGTTTTCATTGTATAATCAGCTATGGCCATTAGCTAAACGGGTTTTTGTCTAGGAATTAATATATTTATGAAAATGTTGTTTTGTTGAGTTTGTATTTGGTTAGCGGTTGTTCTTCGTTATTTTGATTGTGTTTGCCGTATTATTTGTTTATTATGCTTAGATTTACATATCGAGAATACGGGATTTGACAAATTCCAGATTTGGACTAGAATAAACAAATGCCACAATTATATAACCTGGTCGGGGTTTGGATTGTGGACAATTAATGACGTTGGGGTAAGACTCATGTGACCTAGGGTCGTTAAGACGTTAAGGGGGACATTTTCGTTGACTCGAAGTCATGTATTCCCCTGTCTTACACTCGGGAGAGGTGGCGGTGGAGTTTTAGAACCAAGATTGTCGATAGGGTAAACACAACACAACGATCTAATGACCCAGTCGGGAGTTGAATTGTGTGCAATCAATGACGTTAGGGTGGGACTCACGTGACCTAGGGTCGTTAAGATGTTGAGAGAGACTTCTTCGTTGACACGAAGTCGCATTATATCCCTCGTCTTACACCCAAGAAAGCTGGTGAGGGAGTTTACGAACTGAGATTGTCAGATAAGTCGAACGCCGTTAACGTAAACTAAAACGAGACCAAACACGTTTTTGTAAACAAAAGTTAATCCCTAGGCAATACTTTCCCTAAACATCTCATAGTAATATTAGTATAGTTAATTTAATTAGATTAATTAACTTAGTATTAATATAATTAATTTTATTCAATTTATCTTCGCCTAGATAAAATTAGGTCTTGATAAACGCGATACTCAATAATAGTCAAAACCAATCCCTGTGGACACGATAACCCTAACTCTCCCGATCTATACTAAAACTTCGTATACTTGCGAGTGAAAGTAGCGGCGTATTCACGCGCTACCACTAGTATATGAGATAAACTAGATTGTTTTAGGGATAATATGTAGCCCAAGTGGGAGATTATTAGAAAATTTTATTTTCAAATCTAATTTTGGGTAATATATTATTAACACAATTATACTTGCTATTTAAATTTAATGGGATAAAATTAAGTTACCTAATTAATTTGGGTAAGTTCATAAACTACTCAAAAGAATGTGAGTTAAATGAGCAGATACCGGAAACTGTTGGGGGTAATTAGGAGATTATGGTAATCCTAATCACACCATATAAATATATAATATTAGGGTTATAGTCTCCAATATACCAAATCGTCTTGACGGCTCACTTCTCCCATTTTGAAAGTGAATCGCAAATTCCATTGAGAAACTCCAGAGATTTCGTTGAAGAAGACCAAGTACCCGCTCTATCCGTGTTTTTCTCGTGATCAATTGTTGTAGAATTCCGCATCAGTAGTCAATTTATCGTAATGGATTCAGGTACGTAATTTACGTGTACATTAGAACTCTTGGTGATTTGACATGTCGATTAAGGTGTTATAGATTCATATCTATAAGGATTAAAAATCCCAATAGAATATGGGCCCACTTTGACAATGAACGCCCCTTTTTTATTATAGCATAATGTCTATCCAGACCACTTTATGCTCATCTCGATTAATCATCCTCGAGCGATCCCCAAGCGATCTTATGGGCATACTCCACATCAACCTGATACATTCAATATTAAATTAAAAAATTAAAAATAAAAAATAAAATTATCATTGAATAATATCGCACAAATGCGATTTATGGTAAATATTATTCAAATATTTTTTTTTTGTCTTTTATCTAATCTTAATTAAATGAAATCTTGAATTTGCATTTCATATCATTATAAAAAAAAAATAACTTTATAATAACTAAATAATAAATATTTTTTAAGTGATTTTTTTAGCCCTAATTTTGATTTCTCTTTCTTCAATGAATCTTTTAAACAAAAATATTATTATTTAATTCTTCTCTTACTATTTAGTAATTTGACAGTTCAAAGATAGAGTGAACAGACGATTATACTTCTATATAAATATAAGGAACCCTAACCTTATCCCTAAATTCTCTCTTATTCCTCTTATCAGCCGTCCATCTTTATCTCTATCTTCATTCTCTTCGAACAACCACCAAAAGACAACTTGGAATACGGTTGCCGACACCAGCGCACACCGCCAAAGGCCGCCGATGACCCTGCATGTGTCTAGAATATGACTTACTCTCTCTCTCTCTCTCTCTCTCTACATCCGACAACCATCACCATCGTCTCCATCAATCGCTCCCTCTCTCTCTATGAGCCATCAATCGCTCATCATCGTCCCTCCAGTTGGCCCAGTGGAATATCCAAGAGAAGGGATGAATTGGGTAATTAAAAATTATCAGAATAAAATAATTAATAAATCAAACAATTAATTTTAATCCTAAATTAATTATTATCTTTATATCACAGCGGAATTACATAATCAATTACATGCACACCAAACAACAATAATAAACAAATTAAATATTGTAGCACACTAGAGATTTATACTGGTTCACTAAATTACTCTTGGCTAATCCAGTCCCTCGAGCCCCACGGAGAGTCGCACCCACTAATACTCAACATCTCTTTAAAGGTAGGAATCAAACCCTCACAACAATTTTTTTACAGGCTTATAATCAACCTTTACAAAATCATTTTCATAAGCTAAAGAATAACCTAATTCTTTTTAACACAAAGGTAAAAGAATCAAAACCTCACCAACACTCCAAATATCCTTTTACCCGATAAGGATTGAACCATTACAAAATTCACTCAAACTCAAAATTCTATCTAGGAATAATTACTACCTCAATCTCTTTACAGGAAGAGACTGAAAATCGGCTACCATTTGATTAAATACCCCCAACAGTATTTATCCGTTATACTACTCACTAATACAAATTGATAAGAAAATAATCTCACTCGGAACTTCTACTACCCCAGATAAATCAAAACTCGATTAATATCTCAAATCTAGTGATAGAAAAGTGTGAGATTGAAAATCTAATTTTAAACAAAAGATAGGAAGCAAATAATTTAGCACGTAATCAGATTTAAGAAATTGTTTATAAAATATTTTATTCAATAAAGAATAAAAAACAATTTCTAAATATCAATTTCCAAAAATTAAACAAGCAATGCACAATAGAAAGTAATTGGAAAGATCCCACTTGGAATCCACCGAAAAAATAAATAGAATGTAGTTACTTCAGATCCGGTAGCAGTAATGATTAATAGAAAATGATTCTCAAGATCGTCTCTTATAATAGCTCTCACAAAGTCTCAGAATGATATATCTTAGAACAGCTCCATATGATCTCTTAATCACTCTCACTTCTTAATCATATATAAAAAAAGTAGGTCTATATATATGAGATATAAATCACCTCTCTAACGGCTAGTTCCCATGTGTCATAACACTTAAATGCTCTCTTAGACCCCTTATATCATTATGACTTCATTTTGGTTCAATTCATTTAATTATAACTTTTAAATCTCTCAATTAAGTCCTCTAAATATTTCTCAATCTCAATTAATTGGAATAGAAACAATTTTATGTACCGAATTGAGAAACATTAAAACTTAATGAACCAAATCAATAGTATTTAAATAATAGGTGAAGTATATCTTAAATATCATAAAATCCCTAAAATATCTCACAAATCCCAACAAAAAACGGCTACTTTTTAAGTATTAAATCAAAATCCAGAATATCCTGAAACTACGCCTTCAGTCAACCGATCAGTCGACCGCTCGATTTAGGATGTAGGTAACCCAAAGTTGTTGCGTTCATCGGTCGACCTACCTGTCGACTTGGAGATTCAGAGAGTTTCATTTCTCTTTACCGGTCGACCTACCTGTCGACTTGGAGATACAGAGAGGTCATCTTCTCTTCATCGGTCAACTTACCTGTCAACTTAGAGATACAGAGAGTTCTACCTACTTTGTCCGGTCGACTTATGTATGCTGGATCTCTTTCCTGAACTTGTTTTTAACTTATTCTTATTTACGTTTTTGCCCCTTTAACCATTTTCTTTTCTAAATAAGCTCCACTAACTTCTTAAATTTCATTTAAGTCAATTATAAATAATTCTTTTCAAATACACATAAGAGCAAATAATTTCATCTTATCAAAAGACATATAAACAATAAAAACTTTTATGCCGTGTGTGTTCCTAATTGGGATATTAAGAGTTGAAATTCACCTGAGTTGTTTTCCCTAATTTCTCCAAACTCTTAATTCTTCATCATCTTTGTCATCATCATTTAGCATCCATTCATAATTTGTCATTGCATCTTCATCACTGGAACGAATAAACTGAAACACTTAACAAACCATTAGTCCCACAAAAAATATCAACATTTAATTGTCCATCAAAATCTTAGGATCAACACCTCCCTTTCTCCATTCATCGTCCGTTTGTCACCTTCTCTTTTAGTTCATCGTCCGTTCAACATCGCCGTTGTTAGTCACCTTCCCATTCGTCAGCCGTAGTTCCAACGTCTTTCTCTCTCTCTCCATTTCAGATCTGGATTAGCATATCTGGAAATGAATTCCAAATCTGGTATTTAATTGATCTGGAAAATTCCATATTTTGTCCGGTTTGTTCCAGATTTATTTTTTCCAACACCTCTCTCTCTCTCTCTCTCTCTCGCTCCCCCCTCTCTCTCTCTCTCCCTCTCTCTCGCACCATTTTAGATTTGGAATTAAATTCCAAATCTGGTCCAAGTTGTTCTAAATTTGTTCCAAATTTATTTTGATTTGTGTTCTTGTTGATTTTAGTGGATTTGTTTATTAATTTGTGACTGTTCTTATTTGTCTTTTTTTTTTTTTTTTTGAATGTTCATATATACCGCCTTTGTGTTTTGGTTAATGTTCATTGTGGTTTGGTGAATATTGCGCCTGTGGAAGTTTTCAGATTTGAAAAATTCCAGATCGAGAAACGCACTTCACTGTTTCAGATCTATTTTGATTTGTTGGTTTTTATTGATTTTGGTAGAGTTTTTGTTTATTCGTTATGAATATTGTTTTGTTGACTTTGTTTATTTTTTATGGATATTCATATCGGTTTGTTTTTTGGTGAATGTTTGTTGCAATTTAGTGAACGTTCATACTGTGTTTGTTTTTTTGTGAATGTTTTCATTGTGGTTGGTGAACATAACAAAATATAGTACTTTTTGTAAACATAACGAAAGACCGTAAAATAAAAGAACGTGTGGACATAACAAGGAACGTAATTGTTAATGTAAAAATTGTGAATCTTACCGTCAACTATAAACATGTATTAAATATTAAAAAATAACAAATAAAATTGTGAATGTTCACACCTTATTATATTTGTATAAAATGACATTTTATGTAAATTATGAGAAATTAAAGGTCAAAGAACAAAAGACTATTTTTTAAAAATATTTTGTGGACAAAAAAATTTATTATAGTAATAGGGGGTTTATTTATTTTTATTTTTTTCTATACCTTTTTGATAACTAAATAATAAAATTCTCATTTTTTAATAATAAGCATTCCATTTATTTGATAAAGGAAAAATACGGTACATAAATTCTCTGTGATTTGGATAAGACTAATTATTGATGTATTTTTTGATAAATAAAAGCACAAATTGACATGCCTAAACCTGCTTATTAAATCAAATTGATTTGTCCATGCAAAAGGAAGCCAATTTTAGGAATTAAAAAAAAAAAGAAAGAAAGAAAGAAAGAAGGAAGTCAAATTCTTTTATTACTTATATATTCAATGATTATTTTTTAATAAGTGGTGATAACTCGGGCTCCCATTAGAGACTAAAATTACAGACTAAAATTACAAATTTAGTCAAATTTGTACCTGTAACAACTATGGATTAAGTTTATGAATTTATGGATAACTACTTACTGTGATATATAACTTTCTAAAAAGTAGGGTCACTTATTAAATTAAAATTAAATTAAAATCGTATTATTAAATTCGAAATAATTATTTTTTTGCAAATTTGTTTATGATCTAATTAAATTTTTAGATTTTTCTTGAATAAAATCTTCGAAACAATACCACATTCACCATTTTTTCATTAGTTTTCACATTCTTGTTGAATATAACATAGTACTCCCGAATTTTCATAGTTTTTATATTTATGTTGAATTCAACATGGTATTTCAATAAAATTTTATAAATATAGCGCGTCGTCGTAAAAAAAATGATGAATGTCATTAAATAAAAAATAACAAAAAAAATAAGATTGAATAGTGACGTATGTTAAATTTAACATGGAGTTCAACATCGTGTTGAATTTAATAAATACTAAATTATATAATAAAATATATATACAAATAGATGTTATTTTAATGCCAATAATACCTACTATCATAAATCTATAATCAAACAAACAAACGATATAATAATAATAATAATAATAATAATAATAATAATAATAATAATTATTATTATTATTATTATTATTATTATTATTATTATTATTAAAAAAAATAAAAAAATAATGCTATTTTAAGAATATAAAAGTGATTTAGTTTTAATTTGGTAAACATCCCTACTTTTATGACCTATAAAGAGAAGTTTTCCAAGACATAATTCTAGTCCTCGAATATGGAATGGTTTTACAAAGAGTTCTTTACAATATAATTATAGTTTAAATAATTAATTTCTGAAAACTGGTATATAGAAACATATTTACCAGACCCTTATAAAACGCAAAAAGAATTTTCATTTTTCTTAAAAATGCAAATATTTTCTGCGTTTTTTACCCAAAAAAAAATGAAAATAAAACTGCCTAAAGGAAATGCATTTATATGATTTTTATTTTATTTTTTTTAATGAAAACACAAAGGTGGTTTGCGTTTCCTGAGAGAAACGCAAACCACCTATGCGTTTCTCACAAGAAACGCATGAGCCATGCGCGTTTCTTGTGAGAAATGCATAGGCCCTGTCTCTGCTTGCATGCAAAGACAAGGCAGGCTCAATTGGCCTTGTCTTTGCATGCATGCAGAGACAAGGCATGACCTTTTTTTTTTTTTTAAAAAAAAAAAAAAAAAACTAAAAAACACAGAGAGAGAGAGAGAGGTCACAAGTGAAGTGGGTACAAGAATTCAACAAAAACGAAAACAAGTGGGTACACGAAAAATATTTTTGATAGTTTATACCCCTAAAGTTTGACCATTATTTCTTTTATTTTTAATAAAAATAAAACATTTTTTTTAGCTTTTACTTTTTTTTTTTTTTTAAATTTCATTTTCTATAAAAAAAAATATATATTTGTTAATTTTAATTTCTTTGATTGTTGTAATTTTAATTTAAAAGTGAAGTTAAACGGTCGATCGAATAAGTCAAATACTAGACCGGTTAAAGTAATGAGGTAAAAAGTTTTGAAAACTAATCAAGTCGATCAGTCGACTTTGACAAATCAATCAACCGCTGAAAATAATGGGTTTAAATTGCATGTCTTGATCTAATCAGTCAACCCAATGTAACATCCTCTCGGCCAAATTGAATTTTTACTTGAATTCAATTGAAAATATAAAAACTAAAATAAATAAATAAATAAAATCACTTTATTAATAATAAAAAAGCAAAAAATAATAAAGTAAAAAAAAAATCATGATATAATAAAAATAAATAAAAAATACTTTTTAGTAGTTCAATTGGACTTGAATTTTTTAAGTAAAAATAGTTAAATTTCACTTGAATTCTCTTTGAAAATATGTTGGTTTGGTTTCGATATTATCAAAAAAAAATTAAATAGTTGAATTTTAATTGGAATTTTTGAAGTAAATTTTTCAATTTCACTTGAATTTTTGATTTTTTTTTTTTTTTTTGAATTCCAATTAAAATTCATTCCAATTAAAAAAAAAATCTTAAATGATTTTTTGTTTTTTTTTTAAATTAATAGTTTTTATTTTTAACCGTGAAATTCAAATCTTAATTGGATTTGAGATTACTTTTTAAAACTAGGCCTAAAACAAAAAAATCATTTAAAATTAACAATCGATAATATTCGAAACCAAATCAAAAAACAATTCAAAGAAATTCAACTATTTAAAACAATTGATAATATTCGAAACCAAATCAAAAAACAATTCAAAGATAATTCAAGTGAAATTTAACTATTTTTACTTAAAAAATTCTAGTGACATTGCGCTATTAAAAAATATTTTTTATTTATTTTTCTTACATCATGAATTTTTTTTTTTTTTTTTTTTTACTTTATTATTTTTTACTTTTTTATTATTATTAATAAAGTGAATTTTTTTTTATTTTTTATTTTCAATTGAATTCGAGTAAAAATTCAATTTGGTCGAGAGGATGTCACATTCGATTGACTTATTAGATCAAGACATGCAATTTAAACTCATTATTTTTAACGGTCGACTGATTTGTCAAGTCAGTTGATCGACTTGATTAGTTTTCAAAACCTTTTATCTCACAACTTTAACCGGTCAAACATTTGACTTATTCGGTCAACTGCTTAACGACACTTTTAAAACTAAATTACAACAATTAAAAAAAAAAAATTAACAAAAAACTTTTACCCCTCTCTCTCTCTCTCTGTTTTTTTTTTTTAAAAAAAAAAAGAAAAAAAAAAAAGCTCATGGCCTTGTCTCTACATGCATGCAAAGACAAGGCCAATTGAGCCTGCCTTGTCTATGCATGCATGCAGAGACAGGGCCTGTGCGTTTCTCACAAGAAAAGCACATGGCTCATGCATTTCTTGTGAGAAATACATAGGTGGTTTGCGTTTCTCATAGGAAATACAAACCACTTTTGCATTTTTATTAAAAAAACAAAAACAAACAAAAATCGTATCAACGCATTTTCTTTATGCGTTTTTATCTTCATTTTATTTTTTGGTAAAAAAATGCAGAAGGTATCTGCGTTTTTAAGAAAAACACAAATCCCTTATGCGTTTTATAAGAGTTTGGTAAATATGTTTCTGTATATCAGTTTTCAAAAATTAATTATCTAAACTATAATTATATTGTAAAGAACTCAATTTTAAAAATAAGATTAATTGGTGACATCAATATTACTTGAAGATTTAACTGGTTCATTTAAATTTAGATAGGATAAACTGACATATGGGTTCTCTTACTAGATGAATTAGGTCATTGTCCCTTAATTTTAATAATGAGTTAAAGTAATAGACACACATGTGCAGCCCCCCGCGCGCGCACACTGAATTATTGTCGAAGGACTAAATCAATACTAATTAGGGGTAGTTCAGAAAGTCCCGAATGAGGACACATGTAAGTAGAGAGCTCATCTGCGAGCATATGAGCGCTAACTTGACTCATGTTGATCCAAGTATTCTGCTCGAGACCCTAGCATGAATATTGAGGACACCTTCAATATTGACCACAACCATTTAGTCACCTGAGGATTTAGGTCGAGCCTACACTTAAATGAACTATCCTTGAAAAAAAATATGA
This sequence comes from Eucommia ulmoides, assembly GCA_016647705.1. Classification (NCBI taxonomy): domain Eukaryota; kingdom Viridiplantae; phylum Streptophyta; class Magnoliopsida; order Garryales; family Eucommiaceae; genus Eucommia; species Eucommia ulmoides. Next base: position 10,735,478 of record CM028326.1, read on the forward strand.
GAATGTCTGATGTTAATTGGCCCCGAGCTCGAGTAATGACCATGATCGGGAAACGGTCGGACCCCAGTTGGTAAGAAAAGAAATACATTCCCTTGTCAACTAAACTAACAACATTTTTTGAATTGAACCGAAAAACAACATAGGAGAAAACCCTAGCGCAGCGCCGCTGTTTGTCTAGCCGGCCTCACGCTCGCCGTCTACCGGCGACGTCTTCTTTACGCTCGCTATTCCCTGGTGACTCTCTCTAACAATTTGGATCTTGTGATTCATAGGTGAAATTTGGCGGTGTTGATCGGCTATTCATCAGTGAAGTTAAGCTTCTATTTTCCCATCAATTACAGGCGAGAATCAGGACTAAGGGCGTTGAAGTCTAGCTAGCCTTACGCTCGTCGTCCGTCGGCGATGAATTCACGTTCGTCGTCTTCTCTGGCGACTTTCGCGTTTTTACAGATGATAGAGGCATTTTTTGTTCTGTTTCTTTGAGTTGCGGTGCTCTGTTTTCACCGACCGAGATTTTTGGTGCTTTGCGACGAAGTTTCACCGATTTTGATTTGCGGTGCTTATGGTTTGCGATGATTATGTTCGCTGCCGATTCCCCACCACTAAGGATTCCTACCATGTCATACGCTTCGAAGGTGATTCCACAGTCTTCTCGGACCACAGGCTTCATCCGATCCTATGCAGCAACTCTTTAGAGCGCGGTGCGCCTTCCATCTATCGAGGTGGATTCACGTACCTACACAAAAGATGGGATGCCAGCCGTTTCTTTGTCCACAACAACATCGAACCAATCAGAAGCTTTGTTTGATAAAGCTGTAGTTCTCAAGTTTCAGTTTGGCCACCCTGCACTGGAAGAAATTTAGACTGAGATTAGGAACTGGAACCTTTTTGGTCAGTACACCATGGGTCTAATTGATTCAAAAATGTTTCTTCTTCGCTTCCTCGACGATAATGATATGCTCAAGGTTCTATCCCGTGAGGTAAACGTTATCAAAGGTTTCTACTACAAAAATTTTCGTTGGAATAAAGCATTTAATTTGAAAAACGATGCCTCAATTATTCCAATTTAGATTCAATTTCCAAAACTGCCAATTAATTATTTATTTATTTTATTTTATTTTTTCATGAAAAATATCTCTTTATTAATAAATTGAAAAAATTACAACCTTAGGCTGGGAAGACCCTCTTGATCCTCACGAGCATAAGAAATTACGTCGTGAGGTAATGGACTACCTATAGGAAATAAGAAAGGGCTAGACAAAACAATGTTAGCAAGATTATCAGCAACAAAATTACATTCTCGATGAACATGAGAAATCTGAATGTCTAATGATAGAATCTAAAATCGAACTGTATTCCACAGATGGGCAATCGACCAGATTGGGCTATCCTTCTTGATAGAATGAAAGCTAGTGAATCACTTGCTACCTGCAGAGGAAGCTGGCCCAAACGCAAAGATTCCTAAATCCCCAAGAACAACTTGTGGAACTCAGCTAGGAAACTCGAACTAATAATAAGGAGAGAGAAGATAGCCCAACTAACAGCTCCATTATTGTCTCGAACACCACCACCACAAGAAGACGACATGGTCTCCCTCTTCAAAGCACCGTCCATATTAAGTTTGAAACTCCCCTCGGGTGGACGGGTCCAACCAAACAGAACCAGAGACTGAATCCCAAAAGATGATGAAACCGAATTAGATTTAGTCAGAGGGCTCAGCGCTTGAACCCAGTTCCTAACTTTGGAAATGATAAACTTAATGTCGACGGTGCTTTGAAGAGAGAGACCATGTCGTCTTCTTGTGGTGGTGGTGGTGTTCGAGACAGTAATGAAGCTGTTAGTTGGGCTTTCTTCTCTTCCCTTATTGTTAGTTCGAGTTTTCTAACTGAGTTCCACGAGTTGTACTTTGGGATTCAGGAATCTTTGCGTTTGAGCCAGCTTCCTCTGCTGGTAGAAAGCGATTCGCTAACTTTGATTTTATCAATAAGGATAGCCTAATCTGGTCGATTGCTTATCTGTGGAACACAGTTCGGTTTTGGATTCTATCATTTGACATTCAGATTTCTCATGTTCATCGAGAATGTAATTTTGTTGCTGATAGTCTTGTTAACATTGTTTCGTCTAGCCCTTTGTTATTTCCAATAGGTAGTCTATTACCTCACGATGTAATTTCTTATGCTCGTGAGGATCAAGAAGGTCTTCCCCGCCTAAAATTGTAATTTTTTCAATTCATTAATAAAAATATCGTTTTCGTGAATAAAATAAAATAAATAAATAAATAAAAAACTAAACTAACCCATCATGGGTAAACGCCACATTTACACATTATCAATTGTTATAGTTTTTAGCATTCATGGTCTTAATATATATATATATATATATATATATATATATATTATTTTGGAGAAATAATAATAAAAAAATGTGAAAATATGTAAATATATTGTTGTCGAGTGATCCCACCAATTAAGTGTTGGCGTGACTCTGTTTCGACATTAAGAACGGAAAAATGATCGAACCCATACAATCAACCACCCCATGTCATCACTATGCTACATACACGGCGGCCGCCACTGTCTCCTCCTTGTCGAGCTGCTCTTGCTCGTCCATGGTATCACAAAAAACCGAACACTCCTTCCGCGGCAAAAACACCACAAAAAGTCCCGAAACTATACTCAGAAACCCAAACGCTCCGTACGAGAAGAACGGATTATATTTTCCGGCGCCGATCAACAACGGACATACCACCCCGCTGAGCACCTGCGCCTGCCTACACATCGACGTGGTCGAGTTTCTCACGCGCGTGGGGAACAATTCCAACACGTAAACCACCAGGACACTTAGAACGATGCACGTGCTCAAAAGCGACATCACCTCCAGCGGCAACTCCAGTTTACTAATCAATCCCAGTGAAAAACTTGGCGTACTGACAAAAGCGCAAAGTACACTGCATACACCGCTCAGGGTGTTAAAAAACAAGATGATACTCTTCCTCGTCCACCTACGGATCAAGAATAACGCGATCAAAATCCCCGGAATCTCCATGAGCCCGTTGAGAAGGGTGCTCAGGTAGAGATTCACCGATAGGTTTCCGACGCTCAACGGAATGCCGTAGTAGGTAATGCCGGTGCCAAACACGACGACCATCACCGCAACAAGTCGTCTTCGGGCCCATTTCTTCTCAAACAATAGCTTAATCGATGATAAGAAATCGGTTTTTGGATCGTTTTGGTTAGGATTTGTACCGACGACGCTCAGACTCAAAGTTAGGGTTTCGCTACCAGGCGGTGCGAATTTTTTAAAGACGGATATGGCTTCTTCTTCTCGGCCTTGCAGGAGGAGCCACCTGGGTGACTCACAGACGAAGAAATGAACTATCACACAGTACATAAGGGAAGGGATCGAAGTACACAAATAAAGAATTCTCCATGAGTAATCTCTAGTCAGGTAGGCGATTGCTGGTAATGACAAGATTCCTACCGTAGAGAAGAGGAATCCGGCAATCCCCACTTGCCCCCGCCACCGTTTTCCAACGAGCTCTGTCGATAGGACCACCACGCACGATCCGATGATTGGCCGTCCCAAACCGCTGACGAACCTCAAGAATGAGTAGACCCACATGTTGACGGAGAAGGCGGTGAGGAATGCGGCGGTGGACATTGCGAAACAAGAGTATGAGAGTAAGTTCTTGCGGCCGGCGGAATCCGCAAGAGTCACAAGGAGGAAACCGCCAAGTAAGCTCCCGGTGAAGAGCGCCGAGGAGGGTAGCTCCGCCACAAAAGGGGCGGTGCACTGGAGGGACCACTCAGAGACGGTGGAGGTGTAGGCTGGTCTGTCCCAGGCCCAAGCGTCTGCGGGAAGCTGGCAGATATTGGAAGCCGGGCCGCAAGCAGTTCCTGTCAAGTTTCCGGCGCAGTGCCACTTGGGCTGATGGTCTGTAAAAATGGTGAGAAACGTTTGTTGGGCCTCGAACACCCAGGCAATGGACACGAGGAAGGCTTGGAAGAACTGAGGCCAAAAGGAGCCTCCGATGTAATGCTCTATCACGTCGTCTAGGGTTTTTGGTTCATCGGTTTGGGTCGAGTCACAGTGGGAAAGTAAGGGAGTGGAATCTGCCATTTTTTCTTCAGTATGAATTATCAGATTGACCTGACGAAGGGACTTTAGTGGTGATTTGTTGTTGAGGAGTTTAGGTTACCATATATAATGCTAACTGTGAAGTGTAAATGGAGAAATATATTGCAACAGCGACGCCCGGTGATTTGAAGGGCTCTAACTACTTTGTCCCCCTTCAAATTTAATCATCTTTAACACTTTCTTTTTAATTTGGAGTAATTATATTTTTTATTCTCCCAGATTTAATATATGATTTGCTTAATCCTTCAATTTTGAGACTAAATAGTTTAATCCTTTAAGTTTAAAAATAGAGCTTGGGGTCTAAATTTGATTAACATCCTAGTTAGAATCCACGTGGAGTTTTCTTGCTGAGATGAAATTCCTGAGATCAGAGTTCACTGCTCATAGGGCTGTCCGTGGTCAACAATCAAATTTCAACGGTCAATTCTTGAAGTCCTCGCTGGTACCTACGTACACAAAGACTTGTTGGGGGCAAAATCCTTCCGGCGTGAGAGTAAGAGCTCGAGGAAAACGATAGTTATATGCTTCAATTGGTTAGTTGAGCATTACCTAGGGTATTGAATGTCAGAGTATATATATGCGAAGAGCACAATTAGCTCTATGAGATTAGGGCTCTGAGATCAAATAATTACGGTAACTAGGCGTGTGACCAATGAAGAGGTGCGTGAGGCTATTAGGCCATTTTGGCCCATCGGGAAAAGTCCATAGGCTGATCCAGGTGAGTTGGAGGCTGAGCCCAACCCATAGGAGTGACGAAGCCTTCCTAGGAGGTCGCTGGTCGAAGAACAACACGGACGTCTTGGTGGAGAACCCCTCAATGCTGGTCGATGGCCGATGTTCATTAGCCCAAGCTCGGCATAGTTGTATTAAGCTATATGTCAAGATGGTCTGACCACAAGGAGATTGGAGCTTGGCCAAACTTAAGCTTGTGGGGAGAGCGGACAATCGTCAAGTCAGGTCCATATGAATTTAACATTCGGTGGTCGAAGCTCGGCAAAGAGGTCATTGGGTCCAATTGTTCCATTCTTGTCCACTAGTCAGAGGTCTGCAGAGATCACACAGATGGGCCCCACTAGACTATTCACAAGTGAGAGAAATTTCAAAGAGGGCTCACCCTTTACGCTTTCTGTTCTGATAAAAGGTCGGTGGTTAACTAAATTCTCCCACATCAGAGCTAATTTGGTTTTTGTATTAAAAAATTATTACATTGGATGGAAACAATTAGAAAATAATTATACATGGCACCTTATGCTCTTTCTGTGAGCGGATATTCTAACCATGCTTTTGACAATAATCAATATATGTATCGTTGCTTAAGACTATTTATGAACATGGAGGTAAAGAATTCTTTACAATATAATTATAGTTTAAATAATTAATTTCTGAAAATTGGTATACAGAAACATATTTACCAAATTCTTATAAAACGCAGAAGGAATTTGCGTTTTTCTTAAAAACGCAAATTCCTTCTGCGTTTTTTACCCAAAAAAAATGAAGATAAAAACGCGTAAAGGAAATGCATTTATACGATTTTTTTTAATGAAAACGCAAAAGTGGTTTGCATTTCTTGCGAAAAACGCAAACCACCTGTGCGTTTCTCACAAGAAACGCATGAGCCATGTGCCTTCTCTCTCCTCTTGGTGTTTTTTTTTTTAAAAGCTCGTGGCCTTGTCTCTACATGCATGCAAAGACAAGGCCAATTGAGCCTACCTTGTCTCTGCATGCATGCAGAGACAAGGCCTGTGCGTTTCTCACAAGAAACACAGATGGCTCATGCGTTTCTTGTGAGAAACACACAGGTGGTTTGCATTTCTCGCAGGAAACACAAACCACTTTTGTTTTTTTATTAAAAAAATAAAAATTAAAAATCATATAAACGCATTTATTTTATGCGTTTTTATCTTCTTCTTTTTTGGGTAAAAAATGCAAAAGGTATCTGCGTTTTTAAAAAAAAAAAAGCAGTTTCTTTTTGCGTTTTATGAGGGTTTGGTAAATATGTTTCTATATATCAGTTTTCAAAAATTAATTATTTAAACTATAATTATATTGTAAAAAAACTTTGGAGGGAAATATAAATTTTTGCCGACTCAATGAAATGAATAAAAAGAACATGTGATGTGATGTACAAAATAATGTAACGACTTTTTCTACATATCATAGTTTTTTGTTTTTTTTGTTTTTTTTTTTTTTTAAATCGGTGGGCTTCGAACGAAAAAAAAAATGAATTAGGAGACAGGAAAGATTATGTTTTACTCTTTTTACTTCAATACTTTGACATGGAAGAGGAGAATGTGGGTACAAAAATATTCATAAATTAACGAATACATTTAATTTTTGATTGGACGAAATTAAAATATGAGGAGTATATTTGTCATTTCCGGAACATCATGGTCTATTTAAACAACCCTCACATATTAAAAGGACCAAAATGCAATATTTCAAACATAAAGGTAACATTGTTTTCATTTGAATGTTAGAAGACTAAATAAAATACTTAGGCTTACTTGCCCCATTTCATAACATAATTATGTACTTAAAACTTAGTTTTAATTTATTAAGTACTTATCAAAATAGATATATTTTAATAATAAAATTAAACAATCACTTAAAATATCAGCATTACTTAAAAATTATTAAAAAAAATTAATTGATGTGCGATTTATTTAATTTTTTGGTACTTATCATTTAATACCATAAAATATCTAATTATTACAACTAACAGTTTATACTAATACCATAAAATCTCAAAAAAAAAAAAATTATATACAAAAAGAAATATAAATGGAGAAAATATTAAATTGAGAAAAAATTGTAGAGATAATATTTTAGAAAAATAAAATTGTAAAAATTATTTTAAAAACAAAAATTTGTATAAAGATAATATTTTTGAAGTTAAAAGTACTAAAAAAAATTGAATACGTAATAAATTAAGCACTTAAGACCCCATTTGGTTAGTGTTCCCAACCAAACCCAACCCAACTCAATCCAAAAAATTTGGGTTTGATTTTTGGGAACGCGTTTGACAAACACAAAACTCAACCTAACCCAACCCAAAAAATAAGAATTGATTCTTAAAATCCTAAAGAAACCAGAAACAAAAAAAAAAAGTTGTTTCTTTTTGTGCCCAAAAAATTCAACCCAAAGTTCTCAACTTCCGTCTTCATCTCCGGCCGACCACCACCACCCGCCGCTGTCCGGCAACCATCGCTGGCGACTGACCGCCGTCTCCGGCCACCTCCGACGACCGTCTGCGCCACCGGCGTCCACCTCCGGTGACCGTAGCCGGCCACCTCTGCCGCCCGCTGCCCGTCCGGCCACCGTCTAACACCGTCGCGCAGCCGCCAAACACGAAAAAAAAAAAAAATTAGTTTTAGAATAAAATCGTTACCAAACACATTCTATTCTAAACACAAAACAAAAATTGTCGTTACCAAACGTAATTCTGTTCCCAAAATTCTCAACCCAACCCAACCCATTCCAGTTGGGTTCAGAAAAGTGGAAACACTAACCAAACGCCACCTAAAATTTTCAGCACGTAGAATTTAAGCGTTATAAACCTGTCCTACCAAAAATGTAATTCACCCTTTTCATTTTAAAACATTTTTGTTATTTTGAGGTTTAAGAATCTTAATCTTTGTTCATTTGTTATATTAACTATTTTTTACATGATTTTTTTATTTCATAAAAAAATTGACTGTATAAAACTTATTCAAACTTGGCTTCTCGTTTTTAAATTTCATCTAATTCTTTCATTTCTCAAGGCCGACCTAATGTTCTAGATTCACACTTCCTTTCAAATATGAAAAATCTGTGTGTAAATCACGATCCCTTTATGATAAACATGTGTTATTTTAAATTCCCTCCGAAAAGGAATTTCATGATTTCACTAAAATTATATTATAAAAACAATATAATTTAGATATTATACTTAAAATAATGTTTACTAAAATGAATTATTAAAATTATATTACTAAAATAGATTGAAAAATATTATAATTAAAACGAACATAAAAATAGTTTAATTAAAATAATATAAAAATAGTATAATTAAAATAATATTACAAAAATTAGTATTAAAATGGTATAAAATAGTATGATTAAAATTATATTTCTAAAATAGATATAAATATAGTATAATTAAAATAATATTATTAGAATTAATGTTAAATAAATATAAAAATAATATATCAAAATAGTATTATTAAAATAGTATAAAATGGCATACTTAAATTATAAAATCGGTATGAAAATTGTATAAATAAATTGATATTACTAAAAGTAGTTTCATTACAATATGTATAGAATAAGTATACAGTGGATATAAAAAATAGTATAATTAAAATGATATTACTAAAACGTTATTAAATTTATATTATTAAAATAGGTATAAATTTGTATTATCAAATTACTAAAATAAAAATTAAATTATTAGGTATGTTTTTATATTTTTTTTATTATTATATTTAATAGATTTCAAAATTTTACATACAAATACTTCCCTACCCAAACAAAAAAATTATGAAATGACATAATGAAATTTCTCATCCAAAATAATTATCAGAACAAGAAATTTATCCAAACACAACTTTAAGGAAACAAAACACGAAGCCTAATCCAACAATTAGTTCATGTTTTGCTTGCTAACTAGCGTAATACCCATAAAAGAAACTGAATATTGGGAAAAATCTTCGTATGTTGAAATATCTATCTTACAAAAGAGAGACCATACATTTTTATACTACACTAGTTAATCTATTCTAGGAAACTTTGTATAATTAATCAATTACAATCAATCAAAATTAATGGCATATATGCAATCCTTAACCAACAAATCTCTTCCCTATAAATATGTTGATTTTTATTCTTTCCCATAATACTTCCTCTCAAATTGAAACATGTATGTCAAGCACGCCAAACTTGCTGAGAAGGGAATGAAATTTTGATGTACCAAGTGGTTTAGTGAACAAATTGGCAAGCTGATAGGCCAAGGAAACGTGAACAGTTGCTATGGCACCTGACTGAATTCGTTCTTGAACACCATGGCAATTGATTTGTATATGCTTGGTGTGTTCATGATAAACTGGATTGGCAATAATATGAAGTGATGCTTGACTATCACAAAATAGTTTGGCTGATTGTGGGTGCTCTACTCACAAATCATGCAGCAAATACTTGAGCCAAGTAAGCTCACATGAAATGGAGGCCATAGCTCGATAATTCGGTTATGCTGAGGATCTTAACACCATTGTTTGTTTCGTCGTTCTCCATGAAATAATAGCTCCTCCAAGAAATATGTAATAATCATTCACAAATCATCTTGTGATCGAACATCGAGCCCAATCTATATTACAAAATCATGTCGGTAGCAAATAACCTTTCGTAGGAAAATATAATCCTTGCCCAGATGCACCTTTGAGAAATCTAAAGAGATGATGAACAACATCTAAATGAGGTTGTTAATAAATTTCATTTCTTAATCTGTATTGGACAACATATTATTAATCCAATTATATTAGTTATTTAATTTAATGGACTGAAATTAAGTGATCTAATTAATTTGAGTAAGCCCGTAGACTGCTCAAAATAATATGGGCTAAATGTGTAGATATCAAGTTTTTATAGAGGTGATTAAGGGATTATAGGAACCCTAATCACACGATTTATAAAGAAAAATATGAGGTTATGATTCCCAATACACCAAATCGATATACAATCTACCTTCTCCCCATCTGGAAGAGAGACGACGGCCCCAAGAGGAACTAAAGAGATTTGGTTGAATAAGACCACATACCAACCCCAATCTGCGCCCTCTTCGTGTTCGATCGTCACAGGATTTTCGCATCAATAGTCGATCGTTCGTAATGGATCTAGGTACGCGGTTTATGTGTTTATAGAACTTTTGGTGATTCGATATATTGTTTAGGGTTTATATATTCGGATCTATGGGGATTAAATCTCAACAAGTGGTATCAGAGCCTACTTCATATTGAATCATTAAGGTTCTTCAGGTTTTCAAGTTCGTAGAATTTTAGAGTTTGTGTTTTCGTTATTATAGCTTGATTCCTTGTAGAATTGTGGGAGAAAATATTAAGATTTTATGTAGATTGATTTGTTATTGTTAAAATCTACGGATTTGTTACGGATCTAAGAAAAGAAAACCCCATTTTTTTGAAATTTTTTGGGTGTTTTTCATTGCAGAAAAATAAAGAAACGAATCAAATTTTGGTTCTGACCGAATCGGTCGATTGACCACCCATAATCGATTAATAGATTCGTACAGAAGGTTTTCACCACTTCTGGGTTCTGACTGAATCGGTCAACTGAATTTCATGATTCAATCGACCGACTGCGGTAGAACGGACCATTTTTGGTTCTAACCGAATCGGTCGACCGACCGATTCGATTCGATCGACCGACTGCTTCAAAACAAAGGCCAATTGGTCTCTATCCAATTTAGGCTACCGAATGTTCAGGACTGGTTAACCAACTGGATGCCCCCCCAACATCAGAAACTTTAACCCGTTGTACGATATTCGATCAATGGACCATCAGAACGGTCGACTAATAAAATTTTGTATCTTGAAATAAATTAAAATGAGACATTATGTTACCAAAAGTGATCTCTGTTGTGTGTAATTTATTTTATTTTGGGATATTAAGATATTGATATTTATTATTTATGTGAACAATACCCAGCCCAAAGGAAAGTTATTGTTGGCCAAATAATAAACATTGGTAGTTGTTGTTCATGTGAACGATAACTGGCCCAAATGAATGTTATTGTTTGAATAAATAATAGACATTAATTTAATATACATATGGTTATTATTTATGCAATCAATAATCAGCCCAAATGAAGATTATTATTTGGCCAAATGATAAACATGCATGCAATGATAAATAAGTGACGATTGTAAAGGCTTTTTCATGTGAACAACAGTCGGTCCAAAGAAAGGCTGTTGTCTGACAGAATTAATTATCAGTATTTGATCATTGCACTGAGAGTATCACTTATAGTTAATTTCTCTGTCCAAAGACTAGGAATTAATGAGTATACTTGTTTACTTTGTTCTCTATACAGTTTCTTCTACTATTGCCACGAATGTTTCTGCCCAAGTCAGCAACATCCTAATGCTGAGCGAGACAAATTTTAAAGTCTGGAAAGAAACCATGGAGATTGTCCTCGGTTATATGGATTTAGATCTTGCACTTCGGGAGGATCGACTCGTTGTTACTCCGGAAAGCCTTAATGCCGTTAAAATTGAAAAGTGGGATCGGTCTAACCAAATGTGCTTCTTGATCATGAAGCGCTCTATTTTGGAAGCATTTCAAGGCTCTATTACTGAGAACAAGAACGCCAAGAAGTTCCTAGAAGAAATTGAGCAATATTTTGCTAAGAATGAAAAGTCAAAGGCGAGTAACCTTTTGGGTAAACTCATTGCGATGAAGTATAAGAGAAAATGGAACATAAGGGAGTACATCATAGAGATGTCTTATCTCGCATCGAAACTAAAGGCACTAAAGTTAGAGTTGTCTGAGAACTTACTCGTGCACTTGGTTTTGATTTCTCTTCTTGCACACTTTTGGGCAATTCAAAGTGAGTTATAACACTCAAACTGATAAATGGTCCCTCAATGAGCTTATATCTCACTTGTGCAAGAAGAAGAGAGGCAACAGCGGGATAAGACTAAGAGTGCTCACTTGGCCTCAACCTCTTAGAACAAGAAAAAGAAGAGAGCTGAGGTTGCTATTGAAGGATCTTCTTAGCAGAAGAAACAAAAGAAACAGGATGAGGAATTTACCTGCTACTTCTACAAGAAGTCAGGACACATGAAAATGAGTCATCCAAGTATGCCACCTGGCATGCAAAGAAGGGTATGCTTCTCACTTTGATTTGTTCTAAAGTTAATTTAGCTTCTGTACCTAAGGATACTTGGCGGGTAGATTCTAGTGCTACTACTCACATAAGTATGTCTATGCAGGGTTGCCTGTAGAGCCGACCGCCAAGTGATACTGAAAGATTCATCTTTATGGGTGATGACAATAAAGTTGCGGTGAAAGCTATAGAGACTTTCAGATTATAGTTGAAAACTGGATTTTATATGGATTTATTTAAGACATTTGTTGCGCCGTCTTTTAGATGGAATTTAATTTCTATTTCTAGTTTGGACAAATCAGGATTTTCTTGTTCTTTCAAAAATAATAAAGTTAATCTCTATCAAAATTAAAATTTTATTGGTTTCGGTTTTTTTTGATAATCTGTATATTTGGTGTTAGTTCCTATAACGAAATACTGCAAACAAGTTCATGTGGTACAAAATAAAAATTAAGTGAGAATTCCACCACCTTATGGTACAAGCGTTTAGGTCATATTTCTAAACAGAGAATTCATAGACTTGTGTCGGATGGAATTCTTGAACCCCTAGATTTAACATACTTTCAAGTCTGAGTTGAGTGCATCAAGTGAAACAAGCAAACGTTAGAAAATTAGGTGCCGAGAAAGCTAGAGATACCTTATAACTAATACGTACTAATATCTAAGGTCCATTCCCTACGGCTTCATGGAATGGACAATAATATTTTATTACATTCATAGACGACTACTCTTGCTATGGGTACCTATATTTGATTTATGAGAAGTCTCAATCCTTAGACATTTTCAAGTCTTTCAAAGATGAAGTTGAACTTCAACTTGGAAAAAAAATTAAGGTTGTCAAATCAGACCGTGGTGGTGAGTACTACGGGAGGAATGACGGATCAGGAGAACAATGTCTACGACCCTTCGCAATTGTTCTCAATAAGTATGGAATTGCTCTGTAATACACTATGTTGGGCAAACCTAGCATGAACGGTGTTGCAGAGAGATGAAATCAAACTCCTAAGGATATGGTAAGGAGTATGATTAGTTATTCCTCTTTCCCAGAGTCACATTGGGGAGAAACTTTAAAGACCGCAATGTACATCCTTAATAGGGCACCGACTAAAGCAATTTCCAAAACCCCCTATGAGCTTTAGACAGGCAAAAAGCCTAGTATTAGGCACTTGCACATTTAGGGTTGTTCAGTTGAGGAACGGCCTTATAGGCCACATAAAAGAAAACTAGACTCAAGGACGGTTAGTTACTATTTCATTGGTTATGCTGAACGCTCTCAGGGTTACAAGTTTTACGATCCCACATCAAGACCTTTCTTTGAAACGGGAAATGTGAGATTCCTTGAGGGTATTGAGTTTGAGGGGAAAGGAAACATAAGGAATGTTGTCTTTGAAGAAGAATCTGTTATTGACAGTGATCAGGTCTCTGTACTTATTATTGTTCAAGACACAATTGTCTTCGAAGAAGAATTTATTATTGACATTAATTAGGTCTTCATACTTATTGTTGTTCAAGACACAGTTCTGGCTCTAGATAACAATGTTTAGGCTCATATTCCTAACATTGTTCCAGACCAAGACAACAATAAGATTCTTCCTCAAATACAACCTATAGAACAAACTCAACAACCTCGAGAAGTGTCATTAAGGAGATCCAAGAGAGAGAAGAGAAGTACGATTTTCGATAAGTATATCGTGTTTCTCCAAGAATATGAGAATGGCTTTGGTTTAACAGAAGATGACCCGATCAACTTCTACCAAGCCATGTGTAGTTCTAACTCTCAGAAATGGATTGATGTCATGAAGGATGAGTTGAAGTCTATAAAAGACAATGACGTTTGGGATCTCGTCGAGTTTCCTAAAAGTACGAAGGCCATTGGTTGTAAATAAATATTTAAAACCGAAAGGGATTCGAAGGGTAATGTCTAGAGATATAAGGCTTGTTTAATCGCCAAAGTCTTTACTCAGAAAGAAGGCATAAACTACAAAGAGATTTTTTCTTTGGTATCTTCGAAAGACTCTTTTAGAACTATAATGGCACTGTCAAGCTGACGAGACAATTTACATGGTACAGTTAGAAAATTTTGTGTCGGGAGATCTAAAGTCCATGGTCTGCAAGTTGAAGAAATCCATCTACGATCTCAAACAAGCTTCCCATCAATACTATCACAAGTTCCATCAAGTTATCACCTCGTACGGTTTTGAGGCGAATGTTGTTAATGACTGTGTATATCATAAGTTCAGGGGGAGTAAATATATCTTTTTGGTTTTATATGTCGATGATATTCTACTCGCTAGCAGCGATATAGGCTTGCTGCACGAAATCAAGAAAATTCTGACAAATAAATTCGAGATGAAAGATCTTGGTAATGCCTCTTTTGTATTAGGTATCCAGACACTGAGATATCGTTCACGAGGTATCCTTGGGTTGTTACAAAAGAGTTATATCAATAAGGTTCTGAGTAGATTCAGCATAAAAATAGTAAATCAAGATAAATGCCTGTGGCTAAAAGAGATAAGTTTAGTCTCAAACAGTGCCCTGATAATGATCTTGAAAGGAAAGAGATACAGAAGATTCCCTATACATCGGCAGTAGGGAGTCTAATGTACGCTCAAGTCTGTACTCGTCCCAACATAGCATTTATAGTGGGAGTTTTGGGCAGATATATGAGTGATTTAGGTATGCAACATTGGAAGGCAACCAAATGCATGATGTGTTATTTAAGGAGAACAAAATACTACATGCTCACTTATCAAAGATTAGACACTTTAGAGATCATCGGGTTCTCTAACTCCGATTTTGCTGGATGCCAGCATAGCAAGCGCTTCATATCAGGCTACATCTTTATGTTGGCTGGAGGAGTTATCTCATGGAAGTTTGCTAAAAAGACTCTCATAGTTTTTTCAACCATGGTTGCGGAGCTCATTGCTTGTTATGAGGCATTCAACCATAGGGTATGGTTGTGAAACTTCGTCACTAGGCTGTGTGTGATAGGTGGCATTGAAAATCCATTGAAGATTTATTGTGACAATAATTCAGCTGTTCTTTACTCCAACAACAATAGGAGCTCGAAGAATTAGAAATTTTTCGACATCAAGTTTCTAGTTGTTAAGGAGAAAATTCAAGATAGGCAGATTTCCATAGAACATATAGGGACAAATTATATGTTAGCAGACCCATTAACCAAGGTCTTAACGTCTAAGGTCTTTCATGAGCACACTGCTCATATGGGTGTTATTTCTGGTAATACCTTGGTTTAGTGGGAGTCACTTTTATGTTTTACATGTTTTACTTTAGACATTGAATTGTTTAGTTTTCTGCAGAATAAAGTTGATGGTTTATGATTTTTACATGCAATATTCGCATTGCATTGAGTACTTTAGATTGATCTCACTAAAGACTAGAAAAAGACCAGTTGGAAATAGGCATGTCTGAGATCACATTGCTTGTAATTTTTATGCTACTTATTTACATTTGATCTATGTCATTGAGTGTATTAGTATGGTGATCATCGTGGTTTAGTCATGATTGTATTGTGATAAGAGATGCGGTAATTCTATTACTAGTATATGAGATGGACCAGATTGTTTAAGAAAAAGTTTAAGGATAAATAGCATACAGATGTGCGCCTAAGAAATTTTGTGATATAATTGTTTCAGGAATAATATGTAGCCCAAGTGAGAGATTGTTAGGAAATCTTGTTTCCTAATTTGTATTGGGCAACATATTATTAATTTAATTATAGTAGCTATTTAATTTAATGGGCTAAAATTAAGTGATCTAATTAATTTGGATAAGCTCGTAGACTGCTCAAAATAATGTAGGCTAAATGCGTAGATACCATCTTTTATTGGGGGTGATTAGGGGATTATAGAAACCCTAATCACATGATATATGAAGAAAAATATGAGATTATGGTCCCCAATACACCAAATCGATATACAGTCTACCTTCTCCACATCTAGAAGAGAGACGACAGCCCCAAGAAGAACTAAGGAGATTTGGTTGAAGAAGACCACATACCAACCCCGATCTGCACCCCGTTCATGTTCAATCGTCACAGAATTTTCGCATCGGTAGTTGATCGTTCGTAATGGATCCAGGTACACGGTTTATATGTTTATAGAACTTTTAGTGGTTCGACATGTTGTTTAGGGTTTATAGATTCAGATATATGGGGATTAAATTCCAATAGAGGTTTCATTGGCTCTTGCATAAATTGATTTAGGATGTGAACTGAAAAACTTAGCTATGGCCTTGTAATAATAAGATAAATGAGTCGTCCAACCAATCTCTCTAAGTGGATGGATTCTTCAATAGATCACCTACTGTGGACAAAAACTTAATGTTTTCTTCCATAGGTGTCGGTAAAGGTATGGCCCTAAGCAGGTTTGCTTTGTCTAAGATATCAAGGGTATTTTCGTGGAGATATTGAAATGCCACCAGTTGAATGAGCAACTTTGATGCTCAAGAAATACTGTAATTAGCCAAGGTCTTTGATACGGAAATTTGGTGCCGATAGACTCTTTAAGAGTAGAAATTGTTTTGTCGTCAATGTTGGTCATCTACATAGATAAGTACAATCATGAAAGAATTGCTAGAAATCTTGGGGAAAAGGGAATAGTTAGCTTTAAATGGATGAAAACCATCATGCTGAATAGTAGTAGAAAATTTCTAAAACCAACTACGCGAGGCTTGTTTAAGTTCATAGAGTGACTTGTTGAGTCGACATACCATAGGTGTCTCCCCCTGTCGACGAAAACTGAGGGGCAACTACATATATACTTCTTCAAGTAAAGCACCATGGAAAAATGCATTCTTAACATCCATTTAGTGAAGGGACCAATTTTGGATGGCAGCAACAATAAGTAAGCAACGACCTATAGTTAACTTGGCCACAAGGACAAATGTCTCCTTATAATTAATCCCTTCACGTTGAGTGAAATATTTTGCGACCAAACGAACTTTTTATCACTCAACTGTATCGTCAAAATTTTATTTAATCTTGAACATCCATTTTTAGCTGATTGGATAATGACCGGAAGAGAGAGACATAGGTTTCCAAGTGTTATTTTGTTCAAGAGTATAGAGAGAGAAATGAATTGTGAAATATGATTTGTATTTATTAATAATGAATGATTACACATGTATACATAGGAAGAGAAATAGCCTAAGCTAAGCTAACTGTTAGGAACTAAAACAGTTAAGATAATAACAAACTGTTAACAAACTACTAATTAACTTCTAACTACCTAACCGCTTCTCTAGCAGCCCCCCTCAAACTCAGAAAAGAAACATCATTGCTTTCAACTCTGAGTTTGCTTCTCAATTGAGAAAATCTCGAGCTAGATATAGGCTTAGTAAGATAGTCAGCTAATTGATCAAATGAAGGAACATGTCTCACTTCAAGGGACTTGTTGAGCACTTTTTCCCTTACAAAATGAAGGTCTAACTCGATATGTTTGGTCCGAGCATAAAGAATGGGATTTGCAACAAGCATGACGGCACTTAAGTTGTCACACCAGATCACAGGAACACAGGGTAGAGGCACTTGTAATTCAGCAAGTAAAGAATTGATCTAGATCAGTTTAGTAGTAACACTTGCAAGGCTTCTGTATTCAACTTCAGTAGAGGACATGGCAACTGTTTGTTGTTTCTTAGATTGCCAGGCTACAAGATTGGAGCCAAAGAAAATGTAAAAGTCAGTGATAGACCTTTTCGATCATCTGGATCAACAGCCCAATCAGTATCACAGAAGGCCACAAGTTCAAGTAATGAAGGTTTGGAAATGTGCAAGATAAGATCAATGGAACCAAAAAGATACCGAAGAATTTTTTTCATAGCACACCATTGAGACTCAAGAGGATTATGCATAAATTGGCACACTTTGTTGACACAAAAAGTAATCTCAGGCCGAGTAATAGTCAAATACTGAAGAGCTCCCACAATGGACCTATAGAACTAAGGTGATTGAACAGGATCACTACCATAAGTTGACAACCAAAGGACACTAATCATAGGAGTATTTTGAGGCTTAGAGAACTACATTTTGGCTCTGCACAATAAATCCTTCAAGTACTTCCCTTGGGGCAAATGAAACCCATGTTCAGTTTTTGCAACTTTTATGCCAAGGAAGTAATTCAATTCCCCCAAGTCTTTGAGAGGAAAATTTTGTTCAAAGCAGCAACTAGGGTGATAATAACAAAGTTGGAAGAACCTGTTATGAGTATGTCATCAACATACACCAAAAGAAAGGTAGTATGCTCTAGAGTTACTCCCAAGAAGAGTGAGTGATCAAACTTTGAAAATTGAAACCCAAAAAAGAACAAAGCAGCTGTGAGTTTGTCAAGCCAAGATCTTGGAGCTTGTTTTAAACCATAAAGAGCTTTGTAAAGTCTATACACAAGCTTGGGCTTAGCAGCATCTTCAAAACCAAGTGGCTGAGACATAAACACTTCTTCTTGCAAATCTCTATTCAAAAAAATATTGTTGACATCCAATTGTCTCACTAACCAGCCCTTGGACAAGGCCAAATTAAGAATTACTCGAATGGTCACTGGTTTCACAACTGGACTAAAGGTCTCAGAGAAGTTAAATCCAGGTTGTTAGTGATACCCTTTTGCAACCAGCCTAGCTTTATATCTGTTTGTAGAACCATCAGAATTTTATTTGACCTTAAAGACCCATTTGTAGCCTATAGGTTTTCTTCATTCAGGGAGTGGCACAAAATACTAAGTATTGTTCCTAGCCAAAACTTGTAACTCATCTGTCATAGCCGTCTTCCAATGTGCAAGCTGTAAGGCTTCTTTAACATTTTTAGGCTCATAAGTGCTAAGAAACACTTTTGGTTTGAAAATACCACTCTTGCACCTGGTCTACCATACCATGCTGTCTACCAACACCACCATCAATAAGTCCTGTAAAATAAAAGAAACTATCCACAGCACCTATATCATTAGCAGTTGCAAAAGGAGGTTCAATAACAGATGTATTAGGCTCTGAGACAGGTTGTAATTCTTGAACAAGAGGATCATTCTTTGACATGGAATAATTTGGTTAGGGAGTTGGAGAGACAGAAGGTAAGCTAAATGAAGTAGACTGAATGGGAAAGACTTGAGGATGAGGTCTAGCAGTTGAAGCAAGAGGAATAGAAGCTAATGGTAGGGAAGTTGGAATAGAAACTGGAGGCACTGATGAATAATCTTTTTGAAAAGGAAAAGAGACTTCATCAAAGACAACATCTCTTGAAATATAGATTCTGCCATCAGAACTAAGACATTTATAGCCTTTGTGAAATAAGCTATAACCTAAAAATGTGCACTGAATAGACCTATACTGCATTTTGTTCTTGTTGTATGGCCTAAGATTAGGAAAGCATGCACATCCAAACACCTTTAGAGATGAATAATTCGGGGGAACACGAAGTATTGTTTATAAGGGTGTTATGAAGTTAAGCTTTGAAGTAGAGGCATTCTATTGATGAGAAACATTGTTGTTCTAAAAACCTCATCCTGGAATTTTAAAGGTAGGTGTGTTTACATAGAAGACAATGCACATGTCATCTTCATAATATAAAAAAGAATTTACAGATTAAGTATATTTATCAAACACCACCTTTCAAAATATAATATAAATATAACTGCACACTGATCTGAAATAAAATTCCATTGCTACTAGCACAATAAAATAATGCATTTAAATCCACCAACCAAATCATTTTGATATATAACAAAATACCTCACACATAATTTCCCTACTAGCCATATGATCATTTTGAGTTCTACTGAATATTGGCTCATAACCCCACAGTTTTTATTGCAGGGCCGGTGGGAGTGAGATGACGACAATTTTTAGTTGAAAATTTTATTTAATTTGTAGTAATTGTATATATATATATATATATATATATATATATATATATTCTACGGGCGAAGATTTAGTGTCCTCACCCGTATATGACTATTCGCAAGTGTACGGGGTCAAAGTTTTAGTATAGTGTGATCGTGAAAGATCGAGTTATTGTATCCACAGGGATTGATGTTATTACTATCGAGTATCGCATTTGTCATGACCTAATTTTATCTAGACTAAAAACAAATGTAATTAATTAATTAATTAAAATAATACTAATATAGCTTAAATTAACTATATTAATATACTAATATGTTTTCGGGGAAAGAATCGCCTAGGGATTAACGTGTTTACAAATACGTGTTCGATCTTGATTTACTCACGTTTACGGTGTTCGACCTATTTGACAATCTCGGTATGTAAACTCTACCGCCACCTCTCCCGAGTGTAAGGTGGTGGAATACATGACTTCGAGTCAACAAAGAAGTCCCCCTTAACGTCTTAACAACCCTAGGTCACGTGAGTCTTGCCTAGTGTCATTGATTGCACACAATCCAACTCCCGACTGGGTCATTGGATCGTGTGTTATATTTACCCTATTGACAATCTCCGTTCTAAAACTCCATCGCCACCTTTCCCGAGTGTAAGACGAAGGATATAACGCAACTTCGTATCAACAAATAAGTCCCCCTCAACGTCTTAACAACCCTAGGTTATGTGAGTCTTGCCCCAATGTCATCAATTGTCCACAATCTAAACCCCAACCGGGTTATAGAATCGTGGCGTTTGTTTACCCTAATTCGAATCTAGAGTTTGTCAAAACCCCGTATTCTCCATTTATCATTCTAATCATAACAAAAAAACAATACGATAAACACAATCAAACTATGAAGAACAAACATAAGTGCAGTACCAAAATCATCCAAACAACATATTTATAAACGTATTGTTAATCTTTATACAATCCATATTTAGCCACGGCCATAACCGCATTTACATGAAAGAACGAGCTAAACATGCCCACATGATCCTAAGTTAAAGAAATAAGGAAAAGAATCGAAGAACTTAGCCTTGTCCGAAGATTAGCCGCTAAGAACGCTCAACGATCTTTTCGCCGTCTTCTCCACTTTGGGATGTGAGCTCCACCTCCAAAACTACTCTACCTACCTTTAGATATATTCTAAGGGGCTCAAAATACCAAGAGAAGCCATATAAGGGGGAGGAGAGGGGATATATATAGGTAAAATATCTAATAAAAATATCTAAGTTGTGTAAAGGGTCACCGCCGTGGCCATGGGATTCAACGCCATGGCAACGGGTAGGTCGGTTTGTTGATCACCGCAACGGTGAGGACAGCGGTGGATTTGGAAAATATTCTGCTGGTTCACCACCTAGGCAATGGTCCGTCAGTAGTATTTGTGTCTTCTCAACATTTTCACCGCCGCGGTTGTGATCTGGACACCGCGGCGGTGGGCTTGTTTTACAGTTTTGCCTCCAAGCTAGTTTATCCACCGTTCTTCGACCATTTTTTGTTTAATCTCATCGTTTTTCCTCCAGTTTTCTATCTTTTTTTGCCCCCACACACCTGATTTATACAAAAAGTAATAAAACTAATTAAAACGTAATAAAATACTATATAAATGCTCGAAAATTAACTTAATTCTGTTTGAAAATATGTGGGTATATCACACCTATCAAATAAATATGTATGTATCCTTGGGATAGCTGTGATTCATTAGGATTTTGAGGCCTGAAAAGGAAAATTAATGAAATCAAGCCCTTGTTGAATGACATCAAAAACAAAGTGAATGACATCATTTTCCATTGAAAACTTTATTTTACGCTTTTAACCCCATAACCTGCATTGTACTTAGATTGATGCCATGGTAGTAATTTAATACCATACTAGAATAATTTTAGTATGATCTAAAATATTTATTTGATAAATATTCAGATGGAGTATTGGTCATTCGGTTAAGTGAAATTCTCTATAGGAGAAACTGCGTGGCGGTCCTGAGAGACCAGGCCGTTACACTTTCGATAGACCCCAGACATTAGCATGAATAATAATGAATGGATGTGGACTTTTATTTAACTGTAATGGAAATGAAGCACAATGGCTCTTTGCAAGTTCATAAGTATCACAGTGAAAACTAGAAACATCGACTCTTGTAAATAAATTAGGAAAAAACTTTTTGAGATATCCAAATGAAGCATGTCCAAACTGGCGATACCGTAACCATATTTCCTTCTTTTTTTTATCTTCAGAACTAGCTATTGCGAGAGTTTGTCGTAGGCTTTCGGTACTATTTGATTCCAAATTCAAGTAATATAGCTTCCCCCATCTTGTACCACAACCAATCATTTTTCTGGTGTAATGTCCTTAAACACACAAAAATCAGGCTAAAAAATAACAACACAAGATAAAGTAGCAATTATATGGGAAACTGACAAAAGATTATAATCTAAAGATGGAACAATTAAGATAGACTCCAAATTTAATGTATTGGTGAAAGTCAAAGATCATTCCCTAATAATTGGGGTCAAAGTTCCATTTGTAGTAGAAACAAATTTTTTGATAGAATGATTGAGTGGTGAGACTTATCTAGAATCATATGTAATGTGATCTATTGCATCAGAATCAATTATCCATATATTATTCAAAAAAGGTGTTGAAATGTTTAAAATCTTACCACCATTGTCTGCAGCTACAACTACTGTAGTGGAGTATTTTTGGTGATTTTTTTGCGCGCGACTAGGATCCCATCGTTCTAGATAGCCCACCAGTTTAAAACAACGATTTTGGGTATGACCAGTCTTATGACAATAAATGCATTTGCATGAAGAAATTTTTCTACTCATTTTTTTTAATGGGTGATTTTTTTTTTCTCAAAAGTTCACAGAAATTAAATTGGGGAAATGACACGAAGACCAATGCAGCTACCCAGTATCAAGAAAAATCCCAACAAATTAAAGTGAAGAGATGGAGCATTACTATTTACCAACGTATTACCACACAATTTCGAGAAGCTTTCTTTCCGCCTCTCCCTTCTCCGTATTCCCAATTTGCAAATTCACTGAGGTTTCTAGGCACGATATGGTGGTTCAAGGCTGGGACACAACCGGATTTGACGTTTTTTCTCTGATTTCCAATTGTTCAACGGTGGATTGACAGTCTTCACCAAGACTTCGTGACCCTCCTCTGATCTTAGATCTGAGATCTAGCTTGACGAAGAGCGACAACAACAGATGTGTACGAGCAGCGGCGACGACGATTGAGCTCTGAGTTACCACCGACGACGGTGTTCTATTTATTTACACAGAATCTCTGGTGCGAAGGACGGCTTTGTCACCACTAATCGCATCACATTTTATGTGATCTAATACCACTAAATTTAATTTTGTTAATTGATTAAATAATTTAAATCATTAGAAATTAATTAATTTTATTTGTTTCGGTAGGATTTTGAAAGTGGGTCGAAAATCTATTAATTCGAAGTGTAATGGATGAGAAAACGAAAGATTTAGGCAAACACATTTGACGGACCTAGGTCGCACATGCACCAGTGGCTGGTCACACATGCAACCACCTTGCAGATTTTTTGGCTCTTTTTCCCATACAAGCACTACTATATATAGGGAGAAGAAGAGAGGGAGTTTGTTTTTTTTTCTTTTGGAGGAGAGGGAGAGAAGGCAGCTTGAGCAGAGAGTTTCCATCTTCATTCTTCACCTTTTCACCATTTTGTAAAAAATGAGGAAGCCTGGGTTTAAAATTGCAGAAGTGATATTGATATTTTTGGGGATTTCATCCCCGAAAATATCAATCCACAAGATCATGAACGGCTAAATCCCTTTTGTCGGATTAGTATTATGGTGAGGTATTTTGGATTTGTGTAATATTGTATTTGTTATTTAAATTTAGATTTTGTGTAACAATTGTGTGATGAGGATTTGTGTTCTTAATTTGTTATTATTGTAGTTGGATTTATTTTCAAAGTATTCTTGTAGAGATTTTGATTTAGATTTAGTTACTACGAAAAACGTTAGATCTAGTACCTGTAGTCTAGATCTAACGATTACACAATCGTATTCTTAAAGATTGATTATTGGTTTGGATGGTTTATTTAGATGTTAATTCACCGTAGATTAGTGTAGTGTAAGAATTAAATATCGAAGATAAATCATGCCAGAAAGTAACAATCCATATCTTTCTGAGTAGTTCCGGCTTATAGTTAGGAACACTCGTTTACACAAATCCGAGTTAAATAGAAAATACAAGAAAAACATATATTCCAAAATACGGATTCATAATTCCTAATCTAGTATTCTATTTTATTTTGTTTGCATTAATAGTTTTATTTTTCTCATTTTTCTTTTATTAAAAATCAAAAATCAAATTTCGTTTTCATTTCGGAAGGAAAAATAATTGGAAATCTATAGTTACAAGACCGATCTCTGTGATTCGACACCCGTACTTAAGCACGTTATACTACAATATTTTGTGCTTAATTAAGATAATTATTGTTTAGCAATCAAATTTTGGCGTCGTTGCCGAGGATCGGCATCACTAATTGTTGATATTTGTTGTTATTTTTCTTTCTCCACTTGTATATATTCATCTATTTTCTTTTTTGAGTTCTATTTTCAAATGTTAACCAAGATCCAATCTTTCAGTTCACATTTAAAAGCAAGGATTTAGTTAATCTACCTTTTCAAAAAACAAAAAAAACAAAAAAAAAAAACAGCAAAAAAATATATAAATTTTTTTTTAACTAATTTCATCTATTTTTTCTTTATTGAGACCGGTCGGCCAAGCCGCCATCATCTCTTTTTCAGACCGGCCAGCTAAGCCACCTCTCTCTTATTTTTTTTTACTATTGTTGAGATCGGTCAGCCAAGCCGCCACCCTCTCATTTTTCTTTTTCTTTACTGTTGTTGAGACCGGAAGGCTTAAGCCGCCATCCTCTTTGTCGATTTATTGCTCGTTTTAATTTGCTTAAAAAAAATCACAACTTGGGTAAATGGATAATTATTTTGAGAGATTTGATATTTCAAATGTTGAACAATCTTTTCTCTCAAGACTGCAACCTCATTCATATTCACGTACAATATACCAAAACCCAAACCAATTCACCGATCAATGTTCTTATAATTACTATTATCCCACATATCCCTATAATAATGTTCATCCCGATCCATATTATTCGTCACCTGAGTATGATCAATATTCGAATAATTATTGATGGCATCAACAATATTATAGTGAGCCTTTAGGATCGTACTTTTACGATTAATCTTACTACCAACCCTAATGTCAACCACTGTCGTCCCAAGAGGGTATGAGTGCTCAATCCGCTGAGCTACAACAGTTCCTTACACTCTTGGAAGAACAACAAATCCCCGAAACTTTGGAACAACAAATTGAAAGGATAGATCGACTAGCAGACAAAGTCAAGGGAATTATTGAAATGCTAACTGAGGAAAATGCAAAGAGTAGTTGGGAGGTTGACAATTGGGTAGGTGATGAGGAAAATGGTCGAGAACATGAAAGTAAAATTGGGAAGTCGTCAAAAAGATCACAACCAAGCAAAACTGGTGAGGAACCCAACTGCTATGATTCTGAGGTTAAGCCATTTTTTACTCCACCACTACCAGTGAGTAAGGCAGAGAAGGAAGTGGAATACAAAAGTGAAGGTGAGTTGGTGAGCGTAGAAGTGAAAAATACAAACGTGGAGAAGGTCGAGGAAGTGAAAAATCTTTTTTTTTTTTTTTTTGTTTTTTTTTTTTTTTTTTGTGTTTTAAGTTTGAGATTTAGGGTGCTAGATGGCTGATTATTGGATTTAGGGTTTTTGTTGGATTTAGGGTGAAGAGGACGGAGATGGTGATTTTTTTATTTTTTTCAAGATTTGAATTGTTCAATTTGGCTCTGATGCCATTTTGAAAAAAGGTTCTCAAGTTTCTCAGTCATATTAATTTCTTGAATGTGATACAAGCATATAAATAGAGCTTGATTCTAAAGTATACCTAGAATCAAGCCATAACCCAAATTAATTCCCTAATACCCTAGAATCAAGCCATAACCCAAATTAATTCCCTAATTACATACTCTAATTAAAGTGCAATCACATACAATCAAACTTTATTTAACGGCCTCGTAGCTTGCATGGAAGACGTAATCTTAACCATGAAGAGGTGATCTCACATGGAAGACGCGGTCTTGTGAGCTATGTGTTAGACCAGACCTTTTCCGTTCTTGGACGTATTAGCCCAATTTCTTTACTAGACCTTTTCCGTTCTTGGGCATATTAGCCCAATTTCTTTATCATGTTTCTCTTTAAAAAGCTAAATATAAAAGGGATAATTTGCCCCGCAACACAAAACAATGAAATTATTTACAATAAAACAAATACAATTTATAGAAAAGAGGCATCAACACATTATAAGGCGATATTCTCGTGAGCATAAATCATTCTTTCTAGAGAGAGAGAATAATTCATGTAGAGATGATAGAAGAACAAAGAGCATATACTTATAGAGAGAGAAAATTCAAAAAAAAAAAAAAAATGATCCATGGTAGACAGTACTCATAGTAGTAGTAGGTAATAAGTTGAGACACGTGAAAATAGAACAGACAGAGCTCTTTACATTTATGGTCTCAAAATATTTGAAATTATCAACCTAGGTCCCCTTTAAACTTATTTATATTTTTTGGTCTCTCCGGCCTTTCAACGGCTAATTTCTAATTAATATTTAAAAAAAAAAAATGGCCCTCACAGAGCCCGTTTGTTAGTGGGGGCTGCCACCATGGCAACCCCCTCCACTCCCCCCATCCCCATCCATATATATTTATAATTTTAAAGTTTATTTAATATTTTTAAATTAAAAATTATATATACAAATTAATGCATTAAAAAAAGAAATTTCAATAAATGAAAGAAAAAAATTATAATTTTGTAAACGAAAAAATAAATTATTTTCAAAATAAATAAAATAGATAAGAAAAAATAAAATAAATCCAACCCTGCATACATACATATATAACGAGTTTAATTTGTCACAAATACATAGCCAATACAGTTTATAAATAAATCGAGAAAATAAGTTCAAAATAGTCCATAATACAGTTTACAACTCTAATTTTTTATTTATTTATTTATTTTTGCATAATTTGATGACTGCGTAATTTATTGGCAGATATACCCCCTTTCTCTTCCACCTATTCTCTGCATTTTTATATTTCTTTTCAACAGTTTTTTGCATTTTGTCAGAGGTTTCGCGGCGGCGGTCGAAGTGGGAATGCTGTAGTTCCTCAGTTGAACACGGCGAATCTGAACCACATGAAATTCGATGCCGGCGACCTTAAGACAGCGACTAGAATGTAATGACTTCCATTTTTTTTTTCATATTCTCTCTCTCTGTATTCTCTCTCTAAAATAATGAAATGTGAGAATGATATTGTTCGAACATCTCCTACCACTATCAAGAAACCTACTTTAATTTGTTTGATTCGCAGGAAAAGAAAAGTACTCTAATGAGTACTCTCCCATCGCTCCGGAGACGACCCCCTCAGAGAAATCGTCGAAAAAAGATCAAGTCTGAAATTACAGATCCGGCTAGGAGAGAAATAGTGGATTGTTGGTGGCAGGCGGTTTGTCCAACGGAGATGTAATGTTTTGACGATGAGATGCGATGCCAAAACTCAGATCGGGTCAGAAATCAAAGGCGATGCTCTTCGCATATGATGCACCGATCATCGATGCTCTTCACTCACTGTAAAAATTAGCCATTTCCAAACGATTTTTCATTTGGGGGTCCAGAAAGAGAGAGAGAGAAGCACCGGCCAGCGAGCTCGACTCGAATTTCTGATGAGCTATTCACCCACTCCGACGTTCACTCAGAATTTTATAGAGAACCTGGACCCGCACCAATTGCCGATGTTCAACCCCCAATCTGACCTAGTGAAGATGTTGTTGCAGAAAATAAATAAAAAACGAGTTTATTAAAATTTCTTGGGATGAGTCGCGGACTAGGTCGCTCTCTTTAAGACGTTTCGCGGCTCTGCCCAAGAACGTGCAAGCAGTGTATCAGCCCCGTCGTCCCCAGGATAAAACAGCCCAGAATTCTCCTCTGTCTAGGACGTTCTTTGCACTGTAGAAGTCCCGAATACCAAACACCCCCACACACTGTTCGCAAAACGAACAAACTGCTTGGAAACCAAAATCGGACTGACAAAACAGTACCGGAATAAATCGGAACAATTCCGAAGATCAAACCAAAAATTGTTTCGGAACAGAAACGAAAACAGAAGCAGAAACAGAAAAAAAATCCGGAACAGAAACAGAAACAGCAGATCAGGAACAGAAACAGTAGATCAGGAACAGAAACAGTGCAGGAACAAAAATGAGGAACAGTGCACTGTTTTTTTTTTCGTGCTTCAACTGAAAAAAAAAAACTTCAATTTATAGGAAAAAAATTTGTTTTGAAACCGAAAGTCATAAATAAAAAAAAACGTTTTAAAAATTAATTTAAAACGTTTTAACGTTTTTGTCTTAAACGTTTGGATTTCAAAACGTTTTCCCTTTTTTTTTTTATTTATTTTAACGGTTTTCAAATTCAAAATATATATATATATATATATATATATATATATATATATATATATATATATATATATATTTTATTAAACTGTTTTATTAAAAAATATTTTTAAATAAATTTTTTCTAAAAAGTAAATAAGCGCCACCTCATCACACGCTCGGCTCGGCACGGCCGGACGGCGGCGGCGGCGCGCGCGTGTGTGGTAAACCGATAGGGATGTAACTCCTTTCCCCTCCACAAAATGTGGGTACCCCTTGGGGCACACCCCAAGTATCTCACATACCCCTAGATATCCACTTTAATTTTTTCTCTCCCAACCAATGTGGGACAAAAGATTTTGAGGAAAAAATCATTTATACACATTTGGCACTTTCTATTCAAAAAATTAAATTAAAATTCATTTGTTTCAACAATCCCCCACTTGAATTTTTAAAAACAATTTTTTCATCGAGCAGTATAATTCAATATAAGATTGTGCATAAGAAAAGGTGTCTATCGACTTGAACCTTTACATAGTGAAGATGCTTTAGATTATACTAGAGTAACTCGTAGTTTTGAACTCTATCTCTAACAACATCACACACACAACCCAATCAGGGTGTAGTCCAAAAGCCCGTGCGTTACGGCTATGCACGTGTATCCCAGTATAGTGAATGCTCTAGTGAATTTTGCCCAAAATTCCATAGGAAGCGGCCACACTTCCACATTCACATAGGTGAATCTATCAAGAGTACTCTTGTAGCTAGGTACTCCACTCAAATGTAGAGTATAGATCTCATTAAGAGTTAATAAAAACTCAACCTTCTATCGCTTCAAGATATCATGCTTCAAACAACACATTTATGAAATAGAACTCAAATTTATAGCATGATTTTTCTCATATCACTTCATGAGTTGTTATTACCCTTTGAACCTATTTCTTGGGATCTCCAGTCTATAGGTTGGGTTTCCCTCATAAGTGACTCGTCAATCTATGGGCTTGAGTCCCATTCCTTTCGAGGTTTTGTAAAACTTTTCTCGAGCTAATCCTTTCGTCAAAGGATCGGCTAAGTTATCATCAGACCGTACATGATCCACTCTCACAGCCCCTGTAGAGATATACTCTCTAATGGTGCTGTGTTTGCGACGTATTTGTCGCTTTTTTCCGTTATAATAACGGTTCTGAATCTTTGCAATAGCCGCGGTACTATCACAATGGATCAAGACAGCTGGAATCGGTCTCTCCCATAAAGGGGTATCAGAAAGCAGGCTCCTTAACCACCCTGCTTCCTCGCTAGCCGAAGCTAGTGCAATCATCTCAGACTCCATGGTAGATTGAGCCAAAATAGTCTGTTTCTTAGATTTCCAAGAAACAGCTCCACCAGCTATATTAAATATATAACCGCTAGTTGCCTTGGAGTCATCTGAAAGGGTATTCCAATCAGCATCGCTATATCCTTCCAGAACAGCGGGAAACTTCTGATAATGTAATCCAAGGTTCATAGTTCTCTTTAGATATCTCATAATCCTATCAATAGCATGCCAATGCTCAATACTAGGTCTACTTGTAAACCTGCATAGTAATCCCACAGCATACGCTATATCGGGCCTAGTGCAGTCAGTGGCATATCGGAGACTGCCAATGATGCTCGCATACTCAGTTTGTCTAACACCGTCACCGGTGTTCTTGAACAACTTCACACTAGGGTCATAAGGAGTACATGCTGGTTTACAATCAAAATAATTGTATTTCTTTAGAATCTTCTCTATATAATGAGATTGGTCCAAAGAAATTCCATGTTTAGACCTAGTTATTTTAATACCAAGGATTACACTTGCTTCACCAAGATCTTTCATATCAAAATTAGCACATAGCATGGATTTTACATTATTCACAACATGAATATTGGAACCAAAAATTAGCAAGTCATCCACATAAATACATATAATAGTGCAAACATTATTTTCAGATTTATAGTAAATGCATTTGTCACTTTCATTTACTTTAAAACCATGTGATATGACTAGATTATCAAATTTCTCATGCCATTGCTTAGGTGCTTGTTTCAAACCATAAAGAGATTTATCTAATTTACATACTTTGTTTTCTAGACCAGGAATAACAAATCCTTCAAGTTGGTCCATATAAATCTCTTCTTCTAAATCACCATTTAAAAAAGCAGTTTTAACATCCATTTGGTGCACAATAAGATCATGTATTGCAGCAAGAGATAAAAGCACACGAATAGATGTAATTCTAGAGACAGGTGAGAAAGTATCAAAGAAATCTACATTCTCTCTTTGTTTAAACCCTTTGGCTACAAGACGAGCCTTGTATTTATCAATGGTTCCATCGGGATTCAATTTCTTCTTTAGAATCCATTTACATCCTATTGTTTTACAACCAGGAGGTAAATCTACCAAATGCCAAGTTCTATTTGACTCAAGAGAGTCTAACTCGTCATCTATAGCCTCTTGCCATAAACTGGCGTCTACAGAGGATAATGCCTCTTGGAGGGTAAGTGGATCCTCCTCTAAAGTATATGCATAGAAATCCAAACCAAAGTCTTTAGCTATACGAGGTCGTTTACTCCTTCTAGGTTCAATATCTAATTCCTTATTAGATTCATTAATCCTAATGATAGGTTCATTACTAGAAGTCGAGCCCCCACTATTCTTCAATTTGAAAGAAAATTTATATTCATAAAAATCGGCATCATTTGATTCAATGATAACTCTATCTTTCAAATCGTAAAATCTATAAGCTTTACTATTTACCACATAGCCAATAAAAACACATTCATAAGCTCTACTGGCAAGTTTTCTTCTTTTGGGGTCAGGAATTCGAACATATGCCAAACAACCCCAAGTTTTAAAATAAGACAAATTTGGTTTCTTATTTTTGAAAACTTCATAAGGTGAAATTTTACTTTTCGATTTAGGAACTCTATTAAGTACGTAGCAAACCGTTAATAAAATTTCACCCCACCAGTGAGAAGCTGCACCGGAATTAAGTAAAATAGCAACTACTGATTCAGCAAAAGTTCTATTTTTCCTTTCAGCCTTACCATTCATTTCAGGAGAATACGGTGCAGTTTTTTCATGAATAATCCCATGAGATTTATAAAAATCAATAAAAATATCGGAATCATATTCTGTTCCTCTATCACTACGTAATCTCTTAATTTTCTTATTGCATTGATTTTCAATCTCAGTTACAAAATTCTTAAACATTTCAAAAGCTTCACTTTTATTTTTCATGAGATAAACATAAGTAAAATTAGAACAATCATCTATGAATGTAATAAAATACCGTTTACCATTCCTAGTCAAGACTCCATCAAATTCACAAATATCTTAATGTATTAAGTCAAGAGATTCAGATTCTCTAATTACTGATTTATGAGGGGTTTTAGTAATTTTAGCTTGACTACAAAATTCACATTTTTCAAAATCATTCAAAGACAATTTAGGAATTAGTTCTAAGTTGCTTAAGTTTTTAATAATGCGTTTGTTAACATGACAAAGTCTAGCATGCCAAATATTAAAAGAACACAACATGTAAGCAGAAGAAGAACTTTTATTAATTTCAACATTCAGTTTGAACATTCCATCAGTTGCATATCCCTTCCCAACAAAAATATTTTTTGGTTAGGGTGTACAAATCAGCCCCAATAGTTTGAGTGAAACCCGCCTTGTTTAGAAGATAGCCCGAAACCAAATTCTTTCTCATCTCTAGAGTATGCAGAACATCTTTAAAGATGACTGTCTTTCCAGAGGTAAACTTTAATTCCACTTCACCAGAACCGGCAACAATAGTGGAGTGGGAATCACCTAGCAACACTTTCTTGTCTTCACTTTCAGAATAAGATTTGAACATGGTTCGATCATAGCAGACATGGCGTGAAGCACCAGTGTCTACCCACCACCCTTCGGATCCACCAACTATATTGATTTCAGAAATCATAGCTATAAGTTGGTCCTCGGTAAGATTCACCTGTGGAACAGGACGACGTCTTTGCCGGCAATTCCGAGCCAAATGGCCCGCCTTCCCACAGTTATAACAAGTAAACTGTTCAGAATTATTTCTTGAAGGGAGTTTGTTTCTATTCTGATTTTGATGCACATTTCTGTTCTGGTTATTGTGGTTGCGATTCTGATTTTGATTTTTCATATTTTTCCCTTTAGGTTTCAGAATAGCGTAAGATGATTTTCTGTGAGCGTTGTTAGAAACAACAAGCACTTCATCTTTCTGATCTTGTTTTCAGGCCTCCTCCTCAATCCGAAGACGAGTGATCAAACTTTCTAAAGAAAACTCTTTAGTTTTATGCCTTAGAGTATTCTTAAAATCTTTCCAAGAGGGGGGTAATTTGTCAATTAAAACAGCAACTTGAAATTGTTCATCAAGGGACATACCTTCAGCAATTATTTCGTGAGCGATTTTCTGAAGTTCATGAGACTGAACCTCCACTGATTTGTCGTCGGTCATTTGGTATTTCAGATACCCACTAACAGCATATTTTTTACTTCCAGCCTCCTCAGTGTCGTATTTCTTCGAAAGAGCATCCCAAACTTCCTTCGCAGTTTTGTTAGTGCAGTAATAATCATATAGATCATCAGACATACCATTAAGAATAAAATTCTTACAACGGAAATCATTTTCCTCCCAAGACTTAATTTCTTGAATCTGAGCGTCTGTAGGAACTTGAGGTAATTGTGGTTTTTCGGTCATACAGACATATGCTACTTTTTCGATAGTAAGAAAAAATAACATTTTCTGTCTCCACCTTTTAAAATGAAACCCTTCGAAACGAAAGGGCTTGTTGAGATCAACAGTTATTTGTTTAAAATCGTGAACAACAGACATCTTAGCAGATATTGAACGTCTTAAAATTGTTGTTGCAGAAAATAAATAAAGAACGAGTTTACCAAAATTTCTTGGGATGAGTCGCGGACTAGGTCGCTCTCTTTAAGACGTTTCGCGGCTCTGCCCAAGAACGTGCAAGCAGTGTATCAGCCCCGTCGTCCCCAGGATAAAACAGCCCAGAATTCTCCTCTGTCTAGGACGTTCTTTGCACTGTAGAAGTCCCGAATACCAAACACCCCCACACACTGTTCGCAAAACGAACAAACTGCTCGGAAACCAAAATCGGACTGACAAAACAGTACCGGAACAAATCGGAACAATTCCGAAGATCAAACCAAAAATTGTTTTGGAACAGAAACGAAAACAGAAGCAGAAACAGAAAAAAAAATCCGGAACAGAAACAGAAACAGCAGATCAGGAACAGAAACAGTAGATCAGGAACAGAAACAGTGCAGGAACAAAAATGAGGAACAGTGCACTGTTTTTTTTTTCGTGCTTCAACTGAAAAAAAAAACTTCAATTTATAGGAAAAAAATTTGTTTTGAAACCGAAAGTCATAAATAAAAAAAACGTTTTAAAAATTAATTTAAAACGTTTTAACGTTTTTGTCTTAAACGTTTGGATTTCAAAACGTTTTCCCTTTTTTTTATTTATTTATTTTAACGGTTTTCAAATTCAAAATATATATATATATATATATATATTATTTAATTAAACTGTTTTATTAAAAAATATTTTTAAATAAATTTTTTCTAAAAAGTAAATAAGCGCCACCTCATCACACGCGCGGCACGGCCGGACGGCGGCGGCGGCGGCGCGCGGTAAACCGATAGGGATGTAACTCCTTTCCCCTCCACAAAATGTGGGTACCCCTTGGGGCACACCCCAAGTATCTCACATACCCCTAGATATCCACTTTAATTTTTTCTCTCCCAACCAATGTGGGACAAAAGATTTTGAGGAAAAAATCATTTATACACATTTGGCACTTTCTATTCAAAAAATTAAATTAAAATTCATTTGTTTCAACAGAAGAGAAAGAAGAGTCGTCTTAGGTCCGCGAACACCGCCGTCCATTTCATCCCGATTGTGCTTGTTCTCTGTGCAATCGTCCTCTAGTATTTATCAAACCCAGGTAATAATTCATAAATAAATAGTTACATATCTACAATTTCATTCATCATGTGAATTTACCTGCCATAACCACCGATTAATTAGAGATTTGAAGAAGAAATTCTTCAAGAGCTTCACGATCGAACGACTTGTTCTCCGACAAACGACTGAACAAAGGGCTTTCTCTCTCTCTCGACGAATCGGCTAAACAGAGGCCCTTTTTCTTCCAACGAACGGCTTTTTCGACGATCGAACTACCTTTCTTCTCCGACGAGCTTCAAAGTCCGTAACCAAGCAGCCTCCTTTGACGAGCTTTCTCCGATGACCCCAATGATGTTTCCACTCTTCGACGACGATGAAACCAAGCAACCTCCGACAACCTTTAACGGCTCTGGCGGTCCCTCTTCCCCCCTCTTTCTCTAACGCAATACACAGATGGTGGAAATGGAAATGGAAATG
Source organism: Eucommia ulmoides (assembly GCA_016647705.1). Classification (NCBI taxonomy): domain Eukaryota; kingdom Viridiplantae; phylum Streptophyta; class Magnoliopsida; order Garryales; family Eucommiaceae; genus Eucommia; species Eucommia ulmoides. The sequence goes on from CM028326.1 coordinate 10,770,355, forward strand.
AAAGTGAGATGAAGAAATTATCTGTGCACCATTGGTTTCTGGGCAAACAAAAATAAGAGGGTAAATCAGTAATTGTACTTAAAAAAATTTTAATTGTATAATATCTAAACAGAAGCCAAGGGTAAAATGGTATTTTCACACAAAAATATTAGTCAATAAAATGGATTGGTATTTGTTAAATGACAAGAGAAGTCTCCGATATAAGGCCAAATGACAGACGAGGTTTTTTTTGTATAAACCCTTGATAATAATTAATGCTAAATAATTAGACAAATTTTACTACAACAAAAAATAAATAATTTTATTCTCTTCTTCCCCTTTTCTCTTCTTCATGTGGCTTCTTTTGTTTGATATCCCCAACATACACCTACCTCTTTCTCTAATTTCACATATGCATATACATAATAATGAATGTACCCCCTTTCACTTTCTTTTGATTTCTTGGATCCTTTCACAACATACACATGATAGTGACTTTCCTCTGTTTCTCTCTCTCTCTCGTGTTAATCCCAAACCCACACACATGCATACACATATATATTTATATAACTTGTGTGATCCACTCTTTTCACTATTACCTTATCTCTTTTGTCTCTTATAATTGTATACTTTTTTCCTTTTCTTATCCTTATTTCTTTCTTTTTTGTTGGGTAAGACAGCCATATTCATTCTCTAGAATCCTAAACCCATAATAATAGATGGTAATAGTTAAACTTACTATTTATTATTTTATAGTAAATACAATTTTATTCTTCTAAAAATTCATTAATATACACTAACACCCTAAAGTTTTCAGAATATAAAAAAAATCCAAAAATATTAAACTTATATAAAATAATATTTCTAAAATATAGATTTTCGGGATAATATAATAAACCTTTAGCAAAAATGAAATAAAGAGTTATTTACCAAATAAATACTATTTAAAAAAAATAATCTAAAAACAAGCTTTCTCCAACTTATTTACACAACAAAAGCCACCCAGGATTGGTAATCCCAGGTAAAAAAAAAAAAAAGGGAACTTCCATATACCCGAGGTTAACAACCCTGGATATACGATGCAAAGCGTATTTTTTTTTCTATTTTTAACAGTTAAACCTAGGTTGTGAACCCTAGGTATAATGTGAACACCTTTAGGATATGTTTGGTTGGAATGGTAGAAAAGAAAAAAAGATTTTTTTTTTTTCTTTTTTTTTTATAGAGGAAAAATAATTTTTCTTAGTATGTGTGGTTGGAGGGATATAAAAGGAGGGAAAATAATATTTTATATGTATTAAAGAAAGAAAAAAAAAATAACATGCACTATTTTACCTTTACTACATACTAATGGTTAAAGAAAAAAATTATATGCACATAATATAAAGGGGTATAATGGTAATTTTGGATCATTTTTCTCACCATCCTTTCGTTTTCACTCCAAATTGGGAGAGGGAAGGGAGGAAGTGGCAGGAAAGAACTTTTTTCACCCTATTTTCATTTTCTATTTCATTTTCACCTATAACCAAACAAAATAAAATTTTAGTTTTTACTCTATTTTCATTTTTCTATTAATTTCATTTCCCACCCTACCAAAGGTGCCCTTAAAAATGGTGTAGGCCCCACCCTCTCTCTCATACACCCCTCTCTCATACACTCATGACCGTGGAGCCCTCCCATTCTCTTAGAACCTGTTTGGTAACTATTCATGTTCTCATCCCATGCAGTGAGATGAGATAGGATGAGAATTTTGTTTTCTTCTTGGGAGTAGAATTGCATTTGGTAATGATAATTTTTTATTTTTTTTAACAGAATCGCGTTTGATAATAATTTTATCCTAAAATCAAGATTTTTTTTTTTGTTTTAGCTGGCGGCGGTACTGGAAGTTGCTGGATGGTGGGCGGACAGTGACCAGCGGCGGCGGTGGTTACCAAACGGGGCCTTATTCTCTCTCTTTCTCCTCTCCTTCCTCTCTCTCTCTCGGCTCAAAATAGGGGGGGGGGGTTCACCTTCTCTCTCTTTTTTTTCATTTATTTTTTTATTTTTTTCGTTTTTTTATTTTGATTTTTCACCTTCTTTTCTTTTTTTTTTTTTTTTTACTTTACCTTCTTTTCTTTTTTTTTTAATATTTTCTTGAAAATAAAATAAGTATAAAATAAAATAAAAAATTTGCGGGTTGATATATAGATATTTTGCGGGTTGATATGTACATAAAAAAATTTAGGTAACCAAACTCTTACTTTGAGTGGTGGTTCGTATGTAGATATTTTAGGATTCAATAAAGACAAAACAACAGTCTTTGTTATCTCAAAAAATATACTGTTTTTTTCTCTATCATTTTCACGGTCTTTAAACAGTTTTTTTTTTTTTTTTTTTCTTTTTTTTCTTTTTAGCAGTCCACCCGTATCTTCTATTTTATTTTTCTATTTTTATTAAATATATCTTTATTTTTATTTTTATTTTATAAGTATACGATTCTAACTATCTGAATTAGTATTTGAATATTTTTAATTAAAAAATAAAATAATAAAAAAATTATTTTATCACCAAATGATAAACAAAAATTTAAGAAAAAAATTATTTTTACTTTCAAAATCGAAACAAAATCTAATAAAATATCTTTTGGAATTTTTTTTTTTTTTTAGATTGTCAAGTATTTAGATTTAGACCCCATAAAGTGAATTGCGTTTGTGTGCTGACACTTGAACAACCCTCATTCGGTATATTATGAGAGTCTTGTATACATAACATTTTGACCTCTTCGTAATTTTTTTTATGTTATTTTATTTTATTTTATAATTTATTTTATTTTATTTTTGAGGAAATTAAAAAAAAAATGACAAAAAAAAGGAGGTGAAAAATCAAAATAATAAAATGAAAAAATAAAAAAAATAAATGAAGAAAATGAGAGAGAGAGAATAGAAGGGAGCAGAGAGAGAAGGTGCCCCCCCCTCCCCCTATTTTCAGCCGAGAGAGAGAGGTAGGCGAGGAGAGAGAGAGGGTGGGGCCCACACCAATTTCCTTCTCTAACACTAACAGTAAAGGTGTTCACATAAAAAATAGGTAAAAAAAAATTGGAGTCCTAAAGTTAGAAAAAAACAAGTCCTAAAAAGACCATTAATTTTTGAATCACTCCAAAATCCCTCAAAATTTTTTTTGTCAATTTTGTCTTTCGGTAGATTTGTAATTTACAAATCTATGCCACCGTCTAACCAGAATTTCACTTGTATTCTAAACTACAAAATTGTCCTTCAATAATTACAGAATTTACAAAAATATCATTTTATATATATATATATATATATATATAATTTCACTTGTGTTCCAAATTTTTCTCAAATTTTATATTTTCATAAAAGTTTCAATTAATTTTTTTTTTCTTATTTTTTTTTTTAGAAAATATCATAAATCCCCTAATTATATTTCACTTGATTTTATTTCAATTTGTTTTATAATTCCACTAAACTTTAATTCTTAATAAAAAATAAATTTTATTCAAAATAGATAACTTTTTAAAAATAACTTAAATACCCATTCAATTGAATTTTAGTTTATTTTTTGAAATATTTTATCAACATTTTAAAATATAAAAAATATTAAATTCTATTTAAATTAAAAATCAATTAAAAATACTTTCAAAATCAACTAAATATAATTAAATGAATATTTATTTAGATATCGACTAAGTGGATATCCATTTCATTAAGTAAAAATTCACAAAAAATAATGTAAGTAGATATCTACTAAATATAATTGAGTGTATATCCACATAATAAAAACAATCAGAAAACCAAACCATTGATAAACATGCCTTTACATTTTCACATTCTCGCGAAAATTGGAGAACTCCAATGAAAACTATCGATAAACATGCATTTAAGTGAATATCTACTTAGATATCCATTAAATAGATATTCATTTAATTATATTTCATAGCTATTTACTTACATTATTTTTCACTTAATTTAATTTTAATTTTTTTTTTTTAAATATTCTATGAACATTTTAAAATATAAAAAATTAGAGAAACCAGAAAATAAAAAAAAAATCCACTAAATATTAATCTTCAATTACATTCCACTAGAAAAATATATAAATCCACTTAACCCCTAAGTGGAAATCCACAAAAAAAAATAAAAATAAAAATAAATAAATAAATAAATAAAAATAAAAAATTAAAAATTAAAAAGGAAATCCATTGAAAGTTAAGACGATTGACGTCTGTTGTCTTCGCCAAATTGTCACACCGTCGCGCTCCCTCTATCTTCATCAGTCATCAATAAGTAGATAAGTGGATATCTACTAAAAATTAATAAGTAGATATTTATAAAAAACAATCAGTGGATATCCACTTAACTAAAAAAACAACACAAACATTTAAACAATAAGTGAATATCTACTGAACTAAAAAATAACACAAACATTTGCACACAAAGAATAAAAATGACAAATAAATCAAGGAATCGTTAGAACTTATTTGAATCTAATTGGGTTATCTTAAATAATATCAAAATTCTAATTCAATTTCATTTATCTTCCTTCACCTATCAAGCAACTAAACAATTGGAACGCATAATTATTCCATCGATCAAAATTCAAAGAAAAATTCAAAACAAAAAAAGGAAAAAAAAAAAAAAAACTGAAATAATTCATTTCTCAAGCAAGACCGACGGTGAAATACCTGAAATCGTTCAATGATCAAAGATAACATCAAGAACAAGGAGGGGAGGTAAAAAAAAATCAAGAACAGGAAGGTACCATCAAATATCTTTTTTCTAAATTACCCTTCTATAATTCTGAAATTTACAAAACAATTTCATTCATCATTTTTTTTCAAATATTCTAAAACTAAAAAAAAAAAAAAAAACATATTTACAAATTTTAATTTATCTTTTTAAATTTGACAAAAAAATAATTTTAATAAAAAAATGTAATTAATTTTTTTTTTTTAAAAAAAACTCACTATTTTTTTTTTTTTTTTTTTGTAATTCCACTTTTTTTTTTTTATTGCAATTCCAATAATTATTTTATAAAATCTATTAAATTTCGCTAAATTTATTTTTTGTTCAAAAATATATAATTATTTTAAAAAAAATACTCTAAATGCCATTTCATAATTTCACTATACATTTAAACATTCACCGAAAATAAACAAATTTAAAATTGCTCGCATCTAACCAGATCTAATGTGAGTGAATATCCACTGAAAAAATAATTTAAGTAGATATCTACTGAAAATAAATTAAGTAGATATCCACTAAATATTATAGAACTCACTGTGTTTCTACAAGACTTGTAGGTGAAATTAAGTAGATACCCACTGAACTAAAAAATAACACAAAACATTTGCATATAAAGGATAAAAATTACAAATAAATCAAGAAATCGTTAGAACTTATTTGAATCTAATTAAACTATCCTAAATAATATCAAAATTCTAATTCAATTTCATTTCTTTTCCTTCACGTATCAAGCAACCAAAACAATTGAAACACATAATTATTCCATCAAGTAGATATTTACTTGACTGACGGTAGAACACAATAACTCAGAGAATAGGGAGGCACGGAAAAAAATCAAGTGGATATCTACTAAAAAAATCAAGTAGATATCCACTTGAACCGAAAACATTCAGAAAATGAATCCTCATCAAACAATAAAGACAATAAATTCAGAAAATTTATAAAGAAAAAGATATCTACTAAACTAAGGTATAACCCCCACAACATTCTTCAAATGAAGCCAAGAAATCATGAATTTTCAAAAGAATGAGATATCCTCCCAACCCAACATTCTTCAATGCATAATCATCTCTCAAAATTCAAAGCAAAAATTAAAAAAAAAAGAACAAAAAAATACCTGTAATTGTTCGTCACCGCTACGTCGTCATCGTTGTTGTCATTCGTCGCAAACATCCACTAAAAATCCAACAGGAATAGGGCAAACAACAAACCAAAAAAAAAAAAAAAAAAAGAAGAAGACGAAGAAGAATACCTAAAATCAGGGAATGACGACGATCTCGAGCAAATCAGAGAGCACGGTGGAGCTAATCAACACCTAACAAAGATATGAGTCAGATCTGTCGATAATCAAAGCCAAAGAAAAAAAGAAAAAAAAAATACCTAAAAATCGTTCAGGTAGCAGTGGAGTTGCCAAATTGAAGCGGTAATGACGAATTAGAGTGGAGAGAACGACAAATCGGACTAGACATGGCGGCCATGGAGTGACGACGGCTAGGGAGATGGCGAAGGTGACGATAGCGACCTAAGGCGAGGACAGCGGCTCGCTATGCGAGGGCGGCGGTGACAAGCTATGGAGAGGGCGACTGGGACGAGCTAAGGCGAGGACGATGACGGCGAGCTATGCACGACCAGTGGTGGCGAGATATGGCGACGACTTGCTAGGGCTAAGAGAGAGAGACGGCAAGGATGAGAGAGATGGCTAGGAAGAGAGAGAAAATGAGGCCATTTTAAAAAATTAGATTTAGGTTTAAATGAACAAGGGCAAAAAAGGAAACGAGAAATATTTGCCAACTCAGTATAGGATATTTCAAATAAAAAATCTTAAAATGAGAATTTTGATCATCTTGAAAAAATGGTGAGACTTGAACAATTTTCTACTTTAAAAAGAGGATATTTGAAGGAAAATCTCTAAAAAATATGCTTAACCCCAATTACATATAAGTTCTTTTTCTTTTTTTTTTTCACCCAGAGTTGATAACAACGGGTTTTAATACCCGGGGTTACTAATCTTGAGTGGCATATGTTGTGTAAATAAATTGGGGAAGCCTTGTTTTCAATATATATATTTTTTTAAATTGTATTTATTTGATAAACAATTCATGAAATAAAGGCAATATTAAATGAGAAATAATAATGAATACTGTTGCAATAACAATACATGTTTTAAAGTCAATTATTACACGTGAAACAACCTAGCCAAGTTACTCGTCTTGGCCTTTTTGCAATGTGGACATGTTTGTGTGAAAAGTAATATATATTGGCAATATATTAAATATTTTAAAAATAAAAGTAATGTAACCTACAGAAATTTGGTGGTGAAAAATAAATATAATAATAATAATAGATGAATGGGTGATAGAGAAAAATTTGGGCGATAAAAATAAAGATGGAAACCAAAAATTATATTGTTTTTGTACATATTTAATAATATTATTTTAATTATAATTATTGGAAGAAGTAAAATCTCCGTTTGAAGGGATTTGAAAATTAATAACACTTGTTTACCGAATCAACTTGCCATAAATGACGATCATGATTTACACAAAATTTTCATATTTTAAAGGACGTGTGAATCCAGAGAATTCAACATCTAAAATATTCAATCATCAGTTGAGTTTTTATCTCAAGTCAAATGGTTAATGAATTTGTTTTCATGTAAACCATAGAAGCAAAATATACATTGAACATTTGATGTTTTTGCGCGAAAGAGCTTTTGGATCACTAATTTTACTCTGGTTCAACGTGTGAAGTTTGAACACCTAAAAAAATGTGAAAAACAAGACTTAGGGGTGGATTGAATTGACTTGGTGGGTGAGTTGAGCGAGAAAAGATTGAAATAGAGGGGGTGAGGATTTTCACTTTAATTAATTAATATCACCTAAATATTTCGTTATACTAGTAAGGCTTTTTAAGTTACATTCTCTTAAGTGGAAGGCCTGGTGTTCAAATCTCTCAACCCCTTAGCATAGTTGTAGTGTAGATTTCTTAAAAAATCTTGTATACCTTAGAAAAACAAAAATTGGTTGATAAATGCTAAATTTACCAAAAACTTACAAATATGTAGATTAAAAATTCAACTAATTCTTTTAAACAATTAGCACTAGCAAAAATAAATAAATTCAAAAAAAAAAAAAAAAAAAACACACACACACATACACACGCATACAATCTAAGAGATTAAGATTTAGAGACACCAAAGGATCAAGAAAAATTGAGGTTTTAAATTGATACCTCATTCAACAAAATTGTAAATATATTTTATTATTATTTTATTTCTATATTTATTAAAATGTATTTTGGAGATTTATTTACTATTTTATAAAAAAAAAAAAATGTATCTTTATTTTTTTTAGTACTTGGGGATATGCCGGGGAAGAAATTAAATTCCAGATCTTCCACCAAAAAAGCATATCCTTTATACTACAAAATTTGAGATAAAAAAAAATAAAAATAAAAATGTATCTTTGTAATGTGAAATATAAGTTTAAAGTCAACACCTTTTTTTGGTATTTTTGTGAATAGTGTTTACCAAAAAGTTATTGCATGAATTGCCTTAGTTAAAATCGATCCCTTTTGGCAATACACAAATCCATCCAAAAAAAAATTAAAAAATCCACCACTATATTCCAAGGTCAGTTATGAGAAATGAAAGAATTAGATGAAATTTAAAAACGAGAACCTTAAAGTTTGAATAATTTATTTGAAGCCCACCTATTTCTAACATCACTCTTAAATATAATTTATTTGGTCCTTCCATTTTAAAAAGGGTAATTTATTTTTTAGTCTCCGAAAAAAATCTATTTTAGAATTCAGACCTCTACTGTCAATAGTTAAGTTTTTAGTCCTCAAAAATCTTTAGTAAACAGTCCCTGCATTTTGATTTCTCTGTTAACTCATGTTTACGATTCTGTCATTTTATTCTATGCAACAAGACAAAATTATGCAACAGGAGTGTTAACGTAAAATGTTCGGGCAAATACATCTTGCTCTTTATTTTTACAAAAATTAAGATTTAAATTTCACGTTAATATTAATGCATTTTATGTTCTTTTTGTGTGTGTGTTTACGTTAATGTATATTGTCCTCTGTTTTGTGTGTGTTAACGTTAATATATCTTTATTTTTTGAATTTTTTTGTGAGTTAACATTAATATGATCGTACCATATAATATCAACGCATTTTAACCGTCGCTGTGTAATTTTAGCATTAACATATTTCTAAGGGTTTTGTGCGTTAACGTTAACGCATTTTACTAACGCGCGTGATTTTTATTTTTATTTTTTTAAATGGGTGTGTGTTAATATTAATGCACATTTTTTTTGGGTTTCTCTATGTTAATATTAACAAATTTTCATATTAGTGTTAACATATCTTTATTTTTTTGGGATTTGTATATTAATGTTAACATGATCGTACTGTGTTTGTTGTTTGTGTGTTTGGGGTAGGTATGCGTTAACATTACATTTTTTCTCTGTCTTAACTGTTAACATTAACGCATTTTCATGTTTGTTTGTGTGTTAACGTTAATGAGAGGCGAGGCAGGCAGCGTCTTCACCGTGCTCGTCGAGCCGTTCGACATGCCATCTTTCTTTCTCCGCCATAGCCTAGCTATCAGATCTGAAAAATTTCTCGCCGCCGTAGCACGTGCCCGTCTGGTTTCAGATATGCTAAACTGTGGCCAAGGTACAACCCAAACTCCGCCGCTACGGTGTTGCCGGCGTAGCTGAGGGTATCGTCGAACTCGAAAAACTCCCTGAAACAGCTGGGTACATCAGTTGGGGCCAATATTTGGTTGATTAACATTTGGGGAGCTCGGGAAATTAACAAAATCAATGCCAGCGTCGTTACAGAGGATGTGGATATGGCCATTTTGGTTGGTGAAGAGTCGACCAGCTAGAGCAGGGGCGTGGGTTAGCACTTTAGAGAGAAAAAGTTTGAGGAGAGATATGAGAGTATCAGATAGAATTGGTGGTATGAGAGCGAGAATCAGTGTTTTCTCAATTGTTTTCCATGTTAAAGGGTGTAATGGTATTTTTATTAGACTAGTCAATGGTCAAAGGACTGAATACCAACATTATTTTGAGAAAATGTCTGAATTTACAAGATAAATGTTTTAAAAGATATATATATATATATATATATTTTTTTTTTTTTTTAAACCAACTCTTTAACGAGGACTATTTAATAAAAATCTATTTAGAAAAAATAAACAATAATGGATAAAAGAAGTCGTCACATTATTTTGTGCATACATCACGTGGTTTTTTTAGCCATTTCATTAAGTCAAATAACTCAATTGGCATACATCACGTGTTTTTTTAGTCATTTCATTAAGTTGAAGGTCTTAGCCGAGTTGTTAAGAGAGATGTTATATTTCTTTATCAACCAGAGTTCAATTTTTATTATAAACACTCCATAAATTAAATATTGAATATAATTCTGAATGCATTAGATTGATATGGAGAAATGCACCCTTAAAATCGTCTAGTAAGATGATTAGTCGAGATGCATGTAAGTTGAGCCCGAACACACTTACCATCAATCAAAAATAAAAAACAAAAAACTCATCAACAAAAAATTATATTGATCTCCATGCTATTTAGGCTTTATACCGTTTCCCTCGTAATTTTAAAACAAAATTACAAATCTCTCTACTCATTTGAAAAATACTAAACATTCCCTTTGATCATTTTTTTTTTTAGAAGATATAAATGCCCTTCTCTTTTTATATTTTTTATTCTTTTATTTAAAAAAAAAAAATTAACAAACACCCCTATTTTTAAAGAAATTTATTTTTTACTCTTATATTTATTTTTTCTCTCTTTATTTTTATCAAATTAAATAATAATAATAATAATAATAATAATAATAATAATAATAATAATAATAATAATTTCACCCCTTTATTATTGACAAACTGAATTTTTTTTAAAAAAAATCCCACCCATCCCCCACCCCCAACTCGCCGGAAGAACAACTTCACCCCCATATCGCTAGGAAAACCCACCCCACCTTAATGGAAAAGTTTATCTTCTTCAGTGGTTCTCACGCTAGATTTACCTTCTTATCATTGCCTTCCAAAGCTAAATCAAAATTGGTTATCTCTATATTTACCTTCTCATCACTGCCGGAAGAATTATCTTCTTCTGGAGCCGATTTAAAATTGGTCATGGTTGAACCAATAATTTGGGATATGACGATATACAGCTAAATCAAATTCGAAAATCATTTGGTTTCATTGCCGTCAAACCGAGAGTTAAGATCTCTAGATTGTGCGATGAGCACAGGGACTTGATCCACGACAGGAACCATAAACACTGACGAAGACACCGACGACAGGAATCCTAAACCCAGGAACAAAGACACCGACGACTCCGCCAACAAGCTCGATTTCTGAGAACTCGATATGGGTTCGCCGGTCTTCTCCCTCTGCTTCAGCGCCAGATATGTGAGCCACAGCATAGATCCAGGCTGACCTGTGCTTCGGTGCACAAATCTAGTGCCAAAAAAAATTATGTGGTCTTTGACAAAAAAATAATAAGAAAATCACTAGAATTTAATAAATGAAATAGGAAAATTTCCTATTAATGACAAGTAGATGGAATAAATTATTTTTAATTCTTCTCAAAAGCATTGTTAGAATATCCAGCTCAGAGCATGAGGTGTCGTGTATTATCATTTTCTGGTTGCTTCCATCCAATATTATTCAGGAATTTATTTTTCATTTTTCGATTCACACTTCAAAGAGCAGTATATATAGTCCCCCAAACTCACTCGACAACAAACCACCACTAAACTCCCTTTGTCAGATCAATCTGATAATTCAGACTGAAAAACAAAATGGCAGATTCCACCCCCTTACTTTCCCACTGTGACTCGGCCCAAACCGATGAACCAAAAACCCTAGACGGCGTGATCGAGCATTACATCGGAGGCTCCTTTACGCCTCAGTTTTTCTAAGCCTTCCCCGTGTCCTTCGCCTGGGTGTTCGAGGCCCAATAAATGTTTCCGACCATTTTGACCGATCATCAGCCCAAGTGACACTGCGCCGGAAACTTGACCGGAACTACTTGCGGCCCGGCTTTCAATATCTGCGGGCTTCCCGCAGACGCATGGCCATGGGACCGGCCCACCTACACCTCCATCATCTCTGAGTGGTCCCTCCAGTGCACCGCCCCTTTTGTGGCAGAGCTACCCTCGTCGGTGCTCTTTGCCGAGAGCTTACTCGGGGGCTTCTTCCTTGTGACGCTCGCGAACTGCATTGGCTAAGAAAACTTACTCTCATACTCTATTTTCGCAATATCCACCGCCGCATTCCTAACCGCCTTCTCCGTCAACATGTGGGTCTACTCATTCTTGAGGTTCGTCACCGGTTTTGGACGGCCCATCATCGGGGCATGTGTCATGGTCCTATCGACGGAGCTTGTCGAAAAACGGTGGCGGGGGCAAGTGGGGATTGCCAGATTCCTCTTCTCCACGCTAGGCTTCTTGTCATTACCGGCGATCGCCTACTTGACTAGAGATTACTCATGGAGAATTCTTTATTTGTGTACTTCGATCCCTTCTCTTATTTACCGTATACTGGTTCATTTCTTCGTCTGTGAGTCACCCAGGTGGGTCCTCTTGTAAGGCCGAGAAGAAGAAGCCATATCGGTCTTTCAAAAATTCACGCCACCTGGTTAGCGAAACCCCAACTTTGAGTTTGAGCTTCGGTTATACAAATCTTAATCAAAACGATCCAAAAACCGATCTCTTATCATCAATCAAGCTATTGGTCTAGAAGAAATGGGCCCAACGACGACTTGTTGTGGTCATGGCCGTAGTGTTTGGCTCCGGCATTACCTACTATGGCATTCTGTTGAGCGTCGGAAACCTATCGGTGAATCTCTACCTGAGCACTCTTCTCAACGGGCTCATGGAGATTCCGACGACTTTTATTGTGTTGTTTTTTGTTGATGTCGATTTTTGGGCGATCTCAACGGTATGGTTTGGTCACGTGTTGATGGAGATCGTTGCCCTTATTTGCTGGAATAGAGATGGAGAAGTTTGGAATAGGGACCTTCTGACCTGAGATGGGTAGAAGTGGAGTGACCTGGGTTGGGTCCCGGGTAGGGAAGCTACCCGAGAGTCTTCTAATCTGTGCAGAGGTCTCTGACTGAGAAATGATGGACCTGAATTGAAATTGACCCAAAAGCCTTCTGGGCCGGGAAGAGAAGAGCTAGAATGCTTTTAGGTCCGAGAAAAGATAGGTCCGAGCTGGGATAAGACAAAGCCGAGATGGGGCAGCACTTTGACACTTGCACAAAGGACTTGCTGGGATGGTCTCAGCTTGTTCCCTTCGGTGTGAGAATCAGCACTCAGGGGGAAAGATTTATAAATAAGCTACCGAGAAGAGAGAATAAATTTTGTGTACCTTTGGGCATTTGGTATGTCCTCCTATATATAGGCATAGAGTGGATTAGCTTAAGAGCTCAAGTATGGATTAATGTCTCCTCAATATCACATTAATGTCTCATCTTGGCATATAGCCAATGAAAGAGTGCCAAGGAGCATCTTATGTTGATCATATTAGAAGATATTTGTAGATATTTAGAGATATTTATGGTTGGGGAAGCGAGTCAGCCCATAAACCGAGGAAGACACATTCCTATTGTGTCGAGATAGGAAATTTGGTTCATGCTCTTCTCGGATAGCCGGAGACGGGAAAGGGGAGTTGTGCTGAGGAGTTTGTGGAGTTGATTTCTTAGATGGACAATGCCGTTGTGGAGAGTGCTACGATGGGGAAGGATTCCCCATCCCGATGGCAGCTTGCCTGTCTTTCCTAAAGAGTGCTGCTAGCTTTCTTTGGAGTGGTTAGCATGGGCTAAGGTGTGGCCCCATCCGGCACAATCTTTACACTTAAGTCTTGATAGGACTTGATCTTGGTGGAGAGTTGTGGACATATGACAGTCTTTGCGGGGGGGCCTCTTGGCGGATCCCAAGACTCGAGGTCTGTGCTCGGCCATACCCTTCTCGGCCATTCTACCGAACTTGGTCGAAACGCGAATCCACATGTAGGACTCCAGTAGAGGTCTTTAGAGGTGATCAAATTTACCATCATCAATCTTGATCTAGAAGTGGACGAGGAAGAGTCTCGTCTTGGTTTTTAACACCCTGAGCGGTGTATGTAGTGTGCGCTACTGTTAGTAGTTCACCGGAATTGATTAATAAACTGGAGTCGCCGCTAGAGGTGATGTCGTTTTTGAGTACGTGCATCGTTCTAAACGTTCTAGTGGTTTATGGGTTGGAATTGTTCCCCATGCACGTGAGAAACTTGACCACGTCGATGCCTAGGCAGGTGCAGGTGCTAAGCGCGGTGGTGTGTCCGGTGTTGATCGGTGCCGGAAAATATAATATGTTCTTCTCGTACTGGGCGTTTGGATTTCTGAGTATAGTTTTGGGATTCTTTGTGATTTTCTTTGGGATTCTTAAGCAAGTGGGCCTGGGCTTTCTAGCCTTTATGCTGAGCCTATGGTCGGTAAGTATGCGCAAGTAGGCAAAAGGCCCAACCCATGATGCTAGATGAACTCTTCATGCGGCCCATGGTGTGAGGAATTTTCTTCTCTGCCTTTCCTGGATGGCCGGAGATGGGAAGGAGGGCATTTTGCTGATGAGCTTGTAGAGTCAAATTTTGAGATGGGGAGTGTCGGCTTGGGGATCACGGTCGAGATGGGGAGATATTTTCCCATCCCGACGTCAGATCTTCCCAGTAGTTAATATAGGTGGCCTCTTTGGGTAACCGGCATGGGCTGAGACGTGCCTTTGGCTGACAAAATCTCCACACTTTGTCTTTGGTAGGAATCGGTCCCATTGGGAATTATAGACATGTGACAGTCTTTTGTTGGTTGCTTGGGGATGACCATTTTTACACTCATCAGTTGCCCCTAAGACCTAGTGCCGAGAAGGTACAGGAGAAACTAAGGACTCTGCTCTATCCAAGATCATAGCGCTTCTTTGGAGTGTTCTGAGATGTCTGTCCATTTTGGGACCATGGAGACGTATCGAACAGTAAACAAACCCCCTTCAGAGAAAGAAAATAGACCGTCCCGAGATGGGAACATGCAGCCTGAGATTGGTAACGGTAGGTGGTGGCTGCTAAATAAATGCTGTCACTTTTGCTGCAAGCGTACAAATCAAGTTTTAGAATAGTGGACCTTTCGGTCGGGTATCATATCCACAGGGATTGGTCTTGTTACTATCGAATATCGCGATTGTCATAACCTGACTTTATCTAGGCGACAAAAATGGAATATAATTAATTAATACTAATACTAATATAACCTAATTTAACTATACTAATACTAATATTAATATGGGATAGTTTTGAGAGAATAGGTTGTCTAGGGATTAGTTTCATTTACGTATATGTGTTCAGTCTCGTTTTAGTTTATGGTAACGACGTTCGACTTATATGACAATCTCAGTTGGCAAACACCTCCCCCACCTTTTCCGAGTGTAAGATAGGGGAATACGTGACTTCGTGTTAACGAAGAAGTCCCCCTCAACGTCTTAACGACCCTAGGCCGCGTGAGTCTCGCCCCAACGTCATTGATTGCACATAATCCATGTCACATCCTACCCCGGACTCCTATCACCTTGGGGCTGGCGTGACGTCGACATGACATCACCTAACTGACTAGACAACCACAATAAAAAAAATATACAAATAAATGATATGTACAACATATACATAATTCTCATTGATAGGGACACACTGTCCGAACTATAAGAATAACCAAAATTCGAATCCCATGAATCTCACTTAGATTCATCTCTGACACCTCGCCTCAAAATCCCTCTCAAATGACTCTATCACATGACCGGCATAACTCTATTTAGCGCTAGTAGGGGACCGACCGACTCCTAGCTGTTTTACTTGCGAGTGTACTGCCTTCTTAGTAAAAATATTTTGTAATAATAAATCACTCTACAACATCTAAATGGATCAAGCATATGTATGTAAACAATGCGTAACTAATAAAATTCTCCATAAAATAAGCAGTGGAAATAAATCCATAAGTATAAGTTTTATCCAAATCCATCTAATATAAAATCATATCAATCACTAGGGTAAATAATAAATTACCCAATATAAGTAAAATACCACATCTCAAACACATACACTGACCAGCCCTAGTGATCGTTTTAACCTCACGATTGGGAGTTTCAACGGTACCGTACCATCCGTAGGATATGCCTTTCTACGAACACCCATTACTCTGCCGAAGTGGATAATCACTGCGCAGTATAAGCATTTAACATCACTTTGTCGAAGCAGATAAATATCACTCCGCCGAAGTGGATAACATCACTCCGCCGAAGTGGATAACATCACTCTACCGAAACTGATAAATACTATGGTATCGTCAAATCAAATACAGCATCATCGAATCACAACTCAATAAATATCGTCTACTCAACATCGTCAAATTACCACGTCTATTTCTTTTTCTCAAAACCAACTTTTAAATCCAAAAATCATATATCACACTCTCTTTTAAAGAAAACGTCTGATTTTATTAAAACCACTTTTTCACCTTTTATTTTTGGAAAATCAGGCATTTCTAGAAAACATATGTTTTCTATTCTCTTTTAAAAACACCGTCTAATTTCACCAAATCCAACAAAAATTCATTTTCAATTTCATTTCGAAAACCACCGAAATCTTCTGAAAATCCAGTTTACCAACTCACCCACCTCCTGCTTGATCCATATAATTTATAAAATCGTACGGTTTAAGTAAACCAACATTTCATCATATATATATACGAAAATAATTTAGCAAGAAGACAGTACACTCACCTCGATATCTGTTTTGCAAAACTGACACTGATCATACTTTATCTGGAAGTCGGTGCCTGTGAACCTAATAGTGATAGAGCCTAAATTAATATCTTATCTAAAATATCCTAATCCTACAATACAGACTCTATATTCCGAATCGTTACTATTTTATGTACCACGTAATTAAAATTAATTAATCGTTACGAAATTATTATGACTTTAGGATTAGTAATGCTAAATAAAAGTAAATTAAACGAAAATTAATAACCGATTGAAATTTCACCTGTTTCCGAACTGTTCGGCGACCACGATATGGGTTTTGGATTTTCCTGGGGTAGTTTCTGCAAATTTCCCCCCCCTTTTTTGTTTCTTCTCTGTTTGCGTTTACTGTTTCTATTTCGGTTCAAAATACTGCTAGTCACCCTTTCTCTCTCTACCATTTTCGTCCACCCGAGACCTCCCATGCCCCATCGCTCTTACCGCCGGCCCTATTCCATCCCCCACCACGGTTCACCAACCACCACCGGCCACTTCCACCACCGATCTCATCTACCCACCTAAACCGTACACGTCCAACTGTAACGACCCCCCACCTATACCATCGGCCAAACTCATGCCGCCACTGCCTCCATCGTTTGTCCCCACTGATCAAACAAAAACAGAACACACACACCCCACTACCACCACTACCGTCGGAGGAATACCCACTCACACGACGATCGCTGATCACCTGCTCACATACATTGGATAAACACACCTTCATACATGCACACCGGAGGAACACACGCATACTCTGTCGCACACACGCCGGCGACTAAACGCCGGCGATTACACGGCGGCACCGACGCTCCGCTCCTCCGTTTCTCTCTCTAGATTTCTAGATTATTCTTCCTTGTAGTGATGGAAATGGTAGGCACATGTATATATATGCATGGAAATGGTGGTGTGAAATCGATCGGTTGCTCACCACGTCGATCCCCACTCTTCCTGATCTCCCTATCAGCCGGCCGAACTCACAACACAGGATATATATATATATATATATATATATATATATATATATATATATATATATATATATATATATATAACATTTGGTTAAATTGTACTTTTCTCCCCCTATGTTCCATTAAGTCTTTATTTAATCCCATTCATCTTTTAGGATTTCTTAAATTGCATTTTGATCCCTAAAATTTTTATTCTACAAATTTTGCATCTTAAATTTAGAATAAGTTTCTAAATTTGCAATTTGACCCAATCATTTTTATTTTATTATTATATTATATTATATATATATATAATAAAATAATAAAATAATATATATATTTAACTCAATTTTTCCCGAAATTTTCTAAATATTCTCAATTGAAATTAAAATGACGTACGTGTTAAATCGGGGTCTTACAACTCTTCCCTTCTAAAAAGAAATTTTGACCCGAAATTTTTGTCAAACCAACAGGAATTAAAGTTTTGGTCCACCTAATCAAAATCCAGAGTCATACCACATAGTTATATTAGTTACACTTGATTCTAGGACAATTGTTTCCTATATAGGGTCCCATACCCGAATGTCACCCTCAATTTGTAACCGTCAACTTCCATTAAATTATTCCACCTATCGCAATATTTTCATTTGCAGCGACCAACATTATGATAAACAATCGACAACCAGGATGTACTTTGGTTGGTAACACTTAACACAGACAATCAACTATCAAAGAATCTCCTTTCCAAAAGGTCCACGACCTCAGTAATTTTCCACAACTAACATTTATCCATTTTGTCCAACAATTCCCAGGCAACCCGTTTGTAACAATATCTTCATTCACATTTAAATTAACAATACTCGTAACTAATCTCATAAACCGCTAGCTCAAAACCCACGTGAATTGGGTCGAGAGACTAACAATCATCGATTGTAGTAGTTACATCAGAACTTCCAATAATCCCATAAACGTTTTATACTTAGTATCACAATCCCACATTAACAAAAAAAAAAAAAAAGATTTCCGCACGATGTTAATGCGTCAAACCACATAAATATCACCAAACCACATCAACACGTATTAAAATACGTTTAATGGGTCATTTATAAAAATTCATTTCATGCCTTCATATCTAATTAGGAAAGTTCCTGGCAAAACCATGTGTTTTAATTATGTTTCAGTCCACCTACTCATGCTTCAAACATATATAAATATGGATCGGAGTACCTAACTACATTCCAAATACAAAATTTCAAGACATCACAAAAGCCATTCGGGATAATTCAAATTATTCTTCCCTTATGAGACCTCAGTGACCCCACATGCCGACTTCGCCTAATAATTAGTAGAAGATCAATACATCTAGTAGAGTTCCTTTTATCTACTCCCTTTTTATTTTTTTTACAACGCTTTATACGGTACCACCTCGATCATCGAAAAGGTATCTATAAGTTTAAACACATTCTATTAGCGCTACGTGATCCTCTTCGCTACCAGAAATTCCCAAACGCAATTCCTCAACATATCCTTCAATATCTGAATTGTACCTCTTGATTGACCGTTAATCTACAAATAAGAAGAATTATGAACTCTCAACTTGACACTCAAGGCAATATGGAACCTTGACTAGAACGTTAAATAATTATCAAATTTCGGTACTACAGTTTCTCATATACAGTTTCTCCGTTTGAGGATTATTATTTGGAAATACTTTCTAACTTCCCATATTTCCAACATGTCGATTTAAGTTATCACCATTCAATACTGCATTTTTGTATACTCATAAGTCAATTTATCAACATATGCTAAAGTTTTAATCTAAGAGCCACTAATCTTCATCAAACGTATAATTCAACATCCAAATTTATTACTATTATATATATATATATATATATATATATATATATATATTTTTTTTTTTTTTTTTTTTTTGATTTAAAATAGTTATCTTAACCCAACTTTATTCGACATTTACGTTAAACCGGTGCCTCATGCGACCGAACAATCCCGTCAATATATACTTGGCATACATATTAAGAAAACATTCATCGGGCTACTCTCCTCTTTTCCTTCTGAAAAAGGTTAAAGCTACAATAACCCACCTGGGTATTACCACTCGACCTTATCTTCACTAACAAACAAGACGCCTAACAACAAATGCTGCGATTTCTCTTTTCCATTCCAATCTACTAACAATATTCACGCAATCTCAATATAATTTAATATTATCAGGGCATTGCATATATTGTTCTATGCACCTTTTTTAAGGTTTCTTCTGTTATATGAGCATCATTAGGAACACGCAATCTATTTCCAATCATCCCTACTTCATCATTATTCCTGACAAGATAGTTAGCTCTGTGACCATTTTCCATTTCCTCTCTAATCTTTCCTAACTGGACATCTGACTTCTGTGCTTCTACCACCCAATCAATCAATGTCGATTTCAAACCAAAAACTCAAACAACGTGGTCATCTGACCAACCACCCACTGAACTCACAAGGATTTCAACTTAACACATACGTTAGCATGAACAACCTGAATATGCGTAACCACGTTTATCAATTTTCGTCCCAAGCATTTGCTACAACATTAGCCTTTCCTGAATACTAATGGATAGTACAGTTGTAGTCTTTGATCAATGTTTATTCGACGCCTCTACCTCAAATTTAGCTCCTCGTAAATAAACAAATATGTCAAACTCTGGTAATCAATGCATATTCCACAATTCTCATCATGCAGGAGATGTTGCTAAATTATGAAGATAACTACAATTACTGCTACTCCAGAAATTTCAAATTCCTGTCACTTTTTGGTCTTCTCCATACTCTCTTTAGATTTACTTGAATTCTCTTTCTAAAATCACATGTCCTAAAATTATCACTCGATTCAACCCGTCTCACATTTATTCCATTTAGCATACTATTGCTTTCCTTCCAGCATTAGTAACATACTCTAGAAATGTTCCATAAACTCTTTTCTACTCTCGATCGAGTCATTATTTTCACCACGTCATAGTCTCTAACATTCAACTGATAATATCCTCAATCTAACCTCCTGGTCTTTTGCAAGTTGATTTAACCAACCGTCTATTCTACCCGACGGGTACCAACACTGGATCATTCTGGATAAAACACTAGGTCTACATTAATCATGAGTTAATGGTCTAATTTATTGTAACAACCCGGTTTCTCAAGGTTGTCATAAGGCTTCTCCTATAGAGACTTCCTAAACCAAAAACTAATTTATTCACATTTCCACTATTCGACAAATTTTTAATTAATATCACCACGGCGACCACCTTTAAAGTCCCCTAAAGTTATAATTCCAAATCCCAATTTTTCGCATCTTATCAACATTATTATATTTAACCAACTTAATGAGCCAAACGTTCACGTCTTAATATTATGAAACTTATTTTACACTAACCACAATTATTAATCACACTTACCAGCGCCTCGACAGCTCCCGAAACTACTCAGGGAAAATCCCTAACTACTACATTATCCACCGCCTGAACTTGTTTTATCTGGTGCCTAACACCCACGTACTGAATTTTTGATATCCTTTCTTTAACACTTTTCTAATCTCCCAGACCCATTATCAAACTAATTGGGGTACTAATTACACCTTCCAGACAATACACCCTTTGATTTTATTTTATTTTTTATTTTTATTTTTGTTTAAGATTTAGCTCTACCTCATATAAACCGACTCTATTTATATGCATACTTATTTTAATCCCAGACCCAAAATTTTCGGCTACTTCCTATATATCATTTCTATTACGTTTGCTATATCTACCAGTTCCATAAGCTTTTGCCCTAGCTTCTTATCACAGTTTTCTCATGTCTTTATTTTCCAACTAATAGAACCCCCCCCCCCCCCCTTTTTTTCATTATAAGATGTCTTTCATATTGCCTAGAAGGCGATGGTATATTTTATTTGAATATCATTTCGTATTCTAACTTAAATGTGTTCTGCTATACTATCCACTATTTTAATAACGACTTATTACATAACTTATTGGGTGCTATCGGTAGTTATCTCGTCACCACCTAATACGCATATAGTTGTTTCTTAATTAAAATCTCACATTTATAACTATTAGCACTCCCACAATCACGCTCTACCCATTTTCCACCATCACTACTTGCCAACAAGACAACCTTCTGAGCACCATGCCAATACACTAACTAATGTAATAAAAGAACTAACACTCACGAACCAACTAACTTATGGACACTCTATCTCCTGTCCCCTACTGACTAGACGACTGGCACGTCCTCCTATCTTATGGTCTTCTACTGTCAAGATTCCTGACAAGTGTACAAAACCTATAACCTAGGCTCTGATACCAAAATTGTCACACCCTACCCTGGACTCCTGTCACCCTGAGGCCGGCGTGACGTCGACATGATATCACCTAACTGACTAGACAACCACAATAAAAAAAATATACAAACAAATGATATGTACAACTTATACATAATTCTCATTGATAGGGACACACTGTCCGAACTATAAGAATAACCAAAATTCGAATCCCATGAATCTCACTTAGATTCATTTCTGACATCTCGCCTCAAAATCCCTCTCAAATAACTCCATCACATGACCCGCATAACTCTATCTAGCGCTAGTAGCGGACCGACCCACTCCTGGCTATTTTACCAGCGAGTGTACTGCCTTCTTAGTAAAAACATTTTGTAATAATAAATTATTCTACAACATCTAAATGGATCAAGCGTAGGTATGTAAACAACGCGTAACTAATAAAATTCTCCATAATATAAGTAGTGGAAATAAACCTATAAGTATAAGTTTCATCCAAATTCATCTAATATAAAATCATATCAATCACCAGGGTAAATAATAAATTACCCAATATAAGTAAAACACCACATCTCAAACACACACATTGGCCAGCCCTAGTGATCATTTTAACCTCACGATCGGGAGTTTGCAACGGTACTGTACCATCCGTAGGATATGCCTTCCTACGAACACCCATCACTCTGCCGAAGTGGATAATCACTGCGCAGTATAAACGTCTAACATCACTCTACCGAAGTAGATAAACATCACTCCGCCGAAGCGGATAACATCACTCTACCAAAACAAATAAATACTATGGTATCATCAAATCAAATACAGCATCATCAAATCAGAACTCAATAAATATCGTCTACTCAATATCGTCAAATTACCACGTCTATCTCTTTTTCTCAAAACCAACTTTTAAATCCAAAAATCATAATCACACTCTCTTTTAAAGAAAACGTCTGATTTTATTAAAATCACTTTTCCACCCTTTATTTTTAGAAAACCAGGTATTTCTAGAAAACAGATGTTTTCTATTCTCTTTTAAAAACACCGTCTGATTTCACCAAATCCAACAAAAATTCATTTTCAACTTCATTTCGAAAACCACCGAAATCTTCCGGAAATCCAATTTACCAACTCATCCACCTCCTGCTTGATCCATATAATTTATAAAATCGTACAGTTTAAGTAAACCAACATTTCATCATATATATATACAAAAATAATTTAGCAAGAAGACAGTACACTCACCTCGATATCTGTTTTGCAAAACTGACACTGATCATACTTTATCTGGACGTCGGTGCCTGCGAACCTAATAGTGACAGAGCCTAAATTAATATCTTATCTAAAACATCCTAATCCTACAATACAGACCCTATATTCCGAATCATTACTATTTTATGTACCACATAATTAAAATTAATTAATCGTTACGAAATTATTACGATTTTAGGATTTGTAACGCTAAATAAAATTTAATTTGACGAAAATTAATAACCGATTGAAATTTCACCTGTTTCCGAACCGTTTGGTTACCACGAGATGGGTTGTGAATTTTCCTGGTATAGTTTCTGCAAATTTCCCTTTTTTTTTCCTCTGTTTGCGTTTACTGTTTCGGTTTCGCTTCAAAATACCACCGGCCACCCTCTCTCTCTCTACCATTTTCGTCCACCCGAGACCTCCCACGCCCCATCGCTCTTACCGCCGGCCCTACTCTATCCCCCACCACGGTTCACCAACCACCATTGGCCACTTCCACCACCGATCTCATCTACCCACCTAAACCGTACACGCCCAACCGTAACGACCCACACACACACCATTGGCCAAACTCATGCCACTACTGCCTTTGTCGTTTACCCCCGCTGATCAAACAGAAACAGAACACACACATACCACCGCCACCACTGCCGTCGGAGGAATACCCACTCACATGACGATCACCGATCACCTGCTCACACACATCAGACAAACACCCCTTCATACATGCACATCGGAGGAACACATGTATACTCTGTCGCACACACGCCGGTGACTGAACGCCGGCGATTACATGACGGTACTGACGCTCCGTTCCTCCGTTTCTCTCTCTAGATTTTTGGATTGTTCTTCCTTGTAGCGATGGAAATGGTAGGCACATGTATATATATGCATGGAAATGGTGGTGTGAAATCGATTGGTTGCTCGCCACGTCAATCCCCACTCTTCCCGATCTCCCTGTCGGCCTGCCGAACTCACAACTCAGGATATATATATATATAAAACATTTGGTTAAATTGCACTTTTCTCCTCCTATTTTCCATTAAGTCTTTATTTAATCCCATTCATCTTTTAGGATTTCTTAAATTGCATTTTGATCCCTAAAATTTTTATTCTTCAAATTTTGCATCTCAACTTTAGAATAAGTTTCTAAATTTGCAATTTGACCCAATTATTTTTATTTTATTATATATATATATATATATATATATATATATATATATATATATATATTAACTCAATTTTTCCCAAAATTTTCTAAATGCTCTCAATTGAAATTAAAATGACGTATGTGTTAAATCGGGGTCTTACAATCCAATTCCCTCCCGGTTTATTGGATCGTCATGTTGTGTTTACCCTATCGACAATCTCCATTTGAAAACTCCCTCGCCACATCTCCCGAGTGTAAGACGAGGGAATACGTGACTTCGTATCAGTGCCAAAGTACCTCTCAACGTCTTAATGACTTGAGGTCATGTGAGTCTTGCCCCAACATCATCGATTGTCCACAATCTAAAGCCCGACCGGGTTATAGGATTGTGGCGTTCGTTTATTCTAATCCGAATCCAGGATTTGTCAAACCCCATATTCTTGATATGTAAATCTAAGCAATAAAAACAAACAAAATGGCACACACAATCAACATAACGAAGAACAATCGCAAACAAAATATAAACTCAACTAAACAACGTTTTCATAAATTATATTAATAATCCCTATACAACCTATGTTTAGCCAATGGTCATAACCACGTATACAATGTAAAATGGCATAAACATACTCAACAACTACCAAAATATAGAAAATAAAGAGAAGAAATGAGCGACTTAGCCAATATCCGAAGAATAGCCGCTAGAACCGTCCATCGATCGCTTCCCTCTTCATCCTCAACCTCGGGTTGAGAGCTCTCCCTAAAAAATCCCTAAACCTAACCCTAAAATATGTCCTAAGGCCTTAGGATCTGAAAAAAATCGGAAGAGAGGAGGAGAGAAGGGTATAAATAGGCCAAAAAATATCTTACTGTGCAGAGGTTTTCGTCTAGGCGAAGCCTAGGCAAAGTTAGGTCGGTTAACTTTCTATCGAATTTCTGCCTAGGCAGTGGAAGTTTCCGCCTAGGCTTAGGTAGGTTGGTTAACTTTCTGTCGGATTTCCGCCTAGGCGGTGGAATTTTCCGCTTAGGCGAAGAAATTGCAGGTTTGCATTTTGTTTTGACTGTAATTTCTTCATTCGAACTCTGATTGAGGTGATTAAAAAACCTATGGAAATATAAGAATAATATATACAACTTTTATGTTTTGAGTGTTTCCAAAATCGGATTAGATTGTAGTCCAAAAGAGCTTTGAAGTTACAGCACCTGTACCGACTTTGCAGGTTTGGTGACCGCCTAGGCGAAGAAGTAGGCGGTGGACTTGGAATTGTTCTCAGCATCTTCACATCCTAGGTAGAGGTCTGGATGCCTAGGCGGTGGGCTTCTTTCACAATGTTGCCTCCTTGCTCATTTATCCATTGTAACTTCGTCCGCTTTGGTTCGATTACATTGTTTTCGCTCCGATTTCATACATTTTCACCCCACGTACCTGTTTTAATACAAAAAAAATAAAACATATTAAAACACATAAAATAATTATAAACGTACTCAAAAACTAACAAATCCAGTTTGAAAATACGTAAGTATTTTACACTTATCAAATACCCCCAAACTTAGAATTTTGCTAGTTCTCAAGCAAAACACCCTCACAATACAAGAAAATATAAAAACTAATTACGAAATTAAAAACTACAAACAAAAAACACTAAAAACAAAAATGTGAAAGTTTTGAATATCATCTACCGGCTGAAAGATTTTCCCCTCATTGGCCCCTAATCCTATCAAATTCAAGCATAAATCACACCATGTGGTGTTTTAGAATTTCAACGTTCAAAAATAGTAAGCGCCATTCTAGATCATGTTTAAGTGTGTGTGATTAAACCCAAATATAGTACTATCCATTGATTAGATAGGATTATCCCTAAATAAAGATCATGACTAAAACCTTTAAGGTATAGGGAATCCATACACCTGACCTGGGATCTATTCTCTACTAATGTAGGCTCGGAGGTTCATGAAGATCAGTAGGGCTTGGTTCGGTTTTGGAATAATGGCCAATGGTATTTTGGAATAGAAACTAGGTTAACGTCGTTAACTTAATGTTATCTGAGGCACATCGCTTGGCACTCTCACACTCGAAACCTTATAGTTTAATTTGAAACAACCCTGAACAAAAATTTAAGAACGTCGTACTTACTTGTCATGTAAAAAAGAAACTATTTTTTTTTTTTTATTAACACACCCGAAACTCATTCGAATTTCTACAATTTTAAGAGTGTACAAAAATGATTAAGTAACACACCCCAAAATGTATTCGAATTCTTATAGCCTTAGGAATGTGCAAACAATATGAACGACAAACGACAAACGAGTACTCGAATACCAAACCAATTAGAATTTTGGCCTAAACCCAACCGCTCACATCAAGTAGCGAAATACGAACTTGATTCACTCAAATTGTGCCTTCAGTTTAGCCATGTAGGTTTGGAAAAAGTACAATCGGCTATAGTCTTTGTTAAGTCAGAATTTAAACAGTTTTGAGGCTTCGACAGGGTAACGAAGGGTAATGATTCATTAAGGTAAGCTTAAAAGGCTCAAGCAATCAAATGAATGCCTAAATTATATCTCCTAAACAACCTCGCCTAGGATTTCATCTCGAATTTCCCCCAAATAAAGTTATAGAATCCTTATTGTCATAAAATTGAGTGAAGGATAATCGGTTTCAAATCAATTAGATAGTGTTATACTGAGTTTACGTGCTCGTGCATTTAGGATCCACAATAACTTTAACTAAGACGATACGTCAAGCACATAGAACACACATGAATGTGTTTTACACTCGACCTCAAAACAATCAGGGGACAGAGTCGTCATCAGGTATAGGCCCAGATAACGTCAAAACGTAGCACAAAACAACATCTAAACTAACAAACTAATCCTAAACAAGCATGCACACGATAAAAATAGTAAAACGAGCTAAAAACATATATACATACTAAAACATACTACACATCACCACCAACTCAACACAGGTGATGTCCAAAATGAGCCATCAGTGATCCCAATGACAGTATATAGCATAGTATTGAAGATGGGGGTTTAGAACACATACCTGGGAGGTGAGAGGATCTCGCCTCTGATTCAAATTGACGGAGATGTATCTAACTTAGTTGTGACCCTGGGTTGCCTCTCAAGAAGTATTTGGTTTAATGTCGTCGGCCTGACACATGCCCTCAAGACTGGCGAGATATTCAATGATTGAATCGCAAGAGCACCTGTCATTCTAACATCTTCAAGCATCATGCCGGAAACAAAACAAAATTACAAATGAAAATTATATACAAAAATGCCTAGATTAAAATCAAGTTATTTACACCTAATATCAAAAGTAACACTCCTTCCAATCCCCGGCAATGACGCCAAAAACATGGTGACCACTAAATAAGTGTTGCCACTTTCACCGCAAGTATACAGATCAAGTTTTAGTATAGTAGACCTTTCGGTCGGGTATCATATCCATAGGGATTGGTGTTCTTACTATCGAATACCGCGATTATCATAATCGGACTTTATCTAGGCGACAAAAATGGAATATAATTAATTAATACTAATACTAATATAGCCTAATTTAACTATACTAATACTAATATTAATATGTGATAGTTTTGAGAGAATAGGTTGTCTAGGGATTAGTTTCGTTTACAAATATGTGTTCAGTCTCGTTTTAGTTTATGTTAATGACGTTCGACTTATATGATAATCTCAGTTCGTAAACTCCTCCGCCACCTCTTCTGAGTGTAAAACGGGGGAATACGTGACTTCGTGTCAACGAAGAAGTCCCCCTCAATGTCTTAACGACCCTAGGCTACGTGAGTCTTGCCCCAACATCATTGATTGCCCATAATCCAACTCCCTCCCGGGTTATTAGATCGTCGCGTTGTGTTTACCCTATCGATAATCTCCATTCTAAAACTCCCTCGCCACCTCTCCCGAGTGTAAGATGAGGGAATTCGTGACTTCGCATCAACGCCGAAGTCCCCCTCAATGTCTTAACAACTCTAGGTCACGTGAATCTTGCCACAACGTCATCGTTTGTCAACAATCTAAACCTCGACTGGGTTATAGGATTGTGACATTCATTTATTCTAGTCCGAAATCGGGATTTGTCAAACCCCATATTCTTGATATGTAAATCTAAGCAATAAAAGCAAACAATATGGCACACACAATCAACATAATAAAGAACAATCATAAACAAAACATAAACTCAACTAAACAACATTTTCATAAATTATACTAATAATCCCTCTATACAACCTATGGTTAGACAATGGCCATAACCACGTATACAATGTAAAATGGCATAAACATACTCAACAACAACCAAAATATAGAAAACAAGGGGAAGAAACGACCAACTTAGCCAATATCCGAAGAATAGCTGCTAGAGCCGTCCATCGATCGCTTTCCTCTTCATCCTCTACCTCGGTTTGAGATCTCTCTCTCAAAAATCCCTAAACCTAACCCTAAAATATGGCCTATGGCCTTAGGAGCTGAAGAAAATTGGAAGAGAGGAGGAGAGAAGGGTATAAATAGGCAAAAAAATATCTCACTATGTAGAGGTTTTCGCCTAGGCGAAGGAAACTTCGCCTAGGTGAAGTTAGGTCGGTTAACTTTCTGTCAGATTTTTGCCTAGGTGGTAGAAGTTTTTGCCTAGGCGCAGGTAGGTTGGTTAACTTTCTGTCAGATTTTCGCCTAGGTGGTGGAATTTTCCACCTAGGCGAAGAAACTGTAGGTTTGTATTTTGTTTTGACTGTAACTTCTTTATCT
Source organism: Eucommia ulmoides (assembly GCA_016647705.1). NCBI lineage: Eukaryota > Viridiplantae > Streptophyta > Magnoliopsida > Garryales > Eucommiaceae > Eucommia > Eucommia ulmoides. Next base: position 10,799,389 of record CM028326.1, read on the forward strand.
GAACTATGATTGAGGTAATTCAAAAACCTATAGAAAGATAAGAAAAATATATACAACTTCTATTTTTTGATTGTTTCCAAAATAGGATTGAATAATAGTCCAAAATGGCCTTGAAATTATAGAACCTATACTGACTTTGCAGGTTTGGTGACCGCCTAGGCAAAGAAGTAGGCGGTGGACTTGAAATGGGCTTTTTCACAATGTTTCCTCCTTGCTCATTTATCCACCGTAAGTTCGTCCGCTTTGGTTTGATCACATCGTTTTCGCTCCGATTTCATACATTTTCACCCCATGTACCTGTTTTAATATAAAAAAAATAAAAAAAATATTAAAACGCATAAAAATAATTATAAACGTACTCAAAAACTAACAAAACCAATTTGTAAATACGTAAGTATTTTACACCTATCAGTAGGCCCATGAATGGCTCCTCAAGCCCGTGCAGTTTCGACTTCCCTGACACGTCGTCTATTCAACTGGAAGATGGTAGACATGTGTCCGTACTATTCTGACTGGGGCACTGACCTAGGCGATCTGGACCATCCAATTTTGCGACGGTTCAGTAGGACACGACCCCTATATTAATGGGGGTATACCATGCTCATTTATATAATTTTAGCAATTTCTGTAGCACCTTCCCCTTCCCCTTCTCGGTAGGTACTCTTTTTTTCTCTTCGTCATCTCTCCATCTTTTTCTCATTCTTATGGGTCTTCTTCGAGGTCTAGCACAGGCTCAGGGTTTGTTCCCTCTGATCGAACCCTATCGGTCTCTCCACTCCAGCGAATTAACCCCAGATCGGCACTGCCCCCAGCTTGGAGGAATGGCTATGTTCTTCTAGTGGTACGGAGCAGTCACACCCTACCTCAGCGGTTGGAACTTCTGGTCGCCCTGATGAGAGCGGTGGGGTTGGTCCTTCTAAGGACCCCACCATTAAAATTAGCTCGGATCGGGCCAACGAAGCTAGGTCCGACGTGGACTTGACGGAGGCTCCCTTGCCTGAGGTGGCTCGTGGAAACTCTGTCCCTCCTGAAAGCCCCATCTGGAGGATCAAGTCAAGAATGATGGGGGTGGAGCTCCGCTTGGCCTGAAGTAACTACACTTTCCCAGAAACGGTGGAGATTCGTCTTCCCCGTGCAAGAGAGCGGGCTTGCGTTCCCCCCAAGGCTTCATTATCATATACATGGAGCATTTATATGGCGACCTGAGGTTCCTGATCCACCCATGGATAAAGGCCCTCTACACAGGAGTACGAGCTGTATCTATCACAATTCGCTCCAAATTGCATGAGGGCCTTTGTGGCCACTTATGTGATTTGTTGGGCAGAGGGAATCGAACCGTCTATCGATCTCTTCAAGGCTCTTTTCTTCCCTAAGTCTATGTGATCCGAGAAGGGTTGGTACTACATTACTGCTATGAGGTATTTTCTTACCGGCCTGGAGTCTTCCATTAAAAACTAGAAGACCAAGTTCTTCTATCGTGGAGGCACAGGTTGGGAGTTTGGCCCGACGGAGGAGAGAGTCAACCCCATCTCGAAAGAGTGGGGCATCGTAGGTGAGAATTGCTTTGAGTCTGCGAATAGTTTCTGTCGGGCTAAGTGGGCGAAGAGCATAACCAACGCTTCTTATTCAACAACAAAGGGACACCGTTCTCTGCATAGAATTCAAAAATGTTGAGCAACTACTGGAATTAACCCTCTACGATCTTTACATTTACAATGCTCCCAGTTTGCTTACACCCATCATTGATTAACAATCCACAAACGGTAAAGTCTCTTCTCTTTTTAGCTTTTCTCTGGTATTTTATTTTTCCATTGTCTTTTAATTATCTTTTTGTTTCCTTGGAAGAGATGGACAAGACTACTTTAAAGAGAATGATGAGGGAGAATGTAGTGAAGGAGGCTGCCAAGAAGGGAAAAACATCCCAGCCCTAGGATGGGGCCTTCCAAGAGAGAGTCCCTGAGGGTAAAGAGACGACTGTAGCGCGGAGCTCCCCATATGACGCTCCGGGATGTGTGGAAATTGCATCGAGAAGAGAGACATCGAGAAGAAAAAACCCAAGGAGGCGTCGGTAAGAGCGACATCGAGAAGAGAAACATCTACACAGCTAGAGTCGATCTCTCCTTTCCTGGCTGAGAAGGCTGGCGTTGGAGACAGCTAAGACAAGGAAAAGAGAAAAGTCGTGCACATTGATACTGAGGGCCACAAGAAAGTCAGGGCAGAACGAATCATCTCAGAGGTCCCCGTGGAAGAAGGTGCGACATCTAACGTTCTGCAGCTGAGCACAACCTACGCTTTTGAGACCTTCTCGGTACCGGACATGGGTTTCCCTCTTGATCGGAGGATCCTGGACTGCCCAGAGCTGCTGTTAAGTTTCATTCACCTAATCACACTGCCTTAAGATCATGAGCAGATTAACTCCAAGACGGATGTAAAGGTCACCGCTGAGTTGCAGAAAGACGCTATGTCGATAAGCCTTTTCATGACCCTAAAACTCTTCTCGATCATTTTTGCATTTATTTTTGCTAAGTCCTTGAAATTTGCAATACATACACTTTTTAAGGCAGCTTCTGTGTCTATGCGCCTCCACTTGGCCCTAAAGAAGGAGAAAACCCTCAAAGATTAGCATACGGAATATGTGGCTCACATAAAGAATTTCATGATCAATTCACAAAGCTAATGAAAAGTGTGAGCAGATTTAGGGCTGAGGTGACTATGTTATCTAGCGAGAAGGAGCAACTTCAAACCCAGCTCGACAAACTTGTGGTTGACCTCGTTATGGTAAGGGAGAGATTGGAGGAGGTGGAGCAGTAATAGAGTGCGACCATTACCAAAGCGGAGGATGAGGCCATGGAGAAGTGGAAGCTCACCTTGGACTATGAGAAGATGATGATGGAAATGTCCATGGAGATGATGGATGACGGCCACAGGTATACTATCCGTAACCTACGCTGCCTGTATCCTAATCTTTCTACTGAAAAGATCAGTATGGACATTTTTGGCTCCCAGGGAGAAGCGAAGGCCAAGCAAGGCAAGGCTGAGACTGGGTAGGGTGAGCCCGAAGCCGAAGAAAATGAAGTTCACCCCTCTTCTGCTACCCAGTAGCTGTCTCCACTTCAACCCAGACCTTTTCAGCCTAGAAAACTTCCAACACTTGTACATTCATTTTTTTATGTTTTTATTTTGTTTCACTGTTTCTCTGCCCAACAAGGGCATTTTTTAAGAGGCTTTGTCCTCACAAATTGCAATGACATTATATGAATAAAACCTTTTTGACCTCTGCTCAACGTATTTTCTATACTTGTACTTTTCTTTAATTTCTTGTCTGTTCTTGGAAAGTTGTCCCCTTTGGGGCAATAGTGATTCCTCTGTCCTTTGGCGGAGCCTTGCACTTGGTTTGATCTCGCTGACGACTTGAGTACGCAAGGAATCTGAGCTCAACAAGGTGCTTGAGAATGGATCTTAGCTTCTACTTGATGAATTACCTGAGCTCATCTCGGAAATAAACCTGAGCCTTGCTCGGACTTTTTAACAGACTTGGAAATTTTTTCTGTCATATCCGTCTTTTGACCTTTGCTTAAGTTGATTAGATTTTCTCGAAAGCCTTAACTTCTCAACTCTTACCGATCTCAATGATGCCCAGCTCTGGCCGGCCAATCCTTGTCTCTTAGCCGTTTAGTCATTTTTCTTTTTTCCCCTTCAAGCTTTACGTCTGGTGTCTTGTTAGGGGTATGTTTTTATGATGATGTTTTTTAAAGTTTGTAAATCGTTTTGAGACCATGCGTGAGATCTGATCTCGGTACGTAGATGTGGTCAGATCGTTGTTTGATCCTGGTCTTTTGCCTGATCCCGAACGGGTGTTTGAGCTCAGCTCATGTAGCTCTGCCTATTCTCGAAAGTATGCTCACTTGAACTCATCTTGGTAGGCCGATTACAGAGAGATTTGTTTTGGGCCACACCCTTCCTTATCACGAAGCTTTAGGCTCAACATAACCTTAGGTCAACTATTACGCTGGTGTTTGCAATTTTGATAGAAAAATTCACATTTTCCCCTACTCGGTTCGCATACCTTCTCGGCTAAGCTACCGAAAAAAAAAAATCATGTTTTGTCCTTCTTAGCTCGTATTTGTTCTTAGCTGAGCTGCCATTTTCTATTGTTTCACTATTTTTATATCCTCCATACCCCCCCCCCCCTCAGCCTATTATTTGAGCAGAGCTTGTGTGGTAGGGTTTAACCTAGGGGTCATACTTGTACAACTTATGGTCTTTGGAGTCCCCAGGGGGGTGACCCATGGTCATCCCCCGTGGTCGATCATATGTGGGTTCTCCTTAGTAGGGCTCATCTTTGAGCCTTTTCGAGTTATCCCAAATTTTCCATACAGGAGCATCGTCCCTTTGTGTCGCCAGAGCTTAGCTCGGTTATCAAGGGTGGGATGCTTAGCTGCAGGCCCTCGGATCCGATCGATGTTTTGTTGTCGAAGGACGACCGAGGTCAGTCCTCGGGTATAAACTACCAACTTGTGTAGGGGGTCTGGTTACACCCTTAACACAATATGCTGGGATGGACTTCTTCAAGTATATCATCCTCGACGCCACTCACTGGGATGTCGTTTCTTCTTGGCATTGAGCTGGGTGGATGTCCATCCCTATTTGAGATGGGACAAAGGGCTGCTCGCCTCCATTACTACCCTTAACGATTTTGGAAAATGGAAAACAGGTTGAACCAAACATTTCTTCCATTGATAGGTAGTTTCAGTACAAGTTTTCAAAGCGAAATCTTTACAAGATTACGAGCGCTTCCTCTCTGGGGGTAGTGGCATTTAGATGCTCTGCATTCCAGGGATGTCTTAGGGGGACTTTCTCTTCCATTTCCAGCTCGTAGGTGCTGGGTCGGGCAATGTGAGTAACGCGGTATGGCCCTTCCCAGGTCGGAGCTAACTTGCCTGCTATTTGATCCTTGGTGGCCAGAGTTACTTTTTAGAAGATGAGGTCGCCAAATCTCAAATGACCAAGGACGGACCTGTCTATCTTAGTACTTGGTCACCGTTTGTTGATAAGTTGCTTGTTGCACACAAGCACGTTCTCTCATTTTCTCGAGAAGGTCTCGATTAAGGGCCAATGATGCGTTGTTCTCATCTGGCCTGAAGAACACTATTGTCTTGGGTGAGGGCATGCTGATCTTGGCAAGAATTACCACATCTGATTCGAAACTCATTGAGAAAGGGGTCTCCCCCGGGGGGGTCCTTGCCGTGGTGTGATATACCCAGAGAATGGGGTATACATCTTTGACTCATCTTCCTTTTGACTTATCTAGTCTAGTCTTGAGCCCATGAAGGATGGTTCAATTAGTCACTTCTACTGGTCTGTTGGCCTGAGGATATCCTGGAGAGGCAAAGTGGGTATGAATCCCCAGCCCAGCACATAATTTCGTAAAGAGATCGTTGTTGAATTACTTCTCGTTGTCGGAGATAATGGCCTTGTGTATTCCGAAATGGAAAATTATGCCCTCCCAAACAAAGTTTCTAATCATTTCTTTTGTGATTCATGCAAGGGGCTTAGCCCCATTTCGTAAAGCAAACGATTGCGACAACAAAGAATCTCCTTTGCCCAGTCCCTTGAGGGAATGGTCCTATAAGATCAATGCCCCACTGGGCAAAGGGCCAAGGGCTCGTCATGAGGACGAGGACGGTTGGGGGGGAGTTAGAGATGGAAGGCAAACCTCTGGCATTTGTCACATTTTTTTGCAAACTTTATTGAGTCTTTGCCTATATTTAGCCAGAAGTATCCCTGTCGGATGAGCTTGTAAACTATGGACCTCCCTCTTGAGTGGTTGCTACACACCTCTTCGTGAACTTTTCTCATCATATAATCAGCATCTTTCGGCCTCGAGCATCGAGAGTACGGACCCAAGAAGGATCGTTGGTGTAACGGCCGGGTTTCTTAGAGCCGTTACTATGGTTTCTCCTATAGAGAATTCTACCTAAAACCAACTAGCCAAAATTTTCGATCTACAACATTTGGTAAATTTTATAATAATGGCAATAACTTTAGTTGCCAATTTTACCACGGAAATTATCAAATATAATAATCACAATTTTAAATACCAAAAAAAAAAACCCAATCATCTATTTATCATTTAATTTTTTTTTTATTTGTCTAAAATTAATCCATGAATTATATATATATATAAATATAACGGTGACAAATGTTTAATAATTTACTTTATAAAAAAAATATTTTCAATTTACAATCCAACAACAACTGATAATTACCGAACTCATAATTTAAAAACCGAATTTCCAACATTTGATCAAATCCGATATCTTGAAACACTTATATTAAAACCGAATATTCAATATTTCCCAAAATTGAGATATTTTACAACCGACTATGATAATTATAATTACTGTTTCCTCCAATTTATATCCATCCATTTATAATCCTAGTAATAATACAAATTTATACAATACAACTATTTCAAGATATAGATAATGAAATTCAACTTATTTATCCATCGTCGTCCTACTTTTTCTATTTCTTTTCCTTTCCCATCAATTTCAAAAAATTAAATAAATAATCTTCTGCAAATATTCTCCTTTTCCTTTTTCAATTTAAAATAATAAATAAATACAATTATTACAAATGAAAATTTAAATAAAGGTCTCTTCGTCGTTTTGTTCCTGCCAACCTTGCAATAAAAAACTATGGGGTTATGAGCCAATGCTTAGTAGAACTCCAACCTCTCTAATACATGCATTTAATTAAAATAACACAAAAACCACATTAGCATGTTTGTCACATAAATTTCACATCGTCCAAATTCTTTCATGTAATTAAACAAGTAAAATGTCACAACGATTTATCAAATAATTTCATCGTTATCATGAGATAATTAAATACATATATTAATAGAGTTCAGAATTCTACCTATTTCGAATCATCCGCTTGCCGCGAGATGAATCTATTGGATTTTATTGGGGTTGTTTGTGAAATTCTTGTTTTTGTTTTTGTTTTTCTTTCTTTTCTTTTCCCCGCTTCTTCTTCCCACTTCTGCTTTCGATTTTGGGACTCGCCGCCGACCGACCTTGTTCCGATCATGCCACACACCCGCGAAGACAAAACACCCACGATGCCGAACGGAACACACACCGCCGGCCTTCTGCACTGCCCCTGCCGAACCCACGACTGAACACACACACACAAAGCCGAACCCATATTCTCTCTCTAACTCTCTGGCTGACCAAACGACCGACACCAACCTCCGGCGACCGAACAATCGACCACCCTCACACATAGTTGGCATTGCAACACCCACAAACTACACACACACTCCGAACCGCCTATACCCAAACTACACACACTCTGAACCGCCTACCCCCAAAGCACTCATATACACACACGATCAACGACGAGCACACCCACATCGAAACACACCTACACACTCTCAACCGAACAGTCACACATACATAGCCAACGCACCACACCACCACCACCCCCGTCGATCACCCATTGACCAAACTCACCATACACACATACACACACACGACGAACATGTATCCATACAATTGACAGCCGAAAATACACGCCAAAGCCAACAGAGGAACACACACACACTTACCGATGCAAAACACACACACCCCCACAACTCTCTCTTTCTCTTTTCACTAGCACGCGACCTCACCCACGACTGACACACACACACACACACACACACACACACACACACACTTACCAAACGATGGTCAACCCACCCACACCGTCGAGCAAAATGGTGACGACACACCCAACCCACGATTAATGGATGATCGACGACAAAAACCCATACTCACGCCGGAGTAACAGCGACGATCGGAACCCGCCACCACCGATGATCACCCATAGCTCCAATGACCCTCTTTCTCTTTCTCTCTCTTCATTCCTAGATTCTTCTTCTTTTCTGCCGTGCGTGTGTGGATGTGTACATATATATATATATGTGTGTGTGTGTGTGTGTGTGTGCTGAAAAAGAGGCCCAAGCCCCTCACCGACCTTACTGTTCCTTTTTATTTTTTATTATATATATATATATATTAATTATTTCCAAATTATATTAACCTCCCTCTAATTAAGAATTTGAAATCATTTAAGTCCAAAAGTTTACAATTTGCCTTTTGAAAATTGCTAATTAACCCGTCAAATTTTAAATTAAAAACTATAACACTATCTAGCTCATAATTTCCTGAATGTGCGAAAATGCGTCTTAAAAAAAAAAAACAGGGTCTTACAACCCTTCCCCCATAAAAGAAATTTCGTTCCGAAATTTTTGTTCAAACAATACTGATTAAAATTTTAGTCAAAACAATAAAAATTTAGAGTCACACTACACGGGCATGTTAGTTATACTTGATTCTAAAACAATTGTTTCTTATGTAGGGTCCCATTACCGAAAGTCACCTATAATTCGTAACCGTCAAATCATTTCCACACATCGCAATATTTTCATTCGCAGTGGCCCACATTATATTCATTAACCAACAAATAAGGTCTACTTTGGTCAGTAACACTTAGCACAGACAACCAACTGTCAAAGAATCTCATGTTCCCAAATGCTTCTGCTGCGCTACTCTGTTAAAAACAACAATAAATACAATATATCCTTAAATATCACGATAGTCTCAGTGGGTTGGGTCTATCTCATTCCGACAGAAATTTTTCCATAACCAACATTTATCCATTTCATCCGACATTTCTAGTCAATTCATTCACAATAATATTTCTATCCGATATTTCAACCAACAAGTTTGCACCCAGTATTATAAGCAATAGATAACCCATACACCACATGGACTAGCCCGTGAGACTAAATATCGTCAATCGCAATATTCACATCAAAATTTCAATAATCTCATAAACGTTTTATAAATACTACCACAATCCAACTCCAAATAATAAATTTTTCGCAATACGTCAAAATCACATAAACATCTTTCAAAACACATAAACATCACCAAACCACATCAATACGTATCAAATTACGTAAAACGGTCATCTATAAGAATTCTCTTCATGCTTCCACATTTAATCAAGTCCCTAACAAGGCCAAGTGCCTCAAATACGTCTCAATTCACATATAAATATGTATCGAAATACATAAATACGTCCCAACTACAAAAATCCAATATGTCATGAAAAGTTAATAGTCTCCGTAAAATGTGTATAAAAATACTATATAAAACTCTAATAAATTTCTAAAATACCCATCAACTCAAGGATAATTCCAATTGTCCTTTCCACTTTAACTCCCAATGACCCTACATTCCGATTCCACCTAATGTTAGTAGTGGACCAATATATATAGTTGAGTTATTTTTATCGGTATACTGTCTTCGTAGTATAAAAGCGTTTTATGGATCAAGTTTTCATCAAAATCCCCTTTTCAATAAAATGTAGTCACACCGGCTGTATCCGTCTGAACAAAATATAACCAACTCACTGTCAATACCAAAATCTCAACAAAATATTTCCAACATAGAACCAGTTTTAAATCGACTATCAACTCATGTGTATGTAATAAAATAACATACTTCCTCGTTAGCCATAGGATCGTTTATCCCACGATCGAGAGTTACGACGGTACTGCAACTTGTACGACTGTGTCATCTACAGTGATAGCAGTCGTAACTTGTATGATTGTGCCATCTACAGTGACTATTAGTGCAAAGGCCAAGATATATCCCCAATGGTAGGGGCAGTCACCCGCAGGATTTGCACTCCTGACGAGTCAATCCATATTCCTTACAAGAAGAAAATTCACATCCCTTACAGGAAGAATATCCACATCACTTACAAGAAGTAACTATGCATAGTCGGATCAAACATCACTCTCCACCTTAAAAAAAATTGACTCGATCCAAAAATCTTTTTTTTTTTCACCTTTAAAACCAACACGATCCAAAAATCATTTTCCACCTTTTTAAAATCAACCTGGTCCAAAAATCCTCTTTCACTTTTAAAATTGAATCCCACTTGATCCATATAAGTTGCAAATTTGTCCATTTTTAAATAAATACGTTCTTCACATTTTATATGAAAATATAATTTATAGAAGACAGTGCACATGTTGCCTCCATAATACAAAAAGAATTTATGGATCAAGTATGTTTTTTCTAAACACACTTTTCAAAATATAATATAATATATATCCATATACAGTATTGCAAATCCAGTTCTACTGCGACCAATGAAATGAAATAATATATTTAACACCCCATCGAAATATTTTAAGGCTACCATTTCAAACATTTTAAATCCACCAATTCAAACATCTCATCATATAATAAAATACCACATACCATTCTTCGACTAGCTATAGGATCATTTAACCTCATGATCGGGACTTACGACAGTACCGTGACCTGTCCAACTGTGTCATCTACTGTGATCAACAGTGTCAGGGCCATTTATTCTCCACAATGGTAGGGGTACCACCAGTGGGATTTGCACTCCAGACGGGTTAATCTACATCTCGTAGGCCATACTCCTAGCGAGAAGAAATCCACATCTCGTAAGCCATACCTGCCTAACGAGAAGAAATCCACATCTCATAGGTCTCCGCCTAACGAGAAGAAATCCACATCTCATAAGTCTCCGCCTAACGAGAAGAAATCTACATCTCGTAGGTCTCCGCCTAACGAGAATAAATCCATATCTCGTTGGTTTCCGCCTAACGAGAAGAAATCCACATCTCGTAGGTCTCCGTCAAACGAGAAGAAAGTTATGACATAGCAGGATAATAAAATCATTTTTCACTCTTTAAAATTTTACTTGATCCATGAATCATCGTAAAATCATCCATTTTATCAACCTTTTTTTTTTCTTCATAATTTAATACAAAAATATAATTTCATAATTTATATAGAAGACAACATACACCTTTAAATCAATAACTCAAATTTAACGATAATTTCCAATGGTCCACAACTAACACGGCACTCAGCCAGACTTATTTAACTCATTATCGAGTAGTTTCATTAATGCACCGATATCTCAAATGTTAATATGTTCAAATTTAAAATGATAGAGATCAAAGTGAAATAATGGTAATAACACATTGGTGTAAGGTGTCTAACCTCCCAAAAACATAACGGAGACGTCAATGCCTGTATATATATTATTGACCCTATAATATTATTCACCTTTATTTCTACGTATATATGTGTGAACAATTGGTGTACATATGAAAATATTAATGCACATACATCGCCACTTGATAATATCACACAATTCTAGATGGGGACAAATACGACACATAGATCACATATCATGAATCCATGAAGAGCACATAAATCACATATTATATTAACTTCATACATGCACACATAAAACACATTTTACTTTTATTTCGCAATTTTCACTAAAATTATTATTATTACATATTAACAGTTTATCATGAATGATTGGTATCATAACCCCGGTTCATAGTGTTCGCAAATCTAAACTCTGAGTCTGTAGAATCTATAACCTAAGCTCTAATATCAACCTGTAACGACCAGGTTTCCCAGGACCGCTACTATGGTTTCTCTTATAAAGAATTCTACCTAAAACCAACTGGCCACAATTTTCGATCTACAACATTTGGTAAATTTTATACTAATGACAATAACTCTAGTTGCTGATTTTACAACGGAAATTATCAAATATAATAATCACAATTTTAAATACCAAATAAAATAACCAATCGTCTATTTATCATTTAATTTTTTTTTACTTGTCTACAATTAATCCGCGAATATATATATATATATATATATATATATAACGGCGACAGATGTTTAATAATTTACTTTATAAAAAAAATATTTCCAATTTACAATCCAACAACAACTAATAATTATCGAACTCATAATTTAAAACCGAATTTCCAACATTTGATCAAATCTGATATCTTGAAACACTTATATTAAAACTGAATATTCAATATTTCCAAAAATTGAGATATTTTACAACCGACTACGATAATTATAATTACCATTTCCTCCAATTTATATCCATCCATTTATAATCCTAGTAATAATACAAATTTATACAATACAACTATTTCAAGATATAGATAATGAAATTCAACTAATTTATCCATCATCGTCCTACTTTCTCTTTTTCTTTTCCTTTCCCATTAATTTGAAAGAATTAAATAAATAATCTTTTGCAAATATTCTCTTTTTCCTTTTTCAGTTTAAAATAATAAATAAATACAATTATTACAAATGAAAATTTAAATAAAGGTCTCTTCGTCGTTTTATCCTCGCCAACCCTGCAACCAAAAACTATGGGGTTGTGAGCTAACGCTCAGTAGAACTCCAACCCCTCTAATATATGCATTTAATTAATATAACACAAAAATCACATTAGTATGCTTGTCACATAAATTACACATCATCTAAATTATTTCATGTAATTAAACAGGTAAAATGTTACAACGATTTACCATATAATTTCATCATCATCATAAGACAATTAAATACATATATTAAGAGAGTTCAGAATTCTACTTGTTCCGAATCGTCCGTTTGCTGCGAGATGAATTTATTGGATTTTGTTTGGGTTGTTTGTGAAATTCTTGTTTTTTTCTTTCTTTTCTTTTCCTTGCTTCTTTTTCCCGCTTCTGCTTCCGGTTCTAGACTCGTCGCCGACCGACCTTGCTCCAATCACGCCACACACCCATGAAGACAAAACACCCCCGACGTCGAACAGAACATAGACTGTCGGCCTCCTGTACAGCTCCTGCCGAACCCACGACCGAACACGCATACATAAAGCCAAACCTACCTTCTCTCTCTAACTCTCCGGCCGGCCAAACGACTGACACCAACTTTCGACGACCGAACAACTGACCACCCTTACACACACACAGTTGGCGCTATAACACCCATGAACGACACACACACTCCGAACCGCCTACACCCAAACACGTACAATCCGAACTGCCTACCCCTAAAGCAATCACATACATACACGATCAACGACGAGCATACCTACACCCACACACACTCAATCGAACGGTCACACACACACACACACAGTCGACTCACCACACCCCACCACTGTCGATCACCCACTGACCAAACTCACTACCAACACTTACACAACAACACATACACGTACGACGAACATATATCCACACAATTGACAGCCGAATATACATACCAAAACCAACAGAGGAACACACACACACATATCGATGCAAAACACACACACACCCACAACTCTCTCTCTCTTTTCACCAGCCGGTGACCTCATCCACGAACGACACACACACACACGCGCTGTCGGACACACACAAACACACACACACACACACACACACACACTTACCAAATGACAGCCAACCCACCCACACCGTCGAACAAAATGGCGATAACACACCTAACCCATGATCGCTGGATGATCGACGACAAACACCCACACTCACGTTGGAGTAATAGTGATAATCGGAACCCGCCACCACCGGTGATTACCCACAACTCTGACGACTCTCTCTCTCTTCGTTTCTGGATTCTTCTTCTTTTCTGTCATGCGATTGTGGATGTATATATATATATATATGTGTGTGTGTGTGTGTGTGCGCGCGCGCGCGCGCTGAAAAAGAGGCCCAAGCCCCTCACCGACCTTACTGTTTTTTTTTTTTTTTTTTTTTTTTTTTTTTTTTTTTTATTATCTTATATATATATATTTCCAAATTATATTAACCTTCCCCTAATTAAGAATTTGAAATCATTTAAGTCCAAAAGTTTACAATTTGCATTTTGAAAATTGCTAATTAACCCCTCAAATTTTAAATTAAAAACTATAATACCATCTACCCCATAATTTCCTGAATGTGCAAAAACGCGTCTAAAAAAAAAAAAATAAGGTCTTACAGTCGGTACAACACCCCGGCGATGAGGGTGTACCTTGCACCCCAATATCACATCCTCCTGGCCTCTACTCAGTCGGATGGTAGCGTTCTATTCTGTAAATAGTCTATGATCGGGTCCATCTAGTTAGGCCTATCGGGGAGGGCACATATGGTCGATACCTGCTCAGATACAGTTATGCTCGGCCCTTCTAAGTACTCAACGCGGATGCTTCTTTTCAAGGTGAATTCCACTGTGGAGGGTAGGTTGGCCAGGCGTCAGCATGTCTATTTTCTTCTTGGGGTATTTGGTTCACTTGGATATTTTTGAAATTCTCCATTAGTGCCTTTACCCTCCCGAGATAAGCAGTTATGCTTGGGTCCTTAGCCATGTACTCTCTATTGACTTGGTTTACCTCAAGTTGTGAGTCGCAAAAGAGCTAGAGATTTTTGGAGTTGAATTTTCTTGCTAGCCTAAGCCCGACGTTAAGGGATTCGTATTTAGCTTTATTGTTGGTGGACTAGAACCCCAGTCGGAGGGTATATTCAACCTCTTCTTGGTTTGGGGCTACCAGAACCATCCTAGCTTCACATCTTCCTACGTTTGAGGAACCGTTTGTGAAGAATTGCCATTTATATGGGCCGAGATCATCATTTTATCTGGGATAGGATGAGATTCCCTCTTGGACGGGTGCCTTTGCCAGACTGAGTTGGGCCTTATGTTGGGCAAGGTCTTGGCTATCCGGGATGGACTCCTCCAGGAAGGTCAGCTAGGCAATAAAGTCGGTCAAGACCTCTTTCTTGATGGCCGTTCTTGGGTAGTAGTCAATCTAAAATTGGCGAGCTTGAGGCTGTACTTCATGAGCCGGCCAGAGACATCTGAAAGTATAGAATTTGCGTTAGAGGTTGATCAGTAAGGACAACGATTACAAGCACTTGAAAGTATTGCCTCAACTTTCTTGACGTGATGAAAAGGGCATAAGCCAACTTCTAAAATCACTGATATCTCATATCGGCATCGGTTAGCACCCGACTTGAGTAATACACTGGACTTTGGACTCCTTCATCTTCCTAGATAAGGGCCGCGCTGATTGCGGTGTCTAAAGCGGCGATGTACAGGAACAATTCCTTCCCATCCCTGGGGGTACTCAATAATGACACCGATGTGAAGTAGGCTTTGAGAGCTTGGAAGGTGGCCTTACACTCTATTGTCCACTCGAAGGTTTTGTTTCCCCACAGAACCTTAAAGAAAGAGATGCATTTCTTCGAGGAGCGTGAAATGAAGTAGTTCAGGGCAACCAGCCTTCTCGTGAGCATTTGAACTTCTTTATTCGTCCAGGGTGAGGTCATCCACAAAATGGCATTTATTTGGTCGGTGTTGGAATTAATGTCGTGCTGGGACACCATGTAGCCCAAAATATTTCCTATCGAGACTCTAAAAATGTACTTAGAAAGGTTCATCTTTATGCGATGTGCTCGAAGCTTGTCAAAGCAGTTATGGAGATGGGAAATATGGTCAGATGCTTTAGCGCTTTTCATGAGCATATCATCAATGTAAACTTCCGTCGTTGAGTTGATCTCCTTTTTGAACATCTTGTTCACGAGTCTTTGATAGGTTGCCTGATAGGTGTGATCTACCTACGTATTTCCAAACCAATTTTGTTAGTTTTAGAGTAGTTTTATAGTTATTTTTATATGTTTTTATTCTTTTTGTATTAAAATAGGTGCATGGGATGAAAATGTATGAAATCAGAGCATAAACGATCAAATTGTATCGAAAACGATCAGAGAACGGTAGAAAAATGAGCAAGGTGGCAAGATTTTGCAAACAAGCCCACTGCCGCGGCGACGAAGATGCTGAGACGACACCATTGTTGCTGAAACCTCACCACCTAGGTGGTGAATCCCACCGCCTAGGCGGTGAACCAACAAAATATTTTCCACAGCCACTGCCTTCTCCATAGCCTTGACGAGCCTTTAACCGACATACTCCATGATCGCGGCGATGGCCTCTGTGGAGTGTTAGATATTTATTTTACATATTTTGTCTATTTATTACTCATTTTTTTCCCTCTCCTCTGCTCCCTTTGGCGATTACAGCCCTTAAGGCTTAGTTTAGGATATAGAAAGAGTATGAGGAGTGATCAAACATATCTGAAGGAGAAGATCAACACGCGGAGAAGGAGAATCGATCGGTGGACAGTTTTAGCAACTAATCTTCGGATATCAGCTAAGTTTATCCATTTTTTCTTTTATTTCTTATCTTTGATATATGTTTGAGCATGTTTAGCCTAGTTTCAATTGTATAAACAGCTATGACTATAGGTTAAACGTGGATTATGTATGGGATTAATATCATTTATAAAAACATAGTTTTGGTTGAGTTTTGTTTCTTTGATGATTGTTCTTCAATGTTTGAGTGTGTTTATTATGCTTAGAATGATAAATGGAGAATACGGGGTTTGACAAATCCTAGATTCGGATTAGAATAAATAAAGGCCACGATCCAATAACCCGGTCGGGGTTAGGATTGTAGACAATCTATGACATGGGGTAAGACTCACGTGACCTAGGGTCTTTAAGACATTGAGGAGGACTTCGACATTGACGCGAAGTCATGTATTCCATCATCATATACTCAAGAAAGGTGACGGGGGAGTTTTAGAATTGAGATTGTCAATAGGGTAAACACAACACATGAAATCAATGACGTTGGGGAGAGACTCACGTGACCTAGGGCCGTTAAGGCTTTGAGGACATCTTTGTTGACATGAAGTCACATTATATCTCTCGTCTTATACTTGGGAGAGGTGGCGAGAAAATTTACGAAGTAAGGTTTTGTGTGAAATCGATGACGTTGGTGTAAGACTTACGCAACATAGGGTCGTTAAGACGTTGAGGGGGACTTATTCGTTGACAAGAAGTTGCGTATTCCCCTGTCTTACACTCAAGAGAGGTGACAGAGGAGTTTTAAATACCGAGATTGTCAAATAGATCGATCACCATTATTATAAACTAAACGAAATCAAACACGTTTAAGTAAATAGAGTTAATCCCTAGATAATCCATCACATAACTATCTCGTATTAGTAATTAGTATAGTTAAATTAGTATTTTAGTATTAGTATTAAATTATATTATATTTTTGTCGCCTAGATAAAGTCGGGTTATGACAATCGTGGCACTTGAAAGTAATCTCAACCAATCCCTGTGGATACGATACCCGACCAAAAGGTCCATTATACTAAAACTTGATCCGTACGCTTGTGATGAAAGTGACAACGCATAAATTGCATCCACCATTGCCCCGACATTACGAAGGCCAAAGGCATAACCTTGTATTAGTAGGTGTCTGTATCCACGATGAACGAAGTCTTGCTCTTGTCAGGAGGGAACATAAGAATTTAGTTATATCCAAATTAGGCATCCAGGAAACTAAGGAGTTCACGCCCTGCCATGGTATCTATGACAAAGTGTATTCTCGGTAAAGGAAAGAAATCCTTGGGGTACGCTTTGTTGAGATGCTTGAAGCCCATGTAGATGCGTAATTTATTATTGGCCTTGGTTTTGAGGATGACGTTAGAGAGCCAATTATGGAACATAACCTCCTCCACCACAACCAAATTCACCAACTTATCCATTTCTTGTTCAATGATTTTTTGGGGTTCCGGGTGGAATTTCCCTATCTTTTGCCTTACGAGGGGATGATGGGGATCGGCATGGAGACGATACATGGCTACACTCGGGTCAATCTCAAGAATTTTATCATAAGACCAGGCAAACACATTGTAGTTTCTCTTGAGGAGACTGATGAGCTCTTCTCGTTGTGTCGCGCTGAGCTTGGCACCTACCTTGACTGTTCTCCCCTCAATGGTGGGGTGAATGGACATCTCTAGAAAATTCTCGTGGGTCAGAGGATGGGGCTCCTCATCTCGGGGGTTGTCAATCGGCATGGTTCCGGACTCAGAAAAGGGCTATGAGCTCGGCCTCTCCGTTCTTGGGCCTGGCCATTGATTGCTATTTCTTCTTCTCGAGTGTCCTTCTGGTGCATGACCTGATTATCTCTTGATCCCCTCGTACTCCCCCCACCTTTTCTTCTGTGGGGAATTTTATCATTTGATGATAGGGGGAACACATAGCCTTCAGGGCAGCTAAACTTGGTCGTCCCATGATTGCATTGTAAGACGAAGGCTTGTCCACAATGAGGAACTTGGCTCATGCCGTAATCGACGTGCACTTAGCTCTGACCGGGATGGGTAAAAAGGTCCACCCAATTAAATTAACAATGTCCCCATCGAAGCCGACAAGAGGGAGGTAGTGGGTTGCACAGAGTTTGAGTTTACATTTATTTTGTCAAATGCCTACTTGAAGATAATATCTGCAGAGCTTCCTCCATCGACCAAAATCTTTTCCACCTTATAGTTATTGATCGAGGATGATATTACCAGGGTGTCATCATGAGAAGTGTGTACCCCTCTGAGGTTGGCTTCGCTGAAGGAGATGATGTTGTACGTGGCAGCATCGACTGTGCTTACCTCGTATATGTTCTTGTCTCCCTTCCTCTTAGCTTTACCATCGTACTTCTTTCCGGAATAGGTCGTCGTCTGCCTTCCGAGGCCGAGACTTCCATGAATCACGTTTATCTTGCCGTCCACCCCAAGTTATCATCATACTCTTTCTTTTCTCTTCTTGTCAAGGGTCATTGGTGGTTCCCTCTTCTCTGCTGCCTTCTTTGCTCATCTTGGAGGCTGCTCTTCCCAGGCCCTGCATTCTCTCTGTGAACGTAGTGTCCAAGGTACACATTTTTTGTGAGGGCCTCTATTTTTTCTTTAAACTGGAAACAGTCGTCTATTGTGTGACCTCAGTCATGGTGGAATTTGCAATACTTGCTGACGGATTTCCCCATGGGTTTTCCCCTAGGGGGAGAAGCAGGATAGAAGAATTATCTCCCAAAATTTTCCGCGATGATAGTTGCAATGGATGCTATTAGGGGTCAACCCTCGTGAATGCCTGGGGATGGAAGAAGCCTTCGATCCCCAGGAAGGGGTCCCAATCGCACCTCAGCCTTCAGCCTACGCGAGCCCTTAGCCCTACTTGACATCTCATCTGCTCAGCCTGCATTTCATAAGAGCTCATGCTTTATTCAGGGCGACAATTAGGTTGCATGTGGGTAGTAAACATAAGTCATAGGATAAACTTTGGTGCCTCAACTCGTCAATGAAAGCGTTTAGGGCCACAACATTTGGGAGGCCCTCACAACATAGGCTTTCCCTGTGGAATCTATTCACATAATTGCTCAAATTTTCTTCAATCTTCTATTAGAAGGAAAGGATGTGGGTTGTAGTCTTGGGCCGACGCCGAGAACAACTGAATTGGGTTAGGAATAGTTGTTCGAATTGAGCAAATGTTGAAATCGAGGATGGAGCCAAGTCCTTAAACCAAGTGCTAGCCATTTTGACAAGGGTGAGAGGGAAATATTTACATCTCACTGCTACAGAAGTCATATGCATATCCATAAAAAAGATAAAAATGGAGAGGTGGTCGACGGGGTCAGTAGCTCCGTCATATGGAGCCATTTGTGGATTGGGGAACTTGTACGGAACTACCTCAATAATGATCTTATCAGAAAATGGGGACTTTATCCCAGAGAAGAGCCAACTACCCCCCTAGGGCCCCGTATCTGCACGAGTGCTGCCTCAATTTTAGCAATGCATCGCTCTAAGGCTACTTTTCTCTTGGACGGTGCTGTGACCTGGCTGGCGGCCACCCTGGATCCCTACCTTCTGGCTAGAGAAGAGTAAGAGTCCACCTCCTAAGAACGGAGAATCCGATTCTTAGAACGGGTGATGTTATTATCGGTTCTTCCCGGCGATCCTTTGTCCGGTGACCATAGGAGAGTAGAAACGCGGAGTCCGAAGCAGCCGGCGAGGCTAGATCTCGCTCCCGTACTAGACGATCATGGGGAGGAGGCTAATCTCTAGGGACATGCCCATGAGAGTGAATCACACAGTCCAATTCCTGGGAGCGCTCTTCTCCCCTATATTCCATAGAACTGGTCCCCCTTGAGTTGGAGTCGGTGGCATGAGGGAAAAGAGAATTTGGAAGTAAGATTAAAACTGGCCTAATTGGTGCTCCAGATTATCAATCTGTGATGCATCCATAGCTCTGGAGGCTGGTTTAATGTATAGGCCCAAGGGCGGAGCTAATGGGCCTGCCTAGCCCTTGGGTAGTATATTTTCTTCTTCTACCGGGATGGGGACTGAAGTCCTAGCATCCGGTATCAGGACTCTTGACATTTTTTTGGCTGGGTTACTATTCACTATACTGTGTTGATCCCTCGGCCGTGTATTATGACCAGACCTTATGATCATCAAGCCTTAATTGAGCTGGGAGCTGATGATTGGAGGAAGGTTTTTACTAACCTTCCCATAGACGGTGCCAAACTATTGGTGTTAAATCTTGGTGGATACCAATGGTACAGTCTATTCAGGGTGTTGTTGGTCTTCTTTCTTGCTTGAATGGAGTTGGAGATGTCTGAGATGGATCTATGTTCCTTCTCTTTGGTTGGTTAAGAGCTTTCTTAGAATACTCCAAAAACACTCCCTAAGTGTTTTTAGAATAATGGGAACGGATGGGAACAAAAAGGGAACAAACAAAAATATCTAGAAAATATATAAAATAGGTGGCCATTGACCGCTACAACGGTGGGCATGTCAGTAGGCTTTCTGGCGGGTGACCGCTGCAGCGGTGGTCAAGCAGAAAGTTTAGCAACTCTCTGTATTTTGATCACTGCAGTGGTGGTTTTACCGTTGCAACGGTGGAAATACAGCAACTCTCTACACTTTAACTGCTGTAGTAGTGGCTTCACCGCTACAGCAGTAGAGTTGCAGATGCTAGAAGGCCTTTTTACTTGTTTTTCCACCGTTCCATCGATTAGCTTGATTTTCAACCGTTTTAGCTCTTTTTCATCCCAAACATCTGATTTATATAAAAACAAATAAAAACTAATTAAAATAAATTGAAACACTATAAAAATACTAAAAAACTATCAAATTCGGTTTGGAAATAAATGGATAAGTTCCACCTATCAAATACCCCCAAACTTAGAATTTTGCTAGTCCTTGAGAAAAACACCCACACAATAAACTAAACTACCAGAACTATTAACAAATTTAATTACAAAAAACGAAAAACACAAACGAACTAAAAAAAATAACATGTAAGTTTTGAAATTCATCTAATGACCAAAAAGTTTTCCCTCATCAGCCCCCAATCATATCGATCTTAAGAGTAAAATACACCATGTGGTATTCTAGAATTTCAACATTCAATAGCAGTAAGCGCTATTCTAGATCTTGTTTAAGTGTGTGTATGAAAACTTAATCATACAATCATCCACAGACCAGATTGGATTATCAACCAACAGAGCTCATAACTAAAACCAATAAGGTATAAGAAATCTATATGCCTGACAGGGTTCCATTCTCCACTAATGTAGGCTCAAAAATTCAAAAAGTTCAATAGGACTTTGTTCAGCTTTTGGAAAATGGCCAAGGGTATATCAGGAATAGAAAAATAGATTAACGTTATTAACTTAACGATACCTGAGGCACAACGCTTGGCTCAATCACACTCGTAACCCGACATAGATTAATTCGAAACAACCCTGAACTTATATTTGGAAACGTAGTACTCACTGGTCAAGACAAAACAAAGATAGAACTATATATTTTTTTTAATTATTATTATTATTATTATTATTATTATTATTATTATTATTATTATTATTATTATTATTATTATTATTATTATTATTATTATTATTATTATTATTATTATTATTAACGTAACAAACACACCCTCAAACTTATTTGATTTTATAATTTCACGGGTGGGAAAAACAAAAGAAAAATGACAAGTGAGTACTCGAATATCGAATCAATGAAAAGTTCACCCAAAACCCAACCGTTCACTTCAGTTAGAATTTGCAAATACCAACTTGATTTCAACTCAAATTGTGCCTTCAATTTAGCAACATAGGTTTGGAAAAAGTTTTATCGGCCAGGGTATTTGTTACATATTCAGAATTGAAATGGCTTACAGGCTTCGACAGGGTAACGAGGGATAAACATTTTACAAGGTAAGCTTCAAAGGCTCAAGCGAATAAAATGAATACCTAAATCATATCTCCTGAACTACCTTGCCTAGGATTTCGCCTTAAGTTCCCTCCAATCAGGTTCTAGAATCCTTAAAATTATCATGAATTTGACAAATGAATAATTGGCCTCAAATCAATTGAATAGCTATACATTGAGTCTACGTGCTCGTGCAAATTAGGATCCACAATAACTTTTATCAAAACGATATGTCAAGCACACAGAACACACATGAATAGGAATTACCCTTGACCTTGAAAAATAACCAGGGGATAATTTCATCATAGCGTAATGTCCTAGAAGAAAGCAAAACTCAGCACACAACAACAACAACAACTACAACACAAACATACTATACAAACACACGTGTATACAATTAAACTAAATCTACACAACTAACAACAATTAAACATACTAAACATACTAAACATCAACACCCCCAAACTCAGAACGGACAGTGCCCATGGTGACCCAATCATCCATCTTAACAATTGAAATATAGCATGCATTATAGTGGCGAAGGGGATTTTGAACACGTACTTGGGAGGCGAGACAATCTCACCTCCAAATGAAGTCGGCGGTGATGATCTAATTGATTTTGAAAACTTGGGTTGCCTCCCAAGAAGCACTTAATTTAATGACCTCGGTTTAACATGGAGAAGTGCCCGTTAAAGAGCGATTTTCGCCCATAGTAAGTGTCGTACAACACCACATATGGGTCTTGATTCTTAATACCCTCAAGCTTGGCGAAATGTGGCATTATTCAGCTCAAACTCTCAACAAGACTCAACTCTGAATTTTGTGTTTGGTTGGCATGAATGAACATAGAAAAAGGTGGTGGAGGACAATTGAGCCACATTGGATCCTCATAAATGTGATCTTCTTGGATCAGTGGTGGCATCAATGGTTGGATCTCAAATGGTGAAAAATCATAATCGTCGATCAATACTTGGGTTTCCGTCTCATTCGAATCTTCATCATTAAACAAACCCAAGTTCCTCCCCCTTGCATTTGGTTCCTCAACGTAAGTACCGCATATATAACTTAATAATTTAAGTAATACATCATTCAATAATAAAAAAAAAAAAACAGTTGTTTGAATGTTGGTGATGTTGAATTTACAGGGTTGATTGTGGAGTATGCATTATCCATGTAATGAAGAAGATCTTTAAGAAGGAGAAAATCCTTACCAATATGGGCTTGCACGGGTTTCGCACGGAATGTGCTGCTATCATTAATGACTTCTTAAATGATGCACCAAGAAGATGGACGCTTGACTCATATCACACTCGCACAGCAAATGAACCCAAACCTAACTGAAAAATGGACAAATGTTATTGAATTTCTAGATTTCCACAATATTTTTTTTGGAAAACTTCTTTTTTGAAGTTATTTTTCGTATGTAATCCATTGTATATACACAATGTCATACACAATTGTTGCTATCCTTTTTTATACGTGCTGAATGTGTTGCCTATGACTGTGAATGCAAAAAAGAACCTATGACAGTGTTGAATGTAACACAAAGAAGCCTATGGACAAAAATTGTTGAATTAGTGACAAAAAACTATATGACAGTGTTGAATGTAACATAGTCGTAACAAATTGAATAACGAAAACAAAATAGACAAAAAATGGTATTTTTTAGAAGATGTTACATTCAGCACGTTAATAAAAGCAAATTGACATTTATGAGCACAAGCCGTGTTATATTCAACACGTTAATAGACATGAAAAATGGCATTTTTTTGTGGAACTAAGAAGATGTTACATTCAACACGTTAAGGAAAGCAAATTGAATTTGTGAACACAAGCCGTGTTATATTCAACACGTCAATAGACACAAAAAAGGCATTTTTCCATGGAAGTAAGAAGATGTTACATTCAACACGTTAATAGACACAAAAAAATGTTATTTCTTCAGAAGATGTTACATTCAACTCGTTAAGAAAAGCAAATTAAATTTATGAACGCAAGCTGTGTTACATTCAACACGTCAATGGACACAAAAAATGACATATTTCTGTGGAAATAAGAAGATGTTACATTCAACATGTTCATCGACAAAAAAAATGGTGTTCTTCAGAAGATGTTACATTCAACATGTTACTAAAAGCAAATTGACATTTATGAACACAAGCCGTGTTACATTCAGCACGTTAATAGACACGAAAAATGGCATTTTTCTGTGAAAATAAGATGTTACATTCAACATGTTAATAGACAAAAAAATTCTTCGGAAGATGTTACATTCAACACGTTAAGAAAAACAAATTGAATTTGTGAACACAAGCCGTGTTATATTCAACACGTCAATGGACACAAAAAATGACGTTTCTCGATGGAAATAAGAAGATGTGACATTCAACACGTTAATAGACAAAAAAATAATAGTGTTCTTCAGAAGATGTTACATTCAATACGTTGAGAAAAGTAAATTGAATTTGTGAACACAAGTCGTGTTACATTCAACACGTCAATGGACACAAATTGATTTTGTGAACAGAAGATGTTACATTCAATATGTTAAGAAACGCAAATTTACTTTGTATATCTTACAGGTTAGATATTATAGATCATTTTTTAGAAATCAGAACAAAGATTTTTCATCAGCGTTTTAGCGAAAGGATGGGTGCCTAATTAATGAAGGGTAAAATCGTCCAACGAGGACAAAAGTCCTGATCGGTGCATGAAAAAGCGATTGGGTTTATTTGGTAATTAGCAGCGCTTTTTAGGACTAATCGGTGCGCGCCCATTTTTTCACGCCCTTTTTTTTTAATGGTTGTATGTCTTTTTGGCGCTCCAACCCCTTTATGAAAAAGGCCTTTTGTGATAGGCTTTGGGGCCTTGGACTTGTAAAGGATGTTGAATAGATGAACTGATATTTGCTATTTATTTCTTCTCAGAGAGTTTGGAACACTTGGTGATTTTCTGCATAATCTTCTTTACTGCTTTTGAATTTATAACTTCATACCTTTGAGTTTTTGTTTTTATTAATCCTTGGAGAGTTGTATCCTTTGGAATAGGAACGGTTCCTCTTCCCGGCAGTGAAGCTTTGCCTCCATCATTTTCTCGGAAGCACCGGGATGGGAAGAGGCCTGAGCTTGGCAAATTGACAGAACATAGAATTGGGCTCTTGCTTGGAGCATCTCTTGAACTCATCTCAGAGATGGGTCTAAGCCTCTACTCAGTCATTTTTGGACTTTTCTTAACCATTGCGTCCCCTTCTCGGATATTTTTGAAGACTTGGACATCTTTGGCTACAATATTCTCTTTTTGCTCTTTGTCTTTCATTTTAGCCAATTGGACGCTCTTTGTAATTCTTCCTGATCTAGGCAGTACTTTGCTCTGGGCGGACAACCCACAACACATGTGTAATTATTCTCGTTCATTTTTGCTTGAAAAAATTCAAGGTAACTTTACACCTCTTCTCAGACAAGTGGTCGAGAAGAGATCACACCTCCACTTCTTCTCGGGGTATACACTGAGAAGAGATCACGCCTCCTCTTCTTGGTAAAGACATCAATTCATTTTGTTTTACCACCATATCCACAACCTTCCTGCCCCCCCCTCCCCCCCCCCCACTCTAGCATCTGGGCAGAGCTTGGATGGTAAGATATATTTCAGGGGTTATACCTTTATGGAATCTGGCCCTCGCAATCCCTAGGGAGGTGACCTTAGGTCGGCCCCCTATAGCTAGTCATAGGTGGGCTCCCCTTAGTGGGACTTATCATTTAGCCCTGTTAGGTTATCCCAAATTGTCCTCCTAGGGGCATCTTCCCTTTATATCGCCTGAGATTAGATCGGCTGTCAGGGGTGAGATGCTTACCTGTAGGTCCTCAAACCTGATCGGTGCAATGCCGTCGAGGGATGATAGCGATCAATCACCGGGATAGGCTTCATTATAAAGACTATCCCTGATGCTGGGCATCGGGATACCACTTCTTTTTAATGGGAAGCTGGGGACGGCACATCTTCGTCCGAGATAGGATGGAGGGTTACCTATCCTAGCATGTATGTAATTAAGAGATTCGTGGGGAGGGCTGCTCATCCCAACCCGAGATGCGACGGGGGCAGCACTTCATTGCCAATAACAGAATTTGGAGAATGGAGAACTCGCCAGACAAAATATTTCTTTCATTCATAAGTAGGTTCTTTACAAGTTTCAAAAAATGATAAACTTTATAGGTCCACCAAAGCTTCATCTCTGGGGTAATAGCGTTTCAAATGCTCTGCATTCCAAGGGTATGGATCTTTCCAGGTGGGGACAAGCTTTCATGCAGTTGAATCCTTGGTGGCCAGGGTTACTTTTTGGAGGACGAGGTCTCCAATGTCGAATGACCTAGGACAGACACTTCTGTTGTTCAACAACGACACACTCTCTTCTTTCTTCAAGAAGATCAAGGTTAAGGGCCAAAGAGGTATCATTTTCATCTGGCTGAAGATCATTATTGTTCGAGAAGAGAGAAGGCCGATCTCGACAGGGATTACCGCCTCTGACCCGAAAGTCATCGCGAAAGAGGTTTCCCTTGTGGGGGTCTTCGTTGTAGTATGGTATGCCCAGAGAATGAGGTACACGTCTTCAACCCATTTTCCTTTGCTCTATCTAGTCTTGTCTTGAGTCCATGGAGGATTGTGCGGTTGGTAACTTCTACTTGTTCGTTGGCCTGGGAATGCCCTGGAGATGCGAAGTGGGTTTGGATCCCCAATCTGACACAGAATTTCGCAAAGAGATCATTGTTAAATTGCTTCCTATTGTCGTAGATAATGGCCCTGGGTATTCTAAAGCAGCACATGACACATTCCCATACGAAATCTCTGATTCTTTCCTTAGTGATCCGCGCAAGTGGCTTAGCTTCTACCCATTTTGTGAAATAGTCGATTGTGACAATGATGAATCTTCTTTGCCTGGTCCCTTGGGGGAATGGTCCGAGAAGGTCAATGTCCTACTGGGAAAAGGGCCAAGGACTCATCATGGAGACGAGAACAGTTAGGGGTAACTGGGGATGAAAGGCAAACATTTTATATTTATCACATTTTTTAACAAACTCTATGGAATCCTTGTGCATGTCGGGCCAGAAGTACCCATGTCTAATAAGCTTGTGAACCATGGACCTGCTTCTAGAGTAGTTTCCACACGTAGTTAGACTCTTCTAGTCTTAGGTAACAAGAGTATGGGGCCGAGAAAGATCGTCGATATAGCACCCCATCAATGATGGTGTACCTAGATGCCCTAAACTGCATTCGTCTGGCCTCTACTCAATCAGAGGGGAGTGTGCCATTTTGGAGGTATTTATTTATTGGATCCCTCCAGGTCGATGTATGGGAGAGAGCGCATATGGTGGATACTTGGTCAGAAACCACTGTGCTTGGCTCTTCTAGGAATTCAACGGGAATGCTTATTTTAAAGGTGAATTCTACAATGGAAGCCAAGCTGGCTAAGGCATCAGCGTGCCGATTCCCTTCTCGAGAAATTTGGCGTACTTGGATATTTTTGAAATTTTTCATTAGTGCCTTTGCCCTCTCGAGGTATGTGGTTATACTTGAATCCTTAGCTACGTATTCACCATTTACTTGGTTTACAACAAGTTGTGAATCACAGAAGACTTGCAGATTTTTGGCGCTGAATTCTCTTCCTAATTTGAGTCCGGCACGAAGAGCTTTATATTCTGCTTCATTGTTGGTGGCTTTGAACCTCAATTGGAATGCATATTCAATTTCTTCTCTATCTGGGGCTACGAGAACCATTCTGGCCCCACATCTCCCTATATTGGAGGAACCATCTATGAAAATATACCATTTATTTAGACCGAGATCATTACTTATTCCGAGATGGGAAGGTGCCCCATCCGGGATCAGCGCCTCTGTCGGGCTGAGACGAGCCTTTTGTCGGGCAGGGTCATGATCTTTTGAGATGGGCTCTTCTGGGAAGGTAATCTCGGCAATAAAGTCTGCCAGGAACTACCCTTTGATGGCTTTCCTAAGCCAATAATTAATGTGGAATTGGCCAAGCTTAAGGCTTTACTTCATGAGCTGACCAAAAACATCAAGCGAGTGAAGAATTTGTCGCAAAGGTTGATCAGTGATAGGTGTAATTTACCTATCTATTTTCAAACTGAACTTGTTAGTTTTTTAGTATGTTTATTACATTTTAATATGTTTTTATGTATTTTTGTATAAATCAAGTGTGTGGGGGTGAAAAGGCATGAAAACGGATCACAAACGATTAAATCGGATCAAGAACGGTGGAAGAACGATGGGAAAACAAGCATAAGGGCAAAATTCAGACCAACAGCCCACCACCGCAGCGTCCAGACCACTGCCATGGTGATCAATATGTAGAGAAGGCCTAAATCTTGCTGGACATCCACTGCCGCAGTGGTGAAATCTACCGCCGCAGCGATTAAACAACAGAAAGGCTCTGATCCCACCGTTGAGTCTACTTCCGAGGTCGTGATCCTACCACCTTTCTCATCTCTTCTTCTCAAAACCCCAGGCCATTAGAGACCCCTCAGGATTCCTAATATTATAAGATTATTTTGGGGAGTGCTTAACCCAATCCAAAGGAGAAGAACACATTGCGAAGAATGAGAAGCAATTGTTAAATAGTTTTAGCGCCAAATCTTTGAACTATGGCTAAGTTTTCTTCGTTTCTTCATTATTTTCTTAACTTTGGTAGGTTTTTGAGCATGTTTAGCTCGTTAATCATTGTATAAACGGTTATGGCCATTAGCTAAATGAATTTTGTCTAGGGATTAATAATATTTATGAAATCATTGTTTATTTGAGTTTGTGTTTCGTTAATGGTTGTTCTTCGCTATTTCGATTGTGTTTACTATTATTATTTGATTATATGCTTGTTTAAATATATAGAGAATTCGGGGTTTGACACTCTGGAGAGGTAACCCCGAATTCGGATTAGGGTAAACATAACGTGACGATCTAATAACCTGGGAGGGAGTTAGAAAGTGTGCAATCAATGACTTTAGGGCAAGACTCATGTGACCTAGTGTCGTTAAGACGTTGAGGGGGACTTCTTCATTGAAGTGAAGTCGCATATTCACTCGTCTTACACTCGGGAGAGGTGGCGAGTGAGTTTACAATATATAGATTGTCAGATAGGTTGAACGTCGTTATTATAAACTAAACAAGACCAAACACATATTTGTAAACAAAGTTAATCCCTAGATAATATTTTCCCCTAAACATCTCAATATAATATTAGTATAAATAGTTTAATTAACTTAGTATTAGTATTACTTAATTATAAACTCAATTTATACCGCCTAAATAAAGTTAGGTTATGACAATCGTGGAACTCGATAATAATCTCAACCAATCCCTGTGGATACGACAACCCCTACTCCTTCCCATTTATACTAAAACTTGACTCGTACACTTGTGGTAAAAGTGACGACGTAATATTTTGCCACCAAGTTTTTGGCGTTGTTGCCAAGGATTGGTTTTTAGATTATTGTTGATATTGTGAGTAAATAACTTGATTTTAGTTTAGGTATTTCTTTTGTTTATAATTTTTTCTTTGTAGTTTTGTTTTTCCTACAGGGTACTTGACGATGTTAGATCAACAAGTGCTTTTTCATTTCTTTCAATGAGATTCCAAGCTATTTTATAGTGCTTGGGATCATTACAAAGAATTGTTTTTCCAGTTTCCGAACCATCATTTCCCGAGGGAGTGTCATCTACTGAACTTCCTCGATGGGTTACTACCCACAACCAGAATATGGGTTGAAGGAGGGAACAGTACTACTTCTTTCGACCAATTAACCACGGATGAAGCCTATTGGGTACTGGAAGAGATGGTTGAGTATGATTTTTATTGGTGGAATTATTCAACAAGCTATCAAAGCTTGGGGGATATTTCCACCATCGTGGAGCCATGGCTTGACACACCGGACCATTATGTTGAGTCTTCCCCCACCTTGAAGAAAATATTTGCTAATTTTATTGGAGAGACTCAAGTGTTTTGGAGGGAGACGCATGACCGGATCAATGAGCACGAGGATCGTCTTGACAATATCGAGACGGTTTGCGCCGAAATTGATACGACTGTAACGTCTTTGTAGACACAAATTAGTCAGCTTATCTGATTGATTGAGGTTGAGTCAGATGTGGTAGAATTGGGTACACAAACCATATCATGCGAAAGCCACCGTGAGGAACCGAAAACGAGTGGAAGGAGCTTGGGAGAGTTTAACTATGATTACTCGAATGAGACAGGAACCCAAACATGGATTGATGATTGTGATTTGTCACCATTAGAGATCCATACTGTGATGCCACCATCGATCCCAGACGATCACATATACGAGGTTTCGATGTGGCTCACTTATCTTTTGCTGCCATTAGCAACGTCCTCTCATGCCCACCAAGTAAATGAGCCGGTAAAGAATATTGTTGAAAGCTCGGACCATTCAATGCCATATCTCACCAGTCTTGAGGGTGTACAAAATCAAGACCCGTACATGGTGTTGTACGACACATACTATAGACGAAAGCCACTTTTTGACAAGCACTTCGCTGTGTCAGGCTAAAGATCTTAAATCAAGTTCTTCTTTGGAGGCAACCCAAGTCAAAAATAAGTTAGATACATCTCACCGCTGACTTGATTCGGAGGCGAGCTTGTCTCGCCTCCTAGGTAC
The DNA here is from genome assembly GCA_016647705.1 of Eucommia ulmoides. Taxonomy (NCBI): domain Eukaryota; kingdom Viridiplantae; phylum Streptophyta; class Magnoliopsida; order Garryales; family Eucommiaceae; genus Eucommia; species Eucommia ulmoides. Next base: position 10,830,072 of record CM028326.1, read on the forward strand.
GTGTTTTAAACCCCCGTCTTCAATATCATCCTTTATGCTTTCATTGGGATCGCTAATGGGTTGTTGTGGACATTACCTGTTTAAGTACGGTGGTGATGTATAGTATGTTTAGTATGTGTTAGCTAGTATTGATAGTTTATGTTGTTTTGTTTTTATTGTGTGCATGTTTGTTTAGGTTAGTTGTTATTGTGTGCTGAGTTTTGTACTTCATCTGGGCCATTACCCGATGATGAGTCTGTTCCCTGGTTGTTTATTGAGGTTGAGCGTAAAGCTCATTCATGTGTGTTATGTATGCTTGATGCATCGTTTTAGTAAAAGTTATTGTAGATCCTAAATGCACGAGCACATAAAATCAATGTATAACTGTCCATTTGATTTGAAAACGATTCTCTGTCAACCAAATTCATGACAATAGGGATTTTAGAACATGATTTGGGAAAAATTCAAGGCGAAATCCTAGGCGAGGTAGTTCGGGAGATATGATTTAGGCATTCGTTTTTATCGCTTGAGCCTTTGAACCTTACCTTGTTAAATATTTATCCTTCGTTACCCAGTCAAAGCCAAAATTTCTATTTCAATTCTGAACACTTAACAAATATCCTGGCTGATTGAACTTTTTCCAAAACTTTATTGCTAAACTGAAGGCATAATTTGAGTTAATCAAGTTAGTAGTTGCAAATGCTACTTGAAGTGAGCGGTTGGGTTTGGGGTGAACTTTTCATTGGTTCAGTATTTGAGTACTCACTTGTAATTTTTCTTTCGTTTTAACCACACCCACGAAATTCTAATAATCGAATAAGTTTGGGGGTGTAGTAAGTTAAAAAAAAAAAAAAAAAAACATATGTATATACGGTTTTATTTTCTGTTTCTTTTTGACAAGTGAGTGCGACATTCTTAAATATATGTTTAGGGTTGTTTCCAATATTATCTATGGGGGTTCGAGAGTGATTTTGTGCCAAACATGTGCCTCAGGTATCGTCAAGTTAACGACGTTAACCTGTTTTCTATTTCCGATATACCCTTGGCCATTTATCGAAAATCGAACCAAGTCCTAATGATCTTTTTGGATTTCTCCGAGCCTACATTAGTGGATAATTGATCCCAGGTCAAGATTATGGATTCCCTATACCTAAATGGTTTTAGTCCTGAACTTTATTGAGGGATAATCCCATCTAATCGACGAATAGTTTTATATTTGAGTTTTATCACACACACTTTGACAGGATCTAGAATGGTGCTTACTATCATGAAATTTTGAAATTCTAGGACACTGCATGGTGTGATTTATGCTTAAACTTGATAGGATTGTGGGCCGATGAGGGAAAACTCGTTTGGCCAGTAGATGATATTCAAAACTTGCACATTATTATTTTTAGTATTTTTTGTTTTTTAGTTTTTAATTTCATAATTAGTTGTTATATTTTCTTGTATTGTGTGGGTGTTTTTCTCGAGGACTAGCAAAATTCCTAGTTTGGGGGTATTTGATAGGTGTAATTTACCTATCTATTTTCAAACTGAACTTATTAGTTTTCGAGTATATTTATTACGTTTTTATGTATTTTATATAAATCAGGTGTATAGGGTGAAAATGCATGAAAAATGATCATAAACGATCAAATCGGATCAAGAACGGTGGAAAAACAAGCATAAGGGCAAAATTCAGACTAACGGCCCACCGCCTCGGCATCCAGACCACCACCGCGGCAGTCAATATGCTGAGAAGGCCTAAATCTTGTTAGACATCCACCGCTGCAACGGTGAAACACCCAAAAGGCTTTAATCCCACCGCTGAGTCCACTGCCGAGGCCATGACCCAGCCCATATACCCACCACTGCTGTAGTAAGCCCATTGCCACAACAGTCACTTTGCACAGCTGTTAGGTATTTATTTAGATAGTTTGCTCCCTATTTAAGCCTCTCTCATCTATTCTTCTCAAAACCCCCGGCCATTAGAGACCCCTTAGGGTTCCTAATATTTTGAGATTATTTTGGGGAGTGCTCAACTAAATCTGAAGGAGAAGAACATGTTGCGAAGAAGGAGAAGCGACCGTTGAACGATTTTAGCGCCAATTCTTCGGACTCCGGCTAAGTCTTATTCGTTTCTTCTTCATTTTCTTAACTCCGGTAGGTTGTTGAGCATGTTTAGCTCATTTCTCATTGTATAAACAGTTATGGCCATGAGCTAAACGAATTTTGTCTAGGGATTAATAATATTTATGAAATCATTGTTTGTTTGAGTTTGTGTTTCGTTAATGGTTGTTCTTCGATATTTCGATTGTGTTTGTCGTTATTCTTTGATTATATGCTTGTTTAAATATATAGAGAATAAGGGGTTTGATACTTGGGAGAGGTAACCCCGAATTCAAACTGTGGTAAACACAACAGGATGATCTAATAACCCGGGAGGGAGTTAGAAAGTATCTAATCAATGATGTTGGGGCAAGACTCATGTGACCTAGTGTCGTTAAGACGTTGAAGGGAACTTCTTCATTGACGCGAAATTGCATATTCACTTGTCTTACACTTGGGAGATGTGACGAGTGAGTTTACAATATAGAGATTGTTGGATAGGTTGAACGCCGTTATTATAAACTAAACGAGACCAAACACGTTTTTGTAAACAAAGTTAATCCCTAGATAATCTTTTCTCCTAAACATCTCAATATAATATTAGTATAAATAGTTTAATTAACTTAGTATTAATATTACTTAATTATAAACTCAATTTATACCGCCTAAATAAAGTTAGGTTATGATAATCATAGTACTCGATAATAATCTCAACCAATCCATGTGGATACGACAACCCCTGCTCCTTCCCATTTATACTAAAACTTGACCCGTACACTTGAGGTAAAAGTGATGATGTAATATTCCGCCACCAATCAGTAAGTACGAAAATAACGTGGGTTTGGAAATATTGCCTCAACTTTCTTGATGCGATGAGAAGGGCTTAAGCCAACTTCTCAAATTGTTGATATCTTGTTTGGGCATCGGTCAACACTCGACTCGCATAGTACACAGGCATTTGAACCCCGTCTTCTTCTCGGACCAGTGCCGCGCTGACTGCAGTATTTGAAGCAGCAATGTACATAAACAATTCTTCTCCATCCTTTGGGGTACTCAACAACGGCGCCGAGGAGAGGTATGCTTTTAGTTCCTAGAAGGCGGCCTCACATTCTGGTGTCTACTCAAATGCCTTATTGTCCCGCAAAACTTTGAAGAAAAGAAGACACTTTTTTGAAGATCGGGAAATAAAATAGTTCAAGGCGGCCAGCCTTCCCATAAGCATTTGAATTTCCTTCATTGTTCGTGGAGAGGCCATTCCAAGAATGACGCTGATTTAATCTGGATTGGCATCAATGCCCATCTAGGACACCATGTAGCCTAAAAGCTTTCTTGCCGAAACCCCCAAGATGCACTTGGTGGGGTTTAGCTTCATGCGATGAGTTCGGAGCTTGTCGAAACAATTTTGGAGATGGGAAAGGATTACCCATCCCGGTGGTGGTTTGGCAGCTCTTTTTGTAGTTTGTTGAGGCCTTTGAAACGACTGACATAGATGGAGATGTCCCTTTACTTGGTGCAATCTTCACACTTAATATTTGGCATGACTTGATCTTCGTGGTGAGTTGTGAATACGCGACGATCTTCAATTGGTTGCATTGGGATAACCATTTTTATACTCATCAAGAATAATGTTATCATTTTGTTTAAACTGATTACATGGGGCACGTTTATAAAAACTTTTAGAGGGTAAAAAATGTATTTGACCCTTAAATCTTCCGAACCCGTTCGACGTGTTCCAGATTTCCCAACCCCACCTTTACCCCATCGGTGTGATCCTTTTCTTGTGAAGCAAAAATTTCCCCCCAAAAATTGAAACAAAAATCACATTAATTGAATAAAAACAAATGATCCAGAGAAAGAGAGAACTGACAGGAAATCCTGAAGTCCACACAATTCCTTACATTCATGTGGTGTGTATATATATATATATATTTTACCATTTGGAATTCAAGCTGTCAACCCGTCTTCTTATGAACTTGCATTCCCCAATTCCCATGCTCTTTGGACCACAAGATATTAAGCCCTTCGCCTTGCGCAGTAGCCCTCTGAAATCCGGTGTTTTAGTGAACAGTTGAAAACAATGATGAGATACTTCTTTAACATTAATTAAGGGATTTCCTTTTACTTTCAATCTTTGATTGATCATTTAAGGTAAAGGAATAGTTAACTGTTACATTTAATTCTTAAACACATGACTATGAGTATAAGTGAAAACACTATAGGGATATAAAATGCAATTCAATCAAACTATAGGGGTGCAAAATATAATTAACCCTTGTTAAAATATGGATCGTCAGATGTGGGCAGTTTTGATTTGGAATATGATCTTTCTAGACCTTAATTTTCTGTAAAACGATACACACGCAAGTGAAACTTCCGGTGTTGTATCTTTAGTGTGAGAATCAATAGAGTTTTTGATGAAATTTCGATAAACTATTGGCTTAGAAAACTGGGGCTCGACCTAAATTCTTAGGTGACTCAAGGGTCTTGGCCGATATTGAAGGTGTCCACGATATTCAACCTAAGGTCCTGGACAAAAAACTTGGATCCCCATGAGGCAAGTAGGACTAATATGCTTGCACTTGAGCTCTCTACTTACATGTGTCCTCATCAGGACTCTCCAAACTACCCCTAATTAGCATTGGTTTGTTCCTTCAAATGTAACCGTGTGCGGGTTACTAGTAGGAGAACCAATATGTTTTATTCTATCCAAATTTAACTGAACCAATTAAATCTTCAAGTAATATGATTAGTTACACCAGTTAATCCTATTTTTAAAATGGTTCCATATTCACTGACAATAATGGCCCTTACAAATCTAGAATTGTATCTTTGACATCTTCTCTATACATGTCATAAAAGTAGGGATGTTTACCAAATTAAAACTAAATCATGTTTATGTTCTTAAAATAGCAATAGCTATTTTTATATATCATTTACTTGATTTGATAACAGATTTACGATAATAAGTGTTATTGGCTTTAAAATTATATATTTTGTTATACAATTTAGTATTTATTAAATTCAATATGATGAATTCCATGTTGATTTAAACAACACGTGTCATTGTTCAACCTGTTTTTTTTTTTTTTTTTTTTTAAAGTACATTACATCCAACATTTTTAGAATAATAACACAATAGATTTATAAAATTTTCTTGAAGTACTATGTTGAATTCAACACGAATGTAAAAGATTATAAGGCTTGGAAATACTATGTTAAATTCAACTCAGTTTTGAAAACTAATGGAAAAACGGCGAATGTGATATCATTTTATTTAATTAATTTGATTATAGATTTATGATCGTGGGGTCACTAGCTTCCAAACAACATATGATTATATATATTTTGTTGTATAATTTAATATTCCTTGAATACAACACAATAATGAATTTCGTATTGAATTCAACAATATACGTTATTGTTCATTTTTTTTTTTTTGTTATTTTTTATTGAATGTGTTGATACGTAAAATTGGTATACACCTCGAGTATGGTCTAGTCACATGATGGGTGAGTCCTCTTGCTGAGGTGGAGTCGTCAGTTGAAAATACTTCGGGTGAAATATGCTGGGTTCTGAAGGGACTGACCTGTTGTGTTGGCCCAGTAGAATACCTAAGAGGGGGGGTGAATTGGATAATTAAAAATATTATCAGAATATACTTGAATAAATCAAATAATTAATTTTATGCCTAAATTAATTATTATATTTATATCATAGCGGAATTAAAATAAATCTAAGTGCACACCCAAACAACAAAAATAACAAATTAAGTAAGCAGTACACTAGAGATTTATACTGGTTCACCAAGCTACTCTTGGCTAATTCAGTCCCCTGAACTCCACGTAGGTCACACCCACTAAAACCAAGATTCCTTTAAAGGTAGGAACCAAACCCACACAACGATTTTTTTTACAGACTCAGAATCAACTTTTATAATTTTCTTTTCTCAAGCTAAGGAATAACCTCTACTTTTTACAGGCTAAAGAATAACTTAATTCTTTTTAACACAAGGCTCAATAATTACAACCTAATCAAAACACTCCAAATATCATTTTACCCAGTAAGGATTAAACCGTTACAAAATCACTCAAAAAACGTAATTCTTATCCAGGAAGAATCACTACCTCAATCTCTTTACAGGAAAAGACTGAAACCTAACTACCCTTGATTAAATATCCCCAATGATATTTAATCCGTCACAACTCACCAATACACAAATTGATAAGTAAATCTCACTCAAAGCTTCTACCACTCCAAATAAATAAAAACTCAATCAATATCCCAACTAGTGATAGAAATATATGAGATGTAGAAATCTGATTTTATCAAGATATGGGTAGCAAATTGGAGCACGTAATCAGATTCAAGAAATTGTTTGAAAAAATATTTTCTTCAAAAATCAAAAATAATTTCTAAAATCAATTTCCAAATATAAAATAATAAACAAGCAATAATCAGTATGAAAAAATCTCACCCGAAATCCATAGTATTAATGATTAGAACAATGTAGCTTCAATTCCGGTATCAGCAAGAATTGATCGCAGTTGATTATCAGAATCACACTTAGAACAGCTCACAATATCGCAGAATAATAACTCTTATAAACACTCTCTCAGAATGATATAAGCTGATTTTCTCTCTTAGAATGATTAGCTTTAATTAGAAAATTCACAAGTCTATATAAAAGCATATGTAATCAGCCGCCTAACGGCTAATTTACAAGTATTATGACAATAAAATACTCTTATAGACCCCTTATAACATAAGGACTTCATTTAGGTTCAATTTCACTTAATAACAAATTTTAAAACTCTCAATTAAATCTCCAAACTATTTCTCAATCAAAATAATTAAGTGTAGAATCTATTTTAATTACCAAATTGAGAAATATTAATATTTAATGAACCATATTGGAATGATTTAATTAGTATCTGAACCATATATTAAATATAGAGAATATCCCTTAAATCTCTCTCAAATCCTAACAAAAAATAGCTACTTTTGGATTTAAAATAGGATCAAATAATATCCTGAACCAGCACATTCAGTTGACTGCCCAACGCCGCTTGCAGCCAAACCATCGCAACAGCGAGCATAGGTCGATTGCTTGATCGACTCGCAGATTCAAAGAGTTTGTCATGCTTTCACCAGTTGACCGCTCGGTCGACTCGCAGATTCAGAGAGTTCAGATATTTTCACAGGTCAACTGGTCGGTTAACTCTTCAATTCATGATGTTTCATCTTCCTTCTCTGGTTGACTCCTCAGTTGATTATCTCCTTTTGAATCACTTTTCTGATCTCATTTTTAACCTACTTTCTTTTACAATTTCGTCCCTTTATCCATTTTTATATTTAAATAAGCTCCACTAATATTCTTATATTCCTTTTTAGTCATTCAAAAATATTTCTTTTTAATTCATAAAGGAGCAAATAAATATACTTAACAAAAACACACTTCAAAGATAAGATTCATTTTGTGTCATGTGTTTGTTCCTAAATAAGATATTAAGAGTTAATATTTACCTGAATTGTTTTCTCTAATTTCTTCAAACTCTTAATATTTCTTCATCATCTTGATATCTTCATTAAGTATTTATTCTATTTGATATCTTCATTATAGGAACTTTAAATCACTGAAACACTTGATCAAACATTAGTTCTACTAAAATATCAATACTTAATTGTTCATCAAAATCTTGGGATCAACAATCTCTCACTTTTTGATGATGTCAATTAACTTTGATATTTTTTTTAATATAAAATATAACCACACTCCCCCTCAATCTGAGGATGGGTTATTTAACTCATTAAAGTGTCACAATGAAGATTTCAATAATGCATAATTTAAAAAATACTCAGTAAAGCACAATTTTTAAATTTCTCCCTCTAAATAAAACATCACTCATTTCTCCCCCATTGTCATCTTCAAAAACAAATTTAGGTAGGAAAGGAGAAAACAACACACTCTAGGCAACATAATAATAAGCTCAGTGGATCAACTTTTAAAAAATTTAATCTCTTTTTAAGCATAAAACATTTTCTTTATAAATAAATACCACATCAACTCAAATTTTTTAAAAAAATTATCATATCAAAACCATTTTAACAAATAGGATGTGGATCACCATTAGAGATAATAAATCTAACCAATTGGATCAAGTCTAGGCAATTCATCAAAATCTAAACACTAACAGTTAATAAAATCCAAATAACCTAGATTAACTATTATAGACCAAAAAAAATTGTTGTGGATCATGTCTGAATAACAACACAGAGATAAAATCTAAGAAGGGCTCTGTCAAGAGAAATGATAATAAAGTCCTGTCGGACTAGTGGCTGGTGGCTGCGGATATAGAACACCTGGCTGAATCATTGGTCCATGAGTCATCTGCTGGTGGAATGGCGTTAAAGTAACTACTCCAGATGGTCCTGCGCTGATGGTCTTGCTGCAGTAGGTCCTCTAAATGACTGTTGTGCCCCATACATAAAATATCCGACAAAATGTGGTTGGGCACTATACTGCTTCTGGAAGGTATGATGAGAAGACTGCATATAATGAAACATCTGCTCCAGATTTTCCGTGATTTTTCTAATTCCAGCTTCTATGTTTGTATTCATCTGGACCATTTTATTTTCTATCCCAATCATCCTCTCATCCATCAAATCCGCATGAATTCTCAAATCATCAATCTGATCATGAAGATAGTCCATCTTCTGATCCAAGCTCATATCTCCTTAATTTTCTTCTTCTTCCTCATCTACAACCTGCGCTCTTTGCCTTTTCTGAGACTTCTTCTTTACCCATCCATTTATTTTGAACTCATACCCCATCAATGATGTATTTTGCATATTAATCCATCCTGGTGTCATTGTCATAAACCTCTGCTCATCTGGATCAACCATTATTCCAAAGTGATCGAATATTTTCTGAAGTGCATCTGCGTAAGGTAGTATTCCGTTTTTTTTTTTTTTAACGTAATGCATCATATGCTCCATCATATGGGGTAAGTCTAGCTTTCTCCCTTCCACAATTTCATTCATCAAGTACAAATCAAAGTCCTCCACATTAGCATGATTTCCTTCTCTAGGCACAACCGAATAGGTTAGCACTAAGTGAAGAAATCGATGCTCAATGGATAACGAGCATGCTTTGTCTTCCTCTAAATCAAATTTTTCTGCAATTGGCCTTCTATTAAAATTTCTTGAAAGCCAATGAGAAGTATTATATGGAAATACATCTCCTCTTGGTAATCCCAAAATGTGGCTTAACAATACCGCATCGAAACGAATTACTGTTCCTTTAACAAAATATTTAATTTCAAGATCATTAAAGGTTATATTACTGTAAAACATTTGTACCCATACTGGCATCCACTCTTTTTTTTTGATTGACAAACTTAATCCATCCCAAATTTCTAAAATACGTTTCAATATCAATGTCTTCTTTTTTAACTCAACAAAATCAGTGGGTTTGCAGCCTAACACCCTTCGATTGACAAATTCATCATTGTATTTTCTCTTGGCCTCTTCACTTCGAAAGTGAACAGTGTCAAACTTAGGCCTATTCGCACGATTCTTGATTCTAGACATTTTAGCACAATCTCAAGCAACCATACTAAAATATCTCAATAAACCAAAGCTAAACAACCAACTAATCCAAAAATAAACAAACAAAACTAAGGTCAATCCGCAAGAACAGTCAAAACCCTACAATGAGAGAAGACCAACCTGTTTCGCGAAAGAGAGAACACTTCCAACAGTAATCCGAGCCTTAGGCTTGCTGATTCATCCAAAACTTCTTTAGATCTGAGTCGAAATGGACTGATTTCGTGAGATTTAGGCTTGGGCGAACTTGGGAGAGGAAGGGTTTTGAGAGAAAAAAGGTTTTGGGGTTTGGATGAAATGAATTAAAGAAGTCTGGTTTTTATATCCCAACATAATTGGTCGACCGCTCAGTCGATTGACTGAGTCAGAGTGACTCTTGGGATTTAAACCTGAAACCTTCGGTCGACTGATCAGTCGACTGGTTTTTTCTGTTTCGTTTGATTTTATTCATTTAAAACTAATTTGATCCTTTTAGCTGAATTTTTTTAACCCTTATTTTGATCTACATATATTTTACAGAATTTACTCACATATTTCAATACACATACACATATTTGTAAACGTCTAAATTTCAAAATGAACAGGCTCAGTTTCCCTAACAAGATTAACAAACTTAAACTTTAAGAATTTTGACATATCTGGATCATCTTTGGAAGCAAGTGGTGTGTGTACCTTAGATGGATTACTAATTTCTGATTTTACATCCTTTGATTTCACCAATACTTGATTTCCTCTTTCTTAGAGACATAATTTCTTTGAGTTGATTCGGTAGGAACATTTTTGTATTTGTTTGTTGCTTCATGGTATTTTGGCACAACTTTGTAAATGAATATTTTTTTGTGCTTGTATTTTGCCGTTTGTTGTGGATAAACTTTGTCAGCTCTCACATATTGAGCTTGTTGCTGCTGTACTCTTGTATTTGGCATGTGGTTATTCTTCTTAATAGATATATTGAACCCGGATTCCTTCTTTGGCATGATATATTCATTGTACCTTCTTTTATGTTCATATCTCCTTGTCGGTACGTGATATTCATTGTACTTTTGTCTGAATCTCTGATTTATACCTACATAAAAATTTTCTCTTCTTGGCATCTAGTTATTTTTGGATCCGACAGGGTAACCATGCAATAAATAAAAAGAGTCTTCATAGTGACCAAATTTACTACAATAGAAACACTTAATACTGTTAGTACACCTCTTCGAATAGTCAGTGTTTTTTACCGGAGCATAAGCTTTTCTGTGATTTTGAGAAGCAGTTTTAGCAACTATTAGTTTTTCAAAACATTTAGTATTTTCAACACCCTTAAATTTATCCATTACTTCTCCAAGCTCATTTTGAGTCTTCTCAAGTAATCGTTCATTGGTGCTAACGTTTACTTGTAGACCAAAATTATTTTTATGCATAAATTCAAGATCATTCTTAAGAATTTGGAACTCATTTTCAACAGAATGGATTTTCAAACAAGCTCTACCAAGCTCACACCTTGTATCGTCCAATTCAATACTCAAGGCCTCATTTAAAGTTTCAATATTTTTCCTTTTAAATTCATTCTGTTGAAGATCATAAAATTCGTTTTTCAAAACCTCAGTCTCATCTTCAAGAGACTCAACTTTATCATACAACTTACTGATTTCTGATAAAGCGCTTTTAAACTCAATAATTTCAAAATATTTGTCCAAATTCTTTTTCTTGAGATATTTGATAGTACTAAACTTCTTGTTTTCAAGAGTTGCAATCTTTTGCTCTAATTTAAAATTCTCTTTTCCAAAAACATAAGTAAGAGTAATAAGTATCTCAATAGTTTTATCTGCATTCTCATAATTGCAAATAATATCAGACTCATGATCAGAATAATGACTATTAGGAGAGGCAGAGTTAACAGTAGCGTACATAATATCAGAATCAGGACAATTCATATAATTTTTGTTAGCTAATAAATTCAAGTTAAACCAACTCTGATGCCAATTGTTGGCCCAATAGAATATCCAAGAGGGGGGGGGGTGAATTGGATAATTAAAAAATATTATCAGAATATACTTGAATAAATCAAATAATTAATTTTATTCTTAAATTAATTATTATCTTTATATCACAGCGGAATTAAAATAATTCTAAGTGCACACCCAAACAACAGAAATAACAAATTAAGTAAGAAGCACACCAGAGATTTATACTTGTTCACCAAGCTACTCTTGGCTAATCAAGTCCCCCGAACTCCAAGGAGGTCGCACCCACTAAAACCAAGATTCTTTTAAAGGTAGGAACTAAACCTACACACCGATTCTTTTACAGGCTCAGAATCAACCTTTACAATTTTCTTTTCTCAAAATCCACAGTATTAATGATTAGAACAATGTAACCCACACACCGAAATCCACAGTATTAATGATTAGAACAATGTAACTTCAATTCCAGTATCAGCAAGAATTGATCGCAGTTGATTATCAGAATCACTCTTAGAATAACTCACAGTATCGTAGAATGATAACTCTTATAAACGCTCTCTCAAAATGATATAAGCTAATTTTCTCTCTTAGAATGATTAGCTTTACTTAGAAAATTCACAGGTCTGTATAAAGGCATATGTAATCAACCTCCTAACGGTTAATTTCCAAATGTCATGACAATAAAATACTCTTATAGACCCCTTATAATATAAGGACTTTATTAAGGTTCAATTTCACTTAATAACAAATTTTAAAACTCTCAATTAAATCCCCAAAGTATTTCTCAATCAAAATAAATAAGTGTAGAATCCATTTTAATTACCAAATTGAGAAACATTAATATTTAATGAACCATATTGAAAAGATTTAATTAGTATATAAACCATATCTTAAATATAGAGAATATCCCTTAAATCTCTTTCAAATCCTAACAAAAAACGACTACTTTTGGATTTAAAATCGAATCAAACAATATCCTGAACCAGCACATTCAGTCGATTGCCCAACACCGCTTGCAGCCAAACCATTGCCGCAGCGAGCATAGGTCGACTGCTTGATCGACTCGCAAATTCAGAGAGTTTGTCATGCTTTCACCGGTTGACCGCTCGGTCGACTCGCAGATTCAGAGAGTTCAGATGTTTTCACAGGTCGACCGGTCGGTTGACTCTTTAATTCAGGATGTTTTATCTTCCTTTTCCGATCGACTCCTCAGTCGACTGCCTCCTCCTAAATCACTTCTCTAATCTCGTTCTTAACCTACTTTCTTTTACGATTTTGTTCCTTTATCTAGTTTTATATTTAAATAAGCTCCACTAATATTCTTATATTCAATTTTAGTCATTCATTTTTTTTTAATTCACATATGAGCAAATAAATATACTTAACAAAAACACACATCAAAGATAAGATTCATTTTGTGCCATGTGTGTGTTCCTAAATGGGATATTAAGAGTTAATATTTACCTGGGTTGTTTTTCCTAATTTCTTCATTAAGCATCCATTCCATTTGACATCTTCATTATAGGAATTTTAAATCAATAAAACATTTGATCAAATATTAGTTCCACCAAAATATTAATACTTAATGATCAACAAGTATTAGGAATCCTACTCCTCAGGAAGTGTACCTGCAGAAGGCTAACATCAGGATTTGTCCCAGTGAAACCTCTCCAGCGTGGTAATCAGAGCTCATAGAGAAAATGTACAGTAATGCAGCAAGTAAATAAATGAACTCTCACGTAATGTAAAACGTATTCAAGCGTACCCCGGGCTTGCACAAACCCCCAATATATATAGGAGTTGGAGATGATTAGTTGGGTCTAAACATGGTTAATTAGTTGAAATTCTGTGTTTAGTCGATAATCCAGGGTGTTTAGGAGATAATCGTTGGACATGGGCTTTTAGTCCCATTTGGCGAAGCCTACAAGCCTTTGTCTGGCCTTTAGCGATGAGCTGGTGGAGGAGGGCGAAAATTAGTGGAGTCTTGGAGAAGAAACAAGCTGAAATGCGGAGCCGGTCGAGGTGAATGACTGAGACCCTAAAGTTGATCACCTGGGGCACGGCGCAGAACTCAGAGCAGCACGTCCCTGCAGGGCTCCTCGCTTCTCCCTAGGTGCAAATGAGATTTCAGGGAGGAGCTATGGTTAACGTATGCTCCCACGTGGCGTCGTGGATTCCGGAATGCGTCTCTATCACTACGAGGACGAACATGTGACTGAATCCCAAGTGTTGACTCGAAGGTGCCCAAAAATACCCTCCTCAGAATGATATTCAACCTTTTTTTTACAGTAGCAACACAATATATTTATAAATTTTGTTGAAATATCATGTTGCATTCAGCATGAATGTGAAAACTACGAAAATTTGAAAATAAAATATTGTATTCAATATAAATGTGAAAACTGAAGAAAAAAAAATAGTGAATGTGGTATTATTTTGAAAATCTTATTCAAATATATCTGAGTGCATAATTAGATTATTAAAAAATGTATCAAAGAGGTGTTAGTACATTTAGCAAGAGGAAGTGTCTTATTTCCTTATTAATCAGGGTTCGAGTCTCCTATGCAACACTCCAAGAATTGAATCTTAAATTTAATCATAAATCCATCATCATTAGTGTTCTTCGCAGATCTGTCTCCAATTGGATTTAAACAATTGTCTTACCTCAAATTTGCCTTCATCTTCATTTTTCACAACGTGAAATTACTCCCATTAAACTTCTCAATGTCAAAATTTGTTGCCATGTTATTGATGAAGTTCTACTTCTCAATTGAACCGGCTTCCACTTTTTCACCGTGAACAATAACTGATTTGACTCTGGTTCAGCGCGTGAGGGTTTGAACACCTAAAGATGTGAAAAACAAAGATTTAGGAGTGGATTGAGTTCACTGTGTGGGAAAAGTTTGAAATAGGAGGATGAGGATTTTCTCATTAATTAATTATAATCATGTAAATATTTTATAACATTAATTAATATGGATTTTTAAATTAAAGTCAACTTGAACAACTGTAAATTGAATCTGCACGAGCACGGAATGCAATTAAAAATGTGTTGTCTTATTTTCAAGTTTTCTCAAGAGCAGTGTTAGAATATCCAACTCAGAGAAAGATCGCGAGATCTCATGTATAATCATTTCGCAGCTGTTTCCATCAATGTAATAATTTTTTATTCAAAATTGGACGACTAAATAAAACATATATTAAAACTAGGAATTTAATATAGAAAAAATCGGTGATTAATCTTATTTTTAAGGTCTAATATACTATTAGTCCTTTATTGTTATTAGGTTTTGATTTATTCTCTTAAGTTGGATTTCACTTGTAATTTAATCTCGTATTGCAACGATGGTAAGGAAACTTTATTGAGTAAATTCAGTTTTATAGTGAATTTATATTAATTACATGAAATGACTTTTAGTTATAATTTCATAATTTTTTATTTTTTTTTACATATATCTATGTATATTTTGTTATATGTATTTATATATACATTTTATAATTATATATATATATATATATATAATATTTGTGACATTTATTGATTACAAAATTTAGTTTAATATTAGTTACATGTATTTATGTACATTTAATCACTTGTAACAAATTATATATATTTAGTATGATTTTTGTTACATCTAATAAAATTTTACACACAAAATTATTACATGTTAAAAAAAAATAAAAAAAATAAAAAATTGTTACATGTTACAAAATTAATATTTATAACATGTAATAAAATTTTACACACAAAGTTGTTACATGTAACTACGTGTATATATGCGCGTGTAGGGCTTCTACATTTTTAAAATAGATGGGATCAAAATTAAATTTTTTTCTGTCTCTAGGATTTTTTAACGATGAAACAGGGGACCTCCCCCGATTTTCCCTTTAATATATTATTCAGGAATTTATTTTTCATTTTCCCATTTCCACTTCACAGTTTGCATTATATACAGTCCCCTAAACTCATTCAACAACAAGCCACAATATCAAATCTGATAATTCAGACTGAAAAAAATGGCAGATTCCACCCCCTTACTTTCCCGCTATGACACGACCAGAACCGATGAACCAAAAACCCTTGACGACGTGATAGAGCATTACATCGGCGGCTCCTTTTGGCGTCAGTTTTTCCAAGCCTTCCTTGTGTCCTTTGCCTGGGTGTTCGAGGCCCAACAAACGTTTCTCACCATTTTTACCGACGATCAGCCCAAGTGGCACTGCGCCGGAAACTTGACCGGAACTGCTTGTGGCCCGGCTTCCAATATCTGCGGGCTTCCCGCTGACGCATGGGCATGGGACAGGCCAGCCTACAGCTCCACCGTCTCTGAGTGGTCCCTCCAGTGCATCGCCCCTTATGTGGCAGAGCTACCCTCCTCGGCGCTCTTTGCAGGGAGTTTACTCGGCGGTTTCCTCCTTGTGAAGCTCGCGGACTCCATCGGCCGCAAGAACTTACTCTTATACTCTTGTTTCGTAATGTCTGCCGCCGCATTCCTCACCGCCTTCTCCGTCAACATGTGGGTCTACTCATTCTTGAGGTTCGTTACCGGTTTTGGACGGCCAATCATCGGGGCGTGCGTGGTGGTCCTATCGACGGAGCTCGTTGGAAAACGGTGGCGGGGGCAAGTAGGGATTGCCGGATTCCTGTTCTCCACGCTAGGGTTCTTGTCATTACCGGCGATTGCCTACTTGACTAGAGATTATTCATGGAGAATTCTTTATTTGTGTACTTCGATCCCTTCCCTTATTTACTGCGTCCTGGTTCATTTCGTCGTCTGTGAGTCACCCAGATGGCTCCTCCTGCAAGGCCGAGAAGAAGAAGCCATATCCGTCTTTAAAAAATTCGCACCGCCTGGTAGCGAAATCCCAACTTCGAATCTGAGTTTCCCTTCTACAAATCCTGATCAAAACGATCCAAAAACCGGTCTCTTATCAACGATCAAGCTATTGGTCGAGAAGAAATGAGCTCTACGACGACTTGTTGGGGTCATGGCCGTTGTGTTTGGCACCGGCATTACCTACTACGGCATTCCGTTGAGCGTCGGAAACCTATCGGTGAATCTCTACCTGAGCACCCTTCTCAACGGGCTCATGGAGATTCCGGCGACTTTCATCGCATTGTTCTTGATCCGTAGGTGGACGAGGAAGAGTATCATCTTGGTTTTTAACACCCTGAGCGGTGTATGCAGTGTACTTTGTGCTACTTGTTGTTGCAGAAAATAAATAAAGTACGAATTTACCAAAATTTCTTGGGATGAGTTGCGGACTAGGTCGCTCTCTTTAAGACGTTTTGCGGCTCTGCCCAAGAACGTGCAAGCAGTGTATTAGCCCCGTCGTCCCCAGGATAAAACAGCCCAGAATTCTCCTCTGTCTAGGACGTTCTTTGCACTGTAGAAGTCCCGAAAACCAAACACCCCCACACACTGTTCGCAAAACGAATAAAATTGCTCGGAAACCAAAATCGGACTGATTAAACAGTACCGAAACAGATCGGAACAATTCCGGAAGATGAAACCGAAAATGTTTCGGAACAGAAACAGAAACAAAATCGGAACAGAAACAGAAAAAAAAAATCGGAACAGAAACAGTGCAGATCAGGAACAGAAACAGTACAGATCACTGTTTTTTTTTTTTCGTGTTGAAACTGAAGAAAAAAGATTTCAATTTATAGGAAAAAAAAAATTTGTTTTGAAACCGAAAGTAATAAAAAAAAACGTTTACATATTAATTTAAAACGTTTTGATTTCAAAACGTTTTTTCTATTTATTTTAACGGTTTTCAAAAAGTTTTAATATATATAATTTTTATTTAATTAAACTGTTTTTTAAAAAATTATTTTTTAAAAAATAAATAAGTGTCACCTCATCACACGCGCGGCTCGGCACGGCCGGCGGCGGCGCGCGCGTGTGTGGTAAACCGATAGGGATGTAACTCCTCTCCCCTCCACAAAATGTGGGTACCCCTTGGGGCACACCCCAAGTGTCTCACATACCCCTAGATATCCACTTTAATTTTTTCTCTCCCAACCAATGTGGGACAAAAGGTTTTGAGGAAAAAACCAATTTGACACATTTGGCACTTTCTATTCTAAAAATTAAATTAAAATTCATTTGTTTCAACAATCCCCCACTTGAATTTTTAAAAACAATTTTTTCATCGAGCAGTATAATTCAATATAAGATTGTGCATAAGAAAAGGTGTCTATCGACTTGAACCTTTACATAGTGAAGATGCTTTAGATTATACTAGAGTAACTCGTAGTTTTGAACTCTATCTCTAACAACATCACACACACAGCCCTATCAGGGTGTAGTCCAAAAGCCCGTGCTTTACGGCCATGCACGTGTATCCCAGTATAGTGAATGCTCTAGAGAATTTTGCCCAAAATTCCATAGGAAGCGGCTACACTTCCACATTCACATAGGTGAATCTATCAAGAGTACTCTTGTAACTAGGTACTCCACTCAAAAATAGAGTATAGATCTCATTAAGAGTTAATAAAAACTCAACCTTCTATAGCTTCAAGATATCATGCTTCAAACAGTACATTTATGAAATAGAACTCAAATTTATAGCATGATTTTTCTCATATCACTTCATGAGTTGTTATTACCCTTTGAACCTATTTCTTGGGATCTCCAGTCTATAGGTTGGGTTTCCCTCACAAGTGACTCGTCAATCTATGGGCTTGAGTCCCATTCCTTTCGAGGTTTTGTAAACCATTTCTCGAGCTAATCTTTTCGTCAAAGGATCGGCTAAGTTATCATCAGACCGTATATGATCCACTCTCACAGCCCCTGTAGAGATATACTCTCTAATGGTGCTGTGTTTGTGACGTATTTGTCGCTTTTTTTCCGTTATAATAACGGTTCTGAATCTTTGCAATAGCCGCGGTACTATCACAATGGATCAAGACAGCTGGAATCGGTCTCTCCCATAAAGGGGTATCCGAAAGCAGGCTCCTTAACCACCCTGCTTCCTCGCTAGCCGAAGCTAGTGCAATCATCTCAGACTCCATAGTAGATTGAGCCAAAATAGTCTGTTTCTTAGACTTCCAAGAAACAGCTCCACCAGCTATACTAAATATATAGCCGCTAGTTGCCTTGGAGTCATCTGAAAGGGTATTCCAATCAGCATAGCTATATCCTTCCAGAACAGCGGGAAACTTCTGATAATGTAATCCAAGGTTCATAGTTCTCTTTAGATATCTCATAATCCTATCAATAGCATGCCAATGCTCAATACTAGGTCTACTTGTAAACCTGCATAGTAATCCCACAGCATACGCTATGTCGGGCCTAGTGCAGTCAGTGGCATATCGGAGACTGCCTATGATGCTCGCATACTCAGTTTGTCTAACACCGTCACTGGTGTTCTTGAACAACTTCACACTAGGGTCATAAGGAGTACATGCTGGTTTACAATCAAAATAATTGTATTTCTTTAGAATCTTCTCTATATAATGAGATTGATCCAAAGAAATTCCATGTTTAGACCTAGTTATTTTAATACCAGGGATTACACTTGCTTCACCAAGATCTTTCATATCGAAATTAGCACATAGCAAGGATTTTACATTATTCACAACATGAATATTGGAACCAAAAATTAGCAAGTCATCCACATAAATACATATAATAGTGCAAACATCATTTTCAGATTTATAGTAAATGCATTTGTCACTTTCATTTACTTTAAAACCATGTGAAATGACTAGATTATCAAATTTCTCATGCCATTGCTTAGGTGCTTGTTTCAAACCATAAAGAGATTTATCTAATTTGCATACTTTGTTTTCTAGACCAGGAATAACAAATCCTTCAGGTTGGTCCATATAAATCTCTTTTTCTAATTCACCATTTAAAAAAGCAGTTTTAACATCCATTTGGTGCACAATAAGATCATGAATTGCAGCAAGAGATAAAAGCACACGAATAGATGTAATTCTAGAGACAGGTGAGAAAGTATCAAAGAAATCTACATTTTCTCTTTGTCTAAACCCTTTGGCTACAAGACGAGCCTTGTATTTATCAATGGTTCCATCGGGATTCAATTTCTTCTTTAGAATCCATTTACATCCTATTGTTTTACAACCAGGAGGTAAATCTACCAAATGCCAAGTTCTATTTGACTCGAGAGAGTCTAACTCGTCATCTATAGCCTCTTGCCATAAACTGACATCTACAGAGGATAATGCCTCTTGGAGGGTAGGTGGATCCTCCTCTAAGGTATATGCATAGAAATCCGAACCAAAGTCTTTAGCTATACGAGGTCGTTTACTCCTTCTAGGTTCAATATCTAATTCCTTATTAGATTCATTAATCCTAATGATAGGTTCATTACTAGAAGTCGAGCCCCCACTATTCTTCAATTTGAAAGGAAATTTATATTCATAAAAATCAGCATCATTTGATTCAATGATAACTCTATCTTTCAAATCATAAAATCTATAAGCTTTACTATTTACCGCATAGCCAATAAAAACACATTCATAAGCTCTACTGGCAAGTTTTCTTCTTTTGGGGTCAGGAATTCGAACATATGCCAAACAACCCCAAGTTTTAAAATAAGACAAATTTGGTTTCTTATTTTTGAAAACTTCATAAGGTGAAATTTTACTTTTCGATTTGGAAACTCTATTAAGTACATAGCAAACCGTTAATAAAATTTCACCCCACCAGTGAGAAGCTGCACCGGAATTAAGTAAAATAGCAACTACTGATTCAGCAAAAGTTCTATTTTTCCTTTCAGCCTTACCATTCATTTCAGGAGAATACGGTGCAGTTTTTTCATGAATAATCCCATGAGATTTATAAAAATCAATAAAAATACCGGAATCATATTCTGTTCCTCTATCACTACGTAATCTCTTAATTTTCTTATTGCATTGATTTTCAATCTCAGTTACAAAATTCTTAAACATTTCAAAAGCTTCACTTTTATTTTTCATGAGATAAATATAAGTGAAATCAGAACAATCATCTATGAATGTAATAAAATACCGTTTCCCATTCCTAGTCAAGACTCCATCAAATTCACAAATATCTGAATGTATTAAGTCAAGAGATTCCGATTCTCTAATTACTGATTTATGAGGGGTTTTAGTAATTTTAGCTTGACTACAAAATTCACATTTTTCAAAATCATTCAAAGACAATTTAGGAATTAGTTCTAAGTTGCTTAAGTTTTTAATAATGCGTTTGTTAACATGACAAAGTCTAGCATGCCAAATATTAAAAGAACACAACATGTAAGCAGAAGAAGAACTTTTATTAATTTCAACATTCAGTTTGAACATTCCATCAGTTGCATATCCCTTCCCAACAAAAATATTATTTTTGGTTAGGGTGTACAAATCAGCCCCAATAGTTTGAGTGAAACCCGCCTTGTTTAGAAGATAGCCCGAAACCAAATTCTTTCTCATCTCTGGAGTATGCAGAACATCTTTAAGGATGATTGTCTTTCCAGAGGTAAACTTTAATTCCACTTCACCAGAACCGGCAACAATAGTGGAGTGGGAATCACCCAGTAACACTTTCTTATCTTCACTTTCAGAATAAGATTTGAACATGGTACGATCATAGCAAACATGGCGTGAAGCACCAGTGTCTACCCACCACCCTTCGGATCCACCAACTATATTGATTTCAGAAATCATAGCTATAAGTTGGTCCTCGGTAAGATTCGCCTGTGGAACAGGACGACGTCTTTGTCGGCAGTTCCGAGCCAAATGGCCCGCCTTCCCACAGTTATAACAAGTAAACTGTTCAGAATTATTTCTTGAAGGGAGTTTGTTCCTATTCTGATTTTGATGCACATTTCTGTTCTGGTTATTGTGGTTGCGATTCTGATTTTGATTTTTCATATTTTTCCCTTTAGGTTTCAGAATAGCGTAAGATGATTTTTTGTGAGCGTTGTTAGAAACAACAAGCACTTCATCTTTCTGATCTTGTTTTCGGGCCTCCTCCTCAATCCGAAGACGAGTGATCAAACTTTCTAAAGAAAACTCTTTAGTTTTATGCCTCAGAGTATTCTTAAAATCTTTCCAAGAAGGGGGTAATTTGTCAATTAAAACAGCAACTTGAAATTGTTCATCAAGGGACATACCTTCAGCAATTATTTCGTGAGCGATTTTCTGAAGTTCATAAGACTGAACCTCCACTGATTTGTCGTCGGTCATTTGGTATTTCAGATACCGACTAACAGCATATTTTTTACTTCCAGCCTCCTCAGTGTCGTATTTCTTCGAAAGAGCATCCCAAACTTCCTTCGCAGTTTTATTAGAGCAGTAATAATCATATAGATCATCAGACATACCATTAAGAATAAAATTCTTACAACGGAAATCATTTTCCTCCCAAAACTTAACTTCTTGAATCTGAGCATCTATAGGAACTTGAGGTAATTGTGGTTTTTTCGGTTGTACAAACATATGCTACTTTTTCGATAGTAAGAAAAAATAACATTTTCTATCTCCACCTTTTAAAATGAAACCCTTCGAAACGAAAGGGTTTGTTGAGATCAACAGTTACTTATTTAAAATCGTGATCAGCACACATCTTAGCAGATATTGAGCGTCTTAAAATTGTTGTTGCAGAAAATAAATAAAGTACGAGTTTACCAAAATTTCTTGGGATGAGTCGCGGACTAGGTCGCTCTCTTTAAGACGTTTCGCGGCTCTGCCCAAGAACGTGCAAGCAGTGTATTAGCCCCGTCGTCCCCAGGATAAAACAGCCCAGAATTCTCCTCTGTCTAGGACGTTCTTTGCACTGTAGAAGTTCCGAAAACCAAACACCCCCACACACTGTTCGCAAAACGAATAAAACTGCTCGGAAACCAAAATCGGACTAATTAAACAGTACCGGAACAGATCGGAACAATTCCGGAAGATGAAACCGAAAATGTTTCGGAACAGAAACAGAAACAAAATCGGGACAGAAACAAAAAAAAAATCGGAACAGAAACAGTGCAGATCAGGAACAGAAACAGTACAGATCACTGTTTTTTTTTTTCGTGCTGAAACTGAAGAAAAAAGATTTCAATTTATAGGAAAAAAAAAAATTGTTTTGAAACCGAAAGTAATAAAAAAAAAAAAACGTTTACATATTAATTTAAAACGTTTTTTCTATTTATTTTAACGGCTCTGCCCAAGAACGTGCAAGCAGTGTATTAGCCCCGTCGTCCCTAGGATAAAACAGCCCAGAATTCTTTTCTGTCTAGGACGTTCTTTGCACTGTAGAAGTCCCGAAAACCAAACACCCCCCCACACTGTTCGCAAAATGAATAAAACTGCTCGGAAACCAAAATCGGACTGATTAAACAGTACCGGAACAGATCGAAACAATTCCGGAAGATGAAACCGAAAATGTTTCGGAACAGAAACAGAAACAAAATCGGAACAGAAACAGAAAAAAAAATCGGAACAGAAACAGAAAAAAAAAATCGGAACAGAAACAGTGCAGATCAAGAACCGAAACAGTACAGATCACTGTTTTTTTTTTTTCGTGTTGAAACTGAAGAAAAAAGATTTCAATTTATAGGAAAAAAAAATTTGTTTTGAAACCGAAAGTAATAAAAAAAAAACGTTTACATATTAATTTAAAACGTTTTGATTTCAAAACGTTTTTTCTATTTATTTTAACGGTTTTCAAAAAGTTTTAATATATATAATTTTTATTTAATTAAACTGTTTTTTAAAAAATTATTTTTTAAATAAATTTTTTCTAAAAAATAAATAAGTGCCACCTCATCACACGCACGGCTCGGCACGGCCGGCGGCGGCGCGCGCGTGTGTGGTAAACCGATAGGGATGTAACTCCTCTCCCCTCCACAAAATGTGGGTACCCCTTGGGGCACACCCCAAGTGTCTCACATACCCCACACGCGCTCGGCACGGCCGGCGGCGGCGCGCGCGTGTGTGGTAAACCGATAGGGATGTAACTCCTCTCCCCTCCACAAAATGTGGGTACCCCTTGGGGCACACCCCAAGTGTCTCACATACCCCTAGATATCCACTTTAATTTTTCCTCTCCCAACCAATGTGGGACAAAAGGTTTTGAGGAAAAAATTAATTTGACACATTTGGCACTTTCTATTCTAAAAATTAAATTAAAATTCATTTGGTTCAACACTACTAAGTGGTTCACCGGAATTGATTAATAAACTGGAATTGCCGCTTGAGGTGATGTCCTTTTTTACCACGTGCATCGTTCTAAACGTTCTAGTGGTTTATGTGTTGGAATTGTTCCCAACGCGCGTGAGAAACTCGACCACGTCGATGTCTAGGCAGGCGCAGGTGCTCAGCGGTGTGGTGTGTCCGGTGTTGATCGGCGCTGGAAAATATAATCCGTTCTTCTCGTACGGATCGTTTGGGTTTCTAAGTATAGTTTCGGGACTTTTTGTGGTTTTTTTGCCGAGGACGGAGGGTTCAGTGCTCTGTGATACCATGGACGAGCAAGAGCACCTCGAGAAGAAAGCAGCTGCGGCGTCCGCCGTGTATGCAGCATAGTGATGATATAGTCGACAACAATATATTTACCTATTGTCAATCTCCTCTCTCTTTTTTATTATTATTTTATTTTATTTTTTAAAACAGAACTTTTTTTTTTTTTTTTTTTGGGAGAGCATGTACGCCAAAAACTGTCTCAATTGATAATACAGTATAAGAAACTTATTGCATTGATCAGTTGTATATTGGAGAAAAAGATATAAGTAGATTTGACCTTTAAAGATTGTGTTTTGAAGTTTGTCAATTTTTTACTTTCACTGGACTAACTGAGTGTTGACAGATTTCGTCGCTAACACTAAATAATTCCCAAACTATCTATTAATAAATCAGGAAAGTCTTTACTGACTAAGACATTTTAAGGGTTAGGATTACCTTGAAAATGATGTACGACTGAAATTAAGTACACTGATTGAGGACAACTCAAGTGATGATTGATATGCAAAGGGTCGTGTGATCGATC
Source organism: Eucommia ulmoides (assembly GCA_016647705.1). Classification (NCBI taxonomy): domain Eukaryota; kingdom Viridiplantae; phylum Streptophyta; class Magnoliopsida; order Garryales; family Eucommiaceae; genus Eucommia; species Eucommia ulmoides. Next base: position 10,854,664 of record CM028326.1, read on the forward strand.
CTTCTTCTGCGGATTTTCCGTTATTCCCCCCCCCCCCCCCCCCCATTTTTGCTCCAAATTAGTTTAAGATCTAGCCCTAAAACCGTTCCATTCTGAAATAGATCCAACCCCTTCATCTAGCTCCAACCTTCGTCTCTCTCTTCGCGGTCACCTCCATCAAAAGAAATCATCAAGTGATTCTCAAGAATGAAAGCTTCATTCTGTTTTGCTTTACCACATCTGACGCCATTGCCATCGAACAAAATCAAGCCTCAAATTGGACTGTCCCAGCCCATCTCAAGAAATCATCAATTGATTCTCCCTCTCCATCTCAAGAAATCATCTACCGTCTCCAACTCTTCCTCAGTTCACAGCCGCACCTCCCACGTTTCGCCGATCAATCCCACCTACCACGTTCGCTTCCCTCTCTGTTTTTAATCCCTCTCCTTTTCACTCAACTATCTTTTGCCTATGTTCTCTCTCCCTCTCTCTCTCTCTCTCTCCCCCCCCCCCCCCCCCCTCTCTCTCTCTCTCGCTCTCTAACGTGCGACGGTTGCGGTCACAATGGCGAAGGACGTTAGGGATCCAATGAGACTCTACCGGAATTGAGCAACGAATCAAGTGGCGATCTCTGGGGTGGTGGTGTAAGGGGCTGAGTTTTTAGAGATGGAAGCAGCGAGCGATGGAGGTAGATACACAACATAAGATAAGTCGGTGGCTAGATCAGAGAGCAAAACAGGTCAAATTAATTTCTTGGGTTTTCTTCAATTAGACACTTTTTGAGTTGAATTTTGCTTAACTGTTAATTAATTTGATGAAATTCATGATCAATTTTAAGGCAATTTGGGGGTATGATTTTTGCCTTCGTTTCTTCCCTTTTTATTTTCTTCACCACTGCCATCGCCCTCTCACCAAATTTCTCACCATGTTTTCATCGTTCCTCTACAGGGTTTGTTTTTTAGTTCCTCCGAGTGTATGCACTGGTGATAGGTGTAAAATACTTACGTATTTCCAAATCGGTTTTATTAGTTTTCGAGTACGTTTATAGTTTTTTTTTTATGTGTTTTAATTAGTTTTCATATTTTTTGTATAAATCAGGTGTGTGGGGGCATAAAGATAGGAAACTGAAGCAAAAATGATAAGATCAAACCAAAGCGAGTCGAAGTTATGTCGGATAAACAAGCTCGGAGGCTAAAATATGAAACAGACCCACCGACTAGGCGTCTAGACCACCGCCTAGGCGGTGAAGAAGCTGAGAAAAGAGCGAAATATTACTGATGGACGACCGCCTAGGCGAAGATTCCTTCGCCTAGGAGAAAATCCAGTAGAAAACGAAGATGAGCTACTAATAGCCGCTCGCCTAGGCGGAGAAATCCACCGTCTAGGCGAAAATCCAACAGAATATTCTTCCACGTCCACCACCTACTTCACCGCCTAGGTGATCAGACAAACCGACCTAACTCTGCCTAGGCGAATTTCTTCGCCTAGGCAGAAATCCCCTACACACTCTTGAGATATTTTTAGGATGTTTTGACTATAAATACCCCATCTCCTCCCCTTTCTCCGCTCTCTCTCTTGCTCTCTTGCATTTTTGAGCCCCTTAGGCTATATCTAAGAGTATATTTAGGAGTTTTAGAGGTAGAGCTCACATCCCGAAGTGAAAAAGACGGCAAATCGATCGTTGAGCATTCTTAGCGATTTATCTTCGGACGATGCTAAGTTCTTCGATTGTTTTTCCTTATTTCTTTATCTTAGGATCATGTGAGCATGTTTAGCTCGATTTATATGTTTATATGGTTATGATCATGAGTTAAATATGGATTGTAGTAGAGATTAACGGTATATTTATAAATATGTTTGTTTGGATGATTTCAGTGTTTCGTTTATGATTGTTCTTCGTAGTTTGATTGTATTTATCATTCTTAGAATGGTAAATGGAGAATACGGGGTTTTGACAAACCCCGAATTCGAATTAGGGTAAACAAACGCCACAATTCTATAACTCGGTCGAGGTTTGAATCGTGGACAATCGATGACGTGGGGCAAGACACATGCGGCCTAGGGTCGTTAAGACGTTGAGGGGAACTTCTTCGTTGGATCGAAGTTGCGTTATATCCCTCGTCTTACACTTAGGAAAGGTGGCGAGGGAGTTTTAGAACGGAGATTGTTGATAGGGTAAATACAATGCGACGATCCAATAACCTGGGAGGGAGTTGGATTGTATGCAATCAATGACGCTGGGCGAGACTCATATGACCTAGGGTCGTTAAGACGTTGAGGGGGACTTCTCCGTTGGCTCGAAGTCATGTATTCTCTCGTCTTACACTCGGGAGAAGTGGCGGTGGAGTTTACGTACCAAGGTTGTCAAATAGGTTGAACACTGTAAACGTGAGTACATCGAAATCGAACACGTATTTGTAAACACGTTAATCCTTAGGAAATTCTTCACCCTAAAACATATTAGCATATTGGTGTAGTTAATTTAGGTTATATTAGAATTAGTTTAATTAATTAATTACATTTGTTTTTTGCCTAGATAAAATTAGGTCACGACAAACGCGGTATTCGATAGTAACGAAACCAATCCCTGTGGATACGATAACTCAATCTTTTACGATCACACTATACTAAAAATTAGACCTCGTATACTTGCAAGTGTAAGTAGGGGCGTATTTTACGCCCTACCAGCTAGTCAGGAGAAATACATAGCGAAGATGAATTACATGACAGTGTCTACACAGAATATAATTTGGAGGTTTATATTTCTCAAACCCCATATCTGGTCAGAAATGTGTTTGTTTAGTGATTTTGTTCTACTTCTATGTTCTCTTTCATGGCGTCTGTGTTTAGTGTTTACTTAGATGGCGTTTGTTTAGTGTTTAGTATTTTTGTTCTCAGAAAACTTGGAATAAGAATGTGTTTAGTGTTTCTGTTCTACTCCCCAGTTCTCTTAGATGTCGTTTGTTTAGTTTTTCTGTATAGTGTTTATGTTCTCAAAAATCAATCTACTCCCCTGTTTTCTTTTATGGCTTTTGATTAGTGTTTAATTAGATGGTGTTTGTTTAGTGTTTCTGCCCCTCGACCCATATCTCACCGGAGAACACAATCCCATAGCTTATTTTTCATCAAGTTAATATCGCCCTAGCTTTTTGTCGCCTTCATTATATTGTTTGTGTGTGTTCAAAGTATTTCTATTCGAGATTTGTAAATAAATATCCGACCAATAAATTCTTCGAAACAGTTTTCACCAGAAATCTCAAAGGTTTTAAGAGTATGTTCCATATCCCCCCTATATTTTCTCTCTCTGTGTCTAAACTAAACGTAAATATCAGTCAATAATTTGGTTGAATTTTGTGTTTCTATCTGTGTGTGAAAACCCATTAGTTCAATTTTTACTGAAAACAAATTTGTTGATTATAATCTCTCTCTAAATATTGTAGGCTAAGGGAGAGATGATCGTGGAGGATACAATTAAGAATATACATGTTCTGGAGAAAGAGAGAGAGCAACGTCATCGTCTCCAGCAATTGTTGCTAGAGATTTTCAATGTTCTAAAAGCACAAAGATGAAGTCTTGATGGCGACCGTGATGGTCGACGATTATTGGCAACTAAAATTGATAGCAATGGCGGGCAGAGAAAACAATGTCATTGAGGAGATCAAGATAAATATTCCAATCTTATGAACAAATTTTTGTGACTATTTTTTTTTCTTTTAATTTTTCCTATTACATACCATTTCATAGAGCCATTTGGACAATTTTGATTAATTTTTCATGTTTTACATAACATTAAGTTATCATTTTGGTGCCCAAGTCTACCTTCAGGTAAAAAACCCAGTTCGCCTGTTTTATGGTGTGCCCGTCTTCGAATGTCAAATTCGGTACACTCGATTGCTCCATGAAAATCTGATTGAATGATTCCATGTCCAGCATTTTGTCTATTTCTTGATACTTATAATTGGTGTTCCCAACTTTTGAAACTAGTAACTGATTTTTATAGAAAATAAATAATGTTTTTTTTTTTTTTTAAATTTTATTGAAGAATTTGGTTTGAATTTTGGAATGTATAAATAAAAGAGACTATTTTTTTAATCCCCGTATCTTTTACTCAGTAGTTTTTGTATTGATTGCATATTGTTGATTTTTTGCCTGTTTTATTGTTCATTTTGCTTAATCAATGGTATTTTTTTTATATTAAATTAACAATGAAAAAATTAAAACCCGTGCCTTTAGGCATGGGGCATGCCCTAGTATATATAAAATTGACAATTATATATTGATAAGTGTAAAAATGGTCATTATAACGCGACTAATTGAAAACCGTCACGTTTCCACAACTCGCTACCAAGATCAACTCTCCACCCAGATCAATTTTTGCCGAATGTCAAGTGTGAAGATTATGCTAGGTAGGGGCACATCTTAGCCCATTCCAGCCACTCAAAAGATAGGTCGCAGCACTCTCCAGGAAGGGAAGGCGAGCCACCGCTGGGATGGAGAACCCTTCCCCATCTCGACATTTTCCACAGCGATATTGGTCGTATCAAAAATCAATTCCACAAGCTCCTCAATAAAGCCTCCCTTCCCGTCTTTGGCTATCTAGAAAGGCAGGGCAAAAAGCTCTGCATAACTCCTATTCCCGCCTCCGGCTATCCGGAAAGGGCAGGGATTAAGTTCCCTATCTCAGGCTCAGCAGGAATGTGTCTTTCTCAATTTATGGACTGACTCACTTCCCCAAACCACAAATATCTCTATAAATATCCCCACAAATATCTCCACAAATATCCCCACAAATATCCCAAAATATCCATAAATATCTTCCAACATAGCCAACACAAGATACTCCTTAGCACCTTCTCATTGTCTAAATGCCAAGATGGGATATTAATGAGATATTGAGGAGACGCTAATCCATGATTAATCTCTTAATCATATCTCCAACTTGCCTATATATGGGAGAGCATACAATTGCTCAAAAGTAGATAAATTTGGCACACACAAAAATAACTCCCTCTTCTTGATAGCATATTTTATAAACTTCCCCCCTTCTCCCCCCCGTACGTTGATTCTCACGCTGAAGGGGACACGCCTGGTTCATCCAGGCAAGTCCTTTATGCAGGTGTCAAAGTGTTGCCTCATCTCTTCCCGGATTAGAGAGCATTTCAGCATTCCCTTTCCTGGATCAAGAAGCATTCCAGCTCTTCTCCTCCTGAACCAGAAAGCATTCCAACTTTCCTCTTCCCGGATCTGCTCCATTCCAAGCTCTAGTTCACCTGTCCAAAGATCGCAAGGTGTTTTGATTTTTCCCTTCTCAGCCCAGAAGACTTTTGTGCTCTTCTCAACACAGGCCTATCCCTTCTTGGTTAGAGACTTCTCCACAGATTAGAAGCTCCACAGATTAAAGCTCTCCATTCTAGACCTCTCCAATTACACCAGCACTGACCAGAACATATCGTTGGAGTCAACCAAAATTTGACATCAACATATATCTAATTTTGGACATTTAAAAAGTATTAATTTATTGAAATTATGTCGCATGACTAAATCATTTTGTAGCACTATATTATATAGATTAAATAGTCATATAACTCTCTCATAAAGTTCCAAATTTGCAGTTAGAAAGCCTTTTTTTTTAAGGAAACATTTTTTTTCTCTTTTATTTTTTTTCAATTTCTTTCTAGTTATTCTACTTTTCGAAGGCCTCTTTTGTGGTGCTTGATTAAGAATATGATCATTTTCTTAAGTTTCTGCAAAACAATACACACGCAAGTGAGTATTGCCGTTATTGCATCTTCGCTATAAGAATTAATAGAGTTTTTATGGAATTTCGATAGAGTATCGGCTTAGAAATTAGGTGTAACATTCCCCTTTAGTATTTATAGGCATAGCAAGACTTGTTTGATGAGTATATCTGAAATCTCGACTAGTTTCTATAAATTATAGCAAGATTTGCGAGATTGAGATGTTATGACCTGTTGAATCAAATCCAAGATCCCCCTCATATCTGGTGGGATTTGGTGACCATTTCCCAATCATGGTCACGACCTGAGCTTGGAGAAAAACTTGTATGTGTTATTCGAACTCATTATTAAATGGAAAATGACCAAATGGATCTAGTAAGAGAACTAAAATGTCAGTTTATGCTATTCAAATTTAAGTGAATCAGTTAAATCTTCAAGCAATATTAATTGCATAGATTAATCCTATTTTTAAATCCGGGCCATAATCACTTAAGGTAATTCCCCTTTCAAATCTATTATTATATTTCGACAACTTCTCTTTACATGTCATAAAAGTAGGTATTGTTGATGTCAAATTTTGGTCGACACCAATGGTATGCTCCGATCAGCCTTGGATAGAGTTGGAGAGGCCTGGAGTGGAGATATTCGGTCCGTGGAGAGGTCCTTGGCCAGGAAGAGACGAGCTTAAGTTGAGAAGAACCCAAACAACTTTTGGGCCGAGAAGAGGAGGGCCAAAATGCCTTGGGACTTGCGAAAAAGTAAACAGGAGCTCGAGATGGTGCTATTCAGGGAAGAGGACAACTTGGATGCTTTCTAGCCTAGGAAAGAGAAAACATGAGATGGGGCAGCAGCCTGCCTCCTGCATACACAACCACAAGTAACCTGGCCAGGGGTATCCCCGAAAACCCCTCCGGCGTGAGAATCAGTGTATGGGGGGAAGATTTATAAAAGTGCTATCATGCAGAGGGAGCAATTTTAGTGTGCTTGGAGTGAGTTTTGTCTCTTAAATATATAGAGAGCTTTTTGAGTCTCAAGAGCTTTAAGAGTCTTTTTTTTTTTTCTCTTTTTTTAAGGAGAGTTTCTCATTACCTTTGGGCAATAATTGTATGCCCTCCTTTTTATAGGAATGAAGGAAATTAGATTAGGTCTTAAGCATTGGTTAATGTCTATTCCATATCTCATCAATGTGTCAACTTGGGAGATGGCCAATGGGAAGATGCCATGAGACTCTTGTCTTCCCCATATTGGAATATATTTAGAGATATTTTGGTTTAGGGAAGAGAACCACAATGATGATGGTAGATATTTTGGGAAAATGTGAGATATTTAGGAGATATTTTGGGTAAAAGGGCCATGGTTGGGAAGAGAGCCCACTTATAAATTGAGGGAGACACAACTCTGCTGCGCCCGGATGAAGTATTTGTTACTATACTCGGTGAATTGTTCATACTTAGTCTCTGGTGTGGAGTGCGCCTCCTCTGCTCTCTCTAGTGTGGAGTGCGCTCGGATAGGGAAGAGAGCATATAGGCACTCGGATGGAGAAGAGAGCATATAGGCGCCCGAATGGGGAATTTCATCCCTGCCCTTCCTGAATAGCCAAAGGCAGGAAGGGGAGTTTTGTTGAGGAGGTTGTGGAGCTGACTTTCGAGACAGGCAATGCCGCTGTGAAGAATTCCGAGATTCAGAAGGGTTCCCCATCCCGACGGCGGCTCGCACGCTCTTCTTAGAGGGTACTGAGTCCTTTGGGGAGATTGGTATGGTTGAGAAGGCTTCCCTTCTAGGTACATTTCTTATACTTAGCCTTTGGTGAGCTTCGAACTTCGGATTTTATAGGAAGTTGAGCACACATGGTGGTCTTCAATTGGTTGCGTTGGGGTGACCAAATTTACCATCATCCGGTATGTTTACAAAATAAAAACTATTTATGTTCAAAATAGCAATAAGTTTTTTTTATATATCCCTTACTTGATTTAATTATAGATATACGATTGCAAGTGTTACTCACTTTAAAACATCCATTTTTATATTTTTGTTGTATAATTTAGTATTTGTTAAATTCAACACAACGATGAATTCTCTATTGAATTCAACAATACTGTTTAATCTATTTTTTTTGTATTTTTTTCATTTAATTACATTTAATATTTGTTATAATAACAACACAATAGATTTATAAATTTTGTTGTGGAAACATGTTGTATTCAACATGAATGTGAAAAACTATGAAGGTTCGGAAGTATTATGTTGAATTCAACACGAATAGGAAAATTAATGAAAAAAATGGCGAACGTAAAGTAATTTTATTTGATTTGATTACAGATTTGTAATCGTGATTGGTTTCCAAATAACATTTATTTGTATATATTTTGTTGTATAATTTAATAGACGTTGAATACAACACAATGATAAATTTTGTGTTGAATTCAACAACACATGTCACTGTTCTATCTAATTTTTTTGTTATTTTTTTTATTTAATGATGTTCAACATTTTTTACATTAACGACGCAACATATTTATAAAATCTTTTTGAAATATCATGTTAAATTCGACATGTATGTCAAAGTTATGAAGATTCGGAAGTACAATTTTGTAGTCAACACAAATATGAAAATTGATGAACAAAATGGTGAATTTGGTATTAATTTGAAGATTTTATTCAGGCAAGTCTGAATATATAATTAGATCATAAAAAATTGTGCATAACAAAACTTATTTTAGATTTCATAACTTGATTTTGATTTAATGTTGATTTAGTAAACACCCTTATTTTTAAGAAGTGATATATATCAAGTAAGTAGTCATCTATAAATTTATAAATTGAATAATTGTTAGAGTGCAAATTTGATCGAATCTTTACAAAGAATTGAAATACAACTAAAACAAATAGTAATTTTTTTTATGGCACCGAGTAGTCATCCCTTCTTACTCACAGAGAATTTAAGGTTGTGTTTGAGTAAAGAATTTGGGGGAGAGATTTCAGAATCCCATTTTGACAAATACCTTGTTTAGGTATTTTTGAGAAAAGATTTTGTAAAATCCTTTCAATTAAAAAATAGTGGTGAATGAGGGATTTGGAAATCCTTCCAAACTAGGTGTCATTTACAAATCTCTCTAAGAAGAAATTTCAAATCCGACCACTGACCACCGCTGCCAGCCGTCGCCGCCAACAACCGTTGGCACCGACCACCTACGTTCGCCAGCCAACGTCGCCTGCTAAACTAGGTGTCATTTGCAAATCTCTCTAAGAAGAAATTTTAGATCCGACCGCTGACCACCGCTGCCGGCCGTCGCCGCTAGCAACCGTTGGCACCGACCACCTCCGTTCGCCAGCCAACGTCGCCTGCTAGCGCCGGCCACCACCGACAGCCACCAACCACCCCCGCCGCCGATCCCTCCAGTAGTGATTATGGTTATCCAAATAAGAAAATTATAAAATGACACGATAAAATTGTTCGCCTAAAATAATTATCCAAATAAGATATTTGCAAATGATGAGATTTCAAAATCCAGAATTTTGAAATCCCTTCATTTACAAATCCCTTTACCCAAACACAACCTAACTATTGTATTTTTCTTTTATCAAATAAATGGAATGCTTATTAAAAAAAAACACTTATTATTTAGTTCTTACAAATTTATTTTAGTTAATCTTTAAAAAATACAAATTCAAGGTGAAATTAATATACTGAATTTAATTGATATTAACTTAAAAGACAAAAACAAATTATTTGAAGGACTAAAAACTCAAATTTAAAAATTATAATTTAGTAATTTGAAGGACAATCTAATAATAATTTTTTTATAATAATTATAATAATTAATATTTTAATATTAATATTTTAATACTTCATTAAATACTAAATATAATTTCTAATTTTGAATCGAAGTATTTTAACTTATTAGTTGAAAATTTTGAATAATTTTGCAATGTGATTTTTACCATATGGTCGGTATTCATTGATTGTGAATCAGATGCTCTCATCAAAACCAATAAAAAAGGATAGGCTCAGTATGGATTAGCAGTTTTTGATCCTTCAGTGCCAATATCCATCTGGCCCGAGGAAACCTTAAAAATTAATACCCGACCTTGACCTAATCTAAAATATTTCTATTTTTTTTAATGATTACTATATCGTTTTTAAATTGTTTTTAGTATATAACTAATAAATAATTATTAATGTTCATATATAAAATTCGAAATGTACAAACTATAATTAAATTCAATCGTTTTGAAAGTCAAGCGATAATTTTATTTTATTTTTCTAAATATTTCATCTTTTTATATAAGTCATTTAAGTGGGTTGAGTGGTGTAGAAAAATTTGAAATTAGTGGATTGAGAGGTTGCACAAGTTTAATCTCAACCATTCATCTTTTAGCTTAAATCTGTACTATTAAAATGTCTTTCTATCCTTATTTATTAATAGAATAAATATTTCTCATGCCTAAAGGCATTATATTGATTTTCTAATTTATAAATATAAAAATATTATAAATAATAAAAGAATTGACCCATTAAATACAAATGTAAAAGTTAGGGGTACAAAATATAATTTTATTTAACCATCTTAGAAGTTGGAGTGAGAATTTTTTTGTGTGAGAAATTATAGAATAGATTGCTAGTTTGCTAAAGATATTATATGATATAAGACTATAAATGTTAAAAATGTCATTTTATATCTATTGATGTTGCCAAAAATTCTTAGTGCAATCAGTTTCTCACGTACCAAAAATCTTCTCAACTTCTCCTTCCAACCTGTAAAACCGATTAATTCTTAGGGGGGATATCGGTGTGATGTTGACCAACGAATCTCTAGTGTGAGAATAAGTTACTCTGTTTCTAAAGAAGGCTTAAGCACTTGAAATAGTCGTAAAAATAAAATGATGATATATTCCCTTTATATATACTTAGTAGATCACTGTCGTTTTATTGGTAAGGTCCCACCGTTTCATGATTTTTCTCTTAACGGCGTGGGATATGGCCACGATTTTCTCCATTAAACTAGGAGAAGATATCTGTAATGTTCCTCTTATCAAATATGGGTTGTTACAAGTAGTCAGTTATAACACTCCTTATTTATGGGGGACATGGAGGTCATGGGCTGACCTGTTCATGGCCTTATCACTGTTGGTTTTAATTTTCCTTGTTGGGCTTACTTGTGAGGCCTGCTTTGCTTGTGTATTAGACCACTTGGTCCTTTTTCCTGATAGGCTTGATGCGCTCAACCTAGGACATATATTGGGTTATATCTTTCGAGTCAGATCATTGATCCAATCTGACCCACTAAGGCTCCCAAGCCTTTGATAGTTATGAGCGAGAGTTTTCCTATATCATTTGCCCTCCTAACTTTCGTGACGATTCAAAGAAGAGAGACGGAATATCACATCTCCCATTTGTGTAAGTTCTTGTCTTCTTCAATCTTTTGATTGTTGTTGCTTGTTCACATCCCTATTTCAGTTTGCTCTATTTTAGATGCCGTTGAGTCGATCAAACAGTCCTGTTGAGGTTGGTTCATCGTCGAATCTCCTTGTGTAGCAGACAACGACAGCCCAGACTTCTCTGTTAACCGATTCCTCTATTAACTAGGGAGATCATGGTGCAAGTTCTATTCCAAAGAAATGGCTTGTACCATATCAAGAATAGTACGACAGTCTATCGTCTATGTCGATTAGGGTTCCATCCATAGACGAATGACCTTATAACACCAAAGAAAGTGAAATATGCCTCTTTGTGTGGATGTTTGAATACAGACTTACACTTCCTTTTACACTTTTTCTTCGCAATCGTTTTTGCCAACTAGAAATTACCCCTGCTCAGTTAACCCCCAATGGCTTCTGTCAGATCATGGGGGCCAGTTGTAAGACCCTGATATTTTTAGACGTATTTTAGCACATTTAGAAATAACGAGGTAGATTGTATTATTTATTATTTAAACTTAAAATTTTAGGGGTCAATTTGAGATTGGCAAAAGATTAAAATTTGAATTTGGGTTTAACTGAACCTAAATAAAATTAAGGGGTGGATAATGTAATTAGGAAAAAAAAAAGAGATTAATATATATATATACACACACACACACACACACACACACACGCATGTGCCGGCTGAAACACGATCGAAGGCTGAGATCATCCCCTACGCACGATTAGAGAAACAGGACGGACGTGGCAGGGCAAGGATCAAGCTCACACCACTTCTTTCATGCATATATATAGGAAAAATCACTTTACAAATTGAAAAAAAAAAAAAAAAACACACAAAAAATGGAGAAAAAAAATATAGCAGAGAAGAGAGGCAGAGGATCGGAGGTGGTGTTATCGGTCGACGGATGGTGATTGTCAGCAGGGGATGTGGGTCTGTGTGTGAGGGTGTTCGGGGTGGGTGTGTGCATGCCCAATTAATCCGAATATGTGGGTATACTGCTCCGGCCACGGGTGAGTCGCCGGAGTGGGTAGAGAGAGAAAAAAGTTTGGTTCGGCGGTAGGGACTGTCTGTCGACAGGTGATCATCGCCAAGTGTTGGTCGGCTGTGCGAGGGGTGGTTGTTGAATGTGGTGGTGTGAGTGGGTGTTTTGATCAGTGGTGGTGGTGCGTGTCTTGATCGTCGCCGGAGTGGAGAGAGGGAGAGGGCCTGTCATTGCCCTATCGTCAGTGGCGGTGGCGTCATGTTTTATTGGGTGGGTAGGTTTGAAGTGTGTGTTTCAAAGTGTGTGTGTTTCAGAGGTCGCCGGATGTTCGTCGGCGATAAGTTTACAGAGAGAGCGTCGTGTGCGTGTGTGTTACTGTGTGTGTCGTGTGAGGGATTGGTGGATGTGCATGGGGGGTAGACGTGGTGGTATATGGGTTCGGTTGTCCGGTGGTGCATGTGTCCGTTTGGTGGGACGGGGAGGCGTGTTCGACGGCCATTGGAAAATCCGGGAAAGGTAGAATTTCAAACTTCTTTAATATATGTATTTAATTGTTTAAATTGAAATAATGATAGGAAGTAGTGAGACCGTTCACATGAATAAAATTGATAAAAGTAAACCGAAACGGAGCAAGGTTAATTTAATAATGATATTCTAAAAGAAAAGACGGGAAATAAAAAAATTAGGGTGTTCTTTTATACAAAATATTAATTTAGGCTCTGTCGCTATTAGGTTCGCAGGCACCGAAGTACCGGTAGGGAATAAGCGATTGAGTCTACAAAAACGGATATTCAGGTGAGTGTACTGTCTTCTTACCAAACTATCTTTCTATGTATGTATATGATGAAATATGTGTTTACTTAAATTGTATGAATTTATAAATGATATGAGTCAAGCAGGATTTGGGTAAGTTGGTTAACGGTTTTTGGAAGATTTTGATGGTTTCCAAAATGAAACTGAAAATGAATTTTTGTTGAATTTGGTAAAATCAGATGGTGTTTTTAAAAGGAAATAGAAAACATTTGTTTTCCTAAAAATATCTGGTTTTCAAAAGAAAAATAAAGGGTGGAAAAGTAGTTTTGAAAGAATCAGACGGTTTCTCTAAAAAGAAAAGTGTGAAATATGCTTTTGGGCTTAAAAGTTGGTTTGGAGGAAAAGAGATAGATATGGTGATTTGACGATATTTATTGAGTTGTGATTCGATGATGCTGTATTTGATTTGACGATGCCCTAGTATTTATCTATTTCGGTAGAGTGAGATTATCCGCTTTGGCGGAGTGATGTTATCCGCTACGGCGGAGTGATGTTTATCTGTTTCGGCAGAGTGATGTTAGACGTTTATACTGCGCAGTGATTATCCGCTTCGGCAGAGTGATGAGTGTTCGTAGGAAGGCATATCCTACAGATGGTACGGTACCGTTGTAAACTCCCGATCATGAGGTTAAAACGATCACTAGGGCTGGCCAAAGTGTGTGTGTTGGAGGTGTGTGTTTGAGATTGGTGCTTGAGATGTGGTGTTTTAAGTGTATTGATTGATTTGATATTATTTATTATGATGACTGGTATGATTTTATATTAGATGGAACTTATTTATACCACTTTATTTTCATTGCTTATATACTTGTGCCTAATCCATACTAAATTGTGGAAATATTTAGAACGTATTAATATTTTAAAAATGTTTTACTAAGAAGGCAGTACACTCGCAGGTACAACAATTAGGAGTCGGTCCCCTACTGGCACTAGGTAGAGCTACGTGATGAAGTCATATAGGCTTTTGAGAGAAGCTGTCAATGGCGAACCTATAAAAAAGGTTCATGGATAAATACTTTTAGCTAATGAAAATTTCGGGACAAGTGTGTCCCCCATAGTAGATATTTATATTATACAGTAGGTGTATATTGTCATTCATTTGGTTATTTGGGTATTGGTGATGTCACGTTGTACTCACACCCGCCTCGGGATAACGGGTTATGACACCATTACTCTTTCTCATGCAAATAATGTCCTCCTTACTATAAATATAATTAGGAGTATTGGTGTAATACCTTGGGGATTTATATTCTTGAAAATATTAATTTATATAAAAGTTTAATATTTTGGGATTGTTTTGAGAATTTATGGTATAAATGATATTTGATAATTTTTTAGAGTTCAATTTTTATTTTAAATTGATTTTAAAAATTTTGGGACCAATGTGTTATTTAAATATATTTTTTAAGAATTTTGGGATATAATTAATATTTTCTTTATGTTAAAGGGATATTTATGTAAATAATAAAAATAATATATAGTAAATATAAAGTAAATGTATATATATTTATATGATTACACGTGTATATAATAATAATAATAATAATAAGAAGAAGAAGAAGAAGAAGAAGAAGAAGAAGAAGAAGGGAATGGAGAAGTTAAGTTCGCTAAATTTGGTCGGTGTGCATAGCCGAGAATAGGAATTAGGAAAAAATTATAGAAATTTCATTTGATTATTAAACCAAAATGATATTAGATTCCGAATGTTTTGAGAATTTCGGTTCGGATTTCAGGTAGAATTTCTAACTCTTTTAATATATGTATTTAATTTATCTATTGTGAGATTTATATTATTTTTGTTATCGAATTATAACTGTTAATTTGCATGAAACGATTATAATTATGTGAGAATTATGTGGAAATCATACCTATGTGTTTTATATGTTGTGTAAATTAAATGCACGTATTAGAGGGGTTAGAGTTCTATTAAGCGTTGACTCACAACCCCACAGTTTTGATTGTAGGGCCCGTAAGAGTGAAACGGAGCTAGAATTATATTTCAACTTTTAAGTTGAAAAATCTATATTTATTATTCACACATAAAATTTGTATTTAATTTGTAAATTCTTTTTCCTAGATTTTTTATTTTTTATTTTTTAAAAAAGAAACATCATTTAAATCACATATTATATTTTGATCCCCTTTAACTTAGTGAATTTGGAAATGGTCCGTTACCTTAGGTGGCATTTGAGAATTGAAGCTTACTAATTAAATTATAGGAGAATTGAAACTCAATTCCATAGGGAATAAGTTACTTTAGATGGCATACAACATGGATAATTTACAAATTCACCCTGTAGTGCCATGATGTCGGAGTTGTGAAATTTATCATATTTGTTTTATAATAAAATATTGGCTATAAAATTATCACCGTAGTTGGTAAAAAAAATTCAATTTTGAAATATTGGATATTCGATTTTAAATTATAAATTCGATAATTATAATTTTCACTGCCGCATTGTGAATTAAAATATTTTTTCAAAACGAATTATTAATTATTTGACAATGTTGCATTATAAAAATTTACTAGATTATATAAAATAAAAAATTCAGTTAATGGATTTTAGCATTAAATTCTCAAAGGGGAGAAATCGCGTAATGGCCCTGGAAAATCGGGTCATTACAGGTGGTATCAGAACGGGTTTGCGACCGCCTTAGGTTTAGGTTATGGTATCCATTACTCATAATAAATTAAGTAATATTAAAAATAATAATTTTAGTGTTTATCAGTTCCAAAAAAAAAAATTAGCTTGCAGTTTCATTATTTTTAAATATACCGTTGTATTTTTGGTGGTTTATTGTGAAAAACAAATGGCGTTTGGATAATGTTACTGTTTCTATTCCCTTTTACATTTTAGAAAATGACATCCTTAGCCCTAAATTATGTTTGGGTGTCTATATGGCTCCTTTTAGTTAGCCAAATTGCACATTTGGTCTCTCACACTTTACAATTGTTCCAATTTTGCGAAATTAATTACGTGATGTAAACAAGGGGAACTAACATATTTTTTTTAGAATTTATTTCTTGTTTAGATGCTTTTTTTTTTTTTTAATTGCAATATGAATACAGTTCACATCTACGTTAATAATATGTGTATTTTTTTATTTTTATTTTTTTTATTATTAACTACATTTGATTTACTACTCTTAGTCTTTAATTTATAGTCAGGGATTGTAGCCAGGGGTCCGAAAGTCGGGAAAAAAAATATTAATATTATTATTTTATCAATTGCAAATTGTGCCATGGTGAAATATAAGAACAGCGAATCTGTTATTTTTCTGTTTCCATATTCTGACAACAATTTTGTTGGTAAACTTTGAAGCGTTCCTTTCCTGTTTCTGTTCTATGTTTTCGGGATCGGGAAACATACCGTGCCTATTTTTGTTTTTCTGTAATTTGCGAATATGATAACCTATTTTTTTTCCTGAATAAACAATACCTAAATCTCATTAATTCAAAAGGTTAGTGGATAAGTCTTTTGCGTCTTCAAATGTTAACAAATTTAGATACTATATATCCCTAAATTTTAACAATAATTTGACTTTGACCCTACAAGTTTTAAATTGAACATACTAACATTTTAGGTATTGTTTGACTAATATAACTTACCAATAATAAGTTAAATAACCATTGGTGAGTGTCGTGTTAACTGTGGACCATAAGAATTGTTGTGGGATTGAAAATATTAATCTAAAGGTATTTACTGTCTTCTATATAAATAGTAAAATTATATTTTTGTATTAAATTGAGAAAAAAAAAGTTGTTGAAAATAGACAGTTTTATGATATTAAATGGATCAAGTAAAATTTTTTAGGTGAAAAATATTTTTTATTATCCTGCTATGCCATAGTCTAATCCCGACAACAGAGCAGGTCCTTCGGGATGTTGTGGGTCCTAACGGGAGGGCATGTCCTGTATGACGATATGTTGTGACCTGTCAGGCAAGTCTTGAAGTGATTGATTATGTTGTTAGTGTTCTGACCTGTTAGGAGGGTAAGTCATGCAGGTGATTGATTATGTTGTTGATGTTCTGACCTGTCAGACAAGTCCTGCAGGTGATTGATTATATTGTTGATATATGTTGACTTGTCAAAAGGGAAAATCCTACAAGTGGCTGGCCCTACCATTGGGGATATTAAATAACCCTATCACTGTTTGTCCCCTTAGATGACATAGTTGTACAGGTCACGGTACTGTCGTAACTCCCGATCATGAGGTTAAATGATCATGTGGCTAGTAGGAAAAGATGAGTGTGATATTTTATTATATATCAAAATGATTTGGTTGGTGGGTTTCAATGCATTATTTTATTGCGATAGTAGCAGTGGAGTTTTATTCTAACTTGGTGTGCGGATATATTATAGTATATTTTGAAAAGTGATATTTGATAAAAATACTTGGTCCATAAATTATTTTTATATTATGAAGATCGCGTGCGCGTTGTCTTCTATGTAAATTATCAAATTATATTGTTGTATTAAAATGTGAAAAAAAAAAAAAAAGTTTATTAAAATGAATTATTTTATAACGTTACGCGGATTAACTAGATTTTTAAATATAAAAAAGTGGTTTCTATTATCCAACTATGTCATAGTTGTCTTTTCGTTAAGAGCGCACATCCTGCGAGATATAGATTACTTGTCAGGTAATACCTGCAGGGTGGATATATGTTGTTACTTGTCAGACAAGTTCTGTAGGGTAGATATTTGTTATTACCTGTTAGGCAAATCCTACAGGGTGGATATATGTTGACTTGTCAGTAGTGCAAATCCTGCAAGTGACTGCCCTACCATGGGAGATATTAAATGGCCCTGGCACTAATAATCACTTTAGATGACATAATTGTACAGGTTACAGTACCGTCGTAACTCTCGATCGTGAGGTAAACGATTCTATGGTTGGCAAGAAAATATGTTATTTTACTATATACAAGTGAGTTAACCGGTTGATTTAAATTCGATTGTTCTGTCATGAGAATATTTTTGTTGGGATTTGGATACTGTCCAGTGTGGCTATATTTGATTGGAAAGTGGATTTTGAAAAAAATAAATAAATACTTGATTCATAAAAAGTTTTATATTACGAAGATAGTACACCTATAAAAATAACTTAAATAGATATTGGTCCACAACAAATATTAAGTGGAGGTGGAGTGTGGGGTTAATAATAAGACTAGTGGGAGCCAATTGTTACATGAGAATGTTAACTTGATTTTTTTTTTTTTTTAAAGCTTAATTGATGTGGTTGAAATGTGATTGGGGGCCTTATATTTTTGGTGGATATAGTTTACATGAGTACTGAATTCAATATTGAATTCGTTATGTTACGCGACTTTGGAGACGTAATTATGTGATTTGAGATGTATTGAGTTTTTATAGTTTGACACGTACTTAGGAGTTGAAACATATTTGTGTGGTTGAAACATGATTACGCGTCGGTGACATATTTACGTGTTTCTAGATAATTAGATGGTTTGGAATATATTTATGCATTTCGAGATGTATTTATGAGATTGATACATATTTATGTAATTTATATGTATTCATGTGTTTTAATACATATATGTGTGATGGAAACGTGTTTATCTAATTTGATATGTATTTATGTGGTTTGGTGATATTTATATACTTTGAGGGGTATTTATACGATTTTGATGTATTTAGGTGTTTTGAGCATATTTAGGTGTTTTGAGACGTATTTATGTGTTTAAGAATATTTATGTGTTTTTGATGTATTACGAAAAAAATAAATAAATTATTACTTGAAATTTAAGTTGTTTGACTTTATGAAAAAGTTTACGGGATTATTGGAAGTTTAATGTGAATAGTGAAAATAGTTATTTTTTGTGTCATGGAGCAGTCCACAAGGAATTGGGGCATCCGTTGGATAAAATGTTGGTTGCGATATGTTGGATAGAATCGGTAGATACGGGTTATGGGATATGGCGGTGGATTTGAAAAGTCATGCCAAGTTAGAAAAATTATTGAGGTCGTAGATCTATTGGAAATGAGATAGACCAATCTAGTGAGACTACCTTAATGATTTAAGGATATATTGTTATTTGTTACTATTTTTATCAAAGTAGCGCAACGGAAGTGTTTAGAAACATAAGATTCTTTGGCAATTGGTTATCTGTATTAGGTGTTACTGACCAAAGTGCACCATATCTGTATGTTGTTGGATATAACGTAGGCCACTACGAATGGGAATGTCATGATATGTGGAATGGATTTTGACGATTATGAATTATGAGTGACTTTCGGTTATGTGACTCTACATAGAGAACCATTATTCTAAAATCGAGTGTGACTAATATGAACATGCGATGCAATTTTGACTTATTATTGCTTTGAATGAAATTTCGAGAACGAAATTTAATTAAGGGGGTAGATTGTAATACCCTGAAAAATTATATTCTTGAAAATATTACTTTATATAAAAATTTAATATTTTGGGACTGTTTTGCGAATTTATGGTATAAATAATATTTGATAATTTTTTGGAGTTAAATGTTTATTTTAAATTGATTTTAGAAGTTTTGGGACCAATTTGTTATTTAAATATATCTTTTAAGAATTTTGGGATATAATTAATATTAAATAATAAAAATAATAAACACACACACACATATATATACGCACACACAGACACAGACGCTGTCTTCATATAATGAAGACAACAAATATAAAGTAAATGTATATATATTTATATGATTACACGTGTATACGTTGTTAATAATAATAATAATAATAATAAGAATAAGAAGAAGGAGAAGAAGAAGAAGAAAAAAAATTTAAGTTCTCCAAATTTGGTCATTATGTATAGCCGAGAATAGGAATTAGGAAAAAATGTTAGAAAATTCATTTTGATTATTAAACCAAAATGATATTAGATTCCAAATGTTTTGAGAATTTCGGTTTGGATTTTGACTTCGGATTTCAGGCAGAATTTCTAACTCTTTTAATATATGTATTTAATTTATCTATTGTGAGATTCATATTATTTTTGTTGTCGAATTATAACTGTTAATTTGCATGAAGCAATTATGATTATGTAAGAATTATGTGGAAATCATGCCTATGTATTTTATGTGTTGTACAAACTAATCGCACGCATTAGAAGGATTGGAGTTCTACTAAGCGTTGGTTTAAAACCCCACAATTTTGATTGTAGGGCCCGTGAGAGTGAAACGGAGCCGGAATTATATTTCAACTTTTAAGTTGAAAAATCTGTATTTATTATTCACATGTAAAATTTTCATTTAATTTGTAAATTTTTTTTCCCATGTTTTTTTCTTAAAAAAAAAATAAAAAAAAATAAAAAAAAAATCAGTTAAACCACATATTATATTTTGATCTCCTTTAACTTAGTGAATTTGGAAATGGTATGTTACTTGGGTGGCATTTGAGAATTGAAGCTTACTAATTAAATTATTGGAGAATTAAAACTCAATTCCATATGGAATAAGTTACTTTAGATGGCTTACAACATGGATAATTTACAAATTCACCCTGTAGTACCATGATGTCGGAGTTGTGAAATTTATCATATTTTTATTATAATAAAATATTGGCTATAAAATTATCGCCGTAATTGGTAAAAAAATTCAGTTTTGAAAATTGGATATTTGATTTTAAATTATAAATTCGATGGTTATAATTTCCGCCGCCGCATTGTGAACTAAAATATTTTCCTAAAATAAATTATTAATTATTTGACGTTGTTGCTTTATAAAAATTTACCAGATTATATAGAATAAAAAATTCAGTTACTGTATTTTAGCGTAAAATTTTCCAAGAGGAAAAATCGCATAATGGTCTTGGGAAACTGGGTCGTTACAATTGGTTCCCTCAAATTTTCTTTCTGAACTTGGGAAATTTTATTATTCCTTCCCTAAGATGTTCTTTTTTACTAACCTTTCTGCTGTGGTGAGAGGAGATTGGCAAAGATGGTACCTCTTCTTCAAGGGTAATTGAGAGTTTTTTCCTGAAGAAATAGGGCAGCCTACAGTTATGCTGAGGCATTTCAATTACCCGAGTAATTTCCTTTACTTATGCTTTTATTTGCAATTAAAATTTAGAAATTTTGTAACAATAGTCTTGATGTCTTCTTGGGTTGTCTTATGCAGTTGGTGAAGCTTGCAAAATCTTCGCCTTACAACCAAGGTTCAAGACGAGCTAGGAAAGTTGCTAGTCCCTGAAAAAAGGTCCTGCAAGGTTTTTGCTTCTCATCCTTTCACTCCGCCGGCAATGGACGCATCCAAATTCAACCAATTGGAAGAGCTACAAATCTGGAAGAAGAGCAAGAGACTTTCAACGAAATCGTCTATGCCGTTTGGGCAGTCATCAGCTTAGGCTACTGCCCTTGCCACTACTAGGACTATAGTTCAGCCTGTTGCTCAGGTGATTGCAGTTCAGACTGCTTGTCACACCCCACCCCAGGCACCCATCATCTGAGGCCGGGCGTAATGTCGACCTGATGTTACCGGACGAATCCACAAATATCCCAACATACACATATACATACACACTCGCGCTACTGTAAAAATATTCCTAAAAAATATATATATTTGCACCTAGAGTTTAGGACCACACCTATCCTGAAATTTTACAACCAAAAAGGCCAAAATACTTGAACTTTCCGCGGTTCATGTCCAACCGACTCACCTCCAACACAACACTACTTTCGGACTCCCCCTAGTGCCAGTAGTTGACTAACTCCTAGCCATGGTATCTGAAACTAAATTTTTTTTATCGGTGTATTGTCTTCATAATAAGAAAAAAAATAATTTTATGAATCAAGTATGAATAATAAACACCACGTTTCGAAAATACAATATTATACAATCACATACCCGGTTCCACTGCCACCAATAAAATGAAGCAATATAACAACAATACCACATATCACACACCATATTCGGAACCAGTTTCCTATGGTCATTAATGTAATAGACCAATATACATATATTGAAAATATCCAATCCAAACATGTTAAATAAATCAACCCGATTATTTTAGATCAATCAATTCAGATATTTTAAAACAACCAGTCCAAATATTTTAAAATCGACCCGTCCAAACGTTTTAAGTCAACCAGTGCAACTAAAATAATATATATATGCCAATTCATTTTAAAGTAACATATCCAAACTGAATCCATCCAGACAGTTTATCGTAAAATACACTACACTCCTTCCCTATTATCCATAGGATCGTTTTTACCTCACGATTGAGAGTTGCAACAGTACCATACCATCCGGAGGGTTTGCATCCCAAACGGGTCAATCAACCACCTGTAAGACAAATCCTCCTGACAGATCATAATATCAACAACCACTTGCTGGACTAATCCCTCGGACATGTCATAATATTAACAACCACCTGCCGTACTAATCTTTCAGACAGGTCATAATATCAACAACCACCTACTAGACTGATCCTCCGAACATGTAATAATATCAATAACCACCTACCGGACAGATCCTCCGGACAAGTTATAAACCATTCTACAGGACATACCCTCCTGACGGGATTAACGCTATGGCATAGTCGAACCAACAAAATCACCTTCTATCTTTAAAATCGATTTAAATACAAATATCATTTTTCCATTTTTAACACCAAAACCACTTGATCCACATAAGTTCAAAATTCGTCCATTTTTAAATAAACACATTTTTATACAATTTATATGAAACTAAAAGTTGTATATTTATGTAGAAAATAGTAGACTCACCTCGTTCTCCGTACTACAAAAACGTCACTGTCCGAAACCTACAGGAACGCTGGCGCCTATGAACCTAACAACGATAGAGCCTAATTAATGTTTTTATTTTTCCAAAACAACCCTAATATGAAATGCATGGCCCTAAATAACATAATTTCTCATTCCCTGAATTTAATTATGTAGAATTATTATTTATTCCATTTCATTATGTTAATATTCATTGTACGATATTATTAAAATTAGCGGTTACAAAATTTATCGTAGCAATTACAAAATTTAATGTTAATAATTTAATTTGATGGAAATAATAATTAACGATTAAAATATTAACCAACGAAGTCGTCACATGTTTCGAATCGTCTGCCGGCCTTGAAATGGATTTTTTTGGATTTTTATTTGGGTTGTTTGTGTAATTTGTTTTCGTTTTCTTTTCTCTTTCTGTTTTTTTCCCCCATCTTTTTCCTGTTTTGGTTCTTGCGTCTAGTTTGAGCTCTGCCGCCGACACTCTCTCTCTTCACTAACTCACCGGCCGGCTAAACGACCCACATCAACCACGACGACAGAATACCACACGTCGTCGAACCAATCACCGGAGAAACACACATACACGCCGATGAACAAAACATACACACTGCCTCGCCGAAACGACCGCAATGATCACCTCCGCCGTCACCTTCCCCCGAACGACAGCAACGCGCACCCAACTACACACACACACACGATTGTCTGAACCCCAACACACAAACACAGCCATACCTCCGGACCGAAAAACATACCCACATCTTCGGTGACACACCTCACCGCCGGACCTCTCTCTCTCTCTCTACGTCTTCTTCCTCTGTTTTTTTTTTTTTTTTTCTGGTATGCTGGGTTTGGCCGACATAACACACACGATATATATATATACCCACCGAAACACACACACACACACCCCGTCGCACACACCCACGCCGTCGAACAAAATGGATGACTGGCACATACACATATCCCGCCGAACAGAACAACGAATAGCTCAGAAACACACCCCCACGCCCATGCCGTCTTTGGCATACCGAACGGTGACGCCACGTACACACCCGCTGGACTGAACACACCGTCGACCACCGTACACCCGACTTCTCTCTCTATTGTTTTTGTTTTTGAAATGTGCAACGCATGTATAACCATATTTATATGCATGGTAATAATGGATTAGCGTTGATCCTTGTCTTGCTAAGTTTGATCTCCCTCTCTCTATTTTTTTTCTCTGGATCCTTCCGCCTGTATAAACTATGTATGTATATCTATATAATAAATCAGTTCATTTACATCCAGGGCCATTGGATGTCTCTGGATATTCGTAGCTGTTGGATTACTTTTATATACAACATATATATACAACATATCTATATAACACTTACCATCAACCTTACTTTTTAACACTTACCATCATCAACAGTATTCTTGCCTGTCCATGCCTTGCATTTACTTCATGTCCACCGAATTCGTCACCCCCACTCCATGGATTCTTCTTCTTCTCCGCCGAATTCATAGCCTCCATAATCTTCGTTATGGTTTTCAGCCGCCTTACCTCTCGTCTCCCTCTCTCAGCTTCTCATCTCTCTATCGCTCTCTCGAAATCGATCTCACCACTGCACGACCAGGCGACACCACCCCACCACTAGCCTCTGCCTTTATCGCCAGACAAGGCCGCGCACCGCCATCGCCATCATTATGTCTCTATCTCTGTACACGCACACATCGCCGTCACCACCAACCCTTATCTCTCTATCTGACCATCGCCATCGCCATCGCCATCGTCGAATAATCCAACCCTCTCTTTTTCTCTACCGTTGCTCACCCTTTCTCTGTCTCACTCTCGCTCTCACGGATCTCCATCACCATCCCCACCCCATCTCAATCTTTCTCGCCGACGCCACGCCGCAGTCACCGTCGCCATCACCAGTGGCTT
This sequence comes from Eucommia ulmoides, assembly GCA_016647705.1. Lineage (NCBI taxonomy): Eukaryota > Viridiplantae > Streptophyta > Magnoliopsida > Garryales > Eucommiaceae > Eucommia > Eucommia ulmoides. The sequence goes on from CM028326.1 coordinate 10,879,282, forward strand.
CTATATTTCTTCGTTAGCTTGAACCCTAGATCTAACAAACAATAATTGCAGGATTGATGCTTGGGTTCCACCGTTCCAACATATAAGGTTATTTGCACCTTTCGCGAATGTGAGTCTCCCTCTCTTATTGGGTTTTGTCTGATGCTTGGGTTTCATCATCCAGATTTGGAAGCTCCTCTACTGAACACTGTTTGTTGCTGATTTCCAGAGATCTGAGTTCAAACTTCTCAGGTTCGCTACCGTCTCTCTTATTTTTCTCTTCTCCTGTCGATTCTTCCTTTTATTTTCTCTACACCAAAAGCGATTCTTTTCTTCCTAGATCGATTGTGGTACTGAGCATTTGATGATGAAATTAGTGGCTGCGAAAACAATGATTTTGAGTCCCCAAAGCATGTCTTCACTTCTCAACGATTGAAGCCCTATTGTAAGATTTCTTTCTCTATTTGATGGATTGAATTATATTTTGCATTTGTGGACATCCTTTTCAGTGTAACATTATTTCAAATTCGTGAAGATTTCTGAATCCCAGGGTTTGAACAAAATGCAGAGCTTTTCTGAATCCCAGGGATTTGTTTAGCTTTTCTTATCTCATGTTTTTGTTTTTATAGTTTTTCAATTGCTATTTCTGTAGAAATCTGGGAACTGAAACACCACCTAATTTGCTACATGTAATTGATACCTTAGATTGGCCTAGCTAAATTTTCCCTATGAGCCTTAGCTTCATTTTATTTGTTTATAGCTGAACTGCAAATTGCTCAATTGTATTTTTTGAATTTTTTGCTTCTTATTGGTTTAATGCTATTTGCTTCTGAATTTGATAAGTTATCTTGCACAATACCCACTATGCATATGTTAGCATAAATCAGATGTGGCATTTTTTTCTTCATATGTAGTTCATTTGTCCAACAAGTCCACCATTTATTTTTCTCATTGCGTGTAGTCTTAAGTAGTTCATTAACTATTAACCGCAATATTAAGTTTATGTTTGATGTAAATGTTCTTCTTTGAATACCCCAGCTTAATGTTTTTTCTTATCTAAATAAACATGATTTTTGGGATTATTTGCAAGTGGATTGATTTTTGCATCCTTAAATTGAGGAGAAAGATTTATTGGTGGAAGGATTTTGACAAGATCTTCTTTCCTTGAACAAGAGAAGTATGAAGTTGTTTAGATAGCTCATCGTAGCTGCCCAACGGTGAGTACTCAAAATTAGTTTGAGATTTTTGTAATGTGAATGCTTCAACTTAGTTTTATATTGATTCTTACTTGAATCGGAATGTCTCTGATGTCTCTGCTCTAAATCTAATTCTTGAAACTTGAATGTGAATAATGGTTTAACTTGGCCATGTATATTTTTTCATCAATTTCTATGTATATTGATTGCTTTCTCCTCACAAGTTTTTTGTTCTCAAATTTTTTTCCCCGCAATGGGAATAGGAAAGAAATGGGTTTCTGTTTCTATTTTTTGTTTTTTTGTTTCTGTTTCTGTTTCTATTTCTGTTTTTTGTTTTTGTTTCTGTTTTTTGTGTCATGTTTTTTGGGGAACAGAAGCTGAAATCCGAGAAGAGAAACACTAAACAAGTGCCACTAAACAGCTGTGAATTCTATTTTGGGAACAAAAAATGTTATACGGAAACCAAAAAAAAATTGTGTTTCCGTTTTGGAACGAAAATATATGGGTTTTGGAATGTAATCGTTCATGGATTTCTATTTTATCTTCTTCCAAAAAAAAACGAAGCAAAGACAGAACACTCGGAACAGAAACGCGACCTCAAACATCTGTCTCTATACACCCAAAATTTATAAATGAGTTTAAACAAACAAACAAAAAAAAAAAGTTAGTTATGGAGGGTCATTTTTATGTTGAATTTAAGCTATTTTCTCTTGGACTTACCCAATTTAGGCATGATATTTGTTTGATATTCTGTTGGAAGAAGTGGTGGGAGTGGATAGAAAAACACTGATGTTTTCGATGTCCAAACCTCCAGAAGGCGAACAATAAGCTGAGAGCTAAGGCGATGACATTGTTTTCGGATGCCTTTCCATTCTAATGCCTTATTCTCTGTTGTTGAAAGGTATCTTCGATTCCTTCATTTTTCATGTTTTTTATCATCACTGATATAGAAAAATTTGTTTGTTGTTTCTGTTCATTGATATGGCAAAAAAATGTGTGTTGTTTAGTGTTTTAATAGGTTCTCTTGAAGAAAATTATTTTAATAGGATTGTATAAGAGACTCAACCCTTATTTTTGTCTAGGTGCCACAAACATTTGACGACGTCCATTTCTCTCTTCCCTACTATATGTGGATTAATAGCGACCGTATTGGACACTTTGTGTTGGAAGCAATCTGTAGATTTATTTTGTTTTATTCAGACTGCTTTAATTTCTTGAATCTTGTAATTTTTCATTAATTCAGGGTGGCTTGACTATAGAATTTTTCTTAGCATTGTCTCAGTTTTTTATTTTTATGTTTTGATTCAAGTTACTTTATGGGTTTTAGATTATCATAGTAGTGATAATCCAAGTACAACTTGAATGTTTTTTTGGGATTATTTTTGTAAAGAAAGTTACATGTTCCTATTTGCGTTCCTATTTCTGTTTCTGTTTGCGTTCCTGTTTGCGTTCTGTTCCTGTTCCTGTTCCTATTCCAGTTGCTGTTCTGTTTTTCCTTTAGGCACGGTTTTAATTCATGCATACTCAAATCAGGTTAAATTTGCATTTGTTTTTGTTTTGTTCCCTGTTTCTATTTCTGTTCCTGTTCCCTGTTTCTGTTTCCGTCTCTGTTTCTATTCCTGTTTCTGTTCCCTGTTTCTATTCCTGCTCCCTGTTTCTATTTCTGTTTTTTGTTTTTGATCCTATTTCTGTTTCTATTCTCTGTTAGAGAAATATACATGTTTTCATTTCAGTTTCCGTTCCTGTTCATAAAATCTATTACTCAAGTTTCTGTTTTTTGTTTGTTTTGCTACCGATTGTAGCGAATTTTAGCAAGCATTGAAACTAACAACAATTATAAATTTTGTTTTTTTTACTGTTTTCTGTTACGTGAATAATGGATTGGCATGCCATCAACTTGAGTAATAGATTTCAGTGGGCTAACTGTGATTGACTTTCAGACTTATTTAATCATGCGTTTGTGTATTAACCATAGTTCAAATCATGTTCAAATTCTTGGTTAAGCTTTTTTCTTTTTTAATTTTATTGGAACCCTTTATCATATATCACTATTTAATGTATTGAGTTATAAAAACTCATTCTGTTTCTTCTGTATTTTTTTTTATCTCTATTGTTTACTTTTATATCAGCACCATTTAAGGTCTCACTCTATTTTTTTTTTATTTTTTTTTATGTGGAATGCTTTACTTCAAAGTTTGAATTGTAGGATGCTTCGATAAAGAGGCTGAATGCATGTATAGGATATGCAAAGTTTCTTCTGGAGACTGTTAAAGAGATGGCAAAGGAAGTGCAGAACTCACGGAGTGGAGAAATCAAGAAAACAGGGTCACTTCACATTTACACTGATCTTTGCCGTTACATTATTTATTTTCTACATATTAGAATTTAATACTCAAAATTGGATTTTGACAAGTTAGGACAGGAGGTGGTGTCTCAAATGAGGAAATCTTAGGATTTGCTAAATTGTTCAATAATGAGCTAACACTAGATAACATCAGCAGGTTGCAATTGCTACCATTGTTTTTTGTCTTATTTGATATTTGATTTGACGGTGCACCTTAATTTTTGTTTACTTATGCACCTTATTTTTCAACATTATTCAATGTTCGGGTTTTTATGTGATCAGGCCTCGGTTAGTGAATATGTGCAAGTATATGGGAATCAGTCCTTTTGGAATAGATGCATATCTGCGTTAAATGCTTCGCAAGAGATTGCAGTGGTGAGATACATCGTTCTTCTTGCCCCCACCTTCCCCAAAAAAAGTAAAATGAAAAATAAAGCTAAATGTGGCAAAAAGACATATTTGGGTGGCTTGGGGCGGGTATTAAAAAATAATGAGGTTTCAAAGTGTAATTAATCTATATAAGTTAAGTAGTAAAAAGAGGATTTGAACACGAAATGATTAAAATGTCATTTGACGGTAACGATTGATCTTAACTGAATAGTAATTAGAGTAAAATTGAGATGTGAGGGGTCCGTGTGTTTATTTTAAAATATAGTCCTATCGAACACCAATTTCATTTATCAGAGACCAAAATGTTATTGTCTCTTAATAGATATATTTTTAATTTTTAAATATTTCTTCAAACAAAATTGTATTGTAATCATTTAATATTTTAATGTAATTTTTCATCTTTTTTTTTTTTTTTTTTTTTTTTTGTATTTTAATTTCTTTTAAGATGTATGAACTATGAAACATAAAAAAAAAAATCAATTGGAAACTCTCTTAACTGTTAGTCTTAATTGTTAGTTATTGTTGATGTTCAATATTAGTTATTGTTTTCGGACGCCTTTCTATTCCAATGCCTTATTCTCTGTTGCCGAAAGGTATCTTCTATTCATTGATATAGCAAAAAATTGTTTGTTGTTTAGTGTTTTAATAGGTTCTCTTGAAGAAAATTGTTTTAATAGGATTGCATAAGAGACTCGACCCTTATTTTTGTCTAGGTGCTACAGACATTTGACGACGTGCATTTACCTTAAGTTTTGTAAAAATTTCAAATTAACCCCCCCTAAAATTTTCAATTGAATTTTATTTACGAAATCAACCCCTTTATTTTCTACATGCTTCTACAATGCAGCTAAAATTATACATATACAAAAATCCAGGTCTTACAACCCTTCCCTCTTAAAAGAAATTTCGTCCTGAAATTTTAGTTATCTTGGTTGAACAAGTGCGGATATTTATCTCTCATCTCATCTTCTTCTACTGAGTGACTGCGCTACAACACTTTTACTAATGAAATCGTTTTCGTCCGCAACAGCTGATCCTTACGACTCCAAATCTGGACTGACTCCTCAACGAATGTCAAATCTTCTTCTAACTCGATTGGTTAGAAGTCAACATATGCGAGGGATTTGACACATATTTCCTAAGTATCAACACGTGAAACATCGTGTAGTCTGGACAATTCCGGTGGTAAAGCAAGTCAATAAGTTGTCGCACCAATCCACTCTAAAATCTCGTATGGCCCGATATATCTCGGACTTAATTTTTCTTTCTTTCCAAATCTCATTATGCCCTTCCACGGAGATATATGCAGAAACAAGTGATCACCTACTTCATATTCTAACTCTCACCGGCACTTGTCAACGTAACTCTTTTATTGACTCTAAGCAATCTTCAATCTTTATCACCTTTACTTTGTCTACTGCCATTTGGGCTATATCTGACATAAAAAATTCCCGTTCTCCCACCATAGTTCAATCTATTGGACTGGAGTCCTGCATTTCCTGCAATACAACGCTTCATACGGTACTATCTCGATTGCTGAATATAGCTGTTATTATAGGCAAATTCCATCAATGCTAAATGGTTATTCCAGCCACCAAAAAATTCTAGAATAAAACCCCTCGACAAATTCTCCAATGTCTAAATCGTACACACTGATTGGCCGTCAATCTAAGTGTAAGACACAGAGCTTTGACATACATATAATTTAAGTCGCATTTTAAAATATTCCGAAAATAACAGGGTTGATGGTGTTAATTATGATTTTAATTTTAAATTTGAGGGGTTAATTCGTAAATTTTCAAAGCAAAAATAAAAATAAAAATAAAAATAAAAATAAATAAATAAAAAATTGAATGGGTTTAATTTGAATGGATTTAATTACAATCCTCACTAAAAATAGCAGGTGGTTTGCGATATGAATTGGGTGATTTAAAAAGTTTAGGGGTCTAATTGTAAACTTTATAAACATTAAAACTAGAAATGGGTTTACTTAAAATCCTAACCAAACATGAGGGAAAGTGAATGCAAATTAACTATATTATATATATATATATATATATATATATATATATATATATATATATATATATATATATATATATATACACACACACACACACACATAATAGAGAAGAGAAGAAGGATCGAGAAGATGAGATAAGAATAGAAAAATGACATGGGTCGGTGGAAGAGAGAGAAGATCGCCGGCGGTGGACTGTGGGTCAGCGTTGGTTAGCTAACAAAAATCGAATCAGAAAACGAAGAGAGAAAGGGGATTGGTGTTGGTCTGGTCCGTCGGTAGTGCTACCGTGTGTGTGTGTTGTTCCATTTTTCGGTAGTGTGTGTTATGTATATGTGCTCTGTTTTGCTAGCAGTGGGTTGTCGCCGTCCGTCCGTCATGGGTGCTGTTATGTATGTATGTGTGTGTTGCGTGCATGTTTGTTGGTGTATTTCTTCATTTGTTTGGCCGTGCAAGTGTATGTGTGTGTTTTCTGGTTCGGGTTGGTGCTGCCGTCTGTGTGTGTATGTATTTGATTGAACGAGTAGTGTGTGTGTTCCGATCGGTTGTTCATGGTGTGTGCGTGAGCTGCTGTATGTGTATGTGTGTTTTTGTGTGTGTGTGTGTGTGATCGTTGCAATTGGTGGTTGCTGGAGTTGGTGAGAGGAGAGAGAAAGGGGGAGGTGGCTAAGTCCAAACAGAGCCAGAAAGGAAGGAGATGAATTCGTTGCGGGTTTGCGTAGGCGTGGTTCTTCGCCTAGCTGATAGAGTAGTAGAAAGTGGAGCAGAGGGATGCTTGGCTAGGCGGTGGATTTTTTTGCCTAGGCGGTGGGAGCAAAATCAAATTAAGGAAATTTTTAAGGGGAATCGACAACCGTTTCAGAGCGGGTAATGTTTCTCATTTATTTTATGATTGTTAAATTAGTTTTCTAGCTCTAAAATATCGAATGGAGATAATAAAGGATGGGACCGCTCGTGTAAATAAAGTTTATATAGTAAACCGTAACGGAGCGATACTAGTCAAATAATTATATTTCATAATAAAACGCGGGGAATAGGAAATTACGGAAATTAGGGTTGCATGGCATGATTAGGTTGTTTTTACATAAAATATTAATTTAGGCCCTGTCATTATTAGGTTCGCAGGCACCGGAGTACCGGTAGAAAATAGGCGGTCAAAGTTCTTGAAATCGGATAATCAGGTGAGTGTACTATCTTCTTGCCAAATTATTCTTTATATATATATATATATGATGGAAAATGTTTGTATTTAAATTAAATGATTTCAAAATAATATGGATCAAACAGGTTTTTGGAGTGAGTTGGTAAAAAGAATTTTTGGGGAATTGTGTTGGTTTCTGAAAAGAATGATTTAGAATAATTTTCGTTGGATTTTAGGTGAGTTGATGGAAATGAATTTTCGTTAAAAATATGATGGTTTTAAAAGAAAGTTGAAAAATAAGTTTTATTGAATTTGGTGGTTTTAAAAGAGAATAGAAAATATTTGGTTTTCATAAAAATATAAAGGGGAAAAATGGTTCTGTTAAAATTAGACAGTTTTCAATCAAAAGTGAAAAATATGAATTTCAGATTTAAAAGTTGGTTTTGCAAAAAAAGAGGTAGACGTTGGTGATTTATTTGGTGATTTATTATATATATGGTGATTGGTCTTATTTTATACTGGATGGGTTTGAATGAAACTTATTTATATCGCTTTATTTTCACTACTTATATACTGGAGATTTTACCAGCTGTGTGGTGCTTATATATTCACGCTTGATCCATTTAAATGTTGTATTATTTGGAATGTATTATTATTATGTTAAAAATGGTTTTTACTAAGAAGACAGTACACTCGCAAGTGGAACAGTTAGGAGTCGGTCCCCTATTGGCGCTAGATAGAGTCCTACGATGGAGTCGGGTATAGGTTTTGAGATGAGCTGTCTGGGGTGAATCTGTAAGAGGTTCATGGTTTTTATTTTGGTTGTTCCTATATTTGGGGATGGATATGTCCCCATAGTAGATAATTTGTATATGGATATTTATATTTTGGTGCTATATAGTTTGTATGTATATTGTTGTTCTGTGTGTTGGTTTGGCGTTCAGGTGATGTCGTGTTGTCGTCACGCCGGCCCCAGGATGACGGGTGTCCGGGACGGATCGTGACACTAAGGATGGAAGGCGGTACTAAATTTTAGCTTGGTAACTAGAACAGTTTGGAGACTTAACCAAAATTTCGAAGTAAATCTTGGATCTCTATCCGATGCTATAGAAACCGATGCATCATGCAATCAGACAAACTCGTCAACATACAATTGGGCATACTTATTCAGAAAGTACATCGTCTTTACAATCAGCAAATGAGCCTATTAATCCCGAAACACAATCCATCGCGATATACTCTCATTTCCACTCTAGAATAGATAGAGACTGCAATAACCTGTCTGGACATTGGTGCTCAATCTTGAATCGCTGATAAACAAGTCACCTGGCAACTGATTCGGCAATTTTCCATTTCATTCCATTCCATCAATAGTGTTTTCGCAGATACCGATACATTTTGGTATTGACTAGGTGCATTGCGTATGCTGGGTTGTGCACTTCCTCCAAGATATCCTTCTTCAGATTGACATCATCCGGTACACACAGTCTATTTCCACCATCAAGTCTCATCGTTATCCCTGATACGAGAGTCAGCTCTGTGACCATTTTTCACTTCGATTCGAATCTTCTCCAATTGGGCGTCTATTTTCTGCACTTCAACGATACGGTCGATCAATGTCGGTCCCAGAGTCAACGTCGCAAGTAACGCTACCGTTTGATCAACTACCAGCTGGACTCGCAAAGATCTCAACTTAGCATATAGATTAGTATGAACAACTTGAACATGTACAACTGAACATACTTATTTCCGACTCAATGCATCTACTATAACATTGATCTTCCTAGGATAATAGTGGATAGTACAATCATAGTCCTTGATCAGCTCTATCCAGCTTCTCTGCCTCAGATTTGGTTCCTTCTGAGTAAACAAGTATTTCAGACTTTGATGGTTAGTGTATATCTCACAAGTCTCTCCATACAAGTAATGTCTCCAAATCTTCAGGGCAAACACAATCGCCGCCAATTCCAAACCATACATCGGGTAATTACGCTTATGATTCTTTAATTATTAAGAGGCATATGCAATCACGTGCCCATGTTGTATCAGTATACAGCCTAGCCCTTGGTTTGACGCATCATTGGAGATTACAAAGCCATCACCTTCTGTCGGAAGGAACAGTATTAGCGCAAATATCAGTCTACTTTTCAATTTCTGGAAACTCTGTTCACATTGTCAGTCCACTCGAATTTGGATTCTTTGCGGGTCAATCGAGTCAACGAGACAGCTATAACAGAGAATCCCTGCACAAACCAATGATAATAAACCGCTAATCCCAATTTTTTTTTAACTTCGATCACACTCTTCGGCCTCTCCCATTATACCACGGCTTCGACTTTCTTTGGATCCACCTGAATACCATCTCCTGAGATCACATGCCCCAAAAATACCACTTAATCCAACCAGAACACACATTTACTGAATTTGGCATACAATTATTTCTCTTGCAACGTCTACAACACAATCTGCAGATGCTCTGCGTGCTCTTATATACTTTGGGAATAGATCAGTATATCATCAATGAACACGATAATAAACTAATCTAGATAAGATTGGAATATTCGATTTATTAATTCCATAAAGGCAGCAGGGGCATTCGTCAGCCCAAATGGCATCACTAAGAATTCATAATGCCTATACCTCGCACGGAACGCCGTCTTCACCACGTCACTGTCTTTGACTTCCAACTGGTGATATCCCTGATCAAAGGTTTATTTGGAAAACACCCTGGCCTTCTGCAACTGGTCGAATAGATCATCAATTATAGGGAACAGATATTTATTATGAATCGTCACCTTATTTAACTGCCCATAATCGATACACATCCTTAACGTGTCATCCTTCTTTTACAAATAACATCAGGCTCCAACATTGGGGCTCCATGGGGAGAAACACTAGGTCTAATAAAACCGCGGGTTAACAGATCTTGCACTGAATTTTTAATTCCTTCAACTCGGTAGGTGTCACATGATAGGATGGGATTGATATCAGAGCAGTTCTTGGAAGCAACTCGATGGTGAATTCCATCTCCCTATCCACTGGAAACCAGGACTGAAATTAACCTGATTGGGGTAATGATTCTATCCTCCGAAAATACAAACTCTGTCTCGCCTAAAATTCGGAAAGTAACTTTTTTTTTTTTGAACAATCTACTGTGACACAATAACTGGATAGCAAATCCATACCCATTATCACATCAAAATCGTGAATACTCAAGACTAATAGATCTAACAATAATTCTCTATCACCGACCCCAAGTGGACTGTCTGCATATAGGTAGCTATTTATCGATACTAACTCACAGTTCTCGGCTACTTCCCGCACATCATTATTAATTCCGCATAACTTTTTGATCTTCCTGCCCGTCAACCTGGAACGTACTACTAAATTAAATCTTTTCTAGAATCATTTACATCTGGTCTTTTCCGTGTTTGCCAAATCAGAAGCAAACCGGGACTAGACATCGGATGTAATTTTATACTACAAAACAGTTATTTTCTTATGTTTCAATAATATGAATTCTTCCTCCAATAAAATTACAACGTTGCCCCTTAGTATTTGCCTAGAATGCAGCTTTATGCACACCCTTGGATGTCGGACGCTATGATAGAACCCAAACGTCAAGTAGTATGAATATAATTGCTTATCAGTTATAATTTTGTATTTAAAATCATTAGCACCCTCCACAGTCGTGATCTATTCATTATCACTACCAATGGCATCATCTAATCCACTGACTGGTAGTATCACAATTTCATCCCACGCACTAATTTCCAACAAGACAAGTAATAATACGTGATGCCAATGTACTATCTAATGTAATGCAGTAACTACCACTCACGTGGTGAATCCACCTATCGATACCCTATCTCATGGTCCACCACTTGCTTGACAACTGATATGTCTACAGAACCTATAACCTAGGCTCTGATACCAAAAATGTCACACCCTATCCCGGGCACCTGTAACCTAAGGCTGGGCGTGACGTCAACCTGATAGGTGTAAAATACCTATCTACTTCTAAACCGGATTTGGTAGTTTTCGAGTGTTTTAGTTATATTTAATTGCATTTTAGTTTGTTTTTAGGTAAATCAAGTGTAGGGACGCAAACAAGCTGTAAACAAGCAAAAATGGTGGAAAAACAGTGAAGAAATGATGAAGAAACAAGGTTTCAAGATCACAAAAGCCATCGCTGCGGCGAGGAAGCCACCGCCACGGCGGTGAGAAATGCAGAGAGTGCTGAAAATAAGCAAGGTCCACTGCCTAGGCGGTGAAAGGGAAGAAAGTTTGGAGCCAGTCCCACAGCCGCGACTGTGAATGATCAAAATGTTAACCGACATACCCACCGCCGCGACGGTGGGCTCTACACAGCAAAGAAGATATTTTCAGATATTTTGAAGTCTTGCACCTATAAATACCTATTCCCCCACATCCATTGATGCCACTTGGAGCATGGAACATCCCTAACCTTAGGAGCTTGATTCTTGGCTATTCTTGAAGAGAATATTCATCATCCGGAAAAGATAAAACATTGGCGGATCGGTCTTTAGCGACAGTAGATTACTCCACTTTAAGATTTGATCTTTATCTCATTGTTTCTCTCTTTGTAATTTAATATTTTATTGTAAATGATGTTAAATACTTCTTGTTTTGTAGTTCCAATGGCCAAAATCATGTTAGATTAGTTAAACATTAGCTAGGGATTGGTATAGTTGTGTAAATATTAGTTTGATGAAATATATGTTTCTTTAATGGTTGTTTGCTTTTAAATCCGATTGTGTTTATCATTTTATGACAAATTCAATATGATTGTTAAGGTATTAGGGTTGGATTTGAGAATCTAGGGTTTGAGGCTTGGAAGAGGTAACCCTAGATTCGGGCTAGGGTAAACACATCGTTACGATCTAACGACTCGGGAAGGTGTTAGTTAGTGTGCAATCGATGAAGTTGGGGCAAGACTCATGTGGCCTAGAGTCATTAAGACGTTGAGGGGGACTTCGGTGTTGACACAAAGTCGCGTATTCTCCCGTCTTACACTCGGAAAAGGTGCGCGGAGGATTTTTAGAACCAAGATTGTCAGATACCATAAACTCAGTTATTGTTAACTAAATGAAATCAAACATGTATTAAGTGAACGAAATCAATCCCTAGGTAATCAACTTAGTTAGGATTAACCCACTAATTGTAGTTTAGCTTAGTTTTAATTAGTTTAAATTAAATCATTTCTTTAACCATCTGGATAATAGAAGACTATGCAAATTGAGGTATTCAACTTATTCAACCCATCCCTGTGGGAACGATATCCGATCTTAAAAGATCCACTATATTAATACTAGACCTCATGCACTTGCGAGTAGTCAATACGCGAACGTGTAACAAACGCAACACCATACAAGGTTTTTGGCGCTGTTGCCAGGGATAGTATTGAATTGATTGATATTGCGACTAAGTAGTTGAATATTAATCCAGAAAATTCTTTTGTTTTATTTTCTTTTTAATTATTTTGTTCCATTGTTTCATCAGTTGTGATCAAACAGTGCATGCAACGTAGAAGAAGTTGAAATTTCTTACTCTTGATCCCGAGATCGAGTATACGTTGAAAAGTATAAGGAGAGAGAGAAGAATCCAACTTCAATACCATGAATCATGATCCAACGGAGCATTTTTTTTCCCCCCAAATTTCTTGTCTATGAGGGATTTTAGTGAAAAATACTCAACCAAGTCCAACTAGGGACAGTAAATCAAGCAAATCACATTTTTTTCACCAAAATCGAGGGTATCAAAATTTATCCAATTTTTTCTATTATTTATTTTTTTGGAGGCCGAATTGGTCTTGGAGCGTGTTTGGATGTAAATTAAGGAGTAAAAATACTCAGAGATATGTTTCTCACTTAAAAACATTGAACAAGCGAAGTAGAAACGCATGGAGTGGAGTCGTTGTGTGAAAACTAGAAGAAAAAATAAAAATAGAGCAGCAGGCTCACTGCCGCAGCAGTAGAAGCACCGTCGCAATGTTGAAAATGCAAGATGTCAAGTTTTCAGCGTAAACGCCTCACTGCCACAGTGGTGAAACAACAATGTAAGTTTTTGAAAAAGGTGCTTCACTGCCGAGGCAGTGATTCCCACCGCCGAGATGGTGACATGACAGAATGTTTTGGTTTTGAAAAGGCGCTCACAGCGCTGCAGCGGTGATTCCCACCGCAAAGCCGGTGAGGCCCCTGTTTGTTTAAAACCATCCTGTTATTACAAAAACGCCACTACCACTTTTGAAACTCAAAAATCTCTCTATTTTTATCCTCCCAAACCGTTTCCAACCCTCAAATTCATCCTTCAATTTACAAAATTTGTGATTTCCACCACAAATCAAATTCCAAAAATCAAATTTCAACCCCATTTTTGCAATTTTCTTTATCACTACGGGATTTTGATTTGATTTTTGGCAATAAACTAATTTTCTATGTATTGTTAAATTGTGTGAAACAAAATTGCATGTTACATTTTTGAAATTTTGTTGAAACGTTGCGATTAGTGTGTGCGCAAAATCAAATCCACCAACTTATGTGTGAGCGCTTCGGAATTGATATGAGTGCTTATCCGCCTATGCCGTAATTGCTGTCATACCTTTTGTAACCGCCAAAATTTCCATTCTGACGTGATAATGGTAGGGATGACTTTCCTCCAACGAACGGTAAGGGGTGAGACTTTTAAGTCTTATTCCCTAGGTATGTGTCGGCACCCAATTTTACTTGTTATTGCTATAAACTGTTATTGGGTTCGCTACTTAGTTGGTGATGACACTACCTCTTTTTAAATTTGGGGGGAATGTACATCACGTTTTGTGTTGTTAAAAAAAGATGTGAATGATGAAAATATTTTTTGTATGTAAAACTTTAATTTTTAGTTAAGCTTTATTTTCAATTTTTTGTTTTTGCATGTTAAATGCTTAGATTAGTTTATGTATGCTATTATTTAGAATTAATATAGCTTTGTTTATGTATAAAGTCGTATATGCTTGATGAGTTATTGAATTCGTCTAGGGCCGTTTACCGATGATGAAAATTTATCTCTTAACTGTATATCAAGGTCAGGGATATTGCTAGTCATGTGTGTTTTGTGTGCTTAGCATGTCGATTAGGTAAAAAGTATTATAATCTTAAATTCGCATGATCGCATGGACTCAGTGTATAATTATTTGAATGAATTAACGTTGATTATTCAATAATAAGTTCATGACAGAAAAAAGGAATCTAGAACTTGATTTGGGTTAGACTTGAGGCGAAATTATAGGTGAGATAATTCCAGAGGCATAATTTAGACCTTCACTTTTATCGCTTGAACCTTTTGAAGCTAACCTGAAAAATTTAATCTCTCATTAGCATGTCAAAACTGATAATCGTTTTAATTCTGAACATGTTTCAATACTCAATCTAGTTAAATTTTTCCAAATCGTTGTCGCTAATTCTAAGTTTTAAAATGAGTGAAATCAAGTTAGCATTAGTTTATGCTGCTTGAAGTGAGCGGGAAGGGTTTCGGATGAATTTCTATTGATTTGGTATTAGTGTATTCACTTGTCATTCTCTTAAATTCCTTTTTGCACACTCCTAAAAAAAATATTAGAAATTCGAACAAGTTTGGGGTTGTGTTAGGTAATCCTTTTTGTACACTCCTAAAATTATAGAAGTTCGAATAAGTTTGGGGGGGTATTATGGTACAAAAAAAAATACTATGTGAATATAGTTTTTATTTTCATTTATTTCGACAAGTGAATACATCGTTCTTGAATTCTTATTCAAGGTTGTGTTTTTAAACGCATAGGGTTACGAGAGAGTGAGATAGCGACAAGCATTTATACCTCGAGTATCGTTCAATTATAATGATTTGCTATTTTCAATTCTTGCGATACCCATGGTCGTTCTCCAAAGCTTACCCAAGCCCTATTGATCTCTGTGAATATCCGAACTTACATTAGTGGATAGTCGAGCCCAGTCAAGCGTATGGTTTTCCTGAATCCTTTAAGGTTTAAGTCATCAACTTGTCTACTGAATGATCCTATCTGGAGTTTGGTTAATTATACATTTGAGCTCACACACACACACACATTTCAATGGATCGAGAATGGTTTTTATTGATATTGAGTGTTGAAATTCTAGAACACTACTTGGTGTGTATTATTTCCCGAACTTGATCAGATTGAGGGCTGGTGAGGGAGAACCAACTTGGTTTCTTCGATTGAATTTGGAACTTGCATGCCTATACTTCTTCTTTGTTAAATTTTTTCATTTTTAGATTAGTTGTTAGTTAATTAGGGTAGTAGGTTTAATTTAGTGTTAGGGTGTTTTGCTCGAGAACTAGCAAAATTTCAAGTTTAGGAGTATTTAATAGGTGTAAAATACCTATCTACTTCTAAATTGGATTTGGTAGTTTTTGAGTGTTTTAGTTATATTTCATTGCGTTTTAGTTTGTTTTTAGGTAAATCAGGTGTAGGGACGCAAATAAGCGACAAACAAGCGAAAACGGTTGAAAAACGGTGAAGAAATGATGAAGAAACAAGGTTTCAAGATCATAGAAATCACTGCAGTGGTGAGGAAGCCACCGCCGCGGCGGTAAGAAATGCAGAGAGTGCTGAAAATGAGAAAGGACCACCGTCTAGGCGGTAAAAGGGCAGAAAGTTTGGAGCAAGTCCCATGGCCGCAGTCGTGAACGATCAGAATGTTAATCGACAAACCCACCGCCGTAGCGGTGGGCTCTGCACAACAAAAAAGATATTTCAAATATTTTGAATCCTTACACCTATCAATACCCATTCTCACACATCCATTGAAGCCACTTAGTGCATGGAACGTCCCTAACCTTAGGAGCTTGATTCTTGGCCATTCTTGAAGAGGATATTCATCATTCGGAGAAGAGGAAACATCGGCGGATCGATCTTTGGCGACAGTGGATCACTCCACTTTAAGATTTGATCTTTATCTCTTTGTTTCTCTCTTTTTAATTTAATGTTTTATTGTAAATGATGATGAATACCTCTTGGTTTGTAGTTCATATGGCCAAGATCATGTTAGATCAGTTAAATATTAGCTAGGGATTGGTGTAATTGTGTAAATACTAGTTTGATGAAATATATGTTTCTTTAACGGTTGTTTGCTTTTAAATACAATTGTGTTTAATAAGCTTGTTAAGGTATTAAGGTTGGATTTGAGAATCTAGGGTTGGATGCTTGGAAGAGGTAACCTTGGATTCGGACTAGGGTAAACACATCCTTACGATCTAACGATCCGGGAAGGCATTAGTTAGTGTCCAATCGATGACGTTGGGGCAAGACTCACGCAGCCTAGAGTCATTAAGACGTTGAGGGGGACTTCAGCGTTAACACGAAGTTGCGTATTCCCTGTCTTACACTCCGAAAAGGTGCGCGGAGAAGTTTTAGAACCGAGATTGTCGAATACCATAAACTCCATTATTGTTAACTAAATAAAATCAAACATGTATTAAGTGAACGAAATAAATCCCTAGGTAATCAACTTAGTTAGGATTAACCCACTAACTATAGTTTAGCTTAGTTTTAATTAGTTTAAATTAAATCATTTCTTTAACCGCCTGGATAATGGGAGACTATGCAAATTGAGGTATTCAACTTATTCAACCTGTCCCGATGGGAATGATATCCGATCTTAAAAAATCCACTATATTAAAACTAGATCCCGTGCACTTGAGAGTAGTCAATACGCAAGCATGTAACAAACGCTACACCGTACATGACCCGACGTTACCGGACCAATCCACAAATATCCCAACATACACATACACATAGACATTCGCGCTACTGTAAAATTTTTCCTCAAAAATATATATATATACCCACTCCCAGAGTTTGGGAGCACACTTGTCCCAAAATTTTACAACCAAAAAAGTCAAAATACCTGAACCTTCCACAATTGACGTTTGACCGACTCATCTTCAACACGACACTACCTCTGGACTCCCCCTAGTGCCACTAATGAACCAACTCCTAGCCGCGGTACCTGAAACCAATTTTTTTTATTAGTGTACTGTCTTCATAATAATAATAATAATAAAATATTTATGGATCAAGTATGAATGGTAAACACCACGTTTCGTAAATACAATATTATACAATCACATACCCGGTTCCGCTGCCACCAATGAAGTGAAGTAATATAACAACAATACCGTATATCACACACCATATTCGGAACCAGTTTCCTACTGTCATTAAGGTAATAGACCAATATACATATATTGAAAATATTCAATCTAAACATGTTAAATAAATCAACCCGATTATTTTAGATCAATCTATCCAAATATTTTAAAACAACCAGTCCAAATATTTTAAAATCAACCCCTCCAAACATTTTAAGCCAACTAGTGCAACCAAAATAATATATATACGCCAATTCATTTTAAAGTAACATATCCAAACCAAATCCATCCAAACAATTCATCATAAAATACACCACACCCCTTCTCTAATAGCCATAGGATCATTTTTACTTCACGACCGGGAATTACAACGGTACCGTACCACCCGTAGGGTTTGCATCCCAAACGGGTCAATCAACCACCTGCAGAACTAATCCTCATGATAGATCATAATATCAACAACCATCTATTGGATTAATCCTCCAGACATATCATAATATCAACAACCACTTGCCGGACTAATCCTCCGGATATGTCATAATATCAACAACCACTTGCCGGACTGATCCTCCGGACAGGTCATAAACCATCCTGTAGGACATACCCTCCTAACAGGATCAACGCTATGGCATAGTCGAACCAACAAAATCACCCTCTATCTTTAAATTCGATTTAAATCCAAAGATCATTTTTCCACTTTTAACAACAAAACCACTTGATCCACATAAGTTCAAAATTCGTCCATTTTTAAATAAACACATTTTTATACAATTTATACGAAAATAAAAGTTGTATATTTATGTAGAAGACAGTACACTCACCTTGTTCTCTGCACTGCAAAAACATCAATGTCCAAAACCTAATAGGACGCTGGCGCCTGTGAACCTAATAACGATAGAGTCTAATTAATATTTGTTTTCTTCCAAAACAACCCTAATATGAAATGCATGACCCTAAATTACATAATTTCCCATTCCCTGAATTTAATTATTTAGAATTATTATTTACTCCATTCCGTTATGTCAATATTCACTGTACGACATTATTAAAATTAGCGGTTACAAAATTTATCGGAGCGATTACAAAATTTAATGCTAATAATTTAATTTGATGAAAATAATAATTAACGATTAAAATATTAACCAACAGAGTCGTTACCTATTCCGAATCGCCCGCCGGCCGCCAAAAACACGTTGTTACCTATTTCGAATCGACTGCTGGCCGCGAAATGTTTTTGGGTTTTTATTTGGGTTGTTTGTGTAATTTTTTTTCCTTTTTCTTTTCTCTTTCTTTTTTTTTTTTTTTTTTTCCTCTTTTTCCTGTTTTGGTTCCCGCGTCTAGTTTGAGGTCAGCCGCCGACACTCTCTCTCTCTCTCACTAACTCACCGGCTGGCCAAACGACCCACACCAACCATGACAACAAAACAGCACACGGCGTCGAACAAACCACTGGAAAAACACACATATACGCCAACGAACAAAACACACACTGCCTCTCCGGAACGACCGCAACGATCACCTCCACCGTTACCTTCCCCCGAACAAAACGGTAACACGCACCCAACTACACACACACACAAGATCGTATGAACCCCAACACATACACACAACCACACCGCCGGACTGAACAACATACCCACATCTCCGGCGACACACCTCACCGCCAGACCTCTCTCTCTCTTTATGTCTTCTTCCACAGTTTTTTTTTTTCTTTTTTCTGGTTTGCTGGGCTTGGCAGACATAACACACACACACACACACACACACACAATATATATATATATATATATACACACACACACCAACCAAAACACACACACACACACATCGTCGTACACACCCATGCCGTCGAACAAGACGGATAACCGGCACACAAACATATCCTGCCGAACAGAACAATGAATAGCACAAAAACACACCCCCAAGCCCATGTCGTCGTCGCCCGACAGAACGGTGATGCCTTCCACACACCCGCTGGGCTGAACACACCGTCGACCACCCTATACCCGACTTCTCTCTCTTTTCTTTTTGTTTTTGAAATGTGCAACGCATGTATAACCATATTTGTATGCATGGTAATGGTGGATTAGCGTTGATCCTTGTCTTACCACGTTTGATCTCTCTCTCTCTCTATTGTTTTTCTCTAGATCCTTCCGCCTGTATAAAATAGGGAAAATTACCTATTAATCCCAAAAAAAAACAAATTATTTACCACCTACTCCCATCGAATTTTCTTTGCACCGATTAGCCCCATCAACACATTCTTCTTGCACCAATTAGTTTCATCAACACCTTTTCTCGCACCAATTAGTCCCGTTTTCCAAAAAAAATGGTGAGGATTGAGTTTACCAAAATACCCTCCCATAAGTTTCACATCGAGAAGGAAGGTCGTCAAACTGGTGCACCACCGCTGTCAGCAGCAGCCACCGCCACTGCCGTTGGTGGTCGTAGGTCGCCGTAGTCGATCGCAGCCACCACCGATCGTTGGTCGTCATTGCAACCTGTCGCCGGTCGTCGCCGCCATAAATTATAGCTTTCACCCCAAATTTTATGATTTTTTGTCACTTTTTATATGTTCCAAAAAAAATCTTGATTTTAGGATAAAATCATTACTAAATGTAACGTAAAACAAGAAAACAATTGATGTTATATTCAACATTTACAGGTGTTGAATGTACCATCCACATATATTGAGTGTTACATTCAACATCCACATGAGGGTATTTTGGTCAGAAAAAAATAGCATCATAAAAAATAAAAAATAAAAAAAAATACACAAACAATTGATGTTATATTCAATATCCACATGAGAGATATTTTGGTCAGAAAAAAATAATAATTTTGATATTACATTCAACATCCATATGAGGGGTATTTTGGTCAGAAAAAGACAAAATGACTTACTGGTAAAAAAAAAAAAAAAAGTGATGGGAGTAATTAGTAATTTCTTTTGTATTTTTGGACTAAATGGTGCATGCCCCTATAAAATATGTATGTGTGTGTATATATATATATAATATCTTATTCCCAATTACATTAACCCCCTTCAATTTTCTTTAGGTTTTTAATTAAAACCAAAACAAAAACTTAAGTTTTGTATAAATTTTAGATTAACCCCCCTAAAATTTTCAATTGAATTTTATGTACAAAATCGGCCCCGTTATTTTCTACATGCTTCTACAATGCAGCTAAAATTATGTGTATACAAAAATCCGGGTTTTACACTGCTGCTTAACCAACAGCTCTCCGTCCTCATCTCATTCTTGTTGCGAACTCTGAGTCTGATGATGATTCTAAGATCTTGAGCAGACGTAGGCTTGGAGTTGTTTTTGTGATAGTTCATCTACCCCAAGTTCCAGTTCCCACAGAGATCAGCAGATTGGAGTTTGCCACGCATGCAATAGGTACTTCTACCAATTGTGCTACAGAGCCTGCTCCAACAAACCCTCAACCTCCTCTCCCTACAACAACTGCTCCCAGTCAGGGGGCATCAAGCAGTCACGGCATGTCTCATGAGCAGATGTACAATCTAATGAAGGAAGCTAGCCCCTCAATTCTTAACGGCCAATAATGTTTCGACAACGCTATCAAATTCTTATATGAGGAGTCTTGGAATAGGGGTCGGGCCAAGATTGGGAGTCATAGCAAGATTGAACTCTTCAGAATCCTCATCTGTGCACTTTTTTAGGTAATTATCTTTATTTTCAATAAGTCTTAGACTTCCTGAGATGTTCACATTGGTTTCTGATCAACTACTTTTGATTTGCAGAGCATCCATGTTTCTTCTACACTAGCAGGAAGTTCTAATGTCGTGAATGAGTTAGATACTTAGTTCATGCATTAGTTAACTAAGTCTAGTCACCTGGAAGAAGACTTGTGCATTCTCCAGGAACGAAAAGTCTCTCTTGAGACAGACCTAGTATTAGTAAGGTTGTCTTATGAGAGGTTTAAAGCAGAGTTGTGCTCACGTCTGAACTGATCTGCTTTGCTCATTTGTGAATGAGTAAGCTAATCTGCTCTGGTTTGCTCATGTCTGAGCTGATCTGCTCATGTCTGAGCTAATCTGCTCAGTCATTTTACACTTGGTTTCAGCACCAAATGCTTTTATACACTTAACTTCGATTCACTAAGTATTTCTTACACTTGATTTAGATCAGAATATGACAAGAATAAGCGTTTGCAATAGTTGGTAAAGAAAACTTTATTTATTTGTTTCATTCAATGAATGTCCCACATAAAAATAAAAATAAATTTCAAAGTTCAATAAAAAAACTTGAAATTTAGGAAGATAAGAAATCTCGTACAAAGTACTTTCATAAGTGAGAGATGTTCTGAGGCCTTCGAATTGCCACGCCATCCAAATCTTCTAGCCAATAGGTCCTTGGCTTGTTTACTCTAGTTACTCAGAAGAGATCTTCCCAGTTAGGGGCTAGTTTACTCAAACAAGCCTTTGGGCGATACGGCATTACTTTTCTGAGTACCAAATCCCCTATTAGAAAGTGCCTTGGACGTATTACACGGTTGAACATCCTTGCCACTCTTGACTTATAGGATACCATCCTCATTGTTGTCTTGTCACGTCTCTCTTCTAGTTGGTCCATCTTTTGTCATATGGTTTCTTCATTCTCCATAAGGTTGATTGTGCTATCATTTCTTAACAACAACCTAATCGTTATTGGGACAACAACTTTAATTCCATAAGTAATTGAGAATGGTGTTTCCTCTATGGTGGATGTTGTCCTGTAAGCCCACAAGACTTCTGGTAGTTCCTCTACCCACTTGTCTTTGGCGTCATCTAGTCATTTCTTGAGTACTCCCTTGATAGAACAGTTTGTCACCTCAGCTTGTTCATTGGGATGTGGATACACTGGGTTAGACGTCCGGTGCTAAATTTTCAGTTTGTCGTAGATCCATACAACTTTACAGCCAGTGAATCGTGCTCCATTATCAAATATGAGTATTGATGGAATACCTAAATGATAGATCATATTCTTCCAAAAGATGTTTTTTACTTCATTTTTTCCTACTATCACAAAGGCTTCAGCTTCATCCCACTTAGTAAAGTAGTCAACTACCACCAGTAAGTGTTTTGTGTTCCCTGGTGCTAAGGTAAACAACCCTAGCACATCCATTCCCTATTAAGTAAATGGCCATGGGATGGTTATCGGTGTCTGCTATTGAGTTGGGACATTGATATCATTGGAGAACCGTTGGCACTTGTCATATTTCTTGACGCATTCTTGCGTATCGATATGCATTGTTGGCTAATAGTATCCAATTCTTAGTGCCTTTGTGCACCAAGGTTCTTTTTCCTTGATGTCGCAAACCCATTCATGGATCTTTTATAGGATATAGTTGGCCTCATTTGGTCCTAAATAAAGCAATAGATGTTGGGAAAAAGATGTACTATATAGTTTATCATTGGTCAGTACATACCTTGACACTTTGTACAATATCTTTCATGATAATTCCTTGCCATCTGGCAGAATCCCTTCCTTTAGATACTGAACTAAAAGGGTTTTTCAGTCTTCTTCCTGATCCAGCTTGCCTATGCATGCGCAAAGGTTGGTTCGTGCTGCTATGGATGGTTGCTCCAGGAACTATACCAGTTCAGACCACTGATCAAATCCGAATGAAAAAGCTAGTACTGATACTATATTTGCCTTTTCATTTTTAGCTCTTGGAATAATTTTGAATTTGCATCTCTGAAGTGAGGAGATTAACTCTTTCTGTCACGACCCCACCCCGAACACCCGTCATCGTGGGGCCAACGTGATGACAACATGACATCACCTAACCGACTAACCAACCATAATTAAGATAATATACAAACTATTCATCTGTACAACATATTCAAATTTTTAATATGATAGAAATATACACCGTCCCAAATAAAAACACCCAAACGAACCCCATAAACTTCCCTTAGATTCACCTCTGACACCCCGCCTCATTATATTTCCTCTCAATTGACTTCAACGCACGACCCACATAACTCTATCCAGCGCCAGTAGGGGACAGACCAACTCCTAACTATTTCACCTGCGAGTGTACTGTCTTCTTAGTAAACACATTTTATAATAATAGTAAATCATTCTACAACATCTAAATGGATCAAGTGTAAGTATATAAACACCACATAACTCGTAAAATCTCCAGTATATAAGTAGTGAAAATAAAGCAATATAGATAAATTTCATTCAAATCCATCTAGTATAAAATCATACCAATCACCATAATAGATAATAAATCACCCAATATAAGTAAAACACCACATCTCAAACACATATCTCAACCCCAAACCCACCGGCTAAGCTATAGTGATCGTTTTAACCTCATGATCGGGAGTTGCAACGGTACCGTAACCATCCGTAGGATATGCCTTCCTAGCAGACCTAACTGCGCAGATCATCGCCTACCGGACGTCTCTAGAGGCCATAATATAAATCATCACATAATATCGATCACCAAATATAAATTACCACCTGCCGGACCACCCTCCGGACAGGACATAATATCAATCACCACCTACCGGACCACCCTCCGGACAGGACATCAACTATGGCATAGTCAACTCATTAATATCATCATCAAATCACAAATCAATATCCATCTGCCGGATCACCCTCCGGACAGAGCATAATATAAATCACCACCTCATCAATATCGTTAAAATTATCAACGTCCACCTCTTTTTCTTAAAACCAACTTTTAAATCCGAAAATCATATTTTTCACATTTGTTTGAAAACTGTCTAATTTCAACGAAACCATTTTTCCCTTTTATTGTATTTCGAAAATCAAATATTATCCACTCTCTTTTAAAGCCACCAAATTCAACAAAACTCATTTTCCAACTTTCTTTTAAAACCACCATATTTTAACGAAAATCCATTTCCGCCAACTTACCCAAAATCCAACAGAAATTATTTTAAATTCTTCTTTTTAGAAACCAACACAATTCCCCAAAAAGATCGTTTTACCAACTCACTCCAAAAACCTGCTTGATCCATATTATTTTGAAATCATCTAATTTAAATACAATCATTTTTCATCATATATATATATAAAGAATAATTTGGCAAGAAGACAGTACACTCACCTCGATATCCGCTTTCGTAAACTTTAACCGACTATCCCCTATCCGAACTCCGGTGCCTGCGAACCTAACGGTGATAGGGCCTAAATTAATATTTTTGTATAAAACAAACTAATCACACCATGAAATCCTAATCTCCTTAATTTTCTATTTCCCATCTTTTATTACGAAATATAACTATTTAACTAGTATCGCTTCGTTACGGTTTACTATATATAAACTTTGTCCTTATAAATGATCTCATTATTTGTTTTCCATCATTTCGACAACTTTGACGCTAGTAATTAAATTAACAAATCATGAAATTTTAACGAGAAACGTTACCCGCTCCGAATCAGTTCTCGATCTCCTCACTAATTCTTTAATTTTTGCTTACTGCTGTCCACCGCCTAAGCGAAATGAACACCGCTTAGGCGAACTCGTGAAATTTTAGTTCCTGATGTTCCACAGCCTAGGCGAAACTGTCATTGCCTAAGCGGACGATTGTCTTCCTCTTTGTTCTGTTTTGGGTTTTTCAGCCGCCACTCTCTCTCTCTCTCTCACCTTCCCAACTCAACTCCAGCACTCACCACCACCAATGGCCCACCCACCCACACAACACACACTGTAACGAACACACACACACACAAAGCAGCGCCGATCACGCACGCTACTCACCTGCCCAAACCGAAAACAGAGCACAACACACACACACTTGCACACAGTCGATAGCCCAGAGCACACCCCCATACAAGATCGAGCACCCACTCCCACACAGGAAACACGCACACACACCAACACACACAACCGACATCTCTCTTTCTCTAACTTTCCATTGCCGAAAATGATCAAAACCTACGCCACCGGCATATACACACACTCGGTTCGTGATCGCCCACACACACACACACTGAGCACAAATAATACACACCCATACGCACACTGCCATCGGAACCCATGCACACACAGCCTCACCAAAACAGAAACAGAAAACAGGAGAACATAAACAAAGCAAGCACACACAACACACACATACACGCAGCACATACACACAACGAAACCCACAAGTCACCGCCGGTGAACCCCACACGATCGGCAACATAACCCACTGGCTGATCTCTCTTTCTCTATCACTTTCTCTCTCGTTTCTCAATTTCTCTCGATCCTTCTTCCTTTCTCTCTTATGAATATATATATATAATGACAAATGAGGGTCGACCAAGTGGCCCTCATTTCCACCACTCCTATCTATCTATCTATCTATCTATCTATGTATATAATATATATATATATAATTTACACAATCCTCCCCCTTTTTTTATTTAAAATTTTAATTATACCCATTCTCATATTAATGTTTTGAAAAATTACAATTTGATCCCTAAAATTTTAATCCACATAATTAATTTACACCATCTACTCCAATACTTCCGAAATATTTTAAAACGCGACTTTAAATTATACGTATATCAAAGATCAGGGTCTTACACTTTCACTTCTCCCACATAAAGTATAATATTTCTTCATTCACCATGTACACTCCGTTTATCTGGTTGACAACTAGTTGCGAGTCTGATATCTTTTCCAAATTTTGGACTCCTAATTCTTTGGCGAGAGTTATCCCAATGATTACCACTTCATATTTCGCTTCGTTGATAGAAGTTTGAAAATGAAGTTGCATTGCTCTTTCAAGCTGATCCCCTTCAGGTGTTTCTAGGACTATGCATATGCCACACACTTTCATGTTTGAGGATCCATCGACCCACAACTTCCACGATATAGTTGACTGATCAAGGCACTTTCCATCTTCTGTTATAGTTTCTCCTAAAGGAGTCAGCTCAGCAATAAATTTTGCTAGGGCTTGAACTTTCATTGTAGTTATGGGCTTGTACTTGATGAAAAATTCACCAAGTTCTCCTGTCCACTTTATGAGACGTCCAAAAGCCTCTGGTCTGTGTATTACTGCTCTGAGGCAGTAATAGGTCAACATATTGATCTCATGTGCTTGAAAATATAATATAAGCTTCTGAGCTGAAGTCACAAGAGCTAGGGCGAGCTTTTCCAGTTTAGTATAGTGAGTCTTTGTTGTGACTAACAACTTGCTTATGTAATAAACTGGTCTTTACCCTCCTGGGTGATCTTTCACGAGTACTGCACTTACTGCACATGAGGTCACCACCAAGTGTAGGTAGAGCTTATCCTTTAGGTTTACTTTGGCTAGTGTCTCAACTAAGCCCAAGTAGTCATTGATAGACTTCAACGCTCATTCGTTGTCCTCATCCCACTGAAAGTTCTTGCTTCCTTTCAAGAGTTTCAAGAAAGGAGCACATCAATCAGTAAACTTGGAGATGAATTTGTTTAGAACAGCCAACCTTCCTGTCAGCACTTTGACTTCTCTTATGGTTGTGGCAGACTTCATGTTTCGTACGACTTCCATCTGCCTTGAATCCACTATGATTCTTGATTAGTTCACCGCGAAGCCCAAAAGTTTGCTAGATACCACACTGAAAGTACATTGTTCTGGGTTCAACTTCATATTAAACTTTATCAATATGGCAAAAGATTTTTCCAAATACTCCAAGTGATGCTCCTTCTTAGAGTTTTTAACCAGCATGTCATTTATGTAAACCTCCATAGTTGCTCCAATTTACTCTCGGAATATACGATTCACCAATAGTTGTTCGGTTGCTCTCGCATTTCTCAAGCCAAATGACATTACTTTGTAGTAGTAAGTACCTCTTGGAGTAATGAACGTTGTCTCTTGCTCATCTTCCTTAACCATCCAGATTTGATTATAGCTTGAGTATGCATCTATCAGGGTCAGTCGTTAGTTCCCTGTTGTTGCATCTACCATTTGGTATATCCTTGGCATTGGGTAGCAGTCCTTTGGGCATGCCTGGTTGAGGTCCATGAAGTCCACGCACATTCTCCACTTACCGTTCTTCTTCTTAACAAGAACTAGGTGGTTAGCCAACTATTTTGGGTATGATTGTCATACCTCACCTCGCACACCCGTCACTCGAGGTCGGGCGTGACGTCAACGCGACGCGACCTGACCCATTGACGCATATCTAACTATACATATATACCTACATACTCGCGATGCTGTAAATTTTTTCCAAAAAATATATATATAAATACCCGTTTCAAAATTTGGGAATAAATCGGTCCCAAATATTCACAACCAAAACACAAAAAAATACATAAACCTTCCCTGGTTCATATCCGATCGGCTCATCTCCAAAACGACCCTACCTCCGGACTCTACCTAGTGCCAGTAGTGGACCAACTCCTAGCCGTGGTACCTGCAACCCAAAAATTTTATCGGTGTACTGTCTTCATAATAAACACATTTTGTAGATTAAGTATAAGAAATAAACACCACGTTTCAAAATATAATATTATAGAATCATATACCCGGTTCCACTGCCACCAATGAAATACTATAATATAACAATATTACCATATATCGCAGACCATATTTGGAACCTATTTCCAACTGCTACCAATGTAAAGAAATACTGTTTTTTTAAAATACCCAATACAAATAGTTAAAAGTTAACCAATCCAAATATTTAAAATTCTGCCAGTCCAAATATTTTAAATCAACCCAGCTAAAATATTTTAAATCCACTAGGACAAATATTTTAACGTATAATAAAATACACCACACCTTCTCTCCTACTAGCCATATGATCGTTTTTACCTCATGATCGGGAGTTGTAACGGTACCGTACCACCCGTAGGTTTTGCACTTCCTAATGGGTCAATCAACCACCTACATGACTAATCCTTCTGACAAGTCATAATATCAACAACCACCTATCGGACTAACCCTTCGAACAGGTCATAATATAATCAACCACCTGCCGAACTCACCCTCCGGACAGGTCACAATATCAACAATCACCTGCCGAACTAACCTTCTGGACAAGTCATAATATCAATAACCATCTGCCGGACTAACCCTCCGGACAGGTCATAATATAATCAACCACATGTAGGACTGACACTCTTGATGGGTCATAATATCAACAACCACCTGTCAAACTAATCCTCCGGACAGGTCATAATAATCATCAACCACCTATTGAACTAATCCTCTGGATAGGTCATAATAATCATCAACCACCTGTTGGACTAATCCTCTAGACAAATCATAATAATCAATAACCACCTGCCGGACTAATCCTCCGGACATGTCATAATATCTCGTAACATAATCAACCACCCGTAGGACGTGCCCTCTTAACAGGTTAAAAACTATCCCGCAGGACATACCCTCCTAACAGGATCATAGTTATGGCATAGTCAGATAAAAATCATTTTCCTCTTTTCTTTTAAAATTACTTAATCTCCCAATTTTTAAAAGTCTACTGCCAAAAATCACTTTCCACCTCCGAAATCTACTTGATCCAAAAATCATTTCCCATCTTTAAAACCGACTTGATAAAAACATATTTTTCACTTTTAAAACCAACCCGATCCAAATACATCACAAAATCATCCATTTTTAAATAGACACATTTTCCCCAAATTATATGAAAATAAAATTTGCAAATTTATATAGAAGAAAGTATACTCACCTCGATTTCAGCACTGCAAAACGATCCCCTTCCAAACCCTACCGGGACACCAGCATCTGCGAACCTAATAGGGATAAGACCTAAATTAATATTTTATTAAAAAAAAAAAAACTAACATGCAATGCAGGCCTAAATTCCATAATTTCCCATTCCCCAAATTCTATTGTGAAAAGTTATTATTTCGTCCATTTTTACTACGTTAATATTTACTATACTACTTTATTTGAATTAGCGATTAGTAAAATATTATTACGATTCGAGAATTACCATTACGATTGCGAAACTTTTAATGCTAATAATTTTATTTAACGAGAATAATGACCGACTGAAATTTTTTACCTGTTTCGAATCGCTCGTAGGCCGAGAAGTTGAATTTTAGATTTTCGGGTTTGATTTTGATTTTTCTCTTTTTTTTTTTTTTTTTTTTTTTCTTTTTCTCTTTTCCCTTTTTTTTTTTTTTTTTTTCCTTTTTTGTTCTTTTTCTTCTTTTCTTTTTCTTCTCTTGTTTCCCGTTCGGCTTCAGCTTTCACTCACTCACTCTCTCTCTCTCTCTTTCTCTCCTGTTTTGGGTTTGGTTCAGCCGCCGACCACTCTCCCCAGGCTTACCACCGGCGATCACACCCTGATCACACACACACACACGCCAAAGAGAAACACCATACCCACACTGCTGAACTATCACACATACACACACACCGTCCGGAACACAAACACACACACACACTGTTGGCACAACAACACCTACCGCCGGACGGCAACGACCACACACACACCGTCGGCCTGTACACACACACCACGTCCGTGGAAGGAACAGTCGGAGAGACAACCGACACAACGAACGACGATTGGACTACTCCCACGAACAGCACACGCACCCTTATCGAACGACGGCGACGGTTACGCACCAGCGGACGAACGGCGGACAACCAAAACCCACACGCACACACAGCAGCACATACACCCATAGCCACACCACGACCAAAACACCCATTGCCACATCGACCGACAACCCAACAGCACACCCACGCCGGACCGATCAGCAACGCTCACGGCCGAAGCAACGAGCACATCGCCACACCCACAGCGACAGACCAATAACGAACAGAACACGGCAACCCACGACGAGATAGTGACGATCATACCGCCGACCAAACCCGCTCTCTCTCTTTCTTCCGTTGTTGTGATGGGTATTTGGGTGTGTGTATATATATATATATATTATTTTCCAAATTACACTAATCTCCCCTAATTACCTTTAAGTTATCATTTAAACCCAAAATTTAAAATTAATAATTCTAAAATTGGTAATTGACCCTTAAAATTTTAAATTAAATATTAAATGACACAATCTACCACGTTATTTTCTAAATGTGCCACTAATGAAAATGCTCATGCGAAAATTAGGGTCTTACATATCACCTCCCTTATGTGATCGATTGAAAGCAACCTTTGCACATCATATTCGATAACCTCTTCTTTTTCTGGATTAAATGTCCATCTCTTCTGCCTGACCAGTAGGTAGGACTTGAAAATGTCAAGTCGGTGGACTGTCACAACAGGGCTAATGCTTTTCATGTCTTCTGGAGACTAGGCAAAAACGTCTAGATTTCTTTTAGCAACCTCTTGATCTCTTCTGCCTCAGTATGGCTCAGGGATTCCCCTATCATTAGCTTCTGAGCTACTTTTTTGAAGGGGACCTCTTGTACTTGCTCAACAGGTTGGAAAGTACTAGGGTGTTCTTTGAAATCATTGATCTTCTGAGTTGAGCTATTTAGTGGAGTTTCTTTCTAATCTAACTTTAATTTTTATAATGGTCAACACCTCGAGTATGGCTCAGTCAGATGACAGGTGGATCCTTTTGTTGAGGTGGAGTTACTTAGCTAGAGTTGGAGTTAAAAATTCTTTAAGCGAGTTGTAACAGTTGTACTGGAAGGATGACTTTCTGAAGTCTAGAGTCCTTGCTCATCAAAGAATAGTTCCTGCATAATACTGAGCCGAGATTTTTCCCCGCGAAACCCCTTCAGTGTGAAAGTAAGATCTCAAAGAGAAAAAAATACAAAAACATGTCAAGTACGTAAATAACGATTCAGGAATACCTTGGGCTTGTATAGCTTTTGTATATATAAGTATTAAAGACAATTAGTTTTACCTAATCAGGTGTAAACACGATTAATTAGGCAAAACCACGTGTTTAGCCGGTAATCCGAGACATTTAAGAGATAATCATTGGACTTAGACTTTTGGACCAATTTTGAGAAGCCAACGGGTCTCTATCAAGCCTGTGGAGGAGTCTTGGCAAAGGAGATCGGAGATCCGTAGAGTTCTAGAGAGAAAACAAACTGAAATGGTGATTCGATTGAGATAAATGGCTAAGTCTCTAAAGTTAACCTTCCAAGAACAAGGCAAAGAGTTCTGGGTGACAGTATCCCTACAGGGCACATAGCTTTTTCATAGGTTCAAATAAGATTCCAGGGAAAGAGTTCTAGTAGGAATATGCTCCTACATGACACTTTGGATCCCTTGATGTGGCCACATCACGGTGAGGGAGACACGTGGCAGGGGGCCCTAGTACTGACTCAGTGATGTTCAAAAATATCCTCATTAGTTGCCTCCTAGCCTTGGGCGACGAGAGAAGCAAGGTGGTGAGGGATATCAACTTCTCGATGGAACAAGCATCCTGAAGGCTTCGAAGCTCAAGAAACATCCTTGGACGGTTCTCTGAAGCTTTCTGCGGACCAAAGGTCGGTCCTCCTGGTCGATAGTTATTGCACCCTTGAAGTGTCGTCCTCCAGGCTAGTAGAGCTCCTAGGAGGAGGGCACACCTTTTGGATAACCTTACTGATGGGTAGGATTCTGAGTGGCACTTCTCAATAAGGGTATGCACGGGTCAGGTGGAGGGTATTTTGGATAAATCCAAGACCCGACTAGAATGTGTCGGGTTTAGAATTTCTTAATCCGATGCCTACCGAACTGAATGGAAAAACCAAAGTTAGTGGGTTACGTTGGGTTCTAGCTTAGATTCGGTAAGAGCCATTCAAATTGAGGTAAACAAAAATAGAAATCATCAAATCATCCAATCCAGTAAACGAAATAGAAATGAGAAACCCTAATCGAAGGAAATAGAAGAATAGTACATATTTGCAAAACACTTTCAAAAAATTGAATAGAAAAACCATAATCAAAACAAAATTTAAAAACCCTAATAAATACAGAAATCAAAATCAATGATAAAAAAAAAATAGACATCAAACTCAAAGAACAAATAGAAGAACTCACCAGTCACCACCGTTCGTCCATCAATTGTCTCCATTGTTTCCATCTCACCGTCACAACCATAAGATTGTCACCGCCATTTCCATCTCACTGTTAGTACAATATTTATAGACATTTCGAATAAAGGAATGAAGAATGAATGAAATCAATAAATGAAGTTGAATGTGGGAGGAGAAATAAAGATACTCTAGTCTGGAGAATTGATGAACAAGAGAGATTCGAGAGTGAATATCAGAAGAATTTAAGAAGAAGCAAGCCAATCGAAGCGACGAAGGATTGTTGTGGTTTCGAGAAGCTATGGTTTGCGAATGAAACGGTATTGAGGAGAATAAGTAATGATCAGAAAACCCTAGAAATCAATATTTATTAGGGGAATACGATCGGGTTGGGTGGTACTGGGTGAGTAAGGCTAGAATCTGTTAGCCGATCCAAAAAATAACACCTAAAACGGGTTTCACCCAAACCGACCAAATTGAAGGGGGGAAATCTGACATTTTTTTGGTACAGACGGGTCGGATTCGGTATGTGGGTCGGGCTAGCGTGTTTCTTACACACCTCTACTTCTCAAATTGTTAACATATTCTAAGGAGACCAATTTTGAATAGGCCTTTATGTGGTCGTGCACTGGGCAGAGATAATACAACAGGAAAGTAGTAAATTTTTACAATTTTTTGGGCGACTTTTTTCGAACCATTAGCTTCTTTCGATGAGGGCCAATTTGGGACAAACCCTCATGTGGTCGGCTACTGGGCAAAGATAGCACGATAGTGCGACCGTAAATTTTTCTAATTTTTTGGACACTTTTCGAACCATTAGCTTTTGGGAAGACCAAATTGGGATAGGCCCCCATGTGGCCGGGCATCAGGCAAAGATAGCATGATAGGGCAGTTGTAAATTTTCCTAATTTTTTGGAGCTTAGGCTGCCACATCTTTTGGGTAGACCTCCTGTTAGGTAGAATTCTGAAGATTAAGATCCTAGAGAGCAAACATTTTTAGGTCAAGCTCCTAACTTCAAGAGGTCAAGCTCCGGGAAGGCAGACTCATGGAGGTCAAGCTCATGACGCCCTGGCACCTGGCTCTTGGAGGTCAAGCTCTTGGCTCCTGGCTTCTAGAGGTCATGCTCCTAGCTCTTGGTTTCTGGAGATCAAGCTCCTAGCTCCTGATTCATGGCTCCCGGCTCCTGGAGGTTAAGCGTTAGATTCATAGGTAGTATATTTCTGAACTCCATGGTTAAGCGTGCTTGGGAGACAACAATTCAAGGATGCGTGACCCACTGGTAATTCCAAATGGTACCTTTTCGAATCGTTAGCAAACAATCTTTTGAGAGAAAAAATTCTAAGCAACCACCCCTGACGAGCAGAATTCTAAATGGCACTTTTCAAACCGTTAACGAATCCCAAGCGCTAAGAGGCATTCTTCTAAGCGCCGAGCTCTGAGCGGCGCTCTTTTGAGTGGTGCTTTTTTTACTGTTGACCTCTAAATTATGCAATACTCAGACTTTTACAACTTCACAATGCTTATCACCTAAACCACTCATCTCTTGGGTTGTGTAGAGCTTTCGTCAGAGAACAAAGCAGAGAGCTCAGATGCTGGAGAGCGCCAGTCGGAGACCAAAGAGCTGAGGGATAGATGCCTCTAATCGGAGACAACAGAACGGAGTTCTAAGCAGCGCTCCACTAAGCGACAATATTTGGGCAGCTTTTTTTTTTTTTTAATGACATCTGTCTAATCGTTAATCTCTGAACCCCAGGTCACCGACATCTCAACACTTGGAATTTTTTGGAATTTTAGCTTTTTGATCATCAACCTTCTTCCCCCAACTTGTTTTCACTAGGCTAGTGAATCAGTTTTTCTCAGAGAGAAAACGTCTTACCGAGTTAGATTCTCATTGAGCCAAAATTTAAAAAAAAATGAAAAGGTTTAGGCCAGTCTTCGTGCCGACCTGTTTGTTGTTCAGACCAAGAACCTCGGACTCCGCACTGACCGCTAGAACCTCAAGTCTCATATTACAAGCAGCGTGTGAAGAACTTGGAGCAAAAGTGGCGGGACACCGTTAATCGGGCCAGTGAAAATGCCAGATCATAGGTGGTAGAACAGTAGAAGAAGGGCTCTAGATATCTGGAGCTTCAGTAGAATATAACTAATGACTTATTGGAGGCAGAGAGCCAGGCCACCATGACGGCCATCCACAACCAATATCCTGATTTCACCGTCGGCCCTGTGGAGATAGAGTTCTCAGAGCCAGAGGACAATGCCAAATACTAAGCTTCCGAGCAGAGAGATGTCAGGGATCACAGTGCTGACGAGAGGGGCCCCTGAGGAGGTGGAGATTGACATTCCTTCTCCTTTCACGGATGCCCCTCTAGACGAGGGCAGAGATAACTATGCTCTGAGCAGTCGCTTTTTCACCACTTAGGATTTTGTAGATTCTTTTTCACTTATTCCTATTTTTCTGCCCGCGAGGGTGTAAGCTTTTAAACGACATAACTAGGGTACTTCAGAATCTACTCCTTCTTCCCGACATTTTCTCCAAGTCACTTTCTTCTTAGTATTGTTTTCAGAGTTATAAAATTTTGATTTTTTTTTTTTTTAAATACTTCTTGTCTCTGCCCAGGACCAAAGACCACTAGCCCCTCAGTCTGGGGCATGAGTTGATTATAAGAAAATCGTGTTGTAGTATTAGGAAGAGGGTTTTGCCGGGTACCTGATTCTCTTGGTCTGCAGGGGCTCAACATGACGATTAGTCCCCCGTGGCCAGTCATCGGGGCGTTCTTCGTAGTCAGTTTCACTCAATAACCCTTTCAGGTTAAAATGATGACCATTACCAGATAAGATCGATCAATTGGAAAAAATACATTTTTGGAGTAAATATTAAAATATTAAGGAATAAAATATAATTGGGTTCAAACTTTAAAGCTAAAATATGTAACTCGTTTTATTTAGTGCTAAATTAGAGGCAATTGCTCATTCTCCTTTTTATGTATACTGATAATGAGGGATTTGGCCATGGGTCGTGTGATGGAATGATCCATGGATCTCTAATTAGTGAGCTGAGACCACCATGCGGATCAGGAAAGCCCAGAGGCACCGTGACAAAGTGGCCTAAGCCTTGGGAGAGAACATAACACCTAGAGCGAGCCCACAAACACCCAAAACCCGGATCTACGCGTGGGTCGGGTCAAAGGAGACGAATAAGACGAAAAGTTCGTTAGAAAAAGGTACATTGGCGTCGCCTACAGAATCTGCGTATGCTAGAATAGTGCAAGGAATAAGTGAATCGTAATTACACTAATAACAGAGTCATGATTGCTCCACCAACAAAATAGTGATTGTGGACTCTTTCTCTCAATCCTCAATTCCATTATACGAAGGACTATGTAATCCGAATTGGTGAGAGGTAAAGTGGGCATAATTTCAATTCATCTTCAGCGTAACTTTATCTTCTAAAAAATGACACTTAAATCTCCCGTCGTTGCAAGGATCTACCATTCCGGTATTAAGAATTTATGCAGGCATTCTGAGAAGAAAGAGCAGAGAATTGCAGAGATCAATTATAAATTTACTATTTACGGTATCTCAACATCATATACTATTAGTTGTAACTACATTTAAACTTTAAGGACACATATATAGGTTATATTAAAATATTAGGAATCAAAATCAAAAGTAATATTTTTATATTCAATTTAAAAATTAAAGTTCTTAATTCGAATGTCAATTGAAGCTCCTCTCTTTAAATTAAAGAAGTAAAATATTGTAATTACGATTAAACTATATGAGTAAAATCTATAATATTTAATTCGGATTGTGCACCTAAATTGATTAAACTGTAAGAGTAAAATCTATAATATTTAATTTGAATTGTGCACCTAAATTGAGAAATGATTGATAATTTCTGAATATATGAATATTAAAATATTAAGAAGTAAAATTGAATTACACTCAAATTTTAAAAGTGAAACCAATAATATCAATTTAAGAATTGAGGTGGCTAACTGAAATGTCAAGTTCTTACTTTATATTTGAAAAATAATGTAAAAATAAATGCTAATATAAAATACAAGGATAGAAAATGTTGTTATTAACTTAAACTGATGACTATTAACAGATAAAATCAGTCAATCAGACAAAAATAAAATATATATTTTGGTCCAATATGAAAATATTAAAAAGTTAAAAAAGCAATGTATACTTTAGAGTGATGCACAAATATTAAAATTTATTAATAAAAATGTAATTATGCTCAACTTATAAGAGTATATTTATAATTTTGCCTCAAACATGAAAATTATAAAAATGGACAAAATTGAAAAAAAAATTACAAATTTTCCAATTAAAGAGAAAATAGGGACTTCCACCCAAATATCTATTTCGGTTAGCTAAAATCTTATTTTGGCTTATGAATAATATTTTAATGAGTTTAGACTCACCACACTCCTTGTTATTTTGACAAATACAAAGGATATCCCTATTTTAATAATACTTAGACAGACTTTTTCTTTTTATTTCAGTTACTTAAAACACTCTCCATCACATTTTATTAAAAAAGAAAAAATACCCTCGAAGCAAAAAAAAATAAAATTCCCTTGTTTTATTCATATTTTTTATTTTTTATTTCTACTTTCTACTGTCTCTTTGTCTCTTTCATTTTATATTTTTATTTTTAACTTTTTATTTTTATTATGTACTTTTTTATTTGATTTATTTTTTTGAATGGTATTTGTACAAAAAAAATCGGATTTTAAAACTAAAAATATTAATTTAAAAGAAATATTTTTTTTAATATAAAGTTTTTTTTTATGGTCTTTAGTTCATATTTATTAGGACAATTTTTCATTATTTATTATATATTTTTTAAAATGTGTCTTATTAAATAAATAATTTAAGTACATTATGATTGAGTATCTTAATAGAAATTTAAAAGGACATTATTTTCAAAGTGTCTCTAAAAATGTTGTCGTAATATGTAGTTATTGTTGTAGTGGCACATCCGTGTGAGAATTAATCAAGGGTTTCTCAATAGAAATTGGCAGACTAGTGGCTTAGAAAAAGTGTGCATACCTGGTTAACTCTCTAGTAGGTCGGTGAAGGTTTATTTAGCATCAGTAAATCCCAATAAAGAACCTTCAGTGTGACAATAAGTACATTTGGTGAAAATAATTCTTAGCTCAATATATGAGAAATTGAACATACATTTTTCACACTATCCTAGAGTATTTATAGTACTTCATTTGGCATGAAAAAATAAGAGAAAGTATGCAATCATGAATCCATTTTGAGGAACACATCCGTGGTGTGTTCAAATGTTTAGGCTTGATCAGCATAACTCTTCCTGACGAACATTCGAGTTGGTCAAGCTATCAATTTGGGCTCTCATGGGCCCAATCCACGCACAGATCCATACTCAGGTTTGGACCTAATTGACACGGATGTTCTAAGGCCCAACAAAAGAGTTTGGGCTTCCTTATACGGTTTCATTACCTACTGGAAGCTCACGTGGCCAGCCCATAACCAAATTCACCATGATAAAAAAAAAAAAATAATAATAAAAAATAAAATAAATATATATATATATATATATATATATATATATATATATATATATATATATATATATATATATATATATATATATAATAAAAAAATAGAGAAACTTAAAAAAAAAATATAGAAAAACTAATAATTTTTTGAAAAACAAAAAATAACGTAAATACAAAATGTAAGAAAAGGAATAATAATAGAAACAGAAAAAATAAAAATAAAAGATCCAAAAGAAAAAGATAGATCGGGTCTTCTTTTGATATTAATTTTTTGAAAATATATATATATATATATATATATATATATATAAGGTGTATCCTTAAAAAAAAATAAAAAAATATGGAATTTGAATTCCACACCCATACATAAACGGGAGGAGAATGGATACCCTCGCCAAAATGTGAAAAGGTGTTGGTATTTTCACCGTAATAACACTCTGTAAATCGAAGAAATTCCGGGTCGCCCTACCGTGCTACCTGACCCCGGACCCCGATCGTGTGGGGGCTTATCTCAAATTAGCTCTTCACAAAAGGTCAAGTGTTGAAAAAGTGTCGTCTAGAAAATCGAATAAATTCACGGTTACCCTATTGTGCTATCTGACCCCGAACCCCAATCGTATGAGAGCCTATTTCAAATTATCTCCTCAAAAAAAAAAATTAACTCCTGGAAATATGTCAATCACAGCTCAAGACGCTGATTTCAGCTAGAAATTGATATCCCTGACTGTCTCGCTTCCTTCGCCGCATAGCACTAGGGGGCTATTGATGAGGGTATTTTTAGGTTTCACCAAGTTAGCACTTGGGCCTCAGCCCCGTGTCCACTATCACCAACAGTTTCTCCACATGCTTGACAAAAGGCCGCAGGCTTCTCCAGATGGGCCCAAAAGCCCAAGCCCATTACTATGCAATCTCCATTTCTATAAATACAGGAACAAATCAACGTCATAATGTAATATGAATTTTACTATTTACATACTTGACACGAACCTTGATGCTAATTTTTCTAAGTTAAAGCATATTGATTTTTTTCCCCCCAAGATCTTACTCTCACGTCGGAAAGGCTTTCCGGAAAACCCGTAGCTAAGTTCTGTGTATAGATACAAATCACTGTGGAGCAAGACTCTAGACTTCATCAAATCAACCCTTCAAGTTAACCATTCTAGCTTACTTGAGGAATATTCAACTTCACTTCCAATTCAACGACTTCACTTCAATAAGAAGACTCACCCGTCATCTCACTGGACCATACTCGAGGTGTGTACCAATTTTATACACCAATACAAATGAATAGTAAAAAAAGTAACTTTATCATTGTTAAAGGGGTAAATTACATTTTGGTTAAGTTATACTCTACATCTATATAGTATTTTTGTCATCATTTATACCCTTTTGTTGTGTTTAGTACGTTGAAATGAAATGAAATGACAATAGGATTGAAATTAGTATACTAATGGAATGGTCATTACTATTCCTATGTTTGGTGACAAAAGAGATTACAAGTGATATTGGTATGATATCAAAGAATAAAGTAGTAACTTAATTGAATTTTCAAACAATATAATAGTTAATTTAATTAAATTTTATTTCAATTTAAATATCTAGTTAGTATTTGGTCTCGTTTTTGCCTGATGAATGATGAAAACCTAATCTCATATAATTAGGATTAACTAATACTAAGATTATCTTGGTATTAGTTAATCCCATGTTTTGTGAAATTAGAGAATTTTTGATAATAAGAATGAGATTTAATCCCATGTAACAAAAATAGGAATGAAATTACCATTCTCATGGTGAATGTAGTATTATTTTGAAAATCTTATTCAGACAAATCTGAGTACATAATTATATTATGAAAAAAATGTACCCAAGAGGTGTTAGTCCGGTTGGCAATAACAGGTGTCTCATTTTTTTGTCAATCAAGTTTCGACTCTCCTAGGATGCACTCTAAGAATTAAATCTTGAATTTAATTATGAATGCACCATGTTGATGTGGGAGAGTGTACTTTTAAGATTGACCTATGAGAAAATTAGTCAAGGTACCTATAAGTTGATCCGAACACACCTTACCGAAAATCCAAAACAATATTTATCTTGATTTAATAGTACGATTTTGATTTAGTTCTAATTTAGTAAGTGTCCTTAGTTTTAAAAAAATAATTATATATCAAGTAGGTAGGTGATTGTCCATAAATTCATAAAGTTGATAGTTTTTACAAGGGAAAATTTGAGTGAATCTTAGTAAAGAATTGAAATATCACCAAAAGAAATATTAATTTATTTAATAATTTTCACTCCATGATTAAAATATCAATTAATTGTCCCTTATTAAAAAAATAGTCATGGTAAAAAAGAGTAGTAAGAATTAGTTAAAAAAAATTAAATAGTTATGCTATAATTTAATCCATTTTCAAAATATTCTTATTGTGTAGTCCTTAACAGTTAACAAAAAGTGGTAGATTAAACATTTATACCATTGTGTATATAAGGGAGAAACCCTAATGTATCTCATCATCTCTTCATTTTCAAGTCGTCGTCCTCTCTTTCTTTCTCCAAGTTTCAACCGCAAGTCCCTGTCATCACCACCACCGAAGTCAAAGCAACGTGAACCAACATCATTGTTGCCCTAATGTGAACAATCGTCTCCGCAAATCTAGAATTTTTCAGATTTGGAAAATTCCAGATTTGGTTCACAAACCCCCACCATCACCAACACCAAAGCAACCGTCGTGGAATCAATGTCACCACCGTCGCCCTCTCTCTTTCTCAATCGAAAACCCCCACCATCACCACCGCCAAAGTCGAAGCAACGCGAACTAACGTCAATGTTTCCCAAATGTGTACCAACGTCGCCAAAGATTTGGAATTTTTCAGATCTAAAAAATTCCAAATCTGGTTGATAAGTCCTCATCATCACCACCGCTGAAGCCGCTGTCATGGAACCAACGTCACCATCGCCGCCCTCTTTCTTCATGGTTGGACAAGCGAAGGAGGGACAAAGGTCTGAGGGATGAAGGCAAGATGGATGACGAGTTGGTGCGGCGTTGATCTAAGGGTCGATGAAGGTTGGACCTCTTTGTTGTAAAATATGTATACATTAAAAGGGATGTTATTTAAATTGCACTCTCACCCCCTAAACGTTCACATTTTCACCCTTGAATGTTCATTTTCTTTTTCTTTTTTGGTTTCGAAATGTGTAATGAACATTAAATCAGTTATCGTTGCAATAAAAAATAACTAGAGAAAGTGAATATTCACATAAATATTGGGAACATTCAAGTTCATGTTTGTTGACATTTATTTTTTTAATTTTTTTTTAACATTAGAAACGTTCACATTTATTATTCTTGGTTGATTTTAATTTTAATTTTTAACTTTTTTTTAAACTTTTTTAAAATTTTTAACATTGGGAACATTCAAGTTCACATTTATCATTTGCCCTCTTGAATTTCATGATGATTCAAGAGAAGAGAGACGAAAGATCACTTTTATTTCACATAAGTCTTCATCTTTCCCAAATATTTTGGTTGCGTTTCTTTCTTTCGTAATCTTACTTTAGATTTTTTCTTGCTCCACTTTAGAATGCTATTGAGTCAATCGAACAGTCCTATTGAGGTTGGTTTATCATTGAATCTCCTTGTAGAGAAAGCGACGACAGCCTAGACTACTCAGCTTTCCAATCCTTCAGTTAACTGGGGGGATCATGGTGCGAGCAAAAATCCACAAGAATGACTTGTACCATTGAGGGAATAGTACGACATTCTCTCATCCATTTCAATTAGGGTTCCATCTGAGGACAAACGTCCTTGTGATGCCAAGGATGAAATATCACTTCTATTTCGCATAAGTCTTCATCTTTCCCAAATCTTTTGGTTGCGTTTCTTTCCTTCATAGTCTTTCTTTTGATTATTGCTTGCTCCACTTTAGGATGCCATTGAGTCAATCGAACAGTTCTGCTGAGGCTGGTTCGTCATTGAATCTCCTTGTAGAGAAAACGATGACAGCCCAGACTATTTAGATTTTTGATCCTTTAGTTAACTAGGGGAGATCATGGTGCGAGCAAAATTCCATAGGATGGATTATACCATTTAGGGAATAGTACGACATTTCTTCATCCATGTCAATTAGCGTTCTGTTAGAGGACAAACATCCTTCCGATTCCAAGGATGATAAGATATGCCTATTTTATGGATGTTTGAGTATGGACACACACTTTCTTTTACGCCTATCTTTCATAATCTCTTTCATCAATTAGAGATAACCCCTGCCCAGTTAACCTCCAATGGTTTTCGTCAAATCATTAGAGCCATTGTCCTTTCTCGAGCAAATGAGACATCCATTTTCGTAGATCCGATTAGGAGTATAGAAATCCTCAAATTCCTTTCCAATCTTGGGAGATTTTATTACTCTTTCCCTAAGAAATTTGTCTTTCTTACTGACCTTCCTGTTGAGGTGAAAGTAGATTGGCAAAAGCGGCACCTCTTCTTCAAGGGTGGTTGGGAATTCTCTCATGAAGTAGTGGGCCAACCTTCTGTTGTGCTGAGGCGCTTCAATTCCCTAAGTGATTTTCCTATTGTCCTATTTTCAATTTGATTCTTAGAAATTCTACAACAATAGTTCTGATGTCCTGTTTTTTTTAAGGGTATCTGATGTAGGTGAGGGAGCTTGTAAAAGTCTCGAACATACAGACAGAATTGAAGAAGAGCTAAAAAAAAATTGCTGGTCCCAGCAAGGCGATCCTGCAATATTTGGGATTATCACATCTTCACTCGACCAGAAATGGGTGCATCCCAATTCAACAAGTTGGCAAAGCTGCAGATTCGAAATAAAAGGAAGAGGCTTGTAAAGAAGTCCTCCAGGTCAACTGGGCAATCATTAGCCCAGCTTATCCCTGATGCTAAGCTCTTTGCTCTATTAGAGGCCAACCAACCTGCTCAGCCTACTACCTAACCTCCCACAGCTCCTCATCTTCAACCTATTCTCCCAGCGATCTCTAAATCCAAGAACGACTCTCAGCCCTTAAGTATTCATAGGCGTAGGGTAATTTCTATGATGGTCCTAACAGTGCAAGCCCCTGTTCCCACGGAGATCAGAGGGCTGGAACTTGCTACTAGAGCAACCAGCACTTTAGTCAATTGTGCTGTTGCTAAGCCTTCTTCAACCAATCGCCAACCTCCTCCTACATCAGCTTCTAGCCAAGGTGCATCAAGTGGACCTGGTATATCTTGCTAGCAGATGTGGCAATTAATTGAAGAGGTTGGATTTTCAGTTTAGGGTCGCTAAGTGATTCTTTGACAACACTATCAAATTTTTGTACGAGGAGTCCTGGAGCAAAGGCAAAGAGAAGACTGGAGGCCGTAGCAAAGCTTAGTTTTTCAAAATACTCATCTATGCATTCCTTCAAGTAAGCACCATTATTTTTATCCAAAATTCTGACGTCCTGAACTTTTTATGGATGTATGATTACTTGTTCTTGTATCACAGAGTATACACATGTCTTCTGTGTTGGCTAGAAACATTGATGATGCGAGTAAGTTAGATACCTAACTCATGCATCAGCTTACTGAGTCCAGGAGACTGGAAGAGGACATCTGTGCTTTACAAGAGTAGAAGGTCACTCTTAAAACAAATATAGTATAAGACCTGATTTTCAACAAATATATATTTTTAATTGTATTTTATAACATTTAGAAAATATTTGGGTCTAGAATGTTATTTTAAAATTTTTAGGAGTTATTATGGTATTTAAAGTTAATTTTTTTTAAAAAAATAAAAAATTGGGGGGGGGGGGGGTTCAATTGCCATTTCTAAATGCTAATTTTAAGTTTTGGATTTAAATTACATTTTAAAAATTTAATGGGTTATTATGTAATTTTTATTCCACTAGATGACAAGAGGAAAATGGATAAGGTTTAGGAAATAATGATATTGGACACATGGATATCATTTTGGATGCAAGGATATTGAGGCGGTGGACATCAGATCAACTTTATTTTTATTTTTTTATATATATAGGATATGGATTTCATTTTTTACATCCTAATTCTTTGACTTCTCTTTGGTTTTCTCAGTTTTTCCTTTGAGGTAAATTCTTAATTTTTGATCGCATGGTGTGTGAGGTTTATATATATTAACATATATATTATGTAAATAATATGTATATCTATATAGACTTATACATACGGTAATACATACACATGTATTGGATTTAATATTTGAAAGAGATTTGACGTTTAATAGATTTTATATCAAGAAAATTTTGAGAATGGAAAAATATTGCATTTTAGGGTCACGCATCGCATATTAGACTTATTTTAAATAAATTATTAATTCAGAGTCTATTGTTATTAGATTCACAAGCGACGACGCCCCGCATAGTATTTCGGCGATAATATTTTTAGTAGCGCGAAAATCGAGGTGAGTGTACTGTCTTCTATGTAAATTGAAAAATTATATTTTTATATAAATTGTGGAAAGAAAATATTTATTAAAATGGAGGGTTTTATAACTTATGTGGATCAAGTAAATTTTTAAAAGTGGAATGTGAATTTTATTATTTGACTAAGGCATAGTTGTCTTCTCGTCAGGAGGGCATGTCCTATGAGATGTGGATTACCTGTCAGACAAGACCTGTATGGTGGATATGTTGTTACCTGTCAGGCAAGACCTGCAGGGTGAATATTTGTTGTTATCTATCAAGCAAGTCCTGCAGGGTGAATATATGTGGACCTGTCAGGAGTGCAAATCCTGCGGGTGACTGCCCCTATCATTGGGTATATTAAATAGCCCTGACACTAATAATCATTTTAGATGCCATAGTTGTACAAGTTATGGTACCATCGTAAATCCCGATCATGAGGTGAAACGATCCTATGACTAATAGAGAATATGAGTGCAGTATTTTATTATATATCAAAATATTTGAATTTGTAGATTTAAATATATTAATTTATTGCAATGATGACAGTGGAATTTTATTTCGATATGGTGTGCGGTTATATAATAATATATTTGGAAAAGTGGTATTTGATAATTATGTTTGGTCTATAAAATATTTTTATATTATTAAGACAGTACAATGATAAAATATTTAGTTTTAGGTGCCATGGCTAGAGACGGGTCTACTACTGGCGCTAGGTCGAGTCAGATGAGG
Organism: Eucommia ulmoides; assembly: GCA_016647705.1. Lineage (NCBI taxonomy): Eukaryota > Viridiplantae > Streptophyta > Magnoliopsida > Garryales > Eucommiaceae > Eucommia > Eucommia ulmoides. The sequence goes on from CM028326.1 coordinate 10,924,142, forward strand.
TAGTGAGTTTTGTTTTGATAGTTATCAAGATAACTGTTGGAAGTGAGTAATTGAAATATTTTTGTAATTTTGTTACAAAATAAACGATTTTGTATAAAAGCTAGATTTTTAAATTGGAAAAATATATTATTATTAATATTATTTTATCAGAGTGGTGCAGCGAAATCGTGGTAGTAAAGTGGTTTATGTTTGGCTCTATTTCTCCTCGGGAGAAACCTAGTGGCGGCCCTAGGAAACCGACTCATTACATATAGCACTGGCAAGGTCCTCTCAAGAGAGATACAAGCTGGAACTTTATTCTGCCAATGTATAAAAGGAAGTACTACAGAAGAGCAACGATCTGTACTGCACAGAGACCAGAAGGCTTCAAGCGAAAAGCTCGGTATTAAGAAGAAAAAACTCAATTTTGAGAGATAAAGTCCTCTCCTTGACAAAAAAGATCATCTCAACTCACTTGGTAATCAATCAACAAAGTATTGATCTTCAGGCCAAGGACGCTACCTTCTAGGTGAAAGAGGATGCCATTAAAGAGAAAGATGATGCCCTCCAATAACTTCAAAGTGAGAAAGATTGTCTCTCGGATGAGTTGGATTAGGAGAAGTTGAAGTTTGCTAATCAAATGCAAGTGGTGGCGAGGCTGTCAGCAAAGCTGACAACAAATACTAATGAGTCTGAGCAGAAAATCAAGGACCTCTGGACCGAATTCAAGAGGAAATCAAAGGAGCTCCAGATGGTGGGTTTCAGCTACTGTTAGTAGAGAGTGTTAGAAGAATATCCAGACCTAGATCTGTATTTCTTAGAGGTTGAATTAAGGGATGCACCAGAAGGGGAAAATGTTACTGATGATGAGGAAAAGATTGCTGAGGACGATGAGCTCTTACCAACACCAACTGCTAAGGTACTTGCAGAGAGCTCAATTCCAAGCCTTGCTGATCAACCTGCCTCAAGCTCAGACCAAATCCCAACCCAAGCTCTGCCAGTTGGTGTTGCTGCTCTGCAGACCTCTATTCAGTCAAACGTTACTGATTAGAGTGTTATTCTCTAATATGACTTTCTATCTTTTCAATTCCCTTTTTGACGTCTGTAATTAATGTTGTGTAATAATAACTCTTTTTATCATCATAACCTTCTTAAAATAGTAGCTGCCGATTAAGTAATGATAATGTATTGTGATAATTACAGTGCGTAATCTGTCAGCATACGTCACTCATACATTTAATGTATGTTTTTTTGACATTCCTCTTCTCTCTCTGTCTCTTTTCATTAGTTTGATTATTTAAAACCAAACCAAGCGTCGATATTCTTCGTAAATCCGAACACTTTCTCTTCTTGCATCTTTAAAGATTTTCTTTTCTTTCTTCTCTTTTCTACCTCTCTATAACTATGTTGTGGCCAACCCTTTCCTTATCATGGCCAACCCCTTATTCTTTCGAGGAAATTCAGTTTGAGAGATAGAAAGAGTTAGAGCTGGGTGAGAATGTTTGTGCCCTAATGACAAAGGCCAAGACTACTAATAAGAAGCACCCTCATTTTCGAGGTCTAGAAAATGTCAGTGCTATCTTATCTGCTATGGAAGCAGCCCTTTTTCGCACCATCTCACATATCTACGAACTCAGGGAGAAACTAAAGAAATCCGAGAGGAGTAACTTTGATTTGGTCGCTGATTTTCATTTACATTAGATATTTTCTTACTCGATTAAAGCGAAGCGAGACAAGCTTTTGGAAAAAAACGAGGCAAAGAAAGCCAAGATCTGAGAGTTGATTAACAAGATCAACCAATATGAGGAGCACGACTTTTATCTCTCTAACTTGGATTCTGAAGGTTTGGGTTCACCTCTTTCTTCTGGTCGGAATGATGCCACCCAATCAGCCCCGATTAATTTGAAGAAGTTTGAATAGTTCTATTTTTTCTCAGTTTTTGGAATGAACAATTTCATATTTTTGATCTTGTTTTCTTTTTCTTCTTTGTATGACAAAAAGTTTTATGTTCCATCTTTTTATTTTGTAACAATGTACCTCCCATATTTTGCTAATATAAAATAAATTGGGTTCTTCTTATGGTGTGTTTTGTTGTGTTGCCGTTGTGTTGATTATTTATGTTGCCCCGCTGCTTGCCATCCTTCATAACTTGGTTAGATTACTAAGCTAGTTATGAACTAATTTTTAGGCTTTTGGAAACAAGCACGACATGTGAATTACAAACCTAATCACAGTAAGCAAAGTCACATCCTGAAAGTAAATCAGATTTTATCGTCACAGGAATCCTTCCATGAAGAATGTCTCTTTCGTCTTGTTCTATAACATCCTTCTCAAGATATTGTCCAGTCTAGAACTTATCACTTTAGGACTTGAATACGTTTTCTGGACTTTTGATCTTCATTGAAAAAGTGGTGTTGAAGACAAGAAGTTCACATTTGACGGAGATTTGTGGAGTTTATTTGGTGATTGATAAGTCTACACTAACCTCCCTTGATTTTGAGAATGGAAAACTGATCTGCAGTTCAATACAATGAGTTCTCCTACCTTCTTCACTTGGTAACTGTATGTGGGTTAGCTAAAATCTTCCCAAACTAAGATTATAAAGTATTTTCTTAAGTGAGAGATATTCCAAGGCCTGGGGATTGCCATACCATCAAGATCTTCCAACAAGTAGGTCCCTAGCCTATTTGTTTTGGTAACTCCATAAGGACCTTCCCAGTTAGGAGCTAGCTTTCCCAAGCGGGCTTCTAGGCGATGAAGCATTACTCTCCGAAGTACCAAGTCTCCTACTGCAAAGTGTCGTATACGTACTGCATTATTAAACATTCGTGCCATCTTCAACTTGTAAGCTACCATTCTCATTGATGCCCTGTCACGTCTCTTTTCCAGTTAGTCCATCTTTTGTCGTATGACTTTTTCATTCTCCACAAGGTTGATTACTCCGTCCCGTCTGGTTGGCAACACAATCTCTACCAGAACAATAGCTTCAATCTCATAAGTCATGGAGAAGGGTGTTTCCTTGTGAATGTTGTTGCAGTAGTTCAGTGAGCCCACAATACTCTTGGTAGTTCGTCTACCCAATTGCCTTTGGCGTTATCTAGTTATTTCTTGAGTTCCTCCTTGATAAAAGGGTTTATAACCTCAGTTTGTCCATTGGCTTGCGGGTACGCTGGGCTAGATATACAGTGTTGAATTTTCAGTTTATTATACATTCATGCAAGTTTGCCACTGGTGAAAGATATTTCGTTATCGAATATGAGTATCACAAGGATGCCGAAACGACAAACTACATTATTCCAAAGGAATTTCTTCACTTCATTCTCCCCCACTGTTGCAAATGCTTCAGCTTCAACCCACATGGTAAAATAGTCAATTACCACCAGTAAGTATTTTTTATTTCTTGATGCTGGGGTAAATAGTCCAGCACATCTATCTCCCATTGAACAAATGGCAATGGGCTAGTTTTTGTCTATTGTTGGGCTGGAACCTTGATATCATTAGAGAACTGTTGGCCTTTGTCACATTTCTTGATGTATTCCTGAGCATCAATGAGCATTGTTGGTCAGTAGTACCCAACTCTTAACGCTTTGTGAACCAAAGTCCTCACTCTTATATGATTTCTGCACACTCCTTCATATATTTCTTGTAGGATGTTGGTGGCTTCTTTTGGTCCTAGATAAAGCAATAAAGGTTAGGAAAAATATCTTCTATATAGTTTATCATTGGTCAGCACATACCTTGACACCTTGTATAGAATTTTTTTTGGAAGAATCCTTGTCTTCTGGTAGAATACCCTCATTTAGATTCTGAACTAAAGGTATTCTCTAGTCTTCTTCTTAATCCAGTTGACCTATCCATGTGTAATGGTTAACTGGTGATCCTATATATGGTTGTTCAAGGATTTCCAACAGTTCAGACCGTTGATCATATCCAAAAACAGAAGCTAATACTGATAATGCATCTGTCTTCTCATTTTCTGCTCTTAGTACAGCTTTAAATTTGCAGCTCTGGAGTTGGGAGATTAGCTCTTTCACCTTCTCAACATAAAGGCACAACCTTTCCTCATTTATCATGAATACTTCATTTATCCGGTTGACTACCAGTTGGGAGTCTGATCTCACTTCCAGATGCTAGGCTCCTAGCTCTTTGGCGAGAGTCAACCTAATGATTATTGTTTCATATCCTGCTTCATTGTTGGAGGTTCGAAAATCAAGTTGTACTGTATTTTCGAGCTGATCTCCTTCAAGTGTTTGTAGGACTATGCCTACACCGCACCCTTTCATGTTTGATGCTCCATCAACTCACAGCTTCCATAGTGTTGCCGACTGATCAGGGCACTCTTCATCTTCCGTTGCAATTTCTTCTAGGGGAGTCAACTCAACAATAACATCTGTAAGGGCTTACCCTTTGATTGCAGTTTTGGGCCTGTATTTGATAAGAAATCACTAAGATCTACAGTCCACTTCATAAGTCTTCCTAAATCCTCTGGTCTGTGCATTACAAACCTGGGATAGGAGGTCAACACATTGATCTCATGTGTTTGGAAATACAATCTGAGTTTGCATGCCACGATTACTAGGGCTAGGGAGAGTTTTTCTAGTTCAGTGTAAAGAGTTTCTGATGGAACCAATGACTTGCTGATGTAGTAAACTGGTCTCTGCTCTCCTGTGTCATCTTTCACTAATGCTACACTTCCTGCCATCGGTGTTACCACCAAATAGAGATAAAGTTATTTCCCTGGATTCACTTTAGTCAGTGTTTCTACTGAGTCCAAGTAGTCTTTAATAGACTACAACGCTTGTTTATAGTCTTCACCCCACTAAAAGGTTTTGCTTCCCTTCAAGATTTTGAAGAAATGGGCGCACCTATCAATAAATTTAGAAATGAATCTATTTAGGGCTACTAAACTTTTTGTCAACACTTAAACTTATCTTATGGTTGCATAGGACTTTGTATTCTGAAGAGCTTTAATCTGCCCTAAGTCCACCATGATGTCGGTCGGATTCACGACATTACTTTGTAGTAGTAAGTACCTCTTGGAGTGATGAATGTTGTCCCTTTCTCATCTTGCTAGTCCATGCGGATTTGGTTGTACCTGTATACATATCCATCATAGTCAACCGTTGATGCCTTGCTGCTGTATCCACCATCTAGTCTATCCTCAGCATTGGGAAGTAATCCTTTTGGCATGCCTAGTTAAGGTCAATAAAGTCTACATACATTCTCTATTTTCTATTCTTCTTCTTGATAAGGACGGGATTGGCCAGCTAGTTTGGGTATATCATTTCCCTTATGTGGCCAATGAAGAGTAGCCTCCTCACCTCAGATTCAATCATTTCTTATTTTTCAGGGCTGAATGTTCTCATTTTTTGCCTAACTGGTGGGTAAGACGTGGAAATATCAAGGCGGTAGACTGCTGCATCAGGGTTGATGCCCTTAATATCGTCTGGGGGACCAGGCAAAAACATCTAAATTATTTTTTAGCAGCTTCCTGATCCCCTCCATCTCAGTCTGGCTTAGGGATCCTTCTATCATCAGCTTCTGAGCTCCTTTATTGAAGGTAATCTCTTGTACTTGCTCAATAGGTTGGAGAACGCTGAGGTGTTATCTGAAATCATCGATCTCATGAGCCGTGTTATTTGGTGGAGCTGTGTTCTGCTCTAGCTTTAATTACTATAGGGAATTCTTCATTCCCTTCATAACTATCGCAAAGCACTACCTTGATTCTACCTGATCCTCTCATATCACTGCCACCAAGCCATCCTTCGCGTATTTGATGTACTTGTGGTATGTTGATGCTACTGCCTTCATCGCATGTAGCCATGGTTGTTCTAGTATTGTGTTGTAAGGTGATGAAGAGTCAATTACTATGAACTCTGTAGCCTTCATGTACTCTCTTTCCTCTTTGTTTGCAATAACTAATAGGGTGATCTTCCCTCTTAAAGAACTGAGGTTCCCATTGAAACCCACCATGATAGTTTGGGTTGAACTAACGTTTGAAGTAGGCACTCCTATCTACTTCAATGTGTCCACAAAGTTAATATTAGCAGAACTGCTAGTATCAACCAAAATCCATCTTACTTGGAAATTGAAAATCGAGAGAGTGATGACTAGGGTGTCTTCATGGGGGTGAACGATCCCCTTACAATTCTCATCGGAGAAAGTGATGACTGGTCTTGGATTTGTGGTTATTAACATTGCTTCTCCAAAGCAGCACTCCAGTACTACCTCACGGACCTTCATCTTCCATTCACGGTTAGATTCCACAATTACAGGACCAATAGTATTTATCATGAAGATAACCTCGCAATTACCTTCTAAATGATCATCTTTACACTCCTTGTTGTGATTTTCGTTGCTGGGTCTTTTCCTGTCCCTGGAGCACTCCTGCAAATATCCACGTAATTGACCCATGTTAATTAGTCGCTTGATTTCCTTTCTAAGCTCCTAATAGTCGTTTGTATCATGGCTATGGTCCCTATGGAAGTCATAGTATTTTAATTTGTTCTTCCTATTAGACTTGATGTGCTGCCTGGGAGGCCATTGAACTACCTCAAATGATCGAATTTCATATAGAATCCTTGAGATCAACATCCATAGACCAGGGAGATTTGGCTCCTAACATGCTTTTGGTCTGGAACCTGATCCTCTAGGACGATCTTTCTACTGGTCTGAGTTGTTGCCTTTTGTTCTATTGTGGTGATTCTCACTTTTCTTGGGATAATATTTGGTTGATCCCCTCCCTTCTCTTGCAAGCTTGACATCCTCCAGCTTTATGTAGGGCTTAATTTTCTCTATCAGCTCAAACATGCTCCTAGGGTTTTTCTTGGTAAAAGAGTCTTGAAATCTTCCATGGCACAACCTTGAAGTAAACGCATTGATGATGAGGTTTGAATCACACCCCTCGATGTATGTTAGCTCTTCATTGAATCAACTCATATATTAGCGCAAATATTCTCTTTTCCCTTTCCACAGGGCATGCAGACAATCAAGTCCCTTCATCAACCTTTGACAGGTTATAAAGTGGTTGATGAACATCTTCCCAAAGTCTTTGAACGATGAGATGGAGTTAGATATAAGCATAGGTAACCACTCAAGGGCAGAGCCCTTCAAAGTTATGGCATAGCGCTGAATCGCTTGTTCTATATAAGTTCATGACATTCTTGAACTGGAGAATGTGGTCCACAAGACCTATTTTCCATTCATATTTCTCGAACTTCGTTGGGTCGAACCTCTCATAGAGTACTACAACCAAGATATCTGGAGTGAATGGCATCTAAGAGCCCTTTAACTGTGTATCTAGATCATCTAGGGCCAGATTACTCTCCTCTTTGCTTCTGGGTTGCTGACGTGAATCAACAGTTTCGATTTGATTGAAAACCTTTCTCTTATGTTGTTGATTGTTGGTATCTCCCTGGCCAGCTTTCTCCTCTTGGGATTTTGGGTCGGCAAACCCTAGCGACTCTATTTTTTTTTCCTCAAACCGTTATTGGAAGTTGGGAGTTATAGTCTGTTATTGCAAATTATCTCTGCCATATACTTGATCATATCCGCCATCTCTGATATTTTCTCAATCAAAGCGTTAATCTTTGCATCTGTGCTCTATATTACTGGTGGAGGATCAACATGAACCTCCTCATGCGTTCCTATTGGAACTTCATTATCAGCTGGCGGTGGCAGGTCACTACTTTGACTGGGAGTTGCTCTTCTTACTCATCATTGCCTCATTGTTGTGATAGAAAACTTTTCTGTAAGCGTTTCCTGTAGATTGCACCAAATGACGTAGCCAAGAATTCTCAGCACGTGCAATCAGCTTCCCACCTGTCAAAAACCTCTTTTCTTTCTTCTTTTAACCTTCAAAACCATTAAGTTCTCAAGAGGGACACCAGTATAATGTCAGCCAAATAACCTCCGACGTGAGAATAAGTTAATTTGATAATGGAGAAGGCTAAAATGCCCAAATTAATCATAAAGAATAAACAATGATACATTCTCTTTATATAGGCTCGGTTAACCTTTAACATTTCATTGGTGAGGTCACTTGTTACGAGATCTTCTCCTAACGGTCTAGTAGATAACCATGATTCTCTCTATTTATCTAGGAGGTAATCTCTCTAACGTGTTCCAATAAATGTGGGTCACTACAGTTGATGGCTTAGAACATTCGCATCCACAGGAGCTACCGTTATCATGGGCTGACTTATCCATCCTTTGGCTTAATCACCGTAGGCTCAAATTGCCCATTGATGGGCCTCTTCATGAGGCTATTTAATTTGCATAGTGGACCACTGAGGTCCCTTCCCCCAATGGGCCTGTCATGCTCAACCCAAGCAATATATTGGGTTTACAGATTTCGGGTCAGATCACTGACGCGATTCAACCCATTAAGGCCCCCACACCAATGTCAGTTGTGAGTGAGAGTTTTCCCATATCCAAAAAATGTAAATATTCACATGTTGCTATATTTTACAGAACAACATTTTATGTAAATTAGGACATATCGGTAGTTAAAGAATATAGAATATTTTTAAATAAACTATAAAAATAACTTCTCTATCGTTCCGTAAACAAACCTAATACATCTTTATCATAAATTTTTTGATTAAAAATTACGTTTTAAAAAGATCAATCCTTCTTGCCTAATATGATTTATTTATTTATTTATTTTGTGTCTAAAACCCGGGCATTTTACGAGCTACAACTAGTTTTATTTTAATTGTAGGTTAATACAATCAAATATTTTTTTTATTTGTATCCTGTTTTTTTATACTCATTTAATATTAAAAATAATAAATAAATATAATATATATTTATTTTTAAAATTTAATATTTTTTGAATATTTGGATGTAAATATTTATCAATTACTTATTGCGTTTTTGTTTTTTAAATTAATTTTTAACAAATTTATGAAACGACTCCTAATTCATTTTCAACTTCTCTTTTTAAATAATTTCTTTTCAATAACTTGTTTTAAAAAATCGCGGGACCTAATTTGTAACTAGTCCCCATTCCCAGATAAGCCCTGACGTTGCCTATTAATTACGCGCCGACCCTCCCCGTCTTCTTTCCATTTTCCAATTTGACTTAATAAAAACAGAATTATTATTTTAGCACGAAAATACGGTGGCTTTAGTCTAAAATGCCCCCAAACCCAAATCCGAACGTCCACGCCCAGTCATTATTTCTATTGATAAGAAAAGGGAGAAATTGACAATTAGTCCTAATTATATGGTCTAATTCGCGATTAGTCTTTTTTTATGATTAGGTTTAGAATTAATCTTTAAATCTGTTTTTCTCCCCTGTTTTAGTCCCCGTGCGTGCTCACGTATGGTTCTTGGAGCATCTAGGGAAATTCTTTAAGATCGTTAATCGTTGTAGTTTGAATTCGCGCCTATATATAGTTTCAGTTTCAGAGTTTTGTCTTCTATTTTCGATGATTTTGTTCGTCGGCGAGCTAGGATTTTGCCGATCTCGAATTCTATTGATTTAGGAGGTCAACTAACGATCAGCAAATTGAATGTAAGTAACATATATCGTTTGACACTGTTTTTTAGTAATTTGTTTATTGATAGTTGGTTTTTATGATGCAAATTTGGTTAGATCTTGATTTTTTGGTATATGAATTGACTGTATTTTTTCGCAAAGTATCTGATTAATTTATTTTCGAATCTTTAAGTCTTTTTGCATATAGGACGAGATCTTTTTAATAAGGTGATATATAAGTTTGATAAACGCAACAAATTTTGACCTTCGTTGATGTGTTTGATCCTTTTTGCTGGATTTTTTTAGTGAAAAATTAGTTTCATTCTACCAGTTTTAGTGTAAGCTTTTAGTTTACATACTAATTGTGTGATATGTGTTATGACCTTATAAACTTTTTAGTGCAAATTTAATTACATGCTACTAGTTTTAGTGTAACTTTTTTAGTTACATTTTTAATTGTGTGTTGTTTTTTGTTCTGTTTTTTATGTTATGAGTTTATTTCAAAAGTTGTTACATTCTACCAGTTTTAGAGTAAGTTTAGTGATATTTTGTAATTCTGTGTTTTTCTTGTAGCAATATCTGCATTTAGATATAAAATGTCAAACTTGGTGATTGCTTTGTGCAAATACAAGGATTACAGTGGAATTGTGAAAATTGATAGTGAGATGAATTTTGTTAGTTTCGCGGAAAAGGTTGTCTATCGATTAAATAGCTTGTCATCAATCTCTTTTGATATGCATTATTCTCTGCTTGGTCATCCAAACTGTATGTTATGTGATCAAGATGACTATGATGGTATGATTGTGTTGATTAGATCATTTAGTGTTGATTTTGTGGAAGTTGTAATAAAGAGCAATACTATAATCCCTGGACATGTTTTTAGTGCTACATCTTGTGGGGGTTTAAGTAATGTAGCAGATAGTGGTCCTAGTGGATCAAGGGAATCAAGTCTATGTGTTTATGATGATGATGATGATGATATGCTGCTTTATTCTTGATACCATGAGAAGAAGTACTTGCAATCTTCGGAGTGGGCAAAAGGTATTAATTGTGTGGGGCAGTGTTTTAAAGGTGGGGCGGAAGAATTTCGTACTGTCTTAAGGAAGTATTCGATTGAAATTGGATTTAATTACAAGTATAAGAAAAATGATAAAGTCCGTATCACTGCATATTGTTAATTTAGAGATACAAGAGATTGCAAGTAGTTTGTACATGCGTGTACTGATACCTTGAATGGATTTTTTAAGATAAAGGAGTTGCTGAATGAACATACATGTGGTGCAGCATATAGAACTATGAAGAACAAGAGGATGAGTTCTAATGTTGTTGCTAGTTGTTTGTTGGAAACTGTCAAGGATAAACCTGAAACACGTCCTATTGATATTCTTCATGAGTTTAAGAAAAGATATGGTCCTGAGATTACATACAATCATTCTTGGCTTGGAGTTGAAAAGACGAGGGATAGCCTTTTTTGGGATCATATATCTACATACAATCAATTGAGATGGTATGTAGAAGCATGCAATAGAACAAATCCCAACAGTTACATGTTGTTGGAGTATGAAGGCGACACAAATCGTTTTAAGCGTTTTTTTGTTGCTTTCCATGGGTGTATTCATGGATTTCAGTTTATACGCCCAATGTTATTTCTGGATAGGACATTTTAACTGGTAGATTCAAAGGAGTTCTTCTTGCTGCTTGTGGTAAGGACGGCAATCAAGGAACTTAAATTAACACATTTCTGTTATATGTAAGTAAGTTTTAAATTTTTTAATTTTAAATCATTTTTTAGTTACATGTCACTTAAATTAGAGTCATTTGTAAAATTAGTGACATGTATCTTCTTTTATAACATGTCACAGTTTATATTACATTTTTAAGATGTAATATTAGTGACATGTCAATAATTTATTTAAATATTTTTTTATTTGTTAACAAAATACAATATAAGTTTTTTATACCATTTTAATCACATTATACTTTTTTTTTTCTTTATTCTTATCTAATTTTTATATATTTTTCATGATGTTTTTTTTTGTTTTTGTTTTTGTATACATTTATAAAAAAAAAATTGATTTTTTACTGTTATTTTTTTGTTTTTTCATTTGTTTAGGTATGTTTCTACTTACATTTGCTATTGTTGATGCTGAAAATGATGATAATTGGTTCTGGTTTTTGACACAATTGTTTGTTATATTACCTCCGGAACGTGTCATAACATTCATTTCTAATCGACACAACGGCATTATTCAAGGAGTCCGAAATGTATTTCCACATTGTTATCATGCATTTTGTTTACACCATCTCAAAATAAACTTGAAAGTTGCATTGAGTAGACAGACTACCAAAATAAAGGAATTTTTTGTTGCCAAATTATTTGAGTGTGCTTATGCAGTTACCCAGAAATTATACCATGTTGCATATGATGACATGATTGTTCAAGGGGGAGCACAGGTGGAGAAGTTTATGGAAGAGTTGCCAAAAGAAAGATATAGTCGAGCGTTTTTTCGAGGCACAAGGTATGGCGAGATGTCCTCAAATTTGGCTAAGTCTTTTAATGCATGGATTAGAAATTACAAGCATATGCCAATTATTATGATGGTTGACAAGATAAGGATTTCATTAATGGAACAAATGTCTCAACGGAGGAATGATTTATTACGCTTAAGTGGAATTATATGTCCTCATTGGGATACGAAATTGTCACGGCATATAAGTGAGTGTCGAACATGGTTGGTTAGCGAGGGCGCAGAAGGAGTCTATGAAGTGCACTGCCACCCTTCTGTTTATGTTGACCTAAATAAAAGAAAATGTTTGTGTCAATTGTGGCAATTGAATTCCTTCCCGTGTTCGCATGCCTGTGCAGCAATTATGAGAACAGGCTCATTGGTATATGGTTTTGTGGAAGACTACTTTCACTGTAGTTTCTATCGTGAGAGTTATTCGAAAAGCATATACCTAGTGCCAACAATGGAAAGACCTATTTTTGAACAGATAGAGCCTGTCATATTGCCATCTTTATCAAGAAGGCAACCTGGACGACCGAAAAAGCAAAGAATCCCTTCAAGGGGTGAGGTGAATAAGCGTAAGTGTGGTCGATGTGGTCAAATAGGTAGACACAATAGGAAAACTTGCAAACTTGCGCTTTAGTTGAAGAATGTTTTTACATTTTTTTTATTCTTTTTTAGTTTCTGATTTTTTAGAAAGCATTACTTGATTTTTTCAGTTCTTTCAATTTTAATTGAAATAAATTTTAGTTACTTGTCACTGAAATCTGCGATTTTTTGTGCATTGTTTAACATGCAACAATTTTTTTTAGATTTTTTAGGCATATGTGGTTATAGTACAAAAATTCAAAATATATATAACAAAAAAACATCCATAGACATATACAAAAGTAGGCTTTTTCACTGAACAAAATACATATAAAAACTTTTGAAAAGACCAAAAAGAGATGTGGTACTACTTGTTTGTGATTTGTCTTGCAAGAACGTTCTTGTAAAAGTCGACATCATCTTTGAGGAGTTTGGTCTCTATCTCATTCCACCGTGCTTGTCGTTGTGCTTCGTCTCGTTTATCCTTCATCCGTCGGCACTCTGACTGCGTTGCACCCAATTTCCATCGCATACCTTCTGCCTCTTTTATTGCTTGATCTTTCTCTTGTCTCATCCACCAATAAGTTGTCTAAGATGCGCCCAGTTTCCATATTAGGTCTTCTATCGTTTTCCTGAAATGGTTGCACTTTGATAAACATGTCTTGATGGAAGTCTCAAACTTGTTTTCCATTTGTTTTTGCTCTGGGAGTTTTTTGTGCAAAAGATATGAACACGAACGACAGCGATTTCGTATTTATAGTCGAGTTTTTTAGATAGAACAACGATTACATATAGCATACGAATCATTTTCTTGCATACAACATCCATCACGTTGTTTCGTTTATAATAAATACGTTTATCATGATTACATGTAACTAGAATCTATGTAGTTTACACATTCTAAACACATGTAACTAGACATGGGTTTTTTTTTTATTATTTTATTTTATTTTATTTTTACATGTGAGTATATTATCGTTAAATTATTCTTTTTTGGAATTATTAAATTATTAATAGGAGTAATTTTTAAATTTAAATTAATTTTTATTTAAATCATTTTTTTATTATTTTTTACCATTTTATTTATTTTTATTTTGGAATATATTGGAAGTTTATTTATGGTTGCATGTAACTAGATTTAATTATAGTTCAAGATTTTTAGGTACATGTAACTAGGTATAGTGGTTTAATAGTACTAAATTATAGAAGTAATTATTACGTTTAATTATTATATTTTATTTTAAATTTATTTCTTAATTAACTTTTAGGGTTTTTTTATTTTTAGTTACTTGTAACTAGGGACATGTGTTTGTTTAATTTTTTTTTTAATATATAAATATGAAGAGGTTTTTTTTAGTATTGCAGTGCATTTAAGAGTCTATCACGTCGATTTTGCAGTGATGACACTTGGTGTGATTAGTCTTTTCACATTTCACTTTTTTGAAATGTACAAGCGATGAGGCATCGTGTGTTTAGGTACATGTAACTAGATTTAATTTTTTAGTTCAATATTCTAGGTACATGTAACTAGGTAAAGTATTTTGTATTAAAATTTAGTTTTTTAATTAACAAATATATTACTAAAAGAATCTAATAATCCAATTGTTAGTTACAAAATATAGGGATACTAGAGACACGTATTCTATTTTAAATAATTTTTTATTTTTAAATTATTAAAATATATAAGTATAAAGAGATTTATATATTTTTATAAATATATAATAAATATATTGGTTTTTGCAGTGATGTCGAATGCCTATGTTTTTAGTGTCTTTTTTCACAGTTCACTTTTTAAAATATATAGAAGTGTCTATGTATATATCTATATAAAGAACATGTATAGGTACATGTAACTAGATCTTTTTAAATTAACAAATATATAATTAATCATAATTAGAGATTTTTTGTTACTTTTGTAACTAGGGAAATGTGTTTTGTTGTAAATAATTTTTTTTTGTTTATTTAAATATATAAATATACATATGACGCTTGATGTGTTTTAGTGTCCCTTTTCACATTTACTTGAAACATATAAAAGTATTTATTTTTATATTTTAAAAAAAGAAGAGGTGCAAATACATGTAACTAGAAGTAATGATAATTAGAGGATTCTAGTTACTTATAACTAGTTTTTATTTAAATTACTTATTTATTTTTAATAAAACATAGGTGCGACTAAATGATATTGATTCTAGTTCTTTGTAACTATTTGTTATTTACTTTTGTTTTATTTAAGTAATACAATAAATGTGAATCGTTTAGTGACATGTAACTAGATTACTATAATTGTCTAGAAACCAAAAAACATCAAATATATTACTATGAAAATCATTGGACAGACATGCATCTGGAATATGGTAGTTGTAAAATGAAATTTGATAGCAAAAATTGCATGAAAACAAACCATCAAAAAACATTACACACATGAAACGATTTTTGTTCAAAATAATTAGCGTACGACTTGTTGATCTAGTTTTGCTACTAATTTTTTTGCCAAATAGTCATTCATTGTCCATGATTTTGTTGGATGATGCAACAGAGATTCAATGACTAATGCCCTCTCTTTTCTGATCTCATCTCTTGTGAAATCTAGATCAATTTCCTCCCCCAGTACTATTTGCTTCATGAAGTACATTACAAAAACTCCACAATCTTTGCTATATTTTTTTTTTTAAGAAAAAATTAATGTTATCAAATTAAGAATACTAGCATACAGAGAAAATAAAAAGTTTTTTTTGAACCTACCGGGGTGTTGTTGTGGAGTGTTCTTGACATATGTCATCCTAGATTCAAACTTGGGGTCTGATGCATCCTGATTTCGATGTTTCTTAATAAATGTTTCAACAAACGATTTCTGAAAAAAAACAAACATATATGAAATATATATAAAAAAAAAAATAATAATAATAATAATTAAACAAAAGTGTAATGCTTCCATGTTATTAGCATACCAATTTCCTTGCATCTTTGAAATAGTAGTTGATCTCTTGTTTTCCAGTTCTAGGCTGCAACGAGTTATAGAATCTCCATGTATTCTCATGCGTATCCAGAACGAGTAATGTCCAATGGTTCTCTATCGTACTTCGTCCTGGAAACTGGAGAATTCATTGGGAAATGGATGTATCTATAGTCCTTGCTTAAAGCTTTTACCAACTGTGGATAGAAATAATCTTCAAGGTACTTTGTTGACTTGTCATTCATCATTTTCTGCAAAAAAAAATTTATCAGATGTTAGATATTTTTCACTAAAACATAACAAATTTATAATAATATACAAAATTACCCATGCTGAGCTGATTGTAAAGAATGATTTGCTCAACAAAGTCTGTTGCGTTAGACTAAACTCCGTAATCTTTTGTTCTTGCTTATTCATTAGAACTTCAGCATATCCATTTATAATCTACAAAAATAGTAAAAAAAAAAATTATACGTTATATATGAGTAACATTATAAATTTAGAATTTAGAGACATTATAGAAACTTACAAAATTTGAAACTTCTGTTTTGACAAGCATTCCAAACAAATCACGCAACGACACTTGTGCTTCTACTCCTTCCCCTCCAAACACAAAACACTTGTAGAATTTCATATTTTTCTGTATTTAGTACATGTTGTTGGTAAAAAAAGAAATGTATGTTAGATGTAAATTAGTACCCTGATTGTTCAAGATCGTAAATGGTCTTTATGAGTGTCCAGTCCTCGTCATCTAAGAACGGCGCAACAGAACTCTTCCGCTTTGATGGCATTTTTGTGGGATCTTCATCAGGGACTGCATAACTGTCCACCTCCATGGGTTCATCCAGTTTTTTTGTCTTTCCATTTGACTTTCTATTTATGGTGTAAAGGCTTGACAGCAGCACTTTCTTCTTGAATAAGCTGTCTTTTTCCATCATCAATCGAATCAGCAGACAGCCTAACTGTCTCTTCCATTTGTGGCGTGGCGTCTCTTGTCATTATGTCCTGAATATTTAATTTCTGCTCAAACGATTCCTCTGTTGGACTGTGTCTGAAGTCACAAGTTGCACCCAAATGTGCTGTTGGCGCGTATGATTCTTCATCGTCAAAGGACTCTTTCACCTTTACATTTGGTTCTCTGCCATCAAGTCCAGCAAGTTGATCTTTCAAACTCTCAATTTCTTCATCTTTTCTTGCCACCAACTGTTTGTAGTAGCAATCGAGGTCTTGGATCTGCTCTCTCAATGGATGCTCAATACGATATTGTTGAGTGACAAGATGCACACTCAACTCCATTATCTTTTTCTCTAACTTCTCTTGTTTTTCAGTAAACACCTCAATAACTCCATTCAATTCCTCAATCCTTTCAGCAGATTAGGCATATTGCATTTTCAGTTCCTGATTCTGTTCTGTCAAACGCAGGATTATTTCCTTCAGTTGTTCTTTCTCTCGATCTACCCTTGAGGCTCTAGTGTCAGATTCAGAAATCCCCAAATCAAAACTGGGTATATCTGGCAAATGAACTGATTTCCTTAATTTTCTTCTTGTTTTTCCAATATGAGTATCATCAGTTGCTTTTTCCTTTGCACTACGCTATTCTATTATTGCAATATTTGAATCATATTCTGCTGTCTTTTTCTCTACTGGTTTGCAAATTCCTTGTTGAATTTCACCCAGTTTCTCAGATACCTCAATCGACAAAACCTATAATCATAAATATAAGTGTTTTAGTTACATGTCTCTAATAATTTACATATATTTAGTTACATGTCTAGTAATCGTATACATGGATTACAGGTAACTATTTTTATTAGTTACAAGTAACTAATTTTTTTTTCCAGATACATATTGCAATAATATATAACTTTTTAGTTACACATATCTGATATGTAACTAAAAAGTTTTATATATTTTTCAGTTACATGTTCCAATAATTAGACTTTAAACATGAGATATTTCACTAATTTTCCCTCAGTTTTTTTAGTTACATTTTCTCAAATTTTTTAGTTACATGTGTCTAGTTCTTTTGTAGTAATTGTATGCATGTTTTGACTCTTTCTACTTTACATTTTTTTTAGTATTTTTTTGCAAGTAATATGAGAAAAAACCAGAGATATGGTACCTGATTTGGTGTCACATAGAGCAATCCCAATTTCCTTAGCTTCTTGTTTAATCTCTTTAGATCCCATTTTGTGAAATGTAGAATTGCTCTCAGTCTTCCCAAAATTGGTTTTTGTATTGTCGTATGTTCGCACAACCAATATTGCATTTGTTTTCAACAAAGATTGCATTTTATGTCAAAATACAATAATATTTTTAGCAACTTGACAATTTAAGGATTTTTTTTGTTAGAATATGTACTTACTGGGAGAACAAAGACACATCATTTCACCACTACTGGATTACTGTAGTCTGACCGAATAGACGCCATTAGATTTTCATGTATCGACTCAGCCCAAGCGTATGTCATCATCTTGTCAATGTCATCCACATACTTGACCAAGCCATAGGGAATAAATTGTCCCTTGTTTGCATAAAAACAAGTTGCAAATAAATGCATGCATAGTAGGCGGACAACATTACTAACCTTAAGTGGTGTTGTACCCGTTACTTTGTTTTTTGCCATCTCTTTGATCATGCGGACTGTAAATTTTGGTACACCTTCCAGTCTGTTTCTGATTACAAAATTTGATGACACTCGCGTCCTGTAGTTGCAATTATCACTTCTATTCCAGACCTAATCCCAAATATGAGCCGTACATCACAGGGCTTCAGCCTGAAGTACTTCCCAGCAATTTTGAATGCATTTTTATAGGGATTATATCGAGAAATGATGTCTAGAATTAGGTGATCATTTTTTTTACACTGTTGCGGAGTGACATTTTTCTCAATTAGGGCTCTAAATGTTTGCCAAAAAGGTGTTTTGGCTAAACATTCCTTGTGGTCGTCTCTAAGGTTTAGTTCGGTCAAAAGATCTATCATCTGATTCAATGATGATCTGAACTAACGGTACCACTTTTTTTCTTGACTTGAAGTCAAGGAAAGAACATTTTCTACATCTTCTTCTTCATTTACCGGTGCTTTTCCTTTTCTTGGATCTATAACAATATAAGTTAGTTGTATTTTATTACAAAGTACATTTAGTTACTACAAATTAGTAGCTGATAAATAAAATTTTAAAACTTTTTTTTTATGTCTTTTTTTAGTTATTGTGCTTCAATATATAGATATGATAAATATTACAAACATTTTTAGTTACATGTTCATTATGATAGGTATTTTCAGCAATATTAGTGACACGTAACTATTTTTACCCATATAAGTCGGAAGTAGTACAAAAAAAAGGTAATATTCAGTTACATGTTCTAATAAAATGTAATTTTTTTAGTTACATGTCTCTGATATGATGTAATTTTAAAGTTTGATATTTTCTTGTAATTGTTTTTAGTTCATATTTTCAGTAATATTAGTTACACATAACTATTTTCACACATATAAGTCGAAAGTAGTACAAAAAAAGGTAATATACAGTTACATGTTCTAATAATATGTAACTTTTTAGTTACATGTCTCGGATATCATGTAACTAAAAAGTTTGATATTTTCTTGTAACTTTTTTTAGTTTATATTTTCAGTAATATTAGTTACACGTAATTATTTTCACACATATAAGTCGGAAGTAGTACCAAAAAAAGGTAATATTCAGTTACATGTCTAATAATATATATCTTTTAGTTACATATCTCTGATATCATGTAACTAAAAAGTTTGATATTTTCTTGTAACTTTTTTTAGTTCATATTTTCAGTAATATTAGTTACACGTAACTATTTTCACACATATAAGTCGGAAGTAGTACAAAAAAAAGATAATATTCAGTTACATATCTAATAATATGTAACTTTTTAGTTACATGTCTCTGATCTCATGTAACTAAAAAGTTTGATATTTCTGATATATGTCGAATACGTTTTGCATGTGCATAATAACACGTATTTCTGTAATATTAGTTAGAAGTAACTATTTTCATAAACAAAAAAGATATAAGTCAAAAATTGTACAGAAAAGGGTAATATTCAGTTATATGTTCCGATAATGACATATATACGTTTCTAGCTACATGTCACAAAATGTTTCGAGGTGCATGTAATTATTGTAGTCTGAATAGTTACTAAATCGTGTAATAGTAGATAGATGTACTAGTAGTCTCAAAAAATAGAGTAGAATCGTGAAGAAATGGACGAGTTTTTACCTCTTTTCGGAGTAGAAGGTGAGTCGGCGCCGGAGTGTGTTCTCAACATTTGTTTAAGGAAGAAGGATTTTTTTGAGAGTTTTTTGAAAACACAATTTTCTTTAGTGTAGAAGAAGACACGGTTTTTTAGAGGGTTTTATTACGGTTTCTAGAATCAAGAAGACGATGAGACAGTTTTGCGTCTTAGTGGAACGATTTGTTGTGTAGAACGTCGCCCTGCGGTCTGACACGCTGCGCCATGATGGTCTGACCTCTTAATTTTCGCGTAGGACGGCGAATGCGGTCTGCAGTTTGGTGGGAACGCTGGCAGGGCGCGTGTATTGGCGCGTGTGATTTGGCTTCTCACCTTTTTATATTAAGTGGGACTAAAATAAAAGTGACTTTTGGCTTCGGGAGTTTTTAACAAATAGTTGCGATTTTGAGGACCACAAGCAGATTGACCCTAAAAAAAATATATTATAAATTAATTAAGGGAGATTTGGTGACAGATCATTTATTTCACCTTTAATTAAAAAAATAAAAAAATACAACTTGTATTTTAATTTCACTTATTTAAAAAAGACAGAAGTCCAACACACACGCACAATTACATGTAATTACTTTGTGTAAATTTTTGTTGGATGTAATAAATATTACTGTATTTTGTAACATGTAACTAATTTATGTGTAAAATTTTCTTATATATAACAAAAATCACATAAAATAAATGTAATTAGTTACATGTAACTAAATATACACAAATACATGTAAGTAATATTAAACTAATTTCTCTGTGTAATATTTATCAAATGTCACAATTATTACACAAATATATGTAATTGTAACATGTAACTAATATTACATAAGTACATTTAACAAACAAAATACACAGATATATGTAAATATATAATAATTATTAAATTGTAACTAATATTAGTTACATGTAACTGATATTCACTATAATGTGAATTATTCACCAAAGTTCTCTTACAATCCCTCTACATGCGGAACTAAAATTCAAATCAAATTTAATTTAAGGGACTAAATCAAAATTTATATCTGAAGCAAGACTTTTTCTAAATTAAGTCTGTTATTTGGGACATTCAGTCAATTATCCCATTAATTAATTAGATAATTTTACAATAAATATTTTAAATTGGTCGATTATAATAATTGTCCTCATATTATATATATATATATATATATATATATATATATATATATATATATATATATATATATATATATATATATATATATATATATATATATATATATACCAAAATTATGACACTGTAAATATAAAAAAATAGGGTTTTTGCTCCAAAGGTCCCACTTCCTAATTAGACAACTTCTTAAGTCCTAGGTGGCATGTAGTGTTGTGAAAAGTCCCATTTTGAGTTTTTTTACTTGAAAAGTCTCATGCTTAATTGGCAATTGGTATTTTTCATTTCATTTTTTCCCTCACAATTATTTATAGGGAAATAAGAAGTGACACTGACCAGCCCAGCTATATATCAGCTCTCTAAGAAAGCCATTAATGTCAAATTTGAAATCAAAATTTTTGCGGTAAAATGCAAGGTGATTTTCACTTCGAATTGCCCTTTGAATTCTTTGACTTCGGATTATCCTACGAATTCTTCGACTTCAGATTGCCGCTATGAATTCGGACGATTGATTTGGTAGAAATGTATTTTTTGATTGGCTGAGTAATTTTCGACTTCGAATTGCCCTACGACTTCGGATTCTACTGGTGAGTGCTCGTTTTGTTTCTGTTATTCATTTTTACCTATTCTGAGTGTTCGGATTCCACATTTCTTTGTTTCTGTTATTTGTTTCTATTTTTCGTGCCACATTTCATTTGCAGTTTATGCATGGGGTTCTGTTCAGTTTATGAATGGGGTTCTATTTTGTAACTGGGGTTCTGTTCTGTTCGCAGTAGATAAACTAAGTTTCATGTTTCATGTTCGCCACATTTCATTTGCAGTTTATGCATAGGGTTCTGTTTTGTAACTGGGGTTCTGTTCTGTTTCATGTTTCATGTTTATCAACTAAAATCATGAATAAATAATCTGCCACTGTTTCATGTTTGTCAACTAAAGTTCTATTCAGAAGATATCCACTAAGGATGTGTATTTCTTCGTAGATATCGACTTACATTTTGAATTATGCTGTTTGTATACAAATACATTTTTTGAACAGATGTTTATACTGAATGTAATATTATGTTTTATTTTATGAATTTGCAGTTTAGTTTTTGACAATGGGAGGATTAATCATGATGTGTATGTACGGTGAGGAAACATGTTTGATAAAAATTGATGATGAAAGATATACATATGATATGTTAGTTGATAAGTTGATTGAGCAATGGAATGTGTTGCAACGTAACTCATTACGCATATCATATTCAATTGTGGGACAGTCAAACTGTATTTTGAATTATCAAAAAGACTTTTCAGCTTTATTAGAGTTAGTGAAGTTGTTAAATTTGGGATACTTGAATGTTGTTGTAAAAGAGATTGTCGATGAAAGTTGTAGAGTCGAGGGAAAAGATTATGAGAGACGTCACACACACACACACCCCTCCAACATGATGAAGTGATAGATTTTCTTGGGTCTTATTGTATCAACTATGTGACAAATCACCGTTCTAAGTCGTGGTCCACCCTTATTAGAGAGGTGGGTCAACAATTTGATGGGGGAGTAGATCAATTTTGTAGTGATCTAGTCAAGTATTCAATTGAGGTTAGGTTTCATTTCAATTATTTGAAGAATGACAGTGTTCGAGTCACTGCTGCATGCTGTCATAGGGATTTGACTTCCTATAAGTGGAATGTCCATGCTAGAGCTGACACTGTTACTGGGATTTTTGTAATCAGAAAGTTAGATAACGTATACACTTGTGGTGCATCATTTCGGTCATGCAAAAATAAAAGGATGAGTTCTGATATCATTGCAGGTGAGTTAACAGTTGAGATTCGTGGAAATCCACTAAAACGTC
The DNA here is from genome assembly GCA_016647705.1 of Eucommia ulmoides. Classification (NCBI taxonomy): domain Eukaryota; kingdom Viridiplantae; phylum Streptophyta; class Magnoliopsida; order Garryales; family Eucommiaceae; genus Eucommia; species Eucommia ulmoides. The sequence continues at coordinate 10,946,891 of CM028326.1, forward strand.
CTGTTGATATTGTTTCTGATTTCAAGAACACGTATGGATTAGAAATAACATACAATCATGCATGGCTAGGGGTAGAGAAGGCTCAGAATTTATTATATGGTAGTTACGACTTATTGAGGTGGTATATTAGTGTTTGCCAGTCAACAAACCCGGGCAGCCATTTTTCTTTGGAGTATGACCAAGAGTTCGGTCATTTTAAGAGAATTTTTGTGTCCTTTAATGCGTGCATTGAAGGCTTCAAGTTTTGCCGGCCTATGTAGTCTATGGACGGAACATTCCTCAAGAGTCGGTATAAGGGAACGTTGCTTGCTACATCTGCGAAAGACAGGAATGAAGGTTATATTACGTTTTATTTTTTGGTTGCAGCTTTTGTTTCTGTTTTTAATGATATCTATTGCGTTTTCAGCTTGAATGTTTTCAGATTTTTACATGTTCTGGTAAATGCTTTGTTTTCTCCAATTGAGTCTCAAATGCTTTGATTTGATCCCAATACATGAGGATCTTCCCAACTAATATACGCCATTTTCAGTATATTTCAGTAGATATCAGTCAGTTTCAGTAGATGTCCACTGAATATGTGTTAGCTTCAGTAGACATCTACTGAAATGTTTCAAACACGCTGTTTTGGCACCAAATATGTTGTTTATATATCCACATTGAAATATATTTCAGTAAATGCTTTATTTTCGCCAATTAAATCTCAAATGCTTTGATTTGATCCCAATACATGAGGATTTTCCCAAGTACTATACGCCATTTTGAGTATTTTTCAGTAGATATCACTCAGTTTCAGTAGATATCCACTATATATGTGTCAGCTTCAATAGATATCTACTGAACTGTTTCAAACAGGCTGTTTAGGCACCAAATATGTTGTATATGTATCCACATAGAAATGTATTCTGGTAAATGCTTTGTTTTCTCCAATTGAGTCTCAAATACTTTGATTTGATCCTAATACCTGAGGATCTTCCCAAGTAATATATGCCATTGTGAGTATATTTCAGTAGATATCAGTCAGTTTCAGTTCATATCCACTGAATAAGTGTCAGCTTCAGTAGATATCTACTGAAATATTTCAAACAGGCTGTTTGGCACCAAATATATTATTTATGTTTATCCACATAGAAATGTATTCTGGTAAATGCTTTGTTTTCTCCAATTGAGTCTCAAATGCTTTGATTTGATCTCAATACCTGAGGATCTTCCCAAGTAATATACGCCATTTTGAGTATATTTCAACAGACATCAATCAGTTTCAATACATATCCATTGAATGAATGTCAGCTTCAGTAGATATCTACTGAAATGTTTCAAACAGGCTGTTTTGGCACCAAATATGTTGTTTATGTGTATCCACATAGAAATGTATTCTAGTAAATGCTTTGTTTTCTCCAATTGAGTCTCAAATGTTTTGATTTGATCCCAATACCTGAGGATCTTCCCAAGTAATATACGTCATTTTGAGTATATTTCAGTAGATATCAGTTAGTTTCAGTAGATATCCACTGAATATGTGTCTTCTTCAGTAGATATCTACTGAAGTGTTTCAAACAGACTGTTTAGGCACCAAATATGCTGTTTATGTATCCACATAGAAAATGTATTCTGGTAAATGCTTTGTTTAGGCACCAAATAGCTGTATTCTGATTTTTACATGTTCAAGAATGTTTCCATTGGCTCTCGCTATTGTCAATGCAGAGAACGACGATAATTGGATGTGGTTTGCACAACAATTGTCGATTATTGTTTCTAATGAGCGGCGCATTACTTTTATTTTGGATCGACAACCAGGTTTGATTGAAGTTGTACGTACTGTGTTCCCGAACACCCCCCTTGCATTTTGTTTACATCATTTGAAGTGTAACCTAAGAGATAAACTAAGTGGGAGGGATAATGTGCTAGAACAAAATCTACTTCATAGACTTGATCAGTGTGCATTTGCACCAACTGTTGAGGGGTTTGCCATTCATAGAAATAGACTTATTGTTGAAAGCGGACCAAGGGTTATTTCAGTCTTGAATGAGTTACCTCCTAAGAATTGGGCTAATGCCTTTTTTGTTGGACAACGATACGACGAGATGTATTCAAATCTTGTCGAATCGTTTAATGCTTGGATTGTTAAAGCCTGACACCTCCTCATAATGGAATGCATTAATACGATTAGAGTACAGCTCATAAACCACATATCGAGTAGAAGACTTCTTTTGAATAAGATGTTTGGTGTCATTTGCCCGTTTTGGGATAAAAAGTTATTATATATGTTGAGAGCGATAGGACGTGGTTGGTGGGTTTATGCTCTGAAGGGAAATTTGAAGTACATTGCCACCCATCAGTCTCAGTGGATATTGTTAATTGTACTTTTTCATGTTTCTAATGGCAATTGAAAGGTTTCCCATGTGCACATGCTTGCGCCGCCATTCAAAAATCGGGGGAGAATTTGTATAAATATGTTGAAGATTTCTTCAGTGTTGATTTGTATCGTAGTACGTATTTGGAGGGTATTTTGTCTGTCCCTACCCTTGGAAGACCAGTTTATGACAGCGCAACAATTGTTGTGTTACAGCCACAAACACGCCGACCAGTTGGGCGTCCAAAGAAAAAGCAGATTGCATCAAAAGGGGAAAAAGTAAAGTAAATTCGGTGTAGCGGTGCAAGCAATATGCAAACCACAATCGAAAGACGTGCAAGGTTGCAATTTGAAGAACAGGTTGCACACTGTATATTTTTTCAAATTTTTGCAATGTATAGTTTTACATGGCTGTATATTTTTGCAAGGCTGCAATGTATATTTTTGCAAGACAGTATATTTTTGCAAGGCTGTATAAGTTTTGCAAGGCTGTAATGTATATTTTTGAAAGGCTGTATATTTTTTGTCCAGATATCCAACAATGATGTGTATTTTTTCAGTAGATGTGTACTGAAATTTTAATATATGTTGTTGTATACATGCCATATATGGTAAAGATGTATTTTTTCAATAGATGTCTACTGAAATTTTAATATATGCTTTTTTTTCTATGATATATATGGTCAAGAAATTTTGAAATATGTTGTTTTATGTACCAAATCATTCTATTAAGAAGATATCTACTGAAATATTTCCAACGGGCTGTTAGGCACCAAATTTGTATTCTAGTAAATGCTTTGTTTTCTTCAATTGAGTCTCAAATGCTTTGATTTGATCCCAATACATGAGAATCTTCCCAAGTACTATATGCCATTTTGAGTATATTTCAGTAGATATCAGTCAGTTTCAGTAAATATCCACTGAATACGTATCAGCTTCAGTAGATATCTACTGAAATGTTTCAAACAGACTGTTTTGGCACCAAATATGTTGTTTATGTGTATCCACATAGAAATGTATTCTAGTAAAATAAATGTATTCTCCAATTGAGTCTCAAATGCTTTGATTTGATCCCAATACCTGAGGATCTTCCCAAGTAATATACGCCATTTTGAGTATATTTGAGTACATATCAGTCAGTTTCAGTATATATCCACTGAATAAGTGTTAGCTTCAGCAGATATCTACTGAAATGTTTCAAACAAGCTGTTTTGGCACCGAATATGTTGTTTATATATCCACATAGAAATGTATTATGGTAAATGCGTTGTTTTCTCCAATTGAGTCTCAAATGCTTTGATTTGATCCCAATACATTAGGATCTTCCCAAGTAATATACGCTATTTTCAGTTTTTTTCAGTAAACATCCACTGAATGTGTGTCTTCTTCAGTAGATATCTACTGAAATTTTTTAAACAGGTTGTTTAGGCACCAAATATATTGTTTACGTATCCACATAGAAATGTATTCTGGTAAATACTTTGATTTGATCTCAATACTAGTATTTTTCAGTAGATGTCCACTGAATATGTGTCAGCTTCAGTAGATATCTACTCAAATGTTTCAAACAGGCTGTTCAGGTATCTACTGAAATGTTTAATAGGATATGTAAATATGAGTAGATATCTACGGAAATGCTTACTAAAATGTTTGACATACGCTGTTTATGCACATACAAACACTGCCAATGTGAACAATTAATAAGAGCAGTATATATACAAACACACTGATTAACAGCCAATCTAACAGCCAATCTAAATAAGACCAATATATATACAAACACATTGTTTCTGCACATACAAACATTGCCAATGTGAAATGTTTGACATTCGTTGATATCTACTGAATATGTGTCAGCTACACTATATACAAGCACACTGATTAATAGCTAATCTTAATAACAGTTTCCACATCAAGATGGTGTAGGGTTAGCACTGTGTCCTCCTCTTTCACTTTTTTTCGTTGACTCAAATTTTTGAGGCGTCCATGATTTCGTCTTATCATTCAAAAATGCATTCACAAGTTTTTCTCGATATTTGATCATTGTTTCTTTCACCACTTTCTCATTTTCGAATGGCACAATTGGCACGCCCTGGGCTATTTGGTCCATTATAAACAAAACCATTGTCCCATAATCCAACCTAACATTCAAAGTTCATGCATTTGAGTCTATATATAGATTTTACATTTCATGAAAAAATGTGTAATGATTTTAATACTTACGATCCGAGTATTTGTTTTCAGCTGTCTTGTACACTTGTTAGATGAGTTTCAGTTTGCGTTATTGCCAACTCTTCACCATCTACGCAGAGATCTTTGATCATATCAACTACGTAATTTCTCTACCAAATAAACAAAATTTTAAATTAAAGTTTTATTATTTAACATTTAAGTTAGGAATGGAAACAAAGTGTGAGTTTTATTACCATCAACATTGCGTCTTTGAATTATGGATCTCCGATGCCGATTCTTGGTTGGAGCGAGTTATAGTGTCTCCATTCTGCCTCACTTATGTCAACACAAGCAGCGTCCAATGATTCGGCCCGTTATCCGTTGTATTTATGGGAAAGTGAATGTGTCGATAGCCACCCTATAATGCTTCAATGATTTAGGTATTTAAATTTTTTTCAATTGACAGTGTCGACCTGCCCTTTACCCAATTCTGTAAAATATAGGGACAATTTATAATTCAATTAATAGTCATAAAATAATTTAATTTATTCAGTAGATATCCACTGAATAAATTGTAGAATTCAGTTGATATCCACATACTATTTTCAGTTAATGTAGAATTATAGAATTAAACCTGTATAATTTAATTTATTCAGTAGAAATCCACTGAATAAATTGTAGAATTCAGTTGAATTCAGTTCATTTATTCAGTAGATATGGACGTACTGTTTTTCAATGCATCAAACAAACGTATAAAACAAACGTATAAATATACCCAAACATACCTAGCAATAGCTTGTGATGAAGTATGAGCGGTCACTGACAACAATTCCCTCATTTTTCAAAAAAAAATTCTAATTTCACATTCTTGTCTCTTAAGAACTCTATGTAGCTATCTACGACCTGCAATCAATTTTCATTTTTAGTTTTCATTTTTTTTTATGTTCATATGTGTGATGTTTTTTAATATATTCGCTTACAAAGTTGCTTAGTTCTCCACCATTCAGAAGTGAAATCACATCTAGAAGAGATACAACACTATATTCCCCATTGTATACAATTGCGTTGTGTATTATATAAGAGATGGTTAAAATTTCTTTCATGCATTTTTATACAACCAGAATATGTAAAAATATGTTTAAGATGTGTATTTTGTGTTACCTCGGCCCATCGATTTTGAATATGGTTGTTATCTTTTACCAATCCTCATCGGATAATAAAGTTACTACTTCACTTTGATGCCTTTTTGGTAGTTTGGAACCTGTTTTTTTTTTTTTTTTTTTTTTTGTGTTAGGGCCTGATATGTGTCCAGATCGACCGTTTCTTCATGTGTTCCTTTATCTTTTCTGTATTTTTTTATGTCTAAATATTCAAAATCGCCTTCCTTCTTTTTCTGTGCTCGGTCTCTCTATTTCAGCCTTTTAAGCATTGAGTTTTGGCCCAGTTTTTTTGTCAATTTTCTCTTTTTTTTTTCGTTTCTTTAGTTTCTCTAGGCCCCATCTCTGCGTGGATTTCTTTGGCACGCTGTTCAGCTTCGTCTCCAGCAACAGGGTCTAGAGGAGTACTATTTTTGGCCTGTTTGAGGTCATTCTCCCTTTGAGATAAAAGTAGCATCAAATTCTTGAACTGCTTATCCATGTCCTCCTTTTGTCGAGCCATTTGTTCTGCCAATTCTTTTATTTTTTCAAAACCTTATTCTTTCGGCTCATGTCTTGTCCTTTTCACCTCAGCCAATTCCAGCTTGAGCTTCGCAATTTTCTCTCCTTTTGCCTTATTTTTTCCTCTCAGTTTGATTTTTTTTTCTTCAGTTTTACATTCTCGCGCTCCAAGCTCTCAATTTTTGCTTGTAGTTCCTCAGTTTCTTTTTCTATTTTACCTTCTTCAGCTCCGCTTTTCGGTGCAGTCCAATTTTGTGGGGTGAAATAAGGCGTAGTCATTCGTGTCAGACTGTTCGAAATGTTGTGACTGAAAGGAGTACCGTGGGGGGTCGCCATAGTCTTTGGTTCTCCTTCATCACCGTCCTCGTCTTGTCCACCTTCCTCAGTCCATGACCCTTTTTCATCGTCCTTCTTTCAATCAAATTTCTCTTATTTTCCAGCACGCTTATTTTAAAAATCATGAGCGTGTGTGATCATTTTTGTCTTCGTCCTTGTCATTTTTTGGGTTTTTGGATTAACTTGTCAATATGGCATTTGTTCAGCAAATATATATGCATATATGCAGTATATATGTGTATTTTCAAGTGGATATCCAGTAAAGATGCAACACATATCAGTAAACATGTATATTTTCACATAGAGTTCCATTACACGTGTATTTTCAGTAGATATCTACTAAACAGTATGCATGCAGTACATCTGTGTATTTTCAAGTGGATATCCAGTAAAGATGCAGTACATATCATTAAAGATGTGTATTGTTTAGTAGATATCCATGTTGTTCAGTAGATAGCTACTGAACAGCATGTATGCAACACATATGTGTATTTTGAAGTGGATATCTAGTAAAGATACAGTACATATCATTAAAGATGTGTATTTTTCAATAGATATCCACTGATTTCAATAGATATCTACTGAACAGCATGTATGCAGTATATATTGGTATTTTCAAGTAGATATACATGTGGTTCAGTAAATATCTACTTAACAACATGTATGCAGCATATATGTGTATTTTGAAGTGGATATCTAGTAAAGATGCAGTAAGATGTGTATTTTTCAGTAGATATCTACTGAACAACATATATGTAGTACATATTGGTATTTTCAAATAGATATACATGTTGTTCGGTAGATATCTACTAAACAGCATGTATGCAGCACATATGTGTATTTTGAAGTGGATATCCAGTAAATATGTTGTACATATCATTAAAGATGTGTATTTTTCAATAGATATCCACTAATTTCAGTAGATATCTATTGAACAGCATGTATGCAGTACATATTGGTATTTTCAAGTAGATATACATGTTGTTCAGTAGATATCTACTGAATAGCATGCATGTAGTACATATGTGTATTTTGAAGTAGATATCTAGTAACGATTCAGTACATTTCATTACACGTGTAATAAACAGCATGCATGCAATACAAATGTGTAATTTTTACTAAACAACATGTACACACTAGAACAAAGAATGAACACAGAAAAACATATAAAGCAGTACATAGATATCCACTAACCCTGACATCTGGGCCATTATGCAGTGCCAATTTCAGTGTGTCCTTTCTCAATTTGGAAAGATCCCACTTCACAAACCTTAGGGATGCTTCCTCCTTATATTCCTTGAGCACATTCACATGCTCGCAAAACCAATACTAGACAATTTAAAAGTTTATTAGTAATTATTCAATTTAATTTGTGTTTCGAGATTAAATGGATGTGTCAAAATGGAAATGAGTTATGTTTTAACGTACCAGTAATGCAATAACACACCCTTTCACCTTCTCAAGTTGTAGGGTGTTTTGCCGAATTGATGTCATCAACAAGCTATGAATTGCATGATGCCAACCATAGGTGTGTATTTGTTCAATATTTTCAACATACTTGTAAAGGCCAAATACAACAAATTGTCCATTATTGGACAGCAAACACGTGCCTAGCAGATACCAGCACAGCAAACTCACAACATGCCAAACGTCTTCATCATTGTCACTGTTCACCGACTCCATGATTGTAGTTTTGATGTCAGTTGTCGATAATCGCTTCCGGTCTTTGCAAATACTAGCCAAATATTCACTTTCCAATTTACTATACAAGAAGTTGATGGCCTTCTCGCCACATTTCAGTCCAAAAATCACTCTAACATCCGAAACAGCAAACTTCAAATCAACACCTCTAATTTTGAAAGACTTTGTTTCTTCGTTCCAAGTCTTCAGCATTTGGACGATGTTGTCATCCAATTTCGTGATCATCTCCAATGTCACTCTCTTCTTCAAACTTGAATAAAAAATTGGCCAAAATGGCGTGCATTGCAGCAATTCAGTGTGTTTTCTTGTCAGAACAATCGTGTCAAGCAACTCGTAGACAAGCTTCAACGATGATCTGTATTGTAGGTAAAATTTACCTATTCTCTGACTTGTTTCTGTTGTAGTCTTCCTTTCATTTTTTGTTGGTTTTCGGGTTCTTTTAATGGGGGCATCATCGAAGTCACTGTCAGACACATATACGGAAAATACACATGTTGATAGGTTAACATTCAGATGACACATATACTTAAAATACACATCTTCATAGGTTAACTGACCAACTACCAAAATAGTAGATACAAACACACTGAGCAAATCTGAACAACAAAATAGAGCAGTACATTTCCAAACATTAATCAAACAGTTTCTTGTGATTGCAAACACATTGTTTGAACAAATATTTTGGAAGAAATCTTGTATATACAAACACAGCTAATGTGAACAATTAATAAGAGCAGTACGCTGTTTAATGTTTATCAACTGGGGTTCTGTTAAATAGATATCCACTGAAGATGTGTCTTTCTCAGTAGATATCTACTTACATTTCAAATTATGCCGTTTGTTTACACAGTCCCGAATTTACCAATTAAATATGTTTTTCATGATATATATATGATCAAGAAATACTTTGCACCAAGTACCAAATTCACTCCAAATAGTACATGATATCAACTTAAATTTGCACGACACTGATGTCAACAAATGAATGGATATCGCCTAAAATTTGTTTTAAACGTAATCAACAGCATATGTACATGATATCCACTTAAATATTTTGGATATAATGACTAGTATATGTCCTTCTTACCTTCTTCCTCAACCTTTTCTTTGTAGTCTTTCTCAGGTTCCTTCTATTTCCCTCTCTCTACCGATTGTTGTGGTTCCATTGCCCTCTTCGATGGTTTGGACTGTTTGGAACCTAACATTTCATCATCCTTCTTTCTCTTCTCTGAAGATCTCGTGTTCACCATTTCTTCTTCTTTTGATCTTCGGTGATTTCTGAGTTTTTACGGTTATGTTGTTCGTTCTGTTTCTAGGCACCGTTCACTTGCAATTTTCAACGAGTCGGAGTTCTAGGGTTTATGCTCGTGCGATTCTTGTGTGAAAATGGCAGAACAAATGGAAATGAGTAAACTCCAAAGAAGACATAGGGGCTATGATGACGATAGGTTTCGGCAGAAACGCAGTACGCGCAGTCGCATCATGGCAGCTGTGCATTGGGCTGATCGGTGGCATGGATTTGTAAATTACAAATCTAATGAGGGGCAAAATCGGCAATCCCATTTTCATGGTTTATCCACTGCCATTTAATTGGTTCTTTTATTGGTTATGTTCAGATGATATCAACTAAATTCGTGTCTTGTTAAGTAAATATCTAACTACAGGTATAAAATATGATGTGTTTGTACATTCAATTGGGTTTTTTTTTTTTTTTCTGTTCAGATGATATCAACTGAAAGTGTCTTGTTAAGTAGATATCTACTTGCCGGTATAATTTTATGATGTGTCTGTACATTTAATTGGGTCTTGAATGATATACATGGTTAACAACTAATAAGTTATGACAATTACCTTAATGATATATTGAGTCAATAATTGGACGGCACAAAATTTCAAATTTTGTAGAAACGGACACTAAAGAGTTTTGTTCACTGTAGAAATAACCCCAGTTCTCTCTAACATTGTTGGGTTCTATTAAGATGATATCAACTGAATAGGTGTCCATTAGATATCTACTTAAATGTATAAAATATAATGTGTATGTACATTTTCGTAGTGTCAATAAACGATGGACATTCAATTGGGTTTTTAATTATATACATGGTCAATAATACACAGAAACTTTTAATTTTGTATATACAAACACATTGTTTCAACAATGTTTTGGAGGCATACACATCAAATAATATCCACTGCGCGCAAATTTAATAGATGAACATATGGGCAGAACAATCGCGACTAGAGGCACTGAAGTGATATTACAGAGTTCTTCTAGCAATGTGCACTGCAGAAGCCCAGATTTTGCATACCAACAATCTAACTTTGCTACTAACCAATGAGAGGTTCCATAGATGCATGCTTGCTTATTCAGTAGAACTGGTTCTTGCCACACATAAGATAGTAGATATGTTGTTCCCAGTAGTTATCTCGGTAAGGTAATAGAAAGTTTCATTAGACATGAAGAAAGTCTTCCCAGAGAATTAAGGAGAATTAAAGGAAAAAGGGCTCATCAATGTACAATTCTTTGACAATTGCGAGGCCGGTCTTCTCTGTAGAAATAATTCATCTTGGCTTTGTGGCTCATCCAATGCCAGTTCTGGATGCAATTGCAATGTATATCAACATACCTTGTGGCAAGAACCAGCTCTGGATGCAATTGCAATGCATATCAACATGCCTTGTGGAGGCTTACACATGAAATAATATCCACAGTAGTAGATATATTCAAAACAGTATATACAAACACATTGAACTGAACAGGCAATGAGAGGTACAAACAGCACAATACATCTCATGAAACAGTTTATACATATTCACCTAAGGATTTGTATTTCTAATTAGATATCTACTGAAATGTTAAACAATTTATACATCAAATAATATCCATAGCATTCAAATATATATACAAAGCAGTTTCTACATCTTTATATTTAGGGCTAGTGGTGTCCCTCCCTTCACCACTGTTTTTCATTCACTTAAACTTTTGGCCTCCTGCGGTCCTTTATCCTTTCTGCCTTTTTTGATGTCCAAATATTCGAAATCATCTTCCTTTTTTTTTTCTATGCTATGTCTCTCTACTTCAGCCTTTTAACCATTGAGCTTTCGTCTGCTTTTTCTGTCAATTTTCTCTTCTTTTTTTTTTTTTGCCTTTTCACCTTCTTTGGGCCCAGTCTCTGCATGGATTTCTTGGGGACGTTATTCAGTTTCTTCTGCAGAAACATGGTCCGGATGAGGAGTGTTTTTGGGCTGTTTGACCTCATTATCCCTCTGAGCTAAAAGTAAGGTCAAATTCTTGAAGTTGTTGTCCATGTGTTCCTTTTGCCGAGCCATTTGTTCAGTCAATTCTTTTATTTTCTCCTCACCTTCCTCTTTTTTTGGCTCATCACTTGTCCTTTTTAGCTCAACCAATTCCATTTTCAGTTTTGCAATTTTCTCTCCTCTTTTCTTACTTTTTCCTCTCAATATCATATTTTTCTTTTTCAACTTTGCGTTCTCGTGCTCCAAGCACTCAATTTTCGCTTGTAGTTCTTCATTTTCTTTTCTTATTTCACCTTCTTCACCCCCGCTTTTAAATGCAGTTCTAATTTGTGGCGTGAAATATGGCGTATTCATTCGGTCCGGACTGTCCGAAACGCCATCAGTGAAATGAGTTCCGTAGAGGGTCGCCATACTCTCCGGTTCTCCTTCGTCACCAGCCTTCTCATACTCTTCACCTTCCTCACTCCACGATTCTAATTGATCCTCCTTCTTTTGTTCGAATTTATCTCCTTTCCCAGCACGATTGTTTTTCAAATCATCAGCATGTGTGATCATTTTCGTCTCAGTCCTCGTCATTTTCATCGTATTTGGATTCACCTGTCAACATGCCATTTGTTCAGAGGATATTACTAAACAGATTTGTAATTTCAAGTTTACATATGTGCATTTTCATTAGATATGTACTAAACATAATTGTATTTTCAAGTACGTTTCCATTACACTTGTATTTCCACAAAAGATGCAGTACATTTCACTAAGATGTGTATTTTGAGGTAGGTTTCCATTACACATGTTTATTTTCAGTTGATATGTACTAAAACAGCATGTATGCAGTACACATGCATATTTTTAAGTAGATATCTACTGAACATTTAAGTGGATATCTACTGAACATTTTCAGTAGATATCCACTGAACATTTAAGTTGTATACAGTACATCTTTAAGTTGATATCTACTGAAAATGTATACAACATGTATGCAGTGGATCTTTAGTATCTTTAAGTAGATATCTATTAAACAGCATGTATGCAGCACATATGTGTATTTTAAAGTGGATATCTAGTAAAGATGCAGTACATATCATTAAAGATGTGTATTTTTCAGTAGATATACATGTTGTTAGTAGAAATCTACTGAACAGCATGTATGCAGCACATATGTGTATTTTGAAGTGGATATCCAGTAAAGATGCAGTACATATCATTAAAGAAGTGTATTTTTCAGTAGATATCAATGGTGTTCAGTAGATATCTACTGAACAGCATGTATGCAATACATCTTTAAGTTGATATCTACTAAAAATGTATACAACATGTATGCAGTAGATCTTTAGTATTTTGAAGTAGATATCCACTATCAACTAAACATATTTGTAATTTCAAGTAGATATACATTACATACGTGTATTTTTCAGATGATATCTAGTTAACAGATTTGCAATTTCATGTAGATATCTACTAGATTTGTAATGTATGCATTACATACAATGCTTGAGAGGAACAAAAAATTAATAGAAAAACCTATAAAACATTACATATCCACTAATCCTGATATCTAGGGCATTATGTTCCTCGTTTAGTGCATTTTTTAGTGTGTCCATGGTCAATTTTGAGAGATCTCACTTCACAAACCGTGGGGATGCTGCCTCATTATCTTCCTTGATGACATTGACATGCTCGCAAAACCAATACTAGACGAAATGAACAGTTTATTAGTAATTATTCAATTATTAACAACTTTAAATAAGTTTAGACGGGTCGTACCAGCAATGCAAGAACACACCTTTTCACCTTCCCAGGCTGACGGGAGTTTTGCTGAATTGATGTGATCAACAGGCTATGAATTGCGTGATGCCAAGCATAGGTGTGCATTTGCTCAATATTTTCGACATACTTGAAAAGCCCAAATGCCACAAACACTCCACTGTTGGGCAGCAAACACTTGCCTAGCAGATACAAGCACAACAAATTGACAACATGGAGAATGTCTTCATCGTTCCCACTGTCCACTAACCCCATGATTGTATTTTTTATGTCAGTTATCGACAATCGCTTCCGATCTTTGCAAATACTAGCCAAATATTGACTTTTCAGCTTACCATATGAGTAGCTGATGGCCTTATCACCACATTTCAGCCCAAATATGAGTCTCACATCCGAAACAACAAAACTCACATCAACATCTCTAATTTTGAAAGCATTTTTTTCTTCGTTCCAAGTCTTAAGTATTTGGACGATGTTGTCGTCCAATTTCTTCATCATCTCCAAAGTCACTCTCTTGGTCAAAATAGAATAAAAAATTGGCCAGAATGGGGTAAGTTGCAGCAAGCGTCTATACATTCCAGTCAGCACAATGGTGTTCAGCAGCTCGTACAAAAGATTCAACGAAGATCTATATTGTAGGTAAAACTTACCAATTCTTTGGCTTGGTTCAGTTTTAGCATTCCTTTCATTTTGTTTTTTGATTCCGGTTCTTCTCATCGGGGCATCATGAAAGTCGCTATCAGAACCAACTGCTCACATGCAAAAAAACAGATTTAAAACAGCATGTATGTACTAAAACTTTTAAATTGCAGTACACATGCATAGTTTTAAGTAGATATCTACTGAACATTTAAGTTGATATCTACTGAAAATGTATACAACATGTATGCAGTACATCTTTAGTATTTTCAAGCATATATCCACTGGTGTTTAGTATATATCACTAAAGATGTATATTTTCAAGTAGGTTTCCATTACATATGTGTATTATCAGTTGATATGTACTAAAACAACATGTACTGAACATTTAAGTTGATATCTACTGAACATTTTCAATAGATATCTACTGAACATTTGAGTTGATATCTACTGAAAATGTATATAACATATATGCAGTACTTCTTTAGTATTTTCAAGTAGATATCCACTGATGTTTAGTAGATATCACTAAAGATGTATATTTTCAAGTAGGTTTCCATTACACATGTTTATTTTCAGTTCATATGTACTAAAACAGCATGTATGCAGTACACATGCATATTTTTAAGTAGATATCAATTGAACATTTAATTTGATATCTACTAAACATTTTCAATAGATATCCACTAAACATTTCAGTTGTATGTAGTACATCTTTAAGTTGATATCTACTGAAAATGTATACAACATGAATGCAATACATCTTTACTATTTTCAAGATAGGTTGATAAAACATATACTGAAAAAACACATGTTGATAGGTTAACATTTAGATGATATCAACTGAATATACAGTTTTTCTCAGAGGATATCCACTTAATATTGCACGACACAGTTTCACAAATCAACGGAGATTGACTAAACCGTTTTTCTAAACTAATTCAACAGTTCATGAGTTTTGATATCCCACACATTCTACCTATGAGACGTAATCATTGGGATGATAGTAGATGATATCCAATCCAGAGTATATTTAGATGATATCTACTTACATTTTCACGATATCAACAGTATATTAAGATGATATTCACTTAAAATTTTTGAATATAATGACTAGTATATGTTCGGCTCACCTTCTTGCTCAACCTCTTCGTTGTAGTCTTTGTCTTGTTCATTCTCTTTCCCTCTCTCCGCTGAATGTTGTGGTTTCATTGCCCTCTTTGATGATGGTTTGGACTATTTGGAACCTGACGTTTCAATATGATTCTTTTTATTCTCTAAAGACCGCGTGACCACCATTCTTCTTCCTATGGTTTTCGGTGTGACCACGTTTCAATGTCTAAGGGTTTTGTAGTTCGTTCTGTTTATAAGCACCGATTGCTTCCAATTTTACGGTAAAAATTGTTGGAAATCAACAAAAATCATTCGTTGGATATCTAGGGTTTATGGGAGTTCGGTTGCGTGAAAATGGCAGAAATTGGGATTGATCATGATGATAGTGTTGTAGGGATTGATGATGACGAGGGCGGGAAGGTCCTGCAAGCATGCGCAGGGGTTGCGTCATGTTCTAACAGTCGCGTCTGGTGACATTGTGTGGCGGGTGTAGGGAGTGGCATTCTTTTGTAAATTATAAATCTTCTAAGGGGCAAAATTGGCAATCCCATTTTCATGGGGGTTTTGGGCTGATCCAAGAATCCATGGTCCTTGAAAAGGGGGTTTTTGGCCATTTGGGACTGTAGAAAAATTTTTCCTAAAAAAATTAGTTAATTTTTATATATTTTTAAAAAATATATAAAAATTTCACTGACCTTTTTTTTTTTTTTTTAAATTCCACTAATTTTTTTTTTTCAATTCCAATAATTATTTTATAAAATCTACAAAATTACATAATTTCACTATACATTTAAATATTCCATTTACTAGTTTACGTGAATATCTACTGAAAAATAGTTTAAGTGGATATCTATAAAAAAATAGTTTAAGTGGATATCTAAATACTCTAAATATCCCTAAAAATCACTAAAATGAATACAATTAATAATCAAATAGATATCACCGAAAAATATAGAAATAAAAATATACATTTAAATATTCAATTTACTGATTTAAGTAGATATCTACTGAAAAATAGTTTAAGTAGATATCCACTGAAAAATAGTTTAAGTAGATATACACCGAAAATAAGTGGATATCTAAATACTCTAAATACACCTAAAATCACTAACATAAATTCACTTAATAATCAAGTTGATATCTACTTAAAAAAAATCAAGTGGATATCTCCTTTAAAAAAAATCAAGTAGATATCCACTTGAACAGCAACATTCAAAAAATTGAATAATCATCAACCAATAAGTCAAGAAATTCATAATCCGATCCCAATAAGGTTAAGAAATTCAAAAAATTTATAAAGAAAAACATATATATATACTCAAAATCTAAGCAAATCTAGCTCAAATCTAAGCAGATCTAAGCAACGAAATGCAATAACCATAACCAGCAAATTGGGCGATGAACAACGAACAAACAGCGGCGCAGCGATGGAGGCAAGCAGCAAACGGAAGTGACGAGCGACGAACGATGAACAACGGTGACAACGAACGACGAGCATCAGCAGCGGCGGCGAGCAATAGTAACAGCAGCCCAAAGCTGTGGCGAGCACACAACAGTAATGGGCAGCAGCGGCGACGATAGCAACGGCGTCGAGCAACAGTAGTGGCGGGCGAGCAACAGCAACGGCACATAAAGCAGCGATGAGCAAACAGTAGCAGCAAGTAGCAACGGTTAGCAACGGCGACGACAACAACGGCGGCGGCGGCAACACAAATGACAATGGCACAAATTCATTTGAGAGAAAGATGAGTGAGAGAGAGGGGGCGACTGAGAGAGAAGGAAAAGATGAGAGGGTTATATCATTTAGGGTTAGGTTTAAATGATGGGAGGGGTATTTTTGTCCTACAAATTTTTGAATAGGAGTGTTTGTCAAAAAAAATTAAAAAGAGGACCTAAAAAGTTGTATTTTATACAAGACCTAAAAAGTTGTTCCTCTTTTATTTAGGACTTTTGGAAGAAAACACCATTTTTTTTTATTAAAAATAAGTTTTTTTGTCAAATTTAAAAAGAGAAATAAAATTTTGTAAATATGTTTTTTTTAGTTTTAGGATATTTGAAAAAAATGATGAAATGATTTTTTTGCAAATTTCGGAACTATAGAAGGGTATTTTAGGAAAAATATATTTGTGAGTACTTTTGGAATGACAGAAAAAAAAAATAGTCCTTAAAAAGTTGTCCTTTGAAGAAATTGGACCTCACAAAAAATTTCCTGTAGTCAAATTTTTTTATCTTATTTATTTGTATAAGAAAAACTATAAATTTATCCTTAAGCAAAGTTTAGGTTACTATTCATTTTTACATGTAAAATTACATATTTATCCTCCAAATTTGTAAAAACGAAAGGTTAACTTGTTGCCCTACTTTATATTATATACTAGGTAGAGAATATGTTCGAGGCACGTGCCTGTTTTATTTTAGATTTGACAAATTTATAATCTTTTATTTTATTTGTTTAAAGGTATGTTTGGTTGGAAAGATGGAGAAGGAAGGAAAAAAAAATAAAAAAATAAGAAGATAATATTTTTATCCATTGTGAAAGAAAAATTATTTTTCTTAGTATTGTTTGGTTGGAAAAGAAAGTGAAAGGAGCAAAAATAATTAATTTTAATATAATTTACTATTTTGCCCTCATATATTACAAACATAAATTAAAAAATCTATTAAATGTATAATTGTAATTTTGATACGTTAACCATTTTCCTTCAATTTTCCTCCGAAATTTGTAAGGAAAAAAAATTATCTCGAAAATTGTGTTTTATCTATTCTATTTTCTTTTTCTTTCCATTTTCCATCCAACCAAATATGATTTTTTTATTTTATTTTTCATTTCATTTTCCTTTTCCATTCATTTCTTATCCAACCAAACACACCCTAATATCACACTAAAAATATGTATATTATTTTATTTTTTTAAAAAAAAATCAATGAAGACCAACCGCAGATCAACCGCTGCCGACCATCGCCGACTGCACCATCATCGCCAACCTTCCTTGTACCATCATCATTAGGGTTGCAATCTTGTAGAGAGAGAGAGAAAACAGATTATGTCAAATTTAACATGGTATGGGAGTAGTAGTGGAATTAGGAACTGGGAAGTGGGAAGGAGCTGCGGCTGGGTTAATTAGGAAGGAAGGGATATTAGGTTAGGTTTTATATTAGGGATATTAGGTCTATTAGTCTCAGACCATTGGATCACTTTTGATCCAAAGTAACATACAAAATTAAATTTACATGTGCACATAGTGACACGTGGTAGGATTACAAGGTTCTTATATATATATATATATATATATATATATATATATATATATATTGTATTTTTTAATATTTTTATTTAAATAAATATGTATAAATATTAATGACGTAATTATGACGTCACTGGTTCAACCGCGGTTCGTTTACCGGTTGAACCGGTAACCCATGACCTAGTAACGTTTCTGCTTCGACATCCGGTCCGGTTTTAAAAACATTGCCTAAAACATGGCATATTACAAAAAGACCCCGTATATAAATATAACTCTAATCAGATTCAGATCATTCCATTTCCAAATTTCAACCCTAGTGCCACTCTCCTACTCCTCATCCTCTTTCTTTCTCTCTCTCTCTCTCTCTCTCAATCCTAGAGTTGTCGTCATCTATCAAACCCTAATAAATGATTCCTCAATTATTCCTACTTTGATGATTCTTACAATGATAATTCCTATGTTGTCTAATAATCTTATTGTCAATGATTCTTGCGATGCCGTTGTTTATCGCCGACTATGGCTCCTACTCATTCTCCATCTCCTGCTCCAATCTAATGACTTGTAAGTTTTTTGTTTTTTTTTTAATTCTTTAATATGTTTCTTCATTGTTTCTCCATTTCCATTTCAACTCTACAAATATTTTTAGATCTATAAATTTTTTGGTATTTAATCTTTATTTTTTTGTTCTTATTACCCAACAACCAACCAACCCGGCCAACCCCGAATTAGATCGAGGTAATGACGCCACACGGTCGGCTTTGAATGGAGGAGCTGACAAAGTTTTTCTTCAGGTCAGCTGACTGAAATCTTTCAACCCCGATTCGACCGACTAATTTACACCCCTACTATTAATAACAAGCATGTCTACATGGCATGATCAAAAGATAAAGGTTTCTTCCATAGAAAAGAACTGCAATTTTGAAGCTGTTTATGACGCATACTCTTGCATATATAGTTTATGTTTTATGTTAAAATATATATATATATATATATATATATATATATATATATATATATATATATATATATATATATATATATATATATATATTTACATATTTACCTATGAAAATGAATAATAGAGCAAACTTTGTTTTATATAATATGTATATAGATATAGATATAGATAGTTTATCTATGAACTATCAAAGTTAATTTGTTTTTCTTTTATCATTCATGTATGTATAAGTAAAATCATAAATTTATCGATAAAAAAAACTTAAAATTAAAAGTTCACTTTTCTATTTTTTGAAAGAAAAGCAGTTAATATTTCTATATATTATAGTAATAATATATATGTTAACATAGATAAATTTTTTATATAATAGTTTTATATACAAAGTAGATTTACAAATTGAACATAAAAATTTTAAAAATTAGTCTGCCCATTTTTGTATTGCATACTGTTAGTGCATAAAATTGGTACACACTTCAAGTCCAGTCGAATAACGGGTGGGTCCTCTTGCTGAGGTAGAATCATCGATTGAAAATTCTTCAAGTGAGATGTGCTCGATCCTAGGGGGACTGACCTGCTGTGTCCAAAGTCCTGTTCCTCAAGGAGTGTATCTACAGAAGGTTTAGATCGAGATTTATCCTGGTGAAGCCCCTCCGACGTGGTAATCAATGCTAAGAGAGAAAAATTACAGTAATACAGTAAATAAACAAATGAACTCGCGCGTAGTGTTAAGTATCCATTGGGCTTGCATAGCCCCCGATATATATAGGAGTTGGAGATGATTAGTCAGACGTAAACACGAATAATTAGTCGAAATCCTGTGTTTAACTGATAATTCGGGGCATTTAGAAGATCACTACCGAGCTTGGGCTTTTGGGCCCATTTGGAGAATCCCTTCAGGCCTTTATCAGGCCTGTGGAGAAGATGTTGGCGATAGCAGACACGGAGCATGGGCCCAGGTGTTGACTCGGTGAAGCCCAAAATTACCCTCATCAGTAGCCCCCCCGTCCTGTGCGGCGAGGGAAGCGAGACGGCTAGGGATATCAATTTCTGGACGAAACGGATGTCCCGAAGGCTTTGTAACTCTCGAAACATACATGTGTGTATAAACATATATATTATAATAATTTATTTTTTTAATTACTTTTTTAAATAACATTGTTGATAGGGGTACAATACGCCCCCTCTATGAGGGGTTGCTACGCCCCCTTGGGGGGTGTACAGCTGCTGTACTGCACACCCCATTTGGCCGCACACCCTATTGAGAGGGTGTGTTGCACCCCTTTCCATGGGGAGCTATGCAGCATACCCCTTCTTGGGGAGTGTGCATTGAGCACACCCCTCTCTTCGGGTATGTACACAGCACACCCCATTTAGGAGGGGTGTTGTGCCCCCTCTCATAGGGCACTGTACACCACGCCTCATAGGGTGTACAAAGCCTTCGCCATGGAAAGAGTAGCTCCGAATTTTCTAAGAAAAGAATTCGAAACAAGTCTCATACAAATGGAGTCCGGAGTCAGGTAGCACGGCAGGACGACCCCGAATTCTTTGATTTTCAAGACAACAATTTTTCAAGGGTTGAACTTTTTTAGATAAGCTAATTTGAAATAGGCTCCCATACTGTCGGGGTCCGGGGTCAAGTAGCACGGCAAAGCGACCCCGAATTTTTTCAATTTTACAGCGATACTCTTTCAAGAATTGATTTTTTCTGGGGAGCCAATTTGAGATACGTCCCCATATGACCAGGTTCCGGGCTCAGGTAGTACGGTAGGACGACCCCAAAATTTTTGGATTTTTAGGGTGTCACTTTTCCCGCGGTTAGAATTTTTTAGAGGAGCTAATTTGAAACAGGCCTCTATATAGTTGGGGTCCGGGCACAAGTAGCACGACAAGGCGGGTTCGATTTTTTTATTTTTTATTTATTTTCAGGGCGACATACATTTACCGTGAACAAGCCCTGAGCATGAATTGGCCGTCACAATAAAGAAAATAGAGCGAGCCCTAGGGGGGTGCATGCCACGGACAGCTAGGAACGCGAGGTGGTGCACCTCCTGTCACGACCCGGTTTTCCAGGGCTAGGCTATGGTTTCTCCTATAGAGAAATACCTAACCTAAAATCCGACTTGTTAAATTTACCAAGCTACAATATTCGGTAAGTTTTATAATAATGGCAATAATTTTCAGTTGCCAATATATGACAGTAATTATTAAATATAAAAGTCACCATATAAAGTATCACTAAATAACCAACCATCTATTTTATACTTATCCACTCATTTTCTACACAACGGCGACCAATTTAAAAGTCTCGAATTTGTAATTTAAAAACCAAATTTTCATATTTCATCAAATCAGATTATCCCATCATAATTGTATAAAAATCGACTTCCCAACATTAAATCAAACCAGTTATATTCAACAGTTACATTTACCGAATATTCGACACATTATTATTAAGAGAAATATTCTACAACAACTACGAAAATTAATATTACCATTTTTGCCAGTTACAACAATAAATAATAATTACAAGTTATTACATCCCAAAATTTCAGATAAATTTATCTCTCGTTTGCTCTCAGCCGACCCTGCAATCCAAACACTGTGGGGTTGTGAACTTAAGATCAGTAGAACTCCAACCCCTCTAATATGTGTATTTAATTAAACACATAAAACCACATAATCATGCTCATCATATAATTTTAACACATAAACCACATAGGCATGCTTATCACATAAATCCCGCATCGTCCAACATATTTCACATAATTTCGACAGATAAAAATATCGCAACAATATATTAAATAATTTCATAATCACCCACGAGACAGTTAAATACAATTAAATACACATATTAGGAGAGTTCGGAATTCTACCTTCCTCGGATTTTCCACTGACCGTGAGATGAGTTTTTAATTTTCCCTGGGGTGGTTTGTGTAAATTTCTGGGTTTTTTTTCCTTTTTCCCCTTCTTCTTCCTTTTCTTTTTCTGTTCCTGCTTCTTGTTTTCCGCTTGCATTCAGCCCGCTGAAGCCACCATCATCGACGAACCAACTGAACGAATGAGCACACACACACTCGTTTACTCACCGCCGGCGACAACCCCACAACGATCACACACCCTACGACAAAACACCCACACACAGTCAACGCAAATCTCACCCACACCCACTGCTCTCTCTCTTTCTCTCTACACTCCACTCGGCGACACCCTACACCACCATGCACACACAAACACACACTGATCACATACATACACACCATCGTTCACGTACCCACAACTAAACACACATATACCCACACACAACAAGCAGACACACACACATGCACTGCTCTCTCTCTCTCTCTCTCCCTAAACTTACCGCCAATGAACATTCGACGACACCCATACAACCAAACCACCACCGTCAGACCAACCGAACGATGGCACCACACACGCACACAGACACTTATTTCTCTCTCTAGAAATTGACGACGATACCCACAACGACGACCACACACTGTCGGCAACCTACTGATTACACGCATATACACACATTCTAATCAAATACATACACACACACAACAAAACATATTGGACGACAAACAGATCACACATACACACACACACTGACGCACCCCATTTTTCCAAAAGAAAAAGAATATTAAATAATTATAAGCTTAAGGAGAAAGGGGTTTTTAAAGTGTCGGTTTTCTCAAAAGATATACTTAGGCCATTTTAAAAAAATAAGGAGTCGCCACCTAACATTGAGTTTAAATAGTGTGCTAGGTCATCGAATTTTTAGAAAACAATTTAAAAGGCCTAAGTAAAAAATTGACTCCAAAAAAAACACGGTCAAACCAAATATTCATTTAAAGGCTCGAGAGTCGGTTACGCTCGGGGAAGGTGTTAGACACCCCAAGACGCCCGTCCGAAAATGGTACCTTATATCCAATTAAGTCCAATTATTTTAGTCCAAGTGTTTTATTTTATTTTGAAATCATTCCCTTCTTATAAAATCTTTTTGGTATTTTTCACAAATAAGGTGAGACAAGTTTTTAGACTTTTGGGAATGTTCCTCCGGTATAATCTCTTATCGAATATTAAAGATTCAACAAGGATGGTCCCGGGAGGGGTTTATGTATATTTCTGAGAGACTTTTTTTAATTTAAATAGGCAAACTAAAATAGATTAATGAGATTTGAAAATATGAATGCAAAACTAACATCAAAATGAGTGTTATTTTTTATGCAAAAGTGACTAAAAAGAAACTAAATTATTTAATTTAAATATGTCAATGCAAACTAATATGAATGCGAGAATCGAATAAGGAAACACTACGTGAATTAATGTGATTATTTGTGACAATAATTTAATTAAAAAATAGAAGTGGTGCACGTGTCATAACTAAATGTGAAAAAATAGAGTGGATTCAAAAAAATAAATAAAATAAAAATTATATGTATGAAAAATGTAAGTGGTGAAAGTGTCCTAAACATGCCGTCTAAATGATACGAGAAATAAACATGCTAAATGGATGCAAAAAAAAAAATCTATTTTCAGTTTGTCTAATTAATTTAAAGAAACCCCGCTTTGAAATTTCCTCAAATTCTATGAATAAGAGAATCGAGGGAGGTTCGCGGAAACAATTTAGTTGAAATTAATATTTTCGATACTGTACAAGAAATCCCATGAAAAATTTACCGAGGGAAGAAATTTTCTAAAACCATTCGTTTCTAAATTTCACTCGAGTCGAGGAATGGAAACGAGATCACAGAAAACTCTCCCACGATTTATCAAATCGTCGGATTTACTTTAAAGTTCGCAAGGATTAATTTTCACAAATAAAATATTTTATTTTTTTTTATTTTTATTTTTTTGTTTTTTAGGGTTTTGATAACAAGAATTAAAAAAAAAATACATGAAAATAAATAACGAAAACAACCTTCACTTAACGATCGGGTTGTTAGGTTTAAGCACGAAAAACCCACTTCGACATTTTCATCGGATCATCGAACGATTTTATTTTTTGTGTTTATGAAAAACAAAATAAAATAAAATAAATAATGAAAACGTCTTTTACCTAACGATTGGGGGTTAAGTTTAAGCACGAGAAACTCACCCCGACATTTGGATCATCAGACGACAATACATAAATAAATAAATAAAATTTGCAGAAATTTAAATTGCGAAAAGAATAAAATAAATTAAAAGAAGAATTAAAAATTAGAAAAACATACTTATTATAGGCCAAGAATCTCAATACCTGTATTATCCTATCTTGCAGACAACTTCCCGAAAGAACTTTAAGAATCACTCTTCTAAAGGAGGGTGACTCCTCTCAATTTTTGAATGAATAAAGTGGGAGAAGAAGGGTCCTATCTTCCACACATGCCTATCCACCGCCTTCAATCAGTGACACGTGGCAGCAAGCCATTGGTCCATTTCTTACTCTCTCTTTTTTCGTGAGCAACAGCCGATAGAGGGGGGGCCCACCCTTCTCTCTTCCCTTCTTTCTATCTCTCTTCTCTCTCTCTCTCTCGGTGCTGCGCAAGCAGTGGGGCAAGTGGGCCCCACTACCATATTTTTCTCTCTCCTCTCTCTCTCTCTCTTTCTTTCTCTTCTCTCTCTCGGTTTGGACCTAAAGGGCCCCACTTCCTTTCTCTCTCTTTCCTCTTACTCACCTTATTTTCCATTATTTCAATTTCAAACCTCATTACTTTTTTCTTCCAATTTCACCTCCTTTTCTTTATTTCATTTTTTATATATATATTTTATTTTTTTGTGGGACGGTCAAAATGTCATGTCTACAGCTGCCCCTCTTTATCATGCGAGTTCTACTTGCTTGACAAAGATAAAAGACCACATCATTTTGATCATCTCATTTTTCAAAGTGAATTTTCAACGATAGAAAAAATAAAATGACGAATGACGAATGAATGTCTGTTTAGAAGATTGTTTAGAGAAAATAAAAAGGGACTCATGACAATACTCATAACGAACGATTGTACGTTTAAAGGATCGTTTAGAGTGATAGAAAAATAACTCATGACGATACTCATGACGAACAATTATCCGTTTAGTGGATCGTTTAGAGTGATAGAAAAATGAGTCGTGATGATACTCATGACAAACAATTGTCCGTTTAGAGGATCTTTTAGAGTAATAGGAAAATAATGACTCATGATGATACTCATGATGAACAAGTGTCCGTTTAGAGGATCGTTTAGAGTTATAAAAGAATGACTTATGACAATACTCATAACGAACAATTGTCCGTTTAGAGAATCGTTTAGAGTAATAAAATAATAACTCATGACGATACTCATAATGAACAATTGTCCGTTTAGAGGATCGTTTAGAGTAATAAAAGAATAACTCATGACGATACTCATGATGAACAAGTGTCCGTTTAGAGGATCGTTTAGAGTAATGAAAAAAGACTCAAGCCTCAACCCTCTTGGCTGGGGGGACAAAAGAAAGTCTAGAGATATAAAATATACCCCAACTTGTGGCTGGGAAAAATGAGAGAGCAAATATATAAAATGTGCCCCAGCCTTTAACTGGGGCTAACTCTCGGATGACCGAACCTTTACAGGTTGCCTACGTACCTTAGTATTATGCCGAGGATCAGGTTTAGTGTAGTTCACTGGATGCCCCTTTCAGGGTAAAACACATACCTGAATACTCATTTAGAGCTTCTGAGTTTTCAGCTATAAGAGTCTCCAACTCGAGTCGGCAAGAAGGTAAGAGGTCCTAATGACAGGAAAATCCATGCTCCCAGTCTTTTTGAAATCCCTGTAATGAACAAGAAAACACTTCCAAAACAAAACCTTAGTCTTAAAAATTGTTACCTTTGATGACTCATAATTTCGTTCCCCCCTTTCAGTCGTTATCACTTCGGCTGATGGTGCTTGGATCGGAGCGAAATTGAGATATTCTCCCATTTGATTTTAGAAGCTTCTCTTTCCAACTCAAGGCTCGACATGCCTCGGGGTGATTCAATGAGACTTTTTTTTTTTTTTTTACTTTCGATATTTTACTTTTCAACTCATGAGAGAGTCTAACATGCTTCATCAAGGTCTCTTGGTCGACTGGATTCTTGTCTTTTCAAATTTCTACGTGATTTGATGCTTGGGGTTTTAATACTCCTGCTTTCTCTGTGTTTTCTCAAGTCCTGCAAAACTGATTTAATCTAAAAAAATGGGCAAATGTCAAAAATTACTAAAATGAGTACCTTCAATGCCCGATATGATTTTCTGTGAGATCTTGAGTCGGATTGCAGTAGAATACGGTTCTAATACATTTCCAGACCATGACCAATGTTTCTTTTCACAAATTCTGGTTCCATTCAAATCCATCAAGTTCTGATCCTGAAAAACATTGTTTGCCCGCCAATTTGGACGGAGGCGAAAAACTTGAACAATCAATCTATCTTCTTTCTTTTCTCTTCAAATCTCTTCCACATTTGCAGCAGCACTTCTTACTCGGTTACCCCACTTTTTTTCCTTTACTATTATTATTATTATTATTATTATTATTATTATTATTATTATTATTATTATTATTATTATTATTATTATTTCTTTTTCTTTTTTCTTTCCTTCCTTTTCCTTTTTTTTTTTCTCCTCTTTTTTTTTTTAGATGATCAAACTTACAATGGTTCAGGGGCAATTGAGCTAATCATTGAACTTGATCTTCTTTTCAAATTGAGACATTCTTGTAACATTTGAGAGTTTTTTCATTGGGATAATTGGCTTGGGGTGATTGTGTTCCCTTTTCACCATTGGGTAATTTAAACAGTAGGCGAACCAAGATATTTACACCCAGTTTTATCAATCACTACAGGACCACCGGAGATAGCTTGATCATCTTGCAACAATATATCAAAGCATCGTTAGGATAGTGGATACCAATCTTGACTTTCGACTCCCCCTGGTACTCTGGAGTTGTTGTCGAATTTGGTCAGGGGCCTTTTGGATCTCACCATCGTTTGGATGAACAAAACCTTTCTTTGTTGCTATTCCCATTGGATCGTGGTCTAGCTCTGTATTGAAATCATATATTTGCACCCTCGCTCAGTCACATCACATACAACATATGCAGGCAATTTTGGGTACCTGAAAGAGTAATATTCAAATATTATACCACTATTTTGGATAAACAGTATAGCATTTATTAAAATTTAAAATCCATTACAGAGAAAATCCTTTTCCATCCGAAAGACCAACGAGGATGGAAAGGTGAGTAAGTGAGATTCCAATTTTATCAAAAACACCTAGCAAATTGAAAGTAAACAAGAAAACCCAATTTTGCAGCCTATAGATTTTTCAAATCGAGCCTCAGGCACATGACTCGCTCCCATCTCCACCAACATTTTGGTAAATATTGACTTCATCACTCCTTGAAGGTGCATGCTCAGGTAGCGGATTCTACGGACAGTTTGGTAAACCAGTCTTAGGTTTTTTTGGAAACGTGATAGCTCATATCCGTATGAACTCCCGGATCTTGTCTTTTAGCTGAAAGCACTACTCGGTCGCATGTCCTATGGTTCCCAAGTTATATTCATAGAAAGTATTTGAAGAAGCTTCTTCTTTACTCCCAGGTTTAACTTCGTAGAATGGAAGGGGTGTCAGCATCCCCTACTTCAAACAACTCGGTGATTGAGACCGGAATGTCTAGCAGCTCTTTGTCATCGTTCTAAAAGTTTTTCCCAGTAGCACGAGGTAGAGAGCCTTGGTGGTATTGGGTTCTTGGCTTTAAGGTGTGGTTAGGAATTTGAGGTAGTAGATTTTGGTTTGGCTGATATGAGGGTGTTTGGTAGGCTTGGGGATAATATTGGGGAGTGTGGTTTTGGTAAAAAAAAAAAAAGGTGAAGGTACGTTTTGGTAGTAGAGTGGATAACTTTAGGAATAGGGTTTGGTTCAGGGGGTAATATTGGCTTTGGCAATTTTGAGGAGAATAGTTTCGATATTTGTTGTTCTGGTTCGGGTAGTTTTGGGGATAGGAAGCTTAGGGATTGTTTTGGTGGAGGGTTTGTTGGGGGGAAACGATGACAGTTACCTTATCTTCTCTTTTATTTGGAGGGGATAACCTCTTTGTCAGGTCAAGCGAGGCCCCTTCAATCTTTTCGTTCATTATTCTTTCTTCTGTCACCTCAGCTTGCTTGATCGCATCACCAAAGGAAGTCACTGTTATGCACAATAGATCTTGATAGAACAGTGGTGTCTGGATTGACTTGAATATCTCCAACTGAGCCTCATCACTTAGCCTAGGGACAATTTTGGTAGCTTCTTCCCTCCAGCGGGCAGTACACCTTCGGAATTTTTCATCTTTTCTCTTCAATATCTGGTATAGGGTATTACGGTCCGGCACGATATCTTTATTGTACACATACTATTCACAGAAGGCCTCTACCAGATCTTCGAATGTCTTAATCTGCGCCAGATCCAAGATCATGTACCAGCTGAGAGCCAGTCCTTTCAATGATCGCCGGAACATCTTTAGACAATGGTCTTTGTTCCGAGCATGAACCCCCAACTCCTCCTTGTAAATACTGACATGACATTCTGGGGGGCCAATACCGTCATACTTCGTGAAATCTAGAACTACGAAGTTTTCCGGATACACTACCCGGGGTGGTGCTAACAACTCTTTGTACGCCGCTTTTCTAGATGGCTCTCCCTTTTTAGTTCTTTTATGGTTTTCTCCAATTCCTCCATTTTCAGAACCTAGGCCGAAGGGAGTCCATCTTCATTTCTATTTGTGGTTTCAACGGTCGGGGCCGGTTGGTGGCCGCAAAATAAGCGCTGCCACTTTCACCACAAGCGTACGGATCAAGTTTTAGTATAATGGACCTTTCGATCAAGTATCGTATCCACAGGGATTGGTGTTGTTACTATCGATTATCACAATTATCATAACCTGACTTTATCTAAGCGACAAAAATGGAATTTAATTTAATATTAATACTAAACTAAAATACTAATTAAGTTAACTATACTATAAATACTAATTTAAGATTGTTTAGGGGAGTAGATTGCCTAGGGATTAACCTTATTTACTTAAATGCATTTGATTTCATTTTCGTTAACATTAACGGTGAAGTTAGGTCGGTTAACATTTTGCCAGATTTTCGCCCAGGCGAAGTTACTATAGGTTTGTAATTTTGTTTTGACTGTAACTTTTTCATCCGAACTCCAATTGAGGTGATTCAAAAACCTATGGAAATATAAGAAAAATATATACAACTTCCATGTTTTGAGTGTTTCCAAAATCAAATTTAATAATAGTCCAAAATAGCCTTGAAGTTACAACACCTGTACCGGCTTTGCAGGTTTGGTGACCGCCTAGGCAAAGAAGTAGGCGGTAGACTTGGAAATGTTCTCAGCATCTTCACATCCTAGGCAAAGGTCTAGATGCCTAGGCAGTGGGATTCTTTCACAATGTTGCCTCCTTGCTCATTTATCCACCGTAACTTCGTCCGCTTTGGTTCGATCACATCGTTTTCGCTCCGATTTCATACTTTTTCACCCCACGCACCTACTTTAATACAAAAAGAATAAAAACATATTAAAACATATAAAAATAACTATAAACGTACTCAAAAACTAACAAATTCGGATTGAAAATACATAGGTAATTTACACCTATCACCGATCAATTAGCATTCGGATCATTCGGCGGAGCAACAACCCTCTGCGAGTGGATGAAGATCTGGGCTGTGGAAAGGGCTGAACCTTCAGGTGGAACCTAATAGATATGCCCCTGGATGGGGTATACTGGTGCTCCATAGGCGAAAGGATGAGGGCCCATCTAGGGTCCATAGTAAATTGATCCCGCGAAATTCGGGCTGATATGGTTCAGATTCGGCACAGAGTTCTCCATCTCGACACTTGGAAAGTTTCCATTTAGTGATTCAGTCACGGGAGTTCCACTAGATGGGGGAACAGGTGCTTCTTGAGGTCGGCTAAGTTCGTTGATCATTTTCCTCAGCATGTCAATGGTTTCTTGCATACGAGTCATCTGCGTCGCACGGGGAGATTCAAGATTGCTTTCTGATGTCATCCTGGAGTGAGTTTGGGCTCGGCTACGAGTAAAGACCGGACTTCGAATGGGGGGACCGAAATTACTTTTCTGGGACAATTTTCATGTCTCGTCCTGTTCTATTATGTTCTACAACAAGTCCATTTATTAGTCCACGTGGATCTTAGGTAGCCTTAAAATCCATTCGAATTCGAAGTTTCCAATTCCGATAATGACTGATCAAAACAGATAAATATTTTTGAAAATTCTTTCGTTACTTAGTTGGTATTGGAAACTTTGAACTCGTTTTGTTTTTAAGGCTTTCTAAGACATCGTCAATCCATTAAGTATGAAACCCCCCGTCTTATATCATAGAATCCCAAGGGGATAATATGGATACAAAATGACCCATACTGGCGTCGGAAGGTTTATAACAATATAAGAGCCCGTGAGAGAAGAAACAAAAGAAAAGAAATAAACACCACAACTTATTTACAAAAAATAGAAAGAAAATATCACAAAATAAAATATAACATTCAGACATGGAATAGTTAGACTTATTTGGACATATTAAGCTCGACCTTCTAATTATCCCCAGCGGAGTCGCTCGCTGACGCGCCCCGTTTTTTCAAAAGGAAAAGAATATTAAATAATTATAAGCTTAAGAAGAGGGGTTTTTAAAGCACCGGTTTTCTCAAAAGATATACTTAGACCGTTTTAAAAAATAAGAAGTTGCCACTTAGCCTTGGGTTTAAATGGTGCGCTAGATTACCAAATTTTTAGAAAACAATTTAAAAGGTCTAAGTAAAAAATTGACTCCAAAAAAAACACGGTCAAACTAAAGATTTACACCCTCACGTTGATCGACACCGCCAGAATCAACCAAGCAGCACCGCTGGTAACAGCCTTGTAAGACCCTAAAAAAAAAAAATATATATGATGAAATGAGAAAAATGAGAAGTTTGGGGGGGGGGAAAGAAAGAGTATTTTGATTTAGATATTTTAAACATACATTTATAATATATATATATATATATATATGTATGTATGTATGTATGTATGTATGTATAAACGTGGTCAGGGAGGGTTACCATCATTCTGGAATAAACAAGAAAATGAGAGAGAGAGAGAGAGAAGCGAAGAGGGAGAAGAAGAAGAAGCCATCGGAGAAGCTGTCGGAGATCACTGGTGCGGGTTCAAGGTGTTTTCCCAGGGTTGAGAGTCGTTTGGGTTGTAGGAGTGTGCAAGTGTAACATGTTCTGGGGTCATATGGAAGCAGGTATGTGTGGGTAAAGGTCCGTGCCCTGTTCTTGCTGTTTAGAGTTGCAACCGTTGGTTTGGGGTGTTATTTTAGTGGGTGTTTTACTTAGAGTGAAGGGAATGAGGTTGGTTATATTAGTGTAAACATGGGAAGGTTGATCGTGAAGGTGGAGTGAAGAATTTAAGGGCCGGAGTTTGTGAGGAGAAGGAGGTAAAAGACTGGTCTGTTCTGTTCTGTTCTGTCAGGGACGAAGCCAAGACCGCTTAGGCGGTGGAATATCGCTTAGGTGGTAAAACAACAGAAAGCCAGAAAATTCGTGATCGCTTAAGCGGTGGAAGATAGCTTAGGCGGTAAAACAACGGAGAGCCAGAAAATTCATGATCGCTTAGGCGGTGGAAGATTGCTTAGGCGATAAAACAACAGAGAGCCGAAAATTTCATGATCGCTTAGGCGGTGGAAGATCGCTTAGGCGGTAAAACAACAGAGAGCTAGAATTGCGTGATTGCTTAGGCGGTGGAAGATCGCTTAGGCAGTAAAACAACAGAGAGCAAGAAATTGCCTGTTCACCTAGGCGGTGTATTTCTGCTTAGGCGGTGGGGAGCAGAAACATATTCTACGGGGGATTGCAAGTACAAATTTTGAGGTGAGTGTATTGTCTTCTTACAAAATTATTTTTCTATATGTCGATCTAAATGTTTATTAAACTGCGTGATTTTATAAATATGGTGGATCGAGCAGGTTTTGTGTAAGTTGATAAAAATGAATTTCCGTGGAATTGTTAGGGTTTTAAAAAGAAGGATATTATAAATAAATTATATTGGAAATTGACGATAACTGAATTGACGATGGTGTGGTTGCTTGATTTGTGTTATTGGTTAGACTATGCCATAGTATTTGTCCTGTCCGGAGGGTGGTCCGGCAGGTGGTGATTCATATTATGGTCTGTCCGGAGGGTGATCCGGCAGATGGATATTTGTTATGGTGATTGATAAAATTGGTGACTTATATTATTGGCCTCTGGAGACGTCCGGTAGGCGGTGATCTACGGAGTTAGGTCCGCTAGGAAGGCATATCCTACGAATGGTTACGGTACCGTTGCAACTCCCGATCGTGAGGTTAAAACGATCACTATGGTTTAGTCAGTGTGTATGTGGGTGATAGGAAAACTTGAAATGGAGTGTTTTTACTAAGATAGGTGATTTATTGCATATAATGATTGATATGGTTTTACACTGAATGGATTGATGAGATATATAATTATATAATGTTTATTTATTTTCACTGCTTATTTTAAGAAGAGATGTTTGTATTATGATATTCATATAATCATGCTCGATCCCTTTTAAAAAAAAGGTATTGAGAATGTATTATTATTTCAAAAATATATTTTAAAATTACTAAGAAGACAGTACACTCGCAGGTACTATAGAGAAACGTTTGTCCCCTACGGCAGTAAGTCGATTCCTGAAGGGCCGTAGCGGGGAGTATCTCAATAGTGATTTCTTTTTGCTTCTGGTTGTATATGTTGGTTAGTAAAGATGAACTAGTATTGTTGTTGTAAGATCAAAAGAGTCACAATGGAAGGGGGTGTATGTATTTTGTTGACCATAGTAAATAATATTCTCTTTTTGTGTAAGACATTTTAATTAGTGTTAGACATTTGTTCGGATGAGTTGTATTGTTGTCACACCGGCCCACAAATGTTGGGAAAACCGGGGTGGGTTGTGACAGGCCTGCTCTCTCTCTCTCTTCTCTGTTTTCAGATCTCTCATTCTTTTGAGGTGGAAGATCACGATTGCATGAGGTATTTATATGCATGAGAGTAATGGATCACTCTTATTCCCAAACACTGCCACGTCGTGATCTCGATTCTTCTTGCTTTCGTTTGGATTTGATCGATCCTCCTACCGCATAACATATATATATATAGATATTTTTAAAGTTTTTCCAAATTACAGTATCCTCCTCTAAAGTTTCTTCAAGTCTTCTTTTTAGTTCAATTTCCACCTTTATGAGTTTCTTAAATTGTGATTCCACCCAAAAAGTTTTAATTCAAAAGTTAAATGCCAATTTTGGTTTGAATGTTTTCTACATTTGCAAATTGACCCCTAAACTTTTTAAATCAAATAATAAATTACGTCATCCACCCCGTTATTTTCGAAATATTTGAAAATACGACTTAAATAAAAATCAAAGTCTTACAACCCTTCCCCACTAAAAGAAATTTCGTCCCGAAATTTTTGTTTAAAATAATAGAAATTAAAATTTCGGTCAAAACAATAATGTTTTTGAATGTTTCCGTTGCACTACTCTGATAAAATTATAATAAAGAACAATATTGTTTGAACACATCATTTTAATCATAGTGGATTGGGTCTATCTTATTTTGACAATAATTTTTTCCTAACCAACATGTATCTATTCCATCCAGTCAACCGATTCGAAACCATATTTTCATCCAGCATTTCAACCAACAAGTTCACAACCAATATCGTAAGCAACCATATTCATATAAAAAAAATTCAATAATCTCGTATATGTTTATTTAAAATTACCACAATCTAACTTAACTAATAAATTTTTCGCAACACGTCAAATTCATATAAATTACATAAATATCACCAACCCACATTAATATATATCAAAATACATCAAACGAGTCATCTATAAGAATTCTCTTCATGCCTCCACATTTAATCAAGTCCCTGACAAGGCCAAATGCCTCAAATACGTCTCAATCCACATAAAAATGTCCCAAACATATAACCACCTCACTATCAATATCAACATCTCAACGAAATATCATAAACTAACATACTTCCCTCTAAATATTTTAAGTCAACTGATCCAATTAGTTTAAATCCACTAATCCAACCAGTTCATTTTAAAATAATATATTTAAACCAAGCAATTCAAGCTGTAAAAATCAACCAAAATACTATATCATATCAATTAATGTAAATCAACTGGAATAATAAATATATTTATACGCCAACCATTTTAAAGTAATATATATATCTAAATAGTTCATCGTATACAACAAAACACCACACCACCTTTCGACTAGCCATGTGATTGTTTAAACCTCACGATCGGGAGTTGCAACGGTACCGTATCACCCGTAAGATTTGCTTTCCTAGCGGGACAAATAACCACCTGCCAGACTAATCCTCCGGACAAGACATAATATTATTAACCATCTACCGGACCACCCTTCGGGCAGGATATACTATCAATAACCACCTGCCGGATCACCCATCGAACAAGATATAATATCAATAACCACATGCCAGACTAATCCTCCGGACAGGACATAATATTATTAACTACTTGCCGGACCACCCTTCAGACAGGATATACTATCAATAACCACCTGCCAGACCACCCATCGGACACGATATAATATCAATAACCACCTATCGGACCACCCATCGGACATGATATAATAACTCTCTACCATAGCAGATAATCAACGCTCTACCGAAGTAGATAAATACTATGGCATCGTCTAATCAATAATAACATCATCAACTACAAATCAATAACATCAACCTCTATCTCCAAAACCGATTTAATCCAAATATCATTTTTTTTTTCCACCCTCTTTTAAAACTAACTAGATTCAACAAATTATTTTCAACTTTCTTTAAAAAAAAAAAAACATAATCCACAATTCCAAAACACCAAAATCCACTTGATCCATATAAGTTATAAATTCGTCCAATTTTTAAGTAGACACATTTTTCCATCATATATATAAGAATAGATTTTGTAATTTATTAGAAGACAGTACACACCTTTAAATTAATAACTCTAAATTAGCGATAATTTTTCAATGGTCCACAACTAACACGACACTCACCTAGACTTATTTAACTCATTATAGATAATTTACATTAATCCCCCGCCATCTCAAATGTTAATATATTCAACTTCTTAATCCACCGTTATATCAAAAGTTAATATGTTCAAATTAAAATTATAGGGGCCAAAGTGAAATAATGGTAATAACACATTGGTGCAAGTGTTTAACCTCCACAACATTACAAAGACATCAATGCTTGTATATATATATTTTGAGTTCATAATATTCTCACTTTTTATCTCTACGTATATATATGTGTGAATAAATGGACATACATATATAGAAATATTAATGCACCTAAATCGTCACATAGTTATCACGTAATTTTAACTGGAGACAAATACAACACATAAATCACATAATCGATCAAACAGGTATACGCATATGAATCATTACAGTCTCAATCGATTAAAAAAAGTAAAAAATCATCATTTGTTCTTCCACTAAAATTATTATTATTACATATAAACAGTTTATTATGAATGATGGGTATTATAGCCCCAGTTCAAAGTGCTCGCAAATCTAAACTCTGAGTCTGCAGAATCTATAACCTAAGCTCCGATACTGAAACTTGTCACGACCCGGTTTCCCAAGGCCGAACTATGGTTTCCCCAATAGAAAAATACCTAACCTAAAATCCGACAAGTTAAATTTACCAATCTACAATATTCGATAAGTTTTATAATAATGGCAATAATTTTCAGTTGCCAATATACGACAGTAATTATTAAATATAAAAGTCACCATTTAAAGTATCACTAAATAACCAACCATCTATTTTATACTTATCCACTCATTTTCTACACAACGGCGACCAATTTAAAAGTATCGAATTTGTAATTTAAAAACCAAATTTTCATATTTTATCAAATCAGATTATCCAATCATAATTTTACAAAAATCGACTTCCCAACATTAAATCAAACCAATTATATTCAACAGTTACATTTACCGAATATTCGATACATTATTGAGAGAAATATTCTACAACAATTACGAAAATTAATATTACTGTTTTCGCCAATTACAACAATAAATAATAATTATAAGTTATTACATCCCGAAATTTCAGATAAATTTATCTCTCGTTTGCTCCCAGCCGACCTTGCAATCCAAACACTGTGGGGTTGTGAACTTACGCTCAGTAGAACTCCAACCCCTATAATATGTGCATTTAATTAAACATATAAAACCACGTAATCATACTCGTCACATAATTTTAACACATAAACCACATAAGCATACTCGTCACATAAGTCCCGCATCGCCCAACATATTTCACATAATTTCGACAGATAAAAATATCGCAACAATATACTAAATAATTTCATAATCACCCACGAGACAGTTAAATACAATTAAATACATATATTAGGAGAGTTCGAAATTCTACCTTCCTTGGATTTTTCACTGACCGTGAGATGAGTTTTTGATTTTCCCTGGGGTGGTTTGTGTAAATTTCTGTTTTCATTTCCTTTTCCCCCTTCTTCTTCCTTTTTCTTTTTCTATTCCTGTTTCCTCTTTTCCATTTGCGTTCAGCCACCGAAGCCACCACCATCGACGAACCAACTGAACGAATGAGCACACACACACGCTCACTTACTCACAGTCGGTGACACCCCCACAACGATCACACACCCTACGACGGAACACCTACACACAGCCGACGCAAATCACACACACCTATTGCTCTCTCTCTCTCTCTCTCTCTCTCTCTCTCTCTCTCTCTCTCTCTACACTCCACTCGGCGACACCCCACACCACCATGCACACACAACACATACTGATCACACACATACACACCACCATTCACGTACCCACAACTAAACACACATATACCCACACAGCAGCAGGCACACATATACACATGCACTGCTCTCTCTCTCTCTCTAAACTTACCGTCGGCAAACATCCGACGACACCCACACAACCAAACCACCACCGTTGGACCAACCGAACAACGGCACCACACATACACATACTTCTTTTTCTCTCTAGAAATTGACGACGAAACCCATAACGACAACCACACACCGTCGGCAACCTACTGATTACGCACACACATACGTTCTAATCAAATACACACACACACAATGAAACACACTGAACGATAAACAGATCACACATAAACACAACCACATGGTCATCGGACAAACGGCAACGATCCTACGACGATCACTTATACGATCCATACCAATGTCAAACCCAACTCCCATACACACATACACACTAAAACACACGTTGAACGACCGATCGAACACATCCTCACGCTAATCGACACCGCCGGAATCAACCAGGTAGCACCGTCGGAATCAACCTACTCTCTCTCTCTCTTATCTATTTTCATATCTCTCCTTTTGAGGTTGAATATCACGATTGCATGGGGTATTTATATGCATGAGAGTAGTGGATCACTCTTAATCCCAAACACTGCCACGTCGTGACCTCGATTCTTCTTGCGTTCGTTTGGATTTGATCGATCCTCTTACCGCATAACATATATGTATATATATATATATAGATATTTTTAAAGTTTTCCCAAATTACAGTATCCTCCCCTAAAGTTTCTTTAAGTCTTTTTTTTAGTTTAATTTCCACCTTTATGAGTTTCTTAAATTGTGATTCCACCCAAAAAGTTTTAATTCAAAAGTCAAATGCCAATTTTGGCTTGAATGTTTTCTACATTTTGCAAATTGACTCCTAAACTTTTTAAATCAAATAATAAATTATGCCATCCACCCTATTATTTTTTAAATATTTGAAAATATGACTTAAATAAAAATCAGGGTCTTACACCTCCGATGGGTATCGGGAGCTCGCTGGCAACCGCCGTGCCGAGGGCGTCAGCCCAGTTGAGACTAGCACCACCTGGGGTAGGCGAGCGTCCAAGATAGGGCGCTGGGCCCCAAAGGGGCACTAGTGAACGCCCAAAATGGGGCGCTAGTCTAACCCCAAGGGGCGCCAGCGCTCCTTAGTCTCAAACAAGCTCCCAAAGAGGTAAGAGCGACGCCCCTTATGGGACCGGCCCGTGCCCTTGGGGCGTGGGCCACTTCTAGGCCCAACTGGTATCTGACCAAGTAGGACAACAGGCCGGCATGGGAGAGGGGGGGACCAATGCCCCCTTTCCTTCTCCTTTTTTTGCCCCCTTTAATTTTTTTTTCTTTTAATTGTTTCAGTAGGGGGTGGCAGCAGCGCCCCTCCCCCTCTCTACTCTTTTCTTTTAAGGAAAAGTTGCCCTTCTTCGAGAAAATTTTAATCAGCAGAGGGGGGCCAACGCCCCCAACTATTTCTCTATTTTGGTTGCCCTCTCCCTTCTCTCTATTTTCATTTTGGCATGGAGGGAGGAGGCCAGCTGACACTTAGAAAATTTTTTGAATTCTAGAAATTTTGGTTCTTATTTTACCTTATACCCTTCAGAGTTTGAGCTCTATTCACTTTGCATCTCTTGGAGTTTTTTAGGAAAACAATTGAGATTGACCCTTATTTGTGCCATGTCAGCCAGGAGTAGCGCAGCAGGGCAGTGCTTGTCACTGTCTGGACCCTGGCGACTGGGAATAGCACAGTCGGGCGGTACCGAATGCGGGGCACTAAGGGTGAACCCCTGGATGGTGCCTTTGGAAAAGACCACCATAACGGCTATCCACTGCCTACACTCTGATTTCTCCGCTAGCCTTATTGGAATGAAGCTTTCAAATATCGAGGATGGTGTCATGCACAATGGCACCGAGCAGGGAGATGATAGTAATGACTAGATAACCCCTAAGGAGGGCTAGATTAACACTACCTCTCCTCGCACAGACACCCCTTGTAATGGGGGCGGAGAGGACTGAGCTCGAACCATCGCTTTTTCAGGATTTAGGATTTTTTAGACTCTTTTTCACTTATTCCTATTTCTATGCATGCGAGCATATAAGCTTCTTAGTGGCATAGATAGGGTACTTCAGAGTCTACTCCTTCCTCTCAACGTTTTTACCAAGTCACTTTCTACTTGGTCCTGTTTTCAAAGTTGTAAAATTTTAAAAATTTTGTTGAAAAAACTTCTCATCTCTTCTTAGGGCCATAGACCACTAGCCCCCCAGTCCGAAACACAAGCTGATTGTAAGGAAATTGTGTCGTGGATTTAGGGGAAGGGTTTTCCAAGGTGCCGGTCATCTTGGTCCGCAGGGGTGCAATGCGACGATTAGACCCCCATGACGGGTCATCAGAGAGTTTTTCGTAGTCAAGCTCATTCAAGAACCCTTTAAGGTTATCCCCATTTAGTCCATGCATAAGCACCTTCCCTTTTAAAATGCTAAACTTGAAGTCGACTAATGGGGAGAAGTACTTGGCTGCAAGCCCTCAAACCCGATCAATGCCCCGCCCTTGGTAGATGACCTTAGTCTGTCCCTGGGTACGAACTATTGACTTTCGGAGAGGGTTTGGTTGTCATCCTTGACATTGAGCGCCGGTATGAGAATTGTGAGGAGTTACTCGCGACGCCGAGAGTCGAGACGCTGGGTGGAGAATTATCCGCGACTTAGGGGGTTGGAATATCGTTTGAAAGAATCATTCACGATGCTGAGTCGAGATGCTGATCTGGAGAATCATCCACGACTCAGGGGGTCGGAATGCAACCATGGAGAATCACTTACGACGCCAGTGGCGAGGTGCAACTCAAGGGGTCAGAGTGTAGCCTTGGAGAATCACTTGTGACGCCGAAGTCGGGATGTGGATCTGGAGAATCATCCGCGACTCATAGGGTCAGAATGCAGCCATTGGAGATAGGCTGAAGGGCGCACGTCTCCGCCTTTGAGCCTTGCTTGGAGTTAAGCTAGAGGGCGCTCGTCTTCGTCTCTGGTACAGCCGTTGCCTGAACACCGCGGTGGAGCGAGGACGGAAAAAAGGTGCCTGTCCCTGCCCACGACAGACCCTCAAGTCGATTCTTGCTACGTGACTGAGCGCTAAGCCCAGGGATAACCCCGGTCGGTTCCTGGCACTATGTTTTCATGGAAGAAGAGATATGATCCAGTTGAGGGACCCTCTCCAGTCCTGCCAACTTGTGGTCACGAGACGAATGGCGGTCCCTGGGCATGTACCTCTTCGAAGATGCCATGTGAGCGTCTTAGCCTTGAGGTCGCTCCTCGAGCCTTATGGTCTAGAGAGCTAGTCCCTCCTGAATAGGGAACAACGACAGGCGTACGAGGAGGAGCTATACATACGACTTGAACTTGGTCATCCAATCACAAATAAAACATCATTACCCACATCATCAACATTATTCTTCATTTTCTTTTTCATCAACTTTGTCAAGGGAAATTGGGTAATCTAAAGTTCAAACTTCAAAAGAAATAATAATACAAATTAATCCAAAAGAAAAAATAAAACAATATGACTATGATTGGAAGATGGCTTTAGAATTGAGAGAGAGGGGGGGGGAAGGGAGGGGGGGAGGAGAGCGGCATTAGGATTGGAATTTAGAAATGGAGTGATATAAATATGACTAGGGTTATATTTATATATGGGGTCTTTTCGTAATATACCATGTTAGGGGGTATTTGGTAAATATATATTATTAGGGTTTAAGGTTCGGGCAAGTTTGGGTGCATTGGGTATGGATAGATGAAAAATCGAGCCGAAGTGCTTCTAGGTTCAGATGAGTCGGGTTCAGATGGTAGAAAAAAAAAAAAAAAAAAAAACTACTCATAACTGACGCGCCATCGGGTCAAGAGGGTCAGACCGGGTTTTTTGGAAAACATTTACAACCCTAATTAGTAAACATGATAAATTTTACTTTTTTTTTTTTTTTTTTATCATCATTTAATCTATATCATTATGTCCATATTAGCTTAATTTGAAATTTTTAGTTAATTATAACATTGGCATATATTTACATGACTTTCATTAATTGTTTTAAATAAGTTTCAACATTGAACATTATAAAAAATAGAAAATTTTATATACTATATTTTTTTATTGATTTTTTTAAAAAAAATTAATAAACAGATTTTCAGTATGATCTCCAATGAACAAATAATATAAAAAGATTATAAATAAGTCAAATAAAAGAGATAAGTGGCATGTGCACCTATAGTATTACATAAATCAAGGTTTCAATTACTATTCATTTGTAGATGTCATTTTACATTAAAAAAAAAAAAAAAAAAAAAAAAAAAAAAAAAAAAAAAAAAAACTTATTATCTTTGAATATTATGAATATAAGTCACCTCATTTTCGCCGTGGCTAAAAATTTTATTGCTATTCATTTCCATAGGTACAATAAAAAAATAAATAAAAACTAAAAGTTACTTTTTGACTCTCTTTTTTTTTTTTTTTAATTAAAAAATTCTTCACATTGCAAATATTATTATATATATTTATAACTATTTTATAAAAATAAAAAAATTCTTCACATTTCAATTGTACTAAAATTGTCCTTAAAAGATAAACAATTAAAGACTATTAATTATTATTCATAAGAGAAACATCTACTATATATTATTAAATATTTCATATGCATGCACACAAGTTTTCTTTTTGGATATTTTTATTTGCAATATAGAACTAAAAATTGCAATTAATCAATTTAGAAACAAAATAGCATAATTATTTTTGAATTATTTAATCAAAAATATTATTTTTGTTTTACATAAAAATACTCTAACTATTTTGTAGATTCCTAAAAACGTGTAATTAAGAAGAATTTTTTAAAAATAAACTTTTTGTGGGACTCTTTCATTTAGAGTTGTTTTAATTTTGAAAAAAATAAAATCATAGAAATTCCTTTATATATATATCTAAAAATATTATTTGATTGTCAACGTATGACATATTATTTTTGTGAACGATTTTTATGATTTCATTTATCAGTCATAATTTTACATCTCGAAGATATGGAATATTATTTTGTACTATGTTACACTAAAATTATAATTGATTTGACAATTTGTAATCCTATGCATTTTTATTTTTTTTGGATAAACTACCCTTCTATTTGTGTATGTATCTTTTTATTATCATCAATTATTTAAAATTATATATATATATATATAAAAGACATAAAAGAAAAATTAATTAGAATTTCAATAAATTTAGGTCGCTCCACTAAACTTTATAGGACTCTACGACTTTATTTATTCAATATAAAATTCAAGGGCATTTATAGAGGGACTCCATGACTTTCAATACAATTGTTACATCATTTATTAGTCTATAGTTCAACATCAGTATTAAAGTTCTTATTGCTATTTATTTTTATAGGTAGAATAAGAAATAAAAAATTAAAGTTGCCTTTTAATTTTTTTTAATAAAAAAATATTTAATATATGAGAAATATATTAAATCTCACTGACTTTTTCACTTAATTTGTAATTCTTTTGTTAATTGTAACTAAAAACATAGATGATTGTTGCTTAATATTACTAATGAATATTTAATAAGTAAAATTTTTAGTGACAAAGGTGGTGATGTGGACAACAACATCGATGACCGGCGATGGATAATGACAACTGGCAAAGTTGGCGAACAATTGAACTACAAATTAAGTCTAAAAATCACGGGATATAGATTAAAAGTTTAGTGTAAGATATGATATGAAATTAACTAACTGATGGTGATGTTACATGTTATTTTTCTTTTGGTTAAAACGACGATCATAAGGCGACGAAAAATCAATAGCATGTTTTTAAATGGACTTTAAGCCTTACTTGTAAGAAATTTTTTTGAAACTAAAAAATATAAAATATTTTATTGTAATTTTTTTAATAATGACGGGCACGGACTCGTCTGTGCTCTCTTCCTAATTTTTAAAAAAAACCATTTAATGTGTAAACAACCCTACATTAAAGTATGGAGTGGGTGTATATGTGAACTCGTTAAATTATACATTTAATTCCTCAAGTTCCACATTTAATTCAATCCCATAAAAATAAAAATATCATTTATGATTTTGGATGAGAAGACCCTTTAGAGATCTATGGGATTGTGGCCCAATCTTAGAGATCAAATGTACTGTGCTTAAGCGTTCTTTTATAATAAGGATATTTTTCTCATTTTATTACTCAACTAATTTTAAGATGTTTTTCCTCAACTTTTTTCTTAGAACGATTCATGACTTTCTCTTTTATTATTCGTCAGATAAATCATTTTTAGGAAAAATATATTTGTTTTACTATAGTGATGAAAGAATGAAAAAATACCCATTAAAAAGTTATGTGCTAAGATTTAACTTAATTTCCATCCAAAATTATTAACAATATTTATAATTTTTTAATTTAACCTAATTTCTGTCTAAAATTATTACCAATATTTATAATTTTGCAAGAATGAAAGAAATGTGAAACTTGAAGGAATATCTATATTTGACAAACCT
Source organism: Eucommia ulmoides (assembly GCA_016647705.1). NCBI lineage: Eukaryota > Viridiplantae > Streptophyta > Magnoliopsida > Garryales > Eucommiaceae > Eucommia > Eucommia ulmoides. The sequence continues at coordinate 10,990,559 of CM028326.1, forward strand.
TCACCCATGCTGTATTTTATTACAAATAATTTTCCTAAAGATATCAATAAAATTACATTTTAAATTAATTAATTATGGGCTGACATGCCTAAGCCTCTGGATCCGGAAGGCCATGAGGGGCTAACTTGAGGCTTAGGCTGGATACACAGTTGGGCCGTTTGTGTTTGTTTTAAAAAACACTCCAAGAAAATTTTGAAAAGTGAATATTGATCTCTCCAAAAAAAAATTAATCTATTTAAATTGTTACTAGGTATTTCAAACAAAAATTAAGATAAATATTATATATTATTTTAACAAATTAAATAACGCATGCACACTGTCCGTGCCATGTTTTATTACACAAATAATGATTACACTTTCTACCTGTGTTATGGAATATTTGGTTCTCTTTTGTGATTGCATTTAAATGAAAATTAAGAAATTGAGATTCTATTTGAAATGAGTTTGAATTAAATCCAATCTAATAGAATTAAAATTAAAATTACAAAAAAAAAAAAAATTATCGATGATTCAGCACAATTCAGAAATTAGATAACAAAAAATTAAGAACAAACAGAAAATTGTGAACAGAAAATTAAGAATAGAAAATTGAAAACAGAAACTGAAAATTAAAAAACAAAAAATTGAAAATAAAAACTTGAGAACAGAAAATCAAAGAACAAAAAATTGATAGCAGAAACTGAAAATTGAGAATGAAAATTGAGAATAAAAACTGAAAAATTTAATAACAGAAACGAAAAAATTGAGAATAGAAACAAAAATTAGAAAACAGAAGCTGAAAATTGAATAGAATAATGAAATATAATAAAATGAGAGATTGAATGGAATAATAAAATATAATAAATTTTGTTATAAGGGTATAATGAGAATTTTATTGTATTATACTATTTCATTCATTCCCTCATTTTATTATATTTCACTATTCTATTCAATTTTTAGTTTGTTATCTCATTTTATTATATTTCACTATTCTATTTAATTTTTAGTTTTTGTTATCAAATTTTTGTTCCTGTTCTCAATTTTTGTTCTCAAATTTTAATTTTTGTTATCAATTTTATGTTCTCTAATTTTTTGTTCTTTAATTTTCTGTTTTCTAATTTGCTCTTCTCAAGTTTCTATTCTCAATTTTCTGTTAATTTTCAGTTTTCGTTTTCAATTTTCTGTTCTCAATTTTCAGTTTATGTTCTCAATTTTCTGTTTTTGTTCTATAATTTTTGTGTATGTTCTCTAATTTCTGGATTGGGTTGAATCAGCAATGGACTTTTTTGTAATTTTAGTCTTGATTCCATTGGGCTGGACTTGATTCAAACTCATTTCAAATGGAATCACATTCGCTTGATTTTCATTCCAATGGAATCACAAAAGAAGAATCAAACATGTCGTTAATGAAATAGTAAAATATAATAAAATTTTTATTATACCCTTATAATAAAATTTTATTCTATTTCACTATTTCATTCTTTCTTTCATTCCATAACAACCAAACAAGTAAATAGAAAGTTATTTCATTGACAATTTTATTCAATTCTTTTTCTCATTCAATTATTTCTTCCATTTTATTTCACCCTCATTCCATTTTGTCCAATCAAACAAACCATAATAATAATTACACTTAAGTCATAAGTATTTAGATGACGAAACTAATGAAAATATTGACGAAAATAACACAGACATGTAAGTACTGATGAAAATAATATAGAAATGAAAATGCAAATTTGACTTAACTACATGGATACAAAATATAATTAGCCCTATGATAATATAAATCAAGAAAGATGAGCTTGGAAATGTTGTTTTTCTTTCAAGTAGCTTAGAAAATGTAAAATATAAATGAAATTTGAAATTATTCGACTTCTACTCCCCATAATTTGTTCCAAACTATTAACAATAGAATTAAAAACATATTTTTAATCTCATATTTTAATTTTAATTTTTTATTTAAAAAAAACATTGAATAAATGGTAGCTTAGTAAGCAAATGTGCCTTTTGATAAAGCCAAAAGGAAAATTTTTTTTTTTTTTTCGTGCAAAAATAATTCAACCCAAATTTAGTGACACGCTTAGAATTTTTTAAAATGTTAATGAGATCTACCGTTCAACTTCTATTAAGCTCAGTTTTATTTTTATTTTTCTCCATTCTCCTCCGTTCGTCTTCTCTCTGCTCCTTACCATTCTCCTCCGTTCGTCTTCTCTCTGCTGCTCTGCTCCTCGCCATTCTCCTCCCCAAGCCGGCCTTATCGTTGCCGAAGTTCTTATGGTCAAAGCTTACCGTCGTTCATTCCTCCTCCTTGTCATTCTCCTCCGTCTTCGCCGAAGTCCTCCTGGCCGGTCGCCATCATTTCCGCTGTCTTCGCCAAACTCGTTTTCATCCGTCTTTGCCGAACTCATCTTCACTGTCCTCACCATCGTCTTCGAACAGGTTTAGGGGTTTGATGATTGTGATCAAACAGGTTTAGGATTTCGAAATCACGAAATCGATTTTGATTTTGATTTTCGATTTTAATTTCGATTACGATTTCGATTTTACTGCTCAAATCGATTTAGGATGTAGTTCATAAATTTGGTTTAGGGTTTCGATTTTGATTTCAATTTCATTACTAAATTTTGATTTCGATTTTGTTCTGAAAATTTTAGCAAATTTTTCATGAAATCAATTCTAAGGTTAATTCTTAATTTAAGGATTTTGGCTAAATTTAGGGATTTGGTTGATTTCGAGATTTTGGCTTAAATCAACTGAGATGAGTTGGATTTTACAAAATACAATTCTGTTCTAGTACAAAAAAGATATATATATATATCATTACCAAAAACAATTTTATTCTTAAAAAAAAAATAGTAATAAAATAAAATTCAACTCAACCTAATATAGTTACATCGAGGAAAGTGGAGGAAAGTGGGAACATTAACCAAAACCCACCATAATTTCCGTGCATCATGAAAATGAAAAATGGGCCCCAACAATTGCCACATGGATGGAAACAACCCCCCCCCCCCCCCCCCCCAAAATTTTATTAAAATCATGGAGAGCTCCCTGCCAAATTATTATTACACAACGACCACGCCACGTTCACAATTTCATTACAACAAAAAGCAAACATAATATTAAATTTCATATTTCAATTTTTTGGTTCTATTTCCTTAATTTGCGCTTGAGAACGAGGCAGAGGTCGCAATCCTTGCGAATTTCCTTGTCGAAAACATTGTAATTCTCTTGCAATTTCTTCGTGAATATTTTGAACAATTGGTCCATGATTTCGTGTCCGAAATGTTCCGTAAATATTCCTTCAAAAATTGCCCTTTCCTGTGCTGACGTTGCCTGAACATCGAACGGCAAGTTCTTCCACGGGTGAGTCAGCGTCCCGATTTTTTCAATGATAAAACAGTTTGTCATCATTATCACAGTCTCCAATTCCTCGGTTGAGGGATAATATTGTGGCAAGTTGAAAGAGTCCACATTTTCTTCTTTTATAACACCCTGTGAATTTTATATATATATATATAATGAAGGATCAATTAACAAGGTTTTTAAGAACTATTATTTAATTTGGAATATTTTTCAAATGAATCAAATCAATTGATTTTTTATTTTTTATTTTAAATTTAGGGTTTTAAACCCAATGGTCCGCTATGCTTGATCCAATTGCTATTTAATCCTTCAAATAGGAACTGACATCTCGTAATTCTTAAAATTTTAATTTTATTTCGAATCAAGAAAAAACAAGTATTATGTTAGATAATTTAAAGGAAAGTAGCAAAATTTTGTCTTAAAACCGGATATATGTCATTGACTTCTCCTGTCATTTTATACTATATCAGATACTAACCCTATCATTTTGTAAATAACAGAGATTTCCTATATTTTTTTACTCAAACACTACTTATCACCATTATTGATTAAAAAATAATAATTTTTTTTATTATAATATCAATTTTACCTGAATATTTAAAAAATAATTAAATAATAAAAAATTAAAATACATAAATAACCCTTTAATTTATATATATTCATCGTCACCTTCTACCACTACACCCACTGCCGCCGCCGCCTCCTACCACCGCCACCACCCACCACCCGCCGCCATCTCCAACCACCACCCACCACCCTCCGCCACCTCCTACCGCCGCTACCACCCTCCGCCACCTCCCACCGCCACTACCCACCCCCATTTTAAAAAATATTATTTTTTAACCATTTCATTAAAAAAATTAAAATTAAAATAACCCCCTTTCTCTCTCTCTCTCCGGTGCTGGTGGAGGTTGGTGGTGGCGACGATGGGTGGTGGAGGGAGAGTTGGGTGGTGGGAGGTGGCGATGGGAGTTGGGCGGTGGCGGTGAGAGGTGGGAGTTGGGTAGTGGAAATTGGGTGGTGATGAGAGGTAAATATAATAATTTAAAAAGTTAAAAATAAAAAATATAATTTTAAAAATATAGGGGTATTAATAAAAAAAAATTAAAAAAAAAAATCTAAGGAGAATTTTGTTCAAAAGAAAGTTAGTGGTATTTGAGTAAGAAGACATGAGAGACTTCTGGTATTTGCAAAATAATAGGGACAATATCTAATATAGTGCAAAATTATAGAGGAGATCAATAGCATATACCCTCTTGAAATCTTAAGGACAAAAGATAACAATTTTCATTCAATTACTTGTCCTGATTTAAAATAAAATTTATTTTTTGCGAAAAGTGCACTTTTAGTTAAATTTGGGATTGGTGTTTAAATGGGCCCTAACATTTCCCGAATGACACTTCTGGTCCTTAAAGTTATCACTATGGTTTCAATTTGGTCCAATTGAAAATTTTGTTTAAAAAAATTAGATGAAAACCGTTAAATTAGAGATGTTTTTATAATTTTACACGTTCTCTCTCATAGTATTAATATATTAAAATAAGAGGCAAGTAAATGTATTTTTTTCCGTCTCTCCTCCCCCTCTGTCTTCCAATTCCTTCTATTATTGGGTTTTTTTTTAATTTATTTTTGTTTTTTGTTTAGTATTTTTGTTTTGATTTTTAATTTTCTATTTTTAAAAATTTAATTTGCTATTTTTTGTCATTTTTTTTTTTTGAATTTTTTGATGTTTTTATTTATATTTTATATTTTTCTCTTTATATATATTTTTAAAAATTTCAATTTGTTATTTTTTGTCATTTTGTTTTTATGTTTTTATTTATATTTTGAATTTTATATTTTTCTTTTAAAATTTTCTTTCTTGGTTTTTATTATCATTTTTGTCTTTAAAGTTTTGTTTTTGTTTTTAAAAAATAAAAAAACATAAAATAAAAAACGAAAAAAAAAATGAAAACAAATGGAGAAGGAAGCGATTCCTTTTGTTAATTTTTTTTTTTTTTTTTTGAAACTCAATTTTTTTAAGGAAGAAAATCAAAATAAAGGTTAGCAATAAAAAATAAAAATCAAATACAAAAAAAGAAATTGATTTTTTCTGGACCTTCAAATTTGTGGTGGGTGTTTAAGTGAGCCCACGATATTTAGCATTTGTCCCTGAACTATTAAATTGATTTCAATGTAGTCCAAATTATCAATTTTACTCCTTAAAATTTGTTGGTGTCGAAAATTGACTAACACCTTCAATTGGTCCAATCAGGAGACACGTGGATTTTCTTTGCAAATGTGGAGGTAGACAATTCCTAATCCTAATCCATTCAAGTCAATGGTTCCCAAATGTCGTGCAGTCCAAGGTCAATGTCCTTCCAATCTGAGTTGAGCTCCAAGCTTGTACCTGCACAAAGACCCACAAGGGTTGTACCCGGTTAAGCCCCTCTAGTGTGAGAGTAAGAGCTCAGACGGATGGGCAATAAATTTGATTCAAAAGAGTAGATGAGCGATACCTTTAGGCGTTGAATGTCTTGGCTTTTATAGGCGAGAAAGGTGATTAGCTTTGCCAAATTACGGGGCCTAAGCTCAGTTAATTATCGTAACTTGGCGCGTGGCCAATGTGCAAGCGCGTAGATGTTAGGCTCTTGGGCCTGGGCTTTTTAGACCTTTTAGGAGAAGCCCATAAGTCGACCATACATGAACAAGAAGAAACGGCCTAGTCCATGACACTGAGATGAACGTCTTCCATCTTTAAAGGTGATGGTGAGTCGCCATGACCCTGCCTAGATGTTCAACCCGAGCAGGAGACAGGCATATATGGGGTCTTTTTGTAATTGCAGGACCGACTAGAGGCCCGCCAAGAGGTAACCGACTAGAGGATGGCCAGCCAAGAAGTGGCAGAAGAGAAGTCGGGAACTCTTGAGATCAAGGATGCCTTTTGCTGATTCCCTAAGTGGGGACCAAACGAAAGACGATTGAAAACTCCTGCTCGTTAGAAGGCTTTCACTGTCGATCTTTCATGCCAAGAAGGCCTATCTAAGTACTTCATTTATCAAAATATTGCCCAGAGACGACTTGATGGTCTGAGTTTGGCACCTTGAGCTCGGTAGGGTATACTCAACTCGGTAATGTATTTTTTTCCCCGGTAGGCCACCTTGGTTTCTGCTCAGCTATAGCTAGGTAGATCTCAGTTCAGGCCTCTGATATCTGTCCAGCCTGGCGATTTTGTCAATCTCTGGTCAAGGTCTTTGTCCATGTGGCAGTCTTCACTGGTAATTCAAGGGTGACCAAAATAGCCCTCATCATTTCCCCTCAGGCCTTAATACCAAGATAAAACGTGAGCTACTAAGGGCTCTGTTCTGCTCTGGCCTGTGTCCTCTACTGGCCAATATACCGTTCAGAAGAAGACCTTGCTAGGAATGCTCTAAATAGTCATCAAAAAGTCGATAATCTAGGAAGAAGATTATGTTCGGCAAGGGAAGTGAGCTCAGCCCGGACAACCCTGTTTGGTCAATATCATTTGGATACCTCGAGAATCCTTGTTGTTAGCCGTCGGATACACGACACATGGCCTGTTATCTCTAATGGGCATGAAGATCGAGACACTTAGGGTCGTCGGATGGAGCAACCGTTCAGTAGGATACCTCCTCCTATAAATAGGGGCTACCTCCCATTCATTTTCACACTTGAAAAAATTGTGAGCGCCTCCTTCTTTACCCAAAAAATAGTAACTCTTCATTTTTCTCACCATGTCTTCCTTTTCCTTCTCTTCTTATCTTTCTTCTTTCGGCTCTAGCTTGAGCTTGGAGTCCATTCCCTCTTATCAGATTTTGTCGATTTCCTTGCTCCAACGGATGGAACCTTGCTCGGGCTCGAGGGGAGCTCCGTACCCCTCTTCGGTGAACAGGTTGCAACGATCCAGTGGTGTCGTGTAATCTCACCTAAACGTTGTGGTTAGCATGGTCGGTCATTCTGACGAAACTAGGGGCGAGCTCCTCCATAGATCCATTATCTAAGATTAGCCCAGATCCTGCCAACAAGGCTGGGTAAGACGACTTTTCGGTGACGGAGATCCTAGAGTCCCTTTCTTAGCCCTCAGTAATCCGGAGTGTTATCGTTGATAGGGCCGACCTTGAGCGACTTCTCCCTATGGTCCCTCCATAAAGTCTGATCTGGAAGATTGAGTCCATGGTGACCGAGACTGAGTTTAGGAAAGCTAGGAGCAAATGCACCTTCCCCAGCTCGATGAAAATTTGATGTTGGTCTATGGTTTTCCTTCTACTAGTAGATCAAAGTCGTCTGCTCAGAGTTCGGGTTGAGTCCATCACAGCTCTCTCCAAATAGAATAAGGGCGATAGTGGCTTCCTATGTGATTTTCCGTGCGAAAGGGGTCGAGCTGACCAGTGAACTCTTCTGGGCCATCTTCTTCTTTAAATCATTGCCCTGGGGTAAAGGTTTGTGCAACATTTCCTCCAGACTGTAGTTTTTTCGTGGCCTGGATTCGTCCATCAAGGGCAGGAGGCCCAAGTTCTTTTACCTCGTGAGGAGCAGATGAGAGTTCAGCCCTGGAAAGGAGATAGACTACCCCATTCAGAAGCACTAGAAAATTTTTATAAGATCATGTCCGAGCACCAGGGGGTTCTATTAAGCGAAAATTTATAACTTCGTTTATTTCTTTGTTTCGTATAACCTGAGAAGAAGACCAAGATTAGGACCGACTCGAGCCCAAGGACTCTCGATGACAAGGACACAATCCTTAGGACGGTTTTCACAAACATAAAGGAGTTTCTTAAGTCAACACTTTGTGACATGTACTTCTATCAAGCACCATATCTTTTCCCACTCATGCTCAATAACTCCTCGACAAATAGTAAACTCAGTCATTTCTCAATATTTTGGCATTTTGTTGATAATTGTTGATTCTTTTCCCTTTCTTTGGCAAATATAGACAAGGCCACGCTGAAGAAGCTTATAAAGAAAAAACTGGCTTAGGCCACCAAAGAGTCTGGGTAGGGGTCCTAGCCAGAAGGTGTCGCTAATGAGAGAGATTCTACTACTGCCCATACCACTCTCTTTCATACCTTTGTTTGGTCCAAGGGTCCGAGGAAAGAGTCCATCAGCCGACAAAGATTTGCCACCCAGGATGAGATCACCATCCTAGACCCTAAAGATCGCCAGAGGAAGTGCAAGACGAGCGTAGTAGAGGTGGAGGCCGAGCAGAGGCCCAAACAAGTAAAAAAATAGAGTGTCACCCTACCCAGGATGATCACCAGTCTAGGGTTCTTTAGTGTGCCGAACATAGCCCTTAATTTGGACCGTCAAATTCTGGAATCCCTGGAGCTACTGCCCAACTTTACCCACAGGATTACCCTTCCAGAGGACCGCTAACTGATAGAGACGAAGAATGACATCAAGTTGATCTCGGAGCTATACTAAGATGTGACAACAATAAGTAGCTTCCTCTGATGTTTTTCCTTTCTTAATTTTTCCAAAGTCCTAACTTTTTATCGTTTTCCATGCAAAGTATCTTCAAGGCAACTGCAGTAGGGATGCACCTGAACCGGACCAACCAATGCAATAAGGCTTTCCTTGATGAGAATGCGAACATGCTTGCTAGCTTGAATGACTTACACAAGAAGATGAAGTAGGTTAGCACGAGTGAGGACCGATTCTAAGCTCAAGTCAAAGAGCTGACAAATAACAAGACCCAGCTGACCTCTCAGGTCAATAAGATAGAGGCTAACCTATATGAGGTGAGGCATCTCCTCTAGGAGACCATTGAGAGACAGGGGGAGGTTACAACCTGGGCTGAATGCAAGGCCATTACCAGGTAGAAGGGCAACCAGGAGTTCAAATCCCTCAAGTTTGAGATCAGGACCGAAGTGATGGTTGATGGATTCAATTAGGCGATTCGGTCCCTTTGACGCCAATACTTGACCTTCCCTATGAGCACATTCAAATAGAGTTATCCGACTCAGAAGAGAAAGTGGATGTCGACCAGGAGAAGAGAGAAGAATGCGAGGCTGGCGATGCCAAAGATGATGGGACTGAGGCCGACGGGGACAAGGACGGGCCTTCCCAGGCACAATAAGATCTCCCCAGCTTAGTGAGGGGAGAACACTTATGCCTCGCTCAAAACGAGTGGAGTACGCTTGTTCTCTTCTCAAGCCTTTTATTTTTCAATTTCTTCGTTCTATTTTTTCTTTTTGTTTTTTCTGCCTTAAACAGACTATTGTAATGGGCAAGAACCCCACACTTGTACACAAAATCTTTTTATGTGAAAATATCTTCTCTGGTCGATTAAATTCCTTGATTTTGTGTCCTTTATTTATTTTCGCTTACTTTTTTCTGAATGTTTTTCTCTCCGAGCTGAGATAGTCACCCTGACCTAGGTCAGTGATAGGTGTGAAAAACCTATCTATTTTCAATCTGAATTTGTTAGTTTTCGAATATGTTTATAGTTATTTTTATTATGTTTTAATTAGTTTTCATACTTTTTGTATAACTCAGGTGTGTAAGGCAAAAAGATAGGAAACTGGAGCTAAAACAATGAGATCGAACCAAAGCGGTTCGAAGTTACGGTGGATAAATAAGCTTGGAGGCTAAAAGATGAAACAGGCTCACCGCTTAGGCGTCCAGACCACCGCCTAAGCGGTGAAAATGCATAGAAGAGCAAAATATTACTGACAGATCACCGCCTAGGTGAATATTGTATCGCCTAGGCAAAAATCCAACAGAGGACGCAAATGGGCTACTAACAGCCGCTCGCCTAGGCAGAAATTCTACCGCCTAGGCGGAAATCCAACAAAATGTTCTCCAAGTCCACCGCTTACTTCACCGCCTAGGCGATCAGACCAAACTGACCTAACTCCGCCGAGGCGTAATTTCCACTACCTAGGCGGATTTACCCTGCACAGTCTTGAGATATTTTTAGATATTTTTAGGATATTTTTGCTATAAATACCCCATCTCCTCCCCCTTGGTCGGAATCTCTCTTCCCTCTCTTACATTTTTGAGCCCCTTAGGCTATATTTAAGCCGAGGGTTAGGAATTTTAGGTGTGGAGCTCGCATCCTGAAGTGGAGAAGACGGCGAATCGATCGTTGAACGTTCTTAGCGGTTTATCTTCGGACGAGGCTAAGTTCTTCGATCGTTTTTTCTTATTTCTTTATCTTAGGATCATGTGAGCATATTTAGCTCGTTATTTCATTATATATGCGACTATGGCCCCGTGTTAAATATGGATTGTAGTAGGGATTAACCTATAATTTATAAATACGTTGTTTGGATGATTTTGGTGTTGTGTTTATGTTTGTTCTTCGTAGTTTGATTGTATTTATCGTATTGTTTGTTTATTATGCTTGGATTGATAAATGGAGAATACGGAGTTTTGACAAAATCCCGAATTCGGATTAAGGTAAACAAACGCCACGATTCTATAACACGATCGGGGTTTGAATCGTGGATAATCGATGACGTTGGGCAAAACACACGCTACCTAGGGTCATTAAGACGTTGAGGGGGACTTCTTTGTTGACTCGAAGTTGCGTTATATCCCTCGTCTTACACTCGGAAGAGGTGGCGAGGGAGTTTTAAAACAGAGATTGTCGATAGGGTAAATACAACGTGACTATCTAATAACCCGGGAGGGAGTTGGATTGTGTGCAATTAATGATGCTGGGCGAGACTCACGTGATATAGGGTCGTTAAGACGTTGAAAGGGACTTCTTCGTTGACTCGAAGTCATGTATTCTCCCGTCTTACACTCGGAAGAGGTGGCGGTGGAGTTTACGTACCGAGATTGTTAAATAGGTCGAACAACGTAAACGGGAGTAAATCGGAATCGAACACGTATTTGTAAACACGTTAATCCCTATGAAATTCTTCACCCTAAAATATATTAGCATATTAGTGTAGTTAATTTAGGATATATTAGTATTAGATTAATTAATTAATTACATTTGTTTTCGCCTAGATAAACTTAGGTCACGACAAACGCGGTATTCGATAGTAATGACAACAATCCCTAAACCCTATACTAAAACTTAGACCTCGTATACTTGAAAGAGTAAGTAGCGGCGTGTCATTTCTCGCGCTACCAGTTAGTCCTCCAACTCAGTTCAATTTTCTGAGGTCAGGACCTTTCCTAAGTTCCACTCTCTCGATGTAACCATTCAGGGTCACTTTTAGTACCGAGATCGGACTCTCTGTTCTAGTAAGCTGAGCTCAGTATGGTCTTCTCACACACTTGACCTCTGTTTAGTCCTTTTTTTTTTCTTTTTTTTTTTTTCGAGTTTAGGTAGGCGCTTTAGCAGAGGGCCAACCTTTTGCTCATATAACTTGGCCCTACTTGGTGTTGGAGCTCAATGAGTTTGAGCCCGACTTGGCTGACCAGTTTTCTATCTCACGATTTTACCGGACAGATCATGCTTGGTAGCACTGAGCTCTGATCGGCTAATTCCATCCAGTTAGAGATTTTTAGAGTTATTTTTTATTCCGACTTAGGCACGTATTTAGAGATTTCACACTACGTTGATGCTGCACAGAGGTTGTTCAACTACGGAGAAGTACTAAGCTTGTCACGGATGACCATCCTTGGTCGGCATGCCAGAGATCAAGCTAGCTCTTCAACTTAGTCTGGCTACTGGGTTTCGCCTTTGTCTTTTGCCAAATAGAGTCTGCTCGGCATCGAAGCTCAATAGGACTATTCTCTGGTCGATTATATTTTATGAGATGGTCTTGAATTTGCCAAAATATTTTTGTTTTCATAATTTCCCACTTATCCTAAGTAGGTTGTGTTTTTACTGGACCCATACCCCCTACCCTCCAGCCTAGTACCCGAGCTGAGTAGAATAAGCTCGGGTAATAGGTTAGGTCGTGGATGGTATTTGCATGGCATCTGCCCTCTCGGTCCCCCAGGGCGCAACACTATGGTCGCTCCCCTTTGGCCAGTCATAGCTGGGTTTTCTGTAGTGGGGCTCATCCATGAGCCTTTTCGGGTTATCCCAATTTGGTCCTTATAGGAACGTCATCCCTTTATATTGGATGACTTTTGGTCAACCGTGAGGGGGTAGGTGCTTAGTTGTAGGCCTTGAGACCCGATTGATGTCCCGCTCTTGGTGTACAACCATGGTCAATCCCCGGGTTCAGACTATTGACCTATGTAGGGGTTTCGGTTATCACCCTCGACGTTGTGCATTGATTTGCCTCTCTTATGGATATACGTATGAGTCATTGACATACTTAGTACCAAACATCTTTTTTCATTAAAAGGAAATTTCTTTACACTTTAAAAAATTCAAGCTTTTCACTTTTACAATAGATTATCTTCCTTACACAACATAGCGCTTCAGGTGTTCAACGTTCCAGGGCTTCTGCAATGGGACTCCCTTCTCAGTCTCGAGATTATAGGTGCCCGGACGCGTAGTGCGGGAAACTCTATATGGCCCCTCCTAAGAAGGGGCTAGCTTTCCGGCATTTTTTTCCTTGCTAGCCAGAGTAACCTTTCGAATGACTAGGTCATCGACATCGAACAATCGTGGTTGGACTCTCCTATCATAATGTTTGGCCGCCCTTTGCTGATAAGTCACTTTCCACACTCAAGCCCATTAATTTCTCATCTCAAGGAGATCGAGGTTCAGAGCCAGAGTCGCATCATTCTCTGTTGTGTCAAAGACCTTGGGGGTCCTAGGCGAAAGCATATCTATCTCAGCAATGATGATGGACTTAGAACCAAACGTCATTATGAAAAAAGTCTCCCTGGTAGGGGTCCTTGAGGTCGTGTGATATGCTTAGATATCCTGATACAAGTTTTCAACCCATCTCCTTTTTTATTTGTCAAGTCTAGGCTTTAGGCCGTGCAAGATCATTCGGTTGGTGACCTCCACTTGTCTATTTGTTTCCGGGTGACCTAGAGAGGCGAAATGAGTTTGGATTCTGAGCCCAATACAGAGTTCTGAGAAGAGGTCATTGTTGAACTACTTATCGTTACTAGACACAATAACCTTTGATATGCCAGAACGAAAAACCATGCTCTTCTACACGAAGTCTCAGATCTTCTCCTCTGTGATCCGGGCTAGGGTCTTAACCTCTACCCACTTCTTGAAGTAGTCATTGGCGATGACTAGAAATTTTCTCTGTCTAGTCCCTTAAGGGAATGGCCCGAGAAAATCGATGCCCCACTTGGCGAAGGGTTATGCGCTTGTTATTGGCACCAGGACGGTTGGAAGAAGGCGGGGGTATAGTGCAAACCTCTAGCATTTATCATATTTCTTGATGAATTCCACGGCGTTCTCATTCATATTTGGCCAGAAGTACCCCTGGCGGAGCAAGGTCTCATACTTGGCCTTATTGTTAGTAGCCTGAGCGTGTATTCTACCTCCTTTTTGTCCGGGGACATGAGGACCATTTTGGCTCCACTCCTATTCATGTTGGAAGATCCGCACATGAAGAATTGCCTTGTATCAGGCTTGATATCGGGAACTAAGCTGGATGAGGTCCTAACCATGCAAAATGTCATAGTTCCTCTAAAGAAGGTCGATAAGCTTGGCTCACTGATCCGAGCCGAGCTTCACACCAACCCTAATTGTCTTCTCCTCAATCGTTGGATAGATGGGCATATCCACTAACTCTTTGTGGGGTCAGAAACCGAACTCTTCATCACGGGGGTTGTCAATGGGCACTAGCCCCAACCCTTCGCTCAAAGCCATGAGCTCGGTACTTCTAGGCTCGGGTACGACTGCTAATTACTATTTCTTCTTTTTCGTAAGCCCTCCTAACACATGCCCTGGTCGACTCCTGATCTCCTCTCACCTCCTCTACTCTTTGGTCGGTGGGGAACCTTATCATCTGGTGATAAGGAGAGTAGACGACTTTGAGGGCGAAAACTATCGATCAGCCCATTATCACGTTTTAGGGCAGATGACCATCCACAGTTCGAAACTTGGTCCATACTATAGCCGACTTGGGCTTAGATTCAACCGTGACGTGCAAAGACACCCATCCAAGAGAATTAATGTCGTACACCCTGAAACCAACCGTCCAGGGGGAGGGGGGGACATGGTGGGCTGCACAACATTCAACTTTGCCTTCATTTTATCGAAGGCCCATTTGAAGACGATGTTGGCGGAGCTCCCTCCATCGACCAAAATACATCCCATATTATTATGGTTGATTAAGGTGGTGATGACCAGAACATCATCGTAGGGCATATGTACTCTGCAGAGTTTGGCCTCGCTAAAGGAGATGACGTTGTGTGAGGTGGCATCGACCATGCTTATCTCATATGCGTCTTCGTCGACCTTCCTTTTAGTCTTCGACTTCTGTCTCTTCCTGGATGAGGATGTATCCCCTCTTAAACCAAGCCCTCTATGGATGACGTTGATCTCTCCATCCATGCATTGATTGTCATCATCCCCCGCCTCATCCTCTCGGGACGGAGGGCGGTTATGGTTTTTTCTTCACACTCCAACCTTTGTGCTCTTCTCGACAGTCATTTTCATTGAATCTCGGCTCTCTATTCTCTCTTCGGACATAGTTGTTGAGATATCCCTTCGAAATGAGGGTCTCTATCTTCTCCTTGAGTTGGAAACAGTCTTCGGTAGAATGTCCCTGATTGCGATAAAACTCGCAATATTTGTGAAGAGACTTACCCATAGGTTTTTGCCTTAGAAGAAGAGTAGGAGGAAAAAATCCCATCATAAGTTCTCCACATAGATTGTTGCCACAAATGCTATCAAGGGGTAAACCCTTACTGGCGAGGCCCTAGGGGCAGGAGGATGTGCATCATGGTCTTTGGCCTCCAGCAAGAGCAATTGAATTGAGCAAGGAAGAGTTGCTCGAGTTAAAAGAAAGTGGAGATTGTGGTCGGGGCTAAGTCTCAGAACTATGACTTGGCAACTCTAGTGAGAGTGAGCAGGAAGGATTTGCACCTCAGGGCCATGAAGGCAGTGTGCATGTCAATGTGGGAGTTGAAGATGGAGAGATGGTCCACCAGATCTGAGATCCCGTCATAAGGAGTCATCTGGGGATGGGAGAATCTGTGGGGTACCACCTCATCCAAGATGTTCTATATGAATGGAAACCTCACCTCGGTGGGTAGTCTCGCCGCTTCTCTCGAGCCCTATATTTGGTAAATGACTGCTTCCACGTTGGCAAGGCAAAACTTCAAGATGGCTTCCCTCCTAGGCGGCGCCCTCATATGGCTAACCACTACTCAGGCACCTTATCTTCCAAATGGTAGAGAATAAGATTCTACTTGTCGCACGCGACATGCCTTGTGCTTGGACCTAGTAACGTGGCAAAGTACTCTGTTCGACGGCGACTCTGAACGATCTTCGGGCTGGTGCTCCTATGAGGGCGGTGATGGTAATCTCGAGGCAACAGAGGGAGCCAAATCTAGCACTCTCACTTCTCGATTATGGGGTCGGGGTCATACCCTTGACGCGTGTCCATTAAAATGGATTACGCAATCTCCTGATTCTTGAGGCTAATCATTTTGCCCGACAGTCTGGAGAGGAAGTCCTCCTTGGGCAAGGGTCGGCGATAAGCAGGAAAAGAGGACTTGGAAGTAGCTTTGGAACTCATACAGCCGGCTCTCCAAATTCTCGATCTGAGAAACTTCCGTAGCTCCGGAGGTTTGCCCCACAAAGGCTCCAAAGAGCAGGATTGAAAGTCCCGTCTACCCTGTAGAGGGTAGGTTATCTTCCCCGGGCATTTGATCTATTCACCGAATGATGTAACCAGACTTTGTGATCATCAAGTCTTAGCCAAGTAGGGAGTTGATGATCAGAGAAAGGCTTCTCATGCACTTCCCATAGATAGAGCCAAACTATTGTGTCAAAAATTTGCTAACATCTTCAGTTAGTCCGGTCAAGAGACATGATTTTTTCTTGCTGAGGTGGAGGTGGAGGTGGAGAATTCCTAATCCTAATCCTAATCCATTCAAGTTAACGGTTCCCAAATATCATAAAGTCCGAGGTCGATGTCCTTTCAATCCGAGTTAAGCTCTAAGTTTGTACCTGTACAAGGACCCACCGGGTTGTGCCTGGTGAAACCCTTCCGGCGTGAGAGTAAGAGCTGGAAGGAATGGGCAATAAATTTGCCTCAAAACGGTAGATGAGTGATAACTTTGGGTATTGAATGCCTTGGCTTTTATAGGCTAGGAAGGTGATTAGCTTCGCAAAATTAGGGGGTCTAAGCTCGGTTAAATAATGTAACTTGACGCGTGGCCAATGTACAAGTGCATGGAGAAGTTAGGCTCTTGGGCCTAGGCTTTTTAGCCATTTTAGAAGAAGCTCGTGGACCGACCATACATGAACAAGGAGAAGTGGCTTGGCCCATGACATTGAGACAAATGTCTTCTATCTTCATAGGTGATGGCGAGTCGCCCCGACCCTGCGTAGACGTCCAACCCGAATAGGAGACAAACAAGTATGAGACGGCTAACTAGGAGATGACCGACCAGAGGACGGCTGGCCAGGAGGTAACTGACTAGAGGATGGGTTAAGGAAAGTAAGGGTAAATAAAGGTAGTTTGGTACTTAAGTAATAACCACACTAATGTCTTTGCCTTGAGAAAATGAGGGTCAAATTGGGAAACAAAATTTGAAGTTTGACTTTCAAAGGCTAAAATTGAAATTTTGGACGCAAATGGGATCTTAGTGCACTTTAACCAAATAGTTCAAAGGGATTCCCGAGAATTTTTTAAAGTCGAGGGAGATTCCCATGATATCAGTAAATATTTGAGAGAGTGTAAATGATTTTAATCCTAAATTTAATATGTCCTGAGTTTCTAAGTCACCTCTTTTGTAGAAACTCTAGAGTTCAACCTCCTCCCTAAATATATATACCAAAAAAAATATAAATTTAATAAAGATAAATACTAAAAAAATAAAAATTAGGAACAAAACAACAAATGTGATACGTAATTTAAATATTAAATGCTGGTAGGAGTTGTGCCAAAACGTGTACTAATATGGTAGAAAACAGTGCTTACCATCTTTACCAAGTCCATGAGAGAAGAACCCAACAGCGCGTTGAGCAAACCGGCGCCGGTACGAGTGGACATGACCTCACCGTTCGGAAGATACGGCATCTCAATCACTACCAGTCCTCCGTCCACCAGTTCCGCCGCCCGAGCTCGGAAATAACTCCCCATATCTCTCACGAACTGATCGTAATAAGCCTTCACCACCTCCGCCTCGCTCCCCGTGTAATGGATTCTTCCCCTGTTGAACGCCGGCGACCTCTTATCCAGAATTTCCGACGGAACCCTCGATAGCCAGTGGAGGGCGTAGGAGCAGTGCACGAAGTGCAGACTCGCCTCGGGGAAAAGCTGGTTGTAGAACGATCCCGGAACTCCGGCGGCGAAGTAACGGCGGGACGGAGGAAGGGTCTTGAAGAGGATGTTGAAGTCGTTGTCGACGAGATCGCTGAAGAAGACTTGGATGTTTGGGCATTTTGTCTGCGGCGGCGTCGTCTTACGGTAATTGAGCTCGATGGCTTCGATGATGATTTCAACGACAGAGAAAGTGTTGGGTCCGGTGGAGCAGCCTAGGTCGGCGATGCAGATGGGTCTGGAAGGGTCATAAGAAGGAATGATGTCGAGCTTCTCCGACGCGGCTTGGAAAATCACTTCTTTGGCGGCATCTATTACTCCTTTCTGCATTTCACATTAAAAATAAATAAATAATCAAAATTGTTTAATTACACTATCTACCCTTTAATACATCACATCATATCATATCATATCATATCATCTCATCACCCTACACTAGAAGAGGAAGCCTAAACTTGGAAATGAACCACAAGCTATAATGAAAAGGATTTTTTTAGGTCCTACATAATTAAAAATAATTTTTGAGATTTTTTTTTGAAAAAAAAAAAATTGACACATACCTTTATTAAATAAATTGTATGACAAAAATATCCTTGTTCATTTTAAACTAAACCTAATTTCTCTGAAGCCTACCATTTCTCATCCTTCCCCTCTCTCTCTCAACCGACCTCTACCCTCTCTCATCTGACGGCGATTGGTGGCCACATCTGGACAACAATGGCGGCGACGAGACATGACAGAAAGCAACGACAGTTTGGATGGTGGCGTTAGCGTTGCCATCTTCGCATTCAATGGCAAATCAAACATCGTCATGCTCTTGGAGTCTCCAAATCAAGGGAGGGAGAGAGAGAGAACTCCGATTTGGCCAGATATGGCCAAATCGAGGGAAACCTGGCCAAAGATGGCGACGATGGAGGTGGCGACAGTAGAGGAGTGGTTGGCGATGGGAAATAGGGCGACGATGGTGGTGGCCAGATATGCTCGTCGTTCGTTGTCGCCATCGTTCATCGTTCTTCACCGCTGATGCTCATCTTTCGTGTAATCGCCTCCATTTTTTTGTTGCTTAGATCTACTCAGATTTGAGCTAGATCTGTTTAAATTTTGAGTAGATATGTTTTTCTTTATGAATTTTCTGAATTTCTTATCCATATTGGTATCAGATTCTGAATTTCTTTACCTTATTGTTTGATGATGATTCAATTTTTGAATGTTTTCGATTCAAGTAGATATCTACTTGATATTTTTAGTATATATCCACTTGATTTTTTTATCGCTCCTCTCTGTTCTCTGAGTTACTGTGTTCCACCATTGGTTTTGATGTTATCTCTGATCATTGAACGATTTCAGGTATTCCACTGTCAGTCTTGCTGGAGAATTGAACGATTTTATTTTATTTTATTTTTCATTTTTCGCTTTGAATTTTGCTTTGAATTTCGATTGATAGAATAATTATGTTTTTCAACTATTTAGTTGCTTGATAGGTGAAGGAAGAGAAATGAAATTGAATTAGAATTTTGATATTATTTAGGATAACTCAATTAGTTTCAAATAAGTTCTAATGATTTCTTGATTTATTTGTCATTTTTATCCTTTGTGTGGAAATGTTTGTGTTATTTTTTAGTTCAGTGGATATCCACTGATTGTTTAAATGTTTGTGTTATTTTTTAGTTTAATGGATATCCACTGATTGTTTTTTAGTGGATATCCATTTATTGATTTTTAGTAGATATACATTTATTGTGTAATTTTTAGTGGAATTTAAAAAAAAAAAATTGTACGTCTAGAATATTTTCTCGTCGTCGTCAATTTGAATTTTATCCGTTATATTATTTATATGCTTCTTTTAATTAGTTTTGGAGATTGAAAATCAGAAAATGCTCTTGATATATGGCTGAAAAATTGATACGTGAAGACCAATGAAGATGGAGGAAGCACGACGGTGTGACGATTGGCGAAGACGACGGACATCAATTGTCTTAATTTTCAGTGGATTTCCACTTAATTTTTTTGTGGATTTCCACTCAGGGTTAAGTGGATTTATGTAATTTTCTAGTGAAATGTAACTGAAGATTAATATTTAGTAAGATTTTTATTTTCTTATTTCTCTAATTCTTTAGGGGAATTCTACTTTATTTGTTTAGTGGATTTTCAATTAATTATTAAGTAGATTTATGTAGGTGATTTTCAGTGGTATTTAAGGTATTTTTAAAAAAATGAATTAAAAATAAAATTAAGTGAGACGTATATAGGGATATTTATAACATTTTGAAAAAAAATATATATATATTTTTAATAAAAATAAAATTAATTAAAATTTTATTAAAAGATAAAATTTGAGTAGAATTTTAAAAATTAAGTGGAAAAAAAAATTAATTGAAATTTTTATTAAAAAACAAAATTAAGTGAAATTCTATATATATATATATATATATATATATATATATATATTAGGAGTTTTGAAAAAAAAAATGGCAAAAATGGCATTTTTAGTAAATTTTGTAGCTATTGAAGAGTAATCTAGGAAGACTAAATATGATGATACTTTTGAAATAAGCCCAAAAAGCATGATCATTAGAAAGTTATTTTTTGAATAAATAGACCCTCAATTTTTTTTCCTAATTTCATGAAGGTCAATTATTGGATTATACATGTAGTGTAATATACTGTTAAATGTGGAATTTAAACAAATTTAATACATTGTCTCCTTCACACCCAAACTCATTTCATAGACCGAAAAGACCAATCTCATTTCATGCCACTCTACGAAACCCTCACTCATTTCTCTCTCATGGGCACCTGGCGATAACAAAGTTTCACGCACACTTTCGCTCATTTTTCTCTCTCTCTCATTGCCGCTATGACATCATCTTCCTTTGATATTGTTGTTCCACTACTTCTCTTTCACCCATAACACCGGCATCGGCTGCACCAAACGACCACCCATTCTATTGATCCCATTTACCACAACAACAAAGGTATATGTGTATGTATGTATCTGTGTGTATTTTGGGTTAATTTGTTGGGATTTTATAATTGGTTTCTGTTTAATTTTTATAATTCATCTTATGAGAATAAGAAGGGATTTATTTTTTGCTACAAAAAAAAAAAAAAAAAAAAAAGACCTTTATTGACAAGTTTGCTTCGTTTGGAGTTGCAATTTTAGAAATTTTCAATGCAGAATATAATTTTCCGATGATTAACAAGAAGGTAATTTGTTTTTTCACCTTTACTCAATTAATTTGCCCTAAAAATAGATGGAGAGATGTCAATCGTTAAAGAAGATGCTCCAATTTTGAGATTGGTTTGTTTTCTCAAAGAAGATGCTCTAATTTTGACTGAGAATACCGATGCTCAGACAAAGGTTATGGTGGAAGCATAGAAGGATTCTAACTATCTGTGTCGAAATTATATCTTTAATGCTCTCAACAACCCTCTGTATAAAGTATATGGAGGGATATCAACTGCTAAAGAATTGTGAGAATACTTGGATAAAAAATAAAAAATGGAGGACGATGGATCAAAAATATTTGTAGTCAGAAAGTTCCTTGATTGTGCTATGGTGGATTCCAAATTAGTTGCCAGTCAAACCAAATATCTTCAAGTCATTATACATGACATTCTCACTGAGGAAAGGTCATTGAGTGAATTATTTAAAGTAGCTTCTATCATTGAGAAGTTACCACCAACCTAGAGTAATTTCAAAAATTATCTCAAATATAAATGCTAAGAGATGAATGTTGAAGACCTGATTGTAAGGCTTAGAATTGAAGAAGAATATTGGTTTACTGAGAATACTGATGGTTGTTATTCAAAGGAAAAATGAAGAAATTCAAAGAGAATTGTTTCTCGTGCGGAAAGGCTGGAAACTGTGTAAGTAAATGCTGTATGAAACGTAATGGAAAAAGTCTCAAACATCAAGATAATGTGACTGAAGTCAAGCACCTTACTTCAGATGTTTCCGAAATTTATCTTTAAGCAGTAGTGTCTGAAGTCAACGTAGTTGGCACCCCGAAAGTATGGTACATGGACACTGGAGCTATATGTCATATCTGCTCAAACAAGAGAATGTTCACCACCTATCAACCCGTAGATGTGACTTAAGTCGAGCACCTTACATTGGATGCCTCCGAAATGAATTTTTCAGCAGTGGTGTCTGAAGTCAACCTGGTTGACAACTCCAAAGAATGGTATATGGACACTAGAGTTACATGCCATATCTACTCAAACAAGAAAATATTCACCACCTATCAACCGGTGGATCAAAATGAATAACTCTATATGTGAAACTCCTAAAATTCAAAGGTTGAAGGACAAAGAAGGATTGTACTAAAAATGACTTCTAGAAAAGAGATTACTCTCAATAATGTGCTTCATATGCCGGATGTTCACAAGAATCTAGTCTCCAGATCTTTGATGAGTAAGAAAGGCTTTAGAATGGTCTTTGAGGCTAAAAATATTATAATAACCAAAAATAAAATGTATATGGGAAGGGGCTACATGAATGAAAGCCTCTTCAAAATGAATGTAATGATTGTGATTCCCAAACTAATAAAACTATATGCTAGATTAGGATATATCAATTATGATTTTTTACGTAAATTGATTAGTTTAGATTTATTACCAAAATACAATTTTTTTTCAAATCATAAATGTGAAAGTTGTGTGGAGTTCAAGTTGATTCAAACTTTTTTTCCATCCACCGAATGAAGTACTGAACCTCTAGAATTAATTCACACTGATATTCTTGACTTATTTAAATTTCTTTATGTGAAAATTAATAAAATATTAAAAAATATAAATAACGAACTTATTACATAAGAAATAAAAACGCATATAAATAAAGTATTCGATAGCTTGCAAGTAGGGCTGGCAAAACAGGTATTTACACGATTATATAACACGAGACCGATACAAAATTATCAGGTCTAGGTTTTGCTTATCAGGTATCGGGTCGTTATCGTGTTAGACTCGATAACCCAATAAGAAATAGTGCATGTTATCAGGTTGACCTGATAACCCAATAGATTACACGATAAGAATTTCGTGTATTCAGGTTACACGATAACCTGAGATCTAATAGGTTACCCGTTAATTTAATAAATTATTTTTACACCCCCAAATTATCAAATATTATAATTTAGTACCTAATATATATTCACATTTCCCTAACCCTACTCATTTAGTCAACTTAACAAGTTAACATGTTATTAACGTGTAATGGATTAACGTGTAATGGGTAGGTTAATGTGTAATGGAAATCTATCAAGTCTTATCATGCCGTGTTTACCTGATAGGTTTCGTGTTATCATGTGACACGAAAAATTATCGTGTCGTGTCATGTTCGTATTTGGGTAGTCTGACACGATATGTTTATCGTGTCGTGTTTGTATTTGGGTCTTATCGTGTTTCGTGTTATCATGTAGTGACCTGTTACACGACCTGTTACCTGTTTTACCAACCCTACTTGCAAGCACAGGCCAAAAACTAGTATTTATTTGAAATTCTAAATTACAAGAATTTTTAAATATAATTAACATGCAAACAAATTAATTTAAGTATTTAATTGTGCTCGAGCTCCTTCACCCGAAGTTTCAATTAAATTATAATAATTAAATTATAGACTCAAAATAGTTAACTTAAATAAATCATATAAAAAGTAATACCCGTCTCGTCTCGTTTTATGTTGCTATTAGTTCCTAGTTCCTTATAATCTCCCTTGAAGTTTCAGACAAATTTTATTTTAGCACTTGAATTTTTAATTTGAACACATTAAACTCTGAAATATCTAAATCGTATCAAGTCAGTTATTTTGTCATTTTTTATGACAGAAATTACCTATATGAGTGATTCTGTATTTGGCACGGGACCAATTTGTATCATAAAAAATGACAAAATTATCGATTTGAATTAAGTTGATATGATTTGAACATTTCAAGATTTAATGTGTTCAAATTAAAAGTAAAGAGACTAAAGTAATATTTCTCCAAAACTTCTGATGCAAAGTGTAAAAATTACATTTTGTTTTAAGCAATTACCTGATAGGTGGAATTTTGAACATAGCTGTTAAGGCCATCACCACCATTCATAGGATGTGCTTCAAACATGTCTCTGCTATCAACCTCTCTCTCTCTCTCTCGCTCTAACTTGTGTTGTAGTGACAAAGAGGATAATCGTAAAGGGCATTTGCGCTCGTGGATCATGGGGATTATATACCGCCATGCACTATTCTTAAATTGTTCCGTGTTTTTTTTTTTTTAATTTTCCATGTTTTCTTTTCTTTTAATTTTAAAGTAAATTATTACTTTCAATTATTACATGTCAATTATTACATGTCATGTCATGTCAAGTCAAGTAAAGTAAACACAAACATAGGAGTAATCGAGAAATGTGTGGAAGATTTTTTGAACTTGAAATCCGATTTCAGAACAGTTGTTTACCAAATAAGTATCATTTAAAAAAAAAAAAATTAAAAATAGGTTTTTTTCTACTTATTTACACGGTTAATACGATCTAGACTCCCTCAACTATAGTAAAATTTTATATACATTCCCTTAACTTTTAAAAATTATCACGGAAACCCCCCGTCAAATTTTTTTTTTAATGAACTGACCATTTTACTCTCAATTTTATATGAATTGTTTTAGTAATCAAATATTGTTATGAGCAATTATATTTATATCCCGATGAAAAACTTAACCACCAACCACATCGCCGACAATGTGGTCCTCTCTGCTCAAATTTGTTTTTGACCGTTCCTCCGGTCCTTTGGTTCTTACGCAATCCGAACCAAGCATCACCACCGCCGAACAACGACACCCAACCAAGCATCACCACTGCCGAACAACACCACCGCCGTCCTTGATCGCCGTCTCCATCTCTCAATCATCGTTCAGCTCCATCCCCATCCCCATCACCTGTATCAACAATCGTAACCGCAACCCCAAATCGAAAATCTCGATATCGCAACCCTAAACCGTAAATCGAATGTTAAGATCTGGAACGATGGTATTGTGTGGCGGCCGTCGACAACAACAAAGTGGACAGTGAAATGAACAATGGCATGGTGGCAATCTCTCTCTCTAAACCCATCAAACGATGGTCAATCTCTCATGTTGTTGAGGGTTGAAATCGAAATCAAAAGTCGTAGAAGGTGGATTTTGATTTTTTTTTTCTTTCTCTTTTTCCCTTCGATTTGATGGTGTTGTTCGACAGTGAAAGTGTTCAGTTCGACGGGGGTGTTGTTTGTTTTGGTTGTTTTGTTCGGTGGTGATGTTCATTTTTGTTGTGTTGTTTGGCATTATTGTTGTTCGTTTTGGTGGTGTTCGACAATGGTATGTTTTTGGTTCGATGGTGTTGTGGTGGCGGAAATGGTCCCTGGTGGCGGTGGTGGTGTTCGGCGGTGTTGGTGTTCGGCGATGGCGGTGTTCGGTTGGGCGGTATTGTTCAATGGCTATGTTGTTCTGAGGTGGTGTTATTCGATTCGGCAGTTGTGTCCTACGATGGTGGTTTTGGTGGTGTTCGATGACGGGATTTGGGGGGGGGGGGGGGGGGGGGGGGATGGGGATTTGGGAAAGATATAAATGATAAAGAAAACTCAAGGCTTTAATTACAATGTGTACCCTAAATATTTTATGCAGTTTTATTTTAAACCATTATATTTTTAATACAACGGTAATATAATATTTTTACTTGGTCAACATGTCAAAATTTAAAAATTAACTTTTCAAAAGGGCATTTTTGGAGTAAAAATGACTTGGGGGTTTATGGATTCTTTGACTAAATAATTTAAGGGGTGTCTCATATAGTTTTGAAAGTTAAGGGAATTCCCTTGGTTTTGGTCAAAAATTGAGAGATTATAAGTGGTATTGCCCCTATTTACACAACACAGACTATCCGAGATTAGCAATCCCGGGTATTAAAACTAGGGATTACCAACCCCTGTTATAAAAAAATCCAATTTTCGTATACCCGAGTTTCACAACCCTGGGTATACGACTCCTTTTTTTTTTTTTTTTTTTTTTTTTTCGTTAACCTCAAATTTGGGATTGTGAATAGAGATGTCAACAGTCCGAGTTCGACTCAGTTTCATACAAAATCAAAATTAAAATTATTATATATATATAATCATAATTAAAATCAAAATGGTCGTTATATATATATATAATCAAAATTAAAATCAAAATGGTCGTTTTTTCTTTTCTTCAAATTTTAAAGTGAGTTATTACTTATCAATTATTACATGT
Organism: Eucommia ulmoides; assembly: GCA_016647705.1. Lineage (NCBI taxonomy): Eukaryota > Viridiplantae > Streptophyta > Magnoliopsida > Garryales > Eucommiaceae > Eucommia > Eucommia ulmoides. The sequence continues at coordinate 11,016,468 of CM028326.1, forward strand.
CAAGTCAATTATATACAAACATAGGAGTATCGAGAAAGGTGTGGAAAGTTCTGGTTTAGTTTTAAGAAGACTTGTTTACCAAATAAGTATCATTTTAAAAATAAAAATAAATAAATTCTAAAAATAGGCATTTTTCAATTTATTTACGCAACATAGACTATCCGAATTGATAATCCCAGGTATTAAAATTGGGGATTACCAGTCTCAGGCATGAAAAACCCAATTTTTGTATACCCAGGGTTCACAACCCTGGATATACGACTCATTTTTTTATTTTTTATTTTATTTTTTTAAACTCAAACTCGTGGTTGTGAATGGGGATGTCAACGATCCAGGTTCGACCTAATTTCATACGCAACTAAAATCAAAACTTTTAACATATATAAAATTAAAACTAAAATGACCATTTTTTCAATCAGTTTTAAAACTGGACCATTTAATTTTAATCAAAATCAAAACCAAAAATGCGAAACTGTGAAATCCTTTAATAATTTTAAAGTTAAAAAAATAAATAAATAAATAAATAAAAACCGTGAACTATTGTTTCTTATATATAAACAAAAACATAACTAAAATATAAAACACAAATTCCAAAATCAAAAATCAAACCACAAAACTATTAATTATCAACATTCTACAAATCATATAGTCTTAAAAAATAACTAATAACCAAACTACATAAAAATATTCTTCAAAATCATAGCAGTCATAATATATATATATATATATATATATATATATATATATATATATATATATATATATATATATATATATATATATATCGGTTAAACGGTTCGGATCACAGTTCGATCAGGTAGCACGGTAGGGCAACCATGAATTAATTCGATTCTCAGAGTGATACATTTTCAACAATTAGTTTTTTCTGAATAGTTAATTGGAAATGGGCCCTCATACAACCAGGATCCGGGATCATATAGCACAGTAGAACGACCTTGAATTTTTTCGATTTTCAGGGGCGGCACTTTTTCAATAGTTTAACTTTTTTTGAGGAGCTAATTTGAAATAAGCCCCCATATGGTCAGGGTCAGGTAGCACGGTGGAGCAACCCCAAATTTCTTTGATTTTCTAAGCGACACACGTTCACCGTGAACAAGCCCTGAGCACAAACTAGCCTCCACCGTGGAGAAAATAGAGGTGCGCCCGAAGGAGGTGCATGCCACGGATGGGCGAGGGCTGAGCCAGGCACACCCTAGAGGGCGCCCGACACCCATGATGGCTAACCGCCTGGCCAGGGGCGCATAGCCTAGCCCTTGGGTGTAGGTTGATCGTCGGTCGGCCACCGGTGGAAAATATACCAAAATATCTCAAAAATATCTCGAAAATATCCCGAGATATCTAAAAAATATCCCGAAAAATATCTCGAAAATATCCCGAGATATTTTAAAGAAATTCACCATCTGGATCCTACCGGCTAGGAGTAGCGTGATAGAGCGGTGCCCGTCACCATCTGGACTGTGCCTGTAACGGCCCGGTTTCCTAAGGCCGCCACTCGGTTTCTCCCATTAGAGAATTTATACTAAAATCCAACTAATCGAATTTTTTTACACTATAAAATCTGGTAAATTTATAACGCGACGTCGTCCAGTAGATAGTAATTTGCCTTATGAACATATTTTAATTTACCAAGCGACGGCAAAAATTGTGCTGATTGAATTCACTGATTACAACAAAAAATAATAAATACCATTTTTACAATAGTAAATAATAAATTTGACTATTACAAATTAAATACAATTAAAATTTTCGATGCCGTTAACACGACAATTGAATGACCCAAAAATTATATTTCATAAAAATCTGATAAAAATTTGACGGCGACAATTAATTTCGTCCAGAATCAATTTTTCAGTGGACCAATTAAATAGAAATTAAGATTCGTGGGCTCCGTTTCATTATACATTAGATGACATTATATAATTGCACAATATACGTATAATCGGACAACTGTATCCCATAATATTATACCACATCTTAATTAAGTTGCAGGGTGGTGGTATTAATGTATATGTATTATAATTTATACTTTTGATATGGAGTATTTAAGGACTATTTGTACTATAGATACCATTCACAGCCCGATTATACATCCCACTAGGCATATATAATATACTAGATGTGGGGATAATAATTCGCCATAATTATCTCCGATCCAATTTTACATCTATAAATAACAATTACAATAATTACAAATAAAAATTCTAATATCATTTCTAACTCCGTTTTGTTATCATTGACCAATATTTTAAGGGACAATGAGTAGAAAATCCTATATTTAAGCTCTAATAGGTAAATAATCCTACATACGGTAAAAACTTTTGATTTAGTCTCATCTCTTTTAAAAACGCAGAAACCTTATTCATGTGATAATCATGCGTTAGTTACATGTAACTATTTTCTACGTAATATCACTGTATTAGTTATATGTAACTAATTTTTATTTTATTTTATTTTATTTATTTATTTATTTATTTATTTATTCAGTTACATATTCCAATAATATATAATTTTTTAGTTACATGTCTGTAATATGTAACTAAAAAGTTTGATATTTTTCAGTTATATGTTTTAATAATATGTAATTTTTTAATTATATGTCTCTGATTTGTAACTAAAAAATTTGATATTTTTTCAGTAACGTCACAAAATATTATATATATATATATATATATATATATATATATATATATATATATATATATTGTAACATGTAACTAATATTATATAAACACATGTAACTAAAAATGTTCAAATATGTGTGAAAAGTAACAATTATGAAATTATAACTAACATTAGTTACATGTAATATAATTTACTATAAAAATCGAATGTACTCACTAAAAGACTCCCTGCAATCCCTGCAATATTCCTACAATTCCTGCAATGCGGGACTAAAATACAAGTAGAATCTAATTTAAAAAATTAAATTAAAACCTAATAACATAAAATGACTTTTCACCAATTAGACTTAGATAAAAAGACTTTTCGCTAATTTTCTCATTTTTTAATCTATAAAATTCAATAATTTTTACAATCTGGTAGGTGACAAATAATCAAATATTTCAATTTATAAGAATATTTTAATTTATAATACAATGACGATAATTATAATTATCGAATTTATAATTTATCAATTTATCAAATCGAATTTACAACAGTGAATAATAAATACAATTATTACAATATTTAAATAATGGAATTCAACTAAAATTTTCGTCGTCGTCGTCTCGCTCTCATTGGCCCTACAATCAGAGCTATAGGGTTATGAGTCAATACTCAGTAGAATTCCAACTCCTTCGATTCGATACATGTATTTAATTAATACAATACATAATCCACATTATTCTCATATAATAACACCTAAGCCCCCTGCCCCTTTTTTTTTCTTTCCCCCACTGTTTCATATTCTTAATCCCCACTCCCATAGGGAAAGCAAATTAGCATATTTTGTTTTCTTTATTTTATTGTATTGTTATTACTATTTATTACGCATGAGTCAACGTGTCACCCTACTCTCTACGTCAAATTGCTTCTATGTATATATATATATCCTATATCATGTATGTGAATGAAGACGTGGCCGACGCTTTCCTTTTATTTATTATTTTTTTTTTTTTAATTTTTTTTTTTGGACACAATCCTTCCCTTCTAGATTATGGGTTCTAAAATTACAGTTAACATCTTTATTTATAAACTAATTTATACTAAGTCCAATAATTATATTTATCTCCCAAACTTTATCAATTATTTATTATAATTTACATAATATACAAAACAATCCAAAAATATTAAACTTATATAAAATAATATTTTTAAAAAAATACAAATTTTCGGGATATTACAATGTCAGCTAGGAGTAGCGCGGCAGGGCAGTGCCAATCGCCATCTGGACCCTGTCGGCTAGGAGTAGCTGATGCGCCCATTTTTTCAGAGAAATAGCAAATTTAAATTATTTTAGAGTTTTGTAAAACAAATGATGAGAGACGTTTTTTAAAGCGCCAATTTTCTTATTAAAGTACTTAAGCCATTTTGTTTTTTAAATAAGTCGCCACCAAGCATTAAGTTTAAATGGTGTATTAGGTCATCAGATTTTTAACAATTTGAAAATGATTTAAGTAAAATTTTGACTCCAAAAATACGGTTTAACCAAAGATTCATTTTTTAAGGGTTCGGGAGTCATTTACGTTCGAGGAAAGTGTTAGGCACCCTAAGACACCCGTCAAAAAATGGTACTTTATCCAATAAATTGCAATCAAAATTTAAGTCCGAATGTTTTATTTTATTTTGAAATCTCTTCCAAGATATTGTTTTGTTTTTCTTTTATTTTTGTTTTTGTTTTTTTTTATATATTTTTATATTTTTTAAAGCTGATTTTTTTAAGTGAAATATATATATTTTTTTTTGTTTTTCTTAAAACAAAAAAAAAAAAAAAAAAATTTAAAATTAAAATCTTTTAAAACTAATGTCAGTTTCAACAACGGACCGATATTCTCCTAAATCGACCATTTAGGCGATATTATAAGCATTTTCTCCGCAACTTAAACCACCAAAGGTTAACAACAAATTTATTTTTCCCAAGCAGAATAATAACAACTTGTTTTTTTAAGACACACATAATACTAATGTTTTTATTTATATCTAAACTAATACAAATATAAAATAAACATGCAAAAATATTAAAGATAAAATATAAATAATATTTGAAAAAAAAAATACTTAACAAAAATGCTTAAAATGAAAGGTTTGGAATTACTTACTTTACTTGGGAGCGCGGGATTTCATCACCAAGATTGGGAGCACAGGATTTCAACACCTGAAACAAAAATAAAAAGAAAAATAATTTTTTTTTCTTTTTTTCGAAACTCAAAAAAAAAAAACTTTCATTTTCTCTCAAAAACTCTACCCATAATCAAGAAAATTAAAAATATTTTTTTTAAAAAACTCATCTTCTAACCTAACCTAATGAGTGTAAAAATGATCAGTCCGACGTATCTACATAGAAATCACCACATGTGCTCAACTTCCTAAGAAATCTAAAGCCTAGGGCACCAAGTGTAAGAAACATGCCGAGAAGGGAAGCCTCATCAATCATACCATTCGCCCCGAAGGGTTCAACTCTACCTAGGGTGGTTCTTAAGCCGCTGTCGAGATGGGCAACTAGTCCCCATCTCGATGTTCTCCACCAGGGCAACGACCCCCTTCCTGTCTCCCTCCACCCGGGAAGGGTCATAGCTCCCTTTCCTTTCCCGACCGCGACAGGGCAATGTCTTCCTCCGTTCTCTCCTGGTCTAATGCAGCTTCCCACCTCCTAAATCCCATAAAATATCTCCTAAAAATATGCCACAAACTCCCAAAATGGCCAGGCTCATCATGATGACCTCCTTCCCAAGGATAAAATATCCACAAAAGGTGGCTAAGGAGAAGACCTCTTGGCATATTCTCATTAGTTGTAAATCAAGTGGCCACCATTTCTAAGGAGGCAATGACCCCAAAAAATGATCCACACCATGCCTATAAATAGGAGGGGGGATACAATTGCCCAAATGTACACAAGCTAAGCTCAGTCTTATCTCTCTCTCTCTCCTTGAAAAATTACATTATAATCTTTTCCTCCCCTACGTTGATTCTCATGCCGGAAGGAACACACTGGGAAAAACTCGGCAGATCCTTTGTGCAGGTTACCAGGTGCTCAATCTTCCCAGGGCTTCTTAGTATTAGGACTCTGGTTCATTTGAGGTGCTGGTTCATACCCCACGAAATCTTACAGCCTCTTGTTCTTGCTCTTCTCGGTTTGGAAGGCATGTGACCCCTTCCCGGTCTTGGCCTTTCCCTTCCTGGCCAAAGGGTTTTTCGCAGATAAGAAGTTACCTGGATCCACAACTCCCATCACATGGCTCTTCAACACCCACGAAAAACTGGCCGGATCATACTATTAGTGTCGACCAAAATTTGACATCAACATAACCCATTCTCAATAAATTCCTCAACCAAAAAATAATTAATAAATAAATAAAAATAAAACTCTCCAAACAAAACCCAAACACAAATTCTCTTCCTTCTATCTTAAAAATCTCACTTTTCAAATTCTCTCTAAAATTCAAACCCAAAAAATTTCTTCTCAAGACTCAAACACCCCCCCCCCCCCCCCCAAAAAAAAAAAAAAAAAAAAAAATCTCTTGAAAAAATCCTCTCTCCCACGATTTACTCTTCAAATTCCTTCTCCAATTTCTCTAACTCATCCTCCACTTATTCTATACCACTCTGTATTAAAAGAGCCCCCTCAATTCTCACTAAAAAAAAATCCCCCCATTATTCCTACCTATCAATCAAAAAGCCCCTCAATTATTGTCTACACACCGCCAATCAAAAGTTTTGACTTTCTCAGCCCAACCTTAAGGCCAAACCCACTTTGGATTCCCTTTGACAACTAAACACGTCTCAAAAAAATAAAGGCCATCATGATGTAGGAACATCATGATTGCCTACTTTTTTGTTTTTTTATATTATATATATATTAATTAAATAAATAAAATATAATATATTATTATTATATTATTCATTTTCTCGTTTCATATATATATATATATATATAAAACAAAACATAAGTATTTTTGCACCTAATAAAATTTGAACCTTGGCACCTTCAACGGAAAGAGGGTGTCTTACTACAACCATTTCAAGCATTTTGTAATATTTTCTTCTTTGTTTCATCTTCTTTCTTCCGTCGTCTTTTTTATTTATTTATTTAATAACTTAAAGTAATAAAAATAAATTGCAAAAAATGAACTAGAATACTCTTCATTTTTTTAGGGAAAAAAAAAATGATGCATAGACAGGACAAAATGTAGTGCCTACAATAGTGTGGTAGAACGTTGGGATGAAGCTTGTGAAGAGTCACTCGCGATGCCGAGAGTCAGGATGTTGAGCTGGAAAATCATCCGTCACTTAGGGGGTCGGAATGCAACCGTAGAGAATCACTTGCAACGTGGGAGCCGGGATGCGATTCAAGGGATCAGAATGTAGCCATGGAGAATCACTCGCGACTCTTGGAGCTAGATTGCGACTTAGGGGGTCATAATGCAACCATCTACAATTGCTCGCAACATTGGGAGTCAGGATTTGACTTAGGGGGTCGGAATGCAACTATAGGGTGCAAGGTGTTGGCTGCTGCCTAAACGCCACAGTGGTGCAACTGTGGTGAGTAGGCACTTGCCCCTTGCCCACAACGAGCCCTCAAATCGGCTCTTGTTGTTTGGCTAGGAGCTAAGCCCAGCGGTAACTCTGGTCGGTTCTTGACACCATGTCTTCGTGGATGAAGGGATCTTGATATAGTTGGGAGCCCCTCTCCTGTCCTGCAGACTCGTGGTCGCAAGGCGAAGGGCGGTCCCCAGACGAGCACCTCTTCGAAGATTCCACACAGGTGTCATGATCTTGGGGTTACTCCTTAGGCCCTGCGGTCTAGAGAGTTCATCCTCCATAGACAGGGTTCAACAACAGGCGCGCAAGGACGAGCAACACATACGACTTGAACTCGTCCTTCTGGTACTCAAAGATATCAATCTGAGATGTCTCCACAACTCTTGAGGTATATCCCACAGCCCCAAGTGGCTGACTGGATGGCCTTGCTTGGTCTTGGGGGGCAATTATTCTCGTTGGTGGGAGTTAGGGGGTATGCCCTTGGAGTTCTTGACATATCTTCTCTTTCTTCTGTATTGGGTTTATTTGTCCGATTAGACCTTATGATCCTTCAAGCTCAGCTGAACAGAGAGCAATGATCAGAGGAAGGCTTTTTGCCACAGTCACTGTCAAACTGTTGGTGCATAAAATTGGTACACACCTCGATTATAGTCCAGTCGGACGACAGACGGGTCCTCTTGCTGAGACTGGAGCTGTTTAGTCAGAAGTGGGGTTGAATATTCCTCAAGTGAGTTGAAATAATCAATTTGAAGGGTTGACTTGCTGAAGTTCAGAGTCCTACTCCTCAATTACCTGTATTTGCACACGAAACATGGCTGAGGGATTTCAAGAAAGCCCCTCCGGCATGAGAGTCAGATCTCAAGGGGGAAAATTCAATATGCTTTAATTTAGAAAAATTAGCATTGCGGTTCATGTCAAGTATTTAAATAGTAAAATTCACATCATCTTATGGCGTTAATTTATTCTAGTATTTATAGAAATAGAAATTGCATTGTAAACTTGCATTATAATGGGCTCGGGCTTTTGGTTCCATCTGGAGAAGATCGCGGGCATTTGTCAAGCTTGTGGAGAAACTGTTAGGGATAGTGGACACGGGGCCGGGGCTCAAATACTGACTCGGTGATGCCCAATAATACTATCATAAAAAACAAAAGCCAAAAATAAATAAATAAATAAATAACGCACAATTTATTTTTATTTTTTTTGTTTTATTTTTATCTTTTGTTCTTTCAATTTTTGTTTTTACTTTTGTTTTTAAATTCATATTTTTTGCTTTTACGTTCGAATATTTTTTTACTTTTTTCACATTTTTTTTTTATTTTTTATTTTCTAAGCTTTTATTTTTGATTTTTTTTTATTTTCTATAAATACTATACAATAATTAAAAATAAAACACAAGAGAGAGGGAGAGATATAAAAAAAAAAAAAAACAGAAAAAAAAATATGAAAAAAACAGGAGTTGTTTATGTAACGATCAGATTTCCCAAGGCCGTCACTTGATTTCTCCTATTAGAGAATTTCACTGAAACCGAATCACCAATATTTTTATTCTATAAAATCGAATAAATTTTACAACCAACAACAATAATTTTAGTTGTCGATTTTACGACGGTAACTAATAAATATAATAATTATAATTTAAATACAACCAAATAACCAATAATTTAATCTGAATTAATCCAAGAAATTTTACAAACAATGACGACAATCACAAATATCAAATTGATTGATTCAATTTTTTTATACCGATAAATAATAAATCCAATTTTTACAAATTAATTAGAAATTCAACTGATATTCTTTTCACCGTATTATTTTTTAAATATCCAAATAAAATCTTGGCGCCGATCAATTTAATACTAATGTTTAAATCTATAATTTAATATACAATTACGGCAACAATTATAATTATCGATTTAAATTTTACAATACGACGACAATGATTATATTAAATTATTGGGTCAGTTTTTACAATGGTAAAAATTAACTACAATTATTACAAACTGAATTTCTTATGTAATCTCCGTCGTTGTTTCGTTCTCATCCGCCCTACAATCAAAATTGTGGGGTTATGAGTCAACGTTCGGTAGAACTTCAACCCTTCTAGTACGTGCATTTAATTAACGCGACAAATAAAACACATAAATATGATTTCCACATAATTTTTACATAGTTATAATTATTTCATAAATTTTAACAACTGAAATTTAACCACAATAATAGAATAAATCATATAATAGCAAAATTAAATAAACGTGTTAAGAAAGTTAAAAATTCTACATCAAATTTGAAGCCGAAATTCGAAGGAATTAGAATATATAAGAAAAAAAAAATTCAAAACTCATCCTTAGCTCTTCATGCAATTCCCTAGTTCCCAGCCGATGTAATCCTTTTTTTTTTTTTAATCTATATTAAGATATCCTCAATATATAACTGACAATTTTAACACGTGTTCTTACCATATTTTTGTATTATTATTATTATTATTATTATTATTATTATTATGATAATAGCGTACACACACCCCCGCTATATGTGGCCGGCGGTTTTTCTACGCATTTTTAAAATTATATTTAACATCCCTTAATTATAAAATAATTTATATTAAATTTAATAATTATACTTATTTCTCTAATAAAAAAAAAGAAAAAAATACAATTTAAACTTTCTAACTATTAACACATTTCTAAGTAGTCCCTCTAAATTTAAACGTTTTAATTTCAAACCCTCTACATATCATAACGTTTCTAAATAGTCTCTCCGTTAGAGTTTCTGTTAAAACTAACAGAATTTCAGGGATAAAATCGTCTTTTCACATTTTAATTTTTTTTAATCATTTTTCATTAATTTTTATTTTATTTATTTATTTATTATTATTTTTTTTTTTTAAAATCTGTCTCTCTTCCTCCCCCTCTCCCCCACCACCTCCCTCTCCCTCTCCCTCTCCCTCTCCCTCCTTCCCTCTACAGGGGGTGAGTTCACCCCCTATTGCAGGGGTGGAATACACCCCTAGCAATAGGGGATGTTTTCACCCAAATCTTCACTCGAAATTTTTCCATTTCCCTCCCCAATCTCCATAGTTTAACCGGTTCGATTGCCGGCAAACCTCAAGACCTCCCAATTTGAAAATCACAAGTTGAGATACTGCATTTCATGGTTTTTTCAGAGAATTAATGTTTTATATATTTGTGTGTATGAGATCTTGGTTGCCGGAAAATCCCCGGTTTGTTGTTAGTATCAATCTCGGTTGTTTTTTTTTTTTTTTTATTTTTTTTTATGGAATTATGATTTTCAGATGGAAAAAAAATCTGTCCAGCAACTGAATTGCGATGAAATTGAAGTTTCATTTCTGCATTTTTTTTCTTCAGAGAATTAATATTTCATGTATTTGTTTGTACATTGGATCTTCGTAGCCGGAGTATGTTTTCTTTTTCTCCTTCTTGGTTGCTGGAATATCCTCATTTTGTGCTTACTATCATTCTGTGTTGGTGGAATTATCATTTTCCGATGAAAAAAAAATTAGTCCAACGACTAACGTTATGTGCACCGTGTACTTTTTTTTGTAGTTGAATCTCGATACAATGCCGGAAGCTAGGGATCGACTATCGAGAGCTGATGATGTTGTGGAGATGTTCAGTCCTCGTTAAAGGTCTACCGGTGACATAGGCATTCTATCAGATCAGCCGGAGGTGAGATCCGGAACTCCATTCCAGAGATAGAATCACCCCCTGAAACAGGGGGTGGGGTGGGAGGGAGAGAGGGAAAGGGGAGAAAGAGGGAGAGGGAGAGGGAGGTGGTGGGGAGAGGGAATGAGAGAGAGGGAGGTGGCGGGAGAGAGAGAGAGAGAGGAAGGGGAGGAAGAGAGAGACAGATAATAATAATAATAATAATAATAATAATAATAATAATAATAATAATAATAATAATTAAAAAATTAAAAAACGTGAAAAGACGATTTTACCTCTGAAATTCTGTTAGTTTTAACAGAATCTCTAACGGAGGGACCATTTAGAAACGTTATGATACGTAGAGGGTTTGAAATGAAATGTTTAAATTTAGAGGGACCACTTAGAAATGTGTCAATAGTTAGAGGGTCTAAATTGTACTTTTCCCAACAAATATATATATATATATATATATATATATATATATATATATATATATATATATATATATATATATATTTTGCTTTTAAAAAAATATAAATTTAACATTTCACTCAAAATATTAACAAGTATATATTTGTACTGCAAATTTACAAAACTGTAATCCAAAAATATTAGACTTACATAAAATATTTTTTTTTTTCAAAATATAAATTTTTGGGTATTACAATCTATCCCCCTTAAATAAATTTCGTCCTCGAAATTTCTTTCAAAACAATAATAATTCAAAATCATATCACACAGTTATGTTAGTCACATTTGATTCTGGTACAATTGTTCTCTATATAGGGTCCCATAACAGAAAGTCATCCATAATTTGTAACCGTCAAAAATTTATTTCACGCATCACAACATTCACATTCGCAATGACCTACACTATATCCAACAACCTACGAAAATGGTGCACTCTGGTCGGTAACTCCTAACACAGACAATCAATTGCTAAATAATCTTATATTTCTAAATATTTTCGCTGCGCTATTCTGATAAAAATGGTAATAAATGATAATATATCTTTAAAATATCATGGTAATCTTACTAGATTGGGTCTATCTCAATTCCAACAGGTTTACAACCTCGATAATTTTTCCACTTGGAATGATTTTTAAAGTCTACTGCCATATCTCACAACCAACATTTATCAATTCCATTCTACATTTTCAGCCATCATATTCATAACTGATTAGATAGCTCAATTCTATTTGGAGTGTCCCGTAAGACTAAAAACAATCATCTCCAATATCCACATTAAAATTACAATTTAATTCTATAATCTCGTAAATTCCCTCATAAATATCGAACAATCCAAATTTCAAATAATAAATTTTTCACAATGCATGTGAAAACACATAAATACTTCTCAATTATATTAATATATCTCAAAACATCCAAATACATGTTGAAATATACAAACACGTCTCAACCACATAAATATGTCTCAAAACACCCAAATACGCGTCAATCATACGAATACATTTTAAAAAGCACAAACACATCCCAACTACATAAATGCGTCTCTAAAGCCACGTAACATAATAAGTTCAATACTGAATTCAATACTTACGCAATTATATAAACAAAAATATTACATAAAGCCTCTCAATCGTATTTCTCCAACACCAATTAAGCTCAACAATTCAAATTAATGTTTTTAAGTACAATTGTCTTCTACTAGTCTTATAATAACCTCACACTCCAACTCTATATAATGCTAGTAGTAGATTAATATCTATCTGAGTTATTTTTATCAGTGTACTGTCTTCGTAATATAAAATTATTTTATGAATCAAGTATTTTATCCAAATCCATTTTCCAATAAAATATAGCCACATTGGGTTGTATCCAAATCTCAACAAAAATATCATCGTAATATAACGACTGAATTTAAATTCATTGGTCAACTTACTTGTATATAATAAAATAACATACTTCATTGTCAGCCATAGGATCGTTTACCTCACAACCGGGAGTTACGTCGGTACTGTAACTTGTACAACTGTGTCATCTAATGTAGCTATCAGTGCTAGAACTATTTAATATCTCCAATGATAGGGGCAACCACATATAAGATTTGCACTCTCGACAAGTTAACAAATATCCACCCTGCAGGATTTGCTTGATAGGTAACAACAAATATCCACTTTGCAGGACTTGCTTGACAAATAACAATTTATATTCATCCTGTAGGTCTTGCCTAAGAGATAATCCATATCTTGTAGGACATTCTCTCCTGACGAGAAGACAATTCTGGCATGACAAGATAATAAAATCATTTTCCACCTCTAAAAGTTTTCTTGATCCATTAATCATCGTAAAACTGTCCATTTTCACCAATATTTTTTTTTCTACAATTTAATACAAAAATATAGTTTGACCTTCTATATAGGAAGATAGTAAGCATCTTTTAAGCAGATCTTTTCAATTCAATATATCCTATGGTCCACGATTAATACAACATTAATCCGGTCTTACTGCACTTACTATAAATACGTTACATTGATCAACTACCACCTAAGATGTTAATATGTTCAAATTGAAACTGTAAAGACCAAAGTGAAATAATGGTAACAACACATGAGTGCAAAATGTCAAATCACCAAAAATATTGTAGAGATGTTAATACTTGCAAATATGACCCAAACAATTAAATGAATAATGGAATTCAAATTTACCTATAATGACAGTAAATGTTACCACTGCTCAATTTGAATATTGTCAATTTGAATAATCGAAGATAATTAGAGTTCAACATCTTTTTATAATTATAGTTACCACTGCTCAATTTGAATATCGTCAATTATCATTGTAGAATTCTTTGTAACATCAATTTATCCCCACAATACCTTACACTGATCGTTATAGGGAGAGATTTTTTTTATTTTTTATTTTTTGTTCTTGGATTCATGTACTCGAATAGAAACAAAGATACAACCATTTTCTATTTCACTATAATGTGTACAAACAAAACTCTCTCTTTTTTTTTTTTTTCAACAAGAATAAATTGGGAAAGAAACCATTTATAACCCTGTGATCCTATTTAATAACACAATAGTGGGTTGAAATTCAACAATCAACTAAATATTAACCCCCAATTAATATTAGGAAATTGAATAGATACTGTGCATTATTTACTAAAATAATATTTCACTATCACAACTATCAAGAAAATTCATATATATATATATATATATATATATATATATATATATATATATATATATATTTGGTGAAAAAGTATGACTTGCTCGTTTTTTTTTGAAAAATTTGGTGAAAAGTCTAATTCTATAAAACTATCATTTTACGGGGTCCTGTAACAGTGATTTTTTAACATATGAAATAGTTTTTAAAATGTGATTTTTTGAGTCTTGCGACCTCTCAATAAGATTTTTTTATTTTATTTTTAACTCCTCTTTCTCACCATCCTACATTTCTCATTCTCTATTATTCTTTAAAACATCAATATATTATTTTAATAACACAAGAAACATGACATAGGTAGAAATTAGAGGAGGATCATCATTCAACAGTGAGTATAGACTTGCACAATAATAATATACATATTTTCTTGAAGTTTCAATTAATTTGAATGACGCTTTACACAAACTAGTAAAAGGAGCCACCACCATGCACGCAACCAGCTAATTATATATGTTTTTTTTTTTTTTTTTAATTATACGAAAATTATTATTTTTAAGTATTACTTCATTTATTATAAGTAATGAGTACAATAATCTAAGCCTAGGACGGTCATAAACTCGCTCTGATACTACCTGCAACGATCCGGTTTCCCAGGGCCGTTACTTGGTTTCTCCTATTGGAGAATTTCATTGAAACCGAATCACAAATATTTTTATTCTATACAATCGGATAAATTTTTCAACCAACGGCAATAATTTTAGTTGTCAATTTTACGACGGTAACTAATAAATATAATAATTACAATTTAAATACAACCGAATAACCAATAATTTATTTTGAATTAATCTCAGAAATTTTACAAACAATGGCGACAATCACAAATATCAAATTGATTAATTCATTTTTTTTACACCGGTAAATAATAAATCTAATTATTACAAATTAATTAAAAATTCAGCTAAAATTCTTGTCATCATATTATTTTTAAATACCCAAATAAATTCTTGGTACCAGTCAATTTAATGCTAATGTTTAAATTTGTAATTTAATATACAATTACGATGACAATCATAATTATCGATTTAAATTTTACAATATAACGACAATGATTATATTCAATTATCGCGTCAATTTTTACAACGGTAAATATTAACTACAATTATTACAAGAAGAATTTCTTATGTAATCTTCGTCGCAATTTCGCTCTCACCAGCCCTGCATCAAAATTGTGGGGTTGTGAGCCAACGCTCAATAGAACTCTAACCCCTCTAATACGTGCATTTAATTAACGCAACAAATAAAACACATAAACATGATTTTCATACAGTTATAATTATTTCATAAAATTTAATATAGTCATAATTATTTCATAAAATTTAATAAGTGAAATTTAATCACAATAATAGAATACATTATATAATAGTAAAATTAAGAGTTAAAAATTCTACCAAAAATTTGAAGCCGAAATTCGAGACAAAATTAGAATATATAAAAAAATTTCAAAACTCATCCTTAATTCTTCGTGCAATTCCCTAGTTCCCTACCGATGTAATCTTTTTTTTTTTTTTTAAAGATATCCTTAATATGTAGAGTTGTTTACATAAATAGGGCTAAAAAGTTGTCAAATTACGCTAAGGGGTCCCCTTTTATCTTTTTTACAAAAATAGGTCTAGACGGCCGGTTTCTTTTTCTTTTTTTTTTTCCTTGGTGAAACCGGCCTTGACAAGGCCAGTTTCATCAAATGGGGCTGCCACGCTGGCAAACCCCCTCGCCCCAATCACCTCATGCCTCATCCCCATCCCTTTTTTTATACACCATCCCCATGCCCCCATCACCCCATGCCCCATTCCCATCCCCTTTATTTATTTATTTATATATATATATATAAATTATAAAGTGGTGAATAAATTATGATAATTTAAAAGTTTATTTAATATTTCAAAATTAAAAATTGAATATAAATTATAATTCTTTGGTAAATGTAATTAATTTTAAAAAAATATTAACAAAACATTAAAAATGATCATTATATTGAAATTAAACGCGTTTCCCATAAAAACGCAATTCCTTTATGAAACTTAAGTTTTCATGGATGAAAGTGCCTACAACAATAGAAAAAATAGTAACTAAAATTAAACAAAAGGAAAAAAAAGTAATTAATACTTTTTAATTGAACCCAAGGTTTAAGGGATAAAAAAAAAAAAAAAATTAATTAAAAGGGAGAAAATGTAATTAACATTTTTTTAGTTGAAACCCAAGATTTCAGGGATGAAAGTGCCAAAAAAAATTAAAATTAAATATAGGGGTGAAAATATAATTAACACTTTCTAGTTGAAACTTTTAAATAATCATCAAAGTTGGTCGGATGAGTTATTTCAATGACGATGCTGTTTTTTTGCAACTTTCAATAAATAAAAGACGGTCTATCCGTAACCGAAATAAACCCATTTTTTTCCCCGTAAACTAGGTTCCTAAGGCTACGTAATAAAACTTGAAGAAGTAAAAATAGACAAGTGAATAACTTTTAAATAATCGTCAAAGTTGGTTGGATGAGTTGTTTCGATGATGATGTAATTTTTTTGACGACTTTGAGTAAACAAAAGACGGTCTATCCGTAACTGAAATGAACCCAATTCTTTTGTACGTAAACTGAGTTCCTAAGACTACGTAATAAAACTTAAAGAAGTATATACGGACAAGTGAATAACTTTTAAATAATCGTCAAAGTTGGTCGGATGAGTTGTTTCGACGACGATGCAGTTGTTTTTTGGTAACTTTGAGTTAATAAAAGATGATCTATCCATAACCGAAATGAACCCAATTATTTTTGTACGTAAACTGGGTTCCTAAGGTTACGTAATAAAACTTGAAGAAGTAAAAACGGACAAGTGAATAACTTTTAAATAATCGTCAAAGTTGGTCGGATGAGTTGTTTCGATGACGATGCAGATTTTTTGACAACTTTGAGTAAATAAAAGATGGTCTATCCGTGACCGAAATGAACCCAATTCTTTTGTATGTAAACTGGGTTCCTAAGACTACGTAATAAAACTTGAAGAAGTAAAAATGGACAAGCGAATAACTTTTAAATAATCGTCAAAGTTGATTGGATGAGTTGTTTCGACGACGATGCAGGTTTTTTGGCAACTTTGAGTAAACGAAAGACAGTCTATCCGTAACCGAAATAAATCCAATTATTTTTGTACGTAAACTGGGTTCCTAAGGTTACGTAATAAAACTTGAAGAAGTAAAAACGGACAAGTGAATAACTTTTAAATAATTGTTAAAGTTGGTCGGATGAGTTGTTTCGATAACGATACAATGTTTTTGACAACTTTGAGTAAACAAAAAACGGTCTATCCATAATCGAAATGAACCCAATTTTTTTTTTACGTAAACTGAGTTCCTAACACTATGTAATAAACCTTGAAGAAGTAAAAATGGACAAGTGAATAACTTTTAAATAATTGTCAAAGTTGGTCGGATGAGTTGTTTCGATGACGATACAATTTTTTTGACAACTTTGAGTAAACAAAAGACGGTCTATCCATAACCGAAATGAACCCAATTCTTTTGTACGTAAACTGGGTTCTTAAGGCTACGTAATAAAACTTGAAGAAGTAAAAACGGATAAGTGAATAACTTTTAAATAATCGTCAAAATTAGTCGGATGAGCTATTTTGGATGAATTGCTTTACGATTTGTATAACATTAGAAAAGGCTATAGACGCAACTGCCTAAATTAAATATTTTGATTTCTAATTATTTTCTCTAATTTAATTTATTCTTATTTTTTTTTTAATTATTAGGGATATAATTTTTTTGAGATTATTAAAAAAATGGTAAGAAAAATTAAAAGGGTTGAAAATTAATTCCGGCCGTCGGAATCATTTATGATTCTGGCCATGCGACAGCCAAAATTTATTTTGATTCTGGCAGTGGCAAGGCCGGAATCATAAATTGATTCCAGCCTTCCCTCGACCGGAATCTTAAATGTATATATACATATATATATATATATATATATATATATATATATATATATATTTCCTAATTATAATTGTTTTTAATATTTTAAAAATAAAATTATATATAATTGCTACGCGCTCAGATTCACACATGTTTCATCCTCGCGGTAGTTGGACTACTCGCAAGTATACAAGGTCTGGTTTTAATATAATGGATCTTTTTAGGATCGGATATCGTTCCACTGGGAAGGGCAGGTCATTCAGTTGAGTATTGCGATTTCAATAATTTCATATTATCTCGACTAATCAAATTTTGTTTGTTTTCTAATTATTATACTAAGATAAATGACAACTAGAAAGTTAGTTTTAATTACACTAATTACTTAGGTATAAATCTCTTTCATATAATGCATAATTGATTTCATTTAGTTAGCTATAACGGTTTTTATCTAATCCGACAACCTCTGTATCAATAACTCCTCCGCTACCTCTTCCGAGTGTAAAACGAGGGATTACATGACTTCGTGTCAACGAATAAGTCCCCTTCAACGCCTAAACGACCCTAAGTCGCGTGAGTTTTGAGCCAACGTCATGGGTTGCATACGTTCTAACGCCCTCTCGGGTAATTAGAACGTCACGTTGTATTTACCCTAGTCTGAATCCGGGGTTACCTCTCCCGAGTTTTAAATCCCATATTCTCAGTTTATCAATACAAGCATAATATCAAGAATAACGATAAACACAATCGGATTTCGACAAACGACACGTTAAAGTAACATAAATATACTCAACTAAACGGTTACATGATTTCGACTACTCTTAAGTAACATTTAACTACTACTACAAGATCTTAGTTATATACCATGTAAAATAAGAGGGATTCAACATTCTTAGATATGAAAAAGTGATTACAAAGAATAAAACAAGAGAGAAACGATCAAATCTAGAAGTGAAACGGTTCACTGTCGCTAATGATCGATCTGCAAGTTATCCTTCTTTATCCGAATGATGAACCTCCTTCTTGATCTTCAAAATATAGCGTAAGAGATTTTTACCAGGGTTAGGGTTCTTCAACAACAAGTTTCAAACATGGCCAAGGGGTAGTTATAGGCTTAGGGGTTCAAAAATATCTAAACAGATATTTTGATCTGTTCTGCGATTTCCGCCTAAGCGGTGGAAACTCCACTTAGGCGGTGCTTAAGTCTCTTAGGTAGAGGACTAACTTCTTGGCTCCTTATCTTTCTGACGGAATTCCGCCTAGGCGGTAGCTATTTCGCCTAGGCGGATTTACAGCAGTATAGCTTAATCCAGCAGTTTAGTCAATCCAACATTCTGATGGATTTCCGCCTAGGCGGTGGAAACTTCGCCTAGGCGGATTCAATACTTCAGCCTTTGTAACCTTCTGACGGATTTCCGCCTAGGCAGTGGAAACTTCGCCTAGGCGGATTTCAAATCTTCAGTTTTTGCATCTTTCTGCTGAATTTCCGCCTAGGCAGTGGAAACTTCGCCTAGGCGGAATTGCTCTATTATTTGAAACATCATCTTTTCATCTTTTTGGCTACCCTTTTTGCACTATTTCGCTCGATTTGTCGATTGTTTACTTCCCTGCTCCTGACTAATAAAAACAGCTAAACGATATTCAAACTTAAATAAAGTATTCGAAAACTGGCAAATTCGGTTTAGAATTAGATAGGTATTTTACACCTATTAATAATTCGTATGAATGTAGAAAAGAAAAAAAAAAAAAAAAAAGGCCAATTTTGGACATAAATTAATTACCACTTTTTAATTCGAAATTTCTGAAAAAAATATTTTTCGTAACAAAGTTGGTAATTTTCTAGTAATTTAAATAGGTCATTTTATCAATTGTGCAATTTTTAAATTACATTAATACAAACAAAATTTAATCTAGTTGTTTCTATGACGATGCAATTTTTTTGACAATTTTGAGTAAACAAAAGACGGTCTATTCGTAACAGAAATGAACCCAATTCTTTTGTATGTAAACTGGGTTCCTAAGACTACGTAATGAAACTTGAAGAAGTAAAAACGGACAAATGAATAACTTTTAAATAATAGACGTTTTAAAGGCGTTGTTTATAAAATATTTCCAAAAATAAAAAACTTAGGCCGGAATCAAAATTTTGATTCGGGCCTTTTGCTTAAAAAAAAAAAAAACAAATTTTTTTTTTTTTTAAAATATTACAAAAAAAAGAAATAAATATTTAATTAGATTCAGAAAAATTCAACAAGCTAAACAAATTTATTAAAATCTGCGTTTATTTTAACAATATGTTCTTGAATTTTATTTATTCTTAATTTTTTTTAATTAATAATCTCAATTTTTTTTGAGATTACTAAAGAAATGGTAAAAAATAAAAATAAATTAAAAAGGTTGAAAATAAATTTCGGCCGCTGAAATCACAAATTGATTCCGCTCATCAGAATCAATTTTGATTCCGGCCTTCCCATGACCGAAATCTTAAATGTGTGTATATATATATATATATTTGTAATTATAATTATTTTTAATATTTTAAAAATAAAATTATATATAATTTGTATGAATGTAGAAAAAAAAAGAAAAAAAAAGGGTCAATTTTGGCCTTCCCCACCATGACTGGCATGTTAATGTAATCTTTGTTGAATATCGTCATCTTGCATCTCTGCCAACTATGTAATGAAGCCCATATTTTCATCCCCAAAGGTCCAGAGCACAGGTGATACTTGCCGTACAGGACTGCCATGTGAAATGGGCTGATGGGGTGGTGGAAAATTCGTCGACACGTGGTAAACATCGTCCGTTGGAGTATGATAGGGGCCACCACTTGACGCATACTGATGAAACGCAGATTCATGTGGATTATAGAACATTGATGTTGAAGCCTCTGCGTGCCCTTGCTAAGAGCTGTAAGGTGTCTGGTGGTCCAGAAGTGTAAAGCTTGCTGGACGAAAGATTACCACCGGGAAAGGCACAGAAGGTTGGGAGTGGAACGGAATAGGCACTGAAGAATGAGAAGGGGACGAAATAGGCATGGAATGAAGGGAAGGGGAGCGAACATGCCCCGAACGTTGGGCGGGAGAGGGGAATCCTTGTCGTGGGGTGCTTATCTCGTCACGATTATAATATATAAGTGTCGAGTTACAAGTGGATCATATATGTTGCATTCGAGGAAGATCCACAGGTTGTACTCTTCCAGTACGTACATAATTGCTAATAAGTTCTTGCATTTGGAGCATCTCCTGACCCTAAATTAAACAATGTCCATAAGTACAATTACATTATAAATGAATATTGACAACAACGATATAGTAATAAATATTCTAGTTTACCAGTATGCGTGCCATAACTGCTGCTCCACGATACCTTTCGTTTGGGCGCTGCAATGGATTACCGATAAACATGCGAGTGACGCGTCGATACCATATGTAAAATGGATCGTCACGCGCCATCGGCTTGAATGTAGGCTCTCCTATAACAATAGTGGCAAGCTTGTTGTTCCACACGTCAATATAGTAACGGTAAAAGTCTGCCCAGTTGACATTCGATCGACCTCGATGATCGATCCTCTGGACCCTGTCATCCTCTGAAGGGTCAAGCGGAATAGGCTGTCGAAATCCAAACGGTCGCAAAACACGATTTAGTCGATGCCACTCCACTACATCGAAACATATAAGAGGACAGACACTCCTCCAACTAGCGACAGGCGATGACATCTTCTGTGTAAGGTAACCATACAAACTGCGATATACAAATAAAAAAATGTCAATGAGACAATAATGACTAATAATTGTAACTCAAGTAGATTAACCGTAAATTAATGCACCTCATCGAGTTCGAGATAGTCAAGTTGATCTCGGTACGCAACTAAGACATGGACAGTTGTCCTATCCAGAGTCATCTGTGACATCTACCAGTATCCGTAAGGACCGTGTGGGAGCACTATTACCCCGAGATCAAGGCCCTCATCACCCGCTGTCGTTAACTACAATCTTTGTGGTCTGATTACAGGTAAATGCTCCCATGCCCAAATCTATGAATACACAAAAACAAATATATACAATCAACGTTTTAATGTAATGTCCCCATATATATGTATATGTATATGTATGTGTGTGTGTGTGTATTAAATAACCTGCAATAAGATTAGACATCCTGCAATCTGGTTTGCCGATGGCCTAGTCGCTCGACACAACTCTCTATACAATACTACTAAACAAGCAGCGCCCCAACTGTAATTCCCAATCGAATCGAAGTCTTCGAGTAAGGGCAAGTACATAAGCTTCACAGTTGTGCTCGATTTGCCAGGGAATAATACTCCTCCAATCATGTAGAGTATATACGCCCGGGCATGCTGCTTGATCGTCTCATCGTCGGCATCAACTGGTAATTGGCTAAAGGTGTCCAATATCTAGTTCATCCTCAACCCATTATCTTTGACTTCTATTGCTAGAGGCGTTACTCCAAGGATATCGTCACACATAGCTTGCCAGCTACTAACCTCGTAATTATTGTCTATGCCGGTCACGGCAAGGCCCTCGATAAGGAGGCCCAATAAAATTTCTACATCCTACAACGTTACCGTGCACTCCCCGCCCGGGAGATGAAATGTGTGCGTCTTCTGTCTCCATCTCTCCACTAACACCGTGATCAAGGCATGGTCTAATTTCCTATTGCCAAAACGATATATCTTGTAAAAACCTGCAATGTGTAAATAATAAATTATCTTGCGGTCCAACGTCTCATGCAAATGTTCGTCTGTACCTCAATGGGGAAACGTCGTCCTGCACAATACAATATAAAAGCGAACTTTTTTAATTATAATAAATATATTGTAATATTTACGAATTAAAATTATAACTTGAAATTTGTACCTTCGAATACCAAACCGTAGAGGACCTGTGGTTTGCTTGATTTGTCAATAGTCTATGATCAATGGGTCCAACAATGATATCGTCCATAGTAATTGAAAAATATTGTAACATTTATACAATAATAACATCTACCAATAAAAAAAATATAACAGTAACATTAAAATAAATATTACCGTAATGATATTAAACTAAACTATAATAATAACTTATATAAAAGTAGTATATCTATTGTACGACTAAAGAAATCTTACATAGTAACTGAAAATTTCATGATAGACACGTCCTAATAACATTTATCGATTAACAAAAATATAATAGTAACATTAAAATAAATATTACTTGAGGTGATGGCATTAAACTAAACTATAGTAATAAATTATAGTAAAGTAATATTTCTACTCTACTACTATTGCGGTAGCACAACTCCATCCGGATTCTCTATTGTTTTTATTTTTTATTATTATAGTAAATAATTATTGTTTTTATTTTTATTTTATTTATTAATAACAAAGAGAATCCGGCGCTCATATGGCCGGATTTAAAAAAGAAAAAATAGAATCCGGCCCCGTGAGGGCCGGATAATAATTATTTTTATTTTATTTATTACTAACAAAGAGAATTATTTTTATTTTTATTTTATTTATTAATAACAAAGAGAAGCCGGCCTAGCCGGATTCAAACAGAATCTGGCCTGTGAGGGCCGAATTCTATATTGTTTTTTAATTTGTAAATAATAATTATTTTTATTGTTATTTTATTTATTAATAACAAAGATAATTGTTTTTTTTTTTTTTTTTTTACTTTTTTTTTTAAGAAAGAGCATTGTTTTTATTTTTATTGGCACTTTAATTACATATATATTTTTATTGTTAATTAAATATATATATGTTAATAATTTTGATTGGCATGTTAATTAAATATATTTCTTTATTGTTAACAAAATAATACAATTTTTTTTTGGTTAAATGAAATTTTATACTAAAGTTACTTTTATTTTATTTTTGTCTAAATCTAAATGATTAACATAAAAACATAACTATATTAACTATAAAATAATACTTACGCAAAATCTAACCTAAAAACATATATTAACATTTAAAAAAATTACCAACAAATAATGTTATAAACATAAAAACATAATTACACAAATTTTAAACATGAAAACATACATTAACATCTAAAAAATTCAACTAAAATAATGTATTTAACTAACCTCAAATAATAGATGAAACTGAAATTCCAAAATACTAGTGATAGTAGAATGAGAAGGTAAAATAATAGATGAAACTCCAAACTCCAAAATAATGTAGTGAACTCAAGTAACGAACAAAATAAGAGAATGAGTAAAACTCAAGTAATAACAGAATGAGTATACTAAAAGAAAGGCATTTAGGTATTTATAGAAGAAAGTAATGATCTACCGTTTCAAAATAAATATACAAACTTGATGGTTATCATCCAAATGCATTTAAATATTCTGATTTTTAGTTAAATGTCAAATAATTTGTTTTTGCAGTGAGAATCCTCATCAAAATCTTATCTTCGACAGTATAATTCTTCAGGCAAAAATTTATGCTTTTTGCAGTGAGAATTTGAACTCAATTGGTTTTTATTTTTATTTTTTGTTTTTATATAATTTGTCGATTACATATACATTTTTCGATCTGGATCTCTTTTCCTTACTATTATTAAGGGAATAGATGTTCAATGGCCGGTATTTTTTTTTTTAAATTTTAATATTTTTTTCCGTTCTTTTTTTTTTTTGGACACCGGAATTAAACCGGCCATCCAACGGCCGGTTTCATAGTATCTTTTTTTTTTTTTAAATTTTAATATTTTTTTATATTTTCTTTTTTTTTTTAAATAGATTCCGGCCATGGGACGACAGAATCAAAATTTGATTTCGCCGTCCAATGGCCTTTTGTTTTTCAATATTTTAATTGTTTTTAAGGAGATTCCGATTCTTTTAATATTTTAAACAACAACCAAAAAAAAAAAAGGTGAGAATCAAATAGAAAAAAATAAAATAAAAAATTATTCATATCTATTCAATTCACATGGTCAATTTTTTTTTTTTCTTTTACAGCTGTCTGAATTATAAATGAAGTATAGGGATGCCATTTTGACATTGTTACGTTTCGTATAATTTTTGTCTTTCTTATATTTTAATCTAACATTCATTGTTTTTTGCAATATAGGATTACAAAAATTTTATAGCATTTGCAGTAAATCACAATATTTTATTTTTGCAGTAAACTTTATAGGCATTGTAGCATCTTTCGGTCAACATTCACTTTTTTTTTTTTTTTTTTTTGCATTATAGGTTTCCAGAGATGGAAAATTTAATTTTTTTTTTAATAACACAAAGTTGATTCCGACTGTGCTAGGGCCGGAATCAACATTTTCAATGTTTTTTTTTCATATTTTTTAATTCTACAAAATTTAATTTTTCTAAAAAAAATGTTTCAAATCAGGTCTTGTATCAATTTTTTTTTTAATTCAAATTCATTATTTTTTTTTACAAATCAATAATTTGAGTACATATACAAAATATAAAAATTTACAATTTTACAAATGAAATTATATAATTTCGATTATATAATTTTTTGTTCAATTCAAAATTTTGAAAATTATATAAAATTTTATTTTTAAGAAAAAAATAAAATTGTTATTTATTTATTGTAAAAACCAGCCGTGGTGGGACCGTTTTTTAAATATATATATATATATATATATATATATATTTTGGAGAAGGAGAAACTGGCCGAGGGGCGGCCGGTTTGAAATTGAAACCGTCCGTCCGACGATCTTTTAAATTTTTAAATTTTAATTTTTTTAATTTTTTTTAATATTTTTTTTCATGTTTTATTTTTTTTTTCCAATGAGATTCCGGCCATGGGATGGCCGGAATGAAATTTTGATTCTGGCCGGCTGGTTTCATCATTTTTTTATTAATATTTTCATTTTTTAAGGAGATTCTGATTTTTTAAATATTTTAAAAAATTAAAAAAAAATGTAAGAATTTAATAGGAAAAATAAAATAAAATTGCCCATCGGTTTCATCATTTTTTTTTTATTGTTTTCATTTTTTTAAGGAGATTCCGATTTTTTAAATATTTTAAACAACTAAAAAAAATATGTAAGAATTTAATAGAAAATAAAATAAAATTGACATTCATTTAATTCACATGGTCGATTTTTTTTTTCTTTTACAGTAGTTTGAATTATAAATGAAGTATAGGGGTGCAGAACTTTAATTTGTTAGGTTTTGTATGTTTTTTGTCTTTTTTATATTTTTATCTAACATTTTTTTTAGCAGTATAGGATTGCATAAATTTTATAGGTTTTGTAATAAATCTTAATATTTAATTTTTGCAGTAAACTTTATAGCCTTTCATATATATTTTGGATTCTATGTAGTCTTATCGTAAACCGATGAGATTCTGATTTTTTAAATATTTTAAACAACTAAAAAAAATATGTAAGAATTTAATAGAAAAAAATATTGACAATCATTCAATTCACATGGTCAAATTTTTTTTTCCTGTTACAGTAGTCTAAATTATAAATGAAGTATAGGCGTGCAGAACTTTAATTTGTTAGGTTTTGTACGATTTTTGTCTTTTTTTTATAATTTTATCTAACATTCATTTTTTTAACAGTATAGGATTGCAAAAATTTTATAGGCTTTGCAGTAAATCTTAATATTTAATTTTTGGAGTAAACTTTATAGGCTTTGCAGTAAACTTTATAGCCTTTCAAATATATTTTTGATTCTATGTAGCCTTACCGTAAACCGATTTTTTTTCTTTTACAGTAATCACACGTCGGTCTTTTACTTTTGTAGTACTGAAATATCAAATCTTATCTTTTTTTTTGGCAGCACTGATAAATGTTCTCTGATTCCCATTCTTTATATATATATATATATATACTTTGAATAAAATTGGTTTTAATATATTTTTTTTTCCGTTTTCTCTATTTTAAAATTTAATTTTTTTTCTATAAATACTTTCCATTTGTTTTTCATTTTCTAATTACATTCATCATATTCTTTTGTTAGAGTTCTTTACAGTTTTGTGTTAATTTAAAAATTTGGAACTATAACTTAATATAGTATTTGAGGTTAGTAATAACACTTTATTTTAATAAAATTATTTTGATGTAAATATATGTTTTTTAGGTTCGAATTTGTGCAATTTTATTTTTAGTTTTTTAAAGAAGAATATTTATTGATTAATTGTTTAAAATGTTAATATATGGTTTACCTTAGATTTTGTATAGTTATGTTTGTATCCTAAATATATTTAAATTTTATTTATTTCATAAATCAGTTCAAATGGCAAGTGGATGTCGTAACGATAAGGGCAAAGGCAAGGAAAAAATAAATATCTATTGCACTAGTGAGGGTTCAGGGACAAGAAACCATGCTAGGTACCAAGATGAGGTAGGTACGTGATATGGAATCCAAATACGCCGGTCAAAGGTCATACATTGGAGTGAAGACGAATCCCGTCGTCCACTACTATGGTATGACGCCCGATAGAAGTTGTGTTACCCACAAGACGTGTGCGGTCCGTGGGATATTCTTAGAAATATCACTGGTGTTCAACGACAATTAGATCTTTCTGGTGCATGGCTGAATCCCATCGCGAGAAAACGAACTTTCTTAGTACACGGTAATCTTTTCAAACAAACTGTTCGATGGGTCAATCGTCATTACCACGAGATTTACAACTATACCGAATGGGGCAAGGATAGTGAATAAGCAAAGAAATTACAATGGCCAACGCTAATGATAAAAATAAATCTTTATGAGGTAAGGTCTCATATGTACGACCTAAAAATTCTGAAATTAAGGTCTTTTGAAATTTTGAAAAACGAACCAGATAACATTGGTAAAATTTGCCACGAATTGAAACGAGAAATTAAATAAATGGAGAAACGAATTCATGTCAAAGAAAGACTTAATTAGATTCTTACATATATTTTTTAAATTGTTTAAAATATTTAAAACATTGAAATCTCCTTAAAAAAAATGATGAAATCGAAACCTCCATAAAAAAAATGAAAATATTAATAAAACAAAATGATCAAATTTTAGATTCCAGCCGTCCCACAGTCGGAATCTCTTTTAAAAAAATTATAATATTTAACAAAAATATTAATATTAAATTAAAAAAAAAACGACTGTTGGACAGGCAGTTTCAATTTGAAACCGGCCGTCCCAAAGGAGGTTTCTAAAAAAAAGAAAAATTATATATTAAAAAAAAAAAAAAAAAAAAAAGGTTTCTCCTAATATATATATATTAAAAAAAAAAAAAGGTTTCTCCAAAAAAAAATATATATAATAAAAAAAAAAATGAAACCCGCCCTAGGATGGTGGAAATCAAATTTTGACATTTTTAAGTCCAACGGCCAGAATATCTTTAAAAAAAAATATTAAAAAAACACACCCCTTTCATATTCCTATATAAACAACATCTATTTACATTTACAAACACATTTCTCTATTCTTCTAAAAAAAAATTGTGTATTCTTTGCTTCTGCCATAGCCAAGTTTTTAATTACAGATGAACTCTTTTTGCTCCTGTCGTGGCAATTTTTTTCTTTCACAACTGTCTACGACTTTCTATTTCAGAGGTGAGTGAAACTATCTTGTTTTCTTAATTAGTTTATGATTTCTTAAATAGAGGGAGTTCCCAAATTCAAATAAGTATTATTGGGATTATTTTGTGTATGGATAAGCTATTGTTTGTTAACTCCAGATTTAGCCGATCGAGAACTTCAACCTTTTTATGTCTTCCACGTGTTGTCTAGGAGATTGAAAAGCGCGCACCATGTCTTTTCCTGAATAATAGTAAGGGAAACAGATCCAGATCCGGAACTGGAAAATCTTCCAGAAATGAAGGCGTCAACGAGCATAGAGTCCTAAGATCTCGATACTTGACTGTGAAGAATCTCATTAGCGGTAATCGCATCAGAGTTCTTAGATCTCGATATTTCCAAGCCTGATTTTGAGCATGCATTCGATTATTGATGAAGTTGACAACCTGCATCGACTCACCTTTGATTGCACTTTTTGGACTATCAAAAAGTGACCTACAAATAATGTTGGATTTGAATGGGGAAGAAGAAAAAACAAAAAACAAACCTCTTTGAAAGCAATGCAAATAAATTACACCGTTATCAAAACAGCTCATCTGGCCAACTTTGACGATTTTTTAAAAATCATTTACTTGTTCGTTTTTTATTTTCTAAATTTTATTATGTAGTGTTACCAACTTTAAAAATTACATAAAAATTATAGTCTCTGATAATGGTTGTATCTCATCCGATCATATTTTATTTATATATATGTATATGTAATCGACGAATTATATATAAAGAAATAAAAAATAAAAACAATTGACAATCGGACATAAAAAAAAAATAAATCTTTTGTCACTACAAAAAGAATAGATTTTTTTTTTTTTTACTAAAAATATAGATTAATATGTTATTTAACTTATTATATTATAAAGAAGAAAAAAAATTGAGCTCAAATTCTCACTGCAAAAAACATAGATTTTTTACTGAAGAATTGAACTGTTGAAGATAAGATTTTGATGAGCATTCTCAATGCAAAAAGAAATGATTTGACATTTAACTAAAAATCAAAATCTTTAAATGCATTTGGATGATAACCATCGAGTTTGTATATTTATTTTAAAATGGTAGATTATTACTTTCTTTTATAAATACCTAAATATCTTCCTTTCAGTATACTCATTCTGTTATTACTTGAGTTTTACTCATTCTCATATTTTGTTCGCTACTTAAGTTCACTAGACATTATTTTGGAGTTTGGAGCTTCACCTATTATTTGACCTTCTTATTCTACTATCATCGGTATTTTGGAGTTTCAGTTTCGTCTATTATTTGAGATTAGTAATAATACATTATTTTAGTTAAATTTTTTAGATGTTAATATATGTTTTCATGTTAAAATTTGTGTAATTATGTTTTTATATTTATAACATTATTTGTTGGTAATTTTTTAAAATGTTAACATATGTTTTTAGGTTAGATTTTGCGTAAATATTATTTTATAGTTAATATAGTTATGTTTTTATGTTAATCATTTAGATTTAGACAAAAAAATAAAAGTAACTTTAATATAAAATGTCATTTAACCAAAAAACGTTGTATTATTTTATTAATAATAAAAATATATATTAAATTATTGGGTTCATAATAAAAAATATTATTAATAAATTTTATTGGGAAAAGTTATTTAAAAAAGTTAAATTAGTAATTTCAGTATTATATGTTATTTAACTTAACAATTTATATTACTTGGAGTTTTAGTCATTCTCTTATTTTGTTCGTTACTTGATTTCACTAGACATTATTTTGGAGTTTGAAACTTAATCTATAATTTGACCTTCTCATTCTACTATCAACGGTATTTTGAAGTTTCAGTTTCATCTATTATTTGAGGTTAGTAATAATACATTATTTTAGTTAATTTTTTTAGATGTCAATATATGTTTTCATGTCAAAATTTGTGTAATTATGTTTTTACGTTTATAACATTATTCATTGGTAATTTTTTTAAATGTTCATATATGTTTTTAGGTTAGATTTTATCGTAAGTATTCTTTTATAATTAATATAGTTATGTTTTTATGTTAATAATTTACATTTAGACAAAAGAATAAAAGTAACTTTAGTGTAAAATTTCATAAAAATATAGTATTATTTTATTAATAATAAATATATATATATATATATATATATATATATATATATATATATATATATATATATATATATTAAATTATTAATCGTAATAAAAATTATTATTAATAAATTTTATTGGAAAAAGTTGTTTAAAAAAGTTAAATAAGTAAATTTCAGTATTATATGTTATTTAACTCAATAATTTATATTACCATTGTTTATTAAGTAATTTTAGTGGGTTAGAGTAAAATTATAAAAAAATATATAATTAAATATATATATATATATATATATATATATATATATATATATATATATATAATAATAATTTGATTTCAGCCCTGTTAGGGCTGAAATCAAATTTAGTTTTTTAATTTTTTGCTTTTCTATTTTTAAATTTTTTTTACCATTTTTTAAATAAATTAACAAAAAAATATATCTTTAATAAAATAAAATAATTTAAAAATAAATAAAAATTAACAAAAAAAAAAACAAACTAAAAATCAATATCTTTTAAAAAAGTTGGGAATGACAAAATGTATAAAACAAAAAAAGAGAAAAAAAATTAGAAATAAAAAGTACAAAATACTTTAAAATGTACAAATTATAGTAAATAAATAAAAATAAAAATAATTATTATTTATAGATTATAATAAAAATAAAAATAAAAACAATGGAGAATCCGGCCCTCACAGGGCGGGATTCTCTTTTTCAATGTATAAAATAATTTGATTCCGGCCCTGTTAGGACCTGAATCAACTTCAGTTTTTGAAATATTTTTTTTTTTTTTACCATTTTTTAAATGATTTAACAAAAAATATATCTTTAATAAAATAAGATAATTTAAAAAAAAACAAAACTAAAAATCAAAATCTTTTAAAAAAGTTAGGAATGACAAAATGTATAAAAGAAAAAAAAATAAAAAAAATTTAGAAATAAAAAAGATAAAATTCGGCCATATGAGGGGGTCAGATTCTCTTTGTTATTAATAAATAAAATAAAAATAAAAACAATATTTATTTACAAATTAAAAAACAATAGAGAATCTGGCCCTCACATGGCCCAATTCTCTTTGTTATTAGTAAATAAAATAAAAATAAAAACAATTCTTTTTGTTATTAATAAATAAAAAAACAAACAAACAATTATTATCAGGCCCTCACAGGGCCAGATTCTATTTTATCTTTTTTAAATCTGGCCATATGAGGGCCGGATTCTCTTTGTTATTAAAAAATAAAATAAAAATAAAAACAATTATTATTTACTATAATAATAAAAAATAAAAACAAAAGAGAATCCGGACATATAAATCCAAAATTAATAAATTTTATTAACATAATATTTAAAAGTTATTTAGAAGTTATTTATTTTTCAAAAGTTAAATTAATAATTTTAATATAAGTAACATATTTTTGAAACATATTATATGTAATAATATGTGAGGGCCAAATTCTCTCTCTCTCTTTTTTTTTTTTTTTTTATTATTATTATTATTATTTATATGTAATAAATAAAAAAATTAAAACAATTATTAATGTTTTAACATCTAACTCTATAATGCTAATTGCGAGCACACATTGACCTACTTTTTTCATTAGTCCGTTGTTTATTACTTATACAAAATATAAAAATTTATAATTGTATAAATCATAATTTATACAAACTTGTAAAAAAAAAATTAATCAAAATTTTTATAAAAATTATAATTTTTCTTAGATTTGAAATTTAAATATATTAAACAATTTTTACCAAAAACTAATAATAATCGTAATTGAATCCGGCCCTACCACGGCCGAATTCGATTATTATCGTGCTTAAGATAATTTTATTTTTTTGTTTCTAGACAACATAATTAAAAAAAATTCTTATAAATAATAACTATAAGATGTTAATAATTGTTAAATAACTATTCATCTTCTTATAAATTTATTTATATTAGGTAGACTTACAAAAATTCAATTACTATAGTAGTAATCTTTGTAAAATATATATTAAATTACTAAACTTAGTTAAATATATTCAATTTTATTGGAAAACATTGTTTAAAATGGGTTAAAAAATTTGGTTTGTGAGTTATTATTTAGAATAAACAAAATTGTAAAAAAAAATTAAAAAAATTATTGGGAGAAGAAAAAAATAAAATGAAATTAACACAGACATATCCGGGTCTGGTAGGGCCGGAGAAATTGATTTAAAAAAATTAAAATTTTGTTTAAAATAAATAAAATTATTTATATCGTTGAGACTTAAAAAATTAATATGTTAAATTTAGTAATCTTTGTTAGATATTTATAAAAGGGTTAATTACACTTTATCCCCCTTGTGGTTTGGCCCATTTGCACTTTACCCCCTTGTGGTTTAAATGTGCCACTTACCCCCCTGTGGTCTTGGACTTAAGTGCCACGGTTACATTTTCCGTTAACTTTAGCGGTCAATGGATGGAAGTCAACGGAAATCTGTTAAATAGTATGAAATGACATTTATACCCTTAAAAAATTGAGTAAGGACTATTTTAATACTATTAAAAAATTTAAAGGGCTATAAGTGTATTTTTTTTCAATATATCTCATCTTCTTCGTTTGCTCTCCCTCACCGGCGCTGTCTTCGCTATCTTCGCCTTCCACTTCACCGTCTTCTCCATTTCCATTTCGATTTTGAAATCGATTTCGAAACTAGGTTTTGATTTCGATTTCGAAATCGAAATTGAAACCCAGTTTCGAAATCGATTTCAAAATCAAAATTGTAACCCTCACGTTCGTCTTCGCTGTCGTCTTTGTCTTCGCCGTCATGTTCGATTTCAAAATCGAAACCCAGTTTCCATTTCAATTTCGAATTTGAAACCCTTAAAACCCTCATGTCTTCGCCGTCTTCGCTGTCTTCTCCGTTTCGATTTCGATTTCGATTTCGAAACCCTAGTTTGTATGTGTATGTATATATATATGTATATGCGTGACGTTTGGAGTGGCCGGTGTGGATGGTTGGGTTGGGGGTGGCCGGCGACGTTGGATGGTTGGGACCCAGAAGAGAGAGAGAGAGAAGACATCGGAAGTTCGCCACTGTCGTCGGAGTAGTCGGAGCAGAGGAAAATTTTGGAGAAAAATATATTTTGACCCTTTTAGTTTTTAAAAATTTTGCAAATAGATCCCTTGAATTATTTAAACAAAATAACAAAATTACCCTTAATTTTAAAGTGAACAGACACAATTACCCCTAATTTTAACCGTGATACTTAAGTTCAAGACTACAGGGGGGTAAGTGGCAACGTTTAAACCACAAGGGGGTAAAGTGAAAATGGACCAAACCACAAGGGGGTAAAATGTAATTAACCCTTTATAAAATTACTAAATTTATTTAACTTCTTTTATTAATTAAAGTTGTTTTATTTTTGAAGCTTAATCATGACGAACGTTGTGTTACATTGGGGTGGTAATATTATACAAGAACAAAATGGATTTATATCCTATAATGTCTCCGAAAGAGATAAGATCATTTAGTATCGGTACGACGTTGGACGAGTTTATAAATGCTATTAGGCCGAAGGTAGTTTTAGACGGAAAAAATGTATGTTTGAAGTTTCAATACTGATACCCATTGTATCAATGGCAGTCACATTGGATCATTACATTATATCCGGTTGAGGATGACGATGCGCTTACAGTGTGCTTATGCATACCTTTGCAATTTCCCGAGATATATACAGTTGAATTTTACGTGGAGAAGGAAGTCATTCGAACAAAATATTTTTATCTTGCGTTGACCAATGAAGTAGGGTCATATAGTAGGATGCCAACGGAAGAATGCAATTTGAACGATTTTCTGAGCGCTTCCCAATACAATCCTTTAGGGTACTCGCAAGACCGTGTTGGAAACTTCCAATCGCAGTCGGTCTACCAAGCCAACGTAGGGCCTAGTGGCTGTGGTTACTCGCAAGACCTGGTTGAAAACTTCCAATCCCAGTCAGTCTACGAGGCCCACGTAGGGCCTAGTGGTAGTTTTGAATGAGCCCCGTCTCGTATATGTAGAGATTCAACGAATGCAGTTCAACAGCTAATGGCTGAGTCTGAGACGACGATAGACGATCCATCCGTGGTGGACAACCATTTGGAGAAGAATGTTGATGAGAAGTTGATGGCAAACGACCCGATAAATGATTTGAACGAGGATGACATTGACACGGCTGTAGGGGATGGTGCACCTGTGGATCACCATGAGATTGATGATGTCATCGATGATGATAATGTGAAGATGACGTACGAGACCCCGATCCTGTACATGTCAGAATATGAATATGGAGATACAACCATTATTATAGACTATAAATGCAAAAATAACATGAAGACATGGGATCCTGAAAATCTAGAGTTCAACGTCGGGTCGGTTTTTAAAGATAAAGAGTCCCTTCAAAAAGCAGTGAAAATGTACAACATGAAAGTCAATGGTGAGTATATCGTCAGGGAAAGCAAGTAGAAGAAGTGGATTGTTGAGTGCCAAAATGGTTGTCGGTGGCGGTTGCGTGCCGTTTGGAAAAAGAAACACGATTACTTTGAGGTAACAAGATATGGTGGAAACCATATGTGTTTGTCTTCGAAGACGAATCGAGATCATTCCAACTTAGATTCGAAAATGATTTCTCATATATTGCTTAACCAAATTGTTGTAAGTTTATGATTGTCATCAATTTAAATAGTTTTATAAGTATACTTTCATTTTAAATAACAAGGATCACTGCATGAAAATAACAAGGATCATTGCATCAATTAATATTGCAGCGTGATCCCCCAAGTCAAGATAGCTATCATTAGACAGAATATATGCGACAACTACAAGTTCAGGATATCCTATCATAAGGCCTAGTTGGCGAGGACGAAAGTAGTAGGGATGCTATTTGGGAATTGGGACGAGTCCTATGAAAAGTTATCTCGGTATGTTGCTGTCTTACAACATTTCAACCTCGGTACTGTGGGGCAATTTGACTACTTTCCTAGTGATACCCCTGGCACTTTCATCTTGGACAAGTTCTTCTGGGCGTTCAAGCCCACAATAGAAGGATTCAAGTATTGTCGACCAGTGATCTGCATTGATGACACATTTCTTAGTGGAAAGTATAAAGGCAAATTGCTTACCGCTATTGGCGTTCTGTCATCCAACAGAGTTTTTCCCATTGCTTTTGCACTAGTGGAGGAAGAGACATATGAATGTTGGCATTGGTTTTTAACGAAATTCCGTATTCATGTCGTTGGACAGTTGCCTAATGTAACCCTCATATCGGATTGGCACCAATCCATCAAGTCTGTTGTCCAGGATATTTGGGAGAATCCATTCCGTGGACCGCGTGGATATCACCGATATTGTTTACGTCACATCCAGAACAACTTCATCAAAATATACCGAAATCGACAATTGAAGGACCTTGTATGGAAAGCCGGCAGTGCCTACCAGATTCGAAAATTTGATTAGATCATAGAGAAGATTGGAGAACTTAAACCGAAGGCCAAGACTTGGTTAGAAAAAATACCTGCCAAAAAATGGGCACTGTCCCACGATGAGGGTAGACGTTGGGGTATACTAACTACAAACTTCGCCGAAATATTTAACAGAGTGCTTAAGGGGGCAATAAATGTTCCAATCAAAGCAACAATTATAATTACGTTTTATCGCACTGTTAAATATTTTGATGAGCGACGTTGGGAGGCAGCTACGGATAATGCTAATGAAGTTAAGTATACTCTTTACGTCATCGAGGAACTAAGAAAGAATAAAGCGAAGGGAAATACACACGAGGGTATTAGCTTCAACGAGTAATTTGGCATTACTTGTTTTGAGTTCAAGTTTTTCTTATTTTTATTCATTGAAGTCGTTCAATTTGTAAATTTAAATTACCACAGGATTGATGGGAGCTTTGAAGTAAAGACTAGGCAACGAGATTCTGGGGGACACAATCAACAAGTTGTCTTCCTTAGACCAGAACCTAGTTGTTCCTATGGTAAATATGCCATATATCGCTTTCTGTGCTCCCACATTATGGCTGTGACTACTGCTATTGGGGAGGATCCATTTTCACTTGTGGATCCTACGTACACAATTGAAGTATATTCACAGATTTGGCATACCTACTTCAATCCGATGCCACACGAAGCTTAATGGCCACTGACGAACATGCAAATCATGGTTCCTTATCCACACCATCTTAGGACTGTTAGACGTGGACGACCATCTACATCAAGAATTCAAAACGAGATGGATGTTTCGAGGAGGACGTTAACTAACAGATGCAGTTTGTGTACGCAAACTGGCCATGACAAACGAAGATGTCCCCAAAGGCAACGACCGGTGGATGGAGTTGTACTACCGCAATAGTCGTAGAGTATAAATATTACTTTGCTATTATTTATTACTATAGTTTAGTCTAATGTCATCACCTTAAGTAATCTTTATTTTAATGTTACCATTACATTTTTGTTAATCGCTAAATGTTATTAGGACGTACCTATCATGAAATTTTCAGTTACTATGTAAGATTTCTTTAGTCGTACAGTATATATACTACTTTTATATAAGTTATTATTATAGTTTAATTTAATGTCATTACCTTATGTAATCTTTATTTTAATATTATTGTTATACATTTTTTTATTGGTAGATGTTATTATTGTATACTTGTTACAATATTTTTTTAGTTGCTATGATGAGCCCCTGCCTGTTTGGAGGCCGAGTAGGAATATGAGAAGGCCACATTGTAGGACTGACTAGATTAGATTTTATTTGTATTAATGTAATTTAAAAATTGCACAATTGATAAAATGACCTATTTAAATTACTAGAAAATTACCAACTTTGTTACGAAAAATATTTTTTTTCAGAAATTTCGAATTAAAAAGTGGTAATTAATTTATGTACAAAATTGGCTTTTTTTTTTCCTACATTCATACGAATTATATATAATTTTATTTTCAAAATATTAAAAAACAATTATATATATATATATATATATATATATATATATATATATATATATATATATATATATATATATATATATATATATATATATATATACATACATTTAAGATTCTGGTTATGGGAAGGCCAGAATACATTTATGATTCTGGCCTTGCCACTGTCAGAATCAAATTTTATTCTGGCTGTCGTACGGCCAAAATCATAAATGATTCTGATGGCCGGAATTAATTTTCAACCCTTTTAATTTTTCTTACCATTTCTTTAATAATCTCAAAAAAAATTATATCCCTAATAATTAAAAAAAATTAAGAATAAATAAATTTAGAGAAAATAATTAGAAATCTAAATATTTAATTTAGGCAGTTGCGTTTACAGCCTTTTCCAATATTATACAAATCATAAAAAAAATCATCCAAAATAGCTCATCTGACTAATTTTGACGATTATTTAAAAATTATTCACTTGTCTGTTTTTACTTATTCAAGTTTTATTACGTAGCGTTAGGAACTTAGTTTATGTACAAAAGAATTGAGTTCATTTTGGTTATAGATAGACCGTTTTTTGTTTACTCAAAGTTGTAAAAAAAATTGCATCGTCAACGAAACAACTCATCCGACCAACTTTGACGATTATTTAAAAGTTATTCACTTGTCCGTTTTTATTTTTTCAAGTTTTATTACGTAGCCTTAGGAACTCAGTTTACGTTAAAAAAAAAAGGGTTCATTTCGATTACGGATAGACCGTCTTTTATTTACTCAAAGTTGTAAAAGAAATTGCATCGTCATCGAAATAATTCATCCGACCAATTTTGTCGATTATTTAAAAGTTTTTCACTTGTCCGTTTTTACTTCTTCAAATTTTATTACGTAGCCTTGGGAACCCAGTTTATGCACAAAAAGAATTGAGTTCATATCGGTTACGGATAGACCGTCTTTTATTTACTCAAAGTTGCCAAAAAAACTGCATCGTCGTTGAAACAACTCATCCAAACAACTTTGACGATTATTTACAAGTTATTTACTTGTCTGTTTTTACTTCTTTAAGTTTTATTACGTAGCCTTAGGAACCCAGTTTATGTACAAAAGAATTGGATTCATTTCGGTTACGGTTAGACTGTTTTTTGTTTACTCAAAGTTGTCAAAAAAAATTTCATCATCATCGAAACAATTCATCCGACCAACTTTGATGATTATTTAAAAGTTATTCACTTGTCCGTTTTTACTTCTTCAAATTTTATTACGTAATCTTAGGAACCCAATTTACGTACAAAAAATGGGTTTATTTCAGTTACAGATAGACCATCTTTTGTTTACTGAAAGTTGCAAAAAAACAACATCGTCGTCGACATAATTCATCCGACCAATTTTGACGATTATTTAAAAATTTCAACTAAAAAGTGTTAATTATATTTTCTCCCCTGTATTGATTTTTTTTTTTTTTTTGGCACTTTCATCCCTGAAATCTTAGGTTTCAACTAAAAAGTGTTAATTACATTTTCTCTCCTTTAATTAATTTTAGTTTTTTTTTCTTTTTCTTTTTTACATTTTCATCCTTGAAACCTTTGGTTCAATTAAAAAGTATTAATTACATTTTTGTCCCTTTGTTTAATTTTAGTTTCTATTTTTTCTATTATTATGGGCACTTTTGTCCATGAAAACTTAGATTTCATAAAGGAATTGTGTTTTTATGGAAACGCTTTTAATTTCAGTATAATGGTCATTTTTAATGTTTTGTTACTTGTCTAATTTGTTAGTTAGTTTGTTTGTTTTGTTAGTTAGTTTACTTGCTTAATTTGTTGGTTCGTTAGTTAATTTAATTTGTTAATTGGTTGGTTAGTTTAATTTGTTAATTTAGTTGTTAAATTAAAAATTACACTATGACCCCTTTCACATGTAGAAAAATATAGATTAATATATTATTTAAAAACATTGTTAGTTAGTTAGTTAGAAAATGCACTTTGACCCCTAAAAGTATAACAATTAGAAAAATATAAAATTTAATGTATTGTTTTAGAAAAATATAAAATTTAATGTATAGTTTTAGAAAAATTAAAAAAACATTTTGACCCCTTAAAATTGTGCACTTTGACCCCTCAAAATTTAGCAAATTAGAAAAATTAAATTTAAACTATATTGGTTTAAAATAAATTCTAACTTAATTTGAGTTTATTTTTTGAATTTAGTTGTTTAATTAAAAAAAATATATTTTAACCCTCAAAGTATGACAATTAGAAAAATATAAAATTTAATGTATTGCTTTAGAAAAATATAGCACGTTTAATGTATTGTTTTAAAATAAATTGTTAGTTGGGTTTTTTATTTTTTATTTTTTAATTTAGTTAAAATTGTTAATCTTATATGATTGAAATAAATTTAGAACCTGAGATATCAAATATATAATAATCTCGAACTACATTTAGCACTTGAGATATCAAATATATATATAATTTCAGTATTTTTTAAAAATATAATAAACACGTAAACAACTCAAAAAAACAGAGAATATTATGTTACAAAAGTTTTTTTAATACTCTATCGCTTGTTTTTTATTTTATTTTTATATTTTTATTGTTATTTATATCTCGTTGTATTTTGCTTGCCGAAAAAGAAGCGTAAAAAAAAAAAAAAGTATAAAAATTAAAAATTAAAAAAAAAATATGTGCTAATAATTTAAAAAATAAAATAATAATTGAATTAAAATAATTTATTTTTAGAGGGGTAAAATTAATGAAAAGAGACGTACATTTAAAAGCATTCACTAATAAAAGTACAAAAATGTAATTAACCTCAAAAGTGAATATAAAGATGAAAAATAATATTTGTGAGAGATCAATATATATATATATTTTTTTAAATTGAAAATCTATTTAACATGGTCATGGGCGAACCTTCTCAATTCTCATCATTATGAATATGAGTTGTCATTTCAGATGTTTTTCAAGATCCACTCCACGGTTGCATGCCTTCACTCCATAGTTCCACGCCTGCACCGATTACGCAAACCTGCGTATGTACGCCATCACTGCTCTCTATTTAGAACGGAGGTTCACAACCCAGATTTGATTCTGAAAAATAAAAAAATGAGTGGTACAAACCCTAGTTATACAAAAGTTGAATTTTTCATACCTTGGTATGTAACCCCGGATTTTAATATATGGGGTTACTAATCTCGGGTGACCTATACTGTGTAAATAAATTGGAGGTGGTCTATTTTTAGTGTTTTTTTTTTTTTTTTTTTTAAATGATATTTATTTGGTAAACGACTCTAGTCTTTTGAGGGTTAAAAATAATAATAAAATGATATTTATTTGTTAAACAACTTTAGTCTTTTGACCGTTAAAAATAATAATAAACTGACAATTATATTTTAATATAAATATATAGAACTCTAACCCTCTCTTCAAACACTCTCTCCCTCTCTATCCCTCTTTATTTTTATCAGGCCATATCTCACAACCCCAACTTATAGTCGTTCTCCTCTCCCTCTAGTGCTCTCTTTCTTTTTCCGCCGCTGACTGTCTCCCTCTCAATTGCGAACCATCGCAGCTTTTTTGGATGTCCGCAAACCAACGTCGTGAACCATCATTGTTCGTCTCTCTGCAACCGTGACATATGGCAACAGCTGTGGTGGCCATGAACCATTCGGCCACCAATGACGACAGCTATGGGGGCATTCAGATCTGGTGGCCATGAATCGACGGCGACGACAACTCAACAATGGTGGCGAGGACAAATCTACTCGCTAATAGATCTGCTCTGCCTCTGTGCTTATCCTCTCTGTTGATCCTAAGATTTTGATGGACAATTGAATGTTGATATTTTTTATGGAACTAACAATTTTATTGAGTATTTCAGTTTATTAGTTTCAATAATTAGATTATCATGAAGATATTATGACAAATGCTGAATGAGTGCTAAAGATGATGACAAATATGATAAACGTTAAGAGATTGAAAAATTTGAAGAACCTAGGGAAAACAACTCAGGTTACATTTTGACTCTTAATATATCCCGATTAGGATCACACACGACACAATTTTTTTTTATAGGATCCTAATTAGTTAAATTATTTGCTCATATGTGTAATTGGAAAAAAAAAAAAAAAACATTGATAATTTATTAAAATTGAATTTAAGAATTTAGTGGAACTAATCGAGAAAAGAAATTAGTTAAAAGGGCAAAAATGTTGAAGAAAATGGATTAAAAATCGAACTGAATAAGGATTTCAACATGGTCGGTCGACAGGTAGGTCGACCTGTGCTTAAATTGTGAACTCTTTGAATTGGTCGATCGACAAGCAAGTTGACATATGGCCAAAATAGGAACTTTCTGGATCTTCCAGTCGACAGGTAAGTCGACTTGTGAAACTCTCTGAATCGTCTTGTCAACTCGCGAAGGATGAGTG
The DNA here is from genome assembly GCA_016647705.1 of Eucommia ulmoides. NCBI lineage: Eukaryota > Viridiplantae > Streptophyta > Magnoliopsida > Garryales > Eucommiaceae > Eucommia > Eucommia ulmoides. Next base: position 11,058,421 of record CM028326.1, read on the forward strand.
GTCGACTGATGGGCGAAGAGATTTTGGCTTAGCTATGTCCTGAATTGGGCGGTCTACTAATGGGTATTGGTTGGTCAACCGATGGGCAGTTTCAGGATTTGAGATTTTCAGGGTTTTGATTCGAAAAGTAGCCGTTAGAGATCTGATATATTTTGAATTATTTAAATGATATTTTAATATTCCTATAGATATGGTTCAAGTATTTTTTATATCTCTCAATTTGGTATATGAAATTCTTTTTATCTTATTTAATTGAGTTTGAGTAAAATTTTGAGGGACTAAATTAATTGTTTTAAAAGATATAATTAAGTGAATTATACCAAGAATGAGTCATTATGATATATAGAGTCTATTGGAGTAATTAATTGTCATGATTTATGGGAACTAGTCGTTGGAGGATTTGTTTTATTCCCTTATAAATAGACCTGTGTTTTTCATTTTTATGATATCAATACAATCCTAAGAGTTCATATCAATAAATTTAAAGAGCTTTCCAAAAGTGTTTATTCATAAGTTTTGTGAGTTTTTTCCTTGAGAATTATTCTTGGAAAATTATTATTCGATTACCGACTTGAAGTTGCATTGCTAATAATTATTTATTCGGTGGATTCCTAGTGAGATCATTCAAAGTTATTTTCAATTAATTGTTACTTGATATTATTATTTATTACTTGGAAATTTGATCTTTGAAATCATGTTCTTGATTTTTTAAATTAAAAATTATTTTTGAAACGATTTCTTGAGAAAATCTGATTACGTGCTAAATTAAGAGCTACCCATTTTGTTTGAAATCATATTTTGAAATTCTCACTTTTCTATCACTAGTATCGAGACATTAATTAATCGCGTTTAAATTTTTTTTTGGGGGGGGGGGGGGGTTAAAATCTTTGAGTGAAAAAACCACTTTTTAATTTTGTAATTGGTGAGTTGACAAGACGATGTAAGACCCCGATCTCTAATATAAGACCCTGATCTCTAATATATTGAGAGTGTCTAATAAAGGGTAGCTATGTAAGACCCCGATCTCTAATATACGTATAGTTGAAGTCGCATTTTAAAATATTTCAAAAATTACGGGGCTGATGGTGTTATTTGTCGTTTAATTAAAAATTTGAGGGGTTAATTTGAAATTTTATAAAACATCAAATATTAGAATTGGGCTTAATTAAAATCTTAACAAAAATAGAGGGGAGGATTGTGTAAATTTCATACTTTATATATATATATATATATATATATATAGAGAGAGAGAGAGAGAGAGAGAGAGAGAGAGAGAGAGAGAAGTGGAGGAATAAAGGGTGAGGATACGGGCCACTTGGTCGGCCCTTGTTTAACACACACACACACACACACACACACACACACATATATATATATATATATTATACATATACAGAGAGACAAGAGAAGGATCGAGAAACAATCAAAAGTAGAAGGGAGAAGAAGAATCAAGAATAGTGAGGGGCTTGCGCCTTTTTCAGGATATACATACATATATATATATATATGTGTGTGTGTGTGTGTGTGTGTGTGTGTGTGTTTGTGTATGTGTATGTGTGTGTGTATGTGTGTGTGTGTGTGTGGCCGTCCGTTCGTCCGGTGAGTGTAAGCATGTGTGTGTTATGATCGTCGAAGTGTATGGGTGTATGTGATTAGTGTGATTTGATCGCCAGTGATGTGATGCAGTTCGGTAGCGTGTGTTTTTCTCTATTTTCGTTTGGAGCTCTGGGTATGTGTGTTTGTTGGTGGGTATGTGTTGTGTGTGTGTGTTGCTATTTATTGACAGGGGTGGTAATGATTGTGGGTGTGGGTATGTGTTCCGGCGGTGGCAGTGGTTCCGTGATTTCACCGTGTGTGTGTATGTTGCGTGCATGTGTGTAGGTGTTCAGTGGGTGTTGTGTGGGTGTATGTATGTTTAGCAGAACGGGGTGGCTGGAGTTGGTAAAGAGAGAGAGATAGAGTGACGACTGAATTTCAAAATAGAGGAGAATAAGAAAGGCAGGTTTTCGCCTAGGCGGAGAAAAGCTCACCTCGGCGGAGGAGAGTCAGTGTGAAAAAATAGAAGAAAGAGGAGTGTGTTCGCCTAGACGGAGGAGCTATGGCTTAGGCGAAAGAGCTTCAGTAGGTGAACCGGAGAAGGGAAGAAGCATTTCGCCGCGGCAGTGGGAGCAGGAACATCAACTAAGGAATTTTAAAGGAAAATCGACAACCGTTTCGGAATAGGTAACGTTTCTCGTTGAATTTTATGATTTTTAAATTAGATTACTAGCCTTAAAATATCACAATGGCGATAATAAATATCGAGATTGTTCACATAAATAAATTCGATATAGTAAACTGTAACGGAACAATATTCGTTGAATAGTAATATTTCATAATAAAAATAAAAGGCGGGGAATAGGAAATGACAGAAATTAGTGTTTGCATGGCATGATAAGGTCATTTGTACATAAAATATTAATTTAGACCCTGTCACTATTAGGTTCGCAGGCATCGGAGTACCGGGAGATGATAGTTGGTAAAATTCTTTGGAGCGGATAACCAGGTGGGTGTAGTGTCTTCTAGTAAATCTATTTTCATATATATATATATATATATATGATGAAAAAATGTGTTTACTTGAAATTGGATGAATTTTCTAACTTACATGGATCAAGCAATTTTGGAAATGTGGTTTACGTTTTTTTTTTAAAGAAGTGGAAAAATGATTTGCTGTATCTAGTTAGTTTTAAAAGATGGTGGAAATTGTTTGTAGACAGAGTTATTGTTGTTGAGGTGGAAATTGATTGTGGATGGAGTTGTTGTTGTTGAGGTGGAGATCGGTGTTTGGATATTCACCTGCTTGGCATAGTCCAATAGAGCGTTGTTCACCTGCTTGGCATAGTTCAGCAGAGCGTTGTTATATCTCGCTAGGAAAGCATATCTTACGGGTGGTACGGTACCGTTACAACTCTCGATCATGAGGTTAAAACGATCACATGGCTAGCCGGGGTGTGATATGGTATGATGTGGTGTAGTGTGGTAGGATGTGGTATGATGTGGTGTAGCGTGGTGGTTGTCATATATGGTGAAGGAGTTGAGTAAATTTGCAATTATATATACTTTATTTTATACTGGTTTGATGTATCCATTTACGTTGATATATCTATTGTTTTGGTTGCGTTATACTATATGGTTGCTGTGACGTTCTGGTTGATTTTTACTGCTTAGTTGAGATGTTATAAATATATATGTTGTTTTCTGTGGTGACAAGAAAAATAGGTGTTTTCTTTATGATATGTGATATTTATTTGTTTTATGCTTAATCTAACTAAAATATTTTTATTAAGAAGACAGTACACTCGCAAATATCACAGTTAGGAGTCGGTCCTCTACTGGCACTAGGTAGAGTCCTGCGATGGAATCAGGTAGGAGTTTTTGAGATTAGCTGTTTGAGACGAACCTGTGAGAGGTTCATATTTTTTATATTTTTATTGTTATAATATTTGGGGATGAATGTTTTTCCCATACGAGAGGATGCATATGACATGTATATGTGTTTATATATTTATTGATGCATAGTGTCATTTTCTAGTTGGTGGGATGTCCAGGTGATGTAGTGTCGTCGTCACACCGACCCCAGGGTGACGGGTGTCCGGGGTGGGGTGTGACAAGCTTATTTCAATATCTTCTGGTAAAGAGATTGAAGTTTTGATCGTTGCCTAGTGGATAAAAAGATTAAGTTTTAATTTATCATTTATAGAATTAATTTGAGTGATTTTGTAACAGTTCAATCCTTACTGGGTAAAAGGATATTTGGAGCATTTTTATGAGGTTTTATTCTTAGTCTAAGTACAAAAGAATTAGGATAATTTTGAGCCTATGAAAATGAATTGTAAAGATTGATTCTGAGCCTGTAAAAAGAATCATTTTGTAAGAGTTTGATTCCTACCTAGTTAAAACAATCATAGTGGTTAATGGGTGCGACTCTCCGTAGAGCTCGGGGACTAGATGAGCCAAGAATAGCTTAGTGAACCAGTATAAATTTGTAGTGTGCTGCATTCTTTAAATTATTTATTTTTGTATTGTTTGATGTGCACCTAGTTGATATTAAATGTAAGACTTGGATATTTGTATACATATAATTTTAGCTGCATTGTAGAAGCATGTAGAAAAAAACGGGGTTGTTTTCGTAAATAAAATTCAATCGAAAATTTTAGGGGGTTAATCTGAAATTTTTACAAAACTTAAGTTTTGTTTTGGTTTGAATTAAAAATTTAAATGATTTCAAATTTTTAATTAGGGGTGAAATTACAATTTAATAAAATCTTAAATGTTGGATTTGGATTAAAAAGGAGACTTAATAAAATATTAAATGTTGAATTTGGATTAAAAATGAGACTTAATAAAATCTTAAATGTTGGATTTGGATTAAAAATGAGACTTAATAAAATCTTAAATGTTGGATTTGGATTAAAAAGGATTATATATATATATACACACACATACACACACACACACACACACACACACACACACACACACACACACACCCATGACAGGGGAAGGAAAAAGAGAAAACCGAAAAGAGAGAGGCAGGTTGGTTGGCGGTTCATCGGCGATTTTGTGTGGGTATGTTGTTCGGTCCGACGGTGAGCATGGGTGTGGACATTGAGTGGGTGTGTGCGTGTGTCCCCGTCGTTCAACATGTGTGTAGGCGTGGGTGTGCTCGTCGTTGATCGCCGACAATGGATTAGAGAGAGAAAACTCGTCGTCGGCGAGAATTCAAAATAGAGAACCAAAAACGCAGGGGTGGGTGTGTGTTCATGTTCTTCGTGCGGGTATGTGTCGTCGTCAAATTTCAAAGAGAGAGAGAGAAGGTGGTTCGCTCCGGTGGGTGTGTGATCGTTGTTCGTCCGGTGGTGCGTAATCATCCCTGTTGTTCGGTAAATGGTGTATGGGTGTGTCGTCTGTTCGTAACAATGGTTGTAGGTATATGTAGGTCGCCGTCGACGTTGCGCGTGTGTGTGGTTGTTTGCCGGTGGAGTGCAGGCGATATAGGGGTACTGTCGACATCGTCGTGGGGGTGTGTGTGTGATCGTGTGGGTGGTCGGCCATTGGTCATAGGCTGGCTATGAGGGTGTGTGTGTGTATTGTGTCGGCTGAGTCCAAACCGGAAGCAGAAGAGAGAGAGAGAATGGAAAGAGGTCGGCGGCTGAACCAAACAGAAGCAGAAAGCAGGGAAGAAGAAAAAGAAGGAAGAAGAAGGAAAAAAAAAGGGAAAAATTTACACAAACAACCTAGAATAAAAATCAAAAACTCAATTCGCGGCCGACGAGGGATTCGAAAACAGGTAAAATTTTAATCGGGCATTATTTGTGTTAAATTAAATTGTTTATATTAAAAATTTTGCAATCATGAAAGAAATTTTCAAAATTGTAGTAATATTTTATTAATCGCCAATCTAAATAAATTGGTGCGGTGAATATCAACATAACGAAACGGACAAAGTAATAATTTCCCACAATTAAATCTGGGAAATGGAGAATTATGAAATTTAGAGCTTGCATTGCATGTTAGGTCATTTGAAATAAAATATTAATTTAGGTTTTATCGCTATTAAGTTCGCAGGCGCCAACGTCCCAGTAGGATTTGGACGGTGATAGTTTTGCAGCACGGGAATTGAGGTGAGCGTACTATCTTCTACGTAAAACTTGACGAATTTGCAACTTATATGGATCAAGCGGTTTTGGGTGTTGGTGGAAAAATATTTTGTGGATTACGTTGGTTTTAAAAGGGTGAAAAATGATTTGTTGAATCTAGTTGATTTCTAAAAGGGTGAAAAAGGATTGTGGACCAAGTCGTTTGTTTTTTAGGTGAAAATTAGTGTTTGGTCCAACTATGCCATAGTATTCTTTCCGTAAGGGATGTGGATATTTCTTCCCGTAAGGGATATGGATTTTTTTCCCGAAAGGGATGTGGATTGACTCGTCAGGGAATGTAAACCCTGTGGGTGATACGGTACTGTTGCAACTCCCGATCGTGAGGTTAAAACGATTATATGGCTAGTAGGAGAATGGTATAGTGTATTGTAGAATACAATGAACTGATTGGATTGATTTGGGTTGGATATATATTACTTTAAAATAGATTGGCGTATAAATATATATATTATTTTGATTGACTGGTGGGATATTTTATCATGTGACAAGATGTTGGACTGGTGGGTCTATAATACTTGGGCGGGTCGATTTGAAATATTTTGAACTGACTGTTTTAAAATATCTGGATTAATTGTTCTAAAATAATCGGGTTGGTTGATTTATAATGTTTGGATTAGATATTTTCAATATATATATTGGTTTATTTAATTGGGGACGGGGAAACTGGATTTCCGTACGGTGTGTGATTTTATTTTATTTATATTGGGTATTTGAAATACTTTATTTCTTTACATTGTGGACAAAGGGGATTTGGTTCCGAATATGGTGTACGATATATGGTATTATCGTTATATTATTTATTTTCATTGGTAACAGTGGAACCGGGTATGTGATTATATTATTTTATATTTCGAAATATGATGTTTATTATTTATACTTAATCCATGATTTTTTTTTTAATTATTATGAAGACAGTACACCGATAAAAGTTTTGGGGTATAGGTACTGCGGTTAGGAGTGGTCCACTACTGGCACTAGAGAGAGTCTGGAGGTAGTGTCGTGTTAGAGGTGAGTCGGTCCGACGTGAACCGTGGAAGGTTCAGGTTTATTTCTATATATATTTTTGAGGGAAAAATTTACATGTAGACGAGGGTGTTTATATATGTGTTTGTTGGGATATTCGTGGATTTGTCCAGTAACGTTAGGTTGACGTCACGCCTGGCCTCGGGTGACGAGTGCTCGAGGTGGGGTGTGACATTTTGTGGTATCATAGCCTAGGTTATAGGTTTTGTAGACATGTCAGTTGTCGAGCCAGTGGTGGACCATGAGATAGGGTGTCGATAGGTGTTGTCGAACCAGTAGTGGACCATGAGATAGGGTGTCGATGGGTGGGTTTGGCATTTGAGTGATAGTTATTGCATTGCGTTAGATAATACATTTGCATCGTGCATTGTATGGGTCTTTTTGGCAATTAGTGGGTACGACGAAGTTATGATATTTCTAGTTGGTAGTTGGGTGGTGTTGTTGGTAGTAGTAATGGATGGATTACGATTGTGGGGGGTGCTAGTGGTTTTAACTATTAAATTATAACTAATAAGTAATTATGTTCGTATTACTTGACGTTGGAATCCATTATCGGTAGCACCTATTATTTTAGTTGTTAAAAACAACAGGTAGTGTGACAGAGCACACTTTAGTTGGATTATTAAACAACATCCAAGATGTGTATAAAACTGTCTTCTAGGCAATACTAAGGAAACTTTGTAATTTTATTGAAGGGGGAGTTCGTATTATTGGAATAAGGGAAGATGATTGTTTTGTTAAAAAAAAAAAAAAAAAAAAAAAAAAAAAAAAAAAAAAAACTGGGAAGAGACAAGATATAGACTAATCTAGAAAAGATTTAATTGGGAATATGTTTTAGGTTGACAAGCAATGTGGAATGGGAAAACATAGTGAAATTAATAGAGAATGATGTGTAGGAGGTAGCCGAGAATATTAAGCTGTGTTGATAGTTAGTGCATATAAATACTGTCCGCTTCGTATGGGTGATAGAAAGTTATTGGTAAACCTATTACCCCTGAGTATTTACGATTTTGATGTGATACTGAGTATGGATTTGCTATCTGGTTATCATGCCTGGTGGGTTGTTTTAAAAAGAGAGTTACTTTTCAGATCCTGGACGAGTAAGAGCTTGCATTCTTGGATATGTAATCATTACCCCAGTCAATTTGATTTTTGGTCCAGGAGGTCAGGAAGTTGTTAAAGAAGGGATATCAGAGATGCTTCGTGCAGATGATGGGCACCAGTCAGAACGAAGTTCAGGTGGCGGGTACTTCAGTGGTTAGGGATTTTCCCGATGTATTCCCAGAAAAATTGTTAGGATTGCTAGTGAACACTATCGAGTTACTTCTAGGAACTGCTCCTGTACTAATTCCACCCTATCATATGGCGCTCACCGAGTTGAAGAAATTGAAAGATCTGTTAACCCGCTATTATATTAGACCTGGTGTTTCTCTCCATGAATATCCAGTGAAGACAAGCTAAGGATGAGTATTGGTGACCGACAATTGAATAAGGTGACAGGTTGTAATAAATACCCGTCTTCTAAGATTGATGATTGGTTCGACCAACTACAGAAGATCAGGGTGTTTTTCCAAAATAGATTTTCGATTTGGGTATCACCAGTTGGAGGTCAGAGACAGTGACCTAGCGAAAACGGAGTTCCGATCGAGAGTAGAGAAGAGCATGCAGAGTATCTCCAGATTGTGTTGCAGATGTTGTGAGAGAAACAATTGTATGCCAACTTTAATAAATGTGAGTTTTGGTTGGATCAAGTTGTAATTTTGGGACATGTGATCTTGGGGGATAGTATTCAAGTGAATCCAAAGGAAGTCGAAGTTGTGGTTCAATGGGAAAGGCTGAAAAGTGTGACCGAAGTTCGAAATCTTTTGGGGATTGGCAGGTTATTGTCGTCGGTTGGTGCAGGGATTCTATGTTATAGCTACCCCGTTGACCCAATTGACCTGGAAGAAATCTAAATTTGAGTGGACCGACAAATGTGAACCAAGTTTCCAAGAGTTGAAAGGAAGATTGATATCGGCGCCAATACTGCCCCTCTTGTCAGAATGAGGTGGTTTCGTGATTTATAGTGATGCGTCACACTAAGGGCTGAGATGTGTTCTAATACAACATGGTCACCTAATCGCATATGTATCTCTGCAATTGAAGAACCATGAGCGTATTTACCCGACGCATGATTTGGAGTTGGCAGCAATTGTATTTGCCCTGAAGATTTGGAGGCACTACCTGTATAGAGAGACTTGTGAGATATACACTGACCACCAGAGTTTAAAGTATTTGTTTACTCCAAATGAGCTAAATCTGAGGCAGAGGCGTTGGATAGAATTGATCAAAGACTATAATTACACCATCCACTATTATATAAGGAAGGCTAATGTTGTAGCGGATGCGTTGAGTTGGAAATCGATAGGTTTGGTCGTACACATTCAGGTTGTTCATACTAATTTATATGTTGAGTTGAGATCCTTGTGAGTTTAGTGGGCGGTTTGTCGGACGGCAACGTTGTTTGAGATTTTGACCTTGAGACCGATAATTGATCGACCGTGTTATAGAAAAGTAGAAGTCGGATGTCCAATTGGGAAAGAGTAGAGATGAAGTGAAAACTGGTCACGGAGCTGACTACTGCATCAGAAATAATGATAAAGCCTTGATGGTTGAAAATAGATTGTGTGTTCCTAATGATGCCCATTTGATGAAAGATATCTTCAAAGAAGCGCATAGTTCAATATACGCGATGCACCCAGGTAGTACCAAAATGTATCAAGTTTTGCATGAGCATTATTGGTGGATCGGAATGAAATGGGAAATCGCATAATTTGTTGTCAGGTGTCTTATTTGTCAGCAAGTTAAGATCGAGCATCAACGTCCAGGTAGGTTATTGCAGCCTTTACCTATTCCAGAGTAGAAATGGAAGCGTAGCACGATGAATTTTGTTTCGGGATTACTTCGCATTCGAAAGGGACATAATTCCATTTGAGTAATTGTATATAGGCTTACTAAGTCTACTTATTTTTTGGACACAAGGCGACGTATTATCTTGAAAAGTATGCCCAATTGTATATTGACAAGATTGTTAGGTTGCACGATGCCCCGGGTTCCATAGTATCGAATAGAGATCTGAGATTTACTTTGAAGTTCTGGTCAAGTTTCCAAACTGCTTTGGGTACTAAGTTGAAGTTCATTACCGTTTTTCATCTGCAGACTAATGGTCAATCGGAGCGTACTATTAAGACGTTGGAGGATATATTGAGGAGATATGTTCTGGAATTTCCTAGTAGCTGAGATGATCATTTGACGCTAATGGAATTTGCCTACAACAACAGCTATCATTCAACAATCGAATTAGCCCCATATGAAGCATTGTATGGTAAGAGCTGCAGAACCCCAGTCTGTTGGACTGAGGTAGGAGAAAGGAAATTGCTGATGCCGGATATCGCCCAAATGATAGCAGACAAAGTACAGGTAATTCGGGAAAAAATTAAAAATTGCTCAAAGTCGACAAAAGAGTTATGTAGACAAGCGTCGGCGGGAGTTGGAGTTCAAAGTAGGGGATCATGTGTTTTTTGTGTATTTCTCCGTGGAAAGGCATAATGAGTTTCAAGAAGAAAGGGAAGTTAAGTCCAAGATATATCGGACCATATGAAATTTTAGAATGGGTTGGCACGACAACTTATAGACTTGCTTTACAGCCAGAGTTGTCTCGATTACACAATGTTTTTCATGTATCGATATTCCGAAAATATATGCCAGACCCTTCGCATGTGTAAACTTCGCAGCCGATCGAATTAGAAGAAGATTTGACGTATGTTGAGAAGTCAGTCCAGATCTTAAGTCGTAAAGATCAGGTGTTGCGGACGAAAACGATTCTATTAGTGAAAGTGTTTTTGCGCAGTCATTTGATAAAGGAGGTGACGCGGGAACGAGAGGACGAGATGAGAGACAAGTATCCGCACTTGTTCAATCAAGATAACTAAAATTTCGGGACGAAATTTCTTTTAGGGTGGAAGGGTTGTAAGACTCGGATATTTGTATACACATAATTTTAGCTGCATTGTAGAAGCATGTAGAAAATAACGGGGTCATTTTCATAAATAAAATTCAATTGAAAATTTTAGGGGGTTAATCTGAAATTTTTAAATAACTTAAGTTTTGTTTTGGTTTGAATTAAAAACTTAAATGATTTCAAATTTTTAATTAGGGGTGAAATTACAATTTAATAAAATCTTATATGTTGGATTTGGATTAAAAAAGATACTTAAAGAGAGAGAAGGCGGTTCGCTGTGGTGGGTGTGTGATCGTTATTCGTCCGGTGGTGCGTAATTATCGCCATCGTTCGGTAAGGGTGTATGGGTGTGTCGTCTGTTCGTAACAATGGTTGTGGGTAAATATAGGTGGCCGTCGACGTTACGTGTGTGTGTGGTTCGCCGGTGGTGTGCAAGAGGTATGGGGGTGTTATCGACGTGTCGTGGGGTATGTGTGTGATCGTGTGGGTGTGCCGTCGCCAATTTCAAGCATGTGGGTGATCGGCTGTCGATCGTCGGCCGGCTGTGAGGGTGTGTGTATGTTGTGCCAGCTGAGTCCAAACCGGCAGCAGAAGAGAGAGAGAGTAGAAGGAGGTCAGCGGCTGAACCAAACAGAAGTAGAAAGTAGGGAAGAAGAAAAAGAAGGAAGAATAAGGAAAAAAGAAGAAAGAAGAAGGAAAAAAAATGAGAAAATTACACAAACAACCCAGAATAAAAACCAATTCGTGGCCGGCGGGGTATTCGAAAACAGGTAAAATTTTAATCGGGTATCATTTTTGTTAAATTGAATTGTTTATATTAAAAATTTTGTAATCGTGAAAGAAATTTTCCAAATTGTAGTAATATTTTATTAATCGCCAATCTAAATAAATTGGTGCAGTGAATATCAACGTAGCGAAACGGACAAAATAATAATTTTCCAGAATGAAATCTGGGAAATAGAGAATTAAGAAATTTAAGGCCTGCATTGCATGTTAAGGTCATTTGAAATAAAATATTAATTTAGGTTCTATCGCTATTAAATTTGCAGGCGCCAGCGTCCCGGTAAGATTTAGACGATGATAGTTTTGTAGTGCTGGAATTGAGGTGAATGTACTGTCTTCTACGTAAATTACAAATTGTATTGTCGCATATATTATGGAAAATGTGTTTTTTTTTTTTTTTAAAATGAACGAATTTGCAACTTATATGGATCAAGCGATGAACCGTGGTCGTATTGGAGGTGAGTCAGTCAGACGTGAACAGTAGAAGATTCAGGTATATATATATATATATTTTAGGGAAAAATTTACAAGTAGGCGAGGGTGTTTGTATATGTGTTTGTTGGGATATTCGTGGATTTATCCAGTAACGTCAAGTTGACGTCACGCCCGGCCTCGGGTGATGAGTGCCCGGGGTGGGGTGTGACATTAAAATTCATCTGTTATAAAGATAGTAATTAATTTAGTGTAAAAATTAATTATTTGAGTTTTGAAGTGTTTTACTTGAATTAATTTTTTATTTACCTAATTGACCCCCCTTGGGTACCTCACTAGGCCAACAATTGGCATCAGAGCTGGTTTAGCTCGACACACTAAGCTAACAAAGATCACATAGCGCACACAATTGGCACACTAGCTGAGGGGCAGTCCATGCATCGATCATCGTTATTTGCATATGAAAATTATGAATTCTGGAAAGATATAATGACTGTCTTCCTTCAGGCCACAAATTATGATGTGTGGCTAGCGATTGAAGATGATCCATTTGTTCTAATGGAAAACGGAGTCAAGAAGAAAAAAGAGTAACTAATTGCTTCCTATAAGAAGAAACTTTCTATAAACTCTCAAGCTATTAATATTTTATTTTTTTCTTTAGATACTAATGAATACTCGAGAGTTTCAAATTGTAAATCAGCAAAGGAGATGTGAGACAAGTTACAAGTTACCCACGAAGGGATAAGTTAAGTGAAGCAATTAAAAATAAACGCTCTTATGGGGTAATTTGAATTGTTCAGAATGAGAGAAACTGAATCGATTCAAGATATGTACACTCTATTTAACATCATTTGCAATCACTTGAGTCAACTTGGAAAACCATATTCCATAAAGGATAAAGTTCAAAAGGTTCTAAGATCTCTGACAAAAATATAAGAGTCAAAGGTGACTGCAATTGAGGAAGGTAAGGACCTTCCCAAATATGAAATTGATGATCACATAGGCAGCTTGATGATGCATGAAACGACGATTCAAGGACATGTGAATGACATCGAAAATAGTAAGAAGAAATCCTTGACGCTAAAGACTCAGAAAATTGAAGAAGATGATGACAATGATGATGAAAGTCTTCACTGTGACCAAGAGAAAGACATGGCGTTTCTCACGAAGAATGACTCAGCGTATATTCTGTGGGAGAAGAAACGTCAACATGAATAATGTGAAATGTTACAATTGTCAAAAGACCAGTCACTTCCAAACTAATTATCCCGAATCAAAGAAGGATAAAGAAAATGAAATAGAAGAAGAAAATAAAGAAGAGTAAAAAGAAGTCTATGAAGAGGAAAGAAAAGAAGAAAGGAAAGAAGAGTAAAAATAAGTTTATGAAGACTACTTGGGATGATATCAAATCAAGTAGTTCAAAAAAATTAAAAAGTGAAGATATGTCCATGTTTGCATTGATGGCCACTGGTGATGAGATAACAAAATGCTCAAGTTCTTGTTCTTTAAATTTTGTTGAATTATTTGATGTTTATCAAGAACTTTTTCATGATTATAAAAACCAATATTTTAAAATAAATGTCATTCAAAGTACAATTAACACATTAAACAAGCAAGTAATGAACTACGAATCGGAAAACAATGAATTGAAATCCAAGATGTCGGATTTACATTCAATTGTTCTCAAATTCACCGACGGTGAAAATAATTTGAAAATACTTTTGGGAAGTCACGTGATATTTTTGATCAAGCCGGTATTGGATTTCATAAAAATCTTAAACAAAAATATTTTCATAATTTTTTTTCTGAAACCAAGGATCTTGTTTGATGTTTTAAATGTAATATTGTGGGGCATAATATTCATAGATATTTTGCTAAAATATCTAACTAAAGACAAGTTTGGGTTCCAAAAGGAACTAAAATTATCCCGATTAACAAGATCGGACCCACTTAGATTGGGTAACACTTAGAAACTATTTGAGGTGCTCCTTGCAGGTTATTCTAAAAGTATCAATAAGTAAGGACAAATGGTTCTTGGATAGCAGTTGTTCTCAACTAATGACGGGAGATAAAACAAAATTCACATCTTTGATACCTAAGGATGGAGATCATATAACTTTTGGAGACAATGCAAAGGATAAAATTATCGGTATAGGTAATATCGGTAATGATACTACTATTATTAAAGATGTGTTACTAGTTGATGGACTTAAATATAATTTGCTTAGTATTAATCAATTATGTGATGAGGACTATAATGTTATATTTGATCATGATAAATGCATTATTAAGAATAGTCATGATAATAGTATCATGTTAGTAGCATCACGTTTTGAGAATGTTTATACTTGCTCATTTGATGATTTTATTTCTCAAAATTTATCTTGTTTGAATGCTTTATCTGGAAATAGTTGGTTATGGCATAGGAGACTTGGATATTCTAGTATGCAGTTAATTTCTAACTTATCTAAGAAGAGTCTCGTACGTAGTCTACCTAATTTGCAATTTGAGAAAGATAAAGTATGTGATACATATCAATTAGGCAAGCATTCTAGATCATCATTTAAGAAAAAGATGCACACGTCCACATCTAGATATCTTGAATTGTTGCATCTTGATTTGTTTGGTCCGAATTATGTTGCTAGTCTTGGTACTAAGTTTTATGATTTTGTAATAGTTAATGATTATTCTAGATTTACTTAGGTATTTTTCTTTACTAAGAAAAGTGAGGTTACTTTTGTATTTGCTAAATTTTGTAAACGTGTTCAAAATGAGAAGTAATATTCAATTATTAACATTCATAGTGACAGAGGAAGAGAGTTTAAGAATGTTGATATGGTTAGTTACTGTGATGAGCATGATTATGCTCATAATTTCTCTACAACAAGATCACCACAACAAAATGAAATAGTGGAAATGAAGAATGAGACACTTCAAGAGATGAACAGAGCGATACTTAATGAAAATTGCTTACTGATCGACTTCTGGGCTGAAATAGTAAGTACAACTTGCCATGTGGTAAATCGGGTATCGATTCGTAGAGGGTTTAACAAAACCCTATATAAAATTTGGAACGGTAAGACTCCTAACATTTAATATTTTAAAGTATTTGGGTGTAAATGCTTCATTTTGAATGACAATGATAATTTAGGTAAATTTGATGCTAAATCTGATTATGAGATTTTTCTTGGATATGCTACTAACAGTAAAGCATATAGAGTTTATAATAAACGTCCCTTAGTAGTAGATGAATCTATGCATGTTATATTTGAAGAAGCTGACCCATCATTGTCGAGAAAGGTTTTGCATGATGATAACGCAGGTTCAAATAACCAAAACCAAGGTAATAATGCAACTAAGGAGTCTCAAAAAGAAGAGGACGCTAAGAAAGAGGATTCGACATTACCACGAGCTATAAAGATAGTACCGGGACATTCAGTAAAAGACATTAAGTAAAAGAAATCATCGATAATTCTGAAAATGTGTAAGTACTTGTTCCTCTCTTAGAGATATACATAATCTTGCTTTCTTATCTTAAATTGAGCCTAAAAATGTAAACGAGGCGTTAACTGATGAATCTTCGATTTTCGCAATGCAAGATGAGTTAGTTCAATTTGAGCAGAACAAAGTATGGTGTCTTGTTCCGAGACCTGATTTTCATCCAACTATTGGTACTAAATGGGTTTTTGGAAATAAAAATGATGAATCTGGTATGACAATTAAAAACAAAGCAAGATTAGTAGCAAATGGCTATAATAAAGAGGAAAGAATTGATTATGATGAAACCTATGCTCTTGTGTCTAGATTAGAAGCAATTAGAATGCTACTCGCTTTTACATGCTCACGTAATTTTAAGCTATATCAAATGGATGTTAAGAGTGCATTTCTAAATGGATTTATAGCGGAAGAAGTTTATGTGAAACAACCCCTGGTATTTGAAAGTGATAAATTTTTCTATCACGTATTTAAACTTTGTAAGGCTTTGTATGGTCTGAAACAAGCTGCTAGAGCTTGGTATGAGAGACTTAACCGATATTTGATTGAAAATGATTTTTGAATGGGTATTTATGATATAACACTATTTGTTAAGCAAACTGACTCTAATATTCTATTAGTACAGGTTTATGTCAATGATATTATTTTTGGATCTACTAATGAGGATCTTTGCCAAGAGTTTGTTAAGATAATACTGGTCGAATTTGAAATGAGCATCATGGGAGAGCTAAATTTCTTTCTTGAGTTGCAAATTAAGCAAACCAAAGTGGGGATATTCATAAACCAAGCTAAATACACTAAGGAGCTGTTAAAGAAATATGGCTTGGATGAAGCTAAAGGGTACAAAACTCCCATGACAACAGCTACAAAGATAGACAAAGATGATATGGGCAAAAGTGTTAATGAAAAAAAATGTATCGAGGTATGATTGGTAGCCTGTTGTACTTAACTATTAGTAGACCTGATATCATGTATAGCGTTTGTTTATGTGCTAGATTTCAATCTTGTCCTAAAAAATTGCATTTGACAGTGGTTAAGCGATTTTTTTTTTTTTTTTTTTTTTTTTTTTTTTATATATATATATATATTTAAAGAGGACGACTGACCTATAGTTATGGTAGGAAGAGTGATTTTAAATTAATAAGTTACTTCAATGCTGATTTTGCCGGTTGCAAAGTTGAGCCAAAAAGTACAAATAGGTCACGTCGTTTTTTAGGACATGTCTTGGTTTCTTGGTCAAGCAATATACAGAATTCGATAGCCTTATCCACTACTGAGGCTGAGTATATGGTAGCTGGTAATTGTTGTGCTCAAATTTTATATATTAAGCAACAGTTAAATGATTTTGGAATTTGTATGGAAGAGGTCCCAATTTATTGTGATAATAAAAACGCTATTTGTTTACGTAAGAATCCTACACATCACTCATGAACTAAGCACATAGAGATTAAACATCACTTTATTCGTGATCACATTCAGAAAATGGACATTGTTATTGAATATATTGATACCTCCGACTAGTTTGCTGATATTTTTGCCAAACCATTAGCGAAAGATCAGTTTGTGAAAATCATTCAGGGTTTGGGTATGACTAGGTATAACGATGTTTGCCTAGAGTAGTGTTTATTTGTGGTTATTTTTTCCCACTTTTTGAGATGATAAAGGGGGAGAATTTATTGATGTTTTATTAAGGGGAAGCTTGAATTATTTTTATGATTTTGATGTATATTTTAAGGGGGAGTTTATCATATTTTTAAAATTGAGCTTTATTGAATATCTTATTATTATTTTCATCATTATGCTTTAATGAGTTATAAAACCCATCCTCGGATTAGGTGGGTGTGTGGTTGCATATTACTTTGACAAAAACATCAAAGTTAATTCTCACTATAAAAAAGGGAGAGCTTGTTGATCCTAGAGAAAATAACTCAAGTTAAATTTTGACTCTTAATGTAACTCGATTAGGATCATACACAACACAATTTTTTTTTTTTATTTTATAATTATGTGTTTTTTTATAGGACTCTATTTAGTTAAATTATTTGCTCCTATGTGTAATTGATAATTGATTAAAATTGACTTTAAGAATTTAGTGGAGCTAACCGAGAAAAGAAATCGGTTAAAGGGGCGAAAATATCAAAGAAAATGGATTAAAAATCGAATTGAGGAAAGATTTCAGCATGGTCGGTCGACAGGTAGGTCAACCAATGAAAAATAAGTGAACTCGCTGAATTTTTTGATCAATAGGTTGGTTGACCTAGGCTTAAATTGTGAACTCTCTGAATCAGTCGGTTGACAGGTAAGTCTACCTATGGCCAAAAGAGGAACTCTCTGAATCTTCCAGTCGACAGGTAAGTCAACTTGTGAAACTCTCTGAATCGTTCGGTCGGTAGGTGAAGGATGAGTGGTCGATCGATGGACGAAGAGATTTTGGCTTGGCTACGTCTTGAATTGGGCAATCGACTGATGGGTATTAGTCGGTCAACTAATGGTCAGTTTCAGGATTTGAGATTTTTAGCATTTCAATTCGAAAAGTAGCCGTTACTAGTCATTTTATATTTAGGATCTCCGAGATATCTTAGAGATATGATATATTTTGAGTTATTTAAATGATATTTTAATATCCCTATAGATGTGGTATCTCTCAATTTAGTACATAGAATTCTTTCTATCTTATTTAATTGAATTTGAGTAAAATTTTGAGGGACTAATTAATTGTTTTAAAAGATATAACTAAGTGAATTATACTAGGAATGATTTATTATGATATATAGGGTCTATTGGAGTAATTACTTGTCATGATTTATGGGAACTAGCCGTTGGAGGGCTTATTTTATTCCTTTATAACTATACTTGCGTTCTTCATTTTTATGATATCAATACAATCCAAGAGTTCATATCAATTAGTTTAAAGAGCTTTCTAAGAGTGTTTATTCAGAAGTTTTGTGAGTTTTGTTTCTTGAGAATTATTCTTGGGAAATTATTATTTGATGACTGACTTGAAGTTGCATTGCTAATTATTATTTATTCGGTGGATTCCTGGTGAGATCATTCGAAGTTATTTGCTATTAATGGTTTCTTGATCTTATTATTTATTACTTGAAAATTTGATCTTTGAAATCGTGTTCTTGATTTTTAAATTGAAAATTATTTCTGAAACGATTTCTTGAAAAAATCTGATTACGCGCTAAATTACGTGCTACCCATTTTGTTTGAAATCAGATTTTTAAATTCTCACTTTTCTACCACTAGTATCGAGATATTAATTGAATTTAAATTTATCTGGGGTAGTAGAAACTCCGAGTAAAAAAATCATTTATCAATTTTGTAATTGGTGAGTTGAGTGTCGGAATATATTACTATTGTGAGTTTCTAATTAAGGATAGTTGGTTTCAATCTCTTCTGGTAAAGAGATTGAAGTTTTGATCTTTGTCTAGTGGATAAAAATATTAGGCTTTAATTCTGCCTTTATAGAATTAATTTGAATGATTTTGTAACAGTTTAAAATCCATACCGAGTAAAAAGATATTTTGAGCATTTTTGTGAGATTTGATTCTTAGCCTAAGTACAAAAGAATTAGGTTAATCTTGAACCTGTGAAAAAGATAATGTTATTCTTGAGCCTATGAAAATGAATTGTAAAGGTTGATTCTAAGCCTACTAAAAGAATAGTTTTGTATGGGTTTGGTTCCTACCTGGTGTTAAAGGAATCATAGTGGTTAGTGGGTGCAACTCTCCGCGGAGCGCGGAGGACTGGATTAGCCAACAATAGCTTGTTGAACCAGTATAAATTTCTAGTGTGTTGCATTCTTTAAATTATTTATTTTTGTGTTGTTTGGTGTGCACCTAATTGATATTAAAATTTCGCTGCTATAAAGATAATAATTAATTTAGTGTAAAAATTAATTATTTGTTTTTTTTAAGCATTTTACTTGAATTAATTTTTTATCAACCTAATAGCCCCTCCTTGGTAGCCCACTAGACCAACAATCTCTCTCTCTCTCTCTCTCTCCTTCTCTCTTTCTCTTAGATCTAGATTTTCAGATTCAAAAAATTTAACATCTGAAAGTTCCAGGTCTAGCATGTTTAATAAGCTGTAAAAGTTATATTCTCTCTCCTTCTCTCTCTCTCCAATTGAATGTTCATGTTATTCTTAGATCTGAATGTTCATTCCCAATGTGTGGCTTAGTGGATGTTTGCACTGATTTATTTTTCATTAATCTTAAGGATTTTTTGTCAATGTTCTTGATTTATTTTTCCATGAATGGTCACACTGGGGGTTAGATTTTTTTTGATTTTCTTGATTTTTGTGGAGTTTTTTGCTTATTTATGTGGATGTTCTTTTTGTTGATCTTAAATTTCTTTCAAATTTCTAGATTTGTGTTTTTGTGAATGTTCGCACATGGTTTCTGATCTGTTTTGATTTACTTTCGGGGTGAATTTGTCATTTGTAGTTAGTGAATATTCATAAAGATATTGTTTTGTTGTTCTTAAGGGGTTTTCAATGTTTTGATTTGTTGTTTGTTGGTGTTTTTGGTGAATGTTCATGCAATTTTCTTGATTTTGAGTGGTTTTGGTAAAGTTTCATACAAATATTGTGTTATATTGACTTGTTCACATAAAGAATAATAAACATCCATAACAACATAATCATAGTTAAAATGTATTAAAATATTTAAAAATAGCATAATAAAAATATGAATGTTCACATCTTGATTTTTTTGCGGAATGACATTGTACGTAAATAATGAAAAAAGATGGTCAAATAACAGAGAAATATATTAAAAAGCATCTCTAAGGACTGAAAACTTTATTATGTTAGTTCAGGGTCTATATTCCAATTTATATATCTTTTAAGGACGATATAATAATTTTTTCTCAAAATTTTAAAAAAATATTTTTGAAAATAATAAAAGGTTATTAAAATTAATTTTCAATATATATATATATATATATATATATATATATGTTGGCCCATAGATCTGCCCAAAAGGGGAAGTGAATTAGGTAGTGATAAAAATTTAAACAATTAACATCTTTAAACAAGTAAGTTATTAATTCCCCTAGTTGATTATTATCTTGTTATAGAGCGAAAATGTGTTTAACTAAGTGCATACCCAAACAACAGAAATATAACAAAGTAGCACACAACTATTTATCTTCGTTCGGTAAGCTACTTTTACCTACGTGCGTCCAGTCTCCCGAGCTCAACAAGACGTTTTCAATCCACTAATCTCCTTATTCCTTTCACAGATAGGAACCAAACCCTTACATTCTTTTTCACAGGTTCAGGATTAACATAATTGTTGATCTTGAGGTTTCGATGGACAATTAAGGGTTGATGTTTTCGGTGGAACTAACCAGTTTATTGAGTATTTTAGTTTAAGAGTTTCATTCAAGATTAAATCATAAAATAATTATGAAGGATGTAGAGATGGACATTAAAGAATTGAAGAGTATTGACGATTTGACGAAATTAGGTGAAAACAACTTAAATCGCTTTTATTCTTAATGTATCTTGATTAGGATCACACATGACACAAATTAAATGAGTTATATTTATTTGTGTTCAAGTTGATAAAATTAAGGTCCTAATTAGTGTTAAAGTATTTGCTCCAATGTGAAATTGAAAAATAAAAATTGATCAAAGTAAGATTAGTACTTAAAATTAAATATAAGTGTCAATTGAGTTAACCGAGAAAAGAAATCGGTTAAAGGGTTTAAAACGTCGAAGTATGGAGTTGAAATAAATTGAGAATGGGTATTCCAGTAGTGGTCGGTCAACCGATAGGCATGGGCTAGAAAAACAAGGAGTCTCTGAATCGATCAGTCAACTGACTAGGGGAGATCAGTCAACCGATGGACCGAAATGAAATCCTTTGTATCGATAGATCAACCGACCATAGGTGATCGGTCAACCGACCCATAGAGGATCAGTCAACCAACTAGTGTTTGAAAATGACTTGGGTT
The DNA here is from genome assembly GCA_016647705.1 of Eucommia ulmoides. NCBI lineage: Eukaryota > Viridiplantae > Streptophyta > Magnoliopsida > Garryales > Eucommiaceae > Eucommia > Eucommia ulmoides. The sequence continues at coordinate 11,079,825 of CM028326.1, forward strand.
ACAACCCAAATTGATCAATCAACCGATAGGTTAATTAGGATTTTGAGGATTTTTGTGGATTTGTTCAAAATTAGTCGTTAACTAGCCATTTTGGGATATATGAGAGAGATATTTTAGGAATTTAAATATATTGAAGATATGATACATTTATTTTAATATCACTATAAATATAGTACGCATATTTGAAGTGTTTCTCAATTTAATTAATTTAATACTTACTATCTATACAATTGAGAATTTATTTGGGGACTAAATTGAAAGTTTTAAAAGCTATATCTGGGTGAATTAGACTAGGAATGAATGATAATGATATAAGGGGTCTATTGGTGCATTTGAGTATCACATCTTGAGGAAACTAACCGTAAGATCAATTTTGTGCGATGTTCTTAAGTTAAAGCGTTGAGTATTTTGGCGTCACCTATTTGTGTTGTCTAGGGATTCAATTTTCAATCTTTCGGTGTTATCCTAGCGAGCTCTTTCCAAGCTATTTGTTTGTTATTGTGAATGTATATTCTCATTGCTTGCTTGATTGAAAGATTGTTGTGAAATCATTTTTGAACTTTAGAGAGCATAAAGATTCGTTTAAAATGATTTTTTTTTTTATTATTTGATTACGTGATTAAATTCTGTGCTACCCATATCTTTTATAATCAAATATTGAATTCATCACGTAAATTCTATCACTAGTAATTATTGAGACATTAATTGAGTTTAATTGATTTGAAATAGTAAAAGCTCTGAATGGGAAGAAATTCATTAATTTTTGTAATTGGTGCGTTTGTGTCGGATTAGATACTGTTGGGAGTATCTAGTTAGGAGTAACTAGGGTTTCAATGTTTTCTGAAAAAAGATTGAGGTTTGATTTTTATTTAGTGGATAAAAAAATTAGGCTATTTTTTTTTTCTTTGAAAAGAATTAGGCTTAATTCTTCTTGATTAGAATTAATTTTTGAGTGATTTGTAATTATTCTATTCTTACCGGTAAAAATGATACTGGAGTGTTTTGTGAGGTTTGATTCTTAGCTTGGTAAGATAATTAGATTAGTCTTTAACCTGGAAAAATATAAGGTTTTTCTTTAGCCTGTGAAAAGAAAATTGTAAAAATTGATTCTGAGTCTATAAAAGAATCATTATAAGGGTTTGGTTCCTATCTGGTAAAGGGATCAAGTGGTTTAGTGGGTGCGAATCTCCATGGGCTCGAAGGACTAAATCAACCAAGAGTAGCTTGGTGAACTAGGATATATCCTTGTGTACTGCTTTGTTTACTTTATTTATATTTTATTATTTGGGTATGCACTTAGATTAAATACACTTATCCATTGTATTATAAATATAATAATTGATTTAAGGTAAATCGATTTTTTGATTAATTAAGTGTTGAGAAGATAATAAATTTGTTTAAATTTTTTATAACTACCCAATTCACCCATTTCTTGGGTAGCTCACTGAGCCAACACTAATTCTTTTCGCAGACTCAAAACCAAACATTTACACTCTTATACTATTATACACTTATCATTTTCATAGGTTTAGAAAAAATCTTATTTTTTTCAAGTTAAAGACTAAACTAATTCTATTACATGAAAAATCAAAGCCTAATTCTTTTTAAAAGACTAAAGATCAACCTAATATTTTTCGCATGCTAAAAATCAAACCCTAATATTTTTCTCAAGTTAAAGATTAACTCTAACTACCCTGATTAGACATTGTTTCAAATATGTCTAATCCACTTAAACTTGCAAATACAAAAAATTTATAAATTTCTTTCTACATGAGATTTTATCACCTTAAAACAATTATACTCAATTAATATCTCGAAAATTATGTGATAGAACTACGTGAGGAGTAAATGTGATTTAATTAATTTAAAACACAAATAATGTTTAATCAAATTTCGTAGTCAAAAATCGTTTCTTAATATATGTAAGATTTTCAAATAGAAAAATGATTTTTCTAAGACAAATATTCCAGATAATCAAATAGATAATCTAAGAAAACAATTTAATTAACATATAACTGGGGTTCGTAGTCCTAGGTTTCAATACCTAGTCTTACTAACCCTGTCATAATCATTTTGTAAAAAAAATTATATTTATCTATTTTTTTATTTTTTTTTAAAAAACGTAATAAAAAAATAGTATTTAGGTAAACAACTCCGATTTCAAGTATTAGATCACGTGTTTTTTGTTGCATGGGAAAAATGCATGGAATCGACAGTGGCCGAAATTGAAGACCATTACCACATATTTGTCCTTTATTTTTGTATCTAATTCATTTAGGCTTATTGGTTGTTGCACTTAATATATTTAATTTATTAAGTCTTTTTTACATTTAAAAAAAGTTTGATAATATAATTTAAGACAAATTATAATTTTGATCTTTCATTTTTTACATGGTTATTCTATCAAAAATAGAGATTAATTTTAACATGGTTATTCTATCAAAAATAGAGATTAATTTTAACGGATTTTGCACATGCAGTAATTCAGGAGTAAAAAAATACTTTTTTTCTTCCTATTTCATTTTCCATTGTTTTTTCTTCTTTCCGGTATTCCAGCTTGTACGTCTCGCCGCCGGCCCCGTCTTTTTCATCCCATCCGTCTCCTCCTTCGCAAGACTCTCCCAATGCCAAGGTCCATATCCAATTTTAGAGAGAGTAGAGAGAGAAGCGGAGGTTTAGAGAGACAGGCCGCCGCAGATGTCCTGGATGGAGTCTGGGTCGGACGGAGGAAGGATGTCGGAGATGGTCCAGAAGCGAAACGAAGGGAGTCCTTCAAGGGAGTTGGGGCCTCAGGATCGGAGGATGTGGTGGTGGTGGTTGAAGTCGGTGTTGACGAAGGTTGGGTTTCGCCGGAGGTGGATTTGCTCACGACGGTGTCGGATAACTTGTTGCAAATGCTACCGACAATGGAGCTCCGGTGGGTTGAGCGGGATGGTGTGTTCCCCGATGTAAGAGACGACGAAGATGGAGGAATCCGCCCGTCTTCGCTCCTCTTGCTTTCTTGGTGCACAACCCTCTGAACTGCAACACCTTTAATACTTTGTGGAAGAAGAAAATTAAATTACACTTTCTTCCCCTTTTACTTTACATTTCGAATACTTCAGTAATTATTATTTTCAAAAACCAAATCCACTCATTTTTCGACCAAAATAAAAATAAAAATAAATGTAATACTCATATTTCCTCCAAGCCCATGAATCACCAGATAGTACCTCTTGTATCATTTGTTTCACCACCTCTTTTTGTTGGTTCTTCCTATAATTAAGATCACCCAATTTTAAACATGTTTTTTTGGGAACAAATATATATTTTTAATAAAAAAAAAAAAAATACTAAAAAAATAAACAAATATTAATCCCTTGCGTGAGGCGTAACAATGTTATAATGGAACGTATAGTTCAAAATCTAACAAAAGAAAGAAACCTAACACGACATGGAAGGATAAAAATGGTTTATATATATAAAATTGGATGTTTGATGGAGGGAAATTTGGTCGGCAAAACCCACACGTGCATAAGGATTGCTTCATGGTTAATTTCAGATGCCAAGTGTGGATAAAAGGCCGAACTGGGGGCCCCGAGCTCCCTCAACTCCACTAGTCGTCCATTGGAGAACCCAAAACTGCCCTAAAGGCGAAGGTGCCAAGCTGGGAGCTCTGAGTACTCCTCAGCTCGGCGGATGCTCATTTGGGAACCATAAGACCGCCCAAAAGGCTGCAAAGGCCGAGGTGAGGGTTTCGAGCACCCTCAGCTCGACAAGACCACATTTGGGAGCCTCAAGATGGCCCAGAAGATTGCAAGGCCGAGTTGAGGGCTTCGAGCACCCTCAGCTCGGAAGGTCCTCATTTGGAAGATCCTTGGCCGCCCTGAAGAACGCAAGGCTGAGCTGAGGGCTCCGAGCACCCCAACTCAGCAGATCACCAAAAATAGAAGCCCATATCTGCCATGAAGACAATAGCACTGAGCTGAGGGCTCTGTGCACCCTCAGCTCAGTTGACCCTCCAAAAGGAGACCCAAATCTACCATAAAGATAGCAGCGCCGAGCTGAGAGCTCCGAGCACCCTTAGCTCGACTATCCTTCCAGAGAAACACCCAAGTCTACCATCAAGTTCAAGGTGCCGAGCTGAGGGCTTCGAGAATCCTCAGCTCAGCTGAACGCCAAATGGAAGACCCAAGACCACTGTGGAGTCCAAGGTGTTGAGTAGAGGGCTCCGAGCACCCTCAGCTCGGTTGATCATCACATGAGGAGCCCCAGAACCATCCAGACGCTCCCTACCTCATGTTCAGTTGAAGGGGCTTAAACGAGCCATTTGTCTCCATTTCAATTAGGTAGGCCCATTGACTTCTCCGGATGGACCCAAAACCTCAGTTCAAGTACTTAGGACCCTAATCTCAAGCTCATTTGTTGTCTACCGAATTAGGCTAATTAACTAGGCTGGAGTCCCTAATAATGTTGCCAAAAAAATTCCTGGTATGTGTTACAGCTTCTAACATGTTGAAAACCTCCGCAACCTGCAAAACTAGTTAATTCTATGGAAATGATACGTGTAGGGTGTTGGTTGATAGGTTGAAAATACCTATCTACTCCTAAGCCGAATTTGGAAGTTTTTCGAGTATTTTAGCAATATTTTATCGTGTTTTTGTTTGTTTTTATGTAAATAAGATGTAGGGACATAAATGAGCGATAAAGAAGCAAAATGGTGGGAAAACGACAAAGAAATGATCAAAGAAATAAGGTTTGAAGATAGAAAACTCACTCCTGCGGCGGTGAAAATGCTAAAGAGGCTAGATATGTAGAAGTCCTACCGCTATAGCGGTGAAGATGCAGGGAGAATTGTAGAGATCTCACCGTCGTGGCGGTGAAAGTCCAGAAAGTTTAGGGCTTGGTTCACCGGCGCAACGGTGAGCCAGTCGACATACTCACCGCCACGATGGTTACTCTGTATAGGAAATAATTTTTTTTCTAGATATTTTGAAGCCTTATATTTAAACCCTTGTTCTCCCATTTGTAAAAAAAAAAAAGGTTCGTAACATTAGAGGCTTGATCTTTAGCTATTCTTGAGAGATGAAGGAGGTGATTCAACATTTGGAGAAGACAAAGCAATTCCGGACCAATCTTTGGTGATAGTGGATTATTCCACTATAAGATTTGATCGTTCTTCCTTTATTTTTATCTTTGTAATTAACTTTCCATATATAATGATGATGAATCCCTTTTGTTTTAATGTTTATATGACTAAGATCATGGTAGGCTAGATAAATATTTTCTAGGGGTTTTTATAATTCATGTAAATACTTGTTTGATTGAATATATGTTACTTTAACGGTTGTTTGTCTAAATCCGATTGTGTTTACCTTTTTATTACAATCTTAATATGTTTGTAATGGTATTAGGGTTGGTTTTAAGAATACAGGGTTTGACATTCGAGAGAGGTAACCCCGCATTCGGACTAGGGTTAGACACATCATGACGATCTAACGACTCAGGAGGGCATTAGATAGTGTGCAATCCATGAGTTTGGGTCAAGACTCATGTGACTAAGGATAGTATATACGTTGAGGGGGACTTCTTCGTTGACGCAAAATCACATATTCGCTCACTTTACACTCAGGATAGGTAGTGAGCGAGTTTAAGATACCGAGATTATCGGATAGGATAAACACCATTATTGTTAACTAAACGAAGTCAAACATGTATTAAATGAATGAAATCAATCCCTAGGTAATCAACTTAATTAAAATTAACCCAATAGTTGTTAATTTAAATTAGTTTTTAATTAAAACTTAGAACAATTCTTGAACCGTCGAGATAATATAAGACTATGTAAGTTACGGTATTCAATTAATCAAACACGTTTCCATGTGGAACGATATCCAATCGAAAGATCCACTTTATTAAAACATGACCTCATGTATTTACGAGTAAAGTAAGATGTGAGAAAAATACCTTGCCCAAGGTTTTGGCATCGTTCCTAGGGAACGGTGTTTTGATTTGGGTTGATATTGTGACTAATTGGTTGAATATATCCAGATAATTCTTTTGTTTTATTTTCTTTCAATTCATTTATAATTTGTTTCATTTGTTGTGATCAAGCAGTATATGCAACGTAGTAACAGCTTGGAATCTTTCACTCTGGATCTCGACATTGAGAGAACCTTAAGAAGGATAAGGAGAAAGAGAAGAAACCAAGAAGAAACTATAACCGAAGGAGAAGACTATATGCAAAACGTGCCTCAACAACCGCCAGTACCGCAGGCACTGAATCAGCAACCTTCGGAACCCGAGAATCTACAGCGAGTCCTCAAGGACTATTATCGGCCAATGATGTTAGACAATTTCGCCAGAATTCGGAGGCAGCCAATACAAGCCAACAATTTCGAACTAAAACCCACCCTCATTAATATGGTACAACAGAATCAGTACGGAGAAAATTTGCATGAGGACCCCAATGTCCATCTAGCTACATTTCTTAAGATTTGTGATACGGTTAAAATAAACGGTGTTACTGAGGACATAATTTGGTTGAGGCTATTTCCATTCTCATTTTGTGACCGAGCACGAGGCTGGTTCCAATCAATCCAACCAGGGAGTATCAATACTTGGGAAGACCTTACTCAAATGTTAAATTGCGCAGTTTCTCCAGAGTGATTTCGAGCCACTGTTTAAAGCTTGGGAATGGTTTAAGGATCTATTGTGTTTGTGCCCCCAACACGGGTATCAAGATTGGTTTCAAACCCAACTCTTCTACAATGGGTTGGATGACCAAATGAGAACCATAGTTGATGTTGCCTCAAGAAGATCATTGCTATCAAAGACCCCAAATGAAGTGAACGTATTATTGGAAGAAATGGCAGCCAATAACTACCAATGGCCAAATGAGATGAACACGAGAAGAAAGGTCGCTTTGATTCATGAGTCTAATCATCTTTCTACTTTATCGGCCCAAGTCTCAAAACTTTCAGAACAATTGGTTGTCTTTTCTACTAAGGATGCTTCGTCCAGTCGTGAAGTGGAGAACGTAGCAAGCAGTTCTAAACCTGGAGTAAATAGTGAATTCGAAAAATGTCATTTCGCCAATAATCGGGCTTATACTTTCAGGCCTACCGCAAATATTCCAACTCACTACCATCCGGGACTTCGCAATCATGAAAAAATTTCATATGCGAATAATTAGAATAAATTGTGGACAACTCCGGGTAATGGAACTCAAGTCCAACGATATCTTATGCAACAAAATGGCCAAATGCAACAACCTCCGATACATAATCAAAAGCCAAACTGGAAAGAGATTATGGGTTCTTTCATGAAAGAAACTCAAACAATTATGTGTGAGACGCATAACCAGCTAAACATGCACGAGACACAACTTAACTTGATTGAGACCACATATACAAACACAAATGCTAATGTGTAATCATTAGAAACTCAAATCAGGCAACTTAGTAATACTATCCAGGAGTAAACTAAGGGAAAGTTTCCAAGCAACACGGAAACTAACTCGAGGGAATGTAAGGAGATAACGTTAAGAAACTGAAAATAGGTGGAAGCAAGTAAGCCGATAGAAGAAGAGCCGAGGGTAAGTCATGAATTTGACCAATGATAAACCAAAGAGAAATGTGGAGAAGGAAGTTGATGAAAACGTTCATTGGAGAAATGAGGAGTTAAATGAAGACAAGATGGAGGAGAATAATGAGAAGATGAAAGAACATAAAGTTAAAGATAATAGAAAAGATCAAAGGGTGATTCCAGGGAGAATTACATTCCCAGACAATCCACCAATTCTCACCACACCTTTGCCTTATCCCCAAAGATTCCAAAAGAAGAAGTTGGATTCTCAATTTGCGAAGTTTCTTAAAATCTTCAAGAAACTACAAATCAACATACCTTTTACGGATACATTATAACAAATGCCCAATTATGGAAAGTTCTTGAAAGACATAATAAAGAAGAAAAAGAAGTTGGAGGAATACGAGACAGTAAAATGACAAAAGAATGTAGTGCTATATTGAAGAGAAAATTGCCTGAAAAGCTGAAGGATCCTAGTAGTTTCACGATTTCGTATACTATTGGGAAATCTTATTTCGACAAAGCACTATGTGATCTTGGTGCTAGTATCAACCTGATGTCATCTTCCATCTACCGAAAGTTGGGACTTGGTAGTGCAAAACCAACAATAATTTCCATTCAAATGGCAGACCGATCGTTAATGTATCCAAAAGGAATTATTGAGGATGTCTTGGTAAAGGTGGACAAATTCATCTTCCCGGTGGACTTTGTTGCGTTAGAAATAGAGGAGGATAGGGAGATTCCAATCATCCTTGGAAAGCCTTTTCTTGCAACGGGGAAGTTTTTAATTAATGTGCATAATGGCAATTTAACGTTGCGAGTGAATGAAGATGAGGTAAGTTTAACATTTTCAAAACTATAAACTTTCTGGAAGAATGTTCTAAATGTAATCAAGTAGATGTTGTTGACTCTTGTGTGAGGGAATTCTTTTATGCGAATGTGGATATGGATATATTGGAGCATACACACAAATTCCTTATCTATAGGGGATCTTGGTGAGGAGGGCTCAATCACGAAAGTTGAAGTTACGGACTACTGCTTGCAATAGAAGCTCAACCTAAAGACGTAGAAGATCTGATTCATGTGGCGATGATGAAGAAGTTAATTCTCCCGAATTATCAAATCCACCTCATGGTGGATTAATACTCAAGCAATTACCGGATCACCTCTGGTATATCGTTTTGGGGAGAATTTAACTAATTTGGTGATAATCTCATCATCTTTGATGGCAGAGGAAAAACATAAGTTGCATAATATTTTCAAATGGCATAGATCCGCCTTCGCGTGGTCTATCTCCGACATTAAAAGAATTAGCCCAACGATATGCATACACAAGATCTTAACCGATGATTCATTTAAACCTTCCATTGAGCATCAACGGAGGCTAAATCCAATAATGAAAGAAGTTGTTAGAATGGAGGTGTTGATGCTCTTGAACACTGGGATTATCTATGCAATATTTGATAGCGAGTGGGTTAGTCCGGTGTAGGTGGTACCCAAGAAAGACGGCATGACGGTTGTGAAAAATGAGAAGAATGATTTTATTTCGACACGAACCATCACTGTATGGTGAGTGTATATTGATTATGAAGATTAAACATGGCAACAAGGAAAGATCATCTTTTGCCTCCATTCATTGATCAAATGCTTGATCGTCTAGCCGGATATGATCACTATTGCTTTCTTGATGGTTACTCAGTTTATAATCAAATAGCAATAGCACTGGAAGACTAGGAAAAGGCTACATTCACATACCCGTATGGGACGTTTCCCTATCGATGTATTCTATTTGGTCTATGTAATGCACCGGCCATGTTCCAATGGTGTATGATGGTGATATTCTCGAATATGGTGGAAGATAAAATGAAAATCTTCATGGATGACTTTTAAGTCTTCGGTTTGTCCTTTGATCATTTTTTGTACAACTTGGTGGTTGTTCTCAACCGATGTGAGGAGAAAAACTTAGTTCTCAACTGGGAGAATTTCCACTTTATGGTCAAAGAAGGGATCGTATTACGTCATCGAGTCTCTTCCAAGGGGCTTGAGGTTGATCAAGCCAAGATTGAAACAATCGAGAAGCTTCGACCTCCGATAAATATGAAGGGAGTTCGTAGTTTCTTGGGACATGTCGACTTTTACCAGCACTTTATCAAAGATTTTTCAAAGACGGTGAAGCCATTATGTCACCTACTTGAGAAGGATGCCCCATTTGAATTTGATGCAGCTTCCTTGAATGCTTTCAACGCAATGAAGGAGAAGTTGATCACAGCTCCTATAATAGTTGCTTCGGACTAGAATGAGCCATTTGAAATAACGTGCGGTGCTAGCGACTATATGGTTAGTGCGGTGTTAGGCCAACGCAAGGAGAAGATCTTTTGATCTATTTATTATGCGAGCAAGACGTTGAATAATGCCCAAGAAAATTACACCACAACCGAAAAAGAGATACTGGCGGTTGTTTTTGCATGCGATAAGTTACGGTCGTATATAATTGAATCAAAAGTGATCGTCCATATGGATCACGCTGCTATCTGGTACTTATTCGCCAAGAAAGATGCCAAGCTGCATCTAATCAAGTGGATTCTATTGTTGCAAGAGTTCGATGTAGAGATACAATACAAGAAATGGAGTGAAAATGTTGTAGCTGATCATCTGTCAAGGATGGTTCAAGAGGACGTCGGTGATGAATCCTGTATTACAGAGGTGTTCCCTGATGAATAGTTATTCAAAATTGACAAAACACTTCCGTGATTTGCGGATATCATCAATTTTCTAGCTTGTAAAGTGTTACCACCGGATTTTATAAGTGCCTAGAAGAAGAAATTCATGTTCAATTCAAGCCATTATATGTGGGACGAGCTATTTCTATTCAAGAAGTGTGCTGATCAGGTGATCCGACGATGTGTTCCAGAGGAAGAGATAGCGAGTATTCTTTATTACTGCTATTTATCACCTTGTGGCGGTCACTTTGAAGCGACTCGGACGGTCGCAAAAATACTTCAGTCAGGTTTTTACTGGTCATCCTTCTTCAAAGATTCTTATACTTTTGTGAAAACCTGTGATCGATGCCAACGGGTGGGTAACATTTCAAAAAGGCATGAATCGTCGTTTATGTCTATTCTTGAGCTAGAGCTATTTGATGTATGGGGTATAGACTTCATGGGGCTGTTTCTATCGTCATTCAGTCAGGAATATATTCTACTTGTTGTGAATTACGTGTCTAAGTGGGTCGAAGCTGTGGCGACGCCTTCCAATGATGCTAAAGTGGTTCTTAAGTTCCTTCAAAGAAACAACATGACGCAATTCGGGACACCTCAGGCCATTATTAGTGATGAATGAACTCACTTTTGTAACAAAATGTTCAATACTTTGTTGACAAAGTATGGGGTGCGGCATAAGGTGGTGCTACCGTACTATCCGTAGACAAACGGCCAAGCCAAAGTGTAAAATAGGGAGATCAAGCAAGTGTTGGAGAAAACAATTCATTCTAATCGCAAGGATTGGGCGATGAAGTTGGATAATGCATTGTGGGCATATCGCACGGCTTACAAGACACCGATTGGCATGTCACCGTATCAGTTGGTATTTGGTAAAGCGTGTCAATTTCCAGTCGAGTTGGAGCACCGTGCATTTTGGGCGATTAAGAAGTTGAACTTTGATTTAAAAGCTTCGGGTGAACAACGTCTCCTCCAACTCAATGATATAAAGGAATTCTAGAATGAAACTTATGAAAATGCTAAGCTTTACAAAAACAAGACTAAGAAGTGGCATGACAAGAAAATAGTCAGGAGAGAGTTCAGCCCGGGCTAGCATGTTCTGTTGTTCAATTCACGGCTGAGGCTCTTTCCCGAAAAATTGAAGTCCCGGTGGTCCAGTCCATTTCGGATTAAGTATGTATTTCCATTTGGCTCTGTTAAGTTGGAAGGCGATGACGAACAAATTTTTCGAGTCAATGGGGGAGCGGATTAAGCATTACTTCAGAAACGAAGAATGAGTTGTGGAGACTATCTCCCTTGTTGATGGTTGAGTTGGAATTCACACAGTCCAGCTAGGGACGTTAAATCAAGCATTTTTTGATATGTAACCGAGGGTATAATCTTGCGCGACTTTTGTTATTAATTACTTTTTGGAGATCGTAATGATCTCGGAACGTGTTTGGAGGTGAATTGAGGAGGGTGGATACTCGGGATAGTGTTTCGTGCTTAAAATCGTTGAACTAACGAAGTGGAAGTGAGTGATGTGGAGTCTTGTTGTGAAAACATGAAGAAATCAAGATAAACCAGCAGGTAACTCACCGCCGTAGCGATGATCCTACCACCACGGTAGTGAAATTGCTGGGAAGGCTAAAAATACCCATCAAGCTTCATCTCCGCGGCAGTGAAACTCCAGTGAGCTCAGTTTTAAAAAAAGGCACCCCACCGCCGCAGCGGTAAAGCATCTATTTGAAATAAATGACCGACGCTTCGCAGAAAATCGAAAACTCACTCTAAAAATTCCAAAAACTCTCCATTGTTCATCATCTCTAATCCAAAATTTCATCATTCCACTTTCTAATTTAAATATTTTCACCATTTTCAATCACCAAAAACTCATTTTTCACTCTATTTTTGGAATCTAGGGTTTGAACAACACATAGGCGATTTCTTCAAACTTCAACCTGTGTGATCCAATTTTTTTCCACCAAGTAAGTGTTCTTGATCTTTTATTTCATATTTATTTTGAAATTATGGGATGATTTGCATCTATATTGAAAGAATGGTTGAATTTAGATTATTTCCTAAACACTAGGCCCTATATTTGCGATTTTCCTTATCATTTTGGGGTCTTGGTTTGACTTTTGGTAATGAACACAATTTCTATGGTTTGTTACATTGTATGATGCAAATTTAGAAGCTATATTGTTGAAATTTTACTGAAACCATTGTGGTTGGTATGTGTGGTTTGTGATTGCGTCATGTTCTTGACGGTTTAGATTCGTGGGTTGGTTTGCTTCATTCTGTTGTGATTGCATTGTTGTGTTTTTTTATTGTGCTTGATAGGGACAATTCCAAAATGTGCCGCTTCAAAAAGACCAAGAGAAGAAGGATCCGGATCCGCTAGCGACTATAATTCCTCCCGGTTCATTCCAAAACAGGCTGATGAGCACATTAATTGTTTTGAGCATCGGAGGACATGCATTCAGCAATGAGGTTTTGGACCATTGGAAGTTCTTCAGGTGAAATTTCACGATGTGATAAGAAGCAGGGGTTGGGAACAATTTTGCCAATCAGCTCCCCTGGGCGAGGTGGCTTTAGTTCGGGAATTCTATGCCAACATCACCTAAGCCGATGACAACTGGACAAGGGTTCGAAATTGCCCCATCTTTTTCAGTCTCGAGCGATTTAATGAAGTACTGGGATTGGCGGCGTTGGAACCAACTGACTAACCTTACAAGAGAAGTGAACTAAGCATGGAGACGGTGATCCAGGCCCTAACCATAAGCAATGTCCAATGAACTCATACAGGGCCAGGTCTAGCCACTTTATCACTCAGGTTCCTGAATTCGATTCCAAAAATATGGCATCACTTTATTTGTGGAAGCCTTCTCCCGACTTCACACTTATCTGACGTATCGAAGAAGCGCACTATAATACTTTATGCCATTCAGAGGAGGAAGCTGTTGAACATCGAATTCTTGATATATTCGTCCATTCTTCATGTCGTTCAGACGACAAAGGTCGGCCTTCCGTTTTTATCACTATTGATCGAGCTCTTCCAATGAGCCGGTGTCGTAATAACAGGGGATAGCCCTTGGCCCCATATTTCTCCACTCGATCATGCCATGATAACTCGAATGTGGAAAGGCAGAGCGCAAGGGTTAGGCGACTATGAAGCAAAAGAAGAGAAAGAACCAAAAGAAGAAGAGGCAGGGTCGTTTGATGCCCCAATTTCAGAAACACCCAGCTGACCCTTGATCAATTTGGGGATGGTATGTCAAGGACTCTAAGATATCCAGCTCAATAATCGCATTCTTCACCAAGAACAATACAACATCCGAAATGAGAACGCTGAGCTCCAGATGTTCCTGGACCAATACACTCGACAACAAGATCAAATCCAATGACTTTTTTGGAGCGCATATCAATTTTGATAGGAGCCAGTATCCTCCAATGCAGCAATTTCTACCGCCCCAATTGTAATTGCCACATAATCCTAGGTATGTGTTCGGCACCCAATTTTTCTCGTAATTGCTATAAATTGTTATTTGGTTCACTGCTCAGGCAGTGTGGACACTGCCTAGTTTATGTTTGGGGATGATGGTCATCCAATTTTGTTTTTGTTAAAGAAGGATGAACAAAATTTTGATGTATTAATTTGGACTAGAAATGTTTAGTTTTTGTAGAAGATGTTTTATGTATGTTTAATTTTATGCTTTATAGAAGTTTTAATATATGATGTAGACTTTAATTAATAGTTAATTTTTATTTTAATTTTTGTTTATGCATGTGAAATACTCAGTTTAGTGTATGTAAGTTAGTGTTTAGTTTAGTGTACATATGTTTATGAATGTCATATTTGCATATTGAGTTCGTCTAGGCCATTTTCCGATGGTGAAAATTATCCCCTAATTGTATATCGAGGTCGGGAGTAATGTCATTCATGTGTGTTTTGTGTGCTTAGCATGTCAATTAGATAAAAATTATTTTGATCCTAAATGGTACGATCGTATAGACTCAGTGTGTAATTATTCAAACGATTTGACGCCGATTATTCAGTAATAAGTTCATGATAGAAATAAGGAATTTAGAAATTGATTTGGGGGAAACTTGAGGCGAAATCATAGGTGAGGTAACTCCGGAGGCATGGATTATGTCTTCATTTTTATCGCTTGAACCTTTGAAGCTAACCTAAAAAATCCCTTGTTACCCTATAGAAGCCAATAACCTTTTCAATTCTGAACACGTACCAATACTCTAGCTAATTAAATTTTTCCAAACTATTGTCGCTAAGCCTAAGATTCAAAATTGAGTGAAATCAAATTAGCATTAGTTTATGCTACTTGAAGTGAGCGGTTGGAGTTTCGGACGAATTTTTATTGATTCGATAGTAATGTGAATCTTGCCATTCTTTTAATTCTATTTGCACACCCCTAAAATTGTATAAATTCGAATAAGTGTGGGGGGTGTATTAGGTTGTCTAAAAAAAAAACTATGTGAATATAGTTTTTATTTTCATTTCTTTTGACAATTGAATACAAAGTTCTTAAATTCTTGTTCAGGGTTGTATTTTAAATGTTTGGGATTACGAGAGAGATATAGCGACAAGCGTTTGTGCCTCGAGTATCATTGAATTATAATGATTTCCTGTTTTCTATTCTTGTGACACCCTTAGTCATTCTCCAAAGCCAAACCAAGCCTTATTGATGTCTATGAATTTCTGAACCTGCATTAGTGTATAGTCTAGCCCAATTAAGTATTTGGTTTTCCTGATCCTTTATGGTAAAAGTCATAAGCTTAATTATTGAATAATTTAATTCGGTGTTTGGATAGTTATATATTTAAGTTGTCATATACACACTTTAAATGGATCTAGAATGGTTTTAACTGATATTGAATGTTGAAATTCTAGAACACCACATGATGTCTGTTATTCCTAAACTTGATCTGATCAGGAACTGTTGAAGAAAAAACCACTTGGTTTCTTTGATTAAATTTGGATCTCGTATGCTTTTACTTCTTATTTGTTAACGTTTATTCATTTTTAGTTTATTAGTTAGTTAATTAGTATAATTAGTTTATTTTAGTGTTAGGGTGTTTTGCTCGAGGACTAGCAAAATTTCAAGTTTGGGGGAATTTGATAGGTTGAAAATACCTATCTACTTCTAAGCCGAATTTGGTAGTTTTCGAATGTTTTAGTAATATTTTATTGTGTTTTTGTTTGTTTTTTTTTATTTAAATAAGGTGTAGGCACGTAAACGAGCAATAAACAAGTGAAACTGATGCGAACTTTACCAAGAATTAGTGAGACCCAAAACCAACTTAGGGTTACTTCGCAAAGATTGAAACTAAATTAGATTTTGAGCAAACTAAAAATACAAAAATTGAAAGATAGATTACATTGACCCAACGTTTATGAACGAAACGCGAACCAATGGTATAAAGATCTTGACCCAATGATTATAATGAATCGCGAACCAAAGATATAAGTTTGAACGCCACAAGAAACTCTTGATAAGTTCAGGAAAAATTCTCTGAAGAACTATAGAGAAAACTCTCACAATTTTATTAAAAAAAATAATGTCCATTTCTCATGGGATACAAGTCTCTTAAATAGATAAAAGAAATAACCCTAGCTCATGAATAATTTTACCTTGAACAGTGTCGGTGAACAGTACATGAATAGTGGAGGCCACAATAGAAATAAAAGGAAACCCTAGAGAACTAAGAAATCCTAAAGAAATAAGAAAACCCTACTCCTAATCTAAAAAGGAAAAGTCTAAATTGGCAATCTTGCCTTACAAATTATTAAATAAATAACCTAAATTAAAAATAAAACACTAATAAATAAAATAAATATGATAAGAATTTCATGGTTAGGTGGTTGACGTGAACT
The DNA here is from genome assembly GCA_016647705.1 of Eucommia ulmoides. NCBI lineage: Eukaryota > Viridiplantae > Streptophyta > Magnoliopsida > Garryales > Eucommiaceae > Eucommia > Eucommia ulmoides. Next base: position 11,095,983 of record CM028326.1, read on the forward strand.
AGACTCAGCTTTGTCTAGTCGTTCATGCACTTCATCAAATAGCAAGTTCAACCGCTGAAGCTTTTGCTCCAAGGCCTTGTAAACAACTTTTACGTCCATGACGTCCATCTTTTCCAGTGCTTTATCGAACGAGCCTTTGTTTGTTTCTCGAGACATGTTTAGTAACCTGTAAAACAAAGTTAGCAAACCTCACAAACCCTCCCTCACGTGTTTACACTCAAACTATGTCACTTCACTCGTGTATTACTCAAATTCGGCTTTTACCCTCCAATGAGCTCACATTCTCTTGCCTTTTTTCACTCTTTAGTTCATTCTTTTAGTTCTTTATTGAACTTAACCAATCTCAATCAGAATTTTCATTGTAGCAATCCAAACTTAATGAATTGATTCACTAAGAATGAGATTTTAGAAACGAAAACAAAGCGAACAAGAAGAGCACACAAAAAAGTTTATGGCATAGAATAAAAAGAAAAAATTCTCAATTTTTTTTTGGGGGGGGGGCTGTTGTTTTTTTTTTTTTTTTTTTTTTTTTTTTTTTTTTTTTTTTTCTGTTTCTGTTTTTTATTATTATTATTTTTTTTAATACAACAACTTTAAATTGAGATTTGAAGATGCACACTAAGAATAAAACGAAAAGTGACCAGATTTGATGATATAGTTTGGCCAAGAAAATTTTAACGTAGGAATAAACTGATTACAATGAAGGAAAGAGAAAAAAAATATATAAAAAGGATAGATGAGACCTGATTTAGACCTTACTCTGATACCAAATGATGTGAACCTCACCAAGGATTACTTCGCGAAGATCGAAACTAAATCAGATTTTAAGCAAACTGAAAATATAGAAATTGAAAGATAGATTACCTTGACCAAATGTTTATGAACGAAATGCGAACCAATAGTATAATGATCTTGACCCAATGATTATAATGAATCGCGAACCAAAGATACAAGTTTGAACGCCACAAGAAACCTTGATAAATTCAGAAAAATTTCTCTGAAGAACTAAAGAGAAAACTCTCACAATTTTATTAAAAAAAATAATGTCTCTTTCCCATGGGATACAAGTCTCTTAAATAGATAAAAAAAAGAATCCTAGCTTGTGAATAGTGCAGCCGTGAACAGTGACGGTGAACAGTACATGAATAGTGGCGGCCACAATAGAAATAAAAGGAAACCCTAGAGGACTAAGGAATCCTAGAGAAATAAGAAAACCCTACTCCTACTCTGAAAAGGAAAACGCTAAATTGGCAATCTTGCCTTACACATTATTAAATAAATAACCTAAATTAAAAATAAAACACTAATAAATAAAATAAATATGATAAGAATTTCGTGGTCCACATGACTTAGCCCATTTGAGTTCATGTCTAAGCCCATTCGCTTGCTTTGATGAGATGGATTTGGTCTTGATTGTCTGATGGGCCTAATTTGGGCTTAACTATTGTAGACATGGGCCAAGTCACTTGAATTAGCCCATTAAGTGCTATTTTGAATTTTCTTGGATCTTTCTCTATTAATAGGTCTAACTGGAACATATAACTGATTCTCTAATGGTGCTCGTTGATTCTCATCAGAAACGGTAGGAAAATGGTGAAGAAATGATGAAAGAAACAAGGATTCAAGACATCAAAACCACAGTAGCAGTAATCAGTCCACCGCCGCGGTGGTGAGAATGCTGAGGAGATTGGAAATGTAGAAGTCCCACTGCCGTAACGGTCAGGCCACTACTGCTATGGTGAAGATACAGGGAGAATTGCAGAGATCTCACCGCCACAACGGTGATCCCACCACCGTGGCGGTGAACGTCTAGAAAGTTTAGGGCTTAGTTCACCGCCGCAGCAGTGAATCCACCGCCGCGACGGTCACTTTATACAGGAAATAGATATTTTTCTAGATATTTTGAAGCCTTGTATTTAAATCCTTGTTCTCCCATTTGTAAAAAAAAAAAAAAAAAAAAAAAAAAAAAAAAAAAAAAAAAAAAAAGTTTCCTAACATTAGAGACTTGATCTTTAGCTATTCTTGAGAGCTCAAAGAGGTGATTCAACATTTGGAGAAGATGAAGAAATTCCGAACCGATTTTTGGCAATAGTGGACTATTCCACTCTAAGATTTGATCGTTCTTCCTTTGTTTTTATCTCTGTAATTAATTTTCCATATCTAATGATAATGAATCCCTTTTGTTTTAATGTTTATATGGCTAAGATCATGGTATGTTAGATAAATATTATCTAAGGGTTGTTATAATTCATGTAAATACTTGTTTGATTGAATATATGTTACTTTAACGGTTATTTGTCTAAATCCGATTGTATTTATCATTTTATTATAATCTTAATATTCTTGTAATGGTATTAGGGTTGGTTTTGAGAATACGAGGTTTGACACTCGGGAAAGATAACCCCGTATTCGGACTAGGGTTAAACCCATCATGATGATCTAATAACCCGACGAGGGCATTAGATAGTGTGCAATCCATGAGGTTGGGTTAAGACTCATGTGACTAAGAGTCATATAGACGTTGGGGGAGGACTTCTTCATTGACGCGAAATCACATATTTGCTAACTTTACACTCGGGGAGAGGTAGTGAGCAAGTTTAAGATACCGAGATTGTCGAATAGGAGAAACACCATTATTGCTAATCAAACGAGGTCAAACATGTATTAAGTGAATGAAATCAATCCCTAGGTAATCCACTTAATTAGAATTAACCCAATAGTTGTTAGTTTAACTTAGTTTTTAATATTTTGAACTCAAACAATTCTTGAACCATCGAGATAATATAAAACTATGCAAATTACGGTATTCAATTAATCAAACACGTATCCCTGAGGATGATATCCATTCAAAAGGTCTACTATATTAAAACTTGACCTCGTGTACCTGCAAGTAAAGTAATACGTGATTAAAATTCTGTGTCAGTGTTTTTGGCGTCGTTACCGGGGAACGACGTTTTCATTGGTTTGATATTGTGACTAAATGGTTGAATATTAATCCAGACAATTCTTTTGTTTTATTTTTTTTTTCAAACCATTTTTTAATTTATTTCATTTGTTGTGATTGAACAGTGCATGTGACGTAGCAAAAGCTTGGATTTTTTTTTCACTCTGGATCCCGAGATCGAGCGAAACTTGAGAAGGGATAAGGAGAAAGAGAAGAAACCAAGCTAAAACTATAACTGGAGGAGAAGACTATATGCCAAACATGCCTCAACAACCCCTGGTACTGCAGGCACTACCTCAGTGGCCTCCAGAGGCCGAGAATCCACAACGAGTCCGTAGGGACTATTATCATCCAATGATGTTGAATAATTTCTCTGGAATTTAGAGGCAACCAATACATACCAACAACTTCAAAATAAATCCTCATTAATATGGTGCAATAGAATCAGTACGGAAGAAATCTGCATGAGGGCCCCAATGTATATCTAGCTAGTTTTCTTGAAATTTGTGATATGGTTAAAATAAACGGTGTTACTGAGGACGTAATCAGGTTGAGGTTATTTCCGTTCTCGCTTCGTGACCAAGCTTGAGATTGGTTCCAATCAATCCAGCCATGGAGTATCAACACTTGGGAGGACCTTACTCAAATGTTCCTTACTAAGTTTTTCCCGCCTTAGAAGACTTCACAACTTAGAGGTGAAATTCCTCAATTTTGCCAACGAGAGTTTGAGCCATTGTTTGAAGTATGGGAAAGGTTTAAGGATCTACTGCGTCAGTGCCTACAACACGGGTATCAAGATTCATTTCAAATTAAACTCTTCTACAATGGGGTTGGATGGACAAACGAGAACCATAGTTGAAGTTGCCTCGAGCAGATCATTGCTATCGAAGACCCCGAATGAAGCAAACGCATTGTTAGAAGAAATGGCAGCCAACAACTACCAATGTCCAAATAAGAGAAATACAGGACGAAAGGTCGCTTTGATTCAAGAGACCGATCATTTTGTTACCTTATTAGCCCAAGTCTCAAAACTCTCGGAACAATTGGTTTTCTTTTTAACTAAAGTTGCTTCGTCCAGTCATGAAGCAGAGAACGTTGTAAACAGTTCTCAACCTGGAGTAGATAGTGAATTCGAGAAATGTCATTTTGTCAATAATTGGGCTTATACTTTTAGACATGCCGCCAATATTCTGACTCACTACCATCCGGGACTTCGCAATCATGAAAATTTCTCATATGAGAATAATCAGAATACATTGTGGCCACCTCCCAGTTGTAGAAAATAAGCTCATGGTTATCTGATAGGTGCAATTTGTCTATTTCTTCCCAAATTGATTTTTTGTAGTTTTTGAGTATTTTTATTGTGTTTTAATACGTTTTAATATACTTTTATTCTTTTTTGTAATAAATCAGGTGTTTGGGGCAAAAAGGGATAAAAATGGTCCTTATACGATCATAACGGAGCGAGGCGCTAGAAGAACGGTGGAGAAATCAAGCAAAAAAGCCAAACCTACAACAGTAGAAAATAAGCTCATGGTTATATGATAGGTGCAATTTGTCTATTTCTTCCCAAATCGATTTTTTGTAGTTTTCGAGAATTTTTATTGTGTTTTAATATGTTTTAATATGCTTTTATTCGTTTTGTAATAAATCAGGTGTTTGAGGCAAAAAGGGATAAAAATGGTCCTTATACGATCATAACGAAGTGAGGCGGTAGAAGAACGGTGGAGAAATCAAGCAAAAAAGCCAAACCTACAATAGTAGCCCACCGCCGCGGTGGTGAATATACAGGGAGAATTGCAGAGATCTCACTGCCGTGGTAGTGAAAAGCCAGAGAATTTCACTGATCTTTCACCACCGCCGCAATAGTCATGCACCAAGAATCCAACCGACCTACCCACCGCCGCGGTGGTCACTCTGCACCAGATTTTAGATATTTTTTTAGATATTTTGTTCCCTATTTATTCATTCCTCCTCTCTCATTTTCAAGATCAGACCTCATTGGAGGATTATAATATATTAGAGAAAGTTTTGGGGAGTGTTCAACCAAATCCAAAGGAGTAGAACACCAAGCAAAGAAGGAGAAGCAATCTTAGAACGCTTTTAGTGACAAATAACGGTTATTTCTCTTCAGTTCTTTCTTTATTTCTTAATTTTGGATTATTGTTTGAGCTTGTTTAGCTCATTTATCATTGTATATACGATTATGGCCATTGGCTAAACATGGATTATCTAAGGGATTAATATAATTTATGAAAATGTGATTTATTTGAATTGTGTTTCTTTAACGGATATTCTTTATTATTTAATTGTGTTTACTGTTATTCTTCGTTTATATGCATGTTTAGATATATTGAGAATACGGGATTTGACACTCAGAAAAGGTAACCCTGAATTCGGATTAGTGTTGGACACAATGCGACGATTTAACGACCCGGGAGGACGTTAGAAAGTGTACAATCCATGACGTTGGAGCAAGACTCATGTGACTATGTGTTCGAATATACGCTAGAGGGGGACTTCAGCGTCAACGCGAAGTCACATATTCGCTCGCTTGACACTCAAGAGAGGGAGTGAACGAGTTTACGATACAGAAATTGTCGGATAAGTCGAACATCGTTATTGTAAACTGAATGAGATCAAACACATAATTGTAAACAAAGTTAATCCCTAAATAATCCATTCCCTAAACATCTCATATTAATATTATAGGTTAATTAGTATAACTAGTTAACTAGATTAGTATTTATTAATTACAAACCATTTTTCATCGCCTAGATAAAATTAGGTTATGATAATTACAGTACTCAGCGAAAATCTTAACCAATCCATGTGGACATGATAACCTTAATTCTTCCCATTATACTAAAATTTGACCCGTACACTTGCGGTGAAAGTAGAGACGTGAAAAACGGCTACCAAGTTTTTGGCGCCATTGTCGGGGATTGTGTTTTATATTATTTTTGCTATTGTGAGTAAATACCTTAATTTTAATTTAGGCATTTCTTTTGTTTATAATTTTGTTGTAGTTTTGTTTTTTATTTCTCATGTACGGTACTTGAAGATGTTAGATCAACAAGTATTGATGCATTTCTTTCAATGAGATTCTGAGCCATTTTATTGTGCTTGGGATCGATACAAGGAGCTACTATTTCAGTTTCCGAATTATCATTTCCCGAGGAAGTGTCAACTATTGAACTTCCTCGATAGGTTACTAGCCACAACCAGAATGTTGGTTGAAGGAGAAAACGGTACCACTTCTTTCGACCAACTAACCGCAGACGAAACCTATCGAGTACTGGAAGACATAGTGAAGTATGATTTTCATTGTTGGAATTATTCAACAAGCTACTAAATCTTGGGGGATAGTTTTACCACTTTGGAGCCATGGATTAACATTCCGGATCAACACTTGGAGTTTTCCCCCGAATTGGAAACCATGTTCACTGATTTTATTGGGGAGACTCAAGAGATTTAGAGGGAAATGAATGACCGAATCAATAAGCACGAGGATCATCTTGATAATATCGAGACAGTTTGCACCGAAATCAATGTGACCATAACATCTCTTCAAACGCAAATCAGTTAACTTATCTATTTGATTGAGGCCGAGTTAGATGCGGTGGCCTTGGGAGATATAAACGCTATATGCATTGAAAGCCACCATGAGAAACCAAAAAAAAAAAAATTAAAGGATCTTGGGTGAGTTAAATTATGATTATTCAAATGAGACGAGAACCCAAGCATGGATCGACGATTGTGATTATTGACCATTGGAGATCCACAATGTGACGCCATCACCGATCCAAGATGATCATATCTATGAGGATCAGATGTGGCTTACTTATCCTTCACTGCCATTAGCAACGTTCTTTCATGCCCACCAAGTACACGAGCCGGTGAGGAGTGTTGTTGAAAGTTCGAGCCGATCAGAGCAAAATCTCTCCCAAGCTTGAGGGCGTACTAAATCAAGACCCATATATGGTGTTATATGACACATACTATGGGCGGTAGCCGCTATTTGACGAGCGGTTCTCTGTGTCAGGCTGAGGACAATAAACCACGCGCTTCTTGGGAGACAACCCAAGTCAAAAATAAATTAGATCATTCTTCGCCGACTTAATTCAGAAGTGAGATTCCCTCCCCTCCCAGGTACGTGTTCTAAACCTCCTTCGTTGGCATGGTTTATTTCCAATGTTGAGATTAATGATTGGGTGATTGTGAACACTGACTGTTTTAAGTTAGTAGTGATGTGTAGTATTTTAGTATGTTTTGTTTAGTTTATCGTGTGCATTCTTGTTTAGTGTAGTTTGTGTTTATGTTTGTTGTTGTTGCATGCTGAGTTTTATGTTCATCTGGGCCATTACCCAATGATAAAACTATCCCCTAGTTGTTTTCCGAGGTCAAGGGTAATGCCCATTTATGTGTGTTCTGTCTGCTATCATTTTGGTGAGAATTATTGTGGATCCTAATTTGCACAAGCACGTAGAATCAATGTATAGCTATTCAATTTATTTGAGGCCAATTATCCATTAGCTAAATTTATGACAATTTAAGGATTCTAGAACCTGATTGGGGGAGACTTGAGGCAAAATCCTAGGCAAGGTTATTTAGAAGAAATAATTTAGGCATTCATTGCTTGAGCCTTTGAAGCTTACCATGTTACATTTTTTTTCCTCGTTACCCTATCGAAGCTAATTTGCTATTTCAATTATGAACACATGACAAATACCCTGGCCATTTAACTTCTGTCCAAATCTATATTGCTAAACCAATGCACAATTTGAGTCAATCAAGTTAGCATTCGTGTATGCTACTTGAAATGAGCGGTTGGGTTTAGGGCTAACTTTTGATTAGTTCAGTATTCGAGTACTCACTTGTATACTTCTTTCGTTTTAACCACACTCGTGAAATTGTAATAGTCGAATAAGTTTGAGGGTGTGGTTGTTGTTTAAAAAAAATATATGTAAATATTGTTCAATTTACGTTTCTTTTGACAGGTGAGTACATCGGTCTTAAATGTTAATTTAGGGTTGTTTCAATTTATCTTTGGGGGTTCGAGTGTGAGTTTGTGCCAAGTGTTGTACCTCGGGTATCATTAAGTTAACAATGTTAACCTATTTTAAATTTTCGATATACCCTTTGCCATGTTCCTAAACCTCACCAAGTCCTATTGATCGTTTTAATCTTCCAAGCCTACATTAGTAGAGATTGGACCCCATCCAGGCGTATGGATATCCTAATCCTATATGGTATAAGTCATGAGCTTCCTTGGTGGATAATCCAATCCATTCGTTGAATAGTTATATTATAGAGTTTAACACACACACACGTTGAAAAGGTCTAGAATGGTGTTTACCATTATTGAATATCAAAATTTTAGAACACCACATGGTGCGTTTTACTCTTGAACTTGATAATATTTGGGGGCTGTTGAAGGGAAATTATTTTGGTTGTTAGAGGAATTCAAAACTTGCATATCGTTATGTTTAGATTGTTTATGTTTAGATTGTTTGTGTTAGTTATTTCGTTGTGTTTTTCATTTTAGTGTAAGTGTTTTGCTCGAGGACTAGCAAAATTTCAAGTTTGGGGGTATTTTCTAGGTGTAATTTGTCTATTTATTCCCAAATCGATTTTTGTAGTTTACAAGTATTTTTATTGTGTTTTAATACGTTTTAATACATTTTCATTCTTCTTGTAATAAATTAGGTGTTTGAGGCAAAAAATGATGAAAATGGTCCTTCAACAATCATATTGGAGCGAGGCGGTAGAAGAACAGTGGAGAAATCAAGCAAAAAGCCCAAACCCGCAATAACAATCTATCACCGCAGAAGTGAAAATGCATGGAGAATTGTAGAGATCACACCGCCGTGACGGTGAAAATCCAGAGAATTTTGTTGAGTGATGAACCACCGCCGCAGCGGTCATCCACTAGGAATCCAACTGACCTACCCACCGCCGCAGCGGTCACTTTGCACCAGATTTTAGATATTTTTTTAGATATTTTGTTCCCTATTTATTTATTTCTCTTCTCTCATTTTCGAGATCATACCTCATTAGAGGATTATAGCATATTAGAGAGAGTTTTGGGAAGTGATCAACCAAATCCAAAAGAGTAGAACACCAAGCAAAGAAGGAGAAGCAATCTTACACTGTTTGTAGCGACAAATCTTCGGATAACGGCTAGTTATCTTCGGTTCTTTCTTCATTTCTTAATTTTGGATTATTGTTTGTGCATGTTTAGCTCATTTATCGTTGTATATACGGTTATGGCCATTGGCTAAACATGGATTATCTAAGGGAATAATATAGTTTATGAAAATGTGATTTGTTTGAATTGTGTTTCTTTAACGGATGTTCTTCGTTATTTGATTGTGCTTACCGTTATACTTCATTTATATGCTTGTTTACACATATTGAGAATACGGAGTTTGACACTTAGAAAAGGTAACCCCGAATTCAAACTAGGGTTAAACACAACGCAACGATCTAACGACCCATGAAGGCGTTAGAAAATATGCAATCCATAACGTTAGGGCAAGACTCATGTGACTATGTGTTCGAATAGACGCTAGAGGGGGACTTTGGCGTCAACGTGAAGTCACATATTCGCTCGCTTGACACTCGAGAGACAGAGTGAGTAAGTTTACGATATAGAGATTTTTGGATAAGTCGAACACCATTATTGTAAACTAAACGAGATCAAACACGTAATTGTAAACAAAGTTAATCCCTAGATAATCCATTCCCCTAAACATCTCATATTAAAATTATAGGTTAATTAGTATAATTAGTTAATAAGACTAGTATTTATTAATTATAAACCATTTTTCATTGCCTAGATAAAATTAAGTTATGATAATTATAGTACTCTACGATAATCTCAACCAATCCCTGTGGACACGATAATCCTAATTCTCCTAATCTATACTAAAACTTGACCCATACACTTGCGACAAAATTAGCGACGTGAAAAATGGCTACTGTTATCTTATGCAACAAAGCCGCCAAATGCAATAACATCCGATACATAATCAAAAGCCAAACTTAAAAGAGATGATGAGTTCTTTCATAAAGGAGACTCAAACCATTATGCGTGAGACGCATTACCGGCTAAACAAGAATGAGACGAGGCTTGACTCAATTAAGACCACATGTATAAACCCAAATGCCACTGTGAAATTATTGGAAACTCAAATCTAGCAACTTGCTAATGCGATCTAGGAGCAAACTAAGGGGACGTTTCCAAGAAACACGGAAACTAACCTGAGGGAATGCAAGGTTATAATGTTGAGAAGCGAAAAAGAGGTTGAAGCAAGTAAGCCGATGGAAGAAGAGCTAGGGGTAAGTCATGAAGTTGACCATGATGAACAAAGGAGAAATGTGGAGGAGGAAGTTGATGATAAAGTTTATGAGAAAAATAATGAGATGAATGGAGACAAGATGGATAAGAAAAATGCGAAGAATAAAGAAGAGAAAGTTGAAGAGAAAATAGGAGATCGAAGGGTGATTCTGGGGAGAATTACATTCCTAGACAATCCACCAATTCTACCCACACCTTTACCCTATCTGCAAATATTCCAAAAGAAGAAGTCGGATTTTTAATTTGCAAAATTTCTTGAAATCTTCAAGAAAATACAAATCAAAGTTGATTTTACAGATGCGTTAGAACAAATGCTCAACTATAGAAAGTTCTTGAAAGACATAATGAAGAAGAAGAATAAGTTGGAGGAATACTAGACGGTCAAAATGATAGAGGGATTTAGTGTTATACTGCAAAAGAAATTGCCTAAAATTTTGAAAGATCCCAGGAGTTTCACGATTCCGTGTACTATTGGGAAATCTCACTTATGCCATCGTCCATTTACTAAAAGTTGGGACTTGGTAATGCAAATCCAACTACAATCTCTCTTTAATGGCGGATCGATCGTTGACCTATCCAAGGGGAATCATTGAGGATGTCTTGGTGAAGGTGGACAAGTTTATTTTCCCGGTGGACTTTGTCATGTTAGAAATGGAGGAGGATAGGGAGATTCCAATCATCCTTGGGAGGCCTTTCCTTGAAACAGGAAAGGCTTTAATTGATGTACATAATGGAAACTTGACGTTAAGGGTGAGCGAAGATAAAGTAAAGTTCAACATTTTCAAAACTATGAACTTTCCGGATAAATGTCCTAAATGAAATTGAGTGGATGTTGTTGACTCGTGTACGAGGGAATTATTTCGTGAAAATATGATACGGATCCATTGGAACATGCAATCACGAATTTTCTATCTTTGGCGGATTTTGGTAAGAAGGGCTCAACCACTAAAGAAGGTGTAGTGGGCTACGTTCTTGCAATGGAAGCTTAACCTAAAGATGTAGAGGATTCGATTCACGTGGCTAGGATTGAAGACGGGGTTAAATCTCCCGAACCATCACATCCGCCTCATGGTGGATTAATTCTCAAGCAATACCGAATCATCTTCAGTATACCTTCTTAGGGGAGAATTTAACCAATCCGGTGATAATATCATCATCTTAGATGGCAGAGGAAGAATATAACTTGTTAAATATTCTGAAACGACATAGATCCGCCTTTGCTTGGTCTATTTCCGACATCAAAGAAATTAGCCCAACGATTTGTATGCACAAGATCTTAATGGAGGATTTGTTCAAACCTTCTATTGAGCATCAACGGATGTTAAATCTATCTATAAAAAAAAGTAGTTAGAGCGAAGGTATTGAAGCTCTTAAATGCTAGGGTAATCTATACAATATCGGATAATAAGTGGGTTAATCCAGTGTAGGTGATGCCTAAGAAAAGCAGCATAACGGTTGTGAAAAATGAGAAGAATGATCTTATTCTGACACGAACCATCATTGGATGGAGAGTGTGTATTGACTATCGAAGATTGAACAAGGTAACAAGGAAAGATCATTTTCCACTTCCATTCATTAATCAAATGATTAATCATCTTGCCAGGTATGATCATTACTACTTTCTTGATGGCTACTCGAGGTATAATCAAATGGCAATAACACCGAAAGATCAAAAGAAGACTACATTCACATGCCTATACGGAACGTTTGCCTATCGACGTATGTCGTTTGGTCTATGCAATACACTGGCCACTTTCCAATGGTGTATGATTGCGATATTCTCGCATATGGTGGAAGATAAAATAGAGATTTTCATGGATGACTTTTTGGTCTTCGATTCGTCCTTCGATCATTGCCTGTACAACTTTGCGCTTGTTCTCAATCGATGTGAGAAAAAATACTTAGTTCCCAACTAGGAGAAGTGTCATTTTATGGTCAAAGAAAGGATTGTGTTAGGTCATCTAGTTTCTTCCAAGGGTCTTGAGGTAGACCGAGCCAAGATTGAAACAATCAAGAAACTTCCACCTTCGATAAATATGAAGGTAGTTCGTAGTTTCTTGGGACATGTCAACTTTTACCGACGCATTATCAAAGATTTTTCAAAGATGGTGAAGCCGTTATGTCACTTACTCGAGAAGGAGGCCCCATTTGAATTTTATGAAGCTTGCTTGAATGCTTTCAATGCAATGAAGGAGAAGTTGATCACGGCTCCTATAATAGTTGTTCCAGATTGGAACGAGCCATTTGAAATAATGTGTGATGCTAGAGACTATGCGGTTGGAGCAGTTTTAGGCCAACATAAGGAGAAGATCTTCCGATCTATTTACTATGCAAGCAAGACTTTGAACGATGCTCAGGAGAATTACACTACAACCGAGAAAGAGATGTTAGCGGTTGTTTTTGCAAGCGATAAGTTTTGGTCCTATATTATAGGATCCAAAGTGATCATCTATACGGATCACGCCACCATCCGGTACTTATGCGCCAAGAAAGACGCCAAGTCACGTATAATCAGGTGGATTCTCTTGTTGCAAGAGTTTGATGCTGAAGTAAGAGATAAGAAAAAGAGCGAAAATATTGTTACTAATCATTTGTCACGGCTGGTGCAAGAGGACATCGATGATGAATCCTATATTACACAGGTGTTCCTTGATAAGTAGTTGTTCAAAATTGACACTACACTTCCGTGGTTTGCGGATATCATCAATTTTCTAGCCTGCAAAGTGTTACCACCAAATCTTACAAGTACCTAGAGAAAGAAGTTCTTGTTCGATTCGAGGCACTATATGTAGGATGAGTCGTTGCTATTCAAGAAGTGTGTTGATCAGGTGATCCGACGATGTGTTCCAAATGAAAAGATGGCGAGTATTCTTTATTACTGTCATTCATCACCTTGTGGCGATCACTTTAGAGCGACTCAAATGGCCGCAAAAGTGCTTCAGTAAGGTTTTTACTGGTCATCATTGTTTAGAGATGATTATACTTTTGTGAAGACCTGTGATCGATGCCAACGGGTAGGTAACATTTCACGAATGCATGAATTGCCGCTGACGTCAATTCTTGAATTGGAGTTGTTTGATGTCTGGGGTATAGATTTCATAGGGCTGTTTCCATCATCATTCGGTCAGGAGTATATTCTACTAGCAGTGGATTACATGTCTAAGTGGGTCAAAGTTGTGGTGACACCTTCCAAGGATGCCAAAGTGATTTCGTCAGAGAAATATCATGACGTGGATCGGGACACCTCGGGCCATAATTAGTGATAAATGAACCTACTTTTTGTAACAAAATGTTCAATATTTTATTGACAAAGTATGGGGTGAGGCATAAGGTAGCGCTACTGTACTATCTGCAGACAAACGGCTAAGCCGAAGTGTTAAACAGGGAGATCAAGAAAGTTTTGGAGAAAACAGTTCATTCTAATCGAAAAGATTGAGCAGTGAAGTTGGACGATACATTGTGGGCACATCGTACATCTTTCAAGAGCCGATCAACATGTCGTCATATCGTTTGGTGTTTCGTAAAGCGTGTCACTTGCCAATCAAGTTAGAGCACTATGCATTCTGGGTGATCAAGAAATTGAACTTCGATTTAAAAGCTTCAGGTGAGAAATGTCTCCTCCAACTCAATGAGATGGAAAAATTCTGGAATAAGCGTATGAAAATGCTAAGCTTTACAAAGACAAAACGAGAGGTGGCATGACAAAAAAATAGTCAGGAGGGTGGTGGAGAGGTAGGGGGTGAAACACGCCGCTACTTACACTCGAAAGTATATGAGGTCTAAGTTTTAATATAGTGTGATCAATAAGATCAGGTTATCGTATCCACAGGGATTGGTGTCGTTACTATCGAATACCGCGTTTGTCGTGATCTAATTTTATCTAGGTGAAAAACAAATGTATTTAATTAATTAAACTAATACTAATATAACCTAAATTAACTACACTAATATGCTAATATGTTTTAGGGTGAAGAATCGCCTAGGGATTAATGTGTTTACAAATACGTGTTCGATTCCGATTTACTCACGTTTACGATGTTCGACCTATTTGACAATCTCAGTATGTAAACTCCATCGCCACCTCTTCTGAGTGTAAGATGGGGGAATACATGACTTCGAGCCAACGAAGAAGTCCCCATCAATGTCTTAATGACCCTAGGTCACGTGAGTCTCGCCCAGCGTTATTGATTGCACACAATCCAACTCTCTCCCGGGTTATTGGATCGTCCCGTTGTATTTATCCTATCGACAATCTCTGTTCTAAAACTCCATTGCCACCTCTCTTGAGTGTAAGATGAGGGATATAACGCAACTTCGAGTCAACAAAGAAGTCCCCCTCAACGTCTTAACGACCCTAGGTAGTGTGTATCTTGCCCCACGTCATCGATTGTCCACGATTCAAACCCCGACCGGGTTATAGAATCGTGACATTTGTTTACCCTAATCCAAATCTGGGGTTTATCAAAACCCCGTATTCTCCATTTACCATTCTAAGCATAATAAACAAATAACACGATAAATACAATCAAACTACGAAGAACATTCACAAACGAAACAGCGAAATCATCCAAACAACGTATTTATAAATATAGTGTTAATCCCTACTATAATCCATGTTTAACTATGGCCATAGCCGCATTTACAATGAAATAACGAGCTAAACATGCTCACATGATCCTAAGATACAGAAATAAGGAAAAATAATCGAAGAACTTAGCCTCGTCCGAAGATAAACCGCTAAGAAAGCTCAACGATTGATTCGCCGTCTTGTCCACTTTGGGATGTGAGTTCCACCTCAAAAATTCCTAAATATACCCTTAGATATAGCCTAAGGGGATCAAAAAGCCAAGGGGGTAAGAGAGAGACCGGCCAAGGGGGAGGAGATGGGGTATTTATAGCCGAAATATTCTAAAAATATCTAAAAATATCTCAGGACTGTGCAGGGGAAATCCGCCTAGGCGAAGAAAAATACGCCTAGGCGAATTTAGGTCGGTTCAGCTGATCACCTAGGCGGTGAAGTAGGCGGTGGATTGGGAGAACATTCTGTTGGATTTTCACCTAGGCGAAGAAAACTTCGCCTAAGCGAGCGGCTGTCAGTAACCCATCTTCGTCTTCTGCTGGATTTCTGCCTAGGTAAAGGAAATTTCGCCTAGGCGGTTGTCCATCAGTAACATTTTACTTTTTTCTCAGCTTCTTCACCGCCTAGGCGGTGGGCCTATTTTATCTTTTAGCCTCCGAGCTTGTTTATCCACCGTAACTTCGAACCGCTTTAGTTCGATCTCATCGTTTTAGCTTCAGTTTCCTATCTTTTTGCCCCACACACTTGATTTATACAAAAAGATAAAAACTAATTAAAACATAATAAAAATAACTATAAACATACTCGAAAACTAACAAATTCGGATTGAAAATACGTAGGTATTTTACACCTATCATGGAGAAAATAAACGCACGACACTTTCACCGCAAGTGTACTGGTCAAGTTTTAGTATAGGTAGGGAGAGTAAGGGTATCGTGTCCACAGAGATTGGTTGAGATTATTAT
This sequence comes from Eucommia ulmoides, assembly GCA_016647705.1. NCBI lineage: Eukaryota > Viridiplantae > Streptophyta > Magnoliopsida > Garryales > Eucommiaceae > Eucommia > Eucommia ulmoides. Next base: position 11,111,834 of record CM028326.1, read on the forward strand.
CGAGTACCGTAATTGTCATAACCTAATTTTATCTCGTCGGTAAAAAATGTGTTTATAATTAATAAATACTAATACTAAGTTAATTATACTAATTATACTAATACTAATATGAGATGTTTAAGGGAAAAGATTTCCTAAGGATTAACTTCATTTACTTAAATGCGTTTGATCTCGTTTTAGTTTACAATAATGGTGTTTGACTTATCTGACAATCCCAGTTCATAAACTCACTCACCACCTCTCCCGAGTGTAAGATGAGTGAATATGTGACTTTGCGTCAACGAAGAAGTCCCCCTCAACGTCTTAATGACACTATGTCATATGATTCTCATCTTAATGTCATTGATTGCATACTTCCTAACTCCCTTCCGAGTTATTAGATCGTCGTGTTGTATTTACCCTAATCCGAATTCGGTGTTATCACTCCAGAATGTCAAATCCCAATTTCTCACTATATCTAAACAAGCATATAATCATGACAAACCTATAAACACAATCAAATTACGAAGAAAAACCATTAAAGAAACACAACTCAAACAAAACTACATTTTTATAAATATTATTAGTCCCTAGACAAAATCTATTTAGCTCATGGCCATAATCATTTACACATTGAAAAACGAGTTAAACATGCTCAAACAATAATCCTAAGTTAAGAGATGAAGAAAGAACTGAAGAGAAGTAGCCGTTATCCGAAGTTTTGTCGCTAAAAACATTCTGGGATCGCTTCTCCTTCTTTGCAATGTGTTCTTCTCCTTAGGAATTGCTTGAGCACCCCCCCCCCCACCCAAAACACTCTCAAATACACTAATATCCTCTAATGAGATCTCGTCTACGGAAGAGAAGAGAAGAGATGAGAAACTTAAATAGGAATCAAAATATTTAAATAAATATCTAAACTGCATGTAGAGTGACCACCGCAGAGGTGGGCTCACCGCCGCAGGGGTGGGTAGGTCGGTTGGAGTGATCGCCGTGGTGGTGGAATATTAGGCATCTTCTCTGTATTTTGACCTCCGCGGCTGTGGTTTCATCGTTGCGGTGATGGATTTGCAGAGAATCTAAGGCCTTCTCTGTATCTTAACCGCCGCGGTGGTGGTCTGGTGGCTGCAGCGGTGGGCTGTAGTTTTGCATTTTAGCCTCTTCGCCCTTTTCCCATTGTTCTTGATCCGATATGACCATTTATGATCCGTTTTCATCCATTTTCACCTGATTTATATAAAAAGAATATAAACATATTAAAACATAATAAACATACTGGAAAACTAATAAGTTCAGTTTGAAAATAGATAGGTGAATTACACCTATCAGAGGAAGTTCAGCCCGGGCTAGTAAGTTCTTTTGTTTAATTCATGGCTGAGGCTCTTTCCCAAAAAATTGAAATACCAGTGGTTCGGACGTTCTGTATCAAGCTTGTATTTTCATTCAACTCTGTTAAGTTGGAAGGTAATGACAGATGAATTTTCTGAGTCAATGGGGAACAGATCAAACATTACTTCAGAAACGAAGAGTGAGTTGTGGAAACTATCTCCCTCGTTGAAGGTTGGATTGGAATTTGCTAAGTCCAGCTAGGGGCGTTAAATCAATCACTTTTTGATATGAAACCGAGGGTATGATCTTGCCTGTTGTTTGCTATTAATTACCTTTTAGAGGTCGAAATGGTCTCGGAACGTGTTTGAAGGTGAATTGAGGAGTGTGGATGCTAGGGGTTGTGTTTCGTAATTACAAATCGTTGAAATAGCGAAGTGGAATCGAGTGGTGTGGAGTCTTGATGTGAAAACATGAAGAAAACAAGAAAAACTAGCAGACAACTCACCACCACAGTGGTGATCCCACTGCCGCGGTGGTGAAATTACTAGGAAGACCAATTTAAACCATCAGGCTTTACCGTCATAGTTTAAAAAAGGCGCTCCACCATCGCAGCAATGGTCCCACCTCCGCGATGGTGAAGCCTCTATTCGAAATAAATATGAATCGCTTCGTTGAACAACCGAAACAATCCCCAAAAATCCCAAAAACTCTCCAATTTCTTCCTCCCAAACCGTTGCCAAATCCAAAATTTCATCCTTCCATTTGCCACATTAGAGATTTCCACCAATTTCACTCACCAAAAACTCAACTTTCAATCCATTTTCGGAATCTAGGGTTTGAGCAACCAAATTGGTGATTTCTTCCATTTTCAACCCGTTTGATCCACTTTTTTCCAACAAGTGTTCTTGATCTTATATTTCATGTTTATGTTGAAATCATGGGTTGATTTGCACAAAAATTTCAATAATAATTGAATTTGGATTATACCATAAACCCTAGACCCCATTTTCGCGATTTTCCTTGTCATCTTGGGGTTTCGTAATTGATTGTTGGTAATGAAAGTGATTTCTATAGATTGTTACATTGTGTGACACAATATTCCAAGTTACATTGTTGAAATTTTGTTGAATCCATTGTAATTGGTGTGTGCGTATTGCGATTGCATTATGTTCTTGACGATTTAGATTCATGGGATTGGTTTGCATTATTCCGTTGTGATTGCGTTGCCGTGTTTTTTATTGTGATTGATAGGGACAATGCCAAAACCTGCCGCTTCAAAAAGACCAAGGAGATAAGGATCCGATTCTCAAGCCAGGGGTTCCGCTAGCGTCTTTAATTCTACCATGTTTGCTTCAAAACAGGTTGAGGAGTACTTTAATCATTTTGAGCATAAGAGAACATGCATTCGACAATGAGGCTTTGGGCCGTTAGAAGTTCTTCAGGCAAAATTTAAGGATGTCATAAGAAGCCGAGGTTTGGTGTAATTTTGTCGATCACCTCCCCTGGGCGAGGTGGCTTTAGTTTGGGAATTCTATGCCAACATCACCGAAGCCAATGACAATCGGACAAAGGTCCAAAATCGCCCCATCCTTTTCAGCCCTGAGTGGATAAATGAAATTTTGAGATTGGAGCTCGGGAACCATCTGACAAACCGTACGGAGGGTTTGAACCAAGCATGGAAATGGTAATCCGGGCCCTAACCTCAGGCAATGTCCAAAGGACTTACACAGGGATGGGACTAGCCATCTTCCCGGCAAAGTTCCCGAATCCAATCCCTAAAATCTAGCATCATTTCGTTTGTGGAAGCCTTTTCCCGATATCTCACCTGTCAGACGTCTCTTGAGAATGAGCCATGACGCTATTTTCCATTCAGACGGGGGAGCCGTTGAATGTCGGGTTCTTGATCTATTCTTCTATCATTCATGTCGTTCAGACAACAAAGGTCAGCCTTTCGTTTTTATCGCTATTGACTAAGCTTTTCAGACAAGCTGGTATAGTAATAATTAGGAATAGTCCTTGTCCCCCTATCACTCTATTTGATCGTGCAATCATTACTCAAATATGGAAAGACGGAGCGCAAGGGCTGGGAGAGCAAGAAGCAGATGAAGAGAAAGGGCCTGAGGAAGAAGAGATAGGGTTGTCTAAGGCCCCAATTCCAGAAGCACCTAGCCAACCTACCATCAATTTGGACAGAGTATATCAAGGGCTCCAGGATATCCAGTTTAACAATCGTGTTCTTCGCCAAGAGCAATACAACATCAGAAATGCGTATGCCGCGCTCCATACTTTCTTGGACCAATATACTCGCAACCAAGATCAAGTCCGACGACTATTTGGCGTGCACATCGATTTTGATATGAACACTTATCTGCCAATGCCACAATTTCAGCCGCACCAATTGCAACCACCACAAAATCCTTTCTACTGAAACGAAGGTAGCTATGACTTTCCTCTCGGTGAACAGTAGGGGGTGTGATTTTTACGCCTCACCTCCTAGGTATGTGTTAGGAACCCATTTTTCTTGTGATGCTATATACTGCTATTAGGTTCGCTGCTCAGTCAGTGCGTACACTGCCAAGTTTAAGTTTAGGGAGGATGTTCATCCGATTTTGTTTTTGTTAAAAAATGATGAACAAAATTTTATGCATTATATTGGATTAGATATGTTTAGTGCTTGTAAAATATATTTTATGTATGCTAAATTCTATGTTTTGTAGAAGTTTTTATGTATGTTATAGACTTTAATTTATAATTAAGTTATATTTTAATTTTTTGTTTATGCATGTGTAATGTTTAGTTTAGTGTATGTATGTTAGTGTTTAGATTTAGTGTAGATATGTTTATGAATGAAGAAGTATTTGTGTGTTGAGTTGTTAAGTTCATTTGGGCTATTTCCCGATGATGAAAATTATCCCCTAATTGTATATCGAGGTTAGGGTGATGTCATTCATGTGTGTTTTGTGTGCTTGGCATGTCAATTAATTAAAAATTACTTTGATCCTAAATCGCACGATCGCAGAGACTTATTGTATAATTATTCGAATGATTTGATGCCTATTATTCATTAATAAGTTCATGATAGAAATAAGGAATCTAGAACTTGATTGGGGGAAATTTGAGGCAAAATCCAAGGTGAGATAGTTCAGGAGGCATGGTATAGGCCTTCATTTTTATCACATGAATCTTTGAAGTTAACTTGGTTAATTTTATTCCACGTCACCCTATCGAAACCGAAAATCTTTTCAATTTTGAACATGTATCAATACCCTAGCCAATTAATTTTTTTCAAACCATTGTCTCTAAGAAAAATGCACAAATTGAGTGAAAATGAAGTTATCGTTAGTTTATGGCATTTGAAGTGAGCGGTCAAGTTTCGAATGAATTTTTATTAGGAGTTGTTGAGGGAAGAACAACTTGGTTTCTTCGATTGAGCTTGGAACACGCATGCGTTTACTTCTTATTTGTTAATGTATATACATTTTTAGTTTATTAATTTAGTATAGTTAGTTTATTTTAGTGTTAAGGTGTTTTGCTTGAGGACTAGCAAAATTCCAAGTTTTGGGGCATTTGATAAGTTCAAAATACTTATCTACTTCTAAGCCGAATTTCGTACTTTTCGAGTGTTTTAGTAATATTTTATTGCGTTTTTGTTTGTTTTTATGTAAATCAGGTCTAGGGACGTAAACATGTAATAAAGAAGCAAAACGATGGGAAAGCGTTGATAAAACGATCAAAGAAACAAGGTTTCAAGACAGCAAACTCAAAATCGCAGCAGTTAGGCCATCGTCGTGATGGTGACGATACTAGGAATGCCGAAAAGCCATCACCACAGCGATCAGGCCACCACTGCAGCGGTGAAGATGCAGGGAGGATTGCAGAAGTCTGACCATCTCAGAGGTGATCCCACCACAGTGGTGGTGAAAGTGCAGAAAGTTTAGGGTTTACTTCATCGACGCATCGGTGAACCAGCCGACATACTCACCGTCGCGGCAGTGAATCCACCACCGCGGTGGTCACTCTGTATCGAAAATAGATATCTTTCTAGATATTTTAAAACCTTATATTTCAGCCTCTTATTCTCCCATTTGTCAAAAAATGTTCCCTAACATTAGACACTTGATCTTAAGCTAATTTTGAGAGCTTAAAGAGGAGATTCAACATTCGAAGAAGACGAAGCAATTCCGGACCGATCTTTGGCGACAGTGGACTATTCCACTCTAAGATTTGATCATTCTTTCTTTGTTTTTATCTTTGTAATTAACTTTTAATATCTAATGATAATGAATCCCTTTTGTTTTAATGTTTGTATGGCTAAGATCATGATAGGCTAGATAAATATTATCTAGGAGTTGTTGTAATTCATGTAAATACATGTTTAATTGAATATATGTTACTTTAATATTTGTTTGTCTAAATCTGATTGTGTTTACCGTTTTATTACAATCTTAATATGCTTATTCAGGTATTAGGGTTGGTTTTGAGAATACAGGGTTTGACACTCGGGAGAGGTAACCCCAGATTCGGACTAGGGTTAAACACATCATGACGATCTAACGACCTGAGAGAGCGTTAGATAGTGTGCAATCCATGAGGTTGGGTCAAGACTCATGTCACTAAGGGTCATATATATGTTGAGGAGGACTTCGGTATTGACGCGAAGTCACATATTCGCTCACTTTACACTCGGAAGAGGTAGTGAGCGAGTTTAAGATACTGAGATTATCAGATAGAAAAAACATTATTATTGTTAACTAAACGAAGTCAAACGTGTATTAAGTAAATAAAATCAATCCCTAGGTAATCCACTTAATTAGAATTAACACAATAATTGTTAGTTTAACTTAGTTTTTAATCTTTTAAATTCAAACAATTCTTAAACCATCAAGATAATATAAGACTATGTAAATTGCGGTATTCAATTCATCAAACACGCATCCCTAAGGACGATATCCGATCGAATGGTCCACTATATTAAAACTTGACCTCATGCACTTACGAGTAAAGTAAGACGTGAGTAAAATTTCGCGTCCAACCAACAAGTCATCGATGAGATGGGCAACCACTCCCCATCTAATGTTCTCCATCACAGCAGTACTCACCCCATGAGCCTACTCCAATTGGATCCTCAAGCCAAGTCCCCCTTCCCGTCTCCGTTTGCCCGAGAAGGGCAAAAGTTTGTCTCCTCATCCCGACTGCAGCAGGATAGTGTTCTCCGCAGTTTGTTTATAAGTTGGCTCGGTTCTCCACCTTTTAAGCCCCCCAAATTATCTCCAAAATATCCTAAAATATCTCCAAAATATACAAAAATATCCATAAACATCATTGTGGCTCTCTTCCTTAACTAAAACATCACCAAAACATCTCCTAAACATGGCCAAAACAAGAGCCCTTGGCGCATTTCCGTTGGCTACATGCAAAGTTGACACCATGATGTGATCTTGAGGAGACATTAACCCATGCTTAGACACTAAACTAATCTCCACCTTACCTATAAAAAGAAGAGGATACAATTGCTCAAAGGTAAATGAACGTTGCTCACTACTTACTCTTTACTCTTCTCGGAAATTACATTATAAATTCTTCCCCCCATACGCTAATTCTCACGCCGGAGGGGACATGCCAGGAAACCCCAGCAAGTCGTTTGTGCAGGTTTCCAAGTGCTCATTCTTCCTAGAACTGCTAAACTTCAAGTGTTGGTTCATCTCTCTAATGAGCATAAAGTATTTTGTTTCTCCTCTTCTAGGCTCAAATGGTTGTCGGGCCCTTCCCGATACTGTCATTCCCCTTCCCAGCCAGAGGATTCTCCATGGATTAGAAGCTACATGGATTAAAGATCTCTATTCTAGGGCTCTCCAACACCCTTCAAGACTAACTGGACCATAGCGTTGGTGTCGAGTGAAATTCAACATCAATAGTTTGGCATCATATGTGGGAACCGCTACAAAAAACCTTCATTCAATCATTCAATCATCATTTACTCTCTTTTTTGCTAGAGGTTAGATAAATACAAGGTTTGGTTAGTCCTTGCGACCAAGAGACCCCAATAGCGCGGTAGATAACAATTCCACTAGTAAAATATCACGAAACCCCAAGCCAAATGTGAGGATTATTGTCCACATCCTGGAAGAAGAATAACATGCATTCTCCATCAACCAAGTATGCCCATCAGCTCCATCTACAGGACCCCATGTAAGACCAGATCCTGGAGCTACGAATGCGGTGCGACTTGACAGTTTTGAACATCAATTGTTTCAATTTCAAACCAATCTCGACACCATCTTCTCTCGGTTATCACCGGACCTGAATTAGCAGAGACCAGTTCTCCAGAACACAGGGGGAGAAAAACGCCACCTTCCATCGGCTCCCTACCGATGGGGATCAGTTCTCTCGCATACAGGGGGTAAGGACTCTCACCAGGAATCAGACCGTGTCAAGGGAACAACCTCATCCATGTGATCGACTAATTAGAGAACGACTTTCAACTCCACCAGTTATTTCCAATTCTGCATCTTTGCCTTTGCGGGCTCACTAGTCTAAGGATCTCTTGATCACTGTGATCACTAAATGAGAATAACTACAGTAACGTCAACCATGCAGATCATAGAGCTCTTCATGATCTGGAGGTTAACTCTCACTTCTCTCTTACCGAAAGGCAGGGATCAATAGTTGTTGCAAGTCAGGTGGTAGCACCACTAAGAAGAGAAACGGAATTAAAATGGTATATTGCCAAGATGGAGGAAATGTTTGTGCAGATACGGGGCTCTGGAGGGGGTTGTTGGACTTCTCTTAGGTATAAGTTCCTCTTTTGTTGACGATATAGTATGAGGTGGTCTCGTATAGGTTCCCCAGTCCACAAATAACCCCCTACGATAAGACCACTGACCTTAGTGATCACATCTCCATTTTTATCGCATTCATGGACATGTACACAACATCCACGGCGATGAGATACAAATCATTTCCCCTCACTCTCATCGGAATGGCCCATACCTGGTACCAAGAATTGACTCTTACATCAATCTCCACATATACCCAACTGAAACAGCTTTGTTTAGCCTGATTTGACTGTTCGCGGAGAAGGCCTAAAACGACAACTCACACTCTCACTCTCCAGCAAGAAAACACCAAAACTTTGGGTTATTTCATTGCATGATTTCATAAATAAAGTTTGAGTTGTAGTAATATTCCAGACATCGTGGCCTTAAACGTCTTTATTGATGGACTATGGCACCAAAGACTGACATATGATTTGTGCTCCTATCCTATACCAAATTTGGCTATTACCCTTGCTCGAGGTACAAGCTTCTACCAAGATGACCTCAGAGACACTGTGAAAAGGGAGTGAGAAGGAAATCAGAAGTCGAATGGCTGACCAAAGGAAGTGTCGGGTAGGGTGCAAGGATCGCGAAAGTTGTAGGCAGAGAGGAGGTTAGGACCTCTTCTAGGGATCAAAGACGTCCTCCATCCCCAAGGAATCACCTAGGGCTGACGCCCCTTACTACATTTATAGCCACAATTTTTATAGAAAATTGGGGGAAAGGATTCTTCTCACCGGCTTTTCCCCCTAAAAGATGACCCATGGGGAAAGACATCTCTAAATATTGTGAGTTCCACCGTGACCGAGGTCACTCCATGGATGCTTCTATCTCTGAGAAGAAATCGAGGCCCTCATAGAAATGGGGCACCTTGATCATTATGTCGGCAAAGATAACGCAAGCTTCGGAGCCAGAGAGAGTAATTGTCGCGATTAACGTAAGGATCGGCCGAAAAGGGATAACCGCGGCTTACCCTCTCATAGAAAAGAGACTGAAGAGTTTGACCATGAAATGTGTATTGGTGGTGAAATCAATGTAATCACTATGATAGATGGTGGCCTCGGCCTTGGGGGTGCAACTACTTCTTCCCAAAAAAGCCACAAGGGTAATGCAAAGCGGAAACCCGAAGAGGACGTATACGAGGTGAGCATCATCAATGCTACCTTACACAACGTCATCTTCTTCAGTGAAGCTAATTTTTGAGGGGTTCATACCCCTCAAGTTGATGCCTTGGTGGTATCTACCCTCATCAACCACTACAAAGTTGGACAAATCTTGATCGATGGTGAAAGTTTCACGGATATTATTTTCAAGTGTGCTTTCGACCAAATGAATGTAAGTTCAAGTTCCGGGAGACCCACTGCCTCTTCTTTGTCGATTTTGGTGGGGAGGTGGTGAATTCCATGGGTTGGACCTCCATTCCCTTCACGGTTGGTGTTGCGCCCACTTCAACCACGGTCTGGGTTAAATTTATCATCGTAAATTGACCTTCTCCTTACAATGAAATGATTGGGTGGTCCACCTTAACAACACTAAAAGCCGTATCCTCTCCCTGCCCCCAATCAATAAAATTCCCTACGGAAATAGGGGTGAGAAAGGTGAGAGGAGACCAAGAATTTGCTTGTTCTTGTGCTAGGAAGGCACTTGAAAAGAAGAAATATTAATTAATGGTCAAGACCCAGAATGGAGAAGTTGAACTCATGGCCTTTGACCGATCCTAGAATCGTACCTATTGACGACCCTTGAGATGAGGAACCCCATCCAAGTCCTCGTGAAGACCTGATAGAAGTTCTTATTCATCCTACCATTGAAAGGAGAACCAACCGAATTGGTGCCAAGCTCAGCCTGGCACAACAAAAAGAATTAATCGATCTCCTTAGAATGAATTACGATATGTTCGTTTGGTCCCATAATGAACTTCCTGAGTTCGATCCAAGCGTCTCCATGCACTGACTCTATGCTAACCCACACCATCCCCCTATAAGACAAAAAATAAGAAAATTCCACCTGGCGTGTCAAAATCTCATTGAGCAAGAAATAGATAAGTTAGTAAAATCTGTCGTGGTGGAAGAGGTGGAATTTCCCGACTAGCTCTCCAATGTTGTCCTCACACCTAAGGCTGGAAATAAATGGTGCCTTTGCATGTACTTTAAGGATCTTAATAAGACATTCCCCAAAGATTTCTTTCCTTTGCCGAGAATAGACTTAGTCATCGATCCTACAGCAGGCATGAATTTTTGAGTTTTCGCGATGCTTACATTGGGTACAACCAAATTCTAATGTTTTTTCTCAACAAGGGGAAGACCTTGTTCATTACAGACAGATGAACCGATTGTTACAAGGTGATGCCCTTCAATCTTCGCAATATCAGGGCTACCTACCAAAGGCTCGTCAACAAGATGTTCAAAGAAGATATTGGCTTGACGATGGAAGTTTACATCGACGACGTGCTCATAAAGAGAACCAAAGCATGCGAACATCTCGACCATCTCCAAAATTTCTTTAACAAGCTCTGAACTCACCGCATGAAGTTGAACCCCACCAAATGTATCTTCGGGGTTTCAGCAGAGAAGTTCTTAGGCTATAGGGTATCCCAAAAAGGCATTGATGCCAACCCTGATCAAATTAGTAACATTCTCAGAATGGCTTCTCCATGGACAAAAAAGAAAATTCAAATACTCACGGGAAGACTAGCCACCATCAACCATTTCATTTCACGATCTTCGAAGAAGTGTCTTCCCTTCTTCAAAGTTTTGCGTGGCAACATGGCATTTGAGTGGACAACGGAATGTGAGGTTGTCTTCCAAGAGCTTAAAACATACTTCTCCTTGGTGCCGCTGATGAGTACCCCCAAGGACATAGAAGAATTGTTCATGTACATCACTGCTTCAAACACCTCAGTCAGTGAGACACTAGTTCGAGAAGAAGAATGGGTTCAAATACCCATATATTAGATATCAATGTTTTGAAAAATTATCCTATGCCTTTCTAATTGCATTACAGAAATTGCGGCAATACTTTCAAGCCCATGTGATCGTTGTACTTATTGACCAACCCTTGCGACAAGTTCTACACTTACCTGATGTTTCTGGCCGGCTCATGAAATACAGCCTTGAACTTAGCCAATTTCACATCAAATACCGACTAAGGACAACCATCAAATAACAGGTCCTGGCTGACTTTAATACTGAAATGACTTTCCTAAAAAAGCCAATCCTGGATGATCATGACCCTACCTAGCCGAAGCCCCATTTCGGCTTGGTAGAGACGCTGATCCTAGAAGGGGCACCTCCTCACCCCGGAATAAGCGACGACTTTCGTCTGGATAATTAGAAATTATTCATGGATGGTTCCTCCAATGTGGGGGGTTGTAGGGATGGAATGGTCCTAGTAGACCTTGTTCGGGAAGAAATTGAATATGCACTCCGACGGGAATTCAGAGCTAACAACAATAAAGTAGAGTATGAAGCCTTTCTCTCTGGGATCAGATTAGCAAGAGAATTCAATTCCAAAAACCTACACGTCTTTTGTAATTCACAACTCTTTATAAACCAAGTCAATGGTAAGTACGCAACCAAGAATCCAAGTATGACCGCCTACCATGGAAGGGCTAAGGCGCTTGTGGAAAATTTTGAAAAAATCCAAGTACACCAAATCCCCCGAGAAGAGAATTGACGTGCTGATTCCTTATCTAACCTAGATTTCGACATAGAATTTACCCTAAAATGTAGCGTCCCCGTAGAATATTTGGAGGAACCAAACACTGCAATCTCTAGCCAAGTTACCACTGTATGTGCTCTTTCTGATACACTGACTTGGATCGATCCAATAAGGGAATATCTCTTGAATGGAACACTCCTCTCTAACTGAGCAAAGGCTAGGTGAATACGGTATAGGGTATCTCGATACACCATCAACGATGGAGTGCTTTATCGGACATCCTTCTTGGGCCAATACTCTCGTTTCCTAAGACCGGAAGAGTCTGACTACGTGATCAAGAAAGTCCAAGAAGGGATGTATGGAAACCACTTAGGAGGAAGATCCATGGTTCACAAGCTCATTCATCACAAATACTTATAGCCAAACATGCACATGACTCCCTGCAGTTTGTCAAAAAATGTGATAAATGTCAGAGATTTTTCACTCATCCCAAACAACCTCCAACCATTCTCGTCCCTATAACGAGTCCTTGGCCCTTTTTTCCAGTGGGACATTGACCTTCTCGGTCCATTCCCTTGAGGAACTAGGCAAAGAAAGTTCCTCATTGTTACAATCGACTATTCTACGAAATGGGTAGAAGCCAAACCACTTGCACGAATCACCAAGGAAATGATCAGATATTTTGTATGGAAAAGTGTTGTTTGCTGCTTTGGTATACCCAGGGCCATTATCTCCAACAATGGGAAGCAGTTTAACAATGACCTTTTCGCGAAATTCTGCATCGAGCTAAGGATTCTGACTCAGTTCGCATCTCCATAGCATCTCCAGGCCAACGAACAAGTGGAAGTAACCAACCGCACCATTCTCCATGGGCTCAAGATCAGACTTGATAAATTAAATAGAATATAGGTTGAAGACGTGTACCCTGTTCTTTGGGCATACCACACCACAGCAAGAACCCCAACAGGAGAAACTCCTTTGGCAATGACGTTCTGATCATAAGAGGTAATTCCTACTGAGATCAGCGCGCCCTCTTCTTGGATAGAAATTATCTTCAATCGAGATGAAAACGACGTCTCTTTAGCCCTTAACCATGATTTTCTTGATGAAAAAATGAAATGTGCCCATGTTTGATAAGCAACTTATCAACAAACGGTGGCCAGGTATTACAATAAAAGAGTCAGTCCCCGACCATTTGACATCGGAGACCTTGTCCTCCGAAAAGTAACCATGGCCACCAAAGATATGACTACCAGAAAGCTCACTCCATCTTGGGTAAGGCCATATCGTGTTACCCGTATTACTCTTCCTGGAACCTAAGAGTTGGAGACCGAGAAGAGTGTCCCCCTAAGGCACCCTTGGAATGTAGAACATCTGAAACGATACTACCCCGAAGAGGAAGCACCAATAGACTTGTAAATTTTTTCACTTTCAAAGTTTGTAAAATATCTCCTTATGAATAGAAGTAATATTTTGTTCAACTATCACTCTATTCTCCAAATTTTGTTGGTGGCAGTGAAGTGTAGCCCCCATCCCATTTTGGATTAGGATGAGAAACCCTCCCCATAAATTTCCAAAATGCTACTTTGTCGGGATAAACAGCCCTTTGTCCCAACTCAGACGAAGATGTACCGTCCCCAGCTTTTTATCAACCCAACACGATGTCCCAGCACTTAGTGTTAGGGACAGTCTCCATAAATAACCCCATCCCAATGCATTACATTAGGGATGTAACCAAACCCTCTCCATAAGTCGGTAGTATTGGCCCGGGAATTGATAACTATCGTCTTTCGATGGAAATTGCATCGATCGGGTCTGAGGACCTACAGGCAAGCATCTCGCCCCTCACAACCAAGCTCAATTCAGGCGACACAAAGGGGAGAATGTCCCTGGCAGGGCAATTTTGGGATAACTTGAACAAGCTCAAAGGTGAGCCCTACTAAGGAGAACCCACCTGTGACTGGCCATCCAACCTCTGGTCGGATACTAGGGTGGGGTGTAGGGAGGCTATGGATATGGTAAAACAACATGAAATATTACTTCCCAAGAAGGAAAAACATGATCTTTTTCAAGGAGCTAATTCCTAGAAGATCAAGGTACTTCTTCTAGGTTAAGGGGAAGAATGATCTCTTCCAGGGAGCTAATACCTAGAAGATTAGGGTACTTCTTCTCGGTTACCCATCCGAGAAGAGGTGTAAAACCAAACGACAAAGAGACTTAAAATTTGTCAAGAAAAATATTGCAAAAATTGCCCTAGTGTTGTGGACTATCTGCCCATGGCATAGTATTTCTGAGATCAAGAAGAAAGCATGTATCATATCTCAAAATGACCAAGTCTCCAAAAATAACAGAGAAGGGGACATGATGGTCAAGGGAATATCCAAAAATATTTCAAGTCTTCAAATCAAACCGAGCATAAGCTCAGGTCCTTCTCCAAGATAAGTTTAACGCAATTCCCCAAGTAGGAACTCAACTTCACGTTCTGTCAATTTCCTAAGTAAGGGCATCTTCCCATCTTGGTGTGACCGAGGTAAAGATGGGAGTAAACCCCAACACCGGGATGAGGAATCTTCTTTACTTCCAAGGAAGTAACTCTCCATTGATGGAAAAGATAGACAAGAACAAAAATATTTCAAGGCATGCATTCACAAACTCAAGAAGCAGTAAGGGAAAATTACAAGTGTTCAGAATCTACAGAGAAGAGATAAGGAAATATTCATTCATTCATTTAGTGTTCAATACATTCCCAAAAGGGGTCCCAATATCTACTACAAAAGGCCTTTATCCAGGCAAAAGAGAGGGGATGCCAAATAGTCCAAACATAAATAAATAAATAAATAAAAACAAGTCAAGTTCAAGTTTTTTAATTCAAAACTGTGGGGTTGGGGCTGAGGTTTGTTCTTGGTTAATGGGGGACAGATCGGCTTCACCTTCACCAATGGGGGGTTCATCATGCCCGTCCATAGAGTTCCCTAGAACGGTATTCATTTCGTCCAAGCCATAATTTACTCCCCTCATTTTGGTTCCGGCATTGGTTGGTTCTAATCTCCCCCATCCCGACATAAATTGTCGTCACTACCTCTTCACTTCCTTCTTCTACTGCGACATTGGCAATCACCTTCAGCATTAGAATAGTCCATTCCAATTTCGTCCACTAAGAGCTCAGGGTATTACCGACGCAAGTTCCGAATTGTGTACCTGTGTCTACTCTCAACCATCTCAGCAGCCATGAGCATTTTCACTTGAGTATAGTTCGCAAACTCCTTCCATTTACTTATAACACTCTCTCTGGCCCTGATAATAATGGCGACGTGTTCTTTCCTTATCTCTTCCATACTCTTCCTAACAGCGGCGAGGTCAGCCTCAAGCCTGCTACAACGAGATTGAATGGCTATTTTCTCCTCAGTTGCCTTTCTGGCCTCCTCCTTGGCACTTTCCTCATTTGTCATCATATCCTTGATCTGCTCGTGCCACCGCTTTGCTTGTTCCACATGCTCCATGTGTTGCTCGAAGAGTTGTCTACGTTCTTCATCGAGCTTCTACTCCCTTTCGTGATAAGACTCTGGATAGCACCTGCAAGAGAGATAAAAGAGATAAGCTAATCATATTTTTATTCGAAAACAAGTTTCAATAAAAAAATCCAAATAATCTTCTGGTATTGGCCTAACCAACATCGTATCCCTCTCCATATTTGCAAGGATCTGTGCATCTGTCTCGACACTAATTCCTTCTTTGTTCCTGAGCAGGATGATATGGCTGATGTAAGCGAATAGCATATTCGGATGCTCCAGGGCTTTCTTCTCAAGAAGGATTCTCGAACCTAAGGCCAGGGTTGGTCGTGGAGTGGGGATATTGCTTAGCTGGGGGGCTCCAGAAGCCACCTCGGTTCTTCCCTTCTTGGCTTCCTCAGCTTCGAACTGCCCGACCTTTCTTTTTTCTTTTTCTTGACCAGCTCCAAGGTTGTCCTTCTTGGAAGAAAATGTGGGTACCTGTTCAGGTAATGGTAGTGTCTCCGTTATGAAAAGGGCCTTGGCCTCAAGCCGCTGCTACTCTCTCCTCGTTATTTTTCTCGGTAAACTTTCTAACCCAGCAGGGGCCTTTCCAATAGAGTTTTTCTTGTCGATTTCCTCCCCCTCCTTGGTAGTCCTCCCTTGGGGAGCTCCGCTTGAGAAAGGTGACCTCTCATCTTCTTGGCCTCAGCCTTCGCAGCTTCAGCCCTCTCCCTCAACTACTTCGCCAACGCAACCTTGTTCATTTCTGCTAAGGTAGCATAGGAAGTTGGGTAAGTGAGAAACAAATTAACAACTTCTGAGAAGAATAGGCCTTACCGTTTCTAGTGTCCTCCTTAATTTCTGGTACTGAAAGACCTAGTGCAAAGTAGAAGAAGCGATAGTATAATGTAGACTCCAGCATTTGGTTCACGTTTTTATATTCCATCTCCCAAACGGCCTTTCTCTATTGTTTAATCAGGGTGCTTGGTCTTACTCTACTTCCATTTTCCTTCTCTGGAACTATTCCAAGAAACAAAAACAAAAGAAAAATGAGAAACGATCAGAATATTAAAAAACAAAATAAAAATAAAAATGTACAATCAATGAATCGCTCACAGATGGGGACATGCTTACCTAAAACACCCCATTCCCTGGGAATGAGGTTGACTCCCTCCTCATTGGGACCAAATTCTTAGCCTATTCCTCCCAGAAAAAGTAATGGGGTTTCCAATTCTTCACTGACTCCTCTAGACTTGAAAGAAAATATCGTTGAGAAGCCATGTAAGACTACCCCTTCCCAGAAGGCGTGGATTTTGGGAAAAATAGGGATTTAAACAAATTTAGGGACGGTTCTAGTCCCTCAGCCTTGAAAATAATAAAAGAAGCCACAAGGGCCCGAATGCAATTAGGAGCAAAATGTGACAGACACAACTTGTACTCAGCGCAAAGGGTCTAAATCCACGTATGAATCAAGAATCATAAACCTCCACGTAAGTGCTTCATGTACAACATGATTAATCCTTTAGAAGGGGCACAAACCATATCATTCGGATGGGAGAGATAAGTCTTCACCCTCTCAAGGACAGTGTATGATAGGTGTAAAATACTTACGTATTTCCAAATCGATTTTGTTAGTTTTCGAGTACGTTTATAGTTATTTTATGTGTTTTAATATGTTTGTATTCTTTTTATATTAAAACAGATACGTAGGGTGAAAATGTATGAAATTGGAGAGAAAACGATGTGATCAAACCAAAGCTAATGAAGTTATAGTGGATAAATAAGCGAGGCAACATTGTGAAAGAAACCTACCGCCTAGGCTTCTAGACCTCCTCCTAGGCTGTGAAGATGCTGAGAACATTTCCAAGTCCACCGCCTACTTCTTCGCTTAGGCGGTCACCAAACCTGCAAAGCCACTACAGGTTCTGTAACTTCAAGGCTATTTTGGACTATGATTCAATCCAATTTTGGAAACACTCAAAACATGGAAGTTGTAGATTTATTTTCTTATCATTCCATAGGTTTTTGAATCACCTCAATTAGAGTTTGGATGAAGAAGTTACAGTAAAAACAAAATGCAAACCTGAAGTTTCTTCGCCCAGGCGAAAAATTCCACCGCCTAGGTGGAAATCCGGCAGAAAGTTAACCGACCTAACTTAGCCTAGGTGAAGTTTCCTTTGCCTAGGCGAAAAGCTCTACACAGTGAGATATTTTTTAGATATTTTTTGGCCTATTTATACCTTTCTCTCCCCTTCTCTTCTGTTTTT
This sequence comes from Eucommia ulmoides, assembly GCA_016647705.1. Taxonomy (NCBI): domain Eukaryota; kingdom Viridiplantae; phylum Streptophyta; class Magnoliopsida; order Garryales; family Eucommiaceae; genus Eucommia; species Eucommia ulmoides. The sequence goes on from CM028326.1 coordinate 11,129,375, forward strand.
CTTCAGCTCCTAAGGCCTTAGGCCATATTTTAGAGGTAGGTTTAGAGATTGTTTAGGGAGAGCTCTCAACCCGAGGTGGAGGATGAAGAGGGAAGTGATCGATGGACAGTTCTAGCAGTTATTCTTCGAATATTGGCTAAGTCGCTCATTTCTTCTCTTTGTTTTCTATATTTTGTTAATTATTGAATATGTTTACGTAATTTTACACTATATACGTGGTTATGGCCATTGGCTAAACATAGGTTGTATAGGGATTATTAATATAATTTATGAAAACGTTATTTAGTTGAGTTTGTGTTTTGTTTGTGATTATTCTTCGTTATATTGATTGTGTGTGCCATATTGTTTGTTTATATTACTTAGATTTACATATCAAGAATACGGGGTTTGACAAATCCCGAATTCGGACTAGAATAAATGAACGCCATAATCCTATAACCCGGTCGGGGTTTAGATTGTAGACAATCGATGACGTTGGGGCAAGACTCACATGACCTAGAGTCGTTAGGATGTTGAGGGGGACTTCGGCGTTGACGCGAAGTCACATATTTCCTCGTCCTACACTCGGGAGAGGTGGCGAAGGAGTTTTACAACGGAGATTGTCAATAGGGTAAACACAACACGACGATCCAACAACCCAAGAAGGAGTTGGATTGTGTGCAATCAATGACGTTAGGGAGAGACTCACACGACCTAGGGTCGTTAAGACATTGATGGGGACTTCTTCATTGACACGAAGTCGCGTATTCCCCCGTCTTACACTCGGAAGAGATGGCGGAAGAGTTTACGAACTGAGATTGTCATATAAGTCGAACGTCGTTAACATAAACTAAAATGAGACTGAACACGTATTCGTACACGAAACTAATCCCTAAACAACCTATTATTTCCAAATTATCCCATATTAATATTATTATTAGTATAGTTAAATTAGACTATATTAGTATTAGTATTAATTAATTATATTACATTTTTGTCGCCTAGATAAAGTCAGGTTATGACAATCGCGATATTCAATAGTAACAACACCAATCCCTATGGATACAATACCCGACCGAAATCTCTACTATACTAAAACTTGATCTGTACGCTTGCAGTGAAAGTCGCAACGCTTATTTAGCGGCCACCAGTGTATATGCTTCAGGCTTTCTAAATTTTCTTTGCTATAATCATCGTCTCAATCACCCAGATGGGACTATATCCCGAAACTGTTTTATTCCATACCTCAACCTCGCTACCTAGGCTTAGAGCTGCCTCCATGGTGGGGCCATTGCTGAACCCAGCACCATCGTCGTTGTCACAACGACTGGAGGGCTCTACAGTACTTGAAGACCCAGTTCATTTCTTTAAGCAAGGAGGCAAGGCTAATAGAGGGTTTATCTAATGGATGGGAGAAACATTTAGGGCCTACCCAGAGTTGGTAGATCTCGACACTAACTCAACAGCAAAAGAAGAGGAAAAGGAAGATATTTGGAGAAGAGAGAAAGTTACCTACCGGAAAGGTTGGTGATCCGCCAAGACAAAATCGCAAAAGTATGAAAAAGGGTTTAGGGTGCCTCCTTCGTATAGGAGGACGCTCGTCCAACCCAACCGTCGTACTTGACAATGCCATAAAGGCGCCTGGGAAAGTTGCACCATTCAGAGGTCGTGCAGCCAAATGTCTTATCCCCGATGGTTAGACAGATGTCACGTCTGGGCACATCTGTTCCCGTTAAAAATGAAACACTAAAGAGGCGCCATCGAAGAAATGCTAGTAGAGAGACATAAACACGATGGGATGCTGGTGTGGTCATTCGCAACTTTTCACGCCAATCTAGGGCAGTCTACTCATTTCTATTCTCGAGTCGCCCATTTGTATTCTTGGGCCATCCTTTCTGTTCTCTGGCTGATCGTTCTCGTCCCGGAATCGACCTTCTTCTTCCTAAAAAAAAAAGACTTGACCGTTATACAATGTTCCTCGAAGGTTAAATAAGGTCGCTACCACCTCAAAAAGCTCCGATAAGAACATCAAAACTCCAAAAAAGGCTCACAATAGAGTCCCCAGTCTTTCGAACTTCTTCTTAACACTAGGGACTGGGGGCTACTGATGAGTTTAAAAATAGTTACCCCAACGCAACCAATTAAAGACCGCCATACATCCACAACTTCCTACAAAGTTTAAAGCACGACAAAGACTAAGTATGAAAAATGTACCAAGAAGATAAACGTCTCCAACTGCACCAGTTACCCCAAAGGATTCAGCACTCTCCAGGATGGCTAGCAAGTCATCGCCAAGATGGGAAACCACTCCCCATCTCGGTGTCCTCCATCGCAGCAGTACTTACCCCATGAACCTACTCCAAATGGCTCCTCAAGCCAAGCCCCCATTTTCGTCTCCGTTCGCTTGGGAAGGGCAAGAGTTAATCTCCTCATACCAACCGCAATAGGTTAGTGTCATCCTCAGTTTGTTTATAAGTTGGCTTGGTTCTCCACCTTTTAAGCCCCTAAAAATATCTCCAAAATATCCTAAAATATCCCAAAATATATCCTAAATATCCCAAAATATCCATAAACATTATTATGTCTCTCTTCCCTAACCAAAATATCTCTGAAACATTGCCAAAACAAGAGCCCCTTGGCACATTTCCATTGGCTACATGCAAAGTTGACACCATGATGTGATCTTGAGGAGACATCAACCTATGCTTAGACCCTAAACTAATCTCCACCTTGCCTATAAAAATGAGAGCATACAATTGTTTAAAGGTAGATGAATTTTTCTCACTACTTACTCTTCACTTTTCTCGGCAATTATACTATAAATTCTTCTCTTTGTACGCTGATTCTCATGCGAGAGGGGACACGCCGGGAAAACCCTGGCAAATCCTTTGTTCAGGTTTCCTGGCGCTCATTCTTCCTGAAACTGTTCAACTTCAAGTGTTGGTTCATCTCTCCAAGGAGCACAAAATATTATGCGTCTTATCTTCTCGGCTCAAAAGGTGGTCGGACCCTTCCTCATACCGGCCTTCCCCTTCCCGGCCAAAGGATTCTCCACGAATCAAAAGTTACACGAATTAAAGATCTTCATTCTAGGGCTCTCCAACACCCTCCAAGGCTGATAGGACTATGTCGTTGGTGTCGACCAAAATTCAACATCAACACCAACAAATTACATTCGTGCCTTTAGGCAACTAGTCTAATATAAACTATAATGATAAAAATTGTAAATATTCTGTTAAAATGATGACCATCTCTAGATAAGTTCAGTCAATTAGATAAATATATATATATATATATATATATATATATATATATATATATATGTGTGTGTGTGTGTGTGTGTGTGTGTGTGTGTGTGTGTGTGTGTGTGTGTGTGTATTGTTGGATTAAATGAAAAACTTAAAATATTAAAAAGTAAAATGTTGTCGGGTTCAAACATTAAAGGTAAAACATGTGACTCATTTCATTTCATTTTACGGTAAGGTGTTGTCTGAGTTAACTTATGCACACCTTGACCAAACACCTCCCTATACGATATTAAGGGCGCACTAATCCACATCCGCCTCGTACATTCAGAAATAAATTCAAGATTTAATTCCCAGAGTATTCTCTAAGAGAGTTGAACTTTGGTTGATAAATAAATGGAGCACATCTCTTTACCAACTGAACTAACAGCTCTCGAGTGTATATATACTATCGATTATAACTATGTTTAAACTTTAAGTATAAAAATTTTCATACTCAATTTGCAAATTAAGCAGCCTAATTAAAGAGACAATTGCTCATTTCTAAATATACCTATATTAAAGTACTAGGAATTAAAATCAAACTACTCTCAAAGTAAAATTTGTATATTTAATTTAGAAATTGAAGTTATTAAATAGAATGTCAATTGAAACTCGTCTCTTTAAATTTAAGAAATAAAGTATTGTAAATACGATCAAACTGTATGTGTAAAATCTATAATATTTAATTTGGATTGTGTACTAGAAACAATTGATCATTTCTGAATATATAAGTATTAAAATATTAAGAAATAAAATTTTACTGCGCGCAAATTTTAAAAGAAAAATCGATAATTTATTCAATTTAAAAATTGAGATGCCTAATTGAAATGTTAATTTAAGTTTCTTTCTTTATATTTAAAAAATAATTAAAAAATAAAATCTAATGTAAAATACAAGGATAGAAAAATGTAGTTATTTAGTTAAAATGATGATTATTAACAGATAAAATTGATCAATTAGATAAAAAGTAATATATATTTGAACTAATATGAAAATATTAAAAAGTTTAAAGCAATATATACTTTAGAGTGATGCATAAATACTCATTTCAATTGAATTTCTCCTAACCCAATGTCGCTAAGCCTAAATTTCAAAATTGAGTGAAATCAAGTGAGCGGTCGGGTTTTTGATAAATTTTTATTGATTCGGTATTAGTGTATTCACTTGTCAGTTGTCACTTTTGTATTTCTTTTTGCACGCTCCTAAAATAAGTTTGGGGTGTGTTTCTATCATTTCTTTTTACATATTTCAAAAATTCTATAAATTCGAATAAGTTTGGGGGTATGTTTCTCTAACTTCTTTTTGCACTCTCCTAAAACTGTAATAATTCAAATTAAATTAGGAATATTTAAAAAAAAAACATGAATATAGTTTTCATCTTCTTCTCTTTCGACAAGCGAATACAAGGATTTTCGTTTCTTATTCAGAGTTGTACTTTAAATGCAGGGTCATGAGAGAGTATAGCGACAAGCGATTTTACCTTGAGTATCGATCGATTAAACCGATTTGCTATTTTTATTCCAATTATACCCGTGGTCGTTCTCCAAAGTCAAACCAAGCCCTATTGATTTCTGTGAATATCCAAGCCTACATTAGTGGATAGTATACTCCAATCAAGTGTATGGTTTTCCTGAATCCTGCAACGGTTTAAGTAATGAGCTTAACAATTGAATAATCGAATCCGATATTTGACTAGTTATACATTTGAGTTCTCACACACACACTTCAAATGGATCTAGAATGGTTTTTATTGATATTGATCGTTGAAATTCTAGAACACCACTTGGTGTGGGTTACTTCCCGACCTTGATCCGATTTAGGGATGTTGAGGGAGGAACAAATTGGTCATTTCGATTGAACTTTATATTTACATGCATATACTTCTTTGGTGTTAGTTTAATTTTTCATTTTTTGTTGGTTAGTTCGTTAGTTAATTTAGTTTAGTGTTAGTGTTTTGCTCGAGGACTAGCAAAATTCTAAGTTTGGGGGTATTGATAGGCGTGAAAAATCTATCTATTTCTAAACCGAATTTGTTAGTTTTCAAGCGTTTTAGTTATATTTAATTGTGTTTTAGTGTGTTTTAGTATAAAACAGGGAAAGGACGTTAAAGGGCAATAAACAAGTGAAAACGGTGGAGAAACGGTGAACAAAATGTGCAAAATAGGGTTTCGGTGAATGAAGAACACTGGCTAGGCAGAAGTTCCACCGCCTAGGCGGAAAAGAGGCAGAATGTTGGAGTGCTGAAGGGTTGAACCACCGCCTAGGCAAGAAAACGACAGATTGTTATGCCAGCAGCCACCGCCTAGGCAGAAAAACCACCGCCTAGGCGAAGTTACCAATAGAAGCTTAACCGACTTAAAGCCACCACCTAAGTGGTGACCCTCTGCATATAAATATCTATTTTTAGATATTTTGAAGATATTTTCCAAATCCCTCCTTTTAACCCCTTTCTCCACAAAACCTCAAAAACCTTTAGACGGGAGATGAGGCTCCAGTTGATGTTCTAGAGAGCTCCCTTCCACCTTAGTTAGGTTTAGGTAATTTAGGAAGTAGAATAGATTAGTTTAGAAGGTGTTCTTGGCCAATCCTTGAAGATCTAGAAGAGGAAGTTCATCAATGGAGAAGAGGGAGCTCGGGAGGATTGTTCTTTGGCGAAAGTGGACTACTCCGCTTTGAGATTTGGCTTTTCTTCCCCTGTTTCCATCTTTGTGTTTAATGTTTATTATTGATATTGATGATCTCCTCTTGATTTAATATTGTATTGGTTAAGAACATGTTAGTGTAATTTAGAGATTAATTAGAGAAAGGTGTAGTTGTGTAAATACTCGTTTGGTTTAATATATGTTTCTTTAACAGTTGTTGCTTTTAAGTCCGATTGTGTTTATCATTTGATGAAGATATTAATATGTTCATTTTGGGATGTATGTGTTCTCGACAAAGTAATTAGGGAGGTTTATGTTTTTCAATTGTTCATATATGATGAGGTTGTATTGGGTTTTTTTGATTGTGATTGTGATTGTTAGGCAATGCCGAAAAGAGCAGCAAAGAAGAGGGCGAGAGGAGAAGGGTCAAGTTCACACCCTGGGGTGCCGACCGACGTTGCCTACGATGCCACCCGTTTTGTGTTAAAACAACCGGAGGAGCACTTTAAAGAACACGAAAAATTTTGTGCCTGCATACGTCAACGGGGTTTCGGTCCGATTAAGGATCTCCCGGTGAAATTTCAAAATAAAATCCGAAGCCGCCACTGGGAGCAATTCTGTAAATCGCCACCCCCAAGCGAGATTGCTTTGGTCAAAGAATTCTATGCTAATGCTACGGAGGCCATATATAACCAAGCAAGGGTTTGGAATCAACCTATCATCTTCAGCCCTGACTTTATCAACCATCCCTTTGGACTATCGGCACCGGAGTCCCTTGAAAGCCAAGACCCTACGTTGCATAGGGTCATTCAAAATATCACATCTGGAAAAGTAAAGTGGAAACACCAAGGGCCGAACGTCGCTACTTTTTCGGTGAAATGCCTCAAGCCAATTCTAAAAATCTGGCACCACTTCATTTGTGGAAGCCTCCTACCGATGTCACATCTGTCAGACGTATCAGAGGACAGGGCCTTTTTTATCTATAAAATTCAAACCGGGCAACCAATCAACGTTAGATTTTTTATCTATTTATCGATCATACATGCTACGAAGACGGTAAAGGCTGGGCTCCCGTTTTCGTCACTATTGACCCATATTTTCAGATTAGCTGATATGACAGTATCCAGGGGGAAGCCTGTGCGACCCTATCGTTCCACTTAATCTGTCAACGATAAACCGGTTGTGGAAGACTGGGGCGCAAGAGGCAGCCGAGCCTGAGCCTGAGCCTGAGGAAGGGGAAGAGAAAGCAGACAAGACGGCTGGACCTTCTGGAGCCCGAAATGAAAACTCCCAAGAGAGGATAAATAACAAGCTTCAGACCGTCCTCTAAAACCAATATGAGATCACTTCTTTCCTGGACCAATTTTCAAGGCAGCAAGATCGAGTCCAACGGAATATTTGGGATGGACTTGGCCTTGAGACGGATGATTACCCTCCGATGCCATCTGTGCCACCACATCTCCTCCAGAGACCACACTCTCATTCCCAAAGTGATGATGGTGATGATTCGTCTTCAGGTGAACAGTAGGGAATAAGTCTTATTCCCTAGGTATGTGTTCAACCCATTTTGTTTGCAAGCATGTTATATGTTTATAGGGTTCGCTGATGTTAGAACACTGCCATGTTCAAGCCTGGATGGTATGGAATAGATGATAGTTTAGTGGGTGTTCATCCATTTTGATTTTTTTTGTAGAAAATGATGAACAATTATTATTTTTTGAACAAAATGGAAAAAAAAAATTGATGTACAAATTTAAGTTTATGTATATATTTTATTATGAATGTTTTAGTTTTAAATTTTTAGTTTAGTTTAGTTTAATTTTTGTTTTTGCATGTTTAGTGTTAGATTTAGTTTAGATTTGTGTATGTATAAAGTTGTATTTGTATGTTTCGATGTGAGTTCATTTGGGTCAAGACCCGATGATGAGAATTATCCCCTAATTGCATATTGAGGTCGGGGATAATACTTTCCTTGTGTGTTTTGTGTGCTTAACATGTCGATTGGGTAAAAATTATCTTGATCCAAAAATTGCACGACATTTGAACTCAATGTATAATTATCTGAACGATTAGACGATGATTATTCGATATTAAGCTCATGATAGAAAATGAGGAAACTAGAACTTGATTTGGGAAAAACTTGAGGCGGAATCCTAGGTAAGATAATTTCGAACACGTAATTTAGACCGTCATTTTTTTGCTTGAGCCGTTGTAGCTAACCAGAAAATGTTAATTCCTTATTTTCCCTGTCGAAGCCGATAACGTAATCAATTCTGAAAACGTTCAAATACTCCTTTCAATTGAATTTCTCCTAACCCAATGTCGCTAAGCCTAATTTTCAAAATTGAGTGAAATCAAGTGAGCGGTCGGGTTTTTGATAAATTTTTATTGATTCGGTATTAGTGTATTCACTTGTCACTTTTGTATTTCTTTTTGCACGCTCCTAAAATAAGTTTGGGGGTGTGTTTCTATCATTTCTTTTTACATATTTCTAAAATTCTATAAATTCGAATAAGTTTGGGGGTGTGTTTCTCTAACTTCTTTTTGCACTCTCCTAAAACTGTAATAATTCAAATTAAATTAGGAATATTAAAAAAAAAACATGAATATAGTTTTCATCTTCTTCTCTTTCCACAAATGAATACAAGGATTTTCGTTTCTTATTCAGAGTTGTACTTTAAATGTAGGGTCATGAGAGAGGATAGCGACAAGCGATTTTACCTCGGGTATCGATCGATTAAACCGATTTGCTATTTTTATTCCAATGATACCCGTGGTCGTTCTCCAAAGTCAAACCAAGCCCTATTAATTTCTGTGAATATCCAAGCCTACATTAGTGGATAGTAGACTCCAATCAAGCATATGGTTTTCCGTATCCTTCAACGGTTTAAGTTATGAGCTTAACAATTGAATAATCGAATCCAGTATTTGACTAGTTATATATTTGAGTTCTCACACACACACTTCAAATGGATCTAGAATTTTTTTTATTGATATTGATCGTTGAAATTCTAGAACACCACTTGGTGTGGGTTACTTCCCGAACTTGATCCGATTTAGGGATGTTGAGAGAGGAACAAATTGGTCATTTCGATTGAACTTTATATTTACATGCATATACTTCTTTGGTGTTAGTTTAATTTTTTATTTTTTGTTGGTTAGTTCGTTAGTTAATTTAGTTTAGTGTTAGTGTTTTACTCGAGGACTAACAAAATTCTAAATTTGGGGGTATTGATAGGTGTGAAAAACCTATCTATCTCTAAACTGAATTTGTTAGTTTTCAAGCGTTTTAGTTATATTTAATTGTGTTTTAGTGTGTTTTAGTATAAAACAGGGAAAGGACGTTAAAGGGCAATAAACAAATGAAAACGGTGGAGAAACGGTGAACAAAATATGCAAAATAGGGTTTCGATGAACGAAAATCACCGCCTAGGCAGAAGTTCCACTACCTAGGCAGAAAAGAGACAGAATGTTGGAGTGCTGAAGGGCTAAACCATCGCCTAGGCGAGAAAACGACAGATTGTTATGCCAGCAGCCACTGCCTAGGCAGAAAAACCACCGCCTAGGCGAAGTTACTGACAGAAGCTTAACCGACTTAAAGCCAATGCCTAAGTGGTGACACTCTACACAAAAATATCTATTTTTAGATATTTTGAAGATATTTTCCAAATCCCTCCTTTTAACCCCTTTCTCCACAAAACCTCAAAAACCTTTAGACGGGAGAGGAGGCTCCGGTTGATGTTCTAGAGAGCTCCCTTCCACCTTAGTTAGGTTTAGGTAATTTAGGAAGTAGATTAGATTAGTTTAGAAGGTATTCCTGGCCAATCCTTGAAGAGCTAGAAGAGGAAGTTCATCAATGGAGAAGAATGAGTTCGGGAGGATTGTTCTTTAGCGAAAGTGGACTACTCCACTTTGAGATTTAGCTTTTCTTCCCTTATTTCCATCTTTGTATTTAATATTTATTGTTGATATTGATGATCTCCTCTTGATTTAATGTTGTATTGGTTAAGAACATTTTAGTGTAATTTAGAGATTAGTTAGGGAAAAGTGTAGTTGTGTAAATACTCGTTTGGTTTAATATATATTTCTTTAACAGTTGTTGCTTTTAAATTCGATTGTGTTTATTATTTGATGACGATCTTAATATGCTTGTAATGGTATTAGGGTTGGATTTGAGAATCTAGAGTTTGACACTCGGGAGAGGTAACCCTAGATTCGGACTAAGGTAAACACATCGTTACGACCTAACGACCCGGGAGGGCGTTAGTTAGTGTACAATCGATGACATTGGGACATAACTCACGTGGCATAGGGTCATTAAGACATTAAGGGGGACCTCTTCGTCGACACGAAGTCACGTATTCCCCCGTCTTACACTCGGAAGAGGTGGCGGAGGAGTTTACGAACCGAGATTATCAGATACCTAAACTCCGTTATTGTTAACTGAACGAAATCAAACGTGTATTAAGTGAACGAAATCAATCCCTAATTAATTAACTTAGTTAGAATTAACCCACTAATTGTAGTTTAGCTTAGTTTAATTTCAATTCATGTCTTCCGTCGTCAGGATAACATGAGACTACGTCAATTGCGGTATTCAATTCAATTATTCACACTTTTCTCTGTGGGAACGATATCTGATCTTCAAGATCCACTATATTAAAACTTAAATCTCATATACTTACGAGCGTAAGTAGGCGTGCACTTATCCCGAGATAAGCGTGTTGATCAACCCCCACTTCATTGTAGCTTCTCGCGCCTACTTCGTGCTTGCTGACACATGGCGAGGGTTTGAATCCTACCCCATTTCCTTTCCATAAGCATAATATTTTTTAATTTTTATTTTCAACTCTCTCTCTCTTATTTTGTATTTTTATTTTTAGCTTTTTTACTTTTATTCGGTATTTTTATTTTATTTGTTTTTTTAATGGTATTTGCAAAAAATAAAAAATCGAAAGTAATAATCTTGAAATAAAATGAAAAAAATTAAAAATAAGATTTCAAAAAAAAATGAATTTAAAAAATAAAAATAAAACGAAAACAAATATCTTTTTTATTTTTAAATGTAAAACTTTTTTTTAGTAGTTTTTCTTTTGTAGTTTTTACTTTTTTTATATATAAATAAACACCCTATACAAAAAAAATAAAGAAAATAAATAAAATAATAAAATTGAAAATGGACAATTTATTATTTCATCCCCTAACATGGTAAATTTATAGAATAAATCTCTAATTCAAATGATAAAGTTTTCATTCCATATAGAATCTTTAGAGAATGTCCATAATATTACCCCTAACTGTTCACTCATACTTACAGATTTTTTTCATTTTATCCTATACAGCAAGGTAATAATAATGAAACTTCCTATATTTACAACAAAAATATCACAATTGCAAAATTTATTCTCACTAGTATAAACAAATAAAAAATTAAAAAGAAAAAAATCAAAATAACATGTAGAAAAATATCTACATGATGATGTAACCCCGGTCTACTTTAAATAATACGTAAATGTTAACGTAAATCTTAACTAGTGGAGACGAATGACGTTAACGTTAATATAAATGTTCAAATAATACATCTTACCTATATTACAAACTATGATTTGAATATCATTTTGGATTCTCATATCTATATTGTGTTTTAGCATTAACATATATTGCTTTTGGGGAGTTTTGTGCTTTAACATCAGCACAACTTTATTTTTTTAGACCTCTCTGTGTTTACTTTAACATTAACTCACCATATGTGATATTAAGTCTTTTTGGTTGGGTGTGCCTTAACGACAATGCAAATTTTTTGGCTTCACTTTGTTAATGTTAACACATTTTATGTTCTTTTTGTGTGTGTTAATGTTAACACATTTTCTTCATCTGTTTATGCGTGTTAGCGTTAACATATCGTTATTTTTTTAGGTTTTATGTATTAACGTTAATATGATAGTACTATATCTGTTGTTTGTATATTTGGGTTGAGTGTGAGTTAACGTTAACACATCTTCACCATTGGGCCGTTTGTTTTAACGTTAACATATTTTGCTTTTTGAGGAATCTATGATTTAACGTTAATGCAACTTAGACGTTTACGAACTTAAAAAAATATACACATTAGCATTAACACTAACATTCACACAAAATGTATATACATTAACATTCATGCAAAATCATGTCTTAACACATAAATAAATATCATTTGTCAAAATCAAATCTGGACATTCTAACAAAATTCAATCACCTTAATCACGTAGACATTCACGTTAACGTAAAAAAATATACACATTAACATTCATGCAAAAAACATTTCACAAAAAAAATCTACAAAAATCAATTTGCAAAAAAATTAACAAAAAATTGAACAAGCTCAATCTTTCGAAATTTCTCATCAGCCATCTATCCAATCTCGATTCTCTCTCTACGCATTTCAAAGTTCTCATCGATTTAATTCAGATCTAAATCGAAGGTGACCACCACGATCTGGGTTCTTACCATCTTCCTTATTTCAATGGCGGCTTCTTTCTCTTCCATATCATTAAACAGTCTCGCCGCCGCCTTACACAGATCGCCGGACATTAGCTCCACGGCCATCAACAGATTCGCCGCCCGTTCCCCCCTCTCGAGGTCTCTGTGGGTTTGGCAACCACTCAATAGAGCACCCCATATAGCGGAATTAGGGTTTTCTGCCATTGATGAGATAAGTGTTTCGACTTGTTCTAACAGGCCGGAACGATAGAGGAGATTGACTATACAACCGCAATATTCAAGAGAAAGTTTGATTTTATAGAGATTTACCACTTGGTGGAAGTAATTTATCCCTGATTGGACTTTTCCGGTGTAAGCACAAGCGGAGAGGAGGCTGAGAAAATGTACGCCTGTTGGACTTGTTCCTCCGGCGACCATCCATCGGATCGAATAGTTTGAAACACGCGGCCGGTTTTCCATGGGCAGCTAATCCGGAAATCATGGCTCCCCAAATCATGAAATCTCTGTGGGGGCGAATCATCGAACACCTGGTAGCTTGACTTGATGCAGACGCATTTGGCGTACATGTCGATCAAAGCATGGCCTAATTGTGCTGTGATGGCGATCCCCTTCTTCTCGATGTATAAATGGATCCACCACCCTTGATCCAACGCCACCGATTGAGCACAGGAGGATAAAGTGCTCACAAACAGCTCTCATCGGGATTGTTCCGGAGAATGAAACTCCCGGAGAGAGTGCCACTGTGAAGGGAGCCGGCATTTCAGTTCCCGATTTCACGATGAACGAGGTGACCATTGGTGGTGTTGGTGATATGGAGGCGGCGACAGATGAGGTGAGGGAGGACTGGACGTGCCGGTGGTTCGCTGAGGAAGAGAATAGAGGAGTTCTTTACCTAATAAATACGAAAAAAAAAAAAAAATCTGACACCGGATATATTTAAACTTATTTACCGATTTCGTGTATTTCGGGGTTGGTAATTCCGGGATTACCAACCCCGGGATTTGGCAGATTAAATTTTTTTTTTTTTTTGACAGATGGTCCCGGGGTTGGTAACCTCGGGACCTTATGCTCAAGCTGCTACTGCTTCAACTGCTTGTGCAAGCAGCCGTGACCATCCATGGGTTACCAACCCCGGGACCATCCGTCTAAAAAAAAAAAAAAATTAATCCACCAAATCTAACCCCTTCAGCAGCTGTTTGGAACTCTTTCCTCTCTCGGCCTTCTCCAACCGATCCCTTCTTACAATTCTTTCATCTCTCGGATCTTCAGGTAATTTTAATATATTTGTTAATTTGATTATTATATTTTTTACTTATTTAATCAATTAGTTTATAATTAATTTGTTAATTTCGTTAATTTATTTTTTAAGTTATTTTGCTAGTTTAATTTGTTAATTTAGTTATTTAATTAAAAATTAGAAACTTTAACATCTCAAAATTTGAATAAATTATTATTTAGTTAATCTGTTTGTTATTTACTTTACTTATTTAATTTGTTAAGTAGTTAGTTAATTTAATTTGTTAGATTACTTGTTTAATTTCTTAGTTAGTTTGTTACTTTAATGTTTTTTTGACAACTATTTTTCGTGATGTTATTTACTTTATTTCTTATGTATTGTCTTTGATATGTATTGCGTTTGTTATACCTTGTCTATATCATGTTTACCTTCGAAAAAATTTCTTTCAAATTCAAGAAGAATAAATATGTACGGTAGATTAACAACTTTTTAACCTCTACAAACGTTAAAAAAAAAAAAAAAAAAAAAAAAAAAAAAAAAAGATTATTTACAAAAAATTGTATTTACAATCCTATACTTAAACTATCTATTATTTAACTAACTATGTACCACAAGGCCTACGTCGGACATTTCTCTGCCCTCGGTGTTGAGCAATCGGAGGTTCCTCAACCTCGTCATGAAACTGTGTAATTTGTCCATCGTCCCCCAACCATGGCACCGGTGACACTTGTCTTTCCAATCTTGTCGGTTGGATAAATGTCATTGGAGGATTCACGCCTGAAGTTGAGACAATTTCGTCCATCGCAGGAGTGAAGAATGAAGGTGACGGTTGTGTACCTAGCTGCAATGGCTCATGCGAATAAGGGTCGTGCATCTGGTACACGTCGGAAGGCCCAGCTCCGTCACCCAATCCGTACGTGCTAGATGGTCCGTCATAAACACCCATGTTGTACGATATGGATGGTCCGACATCACCCACACTATCTGGATAGTAGGCATCAGAAGTCCATGGCTGAGGAGGAGACTGATGAGCAGGCTGAGGAGATGGAAGAACGTCAGCTGCCACATGGCGCGGTACTCCTCGGTGCATCTTCCCAATAGTGCCATCATTGATGGCATGAGCCAACGCAATACCTGATTCTGCAGTACCTAACCGCAAAGTTAGATCACTCAAGCGTATCAGGTTCGATACCTCCGTATCCTACAAAACACATATAATTGTTTAATTAATACATGAATAATAACAACATAATCAAACTCATATAACTAAATAGATGGTACAGTCAAATGGGGGCCATACTTCTAACACAACTCGTCCTCCCGTTGCTAGATACCCAAACTGAGGTCGGTACTCCGGGTTGACCAAGATCCTTCGTGTGATTCTCCAATACCAGTCCATGTATCCTTGGTCAACCCCCTATCCCTTGCTGAAATCTGCGCACATCTGGTGCTCGTCGTCTATTCAACGCAACTATATGTGCGTGGTGCTTCTCAGTCCAGTTTACACCAAAGTATCATCGCCGAGTCATTTTGTGCAAGTCCCGATTCATAATTACCGGCTGAGGAACCCCTTGGTGATAAGCAAACTGTCGTAGCACGCGCAGGGGATACGTGTATTCAACGACCTCGAAACAAATGAGAAGTAGTGATGCTATTCATATATCTTCTCCATCTGTAGTATATGGAGGTAAAGTCGACAAGATATAAGGCATCCAAATAACCTGTCAAAACAAAATATAAATTTATTTAAATAAATAAAGAAATAAATTTATTTAAATTTTGATATAAATAAATAAGTAACATCGTCATTCTACAAGCGATCTAACTGATCGCGATACACCACTAAAACATGCATCGGCAAGTTTTCTAAATTAAACTCAAGGGTCCACCTGTACAACAAACATATAAATCATAAGTTTAATATCCATAAATAAATATTTATTACATGGTAAATGAAATTAAAAATAAAATACGAATTAGTTACCAAGCACCCCTTGGAGCAGCTGGAAACGTCACACCATTACCGTAGTCCAGCTCTCCGATTGCGATGCCATACTGGGGTTTAGGGATAACTCCAGGTCGAAGCCTCGGCAACCGTTCCCAGGCCCAGCACTCCAACAAAAATAGACAACCGGCTATGTCTTTCGTGTTGGCTTTCGATGCCTTACATAACTCGCGGTAAAGGACTGTTAGCGTCGCACTGCCCCAGCTATACTTGACGGTAGGTGTCAAGTCACCGAGTAATGGGAGGTAGATTAGCCTGACGTTGTTCTATGATTTATCAAGCAGCAACATCTGGCCAAGTATAATCAAGCAATACGCACGTGCGTAGCAATGCATGACTTCCTCGTCGGCATCCTCAGGAACTTCGGCAAAGGTGTTCCGTAACCACTTGAGCTTCAAACACCCATTCCTAATCTGTGGATCTGGCAGTACTACTCCAAGGAGCTGGAGGCAAAGTGCTTGCCATTCGGGTCCCGCTCGCGCTGGCTTATTGGCGATAACCGGCTTCCCATGCACAGGTAACCCCAACAAGACGGCAACGTCCTGTAATGTGATGATCATCTCCCTGATGGGTAGATGGAAAGTGTGTGTTTCCGGACGCCATCTCTCTACCAATGCGGTTATGAGGGCCCTATCTAACCGCTTCGGCCACAACCTGAACAGGCCGTAGAAACCGGCTGATTCTATCAATTGTATAATTTGAGGGGGGATGTTTTCTCTCCATTCTCCTCCATCGGATCCAGGATAGTCAAGAGAATGAATATCCTGAAACATTAAATAAGACACAATAAATAACATTAAATTTTTTAAAAACTAAAATAAAAAAATTAATGCAATGCAATAGCCTAAATATTTACCTGTGTTGCCCAGACTACTTCAGACCTATGCTGCGCCTACATATGTAGAACTGAAACATCTTCGGGTCCAGGGATTGACATAGCTGAAATTTGGTCCGTCAACACTTGTGGTAAATTTGTTAGTATGAAATTAAAATTTAATGACATTTATAAACAAAATATAGCACTGATCATGAAGAAATGAGTGCATGGAATTTATAATATATAAAAGTTGACATAACAAACAAATAAAGTAGCATAAACATAATTATAATGAACCGACAAGATTAATTGGGCGTATGACGGGGTCGGGATGGACACCTCCGCCTATCATGTCCAGTTTAGGAACATAAACCACAACCATTTGTCATTATTCTCCGGGATTGATCCATCTCGTTTTGAATGCGAGTGGCATTTGGTCGACCACGATGCACAACCCGAAGTCTATCATGATCTGGAATCAGGTTCGAAAAATTGGTCTCTGGCCAGTAGTCCTCGTGAATAATCGGGCGAAACGATTACTCCCATGCCATCAATTGGTTTGTCATTGTGTACTCAGCTGCAATATAGCGAAATGCATCAACTGCACTATACTCGGTGGCCGCAAGTATATAGGAGCACGGATATCGCCAAATTTTATACTTTCCACATATGCAATTAGCGTCATCCCCTAATGTGACTTCATGAGCGATTAGGCCCCCAATGAGAGTCTTTCTAGTTTTCACGTGGTAGATCATGTTCTCTCTAGAAAAAAAATTATATTACATTAAATATGTGTCGATGCAGTTATATGTAACATGAAAATAATTAAAAAAATAATAAATTACCGATTGAATATTTGAACTTCGTATGTTTTAGACTTGGCTTGAGATTTCAGTATTTTCTCAACGACGTGTTTAACATATACATAACCATCGGCCAAGTCTTTTAGAGCTTGTTGTCAACCAATATCAAAGTATTTTAAACCAATATATATATTTTTCTAATTTGAAAAATTTTGAGGGGTCAAAGTGTATAATTTTTAATTAAAAATTTATAAATTAAACAACTAAATTCATAAATTTAACTTAAAATTTAACAAACTAATTCACAATTTTAACTAAATCAAAAAAAATAAACAACTAACAATTTATTTTAAAACAATAAAATAAATTTTATATTTTTTTAATTGTCATACTTTGAAGGGTCAACGTGTATTTTTTAATTAAACTCAAATTAACTTACAATTTATTTTAAACCAATATATATTTTTCTAATTTGCATAATTTTAAGGGGTCAAAGTGCACAATTTTTAATTAAAAATTGATAATTAAAAAACTACATTTATAAATTTAACTAACTAATGCACAATTTTAACTAAATCAAAAACAATAAACAACTAACAATTTATTTTAAAACAACAAAATAAATTTTATATTTTTCTAATTGTCATACTTTGAAGGGTCAAAGTGCATTTTTTTTAATTAAACTCAAATTAACTTACAATTTATTTTAAACCAATATATATATTTTTCTAATTTGCATAATTTTAAGGGGTCAAAGTGCACAATTTTTAATTAAAAATTGATAATTAAACAATTACATTCATAAATTTAACTAACTAATTCACAATTTTAACTAAATCAAAAAAAAATAAACAACTAACAATTTATTTTAAAATAATAAAATAAATTTTATATTTTTCTAATTGTCATACTTTGAAGGGTCAAAGTGAATTTTTTTAATTAAATTCAAATTAACTTACAATTTATTTTAAACCAATATATATATTTTTCTAATTTGCATAATTTTGAGGGGTCAAAGTGCATAATTTTTAATTAAAAATTGATAATCAAACAACTACATTCATAAATTTAACTAACTAATTCACAATTTTAACTAAATCAAAAAAAAAAAAAAAAAAAAAAAAAAAAAAAAAAAAAAACTAACAATTTATTTTAAAACAATAAAATAAATTTTATATTTTTCTAATTGTCATACTTTGAAGGGTCAAAGGACATTTTTTTTAATTAAACTCAAATTAACTTACAATTTATTTTAAACCAATATATATATTTTTCTAATTTGCATAATTTTAAGGGGTCAAAGTGCACAATTTTTAATTAAAAATTGATAATTAAACAACTACATTCATAAATTTAACTAACTAATTCACAATTTTAACTAAATCAAAAAAAAATAAACAACTAACAATTTATGACCCCTCATACTTTGAGGGGTCAAAGTAGATTTTTTTAATTAAACTCAAATTAACTTACAATTTATTTTAAACCAATATATATATATATATTTCTAATTTGCATAATTTTGAGGGTTCAAAGTGCATAATTTTTAATTAAAAATTGATAATTAAACAATTACATTCATAAATTTAACTAACTAATTCACAATTTTAACTAAATCAAAAAAAAAAAAATAACTAACAATTTATTTTAAAACAATAAAATAAATTTTATATTTTTCTAATTGTCATACTTTGAAGGGTCAAAGTGTATTTTTTTAATTAAACTTAAATTAACTTACAATTTATTTTAAACCAATATATATATTTTTCTAATTTGCATAATTTTGAGGGGTCAAAGTGCACAATTTTTAATTAAAAATTGATAATTAAACAACTACATTCATAAATTTAACTAACTAATTCACAATTTTAACTAAATCAAAAAAAAAATAAACAACTAACAATTTATTTTAAAACAATAAAATAAATTTTATATTTTTCTAATTGTCATACTTTGAAGGGTCAAAGTGCATTTTTTTAATTAAACTCAAATTAACTTACAATTTATTTTAAACCAATATATTTTAATTTATATTTTTCTAATTTGCATAATTTTGAGGGGTCAAAGTGCACAATTGTTAATTAAAAATTGATAATTAAACAACTACATTCATAAATTAAACTAACTAATTAACAATTTTAATTAAATTTTTTTTAAAAAAAAAAAAAAAAACCCAACTAACAATTTATTTTAAAATAATACATTAAATTTTATATTTTTCTAAAACAATATATTAAATTTTATATTTTTGTAATTGTCATACTTTGAGGAGTCAAAATGTATTTTTTTTTTATTAAACAATTAAATTCAAAAAATAAACTAAAATTAACTTAGAATTTATTTTAAACCAATATATTTTAATTTTAATTTTTATAATTTGTCAAATTTTGAGGGTCAAAGTGCACAATTTTTAATTAAAATTTTATAATTAAATAACTAAATTATTCAATATTTTAACTAAATAAAAAAAAAAAAAAAAAAAACTAACAATTTATTTTAAAACTTTTCTAAAACAATACATTAAATCTTATATTTTTCTAATTGTTATACTTTAAGGGGTCAAAGTGTATTTTTCTAACTAACTAACAATATTTTTAAATAATATATTAATCTATATTTTTCTACACATGTGAAAGGGGCCATAGTATAATTTTTAATTTAACAACTAAATTAACAAATTAAACTAACCAACTAATTTACAAATTAATTTAACTAAAGAACCAACAAATTAAACAAGTAAACTAACTAACAAAATAAACAAAATTGACTAACAAATTAGACAAGTAACAAATTAAAATTAAACTATCCTCTAATGTTTTTTTCATGTTTTAAAAAAATTAAATTAACAACTAAACTAACTAATTTATTAAATAATGTATTATATAATGTGTAAAAAACAAGTAATCAATGAAACTAACAAACAAGAAAATTAAACAAAAAAAATTAAACTAACAATTAAACAAGTAAGTAAATTTAATAAGTAAAAAATATATTAATCTAATTAACAAATAAATTAAAAAAATTAAAATAAACTTACCTTTTGTAGTAGGAGGAAGATGTTGTGAAATTGTGAAATTTGTCAAATATTGATGAAGAAAATCAAGCAAATAAATTATGAACAATCTTCGTTAAATTGAAAAAAAAAAATGGAATGATCAAAATTTGTGAAATTGAGGAAGGAACAAGGAGAAGGAGAAGGAGAAAGAGAAGGTTGAGAGTTGCATGAAATGGAGGAGGAGGGTTGGGGTTTATAAGGTGGGGGGGTGGGGGGGGAGGGGGGGCAAACCGTCCGGTGGTTTTCAAAACCGGACGGCCGGACGGACAACTGCTTAAAGCAGTCGTGGAACAACGTCCCAGGGTTACCAACCCCGGGACCATCTGTCCAAAAAAAAAAAAATTTAATCGGCCAAATCCCGGGATTGGCAATCCTGGGATCTCAGTTCCCAGGACTACCAACCCCAAAATACACGGAATCGGTAAATAAGTTTAAATATATCCGGTGTCAGAATTTTTTTTTTTTTTTTCGTATTTATTAGGTAAAGAACTCGAGGATAGAGAGAGAGGACGAGGTGACCATTGGTGGTGTCGGTTCTTTGGACTTTTTTCCCTGTCATCTCTTAAATAGGGGTAAAAAAAAAAAAAAAACTCATTAAAAATATATAAAAAAAGAAAAAAAAAAAAAACGAAAAATGTAAAAGTTGAAAACAGAAAACGAGAGAGAGAGAGAGAAAAAAAAAAAAAAAAAAGAATAAAAAAAATATATTACAAAAGTATTTTTGTCTACAAAATAACAAAATAAGGGATCTCTGAGATATTAAATAAATTATAAGGTGTGATTTTAGTATTTGTTGAAATGACAAAAGACGCCTCAGATATTTAGCTAATAGAAAATTAGACTTATACCCAACTACACTAGCCAACTGAATTAGTATTAATATTTTAATTTTAATTTTGACTAAACAATCATTTATCGGGTGGGATGGAACATATAAACATTAATGTTGAAAAGACAAATTGGTAATTTCCCACCAATTTTAAACAATTTTTTTTTAATATACGATAAGTTGTATCTGGAACACTTTTTATACACCTCGATTAATCACTTCTTCCACTTTTACCTAGTAAATTCAAAATTAAATTTTTGGAATATTCTCGGAAGAGTCAAATCCTAATTGACAAAAAAAAAAAAAAAAAAAAACAACATATCCCCCAAGCCTGGTAGAACAATAATAAACAATTTTTGGATTTTGAATCTACTATTAAAAAAAATTGTAGAACTTAATCTCAGCATTCAATTCAATGTGTAAGTGAGTTGAATATCTATTTATTTTTTATTCACCTCGAGTTCCAACCGGATTAATGCCCTCCTGATTAAAGTAGGAGTTAGACCATTTGGCTCGGAGTTACGGTAAGAGTAATACTAATAGAAAATTAGAAATCTGAAAACAACAATCAACACCACCGAGAAGAAAACGCCGGAAATACTAGAAAGATGAAACAAAACAGATACCAAAATCCCATTTAGAAATGGATAATTTCAGCTTCCTTGTCCAGATACGCTTCGAATTCAACCATATCAACTTCATTCAAGCTCACCCTCGCCTCAATCCCATTGCTTTTAGTGTCCATCATCGCCACAACTTCGTGATCGTCGGTCGAAATGCCGGTCACACACGCCGGCGTCCCCCAACCGAAATCCGCTTCGTACAACGGGAACCTGCACATACTGGTAAACAACCTGAAGTCCACTCCGGGATCGAATATTGATTCTCCGATGATCCTCAGATGCTTGAACACCACCGAATTTATAACCTCGTCGCCGCTAGCGGCATTCGCGCACTCCGTCAGGGTGCTCTGTATCGTGTTCCGTATCAGGATCGCCAAGTCGTGAAATTCCGAGGAACCATTTTCTTCCGGCGTCAATTTCGCGGCTACGAGAATGTAGAGGTTGCCGAAAGAATTATCCGGTGTTTGTAGATTAGTTCTGGACCGTAAGTTCACCGGAAGGCACACGACCGACGGTCTCGACTGCCCGTGTTTTGCTTCCCCGGCATTCATGAGTGCCTTCCAGAGTAATGCCGTCGCGACTTCGACTCTCGACGGTGTGCTTTCCATGGTGCTGGAAGCATTGGTAACTATCTGTTTAAGTTTGAGCAATTTGGGTTCGTCGAACACGATTTTTTTGGTGGCGATTTTTGGTTTCTCGGCGTTTTCCGACGGCAGATTGGGAAAGACTCGAGTCGGAAAGAGTGAAGCCAGATCAAAATTCATCGACATGGGTTTAGTAACGGCGGGCTCGAATCGGTTCAAACTAGCCCACTCTCGAACGAATAAGCACTCGGTGAATCCATCAGCTATGTTGTGCGAGTAATGCACGGTGACGGCGAGTCCACCGCAGTCGAAACCGGTGGCCTGAACCACCAGCGGCGGAGTCGTGACGGCGGTTGTTTCACCTATATCCCAAGGAACGAGACTACTAAAAATATTTATATTCTTATCCCCTTCTTCGAGAAACTCCGACAGCCGAACGTTGATCTTGGCCTCCAAATACTCGACCCCTTGATCAGAACAATCGACGGTGAGACCGTCGTTGGCCATTCTTCCGGCGAAGGGGTGGAAGAAGCATAAGGCGTCGGACAGAGATTTCTGGAGTTGTTGGTGGGTTTTGGAGATGTCTCCGGCAAGAACGTTGGGGTAGAAGTAAAGAAGTGGTATATGAAGTTTGGGAGCGAGTTGATCGAAGAGGTTGAGTTTATGGATCTGACGGTGAAGAGGGGTCGGGGCTGACGGCTTTATGAGCTTCCTGGACATGATTTGAACCTCCGGCAGCATTTTTACAGAGCAGAAGATGAAGAAGCAGAGTAACCGGAGCTCTGTTTTGCAGAAACCCAAATGAGAAAAGACAGATCAAACCCAAATGATAAAAAGATGAGCATTAATTGACGAGAAACAAATCAGAAAATTTGTCACCTTGAGTTGAACTAATGAGTTCGATTGGAGGAAGCACGACGTTGCTTAGCTTGGACACCAGTGGGTTTGAAATTGATTTGGGCAAACGATATCCCTGTTTTTTCAATATTTATAGAAACGAAAATGCTCAGGCGGTAATCACGATGTGTTTTTAAAACCAGTGTGTGACTGCCCGGCCGATAGACGATTGTTTCTCTCTTGTCACTTTCTATTGGTGGTGAAACGAGAATTTCGTTTCATGCAGGAAGTTTTTGTTTTTTCTAATATAATTATTATTATATTGATTTAAATTTAAAAAAAAAGAAAAAAAATATAATGCAAGAGTTATCATACTACCAAATACTTATTTCAAAAGTTATTTTTACTTGAAGTAAACAGCTTAGTTAAAAATCAAAGAATTTTTTTTTTCTTTTTTGTATAGCCACGAGTGTTCTTATATCTACACAGGGTATGAGACTAATCTCGTTCATGGTACGTTATTGTCTCTCCCAATAATTTTTTTCCGCAGACTCAAACCTTTAACATTACAGAGTTCCTCAACTATTTTAATTCAAATATGTTTTCATACTTGAATTTTTAATCACCAATTTGTCTATTCCATATCAATATTATTTATTTCAACCTAGTAATGTTTATTTATAAACCGAACCAAAAATAAGGAGGTGTAAGTATAATTAGCGCAAAGCTTCTCCAAGAAACTATTGAAAATATATATATATATATATATATATATATATATATATATATATATACAGCCACACATACACGGGGAAAAGGAAAAGGAAACAGAAATAGAGAAGGAAACATAAATGAAATAGAGAGAGAGGAGAACCGGAGGAGAGAGAGAGAGGATCGATGGGCATGTCTCGTCGTCGGCATGGGTGTTTGGGTGATCGTCGCCGCTATCGGTAAGTGTGTGTATGTGTGATGAATCTGTTTGTTTTAGTGTGGGTATATGTGTGGGTTGGGTTGTTCCGTCGCCAGTAGTGGCGATGATCATGCATATGATTGTGTGTATGTGTGTGTTTCTGAGCATGATTATGTGTGTGTGTGTTTCATTGTGTGTATGATGTGTGTGTGTTGTCCGTCCAATCGACGGCGTGGTCGTTCACTCTGGTAGGGTATCACCGACAGTGGAAAGTTAGAGAGAAAGAGATTTCGGTTGTGTGTGTGTACGCCCTTACTGTGTGATGTGTGTGCTGTGATCTGTGTGTGTGTGTGTGTCGGAATGATTGTGTGTGTGTGTGTGTGTGTGTGATTGTTCAGACGATTGCATGGGTTTCGGATCGAACGTGTGTGTGTGTTTTGGCTATGTGTGGTGATCGTTTGTATGTTTTATGGGTATGTGTGTGTGTTACGGTGTGCAAGTGGGTGTGTGTTTGGTGGGTGTTTGTGTGGGTAGTCTGTTCAGGAGAGGGTGGTGGTTGTCGGTATTAGAGAGAGAAAGAAAGAGCAGGCTGGAAGCAAAGAACGGGCAAGGAGGCGTTCGCCACGGCGATAGGAATTCTAGGAAATTCTATTGCGTGTTTTGCCACAGCAGTGGGCTTTGCGCCGAGGCGATAGGAGCTAGAACAATTTAATGAAATTTTTAGGGGGATCGACAATCGTTTCGGAGCGGGTAATGTTTTCTAGTTAATTTTTATGATTGTCAAATTAGTTTTCTAGCTTAAAAATATCGAAATAATGGGACAGTATATATATATATATATATCGAAATGACGACAACAAATAAAGGGACCGAATGTATATACAAAGATTATATAGTAAACCGTATCAGAGCGATGTTAGTTAAATGATAATATTCCAAAAGAAAATGCGGGGAATACGAAGTTACTGAAATTAGGATTTCATAGCATGGTTAGGTTATTTTACATAAAATATTAATTTAGGTTCTGTCACAATTAAGTTCGCAGGCACCGGAATACCCGTAGAGAATAGACGGTCAAATCTATTTTTATATATATGATGAAAAATGTATTTATTTAAAACTATACGATTTTATAAATGATATAGATCGAGCAATTTTTGGGTGAGTTGGTAAAATGGATTTTCGTTGAATTATGTTGGTTTTAAAAAAAAGATTAAAAATAATTTGTTGGACTTGGTGGTGTTAAAAGATAGTGGAAAAATGGTTTTTTTTATTGAAATTAGTAGGTATGTTTAAAAGAGATTGAAAAACATGATTTTGGATATTCTCCCCGTAAGGGGTGTGAATTTTTGGACAATATTGTTGTGGATATTTCTTCCCGTAAGGGATGTAAATTTTTGACGATATTGTTGATTTGGACGATGCCATAGTTTTCTTCCCGAAAGGGATGTGGATTCTCCCCATAAAGGGTGTGGATTATATTCTCCCAGTAAGGGGTGTGGATTTCTTCCCGTGTGGGATGTGGATATTCTTTCCGTAAGGGGTGTGAATTATATTCTCCTCGAAAGGGGTGTGGATTATATTGTGCAGTTTGTTTTACTAGGAAGGCATATCCTAACGGATGGTATGGTACCGTTACAACTCCCGATCGTGAGATTAAAACAATCACTATGGCTAACCAGAGAGAGTGGTATAGTGTTTGAGATGTGGTGTTTTGTCGTATTTGGTGTTTTGTCATATATGGTCATGTTTTGTTTTATTATATCGTCTTGGTATTTTATTATATTATTTTATACTGATGGTTTGGATGGATTTCATATATTTGATATATATATTGATGATGATTCTGAATGGTAGGAAGAATGAGTTTTTTCGTGGTATATGATTTGTATACTACTGTTCAAAATGTGTTTATTTATACGCGTTAAACTTGATCCATTTAAATATTATATTATTTATAATGTATTATTATTTTAAAATATTTTTATTAAGAAGGCAGTACACTCACAGGTGAAGCAGATATGAGTCGGTCCCCTACTGGCACTAGATAAAGTCCTACAATGGAGTTGGGTGTAGGTTTTGAGATGAGCTGTTTGGGGTGAACCTGTGAAAGATTCATGATATTTATTTTATCATTCTTATATTTGGGGACGGGTGTGTCCCCATAGTAGAAAATTTGTATATGCATATTTAGATGATTGTATATTATTATATGTATATTATCGTCCTATGAGTTGGTTTGGCGTTCAGGTGATATCATGTCGACGTCACGCCAGCCCCACAGTGAAGGGTTTCTAGGGTGGGGTGTGATAATTTTGGTATCAGAGCCTAGGTTACAGGTTCTGTAGACTTACCAGTAGTTGTGTTAATAGAAGACCATAAGATAGGAGGACTTGCTAGTCATCTAGTTAGTAGGGGACATGAGATAGGGTGTCAATAGGTGAGTTCGGTATGTGGGTGTTGGTTATGTCATTGCATTAGTTAGTGTATTGGTATCATGCCTGGTAGGTTGTCTTATTGGAAGGTAGTGATGTAACAAAATGGTGATATTGCCAGTTGGTGGATTTGAGTGATATTGTGTTGTTGATGGTGGTAATGGGTAGATTGCGATTGGGAGTGCTAATAGTTGGAAATGTGAGATTTTAATTGAGAAACAACTATATGCGTGTGACGTGACGATGAGATAACTATCGGTAGCACTTAGTAAGTCGTTATTAAAATACTAGATACTAAAACAGAACACACTTAAGTTGGAATATAAAACGACATTCAAAATGAGTATTTAAAATATATATATATATATATATATATATATATATATATATATATATATATATATATCGCCTTCTAGGCAATCTGAAAGTTGTATTAGTTGAAACTAAGGATGTGCGGAAACTGTAACGCTACTTGGAAAAGAATTTAATTTGGCAGTATGTTCTAGACTGACGGATAGGCAGCAACAGTTTGTAGAGTTAGTAAATATACAACGTAATAGAGAATGATATGTAGAAAGTAGCCGAGAATTGTGGGTCTGAGATGATAGTCCATTTGTATGAGTAATATAGTGCTGCCGGTGGATTGTTTCAAAAAGAAGTTACTTGTCAAATCTTAGATGAATCGAAGTTTGTATGTTTGGGGAGGTGTCATCATTACCCCAATCAACTTGATAGTTGGTCTAGGAGATTAGAAAGGTGTTAACAAAAGGATATCAGAATACTTCACGCAGGTGCCGAGCACTAGTCAGAACAAGCTCAGGCGGTGGATATTTTAGTAGCTAGGGATTTTCCCAATATAGTTCCTAGAAAAATTGTTGGGGTTGTCCGTAAACAAGTTTTGGAAAAAAAAAAAAACTCACAATTAACTTAGACTTGATGTTTTTTTCCATGAAGATAAGGGTGTTAGATTTTTTAGTAGTATATTACTAGTTGGAGGTCAAAGAATGTGACTTAGCGAAAACAGCGATCCAGTCGAGAGTAGAAAAGAGCATGTAGAATATCTCTAGTTTGTGTTACTGATACTGTGAGAAAAGCAATTGTATGTCAAGTATAGTAAATATGAGTGTTGGTTGGATCGAGTAGTAAATTTGGGACATGTGATCTTGAGAAATAGTATTCACGTGAAATCCAAAGGAAGTTGAAGCTATGGTTTAATGAGAAGGGCCGAAAAGTGTAACTAGAACTTGAAACTTTTTTGGAATTGGCAGTGATTGTAGTTGCTTTGACGTTTTAGTGATTTTACCTGTATGACGAGATTTATGGGATATGCACCAACCACTAGAGTTGGGAATAGTTGCTTAATCATAAAGGAGCTAAATCTAAGGTAGAGGTGTTGAATAAAATGAAGCAAAGACTACAATCGTACCATCCATTATTCAAGAAAGACCAAAGTTGGAGCCAATGCTTTAAGTCAGAAATTGGTAAATTGGGTTGTGTACATTCAGGTTGTTCATACTAAATTAGGTAGTGAGTTGCCCTATGAGTGTAGTGGGCAGTTGGTCAGATGGAAACGCTATTTGATACTCTAATTTTGGAACCAACATTGATCGACTATGTTGAAGAAGCGTAGAAGATGGATGTCCAATTGGGAAAGATTGGAGATAAAGTGGAAAATGGTCGCAGAGCTGACGATTGTGTCAGAAATAATGATGAAGTCTTGTTGAAAACTGTGTTCTTAATGATACCCATTTGACGATAGAGATCTTAAAAGAAGTTCATAGTCCAATATACACAATGCACCTTGGTGATATCAAACTGTATCAAGATTGCGTAAGCATTATTGGTAGTTTGGAGGAGAGTGAGAAAAAACAGAATTTGTTGTTAGGTGTCTTGTGTGTTAGCAAAATTAAGGTCGAGTATTAATATCCAGGTGGATTATTGTAACCTTTACCTATTCCAGAATGGAAAGGGGAGTCTTGATTCGTATGTCAAGTGCATACTGACGGGATTGTTCGATTGCATAAGGCACCGATTTAATGTAAGTGTCGAATAAAGTTGAGAGAAGATACCAATGCGGTGAAAATTTGTTGTTGACTTATTCGCTCAATAATTGATAACTGCTCTAGGATAAATAGTTTGATTGTATTTTTGATAAATTGAATTGTTAATTTGGAAGTGTTGCCGCCATACTGTAACTGGAAGATAATTTTGATCAAAACAAATTTGGTCGTTGTTGTGTAAACAGTCCGCGGAAGAATTTGAAATGCAATATTGAATGATGATATCTTAAAATGTGAGTTTTATATGTAATAATTACCGTCATAAAAATCGACATGTTGTAAAATATAAAAAGTCAGGTAGCTAATTCCAGGTAAAAAAATAAAAAAATAAAAAAAAATAAGTAAATTCTATTGGAGAAACTGTATAGGAGAAACTGTAGTGCCAGGAGCTGATATTTATTTTGATGTTCTGGTCGAATTTCTATACCATTTTGGGTGCCAAAAAGTTGGTACCTCGTTTTATTTCTAGATTTGCAATCAATCGAGAAGCGCGATACAAATGTTGGAGGATATGTTGAGAGTTGCGTTTTGGGAATTTTCTGGTTACAAGGAGGATTTTGTGGCGTTAATGAAATGTGTTTACAATAATAGATACATTTTCGGTGAGCAAAGTGGCATTATATACGCATTGTACAAAAAGGATGCATGACTTCAGTCAAATAGACTAAACTGAGATGGGGGAACGAGAAATTATCAAGTGTTGGAGACGGCTTGGTATGGTTATATTTTTTTATTGAGAATCGGAGTTGATAAACAGAACTCAATTAGATGTATTGATTCACTACTAATTTTAGGCGAATACGGCATGTAGGGGATCTTTGAAATTTCATAAGGAGAGGATAATTTTAATTATCATAGAGGTATAATAATTTACAGTCAATAACTATTAACTTTTGTGATGTATCGAATTTTTGTAATTGGGACATATCTATGTCCTTCGATTCATATTTATAGGTGGATATATGTTTGAAGTATGTTTAGGTAAATTAAAATAGAATTGAAGCGCGTGGCTTTGTCAGGGACTTGATTAAATATGGAGGCATGAAAGGAATTCTTATAGATGACCCATTTAATGTATTTTGAGACGTAGTAATGTGGTTTAGTGATATCTATGTGTTTCTAGGGACATTGATATGTTTTGGACGTGTTTTAAAACGTATTTATGTGATTTTGGCGTATTGCGAAAATTTAACGGTAATATTAGAAAATGTTTATAAGAGAATTGAAGTTTTGAGGTAGATATTGAGGTTGATGATTTTGGACTATCTGTGCTTATGAGATCGCTTATGCGCTTGGTTGTGTGTATTGTTGGTTTAGATGTTAAACAAAGATATTGTGGTAAACTGGTTGACTGGAGATGTCAGATGAAAGGGATAAGTGTTTCTTATGGAAAAATTATTGTCGGAATGAGATAGGCCCAATCGACTGAGATTATTGTGATATTTTAAGCATATATTGTTGTTGATCGTTATTTTTATCAGAGTAGCGCAGTGGAAGCAGTTAGAAATATAAGATTCTTTGACAGTAGGTTGGCCGAGTTAAGCGTAACAGACCAAGTACACCCTGTTTGTTGGATGTTGGATATAATATCAACCACTGCAAATGAAAATGTTGCAATGGGTGGGTATATTTTGACAAAAAAAAAAACTATTAGTTATAAATTTTGGGCGACTTGTGATTATGGAACCTTACATAGGATACAAGTGTTCTAGAATCGCATAAGACGAACGTGACCATGTGATGCGAATTTATCATATTAGTAGTTTGACAAAAATTTCGGGACGAAATTTCTTTTAGGAGGGAAGAGTTTTAAGACCCCGATTTATAGATGCAAACAATTTTAGTTGCATTTGATAATATTTCGAAATAGTGGGGTAGATTTCGATATTAATTATTGAACTTAAAAAGTTTAGGGGTCAAATTATAATTTTCAAAACATTTAACATCAAAATTGGGTTAAATTATAAACCGAACCAAAAAAAAAAGGAGGTGTAAGTATAATTAGCGCAAAGCTTCTCCAAGAAGCTGTTCAAAAAAATAAAAAAATAATATATATATATATATATATGTATGTATGTATGTATACACACACACACATATATATATATATATATATACATATATATATATATATACAACCACACACACACGGGAAAAAGAAGAAGGAAACAGAAACAAAAACAAAATAGAGAGAGAAGAACCAGAGGAGAGAGAGAGAGGATCGATGGGCGTGTCTTGTCGTCGGCATGGGTGTTTGGGTGATCGTCGCCACTGTCGATAATTTTGTATGTGTGATTCCTCTGTTTGTTTTAGTGTGGGTATATGTGTGGGTTAGGTCGTTCCGTCGCCGGTGGTGGTGATGATCGTGTATATGATTGTGTGTATGTGTGTGTTTCTGAGCATGATTATGTATGTGTGTTTCATTGTGTGTATGATGTGCATGTATTGTCCGTCCAATCAACGACGTGGTCGTTCACTCTAGTAGGGTGTCGCCGACAGTAGAAAGTTAGAAAGAGAGAGATTCTGGTTGTGTGTGTGCGCGCCCTTATTGTGTGATGTGTGTGCTGTAATCTGTGTATGTGTGTGTCGGAATGATTGTGTGTGTGTGATTGTTCAGACGATTGCATGGGTTTCGAATCGAACGTGTGTATGTGTTTCGGCTGTATAGGCGTCATTCGCCGGTGGGTTGTGTGCTCTGCCATTTTTGTGTGTGGTGATCGTTTGTATGTTTTATGGGTATGTGTATGTGTGTGTGTGTGTTAGGGTGTGCATATGGGTGTGTGTTTGTGTGGGTAGTCTGTTCAGGAGAGGGTGGTGGTTGCCAGTATTAGAGAGAGAGAGAGAGAGAGCAGACTGGAAGCATAGAACGGGCAAGGAGGCGTTCGCCGCAGCGGTAGGAATTCTGGGAGATTTGGTCGCATGTTTCGCCGTGGCGATGGGCTTTGCGCCGAGGTGATAAGAGCTGGAACAATTTAAGGAAATTTTTAGGGGGATCGACAATCGTTTCAGAGCGGGTAATGTTTTCTAGTTAATTTTAATGATTGTTAAATTAGTTTTCTATCTTAAAAATATTGAAATAACGATAATAAATAATGGGACAATATATATATATATATCGAAATAACGACAATAAATAATGGGATCGAATGTATATACAAAGATTATATAGTAAACCGTATCGGCGTGATGTTAGTTCAATGATAATATTCCAAAAGAAAATGCGGGGAATAGGAAGTTACTGAAATTAGGATTTCATAGCATGGTTAGGTTATTTTACATAAAATATTAATTTAGGCTCTGTCACAATTAGATTCGCAGGCACCGGAATATCCGTAGAGAATAGGCGGTCAAAGTCTTCTAAAACAGATAATCAGGTGAGTGTACGGTCTTCTTGCAAATCTATTTTTATATATATGATGAAAAATATGTTTACTTAAAACTGTACGATTTTATAAATGATATGGATCAAACAGGTTTTGGGTGAGTTGGTAAAATGGATTTTCGTTGAATTATGTTGGTTTTACAAATAAAGATTAAAAATGATTTGTTGGACTTGATGGTTTTAAAAGAGAGTGGAAAAATGGTATTTTTACTGAAATCAGTGGGTATGTTTTAAAGAGAGTGAAAAATATGATTTTGGATATTCTCCCCGTAAGGGGTATGGATTTTTGGACGATATTATTGTTGATATTTCTTCCTATAAGGGATGTGAATTTTTTACGATATTATAAATTTGGACGATGCCATAGTTTTCTTCCCGAAAGAGATGTGGATTCTCCTCGGAAGGGGTGTGGATTATATTCTCCTTGTAAGGGGTGCGGATT
This sequence comes from Eucommia ulmoides, assembly GCA_016647705.1. Classification (NCBI taxonomy): domain Eukaryota; kingdom Viridiplantae; phylum Streptophyta; class Magnoliopsida; order Garryales; family Eucommiaceae; genus Eucommia; species Eucommia ulmoides. The sequence goes on from CM028326.1 coordinate 11,161,782, forward strand.
TCTTCCTGTATGGGATGTGGATATTCTCTCCGTAAGGAGTGTGGATTATATTCTCCCCAAAAGGGGTGTGGATTATACTGCGCAGTTTGTTCCGCTAGGAAGACATATCTTAACGGATGGTACAGTATCGTTATAACTCCGATCATGAGGTTAAAACGATCACTATAATTAGCCAGAAAGAGTGGTGTAGTGTTTGAGGTATGGTGTTTTGTTGTATTTGGTGTTTTATCATATATGGTGATGTGGTGTTTTATTATATCATCTTAGTGTTTTATCATATTATTTTATGCTGATAGTTTGGATAGATTTCATATATATATATATATATATATATATATATATATATATATATATATATATATATATTGATGATAATTTTGAATAGTAGGAAGAAAGAGTTTTCTCGTGGTATATGATTTGTATACTACTGTTCAAAATGTGTTTGTTTATACGTGTTAAATTTGATCCATTTAAATGTTGTATTATTTAGAATAGATTATTATTTTAAAATATTTTTATTAAAAAGTCAGTACATTCGCAGGTGAAGCAGATAGGAGTCGGTTCCCTACTTGCACTAGATAGAGTCCTACGATAGAGTCGGGTGTAGGTTTTGAGATGAGTTGTTTGAGGTGAACCTGTGAGAGGTTCATGGTATTTATTTTGTTGTTCTTATATTTGGGGACGGGTGTGTCCCCAAAGTAGAAAATTTGTATATGCATATTTAGATGATTGTATATTAATATATGTATATTGTCGTCCTATGAGTTGGTTTGGCGTTCAGGTGATGTCATGTCGACGTCACACCGGCCCCACAATGAAGGGTGTCCGGGGTAGGGTGTAACATATTATGTGTTGATCCTAAGATTTTAATGAACAATTAAGTATTAATGCTTTGGTGGAACTAATGTTTAATTGAATGTTTCAGTGATTTAAAGTTCTAGTAATGAAGATGTCAAATTAAATGGATGTTAAATAAAGATGTCAAGATGATGAAGAAGAATTAAGAGTTTGATGAAATTAGAAAAAACAACTCAGGTGAATCTTAACTCTTAATATCCCATTTAGGAACACACACATTGCACAAAATGTATTTTATCTTTTGTGTGTTTTGATTAAGTTAAATTATTTGCTCCTATGTGAAATAAGAAGAAATAGTTTTGAATGACTAAAATGAAATCTAAGAATATTGGTGGAGCTAATTTAGAGAAGAAAATGGTTAAAGGGGCAAAATCGTAAAAGAAAATGAATTAAAAAAACGTATTCATAGAAAAGATTGAGTGACAGCAGTCGACTGGTAAGTCAACCAGACATAGAGGCTGAAAGATCATATATCTCTTAGTCGATCGGCCAATATCGGCTGAACTCTCTGAATCAATGAGTCGACTGAAAGGTTGACCGGTGAAAGAATGAAGAATTCTCTGAATCGACAAGTCGACCGGTGAACTGCATTGGCTACATCTTGAATCTCCCACTCGACTGAACGTGCTGTTTCAGGATACTGTTTTATCCGAAATTAAATCCAAAAGTAGCCGTTTTTTGTTAAGATTTGAGAGAGATTTCGGAAAAAATTTTATATGTAAGATACGGTTCACATACTAATTAAATCCTATTAATATGGTTCATCGAATATTAATGTTTCTCAATTTAGTACTTGAAATAAATTTTATTCTCATTAATTAAGATTGAGAAATACGTTGGGGGTTTAATTGAGAGGTTTGAAATCTGTTTTTAAGTGGAAATTGAACAAAAATGAAGTACTTATGATATAAGGGATCTATAAGAGCTTTTAATTGTCATGACATATGTAAACTAACCGTTAGAAGATTGATTTCATACTCCTTTAAATAGACCTACGAATTTTACATATTATTAAGTAGTAAACAAAAGAGAAATCATATCATATCATTTGTGAGCTTTTATAAGAGTTATCCTTCTAAAATATTGTGAGCTTTTCTGAGAGATGATCTTGAAGATCAACTGCTATTAATTTTTACTGCTATTGGATTTGAAGTTACATTATTTTATCTAATTATTCTGTAGATTCCGGATGAGATATTTCCAATTAATTTTTTATTGTGCATTACTTGTTTATTATAGGAAATTGATCTTAGAAATTGTTTCTGATTTTTGAAGAAAATATTTTTATAAATAATTTTTTGAATCTGATTACGGGCTCAAATTTGCTACCCACATCTTGTTAAAATAAGATTTTTTATATTACGTTTTTCTATCACTAGTTGGGATATTAATTGAGTTATTATTTATCTGGGGTGATAGAAGCTCCGAGTGAGATTTTTTACTTATCAATTTTTGTATTGGTGAGTTGTGATAGATTAAATATCATTGGGGGTATTTAATCAAGGGTAGTCGGGTTTCAGTCTCTTCCTGTAAAGATATTGAGGTAGTGATTCTTCCTGAATAGAATTGGATTTTGAGTGATTTGTAAAGGTTCCATCCTTACCTGGAAAAATTATACTTGGAGTGTTTTGTGAGGTTTTGATTCTTGAGCCTAAGGTATAAAAAGAATTAGGTTAATCTTTAGCATGTAAGAAGATAGGTTATTCTTGAGCCTGTAAAAAGTAGAGGTTATTCCTTAGCCTGGGAAAATAATTTTATAAATGTTGATTTTGATCCTGTAAAGAATCAGTGTGAGGATTTGGTTCCTACCTTTGAAGGGATCTTGAGTATTAATGGATGCAAATCTCCGTGGGGCTCGGAGGACTGGACTAGCCAAGAGTAACTTGGTAAATCAGGATATATCTTGATGTACTGCATTATTAATTTGTTTATTTTTGCTATTTGTGTGTGCACCTAATTGATTAATTAATTCCGCTGTGATATAAAGATAATAATTAATTTAGGAATAAAATTAATTATTTGATTTACTGAAGTTTTATTCTGATAATTTTTAATTACTCAATTCACCCCCCCCCCCTTTTGGGTATTCCACTGGGCCAACAATTGACATCAGAGTTAGTTTTAACTTGTTAGGCTTAACATCCTAGCTAAACGGGTCACATGTACACATCACGGATGATGTATTTTGTGTATCGTCTTTTGATAGTGGTAAATGCGTATATAATAATGTGGTTTATGATTCTTGTGATTTTAGTGGTAGTGATGGAGATGATGATAATGAAAATGTCCATATTATTATGGAAAAATTATTTTCTTTCACACTACTTTTTGCTAAAAAGAGCTTGAGTTTAAAAAGAAAAATCGCTTCTTTTGAAAATGGTGAAAAGAGTGTTCGAAAATCTAAATTGCATTTGGATAATTATTGTGATTTAAAAGAGTTTTCGGACGTTGTTTTTTAAATTAATAATTTGCTCTCTAAAGTGGATTCTCTTGAAAATGAAAATAGAATTTTAAAAAATAATTTTGATATGATTTTCAGATAAAGGTCAGATCTTATTTTTAAAATCGATTTACTTAAGAAAAATTTTAAAAAATTAAAATCCGACCTTAAGTCTATTTCGAGATATTCTAAAAATAATTTTTCTAGGCAAAATGGATATTCTTCATCGTCTCATCTTTCATCACAAGCCAGTGATAGTTATGCTTCTATTGTTAGAAATTATTTATATTTTATATCTCGTGTTTTCTATGATAAATCAGATTTGAGATATTTTTATTGTAATAGGGTTGGGTATTTTAAAGTATCATATCCGTTTCGGAACCCTAAGATTATATCTAACAAAGACGGATCCAAAATGAAATGGATACCGAAGAAAATTGTTGAAATGTCTTATGCAGAATTACAAAATGTCGGAAGTGGACTTGAAGGAACAATTAAGGAGTTTATATCAAAGTCAAATTAGGAACTAAGATAGGTATAAAAAGAATTAGATTAGTCTTTACCCGGTAAAAAGATAGGTTATTCTTGAGCTTGTAAAAAGTAGATGTTATTCCTTAGTCTTGGAAAATGATTTTGTAAATATTGATTCTAAGCCTGTAAAAGAACCAGTGTGAGTGTTTGGTTCTTACCTTGAAAGGAATCTTGAGTATTAGTGGGAACGAATCTCCATGGAGCTCGGAGGACTGGACTAGCGAAGAATAACTTGGTGAACCAGGATATATCTTGGTGTGCTGCATTATTAATTTGTTTATTTTTATTGTTTGTGTATGCATCTAATTGATTAATTAATTCTCCTGTGATATAAACATAATTAATTAATTTAGGAATAAAATTAATTATTTGATTTACTGAAGTTTCATTCTGACAATTTTTAATTACCCAATTCACTCCCTCTTGGGAATTCCACTAGGCCAATATTATGTATTTTAGTTTTTTATTATTTAATTATTTTTTAAATAGTCAAGGGTAAAATTGGTATTATAATAAAAAATTTATTATTTTTTAATCAATAAGGGAGGTAAGTATTGTTTTAGTAAAAGACATGAGAGGTCTCTAGTATTTACAAAATGACAGAGAAGGTTACAAAATGGCAAGGGATGTCAATGGCATATACCCTTAATTTAATTATTAAATATGTATTATTTTTTTTAAAAAAAAAAATCAATAAAATATTTAATAAATTGATTAATTAATTTTGTCTCACTTATTGTGTCACCTATTAATAGGTACCTAACATGCAATTCAAAATTAACGCGTCATTTCGTGTTAATTATCGAGTGAGTAGGTAAATCAGGAACACGATCTGTTTATTTATCATATCTAACATGATAACGACACTAGTACTAATGGTTGAATGGATGTCTCTCTCCCAAGATACAATGATCTTCAAGTTTCTGGTACAAGTCCTTGAAACCAAAAATTTTGCCAACCATATTGTTCACGATCTGTTTATGAAGATCATTTGACTTTCGTCAATCACCGACCAAGATTTTTCAACGACTGACTAGAGTCATTCAAGTCGGTCTCTCCTTACTGATCGCCCGAAGGCACCCTCTACCTTGATTTGATCAACAAATAATGAGGACAAAGTAGGTTCTCTGTGACTGTGCCATCGGAAGAGTCTCCTCATTCCCCTAGGCCGACGAAACGATTAACACCAAGACATCAACTCAACAAGAATCATCACGTGGACTTTGATTAGACCAACTACAGGCGTTAACCATTTTTCGACACCAACAGTAATAAATGAGATAACATTTTGTTTCTCGTTATCTCTTTACATTGATTTTATTTTTATTTTTCTTTTTAGCAAAGATAAAATAAAATAAAATATAACTATGTCCATTTCATTCAAAATTTGGATGAAATTTTTAATTTTAGTCATTTTTTAGCAATCTTCATTTAAGTTAAAAGAAAAAGTTATTTATTAAAATTATTATAAATAAAAGAGAATAGTTTTTAATACTAAACAAAATGAAACAACATTAAAATACAGAGCTAAAAAAACCAATTCACGCTTATTATTATGATGTGGAAAGCTCACAATATCTCATTATATGAATTGTTGTAACGAACAAGAGCTAGCAACGCTAGGCTCATAGCCTAACGGTTTTCTAGTGTACCTTATTAGTGAGCGATTTAGTGTGAAACTTCTTCCTCTAACATTTGAAAAAAATAAATAACAAAGTTAAATAACCAGTAAAATATAGAATTGTATCAACCAGCTTAAATTTTCAAATTACAATTTGAAGAAATCAAAAATTGTCCGGATCCGCGATATAACGTTCAAATTCAAGCATATCATCCTTGTTCAAGCTCACCTTCGCCTCGTTCGTATCCATCAGCGATACAATTTCACGGCCGTCCGTCGGCGCGCCACTCACCAAATGCGGCTTGGCCCACCCGAAATCAGCTTCGTAGAAAGGGAATCTACACATACTGTTGAACAATCGGAAATCCACTTCCGGATCGAACATGGATTCCCCGATTTCTTTGAGGAGTTTAACCACAGTCGAATCGATGATTTCGTCGCCGATGGAAGCCTTGGAGCACGATTCGATTGTGCTCTGTATTTTGTTCCTTATCGCAATCGCCAAATCGTGAAGCTCTGGGCTGTCGTCGGCCGAGAATTTGGTCGGAACCAATGAGTAGAGGTTGCCGAAAGCGTTCTCAGTGTTTTCTAGCGAAATTCGTCCACGTAAGTTCACCGGAAGGCACAACATGGATGATATCCGGCGCCCGTGTTTTGTTCGGCTAACTTGGATGAGCCCTCTCCAGATCAACGCCGTCAAAACCTCCACCCTCGACGGCGTGATTTTGGTTTCTGTAGCTTTTTTGGCGACTCTGGCCTGGTTTCTTAGGTGGCGTTAGTTAATTTCTTAGTTGTCTTTTCGCTGGGTGGTATCCGTCCATTGCCCTTTACTTTACCATATTGTTAGGTTTTCCAGAGTGCCCACTGATAAAGTAAACTGTTACTGGTATGGCGCGGTGGATGCTCGTTGAAAGTTGTCATCCTGATTGGGACATGGAGAGACTGAGGGAAGATCTCTCCCGTAGGCTTGACGACGATGCTTACTTTCTCATGGAGTATTTGGAGCTCAAGTATTGGCTTCAATCGCTTCCAGGTCCAGAAGCGTCGTTTCGTCGAACACGAATTTCTTCATGAAGATCTTCGGTGGTGGCTCCATCGTGGTGTTTTCCAGCGGTAGATCACCTCCGAAGAGGATTCTGGTTGGAAAGACAGTGGCTAGGTCGAAATTCAAGCATTTTGCTTGATCACTTAACTTTTCTCTATTCACGGTGGTCCTGATGGGACATATGAATTTTTTTAAAATTATTTTATAAAGAAAAATGTCAAATAGGTTTCTCTTTTATCTCTTATCCCACATTGATTGAGAGAAGTGATGATGAGGAGTATAACAAGGTGCATGTGAGATACTTGGGATGTGCCCCAAGAGGTACCTACATTTTGTAGAGGGGAGAGGGGCTACATCCCTACAGGTTTACCACACGCGCGCGTGCCGCCGCCGCCCTTCCGGCCGTGCCGAGTCAAGCGTGCATGCGTGTGGTGAGGTGGCACTTATATATATATTTTTTGGACAAAAATTATTTAATAAAATATATATTAATATTATAAAACAGATTTAATAAAATCTGAACAGGTTTAGAAAATCCGAATGTTTTCAAATTTTCAATTCAACCAAACAGTTATTTCCAAATGTTACTGTATTCAAATGTTACATAACGTTGTTGTTTATGGTCTGCATTGAATCACATTTTGTAGAGGGGAGAGGGGCTACATCCCTACAGGTTTACCACACGCGCGCGCGCCGCCGCCGCCCTTCCGGCCGTGCCGAGTCAAGCGTGCATGCGTGTAGTGAGGTGGCACTTATATATATATTTTTTGGACAAAAATTATTTAATAAAATATATATTAATATTATAAAACAGATTTAATAAAATCTGAACAGGTTTAGAAAATCCGAACATTTTCAAATTTTCAATTCAACCAAACAGTTATTTCCAAATGTTACTGTATTCAAATGTTACATAACGTTGTTGTTTATGGTCTGCATTGAATCACAAACGGTAATGGTCTGCATTGAATCACAAACGGTAATGTTTTGATTAAATGTCTCGACATTTTGGATTGCTTTTCCAACATTATGAATCAATTTTCTTGCCTATAAATACTGTTTTCTTCATTTGTTTTGATACACAACTTGTTTGCATCTACAAGTGAAAAGAAAAAAAAAAAACCAAAAAAAAGCATATAACACAGTTTGTGGACTTCAGTTCCGAAACACTGTTTTCTTCTTCAGATCCGGAAAAAAAAATTCCTTCAATTTCCGAACAGTTTGTTTGTTCATTCAAACGAAGAGTGGGTGTTTAGTATTCAGATCTTCTGCAGTGCATAGAAGGTTCTAGACAGAAGTGATTCTGGGCTGTTTTATCCTGGAGACGACGGGACTTTTACACTGCTTGCACATTCTTGAGCAGAGCCGCGAAACGTCTTAAAGAGAGCGACCTTATCCGCAACTCAATCCAAGAAATTTCGGTAAACTTGTTCATTATTTATTTACTGAATCAACAGGTCCATTCGTGAATGAACGATCTAAACGTGAACCTGTCCGACAAATAGTGTGACGAGTGCACCGTCAAAGCGAGCCCACCACACTGGAAAGCGGTGGCCTGTACGGCCGGCGGCGGTGTGTTAATGGCGATTGTTTCTCCAATATCCCATGGGACGAGATTAGCTTAAGGTTCTTGTCTCCTTGTTCGAGGAATTTCTCGAGCGGAACGTTGATCTGGGCTTCCAAATACTCCACACCTTGATCGTGGCAATCGACGGTGAGATCGTCGGGTGCTAATCTACCGGCAAAAGGGTGGAAGAGGCATAGGGTTTCCGACAGTGATTTTAAAGTTGTTCGTGCATTTTTGGGGATTTCTTTGGTGGCAACGTTGGGGTAAAAGTAAATGAGGGGAATGTGAGATTTAGGAGCGAGTTGATTGAACAATGTTAGTTTATGGTTCCGACGTTGAAGTGGTTTCGGAGCTGCCGGCTTCATGAGCTTCCTTGACAAGATTTGAACTTCTACCAGCATTTTGAGAGAGAGAGATGGTTGAGGTTGAAAAAGATGATCTGGGGAACCTGCAAGAGTGAAGTAGGTAGTGCAAGTATGAACGTTATTTATAGAGCCTCTCAAAAAGGTTAGGCATGGCGTGCATGGCGTTTTTTAAATTATTTGGAAATAGTCCATTAAAAAATTGACTTCCATTTTTGGCTCTTTTGACTTTAATTTTTTTTTTAATTCTTATTTTTAAATGTACCCTCTCTTTTTTCTAGCTATAGGTCCTTTAAAACAAAAATTCAATTATTATTTTACTTTCTATATTAGAAATATTTATATCTCATTAATTTTTATTTTTTATATTTTTCTCTATTTCTTTCTTTCTCCACCTTCTTCTTCAGTGAGTCCACTATCTTTGTGGCAACTGACACCGGATTGTTTTCTCTCTCTCTCTCTCTCACACACACACGTGAGCACCCACACACATCTATTAAACCTGGTTCCCCCAACCCCATCCTTGTCGTCCTTGCCCCTCTCCCTTGTCCCTATCATCCTTAGCCCTTCTCACCTTGCAGATCCGTCGAACGGATATATAGATCCGAGCAATTTATATATATATATAGAGAGAGAGAGAGAGAGAGAGTATGAGAAGAAAAAAAGAGGAGGAAGAGGACTGGGGGACCACGGTGGGGGGAGGCGGTAGACAAGAGAGTGGGGGCTTTGTTGGTACCAAGTGGGTTGGGGGGTTGGATATAGGGGCATGGGGGTCCGATGGGGGATGATGTTGCACAATTTCGTCAGCAATAAGCTTCCTCCCAACTTGTATAACACTTCCAACACTTGAGATACCGGTGTGGTATCAGTCAAATATATTTCGGCATAAAAATAAGTTAAACAAGTATTGTAGGGAAAAAACTTGTGTGTAACCCTTTAGCCTAAATAACATAATATATATAGAGGATAAGAGTAGTTAATTTCCTACATATTTCGTCATGATCATAATTACCCTAACATTCATGTGGAAGATTTCATCATGATCGTAATTGTCGCCATGATCATAACTGTCCCAACGTTCCTGTTAGGTTCATTTTGGGTGAGCTTGTAACAAGCTGAACTAGAACTCATGTTTTGCCATGCCTTGAATTTCATAGAGGTGAGCTTCTAACGAACTGACCTCGAACTGATGTGCTGAGCCCGTATTGACTTATGATTGCTCGTACTGGACTCATAATTCAGGCCCACTTGAGCATAGCATGCTAGATATTGGTGGGCTTTTATACGATCCAACCCACCTCCACTTGTTTAAGACATGCGATTTTTCGTGGGTAAAACTACTCGTATCAGGGGGATGGATAGGTTAGGGGGACTAATGTATATAGGGTGGGGGTGGTTATTTGTGAATGTTTTCAAAAATAAATGGATAAAAAAAAAGTTATTTTTAGAAGGATAAAAGATTAATCTTAAAATAATTTTATTTTTTTTTTAAAAAAATAAAGATGTACATTTATTGAAAAATGATGTATATCTAAAATTACTCTCTAAATTATAACCTTTTTTTTTTTTTTTGGTACGTTAAATTATAACTTATCTAATCTTAAGAGTGGGATAGAAAAAAAATAATTTTATGGCTTTTAGTATTAACTAATATCAAATTTATCTTGGTGTTGGTTAATAACATATTTTGTGAGATTAGAGAATTTTTGGTAATGAAAATGAAATTTAATCTCATGTACCAAACACAAAAATGGAATGATCATTCCAATCTCGTCTCGAATCCCGTATATCAAACGCAGCATAAAAGTATAAGTTGTAATCAATTTATTTATGCATAGAGTTGACTGTTATTTACAAAATGACAAAGAAAATTTCTGGTTAATGATTAAAAAATAAGAGAGATAAATGACAAATAATCAATCACATAATTAATAATAGAATAGGAAAAGATTCTCTTTTATTTTTTATTTTCTTAATTTGAATGACTAAATCTATTAATATAATAAGACGAAAAAATATTTTAACCTTAAAAAATGAATAGTTAAGGTTAAACTCGTGCGGTCTCGTAATCAACTAACTTTTAATTTCTCTACATCATTCAATTAATTCAATTACTTAATATAAAGAGATGAAATATTTGGAGAAAAAAAAAATCTCCTTAAAAAATTTATACTTTAATTTATTTTTTTTGGTATGCATACTTTAACTTTTAATGCCGTTAAATTTAATTATATTTTATATACTTTTTAAGTTTTATATATATATTTTATTAACTAATTTTTTATTATTGGGAATTCCTTAGTTTAATAAAAAAAATTGCACTAAAATTTTAAGAAATTTAGACAAATTATGATTTAATTAGATCAAATAGATTAGTGTTTCCCACTCCAATTGAATTTTAACACAGCTAATATTCACCTCATTTCTATTCAATTAACTCTTCCTCTAAGAAGGTTCTTGAATGTTGTAAACTATCATACACATGGAAGATGAATCCCTCGTGGTTTGAAGATAAAATAAGAAAAAGATTCACGTGACAGGGGGGCGAATAGTTTTGCAAATCTAGAGTAAAATATTTAAAAGATCCGGATTTTCAGAAACATTATTTAAAATTCTTGGGGATAAATTTTTATAAAATTTTTTTTAATAAAATATTTAATTTTGTGATATATGCCATGAGTTTATAAATTTGTCAAAAAACAAATCCCGCAAATTTCTCTTGTATTCATATCTGATGACGAGTAAAAACAAATCACTCCACCTAAGACCTCCACATGGACAAAATATCTTATGTGACTGTGAGTGGATTGTTGACCTAAATGTCCAAACTACTTTTGGCCGGTAGTTTCTATTCGGTAATGTTCTAGTCGGAGACACTAGAGTCTGCGAACCTTACATGACTTGCCAAGTTCTGGCCAATGATACTCTGATCGGTATGTTCGTCTCGATACCCGTTCAGTGGTCCAGGCCGGTTTTCCATTCTCATTAACATATCGACCTATAGACTTCTTCAAAGAAGCTAAAAAGCCCAGGCCCAAGGTTCTAATCCCTTCATGCGCCCTCTTTTCTGACCACACCGTGTTAAGGTTGTTAACCGAGCTTAACACACCTAATCTCCAAAACGCTAATTAGGGGTGTGCATCGGTCGGGTTGGGACGGTTTGAGCTAAAACCGTAGATCAAACCGATACAATGTGGTTTAGACTACTTTGAACCATGGACCGCCCAGTAATGTGCGGGTTGGCTATTTCAAACTGTGAACCACCCAATAATGTACAGTTTGAGACTAGTTTCTGGTTGGGCTAATAAATATTGCTTAAATAAAATTGCTGATAACATTTTTATTACTTTGAAGAATGCAAGAAATAAACCAAGATTTAATGTACAAACCAAGATTTAATGAGACTGAAAAATGGGTTCAGAAAAAGAAACATACCAAAATTTAATAGACTGGAAACTGGAAAAGAGTTCATAAACAGAAACACGAAACAGATCTGGAAAACTAGAAAGTGAAAAATGAAAACTTCATTCATCATCAAAAACAGAAACAGAAACATGAAACAGAACCCTAATCAGAACTAAAACAATTAATATAACCCATCACTGATTAGGATCTAAACAAGTCTAAACAATTGATATAATAAACATAAAATGTAAAAGAAATTAGTATGGATTTTAGGGTTATATTAATACCCTATCTGTATTCCTTTCTTCGGCTCCACTTAGTGACATTGATTGAACCCTAAAATGTTAAAACAAAGGGGGGAAAAAACAGAAAATCAGAGAAGTATTTTTGCATTTAAGATAATACTAACTGAAAAAACAGATAAAAACTTGAAGTGAAAAAGAAAACTGAAAATCAGAGAAGATTGAAGAATGTTTTAAACACTAAGAATTGAAGAATTATAAGATTGAAGAAGGAAGAACGTTATGTACCTATTGTAGGGATTCTATGGAGATTCAAGTTCACCATTATATAGTAAATGCTGCAAACCAAACAATGGCGCTATGCGATTATTAAAGCAATTGCAACTTGGAAATTGAACTGGAGCGGAGAGAAGTTATTGATTCATTTGGTTCGATTGGGGTAGCAGAACAACCAATGAGGCCTACGAAAATTGAGATCCACAAATGCTAAGAGACAAAGAAAGAAAGAACTGGAGAAATCGGGAATGGAAATGGCTCCATCAGGAACGACAAGAAGGGAAATGAAGAGAATGGAGGGTTTTATAGTGCAAATGAGGCGGTTGTGAATTAGGTTTGTGAAGAAAATAAACCCTAAGGAAACAATTGTATGTCGAACTGAATACAAATCTAATTTATGCATTTTTTGAATTGTAACAAGAAGAAGATTGAAGAAAACAAACAAGAAAACAAGCATTAATTCCTCAGTATAGTCTATTACTCAGAAACCAGAAAAAAACAACTCAAAATTCAGAAGAAAATAAGCATTTGATGAATTGTGAACCCTAAGACTTGTACCGCCCCTTTAACTTGAGATATTCCAGAGTCGATACACCCATGGATAGCGAACAGTGGCTATGGAGCCTGCGTACTGGCCGACGGCGAGCGGTGGTGGAAATGTGAAATCGTACCGTCAAATTAGGTTCCAATGAAATTGTACCTTCAAACTATGGTTTCATTCCTTCAAATTAGGTTCCAGTAGCTGTGGAGCCTGTGAATATATAGATTTAGGGCGTTTTCGGACTTTGAAAAGGAAGAGGAAAAAGAGGATCGAAAACTATGGAAAGTTCTACCCAGCTGCTGCGAATATGGAAAGTTCAATCGAATTTGGGGATTGAATCTTCGAAAGGGAAGAGGAAGAAGAGGATCGAAGTTTGAAGCCGCCTCTCTAACGCTCTAAGTTGAGGAATGAACCCTAAAGCGTGAAACCTTAAACGTACCTGGAACGGAAGTGCGAGTCAACCCGCGGTTTTAACCATTAGGCCCTCGATCCGCCCATGGGCCTTCTGGGTGGAAGAATACAGGCCCGTTTGGATTGCGGGTTCAGTTTGGACCGGTTATTTCGGGTTCAAAACTTGCGGGGCGAGGCAGGTTCACGGGTTACAAAAAATTTGCAAAGCCCTAACGCTAATCAAGTTTTTCCCCTATAAAAGCAGAGGTGAATAGTGACATAAAAGGTATTGCTTTTAGTATATTCAGATCAGATTTCATATTTTCTCACCCTAAGTTCTTACTCTCACGCCGGAGGGACTTCGCCGAGCACAACTCCGGTGGGTCTTGTGCAGATACATGCTTGGAGCTTAGGTCAGGCAAGGTGTGGAACCATTTTGAACACATAACATTTCAAGAACTGTTGACTAAAAAAGACTGGATTTAGGACAGGTCATCTCTAGTTTAGCTGCAATGATCCACGTAATCTCTGATCAGAATAACTGAAGGTGTTAACCAAATTTTTACACCAACAGTTTGGCGCCGTCTGTGGGAATAGAATGAACAGATTCCCTCTAATCATGACTCTCTAGTCAGCTAAGACCAAATGATCACAAGGTCTAGCTAAGTAATTAGACGTGGAAACCAAACCACCACGGTGAATAGAAACTCGAACAATCCACCCTCAAAATAAATGTTGAGAATCCCAAGATCAGATGCAAGAGCTCCCGTACCTGTACCCAAGGACGCACATCCCCCCGCAAGCCAGACAAGCCCTTTTACCTTAACTTCTGGTCCTTTCGCGGGGCAAACATCCAGGGTCTCTAAGGCGTCTCGTATTAAAAATTTGGAATGCCAACTCAGCAAGTTCCAAAACTATTTTCAAGTTCTCCTTTCTCACCTACCACCGACCTCTATCTAAAGAAGACAGGTTCTCCAAACTGCAGGGCGGGAGGATCAGCCTCAGAGGTCAGAAGAGCACATCATCTATTCCAATGGTCGTACACCAAGGATTCGACCTCAACCCTATAACAAACGGATGATGAAGCAAGACTTGGCTCATCCTACTGCCTCAGAATCACCATTTCTACCTCCACGGGATTATGGTACTGGTCTCGATTTGGAATCCTCTCTGACTAGGGCACCCAGTTACGTCACCCGTTGTGAGCACAGAGTTCGTCGTGCCCAGAAGGTGGACTCTTATTCACCATCACGTCGGCAACCAGGTGCTCGAGCTGGGGCTAGTCAAGTTCACGTGGCTCCCTAAGGAGAGGCTGGTGTGGAACGTCGTTCTCGCTGATATGGAGGTTGTCTTACATCAATTCCAAGGCATGGGGGTAGTAGTCGGTGTCCCTACTGAGGTGAAGTCCCCTTTTTGTAGAGGACATTCTAGACGAGATTATGCCGCCCAAGTTCACCTATCCCTAGATGAATCTTTATGATGGAACCATGAATTCAATTGGCCAACTATTGATTTTCAAATCTTATATAGATATGCATACCGCCACAATGGCGATGCGGTACAAGTCATTTTTACTCACCCTTACCGGAGCAGCCAGGGACTGGTTCCGCAGCATGACCCGAGCCTCTGTCTCGAGCTTGAACAACTCTTCTTTTTTCGATTTAACCGTTCATGATGAAGGCCTAAAACCATGACCCACATTCTTACTCTATAGCAGGAATTCAATGAGAGCTTGGGGGATTCCATGGATCGTTTCGAGAAAGAATCCATTGCATGTGAGGACATTTTCGATGTTGTGTCTTTAAACAAGTTTATTGATGGACTTAGACATATGAGGTTGTCATATAATCTTTGTTCCAATCCCGTACCTAATCTCCATGTAGTTCTGGAAAGGGGTACGTAGTTCTACAACACCGATCTTAGGGACAACGTCAAAAAGGACTAAGAAAGTAGCCATAAGAAAAAGAGGAGAATTGAAGAACCTCAGAGCTGAGCTCAAAGGTTGGGAAGGATTCAAGCCGAAGGGAGACTTAGACCTCTACTTGGGGATCAGAGACAACTTCTTCTCCTAGGGCATCGCCAACAAGGTTTCATACCCCTAACAACATCTGTGGCGACAATCTACGCAGAAAACTCTGAATGGGACTTTTTTCCCCTAGATCCTCCTCTGAGGGAAAAACCCATAGGTAGATCCCTGAATAAATACTGTGAGTATTAACGTGATCATTGTCACTCAACCTAGGATTGTTTTTAGCTGAAGGATAAGATTGAGGCATTTACCTGTAAAGGCTACCTCAGCAACTATGTCAAAATAAAAAATAGGAATCCAAGTGTTGAAGAGAATGACCGACATGAAGACCACCGAGGCCAAAGAAAAAGAGAAAATCGTAACTGTCCCCAGCCCAAGGAAGAAAGGGTGATGGATGAAGACAAGCAACGCGTGGATGACGAGATTAATGTTATCCACGGGGGTCTCAACCTGGGAGAGAAAATTTCTTCCTCCAGGAAGAAGCATGAGCGTAAAGCAAAGAGAAAGAGTGACGAAGACGTGTTCGAAGTCAGCAAGGACAACGCCACTACTTATGGTGTCATATCTTTCAGTGAGGCTAACCTCCGTGGGGGTACATTCCCCTTATAATGATGCCTTAGTCATCACTGCCTTTATAAACCATTTCAGAGTAGGTCGTATCCTAGTTGATGGAGAAAGCTCGAGGGACATCATTTTCAAGTAGGCTTTTGATAAAATGAAAATAGAATCAAGTGCCTTGCAACCTACTCAGTCACCCCTGGTCAGGTTCGGTAGGGATGTCGTCAATTCATTTGGATCTGTATCTCTCCCTGTTATGGTAGGCACCAACCCCAGGACGGCCACCGTATGGACTAAGTTCCTTATAGTGGACAGATCATTTCCCTATAATGCTATAATGGGTTAACCTACCATCTCATGTATCAAGGTTGTATGCTCTTTCTACCATTAGATAATGAGGTTCCCTACTGAACAAGGAGTGGGAGAAGTGAGAGGAGACCAAGAATCAGCTCGGGCTTGTGCCAAGAAGGCTATGGAAAAGAAAAAATAGCAATTATTGACTAGGCCTGAGCTCAGTGGTACCGAGCTCAGATGCCCTAAGCTTATGGTCATAGATGGTAACACCGGGATCATCCCCATTGACAATTCCCGAGAATATGAGCTTAGCCCTAGCCTCATGAACACCTCTTGAAAATGTCAATCCATCCATCTATAGAAGGAAGGACGGTGATGATTGATGCTAAGCTCAATCTCGAGCAGAGAACCGAGCTTACCAACCTTCTTCAAAAAAATTATGATGTCTTCGCGTGGTCTCACGACGAGCTACCTGGGATTGACCCCGAGGTGGCCATGCATTGATTACATGCAGAAGTTCTGTAAGACCCTAATTTCTGCATATGCATAATCATTAGTTTCATTCTAGAACATTTAGAAAATAACAGGGTAACTTATGTCAAATAATATTTATTTTAAAAAAATAAGGGGTAAATTAATAATTTTAGAAAAATATTAATTTTAGATTTTGAGCTTAAATGACAATTTAAAGATAATTAGGGGAGATCAATGTAATTTAAAATATATATATATATATATATATATATATATATATATATATATATATATATATATATATATATATATATATATATATATATATACATGATGATAAGATCAAAAAAAAAAAAAAAAAAAAACGTGGCATCAAGGTGATCAAAACCAAACCACTTATTTCATGCATATATATATATATATGCATTCACACATGCATACAGCCTAGGGAAAGAAAAAAACAAACAGCAAAAAAAAAAAAAAATAGAAAAACAAAAAAAGAGACGTGGGCGGTGGGTGATCGTCACTATTTTCATCGTCGATGTGGGTTTCGATTGTCCATCGTTCGGCCGACAGTGTGATCGTCGAGTTTCTGGGTGTTAGCGAGTTTGGTCGATTGACGATCGTTGATGGTGCCGACGATGTGATGTCCTGCTCGTTGTCAATGGTATAGGGTTCCAATGGTGTGATCATCATTGTTTTGTCTTGTGTTGCCGTCGGTCAGTCCGGCGTGGGGACGGGTGTTTCATTAACGGTGTAGGTATGTATGTCGTTATCGACGGTGGGATCGTTCGCTCTAGTAGTGTATGATCGTCGCCAGTTATTCAGTGGGTTGCTATGTTCTGTTTGTCGTGTGGGTGTATGTGTGTGTTTCGGCGTGTATGTGTGTGTATGTTCTGTTCCGTTTGATCTATTGTGTCTGTGTATGTGTTCGTCGTGTATGGGTGATCGTCGGAGTATGTGTGTGTTTGTTGTCGGCTTTGGTGGTCGCCTGTGTGTATGTGTGTGTTGTTTGACTGAAACCAAGCAGGGTTGGTGTACGTGCGAGGATTCACAACCATCGTCCTCGTGGTAATTGACTACTCGCAAGTATACGAGATCTAGTTTTAATATAATGGATCTTGTAAGATCGGATATCGTTCCACTGGGACTGGCAGGTAATTCGGTTGAGTATTGCCATTTCAATAGTTTCATATTATCTCGACTAATCAAATTTTGTTTGTTTTCTATTTAATATACTAAGATAAACGACAACTATGAAGTTAGTTCTAATTACACTAATTACTTAGGTATTGATTTATTTCACGTAATGCATAATTGAAGTCACTAATTTAGTTATAATGGTTTTCTATCTATTCCGACAATCTCTATATCAATAACTCCTCCACTACCTCTCCCGAGTATAAGACGGGAGATTACACGACTTCGTGTCAACGAAGAAATCCCCTTCAACGCCTTTACGACCCTAGGTTGCGTGAGTCTCTAGCCAACGTCATGGATTGCATAAGTTTTAATGCCCTCCCGGGTCGTTAGAACGTCACGTTGTATTTACCCTAATCCGAATCCAGGGTTACCTCTCCCGAGTGTCAAACCCCGTATTCTCGGTTTATCAATGCAAGCATAATATCAAGAATAATGGTAAACACAATCGGATTTAGACAAACAACACATTAAAGTAACATTAATTCATTCAACTTAACAATTACATGATTTCAACTACACCTAAGTAACATTTAACTAATACTATAAGATCTTAGCCATATACTATACAAAATAAGAAGGATTCAAAATTCTTAGATATGAAAAAGTGATTACAAAGATAAAAACAAGAGAGAAACGATCAAATCTGGAAGTGAAACGGTTCACTGTCGCTAATGATAGATCCGCAAGTGATCCTTCTTTGTCCGAATGATGAACCTCCTTCTTGATCTTCAAAATATAACTTAAGAGATTTCTACTAGGGTTAGCATTCTTCAACAACTGGTTTCAGACGTGGGAAAGGGGCATATATAGGCCTAGGGGTTTAAAAATATCTAAACAGATATTTTGGGCTGTTCTGCGAATTCTGCCTAAGCGGTAGAATCTTCGCCTAGGCGGAGTTTAAGTCGGTTAGAATTCCTCCTAGGCGATGGTTTCTTCGCCTAGGCGGAGGACTAACTTCTTGGGCCTCTTTCTTTCTGACAGAATTTCGCCTAGGCGGTAGCTACTTCGCCTATGCGGATTTACAGCAGTACAGCTCTTCCAGCAGTTCAGCACTTCCAGCGTTCTGATGGATTTCCGCCTAGGCGGTGGAAACTTCGCCTAAGCAAATTTCAACTTTTCAGCATTTGCAACTTTCTGATGAATTTCCGCCTAGGCGGTGGATACTTCGCCTAGGCAGAATTGCGCTGTTTTTTTGAAACCTCATTTTTTTTTATCTTTTTGGCTACCCTTTTCTCCACCATTTCACTCAGTTTGCCGATTGTTTATGTCCCTTCTACTGACTAATAAAAATAGCTAAAAAGATATTCAAACTTCAATAAAATACTCGAAAACTGGCAAATTCGGTTTAGAATTAGATAGGTATTTTACACCTATCAACTGGCGGTGTGTGTGGGTATGTTCGGTCGTTCAGTCGATAATGGGCGGCGTGTGCATTGATCGGCGGTGAGTAAGTGTGTGTGTGTGTGTTGGCTGAAACTCAACAAGCAGAAACAGAAACGATAGTAGTCGCCATGGCAGTGAGGAGTCGGCTGAAGCAAAACCAAAACAAAGAAAAAGAAAATCAAATAAAAACCAAAAATCAACCTCTCGGCAAGCGAAAAATTCGGGAACAAGTAAAAACTTTTTAGTTGATTATTATTCTTGTTAAAAATTAAATTGTTAGTATTAAAATTTATAGTAATTTTTGTAATCATTAATCTTAATAAATTTGTACAGTAAATATTAACATAGCGAAACAGACAAAATAATATTTTTTCATTTTAGGGTTACGCATCGCATATTAGGCTTATTTTAAATAAAATGCTAATTTAGGCCCTATCGCTGTTAGGTTCACAGGCACAAGCGTCCCGGTAGTTTTTGGACATCGGTATTTTTGTAGTACGGGAATCGAGGTGAGTATACTGTCTTCTATGTAAATTTACAAATTTTATTTTCATATAAATTGTGGGGGAAAAAAAGTGTTTATTAAAATTGGACGATTTTATGACTAATGTGGATCAAGTAGATTTTAAATGTAGAAGGTAATTTTTGTTCGACTATACCATAGTTTTGATTTCGTCAGGAGTGTATGACCTGCGGGATGGTTTTGACCTATTAGGAGGGCTCATCCTGTAGATGGTTGATTATTGTTATTGACCTATCAGGAATGTCAGTCCTACATGTGGTTGATTATTATGAAATATCATGAGGGCATGTCCTGCAGGTGATTGATGATATTATGACCTATCAGGAAGATTAGTCCTACACGTGGTTATTGATATTATAACTTGTCAGAAGGATTAGTCATGCAGGTAGTTGTTGATATGATAACCTGTCATAAGGATTAGTCCTGCAGGTGGTTGATTGACCCGTCAGGAATGCAAATCCTGCGGATGGTACCCCTACCATTGGGGATAATAAATGGCCCTAGCATTGATAGTCACGTTAGATAGCACAGTTATACAGGTTACGGTACTGTTATAACTCCCGATCGTGAGGTAAAAACGATCCTATAGCTAGTAGGAGAGTGGTGTGCGGTATTTTATTATATGACGAGATGTTTGGATTGATTGATTTAAAATATTTGGGTTGGTTAATTTAAAATGTTTGGATTGTGTATTTTAAATATATTAGTTTATTTCATTGGTGGAAGGGATAGTGGATTTCCGTTTGATACGTGGTTATATTATATTATATTTTGAAACATAGTGTTGAATACTTATGCTTGATCCATAAAAATGTTTTTATATTATGAAGACAATACACCGATAAAATATTTAGTTTCAGGTACCACAGCTAAGAGTGAGTCCACTACTGGCACTAAGTAGAGTTCGGAGGTAGTGTCATTTTGGAAGTGGGTCGGTCAAATGTGAATCGTGGAAGGTTCAGGTTTTTTGTGATTATGTTGTGAATATTTGGGATTAGTATATTCCCAAATTTTGAAATGGGTAGATATATATTTTTGGAATAAAGATTTACAATAGTGTGTGTATGTATGTATATATATATATATGGATATTAGTTGATTGGTCAAGTAGAGTCATGTCGACGTCACGTCTGGCCTCGGGCAGTGGGGGCCCAGGGTGGGGGTGTGACATTTGTGGTATCAGAGCTTAGGTTATAGATTCTGTAGACATGTAAGATTGTCTAGCCAGTGGTGGACCATGAGATAGGGTGTCGATAGGTGGGTTTGGCACATGAGTGATAGTTATTGCATTGTATTAGATAGTACATTGGCATTGTGCGTTGTTATTTGTCTTGTTGGCCCTCCCTTAGCATATCGTAAATTAGTAATAGAAAAGTAGGAGAGCCTAACCCCTGGTTAAAATTGTTGCAATTCTTTTCCTAGTCTCATTTTCCGTTAACAGGAATAACTATAAAGTTGGAAATTAGTGGTGTGATGAAATTGTAATACTGCTAGTTGGTGGATTAGGTGGTGCTGTTGGTAGTGGTAATGGATGGATTATGATTGTAGGGGGTGCTAGTGATTTTAAGTGTTAAATTATAACTGATAAGTACTCATATTTGTATTACTTCACATTGAGATTCACTATCGGTAGCACTTAATGTTTTAGTTGTTAAACCAATAGTGTGACAAAGCACACTTAAGTTGGATTATTAGACAACACCTTACTTATATTATGAGACTATACAACATATTGCGCTACTATTTGATATACATGGACCCTATCCTAGCATATAACGGTATGCATAAAACTGCCTTCTAGACGATACTAAGGAAACCTTGTGATTTTATTAGAGTAGGAATTCATATTATTGAAACAGGGGAAGATAACCTTTTTGCAGTATGAAATTAAATTCGATGTCCTGTCCCAATTTGTTCTTGATTTGGTGAAAACAGAAGAAGCAAAATATAGAATATTCCAGAAAGGATTTGGTTTAGAAATACGTTCCAAGTTGACGAGCGAGTAGATCAAAAGTTATGCAGAATTAATAAACACGATAAAATTAATAGATAAGGATGTATGGGAAGCAGCCGAGAACCATGAGTTTGTGTTTATAGATAGTGTGTACAAAGATAGTCTATTTCGAATTGGTAATAGAGAATTGTCGGTGGATCTATTACCCCTAAGTATTCACGATTTTGATGTGATAGTGAGTATGGATTTGCTATCCGGTTATCATGCCACGATAGATTGTCTTAGAAAGGAAGTCACTTTTCGGATCTTAGGCGAGCCAGATTTGTATTTTTAGGGGATAGAATCATTACTCCAGTCAGTTTGACTTCAGTCCTGCAAGCTAGAAAATTATTAAATAAGGGATATTAGGGATACCTCGCGCATGTGATTGACGCCAGTCAGAGTGAGGTGTAGGTGGCAAATATCTTAGTGGTCAAGGATTTTCTCAATGTGTTTCCAAAAGAATTGTCAGAATTTCCAATGGATAGGGGAATGAAATTCACTATCGAGTTATTTCCAAGAACTGCTCCGATATCAATTCCACCCTATCGTATGGCGCCTACCGAGCTGAAGGAATTAAAAATTCAGTTGCAATATCTGTTAAACCGCGGGTTTATTAGACCTAGTGTTTCTCCCCATGGAGCCCAGTGTTATTCGTAAAGAAGAAAGATGGCATACTGAAGATGTGTATTGACGACAAACAGTTGAATAAAGTGACGGTTCGTAATAAATTCCCGTTACCTAGGATTAATGATTTGCTCGACCAGCTGCAGAAGGCCAGGGTGTTTTCCAAAATAGATCTCCGATCAGGATATCATCAGTTGAAAGTCAGAGACAGTGATGTATCAAAGACGGCGTTTCGCACGAGGTACAAGCATTAGGAATTTTTAGTTATATCGTTTGGATTAACAAATTCCCATGCTACCTTTATAGATTTGATGAATCGGATCTTCCAGCATTATATAGATCATTTTATTATTGTGTTCATTGATGATATATTAATCTATTCCCAAAATAAAGATGAACATGTAGAGCATCTCAAGATTGTGTTGCAGACTTTGCAAGAGAAACAATTGTATGCAAAAATTCAGTAAATGTGAGTTTTGGTTTGATAGAATAGTATTCTTGGGGCATGTTATCTCGGGGGATGGTATTCCAGTGGATCCAAAGAAAGTCAAAGCTGTGGTTCAATGGGAAAAATCGAAAAGTATGACCGAAGTTCGAAACTTTTTGAGATTAGCAAGTTATTATCGTTAACCCGATTGACCTGATTGACCTGCAAGGAATCTAAATTTGAGTGGACTGACAAATATGAGCAGGGTTTTCAAGATCCAAAGAGTAGACTGATATCTACGCCAAAACTTTTCATTCCGACAGAAGACAGTAGCTTTGTGATCTACAGTGATGCACCACACCAAGGGTTAGGGTGTGTACTGATGCAACATGGGCATGTGATTGCATGTGCCTCTTGACAATTAAAGAATCATGAGCATAACTACCTGACGCATGATTTGGAGTTAGCGGTGATCGTGTTTGCTTTGAAGATTTAGAGGCATTACCTGTATGGCGAGACGTGTGAGATATACACCGACCACCAGAGTTTGAAATATCTATTTACTTAGAAGGAACTAAATCTGAGGCAGAGACGCTGAATAGAATTGATCAAGGACTATAACTGTACTATCCACTATCATCCTAAAAAGGCTAATGTTGTAGCAGATGCGCTAAGTCAAAAATCGACAGGTTCGGTTGCGCATATTCAAGTTGTCCATACTAATATGTATGCCGAGTTGAGATCTTTGCAAGTCTAGTTGGAAGTTGGTCAGATGGCAATGTTGCTTGCGACTTTGACGTTGAAACCAACATTGATCGACCATATCATAGAAGCACAAAAGTCAGATGCCCGATTGGAGAAAATTCGAGATGAAGTGAAAAATGGCTACATAGCCGACTATCGTGTCAAGGATAATGATGAGACCTTGATGGTTGAAGATAGACTGTGTGTGCTTGATGATGCCAATCTGAAGAATGATATATTGGAGGAAGCACACAGCTCAGTATACGCGATACACCCAGGCAGTACCAAAATGTATCGGGATCTACGAGAACACTATTGGTAGAATGGAATGAAACGGAAAATTATTAAATTTGTTGCCAGATGTCTCATTTGTCAGCAAGTCAAGATCGAGCACCAACGTCCAGGTAGATTATTGCAACCTCTACCTATTCCAAAATGGAAATGAAAGCATATCATGATAGATTTCGTTTTGGGATTACCCCGTACCCAAAAGGGACATAATTCTATTTGGGTAATTGTTGATAGATTTATTAAATCTGTACATTTTTGGGTCGTAAAGATGACGTACTCTCTGAATAAGTATGCCAAATTGTATATTGACGGGATTGTAAGACTACATGGTACACCGATTTCTATAGGGTTGGACGGAGATCCAAGATTTACTTTGAAGTTGTGCTTGAGTCTCTAAGTTGCTTTAGGTACCAAGCTGAAATTTTGGTACCGCTTTTCATCCTCAGACTGATGGTCAATCAGAGCATATGATTCAACCATTGGAGGATATGTTGAAGGGTTGTGTTCTTGAATATCCTAGTAGCTAGAATGATCATTTGACATTGATAGAATTTGCTTATAAATATAGCTATCATTCGACAATCGAGATGGCACCGTATGAAGCCTTGTATGGCAAGAAATGCAGGACTCCAGTCCAACAGACTGGGTTGAAGTAAGAGAACAAAAATTATTGATACCGGATATAGCCCAACTGACGGCAGACAAAGTAAAGGTGATTCAGGAAAGATTGAAAATTACTCAGAGTCAGCAAAAGAGTTATGCTGACAAGCATAGGCGAGAGTTAGAAGTTGAAGTGGGCGATCATATATTTTTACGTATGTCCCCGGGAAAGGGCATAATGAGATTCGGGAAGAAAAGGAAGTTAAGTCCGAGGTATATCGGGCCATACGAAATTTTAGAACGGGTCAGCATGACAGCTTATCGACTTGCCTTACCACCAGAATTGTCCAGATTACACGACGTTTTCCACGTGTCGATGCTTAGGAAATATTTACCAGATCCTTCGCATATGTTGACTTCTCAACCAATCAAGTTGGAAGAGGATTTGACATACGTTAAGAAGCCAATCAAGACTCTGAATCGTAAAGGTCAGGTGTTACAGACCAAAACAATTCCATTGGTGAAGGTGTTATGGTGCAGTCATTCCATGGAGGAAGCGACGTAGAAGCGAGAAGATGAGATGAGAGATAAATATCCACATTTGTTCGGTCAAGGTAACTAAAATTTTAGAACAAAATTTCTTTTAGGGGGAAAGGGTTGTAAGACCCTAATTTCTGCATATGCATAATCATTAGTTGCATTCTAGAACATTTAGAAAATAACAGGGTAACTTGTGTTAAATAATATTTATTTTAAAAAAATAAGGGGTAAATTAATAATTTTAGAAAAATATTAATTTTAGAGCTTAAATGATAATTTAATATATATATATATATATATATATATATATACACATTCACACATGCATACAGCCTAGGGAAAGAAAGAAAAAGAAAAAAAAGAAAAAAAGACGTGGGCGGTGGGTAATCGTCATTATTTTCATCGCCGGTGTGGGTTTCAGTTGTCCGTCGTTCAGCCAGCAGTCTGATCGTCGTGTTTCATGGGCGTGAGCGGGTTCGGTCGATTAATGATCGTTGGTGGTACCGACGGTGTGATGTCCTGTTCATTGTCGATGGTGTAGGGTGCCGATGGTGTAATAGTCACTGTTTCGTCGTGGGTTGTCATCGGTTAGTCTGGCGTGGGGATAGGTGTTTCGTAGATGGTGTAGGTGTGTGTGTCGTTATCGGCGGTGGGATCGTTCACTCCGGTGGTGTATGATTGTCGCCGGGCGTTCGGTGGGTTGCTGTGTTCTATTCGTCGTATGGGTGTATATGTGTGTTTCGGCGTATATGTATATGTATATGCTCCTCTGTTTGATCTACCGTGTCTATGTATATGTTCGTCGTGTGTGGGTGATCGTCGGAGTGTGTGTGTGTGTGTTGTCGGCTTTTGTGATCGCCTGTGTGTATGTGTGTTGTTTGACTGAAACCAAGTAGGGTCGACGAGGTTTGTGTGTGATCGGTCGATTGCATGTGTGTTTGGCCGGTGTGTGTGTGTGTGTGTGTGTTGTTCGACTGGGTTGTGTGTGTGGGTGTATTCGGTCGTTCAGTTGACGGTGGGCAGGGTGTGTGTTGATCGGCAGTGAGTGAGTGTATATGCGTGTGTCGGCTGAAACTCAGAAAGCAGAAACAGAAACGGCAGTGGTTGCCGCGACGGTGAGAAGCCAGCTGAAGTAGAACCAAAACAAAGAAAGAAAAAAAAAGGAAAAAAAGAAAAAAAAAAATCAAATAAAAACCAAAAATCAACCTCCAGGCCGGCGGAAAATTCAGGAGCAGGTAAAAAAATTTTAATCGATTATTATTCTCGTTAAAAATTAAATTGTTAGTATTAAAATTTTTGCAATCGTAATAGTAATTTTTGTAATCATTAATCTTAATAAATTTGTACAGTAAGTATTAATGTAGCGAAATAGGCAAAATAATAATTTTGCATAATTAAATTTGGGGAAGGAGAAATTGTGCATTTTAGGGCCACGCATCACATATTAGGTTTATTTTAAATAAAATGTTAATTTAGGCCCTATCGCTGTTAGGTTCACAGGCACCAGCGTTCCGATAGTTTTTGGACATCGGTATTTTTGCAGTACGGGAATCAACGTGAGTGTACTGTCTTCTATGTAAATTTATAAATTTTATTTTCATATAAATTGTGGAGGAAAAAAAAAGTGTTTATTAAAATTGGACGATTTTATGACTTATGTGGATCAAGTAGATTTTAAATGTAGAATGTGATTTTTGTCCGACTATACCATAGTTTTGATCCCGTCAAGAGGGTATAACCTGCAGGATGGTTTTAACCTGTTAGGAGGACACGTTCTGCAGGTGGCTAATTATTGTTATTGACCTGTCAAGAATATCGGTCCTACAGGTGGTTGATTATTATGACCTGTCAGTAGGGCATGTCCTGCAGGTGGTTGATGATATTATGACTTGTCACGAGGATTAGTCTTGTAGGTGGTTGATTATTATGACCTGTCAAGAGAATTAGTCCTGCAGGTGGTTGTTGATATTATGACCTGTCAGGAGCATTAGTCCTGTAGGTGGTTGATTGACCTGTCAGGATTGCAAATCCTGCGGGTGGTACCCCTACCATTAGGGATAATAAATGACCTTGGCACTGATAGTCACATTAGATGGCACAGTTGTATAGGTTACGGTACTGTTATAACTTCCGATCGTGAGGTAAAAACGATCATATGGCTAGTAGGAGAGTGGTGTGCGGTATTTTATTATATAACGAGATGTTTGGATCGGTTAATTTAAAATATTTGGGTTGGTTGATTTAAAATGTTTGGATTGGGTATTTTAAATATATCAGTTTATTTCATTGGTGACAGGGAAACTGAATTTTTCTATGGTACGTGGTTATATTATATTATATTTTGAAACGTAGTGTTTAATACTTATGCTTGATCCATAAAAATGTTTTTATATTATGAAGACAGTACATTGATAAAATATTTGGTTTCAGATACCACAGCTAGGAGTGAGTCCACTATTGGCACTAGGTAGAGTCCGGAGGTGATGTCATTTTGGAAGTAGGCCGGTCGGACGTGAATCATGGAAGGTTAAGGTTTTTTGTGATTATGTTGTGAATATCTGGGACCGGTATATTCCCAAATTTTGAAATGGGTAGATATATATTTTTGGAAAAAAGATTTACAGTAGCACTTGTATGTATGTATATATGTATGTATGGATATTAGTTGATTGGTCAAGTAGCATCATGTCAACATCACGCCCGGCCTCAGGCGGTGGGGGCCTAGGGTAGGGGTATGACATGTTCACCATCCACCAGTCAGACAAAAGCGAAGAAAATTTCACCCTGACCAGTATAAAATCATTGAAGAAGAGATGAACAAGCTGATAAAATCGAATGTTGTGGTGGAGGTCAAATTCCCAGACTGGTTAGCTAATGTGGTCCTTGCTCCTAAGGCCGAGAAAAAATGGCGTATTTACATAGATTTCAAGGACTTAAATAAAATGTGCCCTAAGAATTTCTATCCCCTACCCAAAATAGATAAGTCATTTGGACTGCACAATGTTGGGGCTACCTACCAAAGATTAGTCAACAAAATATTTAAAGAAGAGATCGACCAAACAATGGAGGTGTACATAGACGATATATTAGTGAAGAGTAACTGAGATCGAGATCACCTTGCATACCTCCAGGCCTGTTTCAACAAGCTCAAAGCCCACCGCATGAAGTTCCATCCGAGCAAGTGCATATTTGGAGTCTCTGCGAGTAAGTTCCTCTGTTATATGGTGTCCCAGTGCGAAACCGATACCAATCTTGACTAGATTGGTACTGTGCTCGGAATGGTCTCACCCCTCTCCAAAAAGGAAGTCCAAATGCTCACGAGGAGACTGGCAACACCCAACCGATTCATCTCCCATTCCTGAGAAAAGTGCCTCCCCTTCTTCAGGGTTCTTCGAGGCAATAAAAACTCCGAATGGTTTGAGGAGTATGAAATGGATTTCCAAGAACTCAAGAAATACCTCTTTTTAGCTCCCCTGCTCAGTACGCCGAGAAGAAGAAAAAAGTTATTTCTATACCTTTCTACATCAACCACGACGGTGAACGTAGCTTTGGTGAGAAAGAAGAACAGTATCCAGAGTCCAATATATTATTCCAGCAGGGTCCTCACAGATGCCAAGACGAGATATTAGAGGTTTGAAAAACTAGCATATGCCCTGCTAGTTTCCTCACAAAAGCTGAGACAGTATATCCAAGCACACACCATCGTTGTCTTAATTTATCAACCACTAAGGCAGATTCTTCACTCTCTCGGTGTCTCTGAAAGGCTAATGAAATATAGATTTCATATAGACTACTAGCCGAGAACAATAATTAAAGGCCAGGTTTTGGCAGACTTTATTGCCAAACTTACCTTCCCAGATAAACATAATATTACCAACCAGAAAGCTACTGAGCAAGAGGGAATATCCCCCCGTATTGAGGAGGTCGGTGTATCCTCTAGTAAGAAAGATGGTATGGGACCAAACGTTGCACAACTATTCACGATAGATCTTCTAATGTGAATAGGCGCGGGGCCGGGATGGTCCTCGTGGTCCCTGACAAAGAAGAAGCGGAATATGTGCTCAGATTGAGGTTTTGGGCAACCAATACGAGGCCGGGTATGAGGCCCTGCTCATGGGACTTCGATTGGCAAGAGATTTCAATGAAAAAACTCTCCAGGTCCTCTGCGATTCTCAGCTCGTGGTTAATCGAGTGAATGGAGATTATCTAGCCAAAGACCTAAGCACGACGGCATATCTGAAGAGAGTGAGGTCACAGATGAAGAATTTCGAAAAGATTCAAATGACTCAAATTCCTCAAGAAGAAAATAGACATACGGATGCCCTAATAAACTTGGCCTCAGTCATAGAATATGCCCTGAAGAGAACAGTGCCTGTGGATTACCTAAACGCCCCGAGCACGGTAAGCTCGGACAAAGAAGTAACCATTTGTGAACTTACCGATGAGCCGACCTGGCTAGATCCGATCAAGCTATATCTTGAAAATGGTACCCTTCCTAGTAACCAAGTTGAGGCCAGAAGAATAAGATATGAGTAGCAAGGTATACCGTCCTCGATGGGGTACTATGCTGAAAATCTTTCTCAGGCCCCTACTCCAAATGCCTCTGCCCGACGAAGCCGAATATGTGATGAGAGAAGTACATGAAGGGGTGTGTAGTAATCACGCAAAGGGAAGGTTTCTATCTCAAAAGATACTCCGACATGTTATTACTGGCCTAAAATGCTAGAGGACGCAAATGAATTCGTGAATAAGTGTGACAAACCCTAGAGGTTCACCTCTCATCCCTATGCCCCCACCAACCGTCTTGGTGCCCATGACAAGCCCTTGGCCATTATCCTAGTAGGGCATAGATTTGCTCAGGTCCTTCCCTTAAGAAACCGACCAAAGAAAAATTATGGTCGTCTCTATTGATTATTTCACGAAATGGGTGGAAGCCGAGCCCTTAGCCCAGATTACTAAGGAAAAAATAAGGGATTTTTTATGGAAAAGTATAATTTGCCAATTTGGCAACCCCAAGGTCATTGTCTCGGACAATGAAAAGTAATTTGATAACGATCTCTTCAATGATCTTTACTTGAGGTTAGGGATCAACATGCATTTTTTCTCCTCGGATCATCCTATAGCAAACAGGCAGGTTGAAGTCACAAACCAAACAATCTTTGCATAACTTGAAAATGAGACTGTAGACATGGCATTTTGACTGCCCCGCAAAAAATATTTTATGCTATATTTATTATTTTATCTTTTATTTTGTTTTATTTTTAGAAAATACAAAATAGAAAAAAAAATAGAAAAAAAAAGAAGAAAAATAGAAAAGAAAAATAAAATAAAAAAAGAAAAAGAAAAGAGAGAAAGAGCAAAGAAAAGAAAGAGAAGATAGATGGGGAAGAAGGTGGGGCCCACGGTTAGAGGAGAGATAGAGAAAGAAAGATAGAGAAGTCAGAGAGAGGGTGCCCATGGTCAAATAATTAACCAAAAAGAGAAATCAGCAGACATGTGGCAGCTGCTTATGTTGCCACACGTCCGTAGCAAAACAAGGGGGCATGCGAATTTACTGCATCTAGAAATTCTCCTCGGCAACTTTTTTCTTTTCTTCGCTGATTTAGGGTTAGGATTTGGCGGCCAAGCTAGTTTTTTAGGGTTTTTTTTTTTTTTTTTGCATTCTCTATCTTTTCCTATAAATAGGATTCTTTCCCCTCACAATTTAAGCATTCAGAGAGAAACGCTTCTAGGGAGCGATTCTCAACGAAAGCCCATCCGAGAAGTAAGACCTTTGCAAGGGTAGGTATATTTCTTATCTCTTAATTCTTTTCATCGTTTTTTTTTTTTTTTTTTTGCAATTTAAATTCCTGCAAGTTTAATTTCCGTTAGAATCATTTCGATGATTCGATGAACACGCTGGGACGAGACTTTCTTTTTGGGCTTAGCCTTTGAGTGTAAGATAAGGATATTTTTCATTGTTTTTTTTTCGCAATTTAAATTCCTGCAAGTTTAGTTTCCGTTAGAATCATTAGATGATTCGATGAACACGCTGGGACGAGACTTTCCTTTTGGGCTTAGCCTTTGAGTGTGAGATAAGGATATTTTTCTATTATTATTTTTATTATTTTATTGTTTATTGATTTTTTTTATTTAAGTTGTTTCTATACCTAATTTTTTTAAAATAAAAATTAAAATAATAATAAATTATTTTGTAAGAATTAATTATCACAAGTCATAAAGTGAATTCAACGATTTGATATAATGAAAGAAAGATTTCTTTACTGACGATTTGATTTTCTAAATAAAATAAAATTTAGAAACAATCGGTTTAGGAAATCATTTTTTTTCG
Source organism: Eucommia ulmoides (assembly GCA_016647705.1). Lineage (NCBI taxonomy): Eukaryota > Viridiplantae > Streptophyta > Magnoliopsida > Garryales > Eucommiaceae > Eucommia > Eucommia ulmoides. The sequence continues at coordinate 11,193,077 of CM028326.1, forward strand.
ATAAGTCATTCCGTTAGATTTTACTTCAGTTTCGATGAAATTATTTTTGACAAAACACAGTTTTCATGATATTTCCTTGATTCTCATTCTCATAGAATTTACGTGAATGTCAAATTAGAATTTCTTTAAATTAATTGGGTAAATTAGAAAAGTAGGCATTTTGTGACATTGCATTTATAGAAAATAATATAATATTTCATGTTGTTTTGTGTGTTGACTTTTGCATCAGTTAGAAATATTTAGGTTGATTTGTCAACTTAAATTAAAAAAAAAAAAAAAAAAAATCATCGAAAACATACATAAAATTACCCCCGGGGACCATCTTTGTCGAATCCTTTAATATTTGATAAGAGATCATACCAGGGGAACATTTCTAAAAAATACCAAAAATTTGTCTCACCTTATTTTTGAAAATTCCAAAAATATTTCATAAAAAGAAAAGGATTTAAAATAAAATAAAACGTTCGGAGTTAAATTAATTGAATTTAATTGGACATAAGGTACCGTTTTTAGATGGGCATCATGGGGTACCTAACATCTTCCCGAGCATAACCGATCCCCGAGCTCTTTTAATGAATCTTAGGTTTGACCATGTTTTTGAGTCAATTTTTACTTAGGCCTTTTAAATTATTTTCTAAAAATCTAGTGGGCTAGCACATCATTTAAATCCAATACTAGGTGGCAACTCCATATTTTAAAATGGCCTAAGTATTTTTTTAAGAAAATCGACACTTTTAAAAAGCCCTGTCTCTTTTTAAGATTCATTAATATTTTATATTCCTTTTTTTTTTGGGAAAACCGAGGTGCATCAGCTGGCGACTCCACTGCGAATAGTTAGAGGGTCGGGCTTAATATGTTCAAATAAGTTCAACTAATCCAAATTTAAATGCTATATTTTATTTTGTTATCTTTTCCTTCCATTTTGTAAATAAGTTGTGATGTGATGGATCGATGATATCTTACGCAGTCTTAAAAATCAAACGAGTTTAAAGTTTCCAACACCGATGAAATTAACGAAAATACTTTCATGAATATTATTTGATTGAGTAATTATCATCGGAATTGAAAAATTTCGAACTTGAATGGGTTTTAAGGCTACCTAAGATCTGTGTTGACTAATAAATGGAATTTATTTTAAGGGCAAATAAGACAAAATCGGAAAATTGGTCCCGAAAAAGTAATTCTGGTTTTTCCCTTCCGAAGTCCAGTCTTCGCTCACAATCGGGCTCAGAATCATACCAAGATGACATCGAAAAGCAATCCCGAATCTTCCCGTACGGCCCAGATGGCTCGAATGCAAGAAAGTATCGATATGCTAATAGAAAAGATCAATGAACTAAGACAACAACCTCTGGGGGTGCCTGTTCCGCCATCTAGTAGAACTCCCGTGACTAAATTGCCGAATGGAAATCTTCCAAGTTCCAAGACAGAGAATTTAGTGCCAAATTCAAACCCTACTGGTCCAAAATTCTCGGTGTCAGTCTACTCTGGATCTCAGATGGGCCTTCACCCTTTCACCTATAGTACTCCAGTATATCCCAGCCAGGGTCATGTTTATTAGGCTTCACCCGAATGCCTGACCCCCTCTGCACCGCAGATCCTCATTTACCCGAAGAGGGTTATTTCTCTATCGAACGATCTGAATGCCAATCAACCGACCCTGGATATCGAAGTCGAAAACACAGAAGAAAAGAATGGACCCCCTCCGGCCTGGGTTCTGAAAATGTAGTGATTGGAGATAACTGTAGAAGAGTTGAAAAAAGAAAAGTCTTCCAGAAAAGCGACATACAAGGAAATGTCAGCACCACCCCAGGTGGTGTATCCGAAAAACTTCATAGTCCTAGAGTTTACAAAATATGATAGTATTGACCCCCAAAATGGCACATCAATATCTACAAAGAAGAATTAGGATTTCACGTTCGAAATAAAAATCTTTGCGTAAAGATGTTCCATCGATCGTTAAAGGGACTGACCCTTAGCTGGTAAATAATTTTGGAGCTATCGCAGATTAAAACCTTTGAGAACCTAGTAGAATTTTTTTTGTAAGTAGAATGTGTACAACAAAGATGTTGCACTGGATCGTGATACCTTGTACCAAATTGTGGAAAAAAAATATGAGAGCTTCCAGAGGTATATCGCCTGCTTAAGGGAAGAGGCTGCCAAAGTTGTCCCTAGACTGAGTAAAAAGACTCAGTTAGAGATATTCAAATCAATTCAGACGTCACCGTTCTATCAGGGTCTTTCGAGTATAACAGTAGCTTCCTTCGGCGATACGATCAAACAAACCGAGGTGATAGAATAAGGAATAAGGAATAGAAAGATTGAAGGGGCCTCATCTGATCCGATAAAAAGGTCAGCTCCACCAAAAAATAAAAAAAAATAAAAAAATGAAGTAGCTGTCATTGTTTCCCCCAGGAAACCCCTCACTAAGCTGTACCGAAACTATTTGAAGTAGGGGATGCTGACGCCTCTTTCATCCTACGAGCCTAAGGCTGGAAGTAAAGCCACTTCTTTGAATGCTTTTATGAGTACCACTCGGGAGTTAGGGGACATACAACTTAGTAGTGTTTCAAACTAAAAGAAAAGATCTAAAATTTAATACAGATGCCGGCCCTCGCGTTCCCCAACAAAAAGATTGAGACTACTATGCCAAATTAACAATTGAGTCTACTACTTGAGCATGCACCTTCAAGGAGTGGTGAAGTCGATCTTTTACCAAAATGTTGGCGGAGATGGGAGCGAGTCATGTGCCCAAGGCTCGAGTTGAAAAATCTAAAGACTGCAAAACTAGAGTCCTTATTTACTTTCAATTTGATAGGTGTTTTGATAAAATTGGGACGTTTTTGTATACTCACATTTTCATCTCGTTGGTCTTTTGGATGAAAAAAGATTTGCTCTGTAATGGTTTTTTAAATTTCAATAAACGCAATAATGTTTTATCCAAATTATGGTCTAATGTTTAAATCTTACTCTTTTAGGTACCCAAAACTGCCTGCATATGTTGTATGTGATGTGACTGAGCGAGGATGTGAAGGTATGATTTCAATACAGAGTTATACCATGATCTAATGGGAATAGAAACAAAGGAAGATTTAATTTTGTCAAATGATGTTGAGATCCAAAATGCCTTTGACCGAATCTCTCAGTAGTTTCAGAACACTAGAAGATTCAAAAGATTAACATCCATTGCCTTGAAGATGTTTTGATATATTACTGCAAGCTAATCAAGCTGTCTCCGGTGGTCCTTTAATGATTTGATAAAGCCGGTGTAAACATCTTGGCTCACCTGCTATTGGACCCAATAGCAAAAACGAAACACAATCATCCTATATCAATAATCCCAATGAAGAAGCTCTCAGATACAATACCGGAACCCAATCATTAGATGATGATTAAAGCTAAAAAATGAAGATTTGTCACCATCAACTAGCACTGTTGGACACCAAATTTACTCATTCATTGATGGATCCTCAGATTGCAAGAAGGTCTCGACTCGCAAATAATACCGGGTTAATTTCTAAGCTCGATCATCCATTTTTCAAAAAAAAAAAAAAAAAAAAAAAAATAACCAAAAAAAATGGGTAAAATAGTCAAACCATTAACCGAGCAAGAAACGTTGGTGTAAATGTGGAAGAAATTTGAAGAAAAATAAAGGAGATAGATTGGCTCTCTCAAGGGTTCCGTTTCGGGCCAAACAACGTTTTCTAGATCAGAAATTGATGGATTTGAATTGAATCAAAATTTGTGAAAAGAAACATTAGTCGTGATCTAAAAATGTATTGGAACCATATTTCTCTACATTCTGACTCAAAATCTCACAAAAAATTATATCGGGTATTGAAGGTACTCGTATTTACCCTATCGACAATCTCCATTCTAAAACTCTTTCGCCACCTCTTCCGAGTGTAAGACGAGGGATGTAACGCAACTTTGAGCCAACGAAGAAGTCCCCCTCAACGTATTAACGACCCTAGGTAGCATGTGTCTTGCCCCACGTTATCAATTGTCCACGATTCAAACCCTGACCGGGTTATAGAATCATAGCGTTTGTTTACCCTAATCCGAATCCGGGGTTTTGTCAAAACCTCGTATTCTCCATTTATCAATCCAAGCATAATAAATAAACAATATAATAAATACAATCAAACTACGAAGAACAATCACAAACGAAACACCAAAATTATCCAAACAACGTATTTATAAATTATATGTTAATCCCTACTACAATCCATATTTAACTCGGGGCCATAGCCGCATATACAATGAAATAACGAGCTAAATATACTCACATGCTCCTAAGATAAAAAAAAAATAAAGAAAAACGATCGAAGAACTTAGCCTTGTCCGAAGATAAACCGCTAAAAACGCTCAACGATGGATTCGTCGTCTTCTCCACTTCGGGATGCGAGCTTCACACCTAAAATTCCTAACCCTTGGCTTAAATATAGCCTAAAGGGCTCAAAAATGCAAGAGAGGGGAGAGAGATTTCGGCCAAGGGAGAGGAGAAGGGATATTTATATCAAAAATATCCTAAACATATCTCAAGACTGTGTAGGGCAAATCCACCTAGGCGATGGAAATTGCGCCTAGGCGGAGTTAGGTCGGTTTGATCTGATCGCCTAGGCGGCGAAGTAGGCGGTAGACTGGGAGAACATTCTGTTGGATTTTCGCCTAGACGAGCGGCTGTCAGCAGCCCATTTGCGTCCTCTGCTGGATTTTCGCTTAGGCGAAAGAATCTTCGCCTAAGCGGTCGTCCGTCAGTAACATTTTACTCTTCTCTGCATTTTCACCGCTTAGGCGATGGTCTGGATGCCTAAGTGGTGGGCCTGTTTCATCTTTTAGCCTCTGAGCTTGTTTATCCACCGTAACTTCGAACCGCTTTGGTTCGATCTCATCGTTTTAGCTCCAGTTTCCTATCATTTCGCCCCACACACCTGAGTTATACAAAAATTATGAAAACTAATTAAAACATAATAAAAATAACTATAAACATATTCGAAAACTAACAAATTCGGATTGGAAATTGATAGATTTTTCACACCTATCAATACCCCCAAACTCAAAATTTGGATAGTCCTCAAGCCAAACACACACACTAAAATGGAAAAAAAATACAAAAATGGAAATAAATAACAAACAACCTAAGAACAATCTAAACATAACAACATGTGAGTTTTAAATTCTTCTACCGGCCTATTTATTTTTCCCTCAACAACTGCCAGTTTTATCGAGTTCAGGCGGTAACACACAGCATGTAATGTTCTAGATTTTCAACATGCAATAATGGTGAATGCTATTCTAGATCCTATAAACGTGTTAGTGCGAGACTCAATAATATAACTATATAACGATCGGATTAGATTATCCACCAACGAAATTCATGACTTAGACCGTAAAGGACTAGGATTTTCATAGGCCTGATTGGGGTCCACTCTCTACTAATGTAGGTTTAGTAGTTCATGAAGATCATTAGGACTTGGTTCGGTTTTGGTTTATTTGGCCAGGGTAATTTGAAATAGAAAACGGGTTAACGTTGTTAACTTAACGTTACCCAAGGCTCAAAGTTTGGCACATTCACTCTCAAATCCCCATAGAAAGATTGGAGACAATCCCGAACATGCATTTAAGACTGACGTACTCACTTGTCAAAAGAAACGAAAATAAAAACCGTATTTACATTTGATTTTTTTTTTCTTTTCTATTTTTTTTTTCTTTTCAACGAACACACCCCCAAACTAATTTGATTATTACAATTGAAGGAGTGTGTGAAATACAAATGAAAAACGACAAGTGAGTACTCAAATACCAAACCAATTTGAAGTTCGTCCTAATCCCAACTGCTCACATCAAGAAGCCTCTGCAATGGGTAATTTGATTCACTCAAATTGTGCCTTTGGTTTAGCGATAAAGGACTGGAAGGAATTCAATTGGCCGTGGTATTGGTTTATGTGTTCTGAATTGAATTTGCATTTAGGCTTCAACAGGGTGACGAGGGATAAACATATAACAAGGTAGGCTTAAAAAGGCTCAAGCGACAAAACGACTACCTAAATCACGTCTCCTGAACTACCTCGCCTAGGATTTCGCCTCAAGCTTTCCCTAAATCAAGTTCTAGAATCTTTAATGTGTCATGAATTTGGTTAATCGATAAGAGTCCTCAAATCAATTGAATAAAAATTCATTGAGTCTATGTGCTCGTGCAAATTAGGATCTACAATAACTTTTACCAAAAAGCATAGTCAAGCACACAGAATCACACATGCATGGGTATTACCCTTGACTTCGAAAACAACCAGGGGTAATTTTCATCATCGGGTGACGGCCCAGATGAATGCAAAACTCAACATATAAACAACAACATAAAAACATAAACACATTCTACACACATGCAATACGGAAAACAATAACACATAAACTAACATACTACATACTAGACATCACCCCCAAACTCAAAGCGGACAGTGTCCTCAGCGATCCCAATCATCAATCTCAACATATAGAATTAAAGTATGCTGACGAAGGGTATTTAGAACACTTACCTGGGAGGCTAGAGGAACTCGCCTCCGAATCAAGTCGGATGGGATGGATCAAAAAGAATTGTTTGGGTTGCCTCCCAAGAAGCGCTTGGTTTAATGTTCTCGGCCAGACATTTTCAGAACACCCTCAAGATTGGCGAGGTTTTGCTTTGGATGGCTCAATCTCTCAACGAAACGCCTCACCGGCTTATGTGCTTGGCCAAACACAATAAACGGCTTGGAATCCCATCGAAAGGGATGCATCAATACCCCTCGATCTAACATCGCCAAGTACCCTGCATAAGAAACAAAAACAAAACTACAAATAAAAATTATATACAAAGAAATGCCTAAAATAAAATTAGGTCATTTACACACAATATCGATAATGAACGACATTGCCAATCCCGGCAATATGAAACACTTGTTTCTCCTATCTAAAACTTAAGTCCTGAGCCGTTACCAAGTTTTCCCGACAATAACATCAAAACAATCCCCGGCAACAGCGCCAAAAACTTGCTAGCGTGCGAGAATGAAACGCCGCTACTTACACTCGCAAGTATACGAGGTCTAAGTTTTAGTATAGTGTGATCGTTAAGATCGGGTTATCGTATCCACAGGGATTGTTGTTGTTACTATGGAATACCGCGTTTGTCGTGACCTAACTTTATCTAGGCAAAAACAAATGTATTTAATTACTTAAACTAATACTAGTATATCCTAAATTAAATAAACTATTATGTTAATATGTTTTAGGGTAAAGAATTGCATAGGAATTAATATGTTTACAAATACGTGTTCAATTCCGATTTACTCGCGTTTACGTTGTTCGACCTATTTGACAACCTCTGTACGTAAACTCCACCGCCACCTCTTCCGAGTGTAAGACGGGGGAATACATGACTTCGAGCCAATGAAAAAGTCCCTCTCAACATCTTAACGACCCTAGGTCACGTGAGTCTAGCCCAGCGTCATTGATTGCACACAATCCAACTCTCTCCCAGGTTATTGGATAATCGCATTGTATTTACCCTATCGACAATCTCCATTCTAAAACTCTTTTGCCACCTCTTCTGAGTGTAAGACGAGGGATGTAACGCAACTTCGAGCCAACGAAGAAGTCCCTCTCAACGTCTTAACGACCCTAGGTAGCATGTGTCTTGCCCCACATCATCGATTGTCCATGATTCAAACCCCGACCGGGTTATAGAATCGTGGCATTTGTTTATCCTAATTCGAATCTGGGGTTTTGTCAAATCCCTGTATTCTCCATTTATCAATCCAAGCATAATAAACAAACATTACGATAAATACAATCAAACTACGAAGAACAATCACAAACGAAACATCGAAATCATCTAAACAACGTATTTATAAATTATATGTTAATCCACACTACAATCCATATTTAACTCGGGGCCATAGCCACATATACAATGCAATAACGAGCTAAATATGCTCACATGCTCCTAAGATAAAGAAATAAGGGAAAACGATCGAAGAACTTAGCCTCGTCCGAAGATAAACCGCTAAGAACGCTCAACGATCGATTCACCGTCTTCTCCACTTTGGGATGCGAGCTCCACACCTAAAATTCCTAACCCTTGGCTTAAATATAGCCTAAGGGGCTCAAAAATGCAAGAGAGGGGAAAGAGATTTTGTCCAAGGGGGAGGAGAGGGGATATTTATAGCAAACATATCCTAAACATATCTCAAGACTGTGCAGGGCAAATCCGCCTAGGCGTGAAAATTGTGCCTAGGTGGAGTTAGGCCGGTTTGATCTGATCGCCTAGGTAGTGAAGTAGGCGGTGGACTGGGAAAACATTATGTTGGATTTTTGCCTAGGCGAGCGACTGTTAGTAGCCCATTTGCGTCCTCTGTTGGATTTTCGCTTAGGCAATAGAATCTTCGCCTAAGCGGTCGTTCGTTAGTAACATTTTGCTCTTCCCTGCATTTTCACCACTTAGGCGATGGTCTGGATGCCTAAGCGGTGGGCCTGTTTTATCTTTTAGCCTCCGAGCTTGTTTATCCACCGTAACTTCGAACCGCTTTAGTTCGATCTCATCGTTTTAGCTCCAGTTTCCTATCATTTCGCCCCACACACCTGAGTTATACAAAAATTATGAAAACTAATTAAAACATAATAAAAATAACTATAAACATATTCGAAAACTAACAAATTCGGATTGGAAATTGATAGGTTTTTCACACATATCAAGCAAGAAAAGGAGATCTTGATGAGGCATGTTGGGCCCTCCCTTGAGCTGGAAAGTGAAGTTTTTAAATTCAAATAAAAGAATCTCATCGAATCACCTAGAGTCAAGCGCCTTCAATCGAGTTACTACGACGGAAAAATGGGGAACAAAATTATGAGTCATCAAATGTGACCAATTTTTCAAACTAAGATTTTGTTTTAGAAGTGTTATCTTGTCCACTTACAGGCATCTCAAAAGGCCAAGAGCATGGATTTTTTTGTCACTGGGTCCCCTCATCTTCCCGCCGACTCAAATCGAAAACTCTTGCTGCTAAAAATTTAGAAGGTCTAAATGAGTATCCAAGTATGCGTTTTGCCTTGAAATGAGCGTCCAGTAAAACTACGTTAAACCTGATCCTCGGCGTAATGCTAAGGTACGTAGGTAACCTGTAAAGGTTCGGTTTTTTAAGAATCAGCCTGGGGAACATTTTATATACTTGATCTCTAATTTTTGCCCAACCATAGGCTGGGGCATATTTTAGACCTTCGGATTTTCTTTTGTCCCCCTAGCCAAAAAGGCTGGGGTATGATATTTTTTTCATTACTCTAAATGATCCTCGAAACGGATACTTGTTCTTCATGAGTCATTTTCTATTACTCTAAACAATCCTCTAAATGGACACTTGTTCTTCATAAGTCTTTTTTACCGTAAATGATCCTCTAAATGGACACATGTTCATCATGAGTATTGTCATAAGTTATTTTGTCATTACTCTAAACGAACATGTGTTCATCATGAATATTTTCATGAGTCATTTTTCATTACTCTAAACGAACACTTGTTCGTCATGAGTATCGTCATGAGTCTTTTTTTTTATTGCTCTAAATAATCCTCTAAACGAACACTTATTCGTCATGAGTTATTTTGTCACAAGTCATTTTGTCATTACTCTAAACGATCCTCTAAATGAACATGTGTTCGTCATAAGTGTCGTCATGGGTCATTTTCCATTACTCTAAACGATCCTCTAAACGGACACTTGTTTGTCATGAGTTATTTTCTCATTACTTTAAATGATCCTCTAAACGAACATGTGTTCGTCATGCGTATCGTCATGGGTCATTTTTCACCACTCTAAACAATCATCTAAATAGACATTTGTTCGTCATGAGTATCATCATGAGTCATTTTTATGTTCTATTTTTTTGTTGACAAAAAAATATTTGAAAAATCTAAAAAATAGAACAATCAAAATGACATGGTCTCCTATTTTTGTCAAGCCATTGAAACTCGCATGACAAAGAGGGGCAGCTATAGATACAGAATTTTGACCGTCTCACAAAAATATTTTATGCTTTATTTATTATTTTATCTTTTATTTTATTTTATATTTAGAAAATACAAAATATAAAAAAAAATGAAAGAAAAATAAAATAGAAAAAGAAAAAAAAAAAGGAGAAAAGAAAATAGAAAAGGAAAATAAAATAAAATATAAGAAGGAGAGAGAGAGAGAGAGAAGAGAAAGATGAGAGAAGAAGAAAATTCAGTTAGAGAGAGAAATGAGAAAAAGAATGCGGGGCCTAAGGTTAGAGGAGGGAGAGAATACAGAAAGAGAAGAAAGAGAGAAATTTTGTGAGGAAAAAAGGGCCCACGGTCTGGTCAAATAGTCAACAAAAAAGAGAAATCAGCGGACATGTAGCAGCTGCTTATGTTGTCATGCATCCGCAGTAGAACAAGGGGGTGCGCAAAATTACTACTTCTAGAAATTCTTCTCGGCGACTTTTTCCTTTTCCTCACTGATTTAGGGTTAGGATTTGGTGGCCATGCTAGTTTTTTAGGGGTTTTTTCATTCTCCATTTTTTCCTATAAATAGGACCCTTCCCCTCACAATTTAAGCATTCAAAAAAAATCAGAGAGAAACCCTCCTAGGGAGTGATTCTCAACGAAAACCCATTTGAGAAGCGATCGTTGAGATAATAAAAACCATACGTCAGGGATCTTTATGAGGGAAGGTATATTTCTTATCTCTTAATTCTTTTTATTATTTTTTTATTTTTTGCAATTTAAATTTCTACAAGTTTAGTTTCCGTTAGAATTTTCCGATGATTCGATGAACACGTCGGGATGAGGATTTTCTTTTGGGCTTAGCCTTTGAGCATGAGATAAGGATATTTTTTATTATTATTATTTTTTATTTTACTATTTATTTAAATTGTTGCTATACCTAATTTTTTTTTAAAATAAAAAGAAAATTAATAAAAAAAATAATAAATTATTTTATAATAATTAATTCTCACAAGTCTTAAGGTGAATTCAACGATTCAATTTATTGAAGGAAATATTTCTTTATCGACGATTTGATTTTTCAAATAAAATGAATTTTAGAAACAATCAGTTTAGTAAATCGTTTTCTTCGGTAAGTTATTTCGTTGGATGTTACTTAGGTTTTGGTGGAATTAATTTTGACAAAACACAATTTTCGTTATATTTGCTTGATTATAATTTTCATAGAATTTAAGAGAATGTCAAATTGAAATTTCTTTAAATTAATTGGCCAAATTAGGAAAGTAGGCATTTTGTAACATTGCATTTATAGAAAATAACATAATATTTTATGTCGATTTGCATGCTGACTTTTTGCATCACTTGGAAAACATTTAGATTGATTTACCTATTTAAATTAAAGAATTTCATTGGAAACATACATAAAACTACCCCCCTCGGAGGATCATCCTTATCGAATCCTTAATATTTAATACTAAGTCATACCGGGGGAACATTCCAAAAAATACAAAAATTTGTCTCATTTTATTTTTGAAAATACCAAAAATATTTCGTAAGAATGAAATGATTTCAAAATAAAATAAAACGTTCAGATTTAAATTAATTGGATTTAATTGAACATAAAATATCATTTTCGAACGGGCATCTTAGAGTGCTTAACACCTTCTTACAGCATAATCGACCCCTGATATCTTAAATAAATCTTTGGTTTGACCGTGTTTTGGAGTCAATTTTTACTTAGGCCTTTTAAATTGCTTTCTAAAAATCAGGTGGCCTAGTACACCATTTAACCTAATGCTAGATGGTGACTCCATGTTTTAAAATGGCCTACGTATTTTTTTGAGAAAACCGATGCTTTTAAAAATCCCCTTTTCTTTTAAGCTTCATTAATATTTCACATTTTTTTTCTTTCGGAAAATCGGGCCGCATTAAAGACTAGACAGGTCTAAGGGTCTTTGGGTTGAGGATTTATACACTGTCCTCTGGGCATATCATACCACGTCCAGAACCCCAATGGGAGAATGTAAGACCCCGACTTAGCAAGTACGTCCTTAATAATTTCATTCTAGAGCCTGGGAAAATTCTGGGTAGAATTGGATTAATTAAAATTCAAATCAAACCTTTAGGGGTCAAATTGGAAAATTTAGAAACAATAAATTTAAACTTGAGATTCAAGTTGATAAGTAAAAATCAAAATTTGAAAATATTAAGGATGAAATTATGATTTTAGAAACTTTTAAAAGTTGAATTGATTAAAATAAGGATTGGAAGAAGTTAGGGAGGAGGAAAGTGCAATTTAACTAAAGTTTATTTTAATATATATATATACAGTAGTGAGTGTGTGCACGGTGCCGGAGACGGAATAGAGCGACACGGAAGACCTGGCAACCGAACGATTAAGCTTTAATCCACTAGTTTCATGCATATATATATATATATATATATATATATATATATATATATATATAATGCATAGATTAATGATCAAAATTCCCCCAAGAAACATCCAGAACCGAATAGAGAAATCCAGATAAAGGAAGAGAGAGAGAGACTCACTGGTGATCGTGCAAGCGTCGATCGTGTGGGGCTCGCTGGCAGTGAGTTGCGTGTGGCGTCGGGGTGTGTGTGGTCGCTGCTCTATTCAAGTGTTTTGTACGTTCGTCGGCGTGCATGTGTGTGTTTCCTGGTGATCCGGTGGTGTGGGTTTTGGTCACCGGCAGTAAGTTAGAGAGGGAGAAAGTGGGTTGGCCTAGAGGGTGTGTTCTGTTTCGAGCTGCTGCTGTGTATGGGTGTTTACGACCGGCAGAGGAAGTTTGTGCGTCCGCTGATCTGATCAGCTTGGTCAGGGGCATTCTGTTCGCCAGCGGTATGAGCGGTTCAGCGTGGAGGTGTTTGTTCGTTGTGGTTGCTATTCGCTCCGGCAATGGGTTGTGCATGGCCATCGTTCCGCGTGTGTTTGGGTGTGCGAAATGTCGTTTGGACGGCCGGCAGGGGAAGTGAGTCGAAATGGGTGATCGGAGCAAAGTAGGCGGCTGCAAGTTTTCAAACAGAAACAGAACAGGAAGAGAGAAGGAAGAAGAAAAGGAAAAAGGGGGGAGAGAATTTGCAGAAACCACACCGGGGAAAAACAAAAAACCCTCCCCGTGACCGCTAAACGATTCGGAAATAGGTGAAATTTCAATCGATTATTAATTTTCGTTAAATTAAATTTTATTTAGCGTTACAATTCTTGAAATCGTAATAATTTCGTTACAATTAATTTATTTTAATAACGTATACATAAAGTAGTAACGATTCGGAGCAGAGGAAACCTAAATTGATTATTATTTTTATTAAACTAAAGTATTAGCATTAACGGTTTTGTAATCCTAATAGTAATTCTCGTAATCGTAATAATATGTTAATAATCGCAAATCTGAGAAAAATTGGTACAATAAATATAAACGAGACGAGATGGACAAAATAAATATCCTTCATAATAAAATAATTAGGAAATAGGAAATTACGGAACCTAGGGTCCATATGGAATGATTAGGTTATTTTTTTACCTAAAATATTAATTTAGGCCATGTCGCTAATAGGTTCGCAAACACCGGAGCATGGTAGAGAATAGTCGGTAAAGGCTTTTGGGAGCGGAGCATCCGGTGAGTGTACTGTCTTCTTGCCAAACTATTTTTCTATGTATATATATAATGAAATATGTATTTACTTAAATGGTATGAATTTATAAATGATATGGATCAAGCAGGATTTGAGTGAGTTGGTAAATTGGATTTTCGAAAGATTTCGATGGTTTCGAAACGAAGTTGAAAATGATTTTTTGTTGGATTTGGTTAAATCAGACGGTGTTTTTAAAAGAAAATAGAAAACATTTGTTTTGCTAAAAATGTCTGGTTTTCTAAAAAAATAAAGGGTGAAAAAGTGGTTTTGATAAAATCAGACGTTTTCTTTAAAAGGAAGTGTGAAATATGATTTTTGAATTTAAAAGTTGGTTTTGGAAAAAGAGATAGACGTGGTGATTTGACGATGTTGAGTAGACGATATTTATTGAGTTGTGATTCGATGGTGCTGTATTTGATTTAACGATGCCATAGTATTTATTTGTTTCGGTAGAGTAAGGTTATCCACTTCAGCGGAGTGATGTTTATCTGTTTCGGCGGAGTGATGTTAGACGTTTATACTGCGTAGTGATTATCCACTTCGGCGGAGTGATAGGTGTTCGTAGGAAGGCATATCCTACGGATAATACGGTACCGTTGCAAACTCCCGATCGTGAGGTTAAAACAATCACTATGGCTAGCCAGTGTGTGTTGTGGTGGTTTGAGATGTGTGTTGAGATGTGATGTTTTACTTATATTGGGTGATTTATTGATTATTATGGTGATTGGTATTATTTTACTAGATAAGTTGGAATGGAACTTATATTTATTGGTTTATTTTCATTGCTTAGATTATGGAGAATTTTACTAGTTACGTGTTGTTTATGTATACTTATACTTGATCCATTTAGATGTTGTAGAATGATTTATTATTTTAAAAATGTTTTTACTAAGAAGACAGTACACTCGTAGGTGAAATAGTTAGGAGTCCGTCGGTCCTCTACTGGCGCTAAATAGAGTTATGCGGGTCATGCGATGGGGTCATTTGAGAGAAATTTTTTAGACGAGGTGTAAAAGATGAATCTAAGTGAGATTCGTGGGATTCGTTTGGTTGTTCTTATATTTGGGACGGTGTGTCCCTATCAGTTGGAATTATGTATACGTGGTATAGATCATTTGTTTGTATATTTGTCATATTGTGGTTGTCTAGTCAATTAGGTGATGTCATGTCGACGTCACGCCGGCCCCATGGTGACAGGAGTCCGGAGTGGGGTGTGACAGAGAAACTTCTTTCACAATAACTTTCAACTTTGAGGCCATCATTCCAACAGAGATCGGTATACCCACACCGAGGACAACCGCCACTTTTGACGAAGCTGAGAACGAAGTGGCATTGACTTTGAACCTAGATTTCCTCGAGGACAAAAATGAGAAGGCTCGGGCATATCAGGTCGCCTATCAACAGAGGGCAACAAGGTGCTATGATAGAAGGGTCCGACCACGTTCTTTCAACATTGGCTACCTCGTCCTCAAGAAAGTTACCTTAGCCACTAAGGACCAAAGTGCCGGGAAGCTAGCTCCTACCTGGGAGGGACCGTACAAAATCACTCATGTTGCTCGGCCCTGCACTTATGAGCTCGAGACCGAGGAGGGAGTTTTCTTAAGACACCCCTAGAATGTCTAACACTTCAAGTATTATTTTCATGGGGAGGAAACACCAATGTAAAAGCGTTAGAAATTTCAAATTTTGAAGCAAGTGTAATGAAATTTACTATCAATGAAAAATGTGTTTAGATAAATATACTCGTGACTCGCATAAACTCAACAAAGATAACATCCCAGGCTGCACCGCCGAGGGTGATAACTAGACCCCACACTAGGTCGATAGTCCGTACTCGGGGATAGACCAATGTCATCCACCAAGCGCGAGGCATGACTGGGTCTAAGAGCCTGCGATTAAGCATTCACCCCTCATAACCGACCACAGGTCAGGTGATATAAAGGGACAACGCTCTTGCAAGGACCAAATTGGGATAACCCAAAAAGGCAAAAAGATGAACCCGATTACAGAAAACCTACCTATAACCATCCGCAAAGAATCGGCCGAAGTTTTGCGCTCTTAAGGACCGAGAGGGTCGTACCTCATAACGGACAACCTTACCGTTCCACCTACTACTTGAGCCCAACAATTCCAAGCTCGTGCAGTAGGCTCGGGGAAAATGAGGACATAGGATATGGGTATGGTGAAAGATCGACCTGAGCTCCGATACCTAATCGGTATTGAATCATTCTCGATGTTTTGTTCTGGTTGATCTTCAGCTTTGTTCGATGGTTGAATTCTGATCATTATTAAATTTTGATCAATATTAATTTTAGATCAATATAAATTTTTTATTGGTGTCAAATTCTGCTCGGTGGTAAATTTTAGCCAACCTACCTAGGAGAAGGAACCTCTTTGAGATAAATGACGAAGCAAAGGAGAAGTTACGAGTTGAAAAAATTAATTAAAGAAATTTTCCAAGTGATTAAAAAAGACCGCACCGAAATGGTAGAGTCTGAACAGATCCAGATCGAAATATTCCAAGAACTAAGAAAGGATTGTCTGAGATCGATAATTTAAGATCGAATTAACCATCCAAAATGTAACCATCGTCAGTTCTGCTCAACGTACTTAGATAAGTTCGCTTTCCTAATTACTATTATGCAACGACAAACAAAAAATACGAGGAAGAAAAAGGACAAGTCATGAAACTACTCCAAACAAAAAAGTAAATCGAACAAGTAGAAATTACAGGACAAAAAATTCAATTCCATTGAACAAAAATATATGTAAATAGAGGGGTTCATGTTCGATACAAAAAGCCCGTTCTGGGCACAAAACAAAATCTACTAAGAACAGGATTCCTAACCAGGATTGAAATTTTCTTTACTAAGGAGGCCTGGCTTAAGCACCCCCGACCTCAGCACCATTGGCCTCAGCATCACCACCGACCTCACCAGCTATAGCTCTGGCCTAACCGGCCTCAGTACCCCCTTCCTCCTCCTCTGAATTAGAGAACTTCATCTGAATTTCTTCATAAGGAAAGTTGGGGTACTGGCACCTAAGAGAAAAAATCATTGCGTCGAAGCCGTTTGTCATCACCTCTACCCCAATCTCAAGCTTGAGATTTGCGAACACCTTGCTGGCCTTCCAGTTGTTGATGGCCTCCAGCTTAGCTCGGGCTATGGCTTCTCGCTAATCTTCCTCGACGGTTGATAAGCAACCTATCATCCAGGACAAGTCGACCTTCAACTTACCGACCTGAGAGCTCAGCTGGCTCTTGTCTTTCATCAACTCCTCAGCCTTGGCCTCAAGCTGCTGATCATCAACTTTGAGCACTCTGACCTTCTCGTGAAGGTCGTTCAAGCCCTTCACCATGGTGGATTTTTCCTGGAGAAGGACTTTCTCCCTCTCACTTGTTCTGTTGAGGCGGAGGCCCACCTTAGCTGCCTTGAAGAAACTCTGCATACGGGAAAACAAGACGTTAAAACTCATAAAAAAGTTTTAAGTAAAGAAAAATAACCGAGAAGAAAATTTACCGTCATGACGTCCTTATAAAGCTCCGAGATCAACTTAACGTCGTTTTTTTACTCGATCTTTTGGTGATCGTCAGGATGGGTGATCTTGCGGATATAGCTTGGGAGTAGCTCGGGAAGGTCTAAGATGTGCTGGCCAAGCTAGAGACCAATGTCGGGCGTACTGAAGGACTTCTATTCCTTGGTCGTCTTGGGCTGAGCTTGGCCATCTTTCTTGCCTCGCTTCATTCTTGGCTCAGCGTTAACCTCGATCACCTTTCTTTTCTCTTTATCTTGACGCTTAGAGGGGACTAGACTGACCAATTATCGAAGAAGGGGATATCTCCAATGAGGAGGCCTCTCTTCTCAGTTTCAACCTTATAGGGGTTTGATAAGGAATGGTCATTGCTTCCGTGGGCTCCCTCTCTAGGGCAGCCTCCTCGGTCGGGGCGCCCTATTAAGAATTGGCCGCACCCTTGGCCTATCTTTCTTTCATTATCTTCTTGAGGGCATCTTTGTCCATTTCTGTGTAAAAGAGGTGGATCATTAACAAAACAAAAACATCCAAGTAAAGAGAAACTACTAAGCATAAATTAAAAGCTTACAATTCTCGGAATATTTACTAAGGACGGGTAGAGACAGTGAAGGATCTCAGTAGAAGTATAGCTCGTACAAAGTAGACTTGATAAGTTCTTTCACATTTGTGAAAACGGTCCCGAGAATCGTACCCTTGTCTTCAATGGTCTTTGGGCTTAAAGCGGTATTTTTCTTCAACTTCTCAGGTTCTGCCAAACAGAACAAATTGTCAAAGTTAAAATTTTATACCAAATAGAAAAATCACCCTGAGCATGGGATATGTTCTTACCACTTTTCCCCCAATGCGTTTGAACGGGGAAGTCCATGTCCTCTCCCAGGCCGAACTCTCATCTGCTTCTCCCGAGGTAACTGGTAGGTGCGGATTTAACGCACGTCTACTTACGCTCACAAGTATACGAGGTCTAAAGTTTTAATATAGTGGATCTTTGAAGATCGGATATCGTTCCCACAGAGAAAAGTGTAAATAATTGAATTGAATACCGCAATTGACGAAGTCTTGTGTTATCCTGACGACGGAAGACGTGAATTGAAATTAAACTAAGCTAAACTACAATTAGTGGGTTAATTATAACTAGGTTGATTAATTAGGGATTGATTTCGTTCACTTAATACACGTTTGATTTCGTTCAGTTAACAATAACGGAGTTTAGGTATCCGACAATCTCGATTCGTAAACTCCTCCGTCATTTCTTCCGAGTGTAAGACGAGGAAATACGCGACTTAGCGTCGACGAAGAAGTCCCCCTCAATGTCTTAACAACTCTAGGCCGCGTGAGTCTTGACCCAACGTCATCGATTGCACACTAACTAACGCCCTCCCGGGTCGTTAGGTCGTAACGATGTGTTTACCCTAGTCCGAATCTAGGGTTACCTCTCCCGAGTGTCAAACCCTAGATTCTCAAATCCAACCCTAATACCATTACAATCATATTAAGATCGTCATCAAATGATAAACACAATCAGACTTAAAACAACAACCGTTAAAGAAACGTATATTGAACCAAACAAGTATTTACACAACTACACATTTTCCTAACTAATCTCTAAATTACACTAACATGTTCTTAGTCAATACAACATTTAATCAAAAGGAGATCATCATCATCAACTATAAACATTAAATACAAAGATGGAAACAAGGGAAGAAAAGCCAAATCTCAAAGTGGAGTAGTCCATTTTCGCCAAAGAATAGTCCTCCCGAGCTTCCTCTTCTCGCTTGATGAACTTTCTTTTCTTGCTCTTCAAGGATTGGCCAAGAACACTCTTTACAACTAATCTAATCTACTTCCTAAACTAATCTAATCTAACTAAGGTGGAAGAGAGCTCTCAAGAACAACCAAGCCCTCTCCCACGTCTAAAAATGAGGGCTTTGGAAAATATCTTCAAAATATCTAAAAATAGATATTTCTGTGCAGAGTGTCACCGCCTAAGCGGTGGTTCACCGCTTAGGCCGTGGACTTAAGTCGGTTCAGTTCTGTCGGTAACTTTGCCTAAGCGGTGGTTTTTCAGCTTAGGCGATGGCTGCTGGCAAGATATTCTGTCATTTTCTCGCCTAGGCGGTGGTTTTCTTGCCTAGGCAGTGGTTCAGCCCTTCAGTACTCCAACATTCTGCCTCTTTTCCGCCTAAGTGGTGGAACTTCCGCCTAAGCGGTGGTCTTCATTCACCGAAACCCTGTTTTGCACATTTCCTTCACCGTTTCTTCACCGTTTTCACTTGTTTCTCGCCCTTTGACGTTCTTTCACCTGTTCTACACTAAAACACAATTAGATATAACTAAAATGCTTGAAAACTAACAAATCCGGTTTAGAAATAGATAGGTTTTTCACACCTATCAGTAACAGAACCTCGACTTCCAGCCCTTGATAGATTGGTCTAGGCCATCAAACAAATGATGCCTGGAAGTGATGTAACACCATCCTTTACCTTGGGGCATGGATTTATCTAAGAAGAGGGCCCGAAAGAGCTCGATAGTTGGATCAACCCCTTTAGCGTAGAAAATAATGTGGAAAGCCACGACCACCCTCATACTGTTTGGAGAAAACTGTAATGGACACAGCCCAAGATCCAAACAGACAATCCAGACCTACGGGTATATGGAAAACCGAAGACTAACAAAGAGTTAGTCCATATACACAGTCAAAAAACCTTTCGGAGGCGCACACGCATGCTCCTCAACTTAAGGAACTTTTAGTACCATCGAGCTCGGCAAAGAATATTTACTCCTGACCTTTTTCAATTGCTTCTTTGTTACGTTGGACTCAATGCGATAGATTAGTCTATCTATTGGGACTTAAGAAACATATTGCTCAAGGTTGGCGCTGGGGGCAACAACACCCTGATTAGCCCGAGGTGGAAGAGGAGCCTCCAGAACAGTTAAATCATCCGAGTTGAAAGCCGACAGGACTGGGGCTGAACTCGACTACGTGATCCCTGGAAAAACTCGTTCCCCCATGGTCATCAGATCGACCAGCCATGCTGGCCACAACAGCAGGATGAGAATGCACTACCCACTGAACTCGCGAAGCCTATCAAATGAAAACGACAAAGAAACTTCCTCTAGAGACGAGCTGAGCTTAATCTGTTAGAGGAGGAATACCGAGAGTGTCCGCTCAGAAGAGCTGGACTCAGAGCTCGGGCTATATCCCAGAGAAAAATAAGAAGAAAACATAGGTAGGGAATAATAAAATACCGTTAGTCGAGAAGAAAATAGGCATTCAGAAATCTCGTGTGAAGAAATTAGGGAGAGAAAGCCTCTATTTATAGCTGAGAATATCCTACCGAACGGTCGCAGTATCTAACGTCCAAGAGCGCTCCGATTCTTGTGCCCATTAGAAAAAACGGGACACATGTCGCGCATCCGGAGAGTAACAGATAGGCTTCCTAGGGAAGTCAAGAAGTGAATGACCGAACTCATTACCAAGACTGGACCCATTTCCTATGTTAAGCAGAGTCTTCTCAAGAATGGGATTCTATCATTTAGAAAACATAGGCAGAACAAAACCCCTAGCATTTCATTTCATGTTTCATCTCAACACTAGAGGCTAGGGGGCAACTGATGAGGGTAAAAATGAATCACCCCAAATTACTCCACCTGAGACCTCCACATAGACAAAACATATGATGTGGCAGTGAGTAGATTGTTGACCTGGATACCCAAACCAATGCTTTGATCAACAAACTTCTAGCCGGTAGTTTCTGGTCAGTAATGTTCTGGTCAGCGACACTTGAGACTGCAAACCTTACATGGCCTGTCAAGTTCTAGCTGATGGTATTCTGGTCGGTACGTTTTTCTCGGTACCCGTTCAGTGGTCCGGGTTAATTTTCCATCCTCATTAACATATTGATCCATGGTCTTCTTCAAATAAGCTAAAAAGCCCAGGCAGAAGGTTCTAATCCCTTCACATGCCCTTTTTCCTGACCATGCGCCGTGTTAAGGTCGTTAACCGAGTTTAACACGTCTAATCTCCAAAACGCTAATCAAGTTTTTCCTCTATAAAAGCAAAGGTGAACACTGACATAAAAGGTATTGCTTTTAGCATATTCATAGCATATTTCATACCTTCTCTACCCCCAAGCTCTTATTCTTACGCCGAAAGGATTTCATCAAGCACAACCCCAGTGGGTCCTGTGCAGGTACATGCTTGAAGCTCAAGTCAGGCAAGGCGCAGAACCATTCCGAACATATAACGTTTCAAGAACTGTTGACTAAAAAGAATAGATTTAGGACAAGTCATCTCCAGTTCAGCTACAACGATCCACGTAATCTCTAATCAGACCAATTGAAAATGTGAACCAACTTTCGACACAAAATGACGATAATTTAAAAAAAAAAAAATCAATTAATATTTAAAACGAAAAAGTTTTTATGTGATACTCAAAAAATTTATTAATTGTACAAACTATTGTCATTTCGGTATTTAGTGGCAAGGCGCAGAACCATTCCGAACACATAACGTTTCAAGAACTGTTGACTAAAAGGAATAGATTTAGGACAAGTCATCTCCAGTTCAGCTACAACGATCCACGTAATCTCTAATCAAACCAATTGAAAGTTTGAACCAACTTTCGACACCAACAATATCGAATGACGATAATTTAAAAAAAAAAAAATATATATATATATATATATATATATATATATATATATAAAATAAAATAAAATCAATTAATATTTAAAACGAAAAAGTTTTTATGTGATACTCAAAAAAATTTATTAATTGTACAAACTATTGTCATTTCGGTATTTAGTGGCATTTTTTAAAAATTATCTTCTTCTTTTTTAAAGGTAAGATGTGTTTAAAACAGTTTATGAGAACATCAACTAATCAAATCACCTAATAATGTTAATGACGCACTCTTCCAAATGAATCTAACACATTTAAGATTTAATTTTCGGAGCACTCTCCAAGATAGTTGGATGATGATTTAATGACATAAGGTTGCCTGATATTTTTAGAATAAAAAAAAAATTATTATTTTCGATAAAATGGCAGTGAAAATAAATGATAAAAAAATCTTTGGTAAAATTGAAATAGTTTAAATTATTTAATTGAGATGCAATTAAGCCGCTTTATTATCGTTACAAATTTTTATGATTAATTTTTCTTTTTTTCTTTTTTTTCTTTTTTTCTTTGTTTGGACCCAAGTGAGCAAATTTGTGGAGGAGCAAATTTTCTTTTTCCTTTTCAAAAGTTGAGGTGTCAATATTAACACATACTGTTTTGTGAATTGAAAACCAACTGAAACCACGGCCTCAATCGAAATGGAAGACGACATTGTTTCAACTAATAGAAACTCCAGCGAAACTCCATATAGTCCTCCATGGCCTTATGCTTTTCCGCTTCTGCTCTTCGCCCCAAACCTCCTTTTTTACCTCAAGTTCCAACTCCCAAGTACTCGCATCTCTTCAACCTCTGTTCTTCGTTTAGAACAGCTGCTCTGTCTGAAGAAGCAGAAGGCGCAGTAACTGAGGAAGTCCCTACTCAATCAGGTATGCTTCGATCCATACTTTTTTTTTTTCTTTGAATTTTTAAATTGTGTTTGTGTAATTGGAAATTATTGGGTTTCGCGAATTCATATCTGTTTCGATTCTGCTTCTATGTGAAATTGGATTCATCAAGGGTTGATGGATTGAATATGGGTTCGGATGATAATTAAGCGCCTGATTCGTTTGGTTTTATTGATGTTAAATATTTAAATGATTCGTGGATTATTTTCTCTCAGTACTTTTCACAAACAGTTCATGTGCCTAATCATATGCGGAAATGAATTTGCCTTGAGGGTTGGGACACAAATTTGGAACTTCATTAAAACTGTGTTTGTGCTTATGATTAGTCTCATGGCATGATTGAAGATTCTTCTCTCGAACTAGATTTTGGGTGGATTAGGCCCAGTTTGGTTACCGTTTCCATTTCCTAATTACTGTTTCCACTTTCAAATTTTTGGGATTAATATATAGAAAGTGTTCGGTAAACACGTTTCTGTTCCAATATTTTTAGGAGTAATTTGGGAGCAATTCCTCAATTCTTTAAGAATCTGAGAAACAAAAAAAAAAAATGTTGATTCTCATTCACTCCCACGAAACTATTCCCAGCACCACTCTGCCGGCCACCATACATTTAAAACAAAGAAAAGAACAAATGTTCCAACCAAACGTGTTTCTTATTTCTATTCTCATAAATTAAAAGAAACAATTTCATGGCAATGGTTGTTACCAAACATGTTTGTATTCCTGGAATACTCTGAAACGAAAACAAAATTTTCTTCCCAGTTTATTGGAAGTAGAAACAAAAAAACCGTCTTAATTGATTTTTTCTTAATTCTCACAGCAACTTTTAGTAGCCATTGAATGGAATGATCCAATTTTTTCCTCTCTATTAGTTAACTACATAGATTAAGGCCATCTTTGGCATGCGAAAATTCTTATTACATTTAGAATAGACTTTGATTTTAAATTCATGTGCCAGCTTTCATTTCATTTCTAATTTCTTCGAATTAAATTTCAACTGTAAAATCTATTCATGTTCGAAAATCCAGCATATTCACCTGGATGCTAACCACATTTCGATTCATTTGTATCAATCTATGTATCGCATTGTTTGATTGGGGTTATCATTCTCACGATTCAGGGTCATTCTCTACTGCTCGCACGCAGCTGGATCTTTTGGAAAGACTCAGTTCTGGTAGTTCATCCGTTGATGGTAAGTGAAACTATTTCTTCTATGGATCTAACCAACAGAATGCATAAAACTAAAAAGTTGTAACGTCCCATGCGCTCCAGTGGCTTAGTAACGTTTGAACCAAATCCACATGGCCAAAAGTAGTTAACCCAAATCACTAGTAGACTAGTAGTTCTCATAGCACTTTATATGTCAAACAATCTTTTCTAATACTTCTGATATGTGATCTGACAATATGCCCCACTCAAAGACGCGATGCCCTAGTTGCATTGGCCTAGTCCGTCCGCTTTATTGGTGGTGTAGATAATAGCTTATAAGTGGACACAAACAGTCCATAAGCAAACACATAGTACCAACCAACGAGACAAATAGGGTTGCTAGTTTTATGTAGGGTGATCTTGGGTCTCTCTCAACCCCTTTAAGCTACCTCATATGATGATGTTTTCTCTTATACTTATAACTTGACCATCAGCCCCTTCCACATCCGATGTGGGATAAACCCAACAATTTATATATCAAATAATCTTTACTAAAAAAAAATAGGATCTTGCAAAGTGCTTCAAAGAAAAGAGAGAAAAAAAAACACATTACCAACTAGTGTCGTAGTTTTTGAAAATCCAATACTCTTGATCAGGTTACGAGAGCGATGGCAGCGCAAGGGGAATTACAATCCGGGAACAGCTTGCCCAGTTGGTTAGCGACAGAGACGACGATTTCAGCATTCAATTGGGCAAAGAATTGAAAAAGGTTAGCCCTAAGTTCTTAACCATTTCACAGAAGAGAAACATCAGGAGACAGACTTACCTAAATGAGGTCTCTCGGAGGAATGACACCGCCTTCTTTGCTACCATTGGAGCTTTTGTTATATTTCCTCCTCTTGTGATTTTAGGGATTGCCATTGCTACTGGTTATGTCCAGCTTTTTCCATGAGATACATCCTTTTTCCTTTTTGTATCATATAGACATCGAAGGGTCTGTTTGGTTTGTAACGGCAAAATTATATTATGTGTCGTTTCTCTGACAGAAAAGCCGAAGGAGGGGGCTAAAAGTGAAGTCCTTTTATTTTTATGCTGTAAAGTATGCATTTTACGCTCTTTCGACATCAAAATTGCGAAGTTATTGGATCAGTACACTCAACACGTTGGACTTCGTAGGCAAGATTTAGTTATTGAAAACAATAAAAAATTTTAAACAATTATTTTATGTTTTGTTATAAACAATCGAATATTTTTGGTTTCCTTGTTTCGATTTCTAATCTTAATTTGTCAATGTTATTTTTCACTAGTAAACACTAACTGTTATGAGAAAATGGTAGTATTATTAATGAACTAGACACCCTGGAGAACTCTTTTGTAGAAACGATTAATCTGTGGCAAAACAAATTTGGTTGACTCTAAAAATTGAAGTGAAACATGAAGCTTTGGGCAATCTTAAGGCACTTTTTCATATTGGTCCCTTACATTCATAATTAAATTCAAAATTTATTTTTTATAAAGTGTTTCCCAAGTAATGATGCCAAAATTTACCCAGTACAAGAACCATGGCCTCACGTGCTGGGAAACTCCGCAACACACAACCCTTCTAGAATTAAACTACTCTAAGGAGGGTAAAAATACAACAGTGTATAGATAATTGTATACAGAGAGTTAAGCATTGAGAATCCCTTGATACATCCTTCCCTGCCGTATATATAGGTCGCCCTTCTGGTTAGCCGTTTCCGCCATGATTTTCTCCACGTTCCATAACTAGCCACCGTAATCGTAGCCTGTGCTCCCATTACGGAAAGTGGCGTCAATCTTGTAGGTGCATGGGGGCAGCAGTAGATGAGACAATGGTTACGTTGACCTACTACCTTTAGATTTGGTGATTGGGCCCCGCTTGGGTGGCCTTGTCCTGCCCTAAATAGGCCCAATGCGAGGCTGGATTGTGCTCAGTAGGCCAGAAACCTTGTTCATGGGCTATTAGGGCAGCGGCCCATGCCCACTATTGCGCTGCCTCTTTTGGGTTGGGCTTCCTGGGCAGGTCCGACCCGTTTCTTCGTCTTCCTTCACCCTGGTTCGCATGTGGGAATTTTTTCCTCATCATTTGCCCTCCTGACCTTCATGGTGGTTCCTCAAAGTGGAACGTAAGGTCAACCCTTGTAAGTTCTCTTATTCCTCTTGCTTTGTTGTTTGATTTCCTTGCCACATTTTGCCCCTTTGTTTCCCCGAGTCCTCGATTACGGTAATGGCATCTACTCCACCGCTTAGTCTAGTCAAGGCTGGTTTCTCGTCCACGCCTCTTCTAGAGAAGGCGTCGGCAGCCGTAACCCGTGCATCTACCGATTCCCCAGTGAACTGAGGTGATCACAGGTCAAGTGCTTTTAAGGAGAAATGGCTCAGATCATTTCGGGACACATTTGAAATCCCTTCCCAGATTGAAATTAGGGCGAGCGCCCTTATTCCTGTAAGGAGGATTAAATTTGTTTATTTGTTTGGATGTTTGAATATGGTCTAAGGCTGCCCTTTTCCCCGTTTCTTCACAACCTATTTCGTCAATTGGAAATCAACCCAGCCTAGTTGGTTCCTAACGGATTTAGCCAAATTATAGGCGCCCTTGCACTGTCTCATTTAAACAAAGCACCATTAACAGTAGATATGATTAGGAGTGTAAGTTCCCTAAAATTTCACAATGATACTGGGAGGTTCTATTACTCTGCCTCCTCGAAACAGTACACATTCCTCACCGATCTCCCTCAAGCCATTAAGGATTGAAAGAACTGCTACCTATTTTTTAAAGGGAGTTGGGAGTTCTTCCCTGAAGAGGTTGGGCAGCCTCCAGTTGTGCTACGATATTTCAATTACCCGAGTAATTGTTTTATTTTTTTTATTTTTTTTGCAATTTCTAAGCTACACTGCTTTCACAATGTTCTCACCTCTTCTGTAAATTGCGTTATGCAAGTAGGAGCGCTTGTCAAAGGTTTCATTTAACTCAAAAGGTCATCCGCCAATTGGAGAACCTTTTGATAACGGAGGATCAGCATTGCTAGAAGCTTACCCATAAGCCATTTGTGCCTCCAAAGAAAAACATGAAGATTGATAAAGCTCACGTTTCCCAACTGCATGATGTGGCTCTGACAAATAAAAAGAGAGAGGCCAAGAAAACCTCACAACCTACTGCAACTGCTGCAATTATTCAACCCATCGTGCTCCTCTTAGATTCATCCAACCTCAAGTGCCTCAGTTTGCCATCCCTACGTCATTGGATTCTTATGATGAATTACAGCCTCTGCACATTAAACAACGTAGGGTCGTGTCTGTCCCTGTTCTTGTTTCTCGTACTCCGGTCCCTACTAAAATCCGTGGATTGGAATCGGCTACTCGAGCAGCTGGGGCTCCCATAGCTCGTACTTCTGAGGCTACGGTGGTTCGTGCTCCGTCTATCCTGTCTGCTCCTGCCTCTGCTTTGAGAACGCCATTCGATTCCTTTTACGAGCAGTTATGGGAGAAGAGTCGTCCCAAGATTGAGAAACGGAGTAAAGTAGAACTCTTCTAATCCCTTGTTTGCACGCTTCTTCAGGTAACTTTGTCTTTGTAATTCATTTGGAATACTGAATGGGAATCTAAGTAAATTCGGGTACTTTGCAGAGTATCCATCTGTCTTATGCTTTGGCTGGAAGCTCTGATAACACATCCAAGCTGGACACTCAACTCTTGCATCAGGTGAGTGTATTCAGTTGGTTGGAGGACGATTTTCGTAATCTGGAGGAGAAGAAAGCTTCCCTTGAAATCGAGCTGGTGTTGGAGAGGTCTTCAAAAGAATAATCTGAGTCCAAATTGTAAATTGCTCGTGCTCAGTGTGAGTTTTTTCAGAGCAGCAATCAGTCTTTACTCGATGAGAACTCCCGGTTGTTGGCTGATGTTAAAAAATTGTCGGTTAAGAAATCCGCATTGGGGGAGAAACTCAATAAACAACAATTCGAACTTGGTTTGAAGAGCGCAAAGTTGGATGCTGCAGTGGATGCTCTCTAGCAATCAGAGAAGGGAATAAATTGGTCTTCGATAAGCTAAGTTCTGAGAAGGCTAAGACCTCAGTACTCGGGACAAAATTGGTAGCCCTGGAGGCAAGATCAGTAGAGTAGGCTAAGGCTTTGGCGGAGCTGACCACAGCGGCAGCACAGAAAAAGGTAGAACATGAAAAGGGAGTCAAAGAGCTCCTAGAACATTTTGAATTGCTCAAGGAGAGTATTCAATTGGTTGGCTTCCAGTTCTGTCGAGCTCAGGTGTAGCAAGCTCACCCTAAGTTGGATCTTAGCTTCCTAGATCAATTTATCCCTAAGGACGAAGAGGATCCCATCTCTACTTCGGAGCAAACGTTGGTCACAGGACTTCCAAGGGTTGGGGGCAAAGTGTTTGTCCCCTCCTCCAGGTTTAGTTTTCGTCGACCAGGCTCAACTAGGCTCTAACCAAGTTAAGTCCGGTCGCGAACAAGTTATATCCACCTCTGATCAAGTCTGCCCTGCTCCCAAATTGACTCAGCCTGCTATCACTCCAATTCAGCCCGCCTCTGACTCAATTCAACTCACTTCCGATCAACCCTACTCAATACTACCAACTTTGGAACCAGCAAGGGTTGTAGCTCAGCCTATTCCTCGACCAGTCCAGCTAAGATCCAGTCTAACTCTGATCGTGTCTAACCAACCTCAACCCCTGCTCAGCGGCTCATCCCTGGTTGTTACTGATATTCATGTCATACCTCTGCCGGATGATGTGGATCAGCCGTGAGTTGATTGATTGGCCAACTGTCTTTTCAACTCCTACTTCATCAGTTTTGTAATGATGGCATTTTGTAATTATGACAATCATTAAATACCTACTGTATTTACTCTTTAGAAATCGTTTTATTTTTCCTTTGATACTGATTATTGTCATTTCGTATCTTGCATCATAAATGTTTCGACGATTTGGTTTGCCTGTTTTCGTCATTTGGTAGATGTTGGCTTGGTTATTTAAAGCCTGAATTTCTTATGGATTCTTCATATTTTCTTCGAGTATCCTTTTTTCTTCCCTCTCATTTTTTCTGGTTACATATTAGCTATGGCTTCATCGTCCTCTGCGTCCGATATCTTTGATATTGTCGAGGGCAACAGGAAGAAAGAGGTCGAAAAGAGGCACCGGTTCCGAAAGCTTATTATAACGGTCAGGGTCCTTGACGATGGGCACCCATGACTTCGTGCCCGTGTTGCCTTTGCCTCCCTCGACGCTACCCATTTTTGTATGGTGTCTCAGATCCATGAGCTTCGTGATCGGCTGAGGTTAGCAAAGAGAGACATCAACAACTTGCGAACTCAAGTTGATCTCCACAAGTCTTATAAAGAGGTATTGCAGGCGAAGAAGGTTAAGCTTTCAGAGAAAAATACCAAGAAAAATAAGAAGATACGCTCTCTAATCCGAGCGTTAAATCAGTACGAAGAACATGACTTCCAGCATTCGAACTCAGATTCTGAGGGCTTGGGTCCCATGCCTTCTCCTAGGTCGGATTAGCCCCAATCCCCTCCTTCTTGTCTTGTTTTTTCTTTTTGCATAGAACCCTGAGAGTATTTTTCCCTTTTTGAGCAATATGGGCTTATGAGATCCTGCAACACTCCTATAATGGCTTTGGTAGGATTTTAGGGGAAAAATGTAATGCTTTCGTGATAAGAAGTAACGAGTTCAAGAATATTATTTTTCTTTGCACTGCTGTGTTTATTGTATTTGAGTTGTGGTTGAGCATCACATGTTGTGTGTTAAATTGTGCACTTAACTTCACAAATGGTGCAACCAATGTTCCAAACTCTGGATGTTTCAGAAAAATAGGGCCCATAGCATTCCTCTTTGTCCTCCTCCATAACGAGCTTAAATAATTAAAGTGTTATAGACAACCAGAGTCTTCAAAATAAATAGTTGAATAAATCTCATTGATTTATTGTTGATCCTAAGATTTAATGGACAATTAAATGTTGATGTTTTTTGTGGAATTAACGATTTTGTTGAGTGTTTCAGTTTATTAATTCCAGTGAAGATATTATCATGAAGAAGTTGAGAAAAATGCTAAATAGATGTTAAAGACACTGATAAAGATGATTGATGTTAAGAGACTAAATATTTTAAAGAACTTAGGGGAAAACAATTCAAGTTAAATTTTTACTCTTAATGTATCCCGATTAGGATCACACACGACACAAATATTTTTACAATTAGGTTTGTTTTTAATAGAATCCTAATTAGCTAACATATTTACTCCTATGTGTAATTGAAGAAGAAACATTGATTTAAAAAAGATAATTGATTAAAATTAAATTTAAAGATTTAGTGGAGTTAACCGATAAAAGAAATCGGTTAAAGGGGCAAAAAAGTCGAAGAAATTTAGTAAAAAAATATTTAAGGAGAGAAGTTCCAGCAAGATCGGTCAACTGACCAACGCTAATCGGTCAACCGATGAGAAGGAGATGGGAAAACGATTCAGACTCGGAATTACTCGGTCAACCTATGGCTAAAATATGAACTTTTTGAATCGTTAGGTCGACAGGGCGGTTGACCTATGGCGAAGAGATTTTGGCTTAGGCTATGTCCTGAATCGGGCGGTCAACCGATAGGTGTTGGTTGATCAACCGATGGATAGTTTCAGAATTTGAGAATTTCATGATTTTGATCCAAAAAGTAGCCGTTTTATGGTTAAAATATGGGAGATATCTTAGGGATCTGATGGAATTTAAGATATATGATTAATATTTTGTTATTCATATAGATATGGTTCAAGTATTTTGGATATTTCTCAATTTGGTTCATGAAATTCTTTTTATCCTATCTAATTGAGATTGAGAAAAAAATTGAGGGACTAAATTAGATATTTTAAACGATATAATTAAGTGTATTATACTAGGATTGAGTCTTTATGATATAAGAGGTTTATTAGAGTAATTATTTTTCATGAAATATGGGAACTAACCATAAGAGAGCTTGTTCGAATCCCATATAAATATACCTGTGTTTTTTAGGTTTAAATAATCCCAATTATTCAATTTTGAAAAGTTATTCAGTTCTAGTGTTTTCTAAGAGTGATCATTCTGAGATTATGCTGAGAGTATTGTGAGAATTTTCTTGAGAAATTTTGGAGTGAATTATTGTTGATTGCCAACTTGAAGTTTCATTTAGTATCATTATTTATTCGGTAGATTCTTAGTGAGATCGTTCCAAGTTATTTGCTATTAATTGTTATTTGATATTATTATCTATTACTTGGAAATTTGATATTTGAAATCATTTTCCTGAATTTTAAATGGAAAATTATTTTTGAAACAATTTCTTGAAAAAATCTGGTTACGTGCTAAATTGTTTACTACCCGTTCTTGTTTAAAATCATATTTTAAAATTCTCACTGTATTTCTATCACTAATAGCGGGATATTAATTAAGTTCAAATTTATCTTGGGTGGTAGAAGCTCCGAGTGAAAAAATCACTTATAAATTTTTGTAATTGGTGAGTTGAGTGTTGGATTAGATACTATTGGGAGTGTCTAATCAAGGGGTAGTTGGTTTCAATCTCTTCCAGTAAAGAGATTGAGGTTTTAATCTTTGCCTAGAGTATAAAAAAATTAGGTGTTAATTCTTCCTTAATAGAATTAATTTGTTAGCGAATTTATAACGGTTCAATCCTTATCAGGTAAAAGGATACTTGGAGTGTTTTTGTGTAAGGTTTAATTCTTAGCTTAAGTATAAAATAATTAAGTTAATATTTAGTCTGTGAAAAAGATAGGATTATTCCTGAGCCTGTCAAAAAGAATTATAAAAATTGATTCTGAGCCTGCGAAAAGAAATATTTCATAAGGGTTTGGTTCCTACCTGGTTAAAGGAATTATAGTGATTATTGCGACTTTACGCGAAGCTCGGGGGAGTAGATTAGCCAAGAATAGCTTGATGAAGCAGTATAAATTTTTGGTGTATTGCATTCTTTAATTTATTTATATTTGTATTGTTTCTTGTGCACCTAATTGATATTATATTTCCGCTGCTATAAAGATAATGATTAATTTAGGATAAAATTAATTATTTGATTTTTGAAGTGTTATTATTTGGATTAATTTTTTATCTTGCCAATTCACCCCCCTCTTGGGTAGTTTACTGGGCCAACAATTTGCATCAGGGCTGGTTTTAACTTGATATGCTTCACAGTATAGCTAAACATGATCACAATGAGTATCTTAATTCTGAAATTATGTGCACTACTGTCGATCCTACTTTTTCTGATAGTCATTGTTCTGCTCGTAAGACTGATAGAATTCGCAATGATGAGAATGCAAATAAGGCTATTGAGATGCTTATTGCTCTTACGTATGTTTTTGGAAAAGAGAATTTTAAACTTGAGTAAAAAATTGCAACTCTTGAAAATAAGAAGTTTAGTACTGTCAAATCTCTCAAGAAAAAGAATTTGAATAAATATTTCGAAACTGTTGAGTTTAGAAATGCTTCATCTGAAATTGGTAAGTTATATGAGAAAATTGAGTCTCTCGAAGATGAGACCGGGGTTTTGAAAAATGATTTTTATGATCTTCAATAGGATGATTTTAAAAGGAAAAATCTTGAAACTTTGAATGAGGCCTTGAGTATTGAGTTGAATAAGGCAAGGTGTGAGCTTGATAGAGCTCGTGTGAAAATCCATTTTGTTAAAAATAAGTGCCAAATTCTTAAGAATGATCTTGAATTTATGTATAAAAAGAATTTTGGTCTACAGGTAAACGTTAGCACCAATGAGCGGTTACTTAAAAAGACGCAAAAGAAGCTTAAAGAAGCAATGGATAAATTCAAAGATATTGAGAGTACTAAACCTATTGAAAAACCAATAATCACTAGAGCTGTTTCTCAAAGTCGCCAACAATATCGTGTTCCCGTACGAAACAATGACTATCTGAAGAGAAGTTCTAACAATATTAAATGTTTGTATTGTGAAAAGTTTGGTCATTATGAATAACCTTGTTATTTATTGCATGGTGGTATCAGATCCAGAAAAAACTAGATACCAAAAAGAAAAACTTTTGATGCAGGTACCAATCGGAGATTCAAACAATTTCAAAGGTACAATGAATATTATATGCCGACAAGAAGATTTGAACAGATACAAAGGTACAACGAATATGCCATGCTAACGAGGGAACCAAGGTACAATGTACCTAAGAAAAAGAATAAACACGTGCTAAATAGAAGAGTAAAGCAGCAGCAAGCTCAATATGTAAGAGCTGACAAAACTTATCCACAACAAACAGCAAGATACCAGTACAAGAAAAAAACTATTTACAAAGTCGTGCCCAAGCAGAATGAGAAAAAGCAGCTTAAAGCACCAAAAAAAAAAAAAAAAATAAATAAATAAATTCTTACCGAATCAATCCAAAAAATTGCCACTACTAAGAATGAAGAAATCAAAGAGACAAATCAAGCAAAAGAAAAATCGGTGGAATCAAAGGATGCCAAGTCAGAAATCGGTAATCCACCAAAGGTACACACACCAATTGCTCCCAAGAATGATCCAGGTATGTCAAACTTTTTAAAGTTTAAGTTTATTAATTTTGTTAGGGAGACTGAGCCTGTTCATTTTGAAATTTAGATGTTTGTGATATGCGGGTGTGTGTGTGTGTTTAAATTTGTGAGTAATTAAAAATATTTTGTAATTAAATATGTAGATTAAAATAAGAGGTAAAAATTGAGCTAAGTTAATCAAAGTAGGGTTTAAATGCACTAAAAGATGAAAAGATCAGTGTGGTAAGTCGACCGACAGTGTAGTGTCGGTCAACTGACAGTAGCAAGCTGGGAAGAGTAAAAAGTGCTACATCTATCTATTGACTGACTCTAAGTGGAAGGTTGACTGATCGTTATTGGATTTAAAACCCCTTTGGTTCATTTCATTTCATTCGATTTCAAAAACCCTTTCTCTCCAAAACCCTTACTCTCCCAAGTCCATTCACTCCTAAACTTCATTAAATCAGTTTGATTTGGCTTGGATTTGAAGATATTTGGGTCGGATCTAAAGGTCTAGGGCTTGGATCTGAGATTTGGAGACTATTTGCTTCGCGAAAAGGTTTATTCTCTCTCTATCCTTTAGGGTTTCGGTTGCTTCTCTGTTTAGGGTAAATCTTTTGGATTATCTTGGTTGATTTGTTTCAAAGTTGTGAGAAATATGCGTAAAATCAAGAAGCGCGCTCAAAAACCTAAATTTGATAATGCCTATTGATAGGTGTAATTTACCTATCTATTTCTAAACCGAACTTGTTAGTTTTCGAGTGTTATTATAGTATTTAATACGTTTTAATATGTTTTTATTTGTTTTGTAATAAATCAGGTGTTTGGGATGAAAACGGATCATAAACGATCAAATCGGATCAAGAGCGGTGGAAGAACGGTGGAAAAAAAACAAAGAGGCTAAATTTCAAAACCTGTAGCCCACCGCCGCGGCAATCAAAATACAGAGAAGGGCCTAAACTCTCTGCAGCGATGACACTGCCGACATACCCGTCGCCGCCGCGGTGACCCCTGTAGCTGTAAAGTAGATTTTTAGTTATTTTTAGATATTTTGTTCCATTATCTTCCTCCTTCCTTTCCAATTCGGCCAAAAGAGACCCCTTAGAGTTTAGATAGCTTAGAGAGAGTTTTGGGGTGTGCTCAACCAAATCCAAATGAGAAGAACACAAAGCGAAGAAGGAAAAACGATCTCGGAGCGGTTTTAGTGGCTGATCTTCGGAATATGGCTAAGTTCCTTTGTTTCTTTGTTTCTTTTCTTAATTTTGATAGTTGTTTTGAGCATGTTTAGCTCGTTTCTTGTTGTATAAACAGTTATGGCCATGAGCTAAACTTAGATTATCTATAGGATTAATATGGTTTATGAAAATATCGTTTGTTTGAGTTGTATTTCTTTAACGGTTGTTCTTCACTAATTCGATTGTGTTTACCGGTTTGTCATGTTTATATGCTTGTTTAGATATATTGAGAAATCGGGGTTTGACATTCGGGAGAGGTAATCCCGAATTCGGACTAGGATTAAATACAACGCGACAATCTAACGACCCAGGAGGGTGTTAGAAAGTGTGCAATTCATGACGTAGGGGCAAGACTCATGTGACTATATGTTCGAAAAAATGCTAAATGGGGGACTTCGGCGTTAACGCGAAGTCACATATTCACTCACTTGTCACTCGAAAGAGGGAATAAATGAGTTTATGATACAAAGATTGTCAGATACGTCGAATACCGTTATTGATAACTAAATGAAACCAAACACGTTTTTGCAAACGAAGTTAATCCGTAGATAATCTATTCCCCTAAACGTCTCAATATAGTAATATAGTTTAATTAGTATAATTAGTTAATTAGATTAGTATTTATTAATTATAAAAACTTTTTTTATCACCTAAATAAAGTTAGATTATGATAATTATGGTACTCGATAATAATCTAAACCAATCATGTGAATACGACAACCCTTACTCTTCTCACTTTACTAAAACTTGACTCGTACACTTGCGGTGAAAGTAGCGACGTATCTATGTGCTACCACCTATTTTCAAAAGAAGAAGCAAGAAATAAGATATAATAAGGAGTTTGTGAATCGGAAGGTTGTAGGTTGCAAACCTATAGATTTTGCCGGTTTAAAAGAGAAAAATATTGATGTTGAAGAATATTTTATAGATTGGGATGAACCAAGTTTGTCACCCAAAGAAATGAATGGATGCCGGTGTGGATCAAAATGTTTTATAGTAATCTCACATATAATGATGTTTATATAGCATCTTTTTTTAAAGAAAAATAAATTTGGTTTAATAGGGGATTACTATATGACATTTTGGAGATACCAAGAGGAGATGTATTTCTTTTTAATACTCCCCACTAGCTTTCGATAAATTTTAATAGAAGAGAAATTGCACAAATATTTGACTTGGATAAAGATAAAGCAGGATCATTATCACTAGAACACCGGTTTCTTCATTTGTTAATAACCTATTCAATTGTGCCTAGAGGGGGAAGTCATGCAAATGTGAATGACTTTGATCTTTATTTGATGAATGAGATTGTTGAAGGAAGAAAGCTAGATTTGGCACATATCATGATGGATCACATGAAATATCACCTTTAGAAACCCTCCGGAGTGTTGCCTTATGGTGATGCGCTTCAAAGGTTGTTTGACCATTTTGGAGTGGAAACTGATCCCGATAAAGAAAAATTCATGACAATTACACCGGGATGGATTAATGTGGGTAATGTTGTGCTAATGGGATATGAATATAGAGGAAATAGATGGGTGAAAAAGAGAAATGAGAGAAGGCAGAGATTGCAAGTTGAGGAGGAAAAAGATGATGAGAATGAAATGAGTTCGGATCAGAAGATAGATTTGCTTAGTAATCAAATTGATGATCTTCGAGTACATGCAGATGTGATGGATCATCGGATGGCTGGGCTAGAAAGTAGTATAGCTAAAATGAATATGCATATAGAAGTAGGATGTGGAAAAATAACGAGAAATCTGGAACAAATGTTTCAGTTTATGCAGTCACCACAGTATGTATATCATCAGCAGCATAGTGCTCAGCAACAAAACATGTTTGGAGCACATCAGTCTTTTGGAGGACCATCTGGAGTGGGACCTTCAGGAGTAGGACCGTCAACGCCATTTCATCAACAAATGCCTTCAAGCTCAAATGTTCAACCGATGGTTCAGTATCCTCAACAGCCAGCTACCTGTCCAATGGGACAATACTATCAATTTACCAGACAAGGTCCTCATTAGACTTTATCTCCTACTCTTATTATGAATGTGTTAATCGGACAAGTCCCACATTAACATTTTGGTCTGTAATAGCTAATTTAGGGTTTTGGTGAAACTTAAATTTTGGTGTATGGATTTTGATGGATTAGCTAGACTTGATCTACTTAGTTAAATTTTTATCCCTAATAATTATCCACATGGTATTTGTTGAAAATGATTTTCATGCTTAAAAGTTGATTTGTTAAAACGAGTTTTGATTCTTAAAATTGATTTTTGAGTTAATTTATTATTTCAAAACAGTGTGTCATATTCTGATTTAATTACTTTAGGTTTACTATTTCAAGTATATTATATGTTTGCCTAGAGTAGTTGAGTTTGTTTGTGGTTCCCCTTCCCCACTTTTTGAGATGACAAAGAAGGAGAATTTATTGATGTTTTATTAAATATTTTAAGGGGAAGTTTATATTATTTATCATGTTTTGAAATTATTGAGATGATTATGTGTTCTTTGTTGAATATTTTATAATTCTCTACATGATTGTGCTTTATTGAGTTAAAAACCCGTCCTCAGATTTTGGGGGAGTGTGGTTACATATTATTTTGACAAAAACATCAAAGTAAATTGTCATTATAAAAAAATAAGAGATTGTTGATCCTAAGATTTTGATGGACAATTAAATGTTAATATTTTTTGTGGAACTAACGGTTTCATTGAGTGTTTCAGTTTATTAGTTCCAGTAAATATATTATCATAAAGAATTTAAAAAAATGCTAAATGGATGTTAAAGACACTAACAAAGATGATGAATGTTAAGAGACTGAAGACTTTGAAGAACCTAGGAAAAAACAACTCAGATAAAATTTTTACTCTTAATGTATCCCGATTACTATCACACACAACACAAAATATTTTTACAATTAGGTTTGTTTTTAATAGGATCCTAATTAGCTAATATATTTGCTCCTATGTGTAATTGAAGAAGAAATATTGATTTAAGAAATATAATTGATTAAAATTGAATTTAAGGATTTAGTGGAGTTAACCGAAAAAAGAAATCAGTTAAAGAGGCAAAAACGTCGAAGAATTTAGTAAAAAATTATTTAAGGAGAGAAGTTCCAGCAGGAGTGATCAATCGACCAACGCTGATCGGTCAACCGATGAGAAAGAGCTGGGAAAATGATTCAGACTTTGAATTGCTCGGTCGATAGGTAGATCGACCTATAGCTAAAATATGAACTCTTTGAATCGTTAGGTCGACAGGGAGGTCGACCTATGAAAGTCTCTGAATCTTCCTATCAACAGAAACATAAAGGGCGGTCGACCTATGGTGAATAGATTTTGGCTTAGGCAACGTCCTGAATCGGGCGGTCGACCGATGGGTGTTAGTCGGTCAACCGATGGACAGTTTCAAAATTTGAGAATTTCATGGTTTTTATCCAAAAAGTAGTTGTTTTATGGTTAGGATATGATATATGATTGATATTTTGTTATCCCTATAAATATGATTCAAGTATTTTGGATATTTCTCAATTTGGTTCATGAAATTCTTTCTATCCTATCTAATTGAGATTGAGAAAATGTTTGAGGGACTAAATTGGATATTTTAAAAGATATAATTAAGTGAATTATACTAGGATTAAGTCTTTATTATATAAGGGGTGTATTGGGGTAATTATTTGTCATGAAATATGGGAACTAGCTGTTAGAGAGTTTGTTCTAATCCCATATAAATATACCTGCGTTATTTAGGTTTCAATAATCCCAATCATTCAATTCTGAATAGCTATTTAGTTCTAGTGATTTCTAAGAATGACCATTCTGCGATTATACTGAGAGTATTGTGAGAATTTTCTTGAGATTTATTCTTTAGAAATTTTGGAGTGGATTATTGTTGATTGCCAACTTGAAGTTTCATTGCGTATCATTATTTATTCGGTGGATTCCTGGTGAGATCGTTCTAAGTTATTTGATATTAATTGTTATTTGATATTATTATCTATTACTTGGAAATTTCATCTTTGAAATCATTTTCCTGAATTTTAAATTGAAAATTATTTTTGAAACGATTTTTTGAGAAAATCTGATTACGTGCTAAAATGCTTACTACTCGTTTTTGTTTTAAATCAGATTTTAAAATTCTCACTGTATTTCTATCACTAATATCGAGATATTAATTGAGTTCAAATTTATCTTGGGTAGTAGAAGCTACGAGTAAGAAAATCACTTATAAATTTTTGTAATTGGTGAGTTGAGTGTCGGATTAGATATTATTGGGAGTGTCTAATCAAGGGGTAGTTAGTTTCAATCTCTTCCGATAAATAGATTGAGGTTTTAATCTTTACCTAGAGTATAAAAAAATTAGGTGTTAATTCTTCCTTAATAGAATTAATTTGTGAGTAAATTTGTAACGGTTCAATCCTTACCGGATAAAAAGATACTTAGAGTGTTTTTGTGTGAGGTTTAATTCTTAGCCTAAATATAAAAGAATTAGGTTGATCTTTAGCCTATGAAAAATATAGGGTTATTCATGAGTTTATGAAAAGAAATTGTAAAGGTTGATTCTTAGCCTGCGACAAGAATCATTTTGTAAGGGTTTGGTTCCTACCTGGTTAAAGGAATCATAGTGATTAGTGGGTGTGACTCTCCGTGCAGCTCGGGAGACTGGATTAGTCAAGAATAGTTTAGTGAACCAGTATAAATTTCTGGTGTGCTGCATTCTTTAATTTATTTATACTTGTGTTGTTTCATGTGCACCTAATTGATATTATATTTCCGTTGCTATAAAGATAATAATTAATTTAAGATAAAATGAATTATTTGATTTTTGAAGTGTTATTATTTGGATTAATTTTTTATCTATCCAATTTACCCCCCTCTTGGATAGCTCACTGGGCCAACAATCTACTTGGTTAGTTGTCCTGGTTGAGCTGCGCTAAGAAGCTCTAATTGTGATTCGTGCTAAAAAGTTCAATCTATGGATGAACTAGGTAGTTCTGATGAGCTGAGCTAGTCAGCTTTGATTGTGCTGAGCTAGGCAGCTTTCAGATGTAAACTGTGTTAGGCAGTTCAATCCATGAGCGAACTGAGTTGAGCAGTTCTGTTGGGCTAGGCTAGGCATCTTTCAGATGTGAACTGTGCTGGGCAGTTCAGTCCATGAACGAATTGAGTTGTGCAGTTCTGTTGAACTGAACTAAACAGCTTTTGAATGTGAATTGTGCTGGGTAATTCAATCCATAAGCGAACTGAGCTGAGTAGTTTTGCTGAGCTAGGCTAGGTAGCTTTTGGATGTGAACTGTGCTGGGCATTTCAATCCATGAGCTAACTAAGCTGAGCAGTTCCGTTGAGCTAAGCTAGGTAGCTTTTGGATGTGAACTGCGCGGGGCAGTTCAATCTATGAGCAAACTGAGCTGAGCAGTTTTGCTGAGCTAGGCTAGGCAGCTTTTGGATGTGAACTTTGCTGGGAAGTTCAATTCATGAGCGAACTAAGCTGAGTAGTACTGTTGAGCTGAGCTAGGCAGCTTTGGGATATGAATTGTGTTGGGCAGTTCAATCTATGAGTGAATAGAGCTGAGTAGTTCTGTTGAGCTGGGCTAGGCAGCTTTCGGATAAGAACTGTGCTGGGCAGTTCAATTCATGAGCGAACTGAGCTGAGCAATTCTGTTAAGCTAAGCTAAGCAATTTTGAATGAGCTTTGTTTATCATTTCTGAACGTAAAACTGACGCTTCTTTATGAAGATAAATGGTTTTTATTTCATTTTAGTAAACACCAAAGGATAAATATTCTTCGAGCTAAAGACGAAAATCACAAAGCACAAAACAAAAACTCACAAAGTAGGGTCTTTAAAGTAAACTTAAACGAGCTGCGCAGCTGGCCTTCACTTATCCTTACTTCCACGTTCGTCATCACTGTATGGCTCTCTTTCCCTTTATAGCTATTGCAAAGCATTGCCTAGAAGTGACTTGATCTCCTCTGATTATGGTCACTCTGTCATCCTTTACATACTTGACGCATTGATGGAGTGTCGATGTCACAGCTCCTATTACGTGGAGCCAGGGTCTTCCTAAGATGGCATTGTATGGAGACATTGAGTCCATAACCATGAATTCAGTAGCTTTGGTCACTCTACCTTCATCTTTGTTTGCGGTGACAGGCAAGGTGATCTTTCCCTTAGGGGAGCTTAGATCCCCGTTGAAGCCTACCATTACTGTCTGGGTGGTCCCAATGTCCGAGCTAGGAACGTCCATCTGGTTAAGTGTGTTAACGAAAATTATGTTGGCTGAGCTACCGGTGTCGATCAAGACTCGTCTCACTTCAAAGCTGGAGATCCAAAGAGTTATCACCAAGGCATCATCATGAGGGTAAGTTATTCCCTTATAATCTTCGTCGTTGAAGGTGGTCACCAATCCCATATTGCTGGTTAACGCATCACTTCCCTGTAAAGCTGTTCCTCTGCTGCCTCGCGAACCTTCCTTTTCACTCACGATTTGTCTTTCCCGCATGGGGACTAACCGTGTTAATCATATAAATGACCCCACGAGTATTGTCTGGGTCATCATTCTTCCTTTCATCATCACAGTCTTCTGAATGAACTTCGCTCCTTAATCTTTTCTTTTCTCTCGTCTACTCTTGTAGGTATTCATGCAGTCACCCCATGTCAATCAACCATTTGATTTCCCTTTGAAGCTCCCGGCAGCTATCCGTGTTGTAGCCGTGATCTTTGTGGAATTCACAATACATGTCCTTGTTCTTAGTGGACTTCGATGGGAATTTAGAAGGCCACTACATAACCTCGGATGACCTGATCTCGTAGAGTATTCTGGAGATAGGCACTCGTAAGTTCGAGAAGTATGTCTCTTGTTGCATCCCATCTCTCTCTGCCGATCTGAGGTGTTGCTCTTACTCTTCTGACATCTAGTCTCCCCAACCCTGGAGCTGTCCTTCAGTGCTGACCTACGCTCCCGTGCGTACTTAACGTTCTCTATTTTCATGTAAGGCATTGCTTTCTATATTAGTTTAGTCATGGTCTTAGGAGTGTGTTTCATTAACGAGTCCTAGAACCGATCCAACCTTAACCCCGAGTTAAAGGCGTTAATGATGAGGTTTGAATCACAACCTTCAATGCACGTTAGTTCCTCACTGAAGCGATTCATGTATTGGAGCAAGATTCCTCCCCTTTCTTGCTGCAACTTCAACAAATAGTCGGCGCCTTTCATTAACCTTTGGCACGTGATAAACCGGCCAATGAACTGCTTCCCAAAGTCCATAAAAGATGAAATTGAGTTTGGTGGCAGTGAGTGTAACCATTCTAGTAATGACCCCTTTAGGGTCATTGCGAAAGCCCTACAGAGCGCAGAATTCCTGGCTCTATAGATGAACATCAGATGTCTGAACTGTCGGATATAATCCACCAGGTCTGTTCTTCCGTCGTACTTCTCAAACTTGGTGGGATCAAATTTGTCGGACAATGGTGCCTCCAAAATATCAAAGGTGAATGGCATCTCAGTTCTCCTTAGAAGAGCATCCAGCTCGTCAATTAGCAGATCTCTTTTCTCCAGCGCTTCATGCTGCTGGTGGGAGTCTATTGTCTCATTACGAGTCATCATTCGTCCCCCACCTTGGTGGGCACTCATGCCCCTTTGTTCCGTTCGTGCTCCCTACGACAGATTTGGAGATTCCAGTGACTTCGCCTGTTTCTCGAGACCGTTATTAACAGGAAAAGGGTGTTGAGCTTTTGCAACAATCTGTTGGGCCATTCTAGTCAGCATCCCTTCCATTGCAACGATCTTTGCTACTAGCATGTTGACCATCTGCACCTCAGGGGAGGAACAGTATATCTTCCGCTCGAAGCCTCCGTGTTCACTGGCGGTGGGATCTCGCTTCCTTGACTTTGTTTAGTAATTCTTGATCATTAATGCCTCATCTTGCTAGTGAACTCTTTCTTGCTCAGTTTCCCATAGATAGAGCTAAATGATGATGCCAAAATTTACCCAGTGCAAGAACCAAGGTCTCACTTGCTGGAAAACTCCGCAATACACAACCCTTCTAGAATTAAACTACTCTAAGAAGGGTAAAAGTACAACAATGTATAGAGAATTGTATATAGAGATTTAAGTGTTAAGAATCCATTGATACATCATTCCCTACCGTATATATAGGCCGTCCTTCTGGTTAGCCGTTCCCGCCATGATTTTCTCCATGTTCCATAACTAGCCACCGTAATCGTAGTTTGTGCTCTTATTACAGGAAGTGGCGTCAATCGTGCAAGTGCATGGGGGCAGTGGTAGGTGAGACAATGGTTACGTTGACCTACTACCTTTAGATTTGGTGATTGGGCCCTGCTTGGGTGGCCTTGTCCTGCCCTAAATTGGCCCAATGCGAGGCTGGGTTGCGCTCAGCAGGCCAAACACCTTGTTCGTAGGCTATTAGGGCAGCGGCCCATGCCCACTATTGCGCTGCCTCTTTTGGGTCGGGCTTCCTGGGCAGGTCCGACATATTTCTTTGCCTTCCTTCACTTTGGTTCACATGTGGGAATTTTTCCCTCAACATCAAGAGAGTTAAATCCTGGTTGACAAAGAAAGGGAACACCTCTACTTACCAACCGTACTAACACCAATTGAGTAGAAATGGAGCACCTCCCCTTATCAATCAGACTAACATCTCGACAGAAAATTATTAGATTTTAATCTTTTATAAACTCTTAGTAAAGTCACCCCTATGGAGTCATGCCATTCTGCTATTAATGAAACCGAAAGAGAAAGAAACCAAACTCCGTCTTTTGATCTAATCCTTTTACATAGATTTTGTTCACGACTCTCGCAACAACCTGGATTTAAGTTCTCCTGACGTGAACGGCCGCTTGATTGGAACTCAAAGAAAGGCACTTAAAAGGAGTGTGACTGGTGGGAAAAAAAACAAAAAAAATAAGATAGACTGTCATCAATGAGAATATGAGGAAACAATTTGAATTCTAGATCTTCCAAAGTGTCTCTCATTGATGGCTCGGGCTCCCTAAGAAAGAGGCTTTCTTTGCCTTCCACCTAAGCTAAAAGGCCCAAAGATTATTTTTTGATAATTTGTCAATCATTTAATTGATATTAACTAAACTAAATTTAATTCATATTCGATATTAAATTTATATTTTGATATTATAATTAAAATTAAAGGACAATTACTAAGAATTAAAGGACAATTACTAAAAAGTTCTCATATGAAGATAAAATTATCAAATACACATTTTTTAAAACATGTTACAAAATAATTATTTTATCTTTTTGTAACGATTTTACCCCTCATATTATATTCAACATGAATACAAAAACGTGTTGAATATAATACAAGATCGTATTATATTC
Source organism: Eucommia ulmoides (assembly GCA_016647705.1). Taxonomy (NCBI): domain Eukaryota; kingdom Viridiplantae; phylum Streptophyta; class Magnoliopsida; order Garryales; family Eucommiaceae; genus Eucommia; species Eucommia ulmoides. The sequence goes on from CM028326.1 coordinate 11,237,119, forward strand.
GACTTTTACGCCATTCAAAATCTATCAAGCTATCATACCCATTTCATCTCACCAAAACAACTATACAATATACCCAATATAAATTTCACTCCACCAGGGCATAAATCAAGTCTCCTCTCTCTCTCTTTCTCTCTCTCTCTCTCTCTCTCACACACACACATTTGTTTAGGACGACAAGTTCGGAGTCATCGGCAATCGTGTTACATTCAACAAAATCTCATATTGAATATAACACGAGATCGTGCTATATTCTAATTTTTTCATTCAAATTGATAATTATCTCTATACATTCATATGCATTTTTTCACCTTTCCTCATATATGTATATATATACACATTCATAACACAAGATCGTTCACTCCACCAGGCCACTGCCGATTGCACTGTTACCCCTTTGAACAATATCCAAAATTAGGCAAAAACGCAGAAACAGAATCATCGGAATATGGCCATCACCACCGCAAGCCAACACAGTGCCACCACCACCTCTCAAATGAACTTGGCGAAGTTCTTTTCATTGTTTTATGCAGAAAACTAGGACCATGCTCCTCTCCATTAACTCCAATTGGAGCAAATTCAATGAAATTAAAGAACTCTGCTACTCAAAGAGAACAATGTCCCTTAAGAACCTCAAAAATCATAGGTCAAAGTTCACTGGTATTCCAATCAACAAGCGCCTCGAGTTCTCTCTGCAGTACATCCTGGGTATTCGGTCGTTCGAATCAAAACCCTAACACTTCCCAAACTGCGTTTCTCCAACGTGAGAAAATTCATCAGCCTTCCTAGCATCCCACATCTCTCGATCAAAACCCTAACCCTATTCTCCTACTCTCCCCACTCCACCACTCACTCCCCTCTTCCCAAATCCACTGCGTCATGAATCAAATTGCTTACCTAATTCATCGGCTTCTCTCAAACAATACAATTGATTGGAGCTTTGAGCTTCAACAGCGTCGGAAGAGGGTTCGATCTGTTCAGGGGAGCATAGATTTGTGCTCCGCCGAAACCAATTGATGCCGATCTGTGCTCTGCCAAACAGATTAACGCCTATCAATGGCGATTTCGGACAGGGAACTCATTACTACTAGCCGATCAATGGCGATCGCGGCCACCAACGAAATCGAAGAGACGACGACGACGAAATCGAAGCGAGGACGACAGAAGTGAACGGTGGACTGGTGGAGGCTTGGAGCAGTCGCCAACTATTGCAAAGGAAGAGAAACGAATCTGAGATCTTGTGTGAGGGTGATGAACATTAAAGTGAAGGGAGGATAAAATGGACAAATCAAAAAATAGGACTATTTGGTGCAAGATGGAGCTTTTTTCAGGATTATTGTGTGAAAAAAAAAAAAAAAAAAAAACTCGCGAGCCATACGGTAGATTTTGTCTTTTATTGGCTTTTTTGGTATTTTTTTCTAAAATTAATTAAAATATATTGAGAGAGTGAGAGAGGCTGATTCCCAATCCATTACTATTTTAGCTTGGGCCGGTTAAATTTCGTAAAATGTTTCAGAAAGCCGGCCCGTAATAAATGACGCGGCCTATTATTATCAAAAGAGGTTCTGGGAGAAGAGTTCACCTGCGCACGGTGAAAATTACCCGGACGCCTTAACCGGCCGACGATTGATACACCGGCGAACACTGGTTTCCCGATTACGATGACAACTACAGCGTCGAATCAGCCGCAGTGGCCGAGTTCAAACCCTGCTTCCAACCAAAAACCTCTTTCGTTGGACGACGTCTCCAAGTTTTTCTCTCTGCCCCTCGTTGACGCCGCTGATTCACTCGGTACCCCTCTCTCTCTCTCTCTCTCTCTCTCTCTCTCTCTCTCAATGCTTTTAGCTGCTTTTGATTTGGTGAGGAAATGCATATTTTCTTTAATTCTATTTGGAATTGGTTCTGTATTCTGTTTCTGGGCGTCTTGAATTGTGTAGGTTCTAAACAAATTTAACACTCTTACTTCGAAATTGTGTGTTTTCCGTTTTTTGGTAGCATAAATTGCTACCGTAAGGGGATAAAATTCAAATTAGTTGTGATTTGGGGATTCGTTTGAAATTCTCAGAACCCTGAGAATTTGGGATCCTATCTCATAATTATTCTTCTTCCAATTACAGAATAAAATTTTGGGATAATCCGCAATTAATCCTAAATAGAGGATGTAATATGTTATTTATCCTATTTAAAACGTAAGTTTAGAATCACTCTCTCATTTTTTAGTTTCATATTAATTATGTGCGTGCTCACGTATCGTATGTGGAGCGTAAAGAGAGCTTGGTGGTGAGTGAATCAGTGTTAAACTAAAATTAGTTACAAGTTAATAAACAAATTACATGTAACAACATTACATGTACTTGTGTAATATGAATTACATATAATTACAAATTACACGCAAGTATATTATATGTACTTGTGTAATATTTGTTACAATAAATATTTACGCACAAATTAGATACGTGTAACAGATATTTTTGTTCAGTACCGTAGCAGGGGTGTAAGCGCATGTATTGGGGGGCCTTTTGTTTTTTTTAATGTGCGGGACTAAAACACAAGTTGCAATTGAATAGGGGATATTTTTTTTTTTTTTTTAAATTAAAGATAAAATGAGGAACCTGCCACCGAAGCACCTAAAATTTTCCTTTATTTGTATGCATATTTAATTCACCGAAACCATAATAATATCTAAGCAAATGTGAATTAGATTTCTTTGTGGTGTTTGGATTTTCGTTATGAAATTAACTGTTCTTATGATTCAGGAGTCTGTACGTCGGTTCTGAAGAAGATATGCCATGACAATGGTCTTGTTAGGTGGCCATACCGAAAGGTACGCTCCAAGAACATTAAGATTTTTCCTTCCTGCATTTCCTTTTTGTCTTAAAACATGTTTGCTGTTCTTCTTGTTAAACTTGATTGTGATCATTTGTTCTAGGATCTTTTGTTTGAAACAATCATTTTGTTATATTTCCATTCTTTCTTTGTTTCAAAAACACTTTGAGAACGAAATCAATTTGTTATAAATCATTTCAAGGGTTTATTATGCTATCCAATGCCTTCCTGAATAGATAATTTAAAAATGGATTACACTTTATAAAAAAAAAAAAAAACTAGCTGGTTTAAGGGACTGAACATTCGAATAGGGATGAGAACAAGCTTTGCATATGTTGAAACACAGATCAAGTTGTGTTTGTTTGATGTTTTTGTTCCTTGTATTTTTTGTTTCCAGAAAACTTGGAACAGAAACAAAGATATCGGAGTAAAAGTAATCTGTTTCTGGGTTGTTCCCAGATTTTAGAACAAATTAAACTTTGTTGGTTGTTTTGGTCTTCATTGTTGAACATCGATGTTGGTAATTAAACTGTTCTTTCGAATTATAGTTTCGGTCTGGAAAAAGTATTGAAGAAATTAAGAAAGATGATGGAAGAGAACTTGCAGAATTGTCTGGAGAAAAGACCGATACCGTAGTTGTAGCTGCTTCGTCTGCATCAATGTCTCTGTGAGTTGTTTTCATCTTCATTTTCATATGCATAATAGAATTCAAAAATCAGTATTAGGCAAGTTATTGTTTATTTTATTTAGAAACCATTTGATAACATTTTTTTCGAGTGTAAAGATACTTTTTTTACTATAAAAATTATTAAGGAAAGCACTTACCAAATGGTGCCTTAGCCTTAGGCACCGTCTAGAAAGTTAATTTGAAAAAAAAACAAAAAGTACTTGAAATGAAAAGGAAAAAAATCAAAATTGTGTTTGATAATTAGAGATAATATCTTGGTGTATCATCCCTATAAATAATCTCTTAGTTCTAAAAAGATCCATAGATGATTGGAGAAAAGTGGGTGGAAAAGTCCTACTCCCCCGATCTCCGTCAATCACTTGTATATAAAAATCGAATGAACGAAAAACAATTATTTTTTGTTTACCCGACAAACAAGTAACCTGATTTTAGGGAGCATAAGCATAGGTTATATGCTAGGACCGCTAATGTTAGTACGGTTACTTGTCTGTCCAATGGCAGCAAGCACCAGAATATTGTGCATTGGTGCATTAATGTAGTTTCGCGGTAGTAATGAGAGAGTAAAGGCAACGGGAAGAAAACCGGGAACTAGTGTTTAAAGTCAGTGACAAAAGGTCACTTAAAGAGTTAATATTATAGTTATAACGAAAAATGAACTTAAAAATTATGTTTTCATTTTCTTTCTGTTTTTGGAAGTACTTTTGAAGTGCAAAACAAATATTTCTTTTCAAATTAAATACTTTTTGTTTCGTTAAAAAAAAATTACCAAACAGTGTCTTATTATTATTTTTTTCCAATGTTTTTATTGGGCACAGGGGATCTCAAATCCAGAACAAAACAGCTGTCGCTGGCAGAGCTGTCGCCCAGCAGCAGGCGGGAAACAAGAAAGGAACTCCGGCCATCACCGATGAATTCAAGTACGGATTTCCGTCCGTTGGATTGTCGGCCAGTACTTACAGATGGTGGGGCAACCAAGAAATCGGACAGCAATCCTCAGATTTAGACAATGGTAATGACAATTTCAATTCATCAGGAGGAGGGAAATCTAAAAATGTAAACAATGAAAGCAATGTGGGTCCTGAAGGGGCGGCGTTATTGCTCTCCGTGAGAAGAAGAGCTGCGGAGGAAGGGCGGGAAGCGCTGAAACTCGGTGTTTATCGAGGAGGCAAAAAGCTTGGAAGAAAAGAGAGAGTGTTGCTTCGATCCATATTCAAGTCCTCGTTGCTAATTCAGTAGTAAGATTTTTAAGTTCATCTGCTTTTGTTTATATTATGCTAAAACATTTTACGGTGCTGTTTGGGAGCTGAAAAAGTTAACCTTTAGTTTTCAAAAATAGGAGTTAAATTGGAGGATAAATATGTAATTTGAAGTCAATGCTCAAGGGAAAAGTTGAAGCAAATGTAACTGCTGGCAAAACAAGCACTACAAGGAGTTATATTTATTCGAAATTTGGATCCCTAAGTAGTTGAGGTGGAATATAATAAATATAAAATAAGTGAAAAAGTGAACCTTTAGTTTTCAAAAAAAATGAAAGATAAATTGGAGGATAAATATATAATTTTATATATGTAAATGAATAGTAAAAGAGGGTTTGGATCCATTGTGATTCAATTCCTTGGTGTGGACTGTGGAGAGATATCTGCCATAAAAGAGCAAGCTTGTAGGCCTGATTATGCAGATCAAAGAGCGAAGTCATTTCCCAATCATCCAAAAGAGTTTTTAAGTATAGAACAAAGGCCTTCTAGGTCAACTACATGCGCATCTAGGTGCAATGGCTTGGAAGCAAGCTACCTTGACCATCTTCCGAAATTCTAAAGAATCTACTAATCAAATGTTGTAAGGGCAGACTGCATGACATTCAGCCACACCACAATGATTTTACTTACACAAATGAATGGTAAAAGAGGAAAAAACTAACTTTGATAGTGTAGTCAATAAGCTAACACACACACACACACACGTGTGTGTGTGTATAAAATAGATGAAAAAGTTAGGCCCCGTTTGGTAACCACTCTCATCCCAAAACTTTTCATCCCATTCCTCGATTTTTTAAATTTATTTTTGGGTATAGCATTTAGTAAACTTTTGTTTCTGTTCTATTTCATTCCAAAATGAGAATTGTGCCCACATTTTGTATAGAAATGAGAAACAAAAAAAAAATGTTTCTCATCATTCCCATCTCATTCCCAACCAAAAAAAATCATTCCCAACCCATGTGCTCATCACCTTCGTCTGCTCAACATCATCTTCCATCACGTTCGTCGTCTTCATCATCCACCATCACCTGCGTCGTCTTCGTCGTCCTCGCCATTACCTACGTCATCTTCGTCGTCCTCACTATTACCTGTGTCGTCTTTGTCGTGATCTTCTCCATCACGCTCGTCGTCGTCATCTTCTTTTCTATTTCGATTTTGATTTCGAAAATGGGTTTCGATTTCGATTTCGAAATCGAAATCCCTGGTTCGTTCACTTGCGTCGTCTTCGTCTTCATCTTCTTCTCTATTTCGATTTCGATTTGGATTTGGGTTTCGATTTCGAAATCAAAACCCTGGTTCGTTCACCTGCGTCGTCTTCGTCTTCTTCTATATTTCGATTTCAATTTCGATCTCGAAATCGATTTCGAAACTGGGTTTCAATTTCAATTTCGAAATAGATTTTCAAAACTGGGTTTCGATTTCGATTTCGAAATTGAAATCCTGGTTCGTTCACTTGCGTCGTCTTCGTCCTTTTCCCTATTTCGAAATCAATTTCGAAACTGGGTTTCGATTTTGAAATCGATTCGATAACCGTGTTCTTTGCCTTTTCAGTTTCGAAGTCGAAATCGATTTCGATTTCAAAATTGATTTCAACAGTGTTATTTGTCTCATTGCCATTATCATCGATTTCGTCTGCTTATAAGGTTTCGATTTTGAAATCGAAATAGGGTTTCAATTTCGATTGGGGTTTAGAGTTCGATTTCGATTAGGGTTTAGGATTTCGATTTTGATTGTGGTTTAGGATTTGATTGTTTGATGATTTTTTTATTGTTATTTAGGGTTCGTTCTTCATTTATTGGATATCGTTACCAAACGCGATTTTGTTCTCAAATCCAAAAAAATATTATCGGTACCAAACACAATTCTGTTCTCAAGAAGGAAACAGAATTATCATCTCATCTCATCTCATTCTTATCTCACTGCATAGGATGAGCACGAAACGGTTACCAAACGTCACCTTAACTTCTAGTTTTCAAAAAAATGGAGGATAAATTGGCGGATAAATATGAAAATCCAACCCAACTGCAAATACAAATATCATCTTTGCTTCCACCATGACCAGCTCAAATGTCAACTTGTTTGGAGAAAAAACACCGTTTGATAATGCTTGATTCCTCAGTCTGATCTTTTAGATGTTTTTTTTTTTTTTTTTGGGAGAGAGGGGGGGGAGGGGGAGAGCGAATTACAATATTTGCTTCAATTCCATTTGAATGCATTTTAGCCTTTTATATATACAAGGGCGTGCATTATAAACATCTTCAAAATCGTAGTTCTTATCTAAGGAATCATCCTTCATTTTTTTATCATGTCATATGCACATGCTTATTATTAGTAAACAGAGAGAATTACAATCTTTGCTTCAATTCCGTTTGAATACATTTTAGCATTTTATATATGTAAGGTTGCATGCGTTATAAACATCTTTAAAATCGTAGTTCTTGTTTATAGAATCATCTTTCATTTTTTGATCATGTCATGTGCACATGTTTATTATTAATAGACGTGATAAATTTCACTTGCACTGTGTTTATGTGTTTTTTTTTTTTATTATTATTATCTTTCGTTTAATCTAAAGCATAATATTAGTATTCAACTTAATTTCAACTATTTAGTCAACTATAATTTTGACAATTTTTTTTATATGAAATGATTTTCATTAATTGTTATTTTAATTTCAACATTTAACATTATAAGAAAGTTATATATATATATATATTAGGAAAAATTAGAGAAAATCTCACTTTTGCCATTAAAATTAAAAAAATCTCACTTTTGCCATTAAAATTAAAACGGGTCACCACTTGTAAGTCTATATGAGAAAACACCACTTGTGTATTTATTATTTAAGATAAATTCAGATACATATTCTCTCACTATATCAATTTCAACATAATAAATGGGGGATGCAAATATTACTGCTCAGCAATAATATTAATAGTAATATAATGAATGGGGGGATACAAATATTGTTGTATAGTAACAATATCAACAACAACATAATAAACGGGGAGATGCAAATGTTACTGTCCATCAACAATGTTAATAACAATATAATGAATGAGGTGATACAAATATTGCTATATACCAACAATGTCAATAGCAACATAATGAATGGAAGGATGTAAATGTTACTGTACAACAAACAATTACCATATACCAATTGGATTTTTCTTTAAACTTAAATAGCTATATGGGTATAACAATGAGTTAGTAGAGGGTCTTGGGGCTCATGATAAAATAACATTTTTTTTATTGGTTTTTTGAAAAAATTAATATATATATATATATATATATATATATATATAATATGATCTTTAATTAATAAATAATGTAAATGAAAATTTATTATATAGTCGTTAAGAGATATATAAATCGAAAAATGGACCTCCAACTAACATAATAAAAAATTTAGTCCTCATAGATTTTTAGAAAATAGTTCTTTATTCTTTGACTATTTGTTTTTCCTTTATTTACGTACAATGTCATTCTGTTAAAAAATCAAGACGTGAACATTCACTTTTTTATTATGTTATTTTTAAATATTTTAATACATTTTAATTCTGATTTTGCTGTTATGAATGTTTATTGTTATTTGTGTAAACAAATTTACATTTTTATTATGTCGGTATGAACATTCACCAAAACCAACTGAAATAAAAAAAATTGAAAAAACCTAAGATCATTAAAAATCAAATCGGTGAGAACACTTCATCAAACCACATAAACATTTACCAAAACACACCAAAAATAGACTGATATGAACATCACAAAGAATATTTACAAAAACAAAACGATCAAATACAAACAATCACAATCAATAAACTAAACTCCATCAAAATCACAATCGCGACATCAAAATCAAACAATGAACATTCAACAAAAAAACAAAAAATCGAATAAAAAACATTGACAAAAACAATATCAACGGAAAAAAAAACGATAAAGATGAACGAACGAACGATTTTCAGATCTAAGCCAACACGAAATCGCCACTGCCATTCGCTACTGCCGCTAGCCATCGCTGACGAACCAGTCACCTAGCCGATTTGGCTATACCCATGTTATTCGCTATTGTTGTCGCTGTCTGTCGTCCATGGCCACCAGATCATTCACCCAATTGATCCAGGCGGAGGCTCCTCTTCTAGGTGGGATGCTCACAAAAGCTAAAATTCAGTACAACCTTCCATCTTCAGACAGACGGCCAATCGGAGTGTACAATCCAAACATTAGAAAATATGTTGAGGAGTTGTGTTCTGGAATTTCTTGGTTGCTAGGATGATCATTTGACGTTAATGGAATTTGCTTATAACAATAACTACCATTTGACAATCAAGATAGGACCATATAAAGCGTTGTATGGTAAAAGGTGCAGAACTTCAGTCTGTTGGATTGAAGTTGGAGAACAAAAATTATTGATATCAGACATAGCTCAGATGACGGTAGAAAAGGTGAAAGTGATTCAGGAAAGACTGAAAACTGCTCAGAGTCGGCAAAAGAGTTATGTTGACAAGCATAGACAGGAGTTGAAATTTGAAGTGGGTGACTACGTGTTTTTACATATATCCCCGTGGAAAGACATAATGAGATTTGGAAAGAAGGGAAAGCTAAGTCTGAGATACATCGGGTCATACGAGATTCTATAACGGGTTGGCACAGCGGCCTATCGACTAGCCCTACCGCTAGAATTGTCTAGATTACACGATGTTTTCCACATATTGATACTTAGAAAATATGTGTTAGACCCTTTGCATGTGTTGACTTCTCAACCAATCGAATTAAAGTAAGACTTGTCACACGTTGAGGAGCTAGTCTCGGCCAGAATTTCAATGTAAATCTTGGATCTCTATTCAACACTATGGAAACCGGCGCACCATGCAATCTGACAATCTCGTCAATATATAATTTCGCGTTCTTGTCCATGGAATACGTGGTTTTCACGACCAAAAAATGAGCAGACTTGGTAAACCTATCAACAACCACCCCAAATAAAATTATACCCCTTTTGAGTATGGGGCAATCCCAAAATAAAATCCATCGTGATATGTTCCCACTTCCACTCTGGGATAGGCAAAAGGCTGCAATAATCTACCCAAACGCTAGTACTCGATCTTGACTTGCTGACAAATGAGACACCTGACAACAAATTTTATAATTTCTCGTTTCATTCCATTCCACCAATAGTATTCTCGCAAATCCTGATATATTTTGGTATTGCATATGTTGAACTGTCCGCTTTCTCCAGGATATCTTTCTTCAAATTGACATTATTAGGCACACACAGTCTATTTTCAAATATCAAGGCCTCATCATTATCCCTGACGTGATAATTGGACATCTGACTTCTACTCTTATATAATACGGTCGATTAACGTCGGTCTTAAGGTCAAAGTCGCAAGCAATGCTGTCGTCTGACCAACCGCCAACTGGACTCGCAGAGATCTCAGCTCAGCATATAGGTTAGTATAAACAACTCAAAGGTGTGCGACCGAACCTGTCGATTTCCGATTCAGTGCATCTGCTACAACATTAGCCTTTCTAGGGTGATAATGGATAGTGCAATCATAATCCTTGATCAACTCTATCCAACGCCTTTGTCTTAGATTTAGTTCCTTCTGAGTAAACAAATATTTCAAACTCTGGTGGTTAGTGAATATCTCACAAGTCTCGGCATACAGATAATGTCTCCAGAGTTTCAAGACAAACACAATTGCCACCAACTCCAAATCATGTGTCCAGTAGTTATACTCATGATTCTTTAGTTGCCGAGAAGCATATGCAATCACTTTGTCATGTTGCATCAATACACAACCTAGCCACTGGTGTAAAGCATCACTGTAAATTACGAAATCACCGCTTTCTGTCAGGAGAGAAAGTATTTAATATTTGTACTTAATCTTTCTCTTGATTATGTGATATTTGAATGTGAAAATTGTCGTTAATTTTTATTAATTAGTTTTTATATAATATTTAGGATTATTGTGTGGAATTTATGTGAAAAATATGTCTCTGTGTTTTATTTGTTATATTAGTTAAATACACGTATTAGAGGGCTTAAAATTTTACTAAACATTGACTCATAATCCCACAGTTTTGATTACAAGGCCGATAAGAGTGAGACTGCGAAAAGAGATATATTTGAATTCCTATTTAATTTGTAGTAATTGTATTTATTATTTACCATTGTAAAATTGGCGCGATAAATCGATATTAATTATCGACATTAATTCTCCAAATGAAATATCTGATTTTTTTTTTATTATAAATTCATTATATAGGTTTGGCATGGCTTCTGATTTCATTTTTCAAGATGGAAAGGAAAATATAATGTAACATGATTAAGCCTAGATTATAAACGATTTTATTCATCTAAAATTGATAATTTTAGATACCATTCTCCACGCATAATATTTCTCGGTTTTACTAAAATATAATATTATTATACTCATTTAAAATTGACAATTTGAGTATTAATTATTAATTTGGTAATAATAATTATCATTATAATATCGATTCAATAATTCGATAATTATAATTATCGCCGTAGGTTGTAAAATTTATCAAATATTTATAAAATAAATTATTGATTACTTGATATATATATTTAGAATTATTGAATGTATGATGGGAATTGGAATCCAACAGTAAAGGTTACTATTGGACCTTTATATGTGTTCTAAATTGGACTTTGTTTTAGATTTTGACGTTTTGTACTCATGAAGTTTGATAATATCTTACTTTGGTCCCTTTAGTTCCAATTTGAACACATTAGCATCTCAGTACTAAAATTGACTCGATAAATTGAATATAGTTAACTATCATCGTCGCACTGTAACATTTCTCCAATTTATGAGTATTGAAATATATATATATATGATGAATTGGATGCCACAGAATTAGAATTCTTTAATAATTCTTTAGTAATTGAAATTTACCGTTTAGTTTATGTATAAGTTGAATTCGCAATTATTATTTCAATTACGTTTGTATTTTGAATTTATAAAATTGGTATCTATTTTTTATTGTTGTAAAAAAATGATTTGATAAATCGACAAATTATAATTGTCACCGTTGCATTGTAAAAATTCTAAGATTTATGAAATGAAATATTAGTCGTTCGATTTTAGTTTTAATTCTCCAAAAAAAGAAACCGCGTGGCGACCCTGGAAAATTGGGCAGTTACAAAGTGATATCGGAGTTGAATTAATAATAATACTAATTTATTTATAAATGGTGTAATATTTGGGGTAAAATTCTCTATAGGATAAACCTAATGGCAACTCTGAAAAACCGGGCCGTTACACCTTTTGCCATTTTGTGGACTAATATACTCTTATTTAATGGGATTTTAATTTCCTAATATGTGCGAATCAAATCTGCTAACTTCCTAAATAAATGCAGCACTATAATTCAGTTTTAATTACTCCTAAAAACAAGAAATCAAATCGAGTAACTTCCAATCAAAATAGTTGAACACCAAACATGCGAATTTTATCACAAATCTATTTGTTGAAAATTAATTTTTTACACAATAATCATTAGGGAATCATCCTCTTTAAAATGAGATATTAATATTCTTTTTTTTAAAATGTGAATTGAATTGTATTTCATGTAAATTTTATTTCATGTGGAACCAATGTTGAATGTAACATTCAGTGATTGATATTAATCTTCTTCTTTTTTTAGTTTTAAATTGGGATGCATATGAATGTTATATATAACATTAACTGTGATGTTAATGCTATATACATTTTGTGTGCCCCATGATTATTGAATATAACATCCAATGTAATAGAAAATAACATCAATTAATGTTAATAATGGAACAAAAATTATATGTATGTTGAATGTAACATGACTCATTGATAAAGGTGATTTGGATGCTAAACGTAATATGTGAAAATTAAAATTTCTAGAAATATCATGTTGAATGTAACATAAAATGTGAAAACTAAAAATTCTGAAAGGACCATGTAGAATGTAACATAAATGTGAAAACTAAAACTAATAAGAAAAAAATAGTGAATTTCATATCGCTTTGAAAATTTTATTTGGACGAATATGAATATATAATTAAATTATGAAAAAAAATATGTATAACAATAATTATTTTTATTTTAATAAAATAATTTTGTTGAATACGGAAACTCTTAATCTCTAATATCTTGCAAGGGCAAATATGTTCGCTGAAAATTAAGATTTTTTTAATCTGGTATTAAACGGTACATAATAATAAGAATTTTTGTTCTAATATAAACTACTTTTGGAATGTATTAATAATATAAACTTAAGCTATAATTTTCCCTAAAGACAAAGGAGGCAAGGACAGATTTTGATATGGAAGATGAAATACCCGAGCAAGTTGAGAGGCATGAAATGCTCATTGACAATTGTGGAGATCTTAGTACAAATCGACTAGGTTTTTCCAGCAGTGGCGTACTAGAGAATTAGGGGATAAAGAGAGAGAGGGGGGCTATGAGAGAGATAAAGAATTGGAGTTAGGGTTTCTTAGGTGGCCTTTGGTAACCGTTTCTGTTTCCATTCCAGCAGGGGATGAGGATGGGATAGAAATTTTGTTTTCTTTTTTAGAGTAGAATCGCGTTTGGTAACGATAATTTTTTTTTTTTTGTTTTGGGAAGGAAATTGTGTTTGGTAACGATTTTATCCTAAAATCTTTTTTTTTTTTTTTTTTTTCCTGATTTGGCCGGCCGGCGGTGGCCCCCCGCCGGCGACGCCGGCAAGAAGGCAATGGCGCCGTCGCCGGCCAGAAGTGGCCGAAAAATTTTCGGCCGGACGGTGACCGGGGATGGCCGGCGGCGGCGGCGGACGGTGACCGGCGATGGTCGCCAGGGATGGCCAGCGGCGGACGGTGGTCGGCTGGTAGGTGAATAGTAACCATATGTTTTGGGAATGGAATGAGAATAATGAGAAACAACTTTTTTTTATTTCTCATTTCTTAAGAAAAAAGTGGACACAATTCTCAAATGGGAATTAAATGGAAACGGAAACAAAAATTACCAAATGCTATTCCCAAACAGAATTCCCAAAAATCTGGAAATGGAATGGGAATTTCTGGAATGGAAATGGTTACCAAACGGGACCTTAGTATCCATATAGGGGTATATTTGTCATTCGTTATTTTTTTTTTAACTGTCAATAGACTAAATAATATAATAGTAGAAGGATTAAATAATAATAGTCTTATTTAAAAGGTTAATTGAGGAGAAAAAAAGTATAAACAATACAAAATCCTAATGTAAAAAGTTATTTAAAAAAAGATAATAGGAATGTGCCGGAAAAAATAAAAAACATAAATAGGAACAATTTAAGAATAGTAGATGGCATTATAGTAATCCGCATGATCCACGAGCGCTACTGCCCTTTAAAATCCGGGGCTCAATGCTTCTCCTCTTCGTCACTACAACACAAGTTAAAAAAAAAACACAGAAAGAGAAAGAGAAAGAGAAAGATGGCACCAACGGTTGATACCAAAGACATGATTGAAGCACATCCCATGAACGGTGGTGATGGCCTTAACAGCTATGCTCAAAATTCCACCTATCAGGTAATTACCTAAAACCAAATGAGGTTTTTACACTTAGCCCGCCGAAGTTTTGGAGAAATACTATTTTAGTGTCTATACTTTCAATTTAAACTTAAACACATTAAATTCTGAAATATCAAAATCATATTAAATCAGTTCAAATTGATAACTCCATCATTTTTTATAAAAGAAATCAGTCTCATGTCAAATACAAAATTTGACACGATTCATATATTTTAGAGTTTAATGTGTTGAAATTAAAAAAATAGGAATTAAAATGAAAAATTTGTAAAATTTAAAAACTAAAAAGTGCAAAAAAATAAAACAAAATAATCTTTTCAAAAAAATGGCCTCGTAGAATATGAATTTATGAGGAACTACGAACTAATGGCAACAAAGATATGGACGAGATTGTTATTTTTAGATTATTTAATTAGTTAACTATTGTGAGTCGATAATTCAATTATTATAATTTAATTGAAACTTTTGGTGAACGAACTCGAGGATAATTGAATATTTAATTAATTCATTTGCATGTTAATTATATTTAAAAATTCTTGTATTTTAGAAAATAAATTTCATAAAATATTTATTAAAGGGTACATAATTTTTTTTTTTATTTGAAATGCAGAAAGGAGTGATAGATGCCGCCAAAGAAGTGATTTTCCAAGCCGTGACGGAGAAGCTCGACACCACTAATCCTTCTTTCGACCCTTCCAAACCCATCTGCATCGCCGACCTGGGCTGCTCCACCGGACCCAACACCTTCGCCGCCGTTGAAATCATCGTCGAAGCCATCGAGCTCAATTACCATAAGACAAAATGCCCGGACCTCCAAGTCTTCTTCAGCGATCTCGTCGACAACGACTTCAACATCCTCTTCAAGTCCCTTCCTCCGTCCCGCCGTTACTTCTCCGCCGGAGTTCCGGGATCGTTCTATAATCAGCTTTTCCCGAAGGCGAGCCTCCACGTCGTGCACTGCTCCTACGCCCTCCACTGGCTGTCGAGGGTTCCGGCTGAAATTCTGGATAAGAGGTCACCGGCGTTCAACAGGGGAAGAATTCATTACACGGGGAGCGAGACGGAGGTGGTGAAGGCTTATTACGATCAGTTCGTGAGAGATATGGGGAGTTATCTCCAAGCTCGGGCGGCGGAACTGGTCGACGGAGGACTGATGGTGATTCAGATGCCGTATCTTCCGAACGGTGAGGTCATGTTCACTCGTACCGGCGCCGGTTTGCTCCACGCGCTATTGGGTTCTTCTCTCATGGATTTGGCAAAGATGGTAATAACTGATTTCTAAGATATTAGTACACCGGTTAGCGCCCACTGTATCAACTTTTTAATTCATATATATGTTAAAAAATAGTAAATAATTGATTAATTAAATATAAATATAAACCTTTAATATATATATATATATATATAATTTAATTATAATGGAAATAGAGGTGTAAAATTATTGAGTGAAAATTCTTGTCCCAAAATTTTTTATAATTTAATTTCATACGTTCAACTCTTAACAAGGAAATTTAAAAAAAAATCGTCCTAAATTCCTAATTGATTATCTAAAATTAGCAAATAATTCCTAATTGATTATCTAAAATTAGCAAATAATCCATGACTAAAGACACAAATTAAAAAAGATATTGTTAATTTAAAAATAAATAAATAAACTTTAATAT
Organism: Eucommia ulmoides; assembly: GCA_016647705.1. NCBI lineage: Eukaryota > Viridiplantae > Streptophyta > Magnoliopsida > Garryales > Eucommiaceae > Eucommia > Eucommia ulmoides. Next base: position 11,253,112 of record CM028326.1, read on the forward strand.
ATTTAAACAATTGACAAAAAGATCAAATTTAATATTTAATAGAATATTGTATAAAAAGATAAATTTGAAGAATACAGTATAAATCTATATCTTTTTATATTCTATAATAAAGTATTATGATACTTGTTAAAAGGAAAATTAATCGCTATGCATAACTCGTTTCGCAATTTAATGAAAGAAAAATAATAATTATAAGCCGTTAATAAGTATTAAAAAAATAAATATAAAGTAGATATGATATTCTAAACAAAAAATTAAAACAATATTAATAATGCAATTATAAAGTTCTTTATCTAATTTTTTACTCACTTCTTTCCCCATATTTTAAAGCAAATTTTTTTTTGGTCTTTTTAACTTTTTAGTCATACGTAATATTACTCATATGAATTTAACATTTAGTTGATGTTAACTAAAAAATTAAATAATTAGTTCATATTAAAGTTAAAAAAAAAAAAGATAATAAAAAATTATAAATGATTATTTTAAGGATAATTCAATCTATACAATAATAATTTTATTTTTATTTTAAAAATAAAAAGAGAAAATACAAAAAAAGGCTTAAAAATAAATAAGAGAGAATAAGAGAAGTTGAATATTTGTCCTATAAAAAGTAAAGAGATAGAGAATGAGGAGGTTCACATTATTTTTGTTTGGGTAAAAATCTATTTTTTAATTTTGATCTTTAAAATTTATTTTTAAATCTAATGAATGGTTAGTAATGTCTCTTGAAGAGGTTACTATTTCCCATTTTATTACAAAATCACAAAATAAAATAATAAATAAATAAATAAATAAATATATATATATATATATATATATATATATATAGCGGGTGATTGAATTTTGACTATTTTGAATTAAAAAAATAAATAGAGTAAAAAAAAAAATGGAGAATTTGGATACTTATTCATTGAAGATGTAGAGAATGAGAATGATGAAACTCACGTGTTCTAAAAATGTCTTTTAAAATATATTTTTAAAATGTCTCCAAGAGATATATATATTGAGTTGTTTCTTATTTTTAAATCTAAAAAATATATTTTGAGAGTATAATTTTTCTTATTTATTATATGGATCATAAAATATTAAAAATAGAAAAAAAAAATATGGAGTGATAGAATTTTGGTTGTTTTGAAGAAAAAAAAAAGACTAGTTTAAAAAAAAAATGGAGAATTTAAATATTTGTCCAATGAAGATGGAGACATGGGGAATGTTGGAGTCTATCTGTTTTGAAAATGTCTCTTAAAAAAATATTTCAAAAAAATTCTCAAAAAACGTATAGTGAGTTGTTTCTATTTTTAAATCAAATAGCTAATAACGCGTCTTAAAAATATCTTTTCGACGTATAATTTTTCTATTTTATTATATAGATCCCAAAATAAAAAAAATAAAAAATAGGAATATATATATATATATATATATATATATATATATATCGGTGATAGAATTGAGTTATTCTGAATTAAAAAAAAAAAAAAAAAGACATGAAAAGTAAAGGGTTTATTATACACATAACAAAATAAAAATAAAAAAATAGGAAAGAAAAAACAATATACGGGGTGATAGAATTGAGTTATTCTAAATTAAAATTTTATTCATTCAGTCCACTCGATACAATAATTTTTTTAAAAGTCTATTATTTTTGTCAAAAGTATAAAGTCACTATACGCTATAAAAGTTACTACAATATTTTACATGAATAAGTTACAATAATGTTTAGATAATACAGTAACTTTGGATTTTTAAAAAAAATTATTATAGTGCATGAGTTGCATAAGCTAAAATTTTAACTTCGTTCACTGTTGACAAAAAATTCCCAAAATAAATAAGTTAAAAGAAAATAGCTTTAGATGTTTTTCCATTGAAAATAGTCCGGGAAAAAAAAATGAGGAATAGAATAAATATAGAGTTAACGCATTCACTTTTAAAATAATTTTTTAAAATATGAAGGCATTCAAAATACGTACGAAAACTATCAATTGTTTAAAATATAGATTTTTGGCACCACTCCCATCAAAATTTAATGTTTGAAGTGTTTATTTGGAAAAACAAATAGTAAATTGTTCTTGAAATAACTTGACTTACATCATTTAGTCTTTTAATTAATTTTAACTAGTGATAAATTTGTATTTGAATATGATCACTAATGTTAACTTTTATATATATATATATATAAAGACTAAAAAGTAAGTTGAAATAAATTTCCTATAAATAAGATAAAAAAATTTAAAATGCAAAAATAGAGAACTATATAATAAAAATCCATTTGTTGGCCCAAAGTTCTTTTTAATAGGTGGGCGAATTAGGTAGTTAAAGAATTAACAAATAAATTTGACAACCCATTTCAATTTTCCTAACTAGTTATTATCTTGATATTAAACAGAAACATATATAACTAGGTGCACAACCAAAAGCATAAGGATAGCTAAATTGACATGTTGATTTATAGTGGTTCGATAAACTGTTCTTACCTACATCTACTCCCCTAAGCTCCCGCAAAGAATTCACAATCCACTAAAATTCATCCATCCCAGGTAGGAACCAAAACCTTTATAACAATCATTTTATCGGGCTCAACATTAATCTAATTCTTTCTCAGGCTCATAATCAAATTTATCCTTTTCTCAGACGCAAGATTAATTTTTTCCCTAATTAGCCAACGTCTCTTTATGCCAAATCAAGTCTCACTTAGATCAAGAACGTTTAGTTCTAAGTAACAACTCACAAATATAAAAAATATTTTATGTTTCTTTTCACATAAGTTTCTACCACATCAATTCAAAATTAAACTCAAGTAATGTCCTAATAGGGTAGTGATAGAAATTATGTGAGATAAAAAAAGCGAATCTTAGCAATTAAAGCACATATATTTTTTCAATCAAATCTTGAGAAGAAAAAAAAATCGTTTAAAAAGATTTTCAAAATATGTGGAAATAAAAACGATTTTATATAACAAGGTCAAATATATAGATATGAATCAAGTAAAGCACAGTAATTTGAGCAAGTAATTAAGAATGATCTCGCCGGAACCTCTAAAAAAAATGTAAGCAAATTCAAACCTGGTTTTCGCAAAGGTAGCCATTTCTTCGATCAAGAATATTTCGCAAATTTTTTCTCTCAAAAATATTTCAGAAAAATATGATCTCTCTCTTTTGGAAAATTTGAAATCTTTTGAATTCTTGATTAATTTCAAATGTAAATTCGGAGGTCTATATGTAGGGAATTCAAACAACATCTATAATGATTTTTTTCAAAAGATACAGCAAGAAATGGTATATAAAGACCCTGTATATATAAAAGACTTAAATCAAATATATTTGACCAAGAATAGCAATTTTAAAACTCTCAATTTAGTCTCAAAAATATTTTTTTCTAAAACTAACAAGGATAGAAAGAAGTTTATTTGGTATAAATCACAAAATCAAAAAATATATGGACTAAATCATGAAATCTTCAAAATATAGGATATATTTTTGAAAACCAGTCAAAACATATTAAAATATAGTATTTTAACTTTCAAGAGCAAAAATAGGTGAAAGATCTTTCAAAAACGTTCTGGCCGAAAAAAAAAAAAAAAAAGACAGATCGATCGGTTGGCGTATCAATCGGTCAACCATTTAGGCTCTAATGACTAGTTTTATAGCCGTTGCAACATAAATCGGTCGACCGATTAATCAATTGTTAAAGGTCCTAAATCAACTATTCAACCTATCAGTCGACCATTTAGCCTAAAATCCAAATTTATGTCGTCCGGAATCAATCGGTCAACCGGTTGCTTGGGCGATTGACCATCCATGTCTTTTTCTCAAATTCTCATTTTTAAACTATTTCTTCATCGAGTACTTAAGAAAATAATTTTTCACATAAATTTATCACTTAAGACTACTTTTAAAACATTTCAAGTTAATTTCGAATGTCGTACGTGGTTTTAATCGAGTTGCATTAAGAGTTTAAGAAGAATTGAGTTGTTTTATTTAAAAATACAAAAAAAAAATATTTTTCCTCCAAAAATCTTTAATTTCTTCATTTCAACCATTTCGATCTTTATCATTCTTCTTCATAAAATCAATTTTTTTTTCATTCAAGTATCGAAACTAAAATTAGAAGTACTCAATAAACTCATTATTTCATTAAAACATTTAAGTTAATTATTTCATAAAAAAAGAGCCATTTATTTTACTTTTGAGTTATTTTGGTCCTATCCAAATTCCAACGATCCTCAAAGTACAAATATTCATAGTTAAGTTTTAAAATTTAAAATGTAAGTTAAAATCAGGACAAATAACTGAATAAAAATTGATTTTTTTTTTTTTCTTTTTGGCCACAAAGTGTCTAGAGGCAAATTATACTAATTTCCATTTGATTGTAAACATAATACCTGATTTTTCTTGATTTGGAACAAAATTAAAATTTTAAAAATTAGGAGATGCAAGTTTTCGCTTGAAGAATTAAATAGAAATTCGGATCAAACTTAGAAGATCATTAGGGTTAGGGGTGGTTATGGGCCGGGAAGGGCAGGGCCAGACTTGGGTTGGGCTTTGAATAGGGTATTACAAAAAAATATTAAGCCCTAATTCGGCCTGGCCTTATGGTCGAGCCCTAATATTTTGCTCAAGTCCGGCCCTACTAAAAAAAGTTAAACCCAAACCCGGCTTTAGGGTCGGTCCGACTCTATAATTTATTCATTCATTCATACCCAAATAAAATGTGAATACATTAATAATTTGATATTAGGGTTAAAACTTATAATTATACATGTGTGTATGCGTGTGTGTGTGTGTATATTTTAATTAATGATTTGGCAAGGCTAGACCGGGTCTAAAATAAAATGGCCGTGTTCAACCCCGATCCTAAAATTGATAGGGCCTAGATTTCTAGGCCATGGCCTGGCTCATAGGTTCAAAACTTAAGCTCAAGCCCTGGGCGGATCCCGAGACATGACCAACCCTAATTAGGGTTAAAACTCCAATAGATTGATTTGAAAAATGCTTGAAATCACATATTAGTCCTTAAAAACCTTGTTAATTATAAAGTAAAATGACAGGGTGTTATAAGGGAAGAAAGCGTAGACTCTTTCAACTTGCCACAATATCACCCCTCGATCGAGGAATTAGAGACAGTGATAATGATGACAGACTGTTTTAATATCGAGAAAATCGGAACGCTGACTCACCCGGGGAAGAACCTGCCGTTTGATGTTCGGAAAACGTCAGCACAGGTAAGGGCAATTATGGAAGGAATATTTACGGAACATTTCGGACACGGAATTATGGACCAATTGTTCGAAATCTACACGGAGAAATTGCAAGAGAATTACAGTGTGTTTGACAAGGAAATTCGCAAGGACTGCGACCTCTACCTCGTTCTCAAGCGCAAAAGCATTTGAAAATTAAGGAAATTGTGAAAGTGATGTGGTTGTTGTGTAATAATAATTTGGTAGGGGGCTTTCCGTGATTTTAATAAAATTGTGGGGGGGTTTCCATCCATGTGCCAATTATTGGAGCCCATTTTTCATTTTCATTATGCATAAGAATTATTATTGACCTAATTAATGTTGTTAAAGTATGGGTATTATTGAAAAAAGACTGGCTTTACTGAAAAGTTAATCCTTCAAATCAAAGACACTGTTTCCCCCTTGAGAATGGGCTTTATCAAAAGCCATATTTGCTTACTAAGCTACCATTTTTTTTTCTATTAAATTAAAAAAATGAAAATAAAAATATTTTTTATTCTATTCTCAAAAAATAGGAACAAATTCTCGGGCGTCGAAGTGAATAATTTCAAATTTCATTAATATTTTACATTTTGTACCCATATAATTAGACCTAATTCTACTTTGCAACTCTATGTTATTTTCGTCCGTATTAATCTTATGTACTTCTAACTTAAATGTAATTATTATTAGTGTAATAATATAGGGATGCAAAGTATAACAATGTGCTTGCATTATTTAATTTCTTAATATAATATATAATATTTATCTTAATTTTAGTTTGAAATATCTTAGGTTGTGTTTGGGTAAGAGATGTGGAGGAGGGATTTCATTTATTCAAAGAATTTCACAATATTTTTTTAGTAAATTCTTTATTTGGGTAGAGAACTACAAAATCCATTCATTTGTAAAATAGAAAAATAAAAGTAATTTGTAAATCTTTTAAAAACAAATGTTATTTATAAATATATTAAAATTATATTTGTAAAATATGTAAAAAAATCATATTATTAAAATAGTGATGTATAACTAAAGTTATACTATAAAAATTATATTACCTAAATATGTATAAAAATTATATTATTAAAAATATAGTATTAAGTTTCCAAATAAAAATTATATAATGAGATATATTTTCATATTTTTTTATTAAAATTTAATAAATTTTAAAATTCTACATACAAATACTGATTTATCCAAACAAGAAAAATATGAAATTATACAATTAAATTATTTATTTAAAAAAATTATCCAAAATTTATAAAATGATTAGGATTTTAAAATTTAGAATTCTGAAATTTCATCATTTATAAATTTTATGAATTTATCAATTTTTTTATCAAAACTTAACCTTCCTAAAAATTTAAGTAGATAAAAAAGTAAAAACATGCAGAGATTATTATTAGTGTTATACGAAAATAATTATCTACCCCGTTCTCTTCCGTGGCACACACAATGTGTGTGCATAATTTATATTTAATATTTTCAAATTTTAGAAAATATTTTTGACAATAATTTAAATAGAATAGAAAATAAAAAATAAAATTAGAGGAGTAATTATTATTGTTGCACCAAATATAAAAATATTATTGATGTTAAAATAATTTTGAGCCCACATCTAAATATTTTCTCAAGTTTAAACCTAAAATTTGACATATGGAGTAATATTTTCTCAAGTTTAAACCTAAAATTTGACATATACTCCATGTTATTTTCATAATACCTAAAAAAATTGTTATCTTTTTAGTTTTTTTTTCCATAAGACATTCTCTATTATATTTTGTTGACAAAAATACCCTTACAATATAATATTTTGTGTTGCTTATTTCATATTTTTTATTCTTTATATCTCTCCTTTTTTTTATTTTTATTTTAAATTTGTTATTTTTGTTCTGTGTCTTTTTTTCTTTTTTCTTTTGTTTTATTTATTTATTTTTAAAAATAAAAAATAAAGATCTAGAAAATAAAATGCAAACAAAAAAAATGAATACTAGAATTTGATAAATAAAAAAAAAAAGTTAAAATTTTCTTTTAGTTTTTGTATAAACACCATATACAAAAAAACAAAAAAAATATATATATAAAACAAATAAAAAAGATAGAATAAAAATAAAAAATAAAAAGCAAAAAACAGGAGAGCAAAATAGGGGGTAAAAAATAGAAAATAAAAACAAAAACGAAAATTAGAAAATAAACGAATAAGGAAAAAAAATGTTACAAAGATAGTTTTGTCAACAAAATATAATAAGGAGTGTTTTAGGTATTACTAAAAGGATAGTTCTATGTGCACACCCCATTTTCCTAAATATACACTGCTTTTTAAATAATCTAAATGATTTTAACTTACTATTTTACCCTTATTAAAAATAATTTTAGAAATCCGTCTTTGACTTTGGCAACTGTCTCTCAACAGAGAGAAAAGAGCAAGAAAAAAGAGGGGATAGGAGTGTAAAAAATAAAAAAATAAAAATATAAGGAACATATGTATTTGAAATTAAAATAGTAATTTAATTAAATAATATTTTTGGTATGGGAGTGTTTAGCTAGCAAAAAGGATGTATATTTAAGAACAGCCGTCACGAAAATTACAAGAGACTATTTTAATATTTATTCAAATAACAAAGGATGTCTCAATTATAAACTCATATTTTCTTAAATATTCCAAAGACAAAATTATTTAAAGGTTGTAAACATAACACTAAATGGACATATAATTTGTCTGATGGTAACGAATTGACACAAATACCCTTTTCAACCGTTACCAAAAAAATTATTTAAAAAAATTATTTGGCTTAGTCAAAAAAGTGAATGAGGAAATAAAAATAAAAGATAAAGCAAGTATAAAAAAACTAGTATAACTTTATTGTTTTCATGTATATGTATGAAGAATAACATTGTCGATGGATTACTGGATTTTTAATATTGAAAATAGGTAGTACTCTGGGTAATTTCATTTACACCCTCTCAATTATAGTGAAAATTCACATGCATCTTCTTAACTTTCAAAATTACTACGGCGATTTCCTGTCGGAACAATTTTTAATGAATGGACCATTTTGTCCTTACTAATTTATACCAAAAAATTAATAAAAAAATCTCATGCAAACTAGAAAAGGAATTGACCATTTTGCATTTATTTTTTCTTTTTCTCTTTTTCTTCCCATCTCTTTTCCTCTTCCTTTTCTTTTTCTTTCTTTTTTATTTTTTATTTTTTATTTTTATCCTGATCTCTCTCTAAATCTCCCTCGCTGAACAACACTACCGAAACAAACCTTACCACCGCCAACGACACCATCAACGATCTCTGCTCCCCAGCCCCAGTCCCAGCTCCAGCTCCGTGCTCCGTCATCAATCTTCGTTCAACATTCAATCGCCATCTTCATCCCTCAATCATCGCTCAGATTGAGGTCTGAACCCAAATCGAAAATTCCGTCTGCATCCCTCAATCGCCATCTCCGTCCCTCAATCATCGTTCAACCTTCGATCGGAAATCGTAATTGTAACCCTAAATCAAAAATTCCGTCGGCGATGGTAGGGAATGGAATGATGGCACGGTGGCCAATTTCTCTCTCTAAACCCATCAACCGGTGACCAATCTCTCTCTCTAAATCCATCAACCGGTGGCCAATATGTTGAGGGTTGAAATCGAAATCAAAAGTTGTAGAGGGGCGATTTTGATTTCTTCTTCCCTTTTTTTTTCCCCTTCGGTTAGACGGTTTTTTTTTTTTTTTTTTTTCCTTCAGTTCAACGGTGTTGCTGTTTGTTTTGGTTGTTTTGTTCGGCGGTGTTGTTGTTTGTTTTGGCTGTGTTGTTCGGCGTTGGTGTTCGTTTTGGTGGTGTTCGGCGATGGAATTGTTTTTGGTTCGATAGTATTGTGGTGGCGAAAATGGTCCTTAGTGGTAGTGGCGGTGTTCCTTTGGTGTTCGACTGTAGTGGTGTTAGGTTTGAAGGTAGTGTTGGGTTCGGAGATGGTGGGGCTGGAAGTGAACGATGGTGGTAGGGGTTGGAAAGTGGACAGTGGTGGTGAGGAAACTGGTGAAGGGATTTGGAAGCTCTAATTACAATATGCACCCTTAAAATTTTATTTTGAACCATCGCATTTAATACAAGGACAATTTAGTCTTTAGATAAATAGATTAGGGTTGATTTAGTAAAACAAATATGAGTTGACTTTTCCAAGGTCATTTTTGGAAGAGGAAATGAACTGGGAGTCTTAGTAACATTTGACCAAATAGTTCAAGGGTATTCCATGTAATTTTAATAGTTGAGGGGATTCCCGTGGTCACGGTCAATAGTTGAAGGGGTGTAAGGGGGATTTCCCTGGTAATACTCATAATTATGTGTAAATGTCTTTATTGACAATTTCCGAAATAATAGGTTTTTTTTTTTTTTTTTTACAATGAGGTGTATCCGGCCTAACTTACACGCAGTTCAATTAATTACCTTCTCAGATGATCTTAAAGGCTTACTCTCCAAATTGATCTAGTGCATTCAAAATTAAATTCAAAGATTTCATTTTTGAAGTGGTCTTCAGAAGAGTTAAACTCTGATTGATAAGAAAATAAAACACATTCTCTTACCGACCGAACTAACACTTCTTGAGTTTTTATCATTCGATTGGAATAGTTTTTTTTTTTTAAATAATTTTGTTTGTATTTGGTTGGGTGATGTAAGATCAATTTTGTATTATTTTTTTTTTTTAAATTTAGGTAATGTGCATTTTTACCTGCTGAATTTGGTAAGTTGACGCAATGATCCCTTCTCAGGAGACCCTTTCTTCTAAGTCGAGTGACTGGAGACGCTGAAAAAAGTCAATTTTTGCTTTGGGCATCTTTCCCACCCAAGAAAGCCAACGAGAACTTATAATCGAGGACCGACAAATTGAAAAAACAGTTATTGCAATCGATACCATATTAAACCAAAAGCAAACGAACTCAAGGGCCGCCTTTGTTTGTTTGTTTTTACTTTTTTGTATAAACAATTAGGAAATGAGTTTTTAAACACTATACCTCCTTTTCACTAGGAAAGCACACTAGATAATCGTTAAATTACAAGTCTTGAATTCGAGATTATAGTGAAATGAAATGATAAAATTAGAATTGAAATAAACAATTAATATAAGTAATTTTTTTGTGTTTTTAAAACAATTTAAATTTAAAAAATTGATAGTATCCAAATTAAATAAACCGTGACTTATTAATGATTATTAAGTACATACCATGATGTAAATTTACAATCTTATATGCTAAAAGAACGGGATGATTGGGTAAACAAAAATTATGATATATAAAGATGTTGGATGTAATGTAATAACAACCGATGATGTCAAAATTTAGATAACACAAACAAAGATAGTTAATAATTCCTATAAAATAAGACAACACACTTTGATCTGATCAACATAATTTTTGTTATGATCAAAACTTAAAAAATATATAGTTCAGTGTGTTTAAATAGGTTTGATTAATTTAAATAATCAGTAATTTTTTTGGAGTTACCGAGCAATCTCATTTAGGTGTGGAAACTACCGGATGAACCCGAGAAGTTTTATTTGCACCAATCAATCCTAATGGAAAATTGTGGACAAATTTGTCCCTATTAATGAATTTGCACATTCCATACATGTTGTTATCTTTAAAATCGTGGAACAAAATATGATAATAAATTACTTATGAAACTGAAAACGAAATCTATAATTTCTCTTGTTGTTCAATAATTGTTTTACACTATAATTATTTATAAATTATGATCTTCAAAATGAAATATTGATAATTTTTTTTAGTTCTGAATCAGGATGCATGTGAATATTATATATAATATTAATTGTGATATTAATGTTATATATAACATCACTATAATTTGTGTACCCTATGAGTATTGAATATAACATCTAATAATATTGATTAATATTGATAATAATATAAATTATATGAATATGTTGAATGTAATATGACTTACTAATAAAAAATCTAATAATATTGATTAATATTGATAATAATATAAATTATATGAATATGTTGAATGTAATATGACTTACTAATAAAAGTGGTTTGGATGTTGAATATAACACTCAATTGTATTTCGATAATGTATAAGGTTATATTAATTGTAACACGAATGTAAAAACTAAAAATTTTGAAAATGTTATGTTGAATATAATATGGTTGTGAAAATTAAAAATTCTCAAAGTATTATATTGAATATAATATGAATATAAAACTAATGAAAACAATAGTGAACATGATATCATTTTGAAGATATTATTCAAATGAATCTGAATATATAATTAGAACGTGAAAAAAAAATGTGTACAATAATATTTATTTTGATTTTAATCAAAATAATTTTTGTGCGAAACTTAAATATAAAAAATTTCAATCTCGCGAATCACGCTTGGGCAAATTAGTCAGGTCAATTTCTGTTTATTTATTTTTTTAAATTGGGACTAAATGGTTCGAATTTTCTGAACAACAAGATTATTTGGTTCAAACTTAAACACTTGATATTAATTGGTGATTACATTCTTAATTTAAGTTTACTTGGTATTTTTTTTTTCTTCTGAATAAGATTATATATATATTGATTTTACGGTAAGGTGCATTATGCTAGTTTATTCGCGTTTCGATTAATTACTTTCTTAGCAATTTTAAAGACACACTTTCTCATATTGACACGATGCAAATTCAATTCAAATTTTAATTTATGAAATGTTGATAAAAAAAATAAAATAAAATTATTGTCAATCAAAATTAGCATATATTGAACAATAAAATTAAATATAAGAGGGTATGGACTTTTAGAAAAAAATAATTTTTTACACGAAAATGTAAAATTTACCTACAAAAATGTACGAAAATAAACTTACCAAGTGTTACATCAGATTATTACAAAATTAGTGGATGGAGACAGTGTTAACTGGATAGCTTCTCCATAGTCATTGACTCTCTCTCTCACGTTTTTTTTCTTTTTCTTTGCTGGTTTTCATAAATTTTTGCTACCAGCTATAAATGCATTCTCTGTTCACCTCAATTTTTGCTTACCCTTTACTGTTTCTCTCTCTCTCTGGTTTCCTCCATTGCAAACCAAGCTTTCTTTCCAGCTTTCTGAGGCACCTCTCTCTACATTCACACTTCCTCACCAACCCATTTCACCCACCTCTCTCAAATCCCCCTCTCCATTTGGAATTAAAAAACAAAAACCCAGTAGTTCAAATATATTGGATTTTTGTCTACCGATTTCTTTAATTATTTCTTCAATTCCGTTTGGCCCACTTCAGTTCATTCCATATCCCCTGCTTGTAAACTACTCTTCTTCAACTGTTCGCTTTTTCTCCTTTGGCTTTTCTGCTTTTGGTTGGCTTTTCTCTTCCGCATTGCCCCTACCCATGACCCGAGATTTTAGGGTTTTCAGCTGAGGAAGATCGAGCAGGATTGGGTCTAGATCCCGGCAAAGGTATGTGTTTCTCTTTCGAATCGCTTTTTTAATTTCTGATTTCCCACTTGATTTGTGTTGGTTTTTTTTGTTCCGATTTTCGTAGATTTAAGATTTGACTGTTCCAAATTTGTTCTTGATTTGAAAATGGGGGTTTTGCCTGTGTCTGTATTCTCCTATAATAATTTTTTTTTCAGACAAAATCTTCGGAACCCTTTTATTTATTCATGGAAATAGTGTTTTTTTTCCTTCAATGTCTGTGCACTGTAGAAGAAGTACTTCATAATTGAGCTGCTGTTTCTCCTGAAATATAACCACATAAATGCATTTCAAGATCTCATATTATTTCGTCATGTTAGCTTCGTCATTTATCTTTCTCGGTACAAATTCATTGATTTCCTTTCATTATTTTCTTGGTTTTGTGTTCTGAATCTGTTGGGCAAACATTAACATCCTTAAACATGAAGAATGTTTGGATTATGTGTCTGAATTCTATATGTGGTTCTTTGTATTCAGGATTAGTAATGGTGTAATAAACCTCACAGCCCGAAACCAAGAACACTGGGTTGTTTTTTTTCGATTTCTGATATCCTATTCGTAGAAAAATGAGTCTTAACACGGCTCTATCGAAGAAGACATCTTTTTTGGGTCTTAAATTATGGGTTGTGATCGGTTTATGCGTTGGTGCGTTCATAGTGTTGATCCTTAGCATCTTGTCTGTATGGGCCACTTGTCGGAGAAAATCAAGAAGAACCCTAGACAAATTCTCTCACACCCAGATCCCAAACATCTCTAAAGACATCAAAGTCGATCGAATCGGAGGTGGTCCTAATTTTCATGAGAATCCAGAGAGCTTGTTCCTAAAAATTAACGACAAATTGAGTGAAAAAAATACGGAAAACATGATGGTTCATTTGGGTATGAGCAAATCGAGTGAAGCCGACAACATCAGTCAGTGCAGCTCGGTTTTTCATAATGAGAGGGGGTTTAGCTCGCATTCGGGAGAGGAAGGAGGAAGTTCTGGAACAGTCCGGAAGCAATCATATGGAATCGCGATGCCGTCTCCTCTGATTGGTTTACCGGAAATCTCACAATTGGGGTGGGGCCATTGGTTTACGCTTCGGGATCTGGAGCTCGCAACGAACCGTTTTTCGGCGGAGAACGTGATCGGCGAGGGCGGTTACGGGGTTGTTTATCAGGGGAGATTGATCAATGGGACCGATGTGGCGGTGAAGAAACTTCTTAATAACCTGTGAGTATGAATCCAATTTTTTATTTATTTTTTTATTTATTTTTGGGCTTTAATTTGATTGAATGGCTATACAGAGGGCAGGCAGAAAAAGAATTTAGGGTCGAAGTGGAGGCAATCGGCCATGTTCGCCATAAGAATCTTGTTCGTCTTCTTGGATATTGCATAGAAGGAGTTCACAGGTAATCCATGTTCTCAGCTTTCTAGTACCTAAGCTGATATTTATTTAGAGTTTTTGTTCACAGAAAACGTGGAACAAAAACGTGTACATAGGAACAATTCTGTTCTTTTTTCTTATGTTTTTTGTTTCTGTTTCTAGAATGCTGGTTTATGAATACGTGAATAACGGAAACTTGGAACAATGGCTTCACGGAGGAATGGGCCAAAACGGTACCCTTACTTGGGAAGCTCGTATGAAGGTTCTTCTCGGTACAGCAAAGGCGTAAGTCGCATTCAAGCTTTCGAAATATTGCACTTTTTATCCTCGTTTTTTCTCATTTTTATTTCTAGTCCTTCGAATAAGTTTTCAGTCCTCTAGTGTATATCAACTAGATGTTAAATTTGTATTTGATCTGGTCTTTGGTTCTAGGCTTGCATACTTGCACGAAGCTATAGAACCGAAAGTTGTTCACCGAGACATAAAATCAAGCAATATATTGATCGATGACGAGTTCAATGCTAAGGTTTCCGATTTTGGATTGGCTAAGCTCTTGGATTCCGGTGAAAGTCACATAACAACAAGAGTAATGGGGACCTTTGGGTAATTTTGTTAGAAATTCATTTTTTTAATGGTATTTTTTTTTCGATTTTCGTCAAATAATAAGATTTGGGGTTTGTAATGAATTTTCAGTTATGTCGCTCCCGAATATGCAAATACTGGGTTGTTGAACGAGAGAAGTGATATTTATAGTTTCGGTGTTCTTCTGCTTGAAGCAGTAACCGGGAGAGACCCGGTGGACTATAGTCGCCCCCCCAACGAGGTATACCCAAAAATCCAAATTTGAATCTTCTGCTCGGTTTTGTATTATAGTTAGTCTTCTATCTATTTTTTTCCTTCATATTTTGGTCCTGTTTTTAGAGTAATTTATTTCTTAGTCCAAATTATTTTATTTTTTTCATATTTTTACTTACTTTCATAAAATCCAGGAGCATTGTTTGTTAGCAAAATTAGCTGATTAAAAATTAAGGCTTAAAATTTATGGGATTAATATTGACGAGGTCCGAAACTAGATCGTCACAGATATGATACATACGTTGTTGATCCTAGAGAGAATTCTACAAAAATGCACACGCGGGTGGGTCTGCTGACGTTACACTTTGAGTGTGAGAATTATTAGGATTTTTGTATTGTGAAAATATTTTGGCAGGTACTTAGCCTTGTGTCTGGCGGTGTCCCCTTTGTATTTTTAGGCATGGGCCATGGGGTGACTTGGTGGGCGAGTCCTCCCTGTATTTCTAGTAATTCCCCCTAGTCCTCGCAGAAATCACGGAATTGAAGGGTTAATGCCCTTTGAACGCGTCATCTTCTACCCTACCCTTATTTGGTGGGATTTGGAAGTGAATCTTGAGCGATGGTTCAAAACTGGAGCTGGGAGCTTCCGGGCCTCGGTCTAAAATAATCCAGAGGCCGAATTGTCCTGTCGAAGCCCGGGTTGTCTCGTAGAGCTCTTAGGATGCCCCTTTCTTGTGATCTCGTTTCACGTGTTTCTGCGTAGTCGGGATTTCTTGAAATACCCTCCATCAAATATGAATTGTTTTCTTTAATGACAACGAGGATGATGATGGGCAGGTTAATCTTGTTGAGTGGCTGAAAATGATGGTGGGAAATCGAAGATCAGAGGAAGTCGTGGACCCAAATCTAGAAGTTAAACCATCGACCCGGGCCATAAAACGGGCCCTTCTGGTTGCTCTTCGGTGTGTTGATCCCGACTCAGAGAAACGGCCCAAGATGAGCCAGGTCGTCCGAATGCTTGAAGCCGACGAGTTCCCCTACCGCGAGGTGAGATAGCCGTTGTTTTTTACCTTGTGGATATTAAAACTGTTTTTCAATTTAGAAATTGAAGGGCAAAATTGGAATTGGTTTTCAGGACCGGAGGAGCCGGCGGAGCCGGACGGCGAGCATGGAGATTGAGACGACCCCCACTTCCTCCACCGTGAAGGAGGGTGGTGTTGATTCGGAAGAGAGACAAAGTCCAGCACATGGATAGTGACGAGTGAAGATGAGAAAAGAAAGACACCACATGACTTTGGGGGTGGTGAGAATAATTGCCCCTTACCCCCTCCTTTCCTCTTATTAATGTTGTTTCCCGTAACTACCCCTGGCTTTAATCCTTCGACAATTTCCTCCTTTTTTTTTTTTTTTTTTTTTTCCTGGCTTTCTGAAAGATTCCTGGGTGACAGATTGAAATTTGAGAACAGCCCATTTGGAATTTCTTGAGGCTGTGGCTGGTGATGATCATCATGAGACAGAGAGAGAGAGAGATTTGTATTGTACAGTTGTTGTTTTATGGCCTGTTTTTTATTTTTATTTTTATTTTAAATGTGATGTGATGATGAATGATGATCATTCTTTCTTTATCCTTCTTGATTATTTAATGTAACATCCCTTTTAAAAAAATAGTAGAAAAGTATAATTAATTAATTAAGAAGTCTATCAAGTGGTGGTTGGATTAGGAGTGGATAATTTGAAAAGTCCATCTATGTTTATTAAATGCATTTTTTTTAAAAATATATTTAAAAAAATTAATCTTTTTGTGGTTTTTTTTAAATAATTTTGTCCTTCTGCATTTTTAAATATAATATGAGTTCATGTTATATTCAACATGAAAGAATATAACACGAGCGCAACGGTGAACGAAGACGAACGGCGAGCACGCCGGCGAACGAACGACAATAGATTTGCTCATTCGATCAATCCACTTCTTCCTTCTTTGAAATTCGCAAGTTGAGCTCCAATCTACTGTGCAAGTGTTGTTTTGCCTTTTTGTGGTTGTGGATTCATTTCATGATCCGACCACGATGTGAAAATCTTGTATAAATAGGCGTAAATGTGAAAGGGTAAAATCATCCAAAGAAAATTTCAAAGTTTGAAATTAGGATTTTTGAATAACATATAATGCTAACGGGAGGATTATATTGTGGTGAAAAAAAAAAAAAAAAAAAAAAAAAAAAAAAAAAAAAAAAAAAAGCAACTAGTGGGGCTATCTAGTAAATTCATTTTATTACCTAGATTTCTCGGTAATTTTTACTTAATTTTTTTTTTTCCATTTGATAAAAATAAGAAATTTTTCATTATTTTTTATCAACAAAAATATTCTTGGAACATAATAATTTTTTGTTATTTATTTTATATTTTATATTCTCTTTCTCTTGTTTTCTATTTTTTATTTTTTAATTTTAATTTTTTTTCCTATAGTATTTTTAGAGGAAAAAAGCAAAAGTGAAAATCTAGAAAGTAAAATGCAAAAAAAAAAGGATTTAAAAAATAAAATAAAAAAAAATTAAGAAAAAAACACTAAACACAAAAACTAATATTTTTCCTTTTTTCTTTTTTGTTTTTAAATTTAAAGTTTTATTTTATTATTTTATTTATTTTCTAATTTTTAATTTTTTTTTTTTTTTTATGAACACCATATATGGAAAAAAACACGAAATAAAAGAAAAAAAATTAGTAAAGAAGAGAAAAAAATAGAGATTAAAAAATAGAAGGATAAGAAAAAAAAATATTATAAATATATTTTTGTTAACCAAATGTGATAAGGGAAGAGTAGGTATTATGAAAAGGTAAAAAAAGACTAGGAACATGTATCTATTAAATTATTCTACAAATTTTTAATTGAACCAAATAATTTTCAATTTTCGAAATTGTGTTACCAGATAGTCCTAAACTCAAAATCCGAAAATAGATATAGACAATATTGTCCTTCCGCAATTTATTCATATGATTAGGAACAATTATCAAATTAAAATTAAAATTATACCACATTTATATTCTTAAAATAACGATTTTTTTTTTTTTTTTATACATCATTTGCTTGATTTGATTCCAAATTTATGATCGAATAGTTATTGACTTAAAAATAACATCTATATGTATATATTTGCTATATGATTTTATAACACCAATGTAAAATTTGTGTTGAATGTAATACAAATGTGAAATTTTGATGAAAAAATAAAGAACGTGATATCATTTTGAAGATCTTATTTAGACGAATCCAAATATATAATTAAATCATGAAAATCATGTTAAATTCAACACGACGTAAAAAATTACGAAAATTTTAAAGTATATAAATTGAAAATTCTAGAAATTTTATATTGAATATAACATAAATTTAAAAATTAATAATAATAAAAAAAAATAATAATATTATTTTTAAGACCATATTCAAACAAATCTGAGTATATAGTTAGATTGCGAAAAAAAACTATTTGGATTTTAATAAATTAATAAATAATTGGAAAGACAAATTTAACAGAATAATTAAAAAAGATTATCTGGTAACCACACAAAAAATATGATTTGTTTAGTGACACGGAATGCTAGATTATAAAATCATAAAATATTGATTGCTACTTCCTTTTTGCTTTTACGAATGTTGACTACTATATATATGGACGAAAATGCCCCCAGTATGTATGAACATCGAACTATTGCAACCAGGAAGCTAAAATGGGGCCTGGAGAGAGCGACGAAGAATGAATGGCCCCAGATTATTCCGATCTTAAGAAAAGAAAGACAGAAATCACCGCTGTAAATTCGGTTCAAATTTTGTAAATTCGTGAAAACTCCAACGAAGCCCTACGTTTAGTATGCTGGACTGGAATAGAATAAGTGTGATATTGAAATGAATGTGATATTAGAATGGAATGACCATTATCATTCCTATGTTTGGTGACAAACAAGATTAAACATGGTATTGGAATGACCATTACAATTCATTTGTTTTGTTATAAAATACATTAAACATGGTATTGAAATGACCGATAAATAAAAACAAAATAATATTCTTAAATATTCGAAAATTTTAGAACAAAATTTTAGGAACATAACAGCATTATTTAGAGATACTAAACAAATATCACCTAGGTTATCCTTTAACCTGACAAACTAAAGGGTTTGGAAGTACTTTTGTGTTTCTGCTTCCTTTTTTTCTGTTCCCAAAAAAACTTATAACTGAAAAAAAAAAAAAAATAATAATTTTCTTATGTTCTGATTTCAGGTTTTTGTTATAAAAATCTGAGAACAGAACAAAATAATTTTTCCGTATTTTACTAATTCTGTTCCAATCATTTTGTTAATATACTTAAGATAGAAACACCAAACCCCATTTATGCCTCACTTGTTTAGGTGGCGTTTGGGAACCGTTTCTGTTTCCATTCCAGTAGTGGGATGGGAATTCCATTCCAGCAGTGGGATGGGAATGGGATGGGATGAGATGAGAATTTTGTTTTCTTTTTGGGAGTAGAATCGCGTTTGATAACGATAATTTTTTTTTGTTTTGTTTTGGGAAGGAAATTGTGTTTGGTAACGATTTTATCCTAATTTTTTTTTTTTTCCTTCTGTTTTGGCCTGACGGCGGTGGCGCCGTCGCCGGTCGCCGGCGTCGGAGACGGCGGTGCCCCCCGCCGGCGATGACCGGACGGCGGTGGCGCCGGCGACATCGGCCGATGACAATGGCGCCGTCGCCGGCGACTGCCGGAAGTGGCCGGAAAATTCCGGCTGGACGGTGAACGGCGACGGTCGGCGGCGGCTGGCGGTGGTCGGCCGGTAGGTAAATGGTGACCATGAGTTTTGGGAATGGAATGGGAATAATGAGAAATAACTTTTTTTTGTTTCTCATTTCTTAAGAAAAAAGTGGGCACAATTCTCAAATGGGAATGAAATGGAAACGGAAACAAAAATTACCAAACGCTATTCCCAAACAGAATTCCCTAAAATCTAGGAATGGAATGGGATAGAAATGGTTACCAAACGGGGCCTTAGTTTTTCTGTTCTCATAAAATTGAGGATATAAATAAACATATGAGAGAAAAGTTATTTATTCTGAGTTTTATATCTATTCTAGGTTTTCTTAGAACAAAAATAGAAATTTAGGAACAAAAACATAAATCTGAAAAAAAAAAACAAAAACAGAAATTTGGGAACAAAAACAAAAATCTGGGAACAAAAAAAGAAATATGTTCCCAGATTTCTGTTTTTGTTCCCATATTTCTGTGTTTGTTCCCATATTTATGTTTTCGTTCCATGTTTTATAGGAATATAAACATGAAAGTAACACTACCATATTTTTATTTTTGTTCTCAGAATTTTATTTTCTATTGTGAAAAATACAGAAACAGAAGTATAGACATTTATTATTACTAAATACCTCATTTCATTTGAGATTGACTGATTCCATGAGTTGTGGGATTAATCATTACTTGAGAATGAGAATGAAAACCAATCCCACTAACCAAATGTAGGAATGAAATGATCATTCCCAACTTCATTCCAATCCTAAGATGAATTCTATGTACCAAACGTGACATCTTTCCATCTTCCTCAACTAAATCCTTGACGTTGCGTTTGGTATATGGAATTCGAGATGAGATTGGAATAACCATGAGAATGGTCATTCAATTCTTATATTTGGTATACGTGATTAAATCCTATTTCCATTACTAGGATTTTATAATCCTACAAAACGTGCAATTAACCAATTCTACAATAAACTTGGTATTGGTTAATCTCAATTACATGGGATTAAGTTTTAATCATTCATCGGCCAAAAAACGAGACCAAATATTAACCAAATATTTGAATTGAAATGAAATTTAATTAAATTAATTATTATACTTGTTGGTGTGTAAAACTGATACACACCTCGAGTATAGTTCAGTCGAAATGACGGGGGGGTCCTCTTGCTGAGGTGGAGTCGTCGGTTGAAGATTATTCGGGTGAAATGTGTTGGGTCCTCGGAGGACTGACCTGCTGTGTTCAGAATCCTGCTCTTCAAGGAGTGTACCTGCAGAAGGCTCAGACCGGGATTTGTTCCGGTGAAGTCTATCTGGCATGGTAATCAGTGCTCAGAGAGAAAAAATACAGTAATACGGCAAATAAACAAATGAACTCGCGCATAATGTAAGACGTATTTTTGCGTACCTCGGGCTTACATAGTCCCCGATATATATAGAAGTTGGAGATGATTAGTTAGGCCTAAACACAGTTAATTAGTCGAAACCTTGTGTTTAGCTGATAATCCGGGGTGTTTAGGAGATAAACGTTGGACTTGAACTTTTGGGCCCATTTGGCAAAGCCCACGGGCCTTTGCCAGGTCTGTGGGGGTAAGCTGGTAGAGGAGAGCGAGGATCCGCGGAGTCCTGGAGAGGAAACAAGCTGGAAGGGGGAGCCAGTCAAGGTGAACGGCTGAGCTCCTGAGATTGGTCGCTTCGAGCACAACGTATGATCCAACGTGGCGTTACGAATTCTGGAATACATCTCTGTCACTACGACAACGAACACGTGGTTAA
This sequence comes from Eucommia ulmoides, assembly GCA_016647705.1. NCBI lineage: Eukaryota > Viridiplantae > Streptophyta > Magnoliopsida > Garryales > Eucommiaceae > Eucommia > Eucommia ulmoides. The sequence continues at coordinate 11,274,519 of CM028326.1, forward strand.
GTCCCAAATACTGACTCAGAGGTATTCAAAAATACCATCATCAATATTATTTGAAAATTTAATTAAATCATTATTTTATCATTTGATATTATTCTAATATCATATTTAACCTTTTAATATTATTCCAATACTCTTTGAATTGGAATGATGATTCTATTATCATATTAATTTTAATTATATTATCATTTTATTTCTTTTCATTCTACGTAAAAGTTTTAAAAATTTGAACAATCAACTCCTCTGTCGCTAAATTTATGGACAAAAACATTGTACGAATATATATATATATATATATATATATATGCATGTCAAAGACTCACTGGTCGAACTTAAAGTGGCATGCATTGAAGGAAAACTTCTCATGAATTACGGCGCTTTTGGACCACGAGGTCACAACAGATATTCATAACGACCTGAAAATGATCCAAGAATTTCAAGGACTGGATTGGAAAAACTTATAACATTATAGGATTATTTTCATGACATATATAACCCTACAACTCAAGGGACTTTGCTTAACCCTACATCAACTCAGAGAGATCATGGGTCCTTCTTGTGGTTGAAGGGGGGAAAGAAGCCAAAGTCTTGAAACGGGAGCTGCTGCTGGTTATTATAGATCGGAGGAGGAGTACTCATAAGTGAAGATTGGTCGGTTGCGGCCGGAAGCATATGAGAGAGAAGCTGTTGAGGGAAGTTGAACCCTAGAGAGGTGGACGCCAGGAAAGAAGGCGGCAGCATTGCGGCAGCGCTGCCACGGAGTGTTGCCGGACAGTGGTGGTTGTGTTGCCCTTCGTAGGTTGTGATCACGATAGCTGGATCCTCGTACGATCTCTCCACGCGTTTCTTCACCGTGCATTTCTGAGATGTGCACCTGTAATAACTCCTACATATATAATCCAACCCAATATCAGATTAACTGTCATCAAAATCATTAATCATGGCGATATCACTCTCTTACTAATTTCCTCCCCTTCTTTTTTTTTTTTTTAAATAAAAATGAAATTTTAGATCAATTGAGGCCCATTTGGTTACTGTTTTCGTTCCCTAATATCCGTTCTCACTCTCAATATTTTGGGCTTAATGTACAGAAACGCGTTTGATAAACATGTTTTTGTTCCCAAAATTTAGAGACTATTTTGGGAATATTTTCTAAATTCTTTGAGAATCTAAAAAACAAAACAATGTTGATTTCTATTCACATCTACAAAATTATTCCCACTACTATCTCGTCGACCACCACCACTTTGTCGGCCACCATACATAGAAAGAAAAAAAAAATATTACAATCAAACATATTTTTGTTTATGTTTTCATAAATTAAAAGAAACAATTTCAGGATAATGATCATTACTAAACATGTTTCTATTCCCGAAATACACTAGAACAAAAAGAAAATTCTCATCTCAATTTATTAGAAGTAGACCCTAATATGGTGCATTTGATTGGACAGAATGGAGATGGAATGGAATCACAATTCTAATTCCTTTATTTGGTTATCCAATGGAATAATTCTCAATTTGAAAATGACTTCGATATTTCCTACAAATTAATATTATCAGATGGAAACAAAATATTTTGTTCTCAATTTTATATTTTTATTTTGAAAAAGAAAATAGATTTGTTTTGTTCTCGGTTTTTTTCGAATAGAAACATGTTTTTTGTTTCTAGATTTCTGTTTATGTTTCCTAAACAAAGCATATTTTTTTTATTCACAAACTTATATTTCAAACAAAAATAAAAATTTGAAAGTGAAAAAATCAGTTCATGTTCCCGAAATAGAAATATAAGTTTGAGAACAAAAATATGTTATTGTTCCCCGAAATAGAAACAAAAATTTGGGAACAAAACATCTAATTGTTTTCCTGAATTTGAAATAGAAATTTGAGAATAAAAAAAATTAAATAGAAAATGGAAGTGGAAATATGAGAACAAAAAATATGTGTCCATTCTTAAACAAAAATAAATATTTGAGAAAAAAAAAATATATTTATGATCGTAAAGAGAAAGCAAAAAATTAATAACAAAATGATTTTATTTGTTATATTTGTAAATGAAATTGATCTCAAAATTGATATGTAAAAAATATTATTTCATTTCATTTATTTAAACATATAATAACAACTAAACAATGATATGTAAAAAACATTATTTCATTTTATTTATTTAAACATATAATAACAACCAAATAAAAAAATGAAATAATGATTCTACTGATAAATCTATTTTATTTTTTTTCATTCTATTCATTCTCTTATTTTATTTCAAAATTGATCAAAGAATAAAAAAAACCTATCATATGGATCAATGTCAAACCAAACAGACTCCATATAATTACTCATTGTTGACCACCAATTTAATAGTTGAAAAATCAACAAATTTTAGGCCACATAGCAAGAAAATACTGAATTTCCCAACTGTATGCATGTTCAATCTTTTACATATATATATATAGGGTGGTCTTGGACCTCTCTATATAGCTCGTGAAGTAAAACTTTTCTTCACACTTATAACTTGATCACTAACCCTTTCCCAATCCGAAGTAGAATAAATTCACACAATGATTAGCTAATTGATGAACTTATTGTGTTGCATTGTAATCAAGAAGTGTTAAAGAAATTAACCTTGGGAAAGGGCTGTTCTTGACTGCCTTCTGCCCATATTTTCTCCATCTGTATCCGTCTTCAAGGTTATCTATCTCGCTCTTTGTCATGAAGGCGAACCGTTGTTCTCTTTCCTTTTTCTCTCCTTTTGCCCTTGCCTTTGTCCTAATAAATCAATGAAAAAAACCTTCACATACAATAAATCACATTCCTTTTATTATGCATAAAAAAGACACTCGATGGCATTAGGGTTTCCTTTTTTTTTTTTTCCAAGTGGAAGTTCATCTAATAATTATATATACAATTTCATGGTTCTAAAATTGTTTTTTTGATGCTTGTTTTAAGAGATTTTAGAATTACACTTTTCAGAGATCATGTTTTTCTTAATCTTGAATGTACTAGTTCGATGTGGGTGAGTGTGCTCTTATGATCGCCAGGTTACTAGAGTTACTGGAAAACTGCTTTCATATTGCAAGACACAAGAAATTGAGAAACCCGGAATTGTGTTTTTCTTAATGTGAACGGAAAATAGTGGAAGAAAATGGATTTGAAAAACTTGCAAAGGGAATATAATCTAAATAAGTCATTTTTCAATTAAAGGCTTAAAAAGTCTACTTAAAGACAAAAAAAGAAAAAAAGAAGCATAATCCATCTTAAACATAGCTAACCCTAAGAAATTTCTTAAACGAAACAATATTAAAATCAACTTACATTTTCTTAGACTTTTCATTTCCATCTTCACACCCTTTTGGCTGCTCACCTTTCTTACTCTTTCTCGAATCATCTTCTCCGGCGGCCTCACTGGAGGAGGAGGAGAAGCAAGAGTTTGGCGTCAGTGGGTTATTAATTTCACCGACACCCTTTCTCTTGTCGACGGAGGGGTCAACTGGAGTACCGCCGGTAACCTCCGAGGAGGAACAAGACATGTCGAAAGCAGTCGAGAGAGTGTTGTAATCCGCCGAGCCATGTAAACAGTCGGCGAAGCTCATGTAAGAGGGTTCGAATTCGAACCCTTGTGGGTTTTGGTAAGTGTACATGGAAGGATTATAGTTGTTGCCGGAGATCGGAAAGGGGGAGCTGCCGCCGCTGATTCCGTTTTGGTCATGGTAAAAAGGGTGGTAAGGGTTTTCATTTTCATCAGACATAGGAGGAGTAAAAGAAGGAGGAGGAATAGAAGGAAGAGAGTTTTACAAAGACTTTGCTTTTGTTTTATGTGAAAGATGATCGAGTTTAAGGTCTTGGGTTTGCTTGTTTTTTCCTCTTTTTCTCGATCCAGACACAGAGAGCTTTGCTCAAGGTTACCTAGACGTGATAGAGAGAGAAAAAAAAGAAAAAAAGAAAAGAGAGAGAAAATGGAGTTTGTGCTAAAACTTACACGAGAATATATATAATATAATATATATTGTCATGTCATCGGAAATATTATTTTGTGTGTATTATTTATTTTTTATAGTAATAATTTATTTTAATTTCTATTAATAATATTTAAAATGACAAAAAAACATGGTTACACTAGAAATTATTATTCATTTCTTGTTCTTCTTTTATTTATAGACTATGGTCAACATATTTTATTAATATATGATAATACATAAAAGAAATTCATTAGGGATTAATTTTAAGCCGAAAAGAAATATGCGATTTTTTGGATCGCACTAAAATTTGTAATTCACTATTTATTCAATTTAATGGTTACAATTATATATTTTTTAAAAAAAATTAATAACTCTATAAAAAATCTATCATTACAAGTCATAAAAATTGCTATAATTTTTTTGCATGAAAAAATTATAGTGATTTTTATATAATATAGTAATTTTAGACTTTAAAAAAATTATTGTAACACGTGAACTATATAGACAAATTTTTTAAGTTTTGCATTGTTGACTAAGAACCATATTATAATTTACCTATAAATAGTTTAAATGTTTATTTGTATTATAAAAACCTATTTTTTAAAATATTTTGATTAAAATTTTTACTCAAATACTTTTATTTTTGTGTAACATGTAAAATTATTTATCAAAAAGGTGTTAGTTCAATTGATAAAATAAGGTATTTTTTTTTTTAATAATTAAGATTTGTATTTTGAGAATTAAATTTTAAATTCAATTTTGAATATGAACAACATTTTTGGAGAGAGACTGATTGAGAAGAAGCAGCTGGCAATGAGAATAGGCGACCGGTTATAGGCAGTCACAAGCAGTCGTCCTGAATACGCAAACGGGTCAAAAGGCTAGGAACGTTTCTAACATTACGGTTTCAATCAGAGGTATGGGATTACACGTGTCGAGGATCGGGCACCGGCATTTGACCGTAGCCGACAAGTCACTTTGGCACGTGGGAGAATTTTCCTGTACGAGTGCTATACTATTTTATTTATTTATTTTGGTAAAGAGTGCTATACTAATAATAATATTATACTCCCCGTCTACGTACGTCTTTGATGACGTCAATTGAACGTCATTAACGTTAGCCCCTGGAATAATATTAAATTCACATGTTTTAGAAAAATAAAATAAATATACAATCAATCATGTTAGATTCATACATGAGATTTGAAATCTCTTAACAGAGTCAAAATTATAAAATTTTCTTTTATTCTCACTAGTCCAATTATCAGTGTAAGTCAAGAGTTGTATATTTCTCATTATTCACTCGTACTTCAATTATTTTTGCAAATCGAAAATTACATTTAAGAGCGGATGTTAGATTTTTATGTAATATCGATCACTTGTAAATTTTCAAATTACTATATAAGTCAAAGTAGTTACGCCACTTGACACTATATAGTTTTAAGTTGGAACCTTCTAACATAATATTAAAGTTAAGGTTATAAAAATTTATCTCTCTTTTTTTTAGCCAAATCATCCGTATAAGTTGAGAGTTATACATATCCCATAATTTTTTTTTTGGTACATACATATTTCATCATTCTATCGTAATCAAATTATCCGTGTAAAATAAAAGTCGCACGATGGCATGAGAGTGTTCAAATTATTATATATATCAAATGAACTGAGACTTAATGATTTTGAGTCTTAATGATTTTAAGTTGAAATCTCTTAATACATCAAATCAAATCAAATTAATGAATAAATACTTATATTTCATTTTATATCGATTTTATTTTTCAGAATTTGATTTTATTTTATTTGCATGGACAGTTTCAAACTTAGTTGTGCATAGTATTTTATCTTCCTGTTTTTCATTTTTATCCTAAAAAAAATTCTAAAATAAATTTAAATATGGTAACAAAAAATATATTTTTGTTAAATACCATTTTGAGAATTGATTTTTTTTAATTCTTATTTTATTTTTTAAAATAAAAAAAAATATTAATAATAATAAACTATAAATTCTGTTTTTACCTATTTTAGTGTTGTTTCCATTTTGCTGACCAAGAGGATATTATTGTATTATGAGTATGATATAATTGACATTTTTACACAAATATTAATAATTATACAAAATATAAATAATATTTTAGTGATGTGAGTCAAAAGGAGGGCAGGTTTTTCGTTAGGTACTCCAGTGCATTAAGAATGAATACTATTGACGGTTGACATTAGGTTAACGTTAAAAATTCTAAATTCCAGAGAATTCGCTTATTTTATCTTTAATTTTTTTTTAAAAAATCTATAGGCAATTATAATTTGTGTTTCAATCTTACACGTTAAAAAATTGAAAAACTTAATACATACGTTGTACTCTCGCAGTTACATATATTTAACTTGTATATAAAATATTTGTTAGATTTAATAAATATTACACATAGTTACATGTAATTTATAATATGTAATTAATATTAGAGAAATTCTTTCAAAGGTCCTACATCATAAAAATATCACTTTATGAGGTCCTGTAATAGTAATTTTTTTTACACATGAGATGAGACCTAGAAAGTGATTTTTAAAATTTTGAAACCTTTCAAAAAAAATTTCTTAATATTATATAAGTACATATAACTAATATTACATGAATATATGCGAAACTAATACGCAAGAAACAATCAATTTAAGAAACTAAATCAAAACTTATACTTTAAATGAGACAAATAACAAATTATCCCTGCTATTTGAAACTAATAACTAATTATTGTAAAAAAATATTTATAAAAAAAAAAATCTCTGGCTTCAGTAAAGTTTTTTTTTTTAAAAAAAATTGCATGGTTAAAATATACAATTTTTTTGAAAAAAAAAAATTTAAGATAAATTTTAAAAATAATATATATATATTTTTTTGTTTTGTTTTAAACTACATTTTAAAATTTCCAAATGTGTAGATTATTGTTTATCTTGTCGTGTCGACGTCATCAGTGAAATACCGTCTAAAGCAAGTTCCTAAATCCCAATCATATCACACAGTCCAAGCTCAAGAAATAAAATAAAAAGAGATTATTCTAGGACCATGTCTAAGCCCTGTTTGTTTGATGAGATGTGTACACGTATCTACATTCTAATTATTATATCTTGATTTTGCAATTACATATGAAAAGAAATTAGTTTGTTATTTGTAACGTGAAATAAATTTAGTACCGCTTATTTAATAATGCTTAAATTTTAGGGGCGCTGACTGATCGGTTTCAAATTGCGGCCAAAATTATCAAATAAACCTACTAATATTCATGTGCACTCAGCAGTCCTTTTGCCATTTTTGTGACGAAAATACCTGCATTATATGTGGTAGTGTAGATTTCTTATATAGCGGAGTTAAATTTGGTAAACAATACTAATATTCATGTACACAATTTGCTTTATTTTTTCCTCAGATTTCCATGTGAAAAAAATAAAAATTACAAAACAAAAATATTCATTTTATTCTATTTCAAATGAGATGTTAATCACATTTTTTGGATATATTTAACATGATGCACACGAATGTTACATGTAACATTCAAAAAAATTATGATGAATTTCGTATCATTAATGTTACATGTAACATCAATGTTGCATGTAACATTAAAATCAACCCAACATCAAACCCCCCAAAAGAAGTTAGTACCTATACCTTATTATATGTAACATTCAAAAATTCTGAAAATATCATTAATGTTAATGTTACATGTAACATCAATGTTGCATGTAACATTAAAACCAACCCAATATCAAATCTCCCCAAAAAAGATGGTAACTACACTTTGTTACATGTAAACATTCAAAAATTCTAAAAATATCATATTACATGTAACATGAATATGAAAACTGAAACTAGTTAATCACATTTTTTGGACATATTTAACATGATGCACACAAATGTTACATGTAACATTCAAAAAGGTTATGATGATTTTCGTATCATTAATGTTACATGTAACATCAATTTTGCATGTAACATTAAAACCAACCCAAACATCAAATCCTCCCAAAAAAGTTGATAATTACACCTTATTACATGTAACATTTAAAATTCTGAAAACATCATGTTACATGTAACATGAATGTAAAAACTGAAACTAATGAAAAAAATAGTGAATTGAAAATTATTTTAAAGATAGACGAATCTGAATATATAATTAAATTGTAAAAAAAATGTGTATAATAATAAAATGATTTTGTTAAATATGGAAACTCTCAATCCTTATTAAAGAATTTTTATTGCCGCATATACTGAAAATAACATGTTACATGTAATATGAATGTAAAAACTGAAACTAGTTAATCACATTTTTTAGACATATTTAACATGATGCACATGAATATTACATGTAACATTAAAAAAAGTTATGATGAATTTCGTATCATTAATGTTACATGTAACATCAATGTTGCATATTACATTAAAACCAACCCAATATCAATCTCCCCCTCTCCCTAAAAAAAAAAAGTTAATAACTACACCTTATTACATATAACATTCAAAAATTCTGGAAATATCATGTTACATGTAACATGAATGTGAAAGTTGAAAACTAATGAAAAAAAAATAGTGAATTGGATATTGTTTTAAAAATCTTGTTTAGACGAATCTGAATATATAATTAAATTGTAAAAAAAAAAAATATGTACAATAATAGTTATTTTAATTTTAATAAAATGATTTTGTTGAATAAGGAAATTCTCAATCCTTATTAAGAAAACATTATTTCCGCATATACTGTAAGGGCAAATCTGTCAATGGAAAGTGTCAAGATCAGATTTTTGGGACTGTGTTGTGCAAATAATATGTAACTTGAGATTTCTTGATTTATTATCTAATTAGTGGGTTTAAGCAGTAATTTGATAGTATTTTTGGGTCCTCCCGGTATTTTTTCCTAAATTTTAAGTAATAGAAATTTTAAAATTGTTTGATAAAATCAAAATTTTAAGTGCTGAATTTTTGACTGAGTATGTTCAGTATGAGATTAAGGTTGATATGTGAGATTTTGGTCAAAGATTCACCTAGATAAGAAACTATGTACACCTGTGCATAGAGTCCCCTCAATGAGGACCACGTCATGATGATCGCTCGAACACCGACCTGTCATCTACCTCTGGTCAGCATCCACCATGGGATGAACCCATCTGAATTTCACTAAAAGAAAATGAAAGAAGTAGACCAGCTCATCAACTCAGCTCTCCTCCACAAAGTAAGTCATACCAATTCAGCTCTCCTCCGATCAAGGAGGTAAACTCATCAATTCAACCTCCTCTGATTAAGGAGGTTAGCTCATTAGTTCAGCTCTCATCTGATTAAGAATGTTAGCTCATCAGTTCAATTCTCATTCGCGAAAGAGGTTAGCTCAGCAGTTTAGCTAACTAGGGATGTCAACGGTCCAGGTTCGACTCGATTTCAAGCAAAACCAAAACCAAAACCGTTCAAGATATGTAGAACCAAAACCAAAACCGCCGTTTTTTTTTTTTTCAAACGGTTTTAAAATCGGACTGTTTAATTTTAACCAAAACCAAAACCGCGAAATCGTTTAAGATTTTTAAATTTTATAAAAAACCAAATCCAAAACCAAAACTGCAACCGCGAACCACAATTCATTGTTAATTTTAAATATTCTCCAAATCATACACTCTTTAAAATAACTAAAACCAATAGCAAAACCAACTACATAAAAATATTCTTCAAAATCATACAATCTACGAAACCAACTACATAAAAACAGTCTTCAACATAAACTAAAAATCAACTAAAGTGTAAACTAAAAGAATTAAAAGTGTAAATAAATAAAAATAGGGATGAAACTAAAAATACTAAATAAATAAAAAATAATATATATATATATATATATATATATATATATATATTATATCGGTTACACAGTTCGGCTCATGGTTCGGTTACGCGATTACTATCTCAAAATCAAAACTAGAGCCAAAACCGCTTCGGTTTCCAAATCTAAAACCAAAATCAAAACCATTCAATCGGTTTCAACCCGAACCATTCGATTCGGTTTCTCTCAGTTACCCGTCGGTTCAGTTTTTTTTTTTTTTTCATTCCTACAACTGGCTTCCCCAAAGTAGGTAAGATCATTAGGTTAGCTTAGTTCATAAACTGGCGTTTGACTGATCAGTTCAATTCACTTCACAAACTGGCCTCTAACAAATTAGGTCAACTCAATTCACAAATTGACCTTTAGCAGATCAAGTCAGTTCGGTTCACAAACCGACAACAAAGGAAGATAAGCTAGGTTTAGAAACTAACCTCTGGCAGATCAGGTCAAGTTGTTTCACAGACCGATTCGACAAAAAATGGTCAGGTCAATTCGCAAACGGCGGACCAATACTCTTTCTCCTTGTTTTTTGTATGCGATCAGTATGACTTGACTCTTGTGTTCTCCATTCGTGCACCATTCATGATATCTCCACTTCCTCAAGACTTTTGGGATCGAGTTCTTCATCAATAATTCTCCTCAAAGCCAAGTAGTTTAGCCCATGGGCCCATCTTATGGGTCAAAAGCCTAGGCTCATTGGGTAATCTCCTCAATCATCCTCTTATTGGTCAAGCATAAGGTTCTCACTAACTAATAGTGCTCAAGACCTCAATTAAGCAATGCTAATTGCACTCTATTCTTATAAATTCGCAGGCATTCAAGACCCCAAGCTCTTACTCTCACGTTGGAGGGGTTTCTCCAGACACAACCCCGACGTGTCCTTGTGCAGGTACCCGCTCTCTGGACGTCAACTGTCTGGACTTCAACTTGGAATTGCAAAAGATTTGATTGTTAATTGTGGAGCTCTCCAACTGTCAAGGACTCCAGAACTCCAACTCAGCACCCCACCTCAGCAAAAAAAATACAAGTGAAATTTGATTGGACCATACTCGAGGTGTTCACCATATTTTGACACCAACAAAAGCCATGTTTGATAATTAAAATAAATGATGAAAAGTAAATAAATTAAGTACTTATTTATTTAAGTTTGTTTAATAATTTTAATTAATATTACTTAATCAATTAAGTATTATTTAAAATTTTAACTTTGTGGCCCTCAATTGGGCTATAATTATTAATTTTTAATAATTTTAATTAATTAAGTATTATTTAAAATTTTAACTTTGTGGACCTAAGATTTTAAGTCAATTGGACTATAATTTTTTTTTTTCCATTTAATGGACTCAACTTTTTTTTTTTTTGGTCGTCGAGACCATTTTACTCTCACAATCCTAATGCCCTTTTCATTTTTATTTTGTCCTCACTGTTTCACATCTCGCTCTTAACAAATCTTGATTTTAGTAAAAAAAAAATCAAGATTTTTTTTTTTCAGATCTCATCTTTTCATTTTGATTTTTTTTCCTGTATTATCTTTATTTTAATAAAAATTTAAATTTAAGAGTAGCAATGTAAATTAAATAATTTTCAGTCTTTAAATTTTGTATTTATCAAACAGATAAAAAAAATTCAAATTTTAAATTTTAATTTTATTACACAAATTTCTGATATTTTCAGCACTTAAAATTTAAAGCAATAATCAAACATGACCTAAGTAACCCATATTTGGCTAAAAATTCTACACAAATTTTAGAAAGACTTGATTGATTAAGTAATCTTAATTATAGTTATCAAATAAATTTATCATAAAAAATTATTTAATTTATTCAGCTTTCTGCACTTAATTGAGTTATCAAATATGCCCTTAAACTATATATTGAATACAAATTTTTATATACAATATTAACCCGCAACAATAATAATTTTGAATTGTCATTTTTTGCACAATAATATTAAGGGCTTCACCAATTAATTAAAAATAATAATTCAAGAAATGAATGAACACACTAAAATTTAAAAGTAATAAATCAACACACATTAAAAATAATAAATCAATTTTTCGGTTAATAATTCGAATTTCAAAAGTAAGGAGGGGAAAAAAGAAAATTCCGAAAGAAACAAAAAAACAAATGAGTTGTTTGTTGGCGTGTTTAAGTAATACTTTTGAAATTAATATTTAATATGCGTAGTAATCCTTTGGGAGTGTATTCATGTTAGTGTTAGGTAAAAGGACTCCTTCATTATATCCATTTGACTTGACTTTGCTTAGCTCACCTAACTTTAATAACAAAACAAATTAATATTAGAATGGTTAGTGAAAGCTGATAACGACGCCAAATTGATAAAAAATATTTAAATTAATAATTATTTTAATTTTAATTTCATCTATTAAAATTTATAAAAATACTAATATATCAATGAATTGCGTCACCAACTATCGTTTCACCGCTGCCGGCCATCGAATTCTATCACTGCCGATGGTCAAAATTTCGATAACCAGTTGCCAAAATTATTTTAGTTACATCAAACTATTTTGTAGTCACATTTTTTTAATATACATTTTAATTATAATTTTTTAGTCACTTTCAACTAATTTTTTAATTACCAATGGTCAAAAAATTGTGTGAATATAAGTGTAAAATGTAACTATAAATACATTACTGTTAATGTATTTTTAGTTTTAAAAATAGTTACGTGTAACTAAAAAAAAATTCGACGGTTAGTGACAGGACTTCGGCGACTAATGGCAGGTGGGGCGCAACGACAAAAGATGCAAATCTTAATTGTAAACATTTTGGAGATATAAGATACATTGATTATGAAATTTGAGAGTAAAATACAAGTCAAAATATAATTAAGGATTTTAAACTTAAATCAAAATTAAAATATAATAAATTATGAATAATTTTTTTATTATTTAAGACTATTGACAATTATTCCATTTATATTTCATATATTATATATGCCGTGTGTAATTTAAAGAGATGTCTATATAATCATTATATTGTATATGAAATCTACATATAATCCAAAAAAGAAAAATTGGCAGTACAATATTTCGGCCTTCGTCGGTTGTTGCATTCTCACTTGAACGAAATTTCATGTTTAACATATTAAACGTGCATCATATCAAAATGTCTAAAGGTCTGCCGAATAAAAACAGGGAAGAACCATAAAAGAAAGTCTAGATTCTCTCAATTAATTGAAAGTCTTTTTTAGTGCAGCTCAAATTAACTGGCCTACCATGATCAATTCGAGATTCACGTTGATGGTACAGAAAAGTTATTATATTGTCCCCATTTCGGAAAATTTGTCAATTTCGGACCTAAATATTCATTTTTCTCCAAATTCGGATTTTTTAAAAATTAGAATTTAAATGACTGTTATTTGACTTTCTATATTTTTTTTTGAAATAGGCTAATAATAGCTATGATTTTTATAATTTTAACTGCAAATTCTTATTCTGTAGTTTTTTATGTACATATTAGTTAATTTCCACGTAGCCGTGTAAGGGTACAACTAAAGTGTGCGTAGCATGGGATAAACACATTTTTCTTCAGTTATGGATTTCTTAAAACTCGGAGCTATTAATGACTGTTATTTAACTTACTATATTTAAGGAAATAGGTTAATACACTTAATATCTTCAAAAATCTTAATTTTGTAGGTGTGTTAATTTCAACACAGTGTTATATGTTATAGAATGAATGTGCGTAATATAAGATCTTATCAATTTTTAAATAATCTAATTATTAACTGTTAGTGTATAAAAATGGTACACAACTCAAGTATGGTCCAATCGGATACTAGGTAGGTTCTCTTGCTGAGGTAGAGTCGTCAGTTGAAAATTCTTCAGATGAGTAGTACCTACAGAAAGCTTAGACTAGGATTTGTCCCGGTGAAGTCTCTCTAGCACGAGAATAAGAGCTCAGAGAGAAAATGTATATAAATGCGTTAAGTAAATAAGTGAACTCAATGCATGCGCATACTAAGGCGTATTTCGAGCTTGCATAGCTCTTGGTATCTATAGGCATTGGAGGTGATTAGTCGGGTCTAAACACGGTTAATTAGTTGAAATCTTATGTTTACCTGATAATTTAAGGCATTTGGGAGATAATCGCTGGATTTGGGCTTTTGGGCCCATTTGGTGAAGCCCGCAGCCCTTTGTCAGGCCTGTAATGATGACTTGGTGGATGAGAGTGAATATCTGTGGAGTCCTGGAGGAGAAACAAGCTGGAATAGAGAGTCGGTCGAGGTAAACGACTGAGTCCCTAAAGTTGGTCGTCCAGGGCATAGCGTAGAGCTCAAGACGGTACGTTCCTGCAAGGCACTTTGCTCCACCCTGGGTGTAAATGAGATTCTAGGGAGGATCCGTGGTCAGCATATATTCCAGTGTGGCGCTCGGATTCTAGAATGCGTCCGTGTCACTATGAGGACGGACATGTGGCTGGGTTCTAGATGCTAACTCTATGGTGACTAAAAATACCCTCATTAGTTGCCCCTCTAGCCCTATGCGGCGAGGGAAGCGAGACGGTCAAGGATATCAATTTTTGGTTAAAATGGGCGTCCTAGAGACTTTGAAGCATGAGAAACACATCTGATCGACATTTTTCCAAGAGTTAACTTTTCCTCGGGAGTAAATTTGGAATAAGCCCCTATATGGTCGGGGTTTGGGCTCAGCTAACACGATAGGATGACCCCGAATTTTTTTGATTTTCTGGGCAACACTTTTTCAACAGTTAATTTTTTCTGGGGAGAGAATTTGAAATAAGCCCCCATAAGGCTGGGGTCCGGGGCAAGGTAGCATGGCAGGGCGACTCGGAAATTCTTCGATTTTCAAGACAACACGTTTTCCATGGTTAACTATTTTTTAGGAGCTAATTTGAAATAGGCCCCCATACGGCTAAGGTCTGACTTTTCTTGTCGTTTGGCGTCGTCTTTGGGAAGCGTGCAAAAAGCCTTCCCCTGATCCTTGCACTCTACTCAGTTGAGTCTAGATGATCATACAATATGGTTGGACAGACAGACCCAGAACAGAAGAAAGAAAAAACATGTCAAGAACTCCAAAGGCACACCCCCTAACTTCTATCAATGAGGATAACTATCCCCCCGGACTAGGCAGGATCGTCCATTCTGCCACCTGGGGTTGGGGGATAGACCTTGGAAGCCGTGGAGGCATTTTAGGTTGATCTCCTTGAATGCTAAATGAGTGAGTTCAAGTAGTGTGTACAGTTCCTCCCCGCGCGCTTGCCACTGCCCTTGTTCAAGGTGAACCAACTCTTCAGACCGCAGCGCCCGATGAGCCACCTCAAGACCGCGATATTCTCATGACCACTTCGAATGGGAATGTGCCCAAGGGGTCGCCATCCGCCTTACAACCTTGAGCTTGCGGGACAAGAGAGGACTCCCCGACAATGGCGAGATCTCTACCTCTTTCGCCGTGCGAATTTGTGCCAAGGGGCCTATCAGTATCCTCCAATGGTCAAGTTTTTCAACTGTCAGCCAGGTCCGATCTTAGAGGTCAACATGAACATGAAGTTGGTTCCTACTCACCTCCCTCCTATCATACTGCGGCCCGAGCAGCGGGCAGTCGTATACGAGGGGAGCCTTGAGAAAGGCTAACCGTGGAGCGTCGCCTGGTTGATATGGAAACTCGCCTCCAAGAAGTGAACGGAAGCCGGACAAGACGTTATTACGAAGGTGAGGTCTCCGTTCGTAGAGGAAATTTTGGAAGAAGTAGTATCGAAGCGCTTTTCTCACCCCCAGATGAGTTCGTATGATGGGACGTCAGATCTTATTTACTACTTGTCTATGTTCAAGTCTCATATAAACATACAAGTGAGTTCTGTAGCTTTGCAATGCAGAGCCTTTCCCAACACTCTCACAAGTGTAACGAGGTTCTAGTTCCAGGGTTTGAGGCTAGCATCTATATCCACCTTCAGGGAGCTCAAGCAGTTGTTCCTAGCTCGTTTCAGCCGCACCTGGCGGAGCCTGAAGACTATGGCTCATAGATTCACTCTTCTGTGGGAGCCCACTGAATCTTTGGGAGACTACGTTAAGTGCTTCAACCGTGGAGCAAATGCATGCGACGACCTCCCTGAGAGTGTAGCACTAAATACCTTTGTTGATGGGTTCTGGCATCAGAGGTTGTCCTATGATCTCTGCTCCAACCCTGCTCCTACTCTCGATCAAGCTCTAGATCGCAGGACTAGGTTCCATAGTGTTGATCTAAGTATTGCAATCGGAAGAGAGAGGGAAGAGGTGGACAAGCAAAATAGATTGAGGGATGGAGGTTCGAATTAAGCCCAAGGCTCGAGAAGATTACAAACCAAAAGAAGGTTCAGACCCCTACCCGGAGATAAGAGGCCACTTCCTTCTCTAAGGCGTCACCAACTAATGTTCACGCTCACAACCTCGGTGGCTGCCATCTTCACAGAAAACTCGGGGCAGAACTTCTTCCCTCCTTCACCGCCCCTAAGAGAAAAGCTAACTAGGAGGTCAATAACCAAGTACTGTGAGTTCTACCAAGACTGGGGCCACTCCATAGATTAAAGCTCTCATTTGAAGAGGTTATCTCGGGAACTATGTCTAGAGAGGAAATCAGGAGCAACTTGGCGGGGATGAACTACAGGGAGAGCCTCGGGCCCATAGAAGAAGGAAAAACCACAACTGTCCACCGCCTCAGAGGGCTGAGACCAAGGGTGATCACCTGTGCGTGGATGGTAAAATCAACATCATCCATGATAGATTCAGCTCCGAGGACGTACAATGTTACCAAGATCATACGTCCGGGTACACACGATCTTGAAACAGAAGAAAGTGTGCCACTCAGGCACTCGCGAAACGCTGACCAACTAAAGTGTCACTTCTGTAGGGAAGATCCACTTTTGTGAACAACTTCTAGTTTGTACAAAGTGTTGCAGTTTTTCTTATCAAAATAAAGAATGTGTTTTGTGTAATGTGCTTTGTGTTCTCTCTAGTAAACAACATTCCGACCCCCTGAGTCGCGGATAATTCTCTAGACAACATCCCGGCTCCCGATGTCACAAGTGATTATCCTCAGTGGCATTCCGATACCTTGAGCCGAGGATGATTCTCCAGATCAATATCCTGACTCCCGGCGTCGCGAGTGATTCTCCACAACTGCATTCTGACCCCCTGAGTCACGGATGATCGAGTCTGAGATCTTGCAGCTAAGTAGCTCTCTCTACTAGTCAACTATAAGTTCAACATTCTAAAGGGGAAGATACTCATGCACGGACTAAATAGAAATAACCTGAAAGGGTTCTTGAATGAGCCTGACTATAGAGAACTCCCTGATGACCGGTCACGAGAGACCAACTACCATGTTGTGCCCCTGTGGATCAAGAGGACCAAACACTTTGGGAAATCCTCTTCCTAAGTCCATGACATGATTTCCTCACAATTAACTCGTGTCCTGGACTGGGGGGCTAGTGGTTCATGATCCTGGGTATAGACGAGAAGTTTTTTCAATTTTTTTTTGAAATTTTAAAACTCTGAAAATAGGACCAAACAGAAAGCGACTTAACAAAAATGTTGAGAGGAAAGAGTAGACTCTAAAGTACCCTGGCTATGCCACTTAGAATCTACACGCTCGTGCACATAAAAACAGGAATAAGTGAAAAAGAGTCTACCAAATTCTAAGTACTAAGAAGCGATAGTCCATAGCTCAATTCTCTTCGCCCTTGTTATGAGGGGCGTTCGTGCAAGGAGAAGTATCGTAAATCTCGCCCTTCTCAAGGGCTCTCTCGTCAACACTGTCTTCTCCGGTATCTCCTTGCCCAGCGCCTTTACACGTGGCACCATTTTCTGTCTTTGAAAACTTCATCCCTACATAGCCGATGGAGAAATTAGAATACAGGCAGTGAATAGCCGTCATGGTGGTCCTCCCCAAAGGCGTCGTCCAGGGGTTTACGCTCAGTGCCCCGAAACTGGCATCACTAAGTTTGACAGGCATCGCCCTACCATTCATCCCCTAGCCAGCAGGGTCCAGATGGCGACCCTCTCCAAAAAATACCGTTCAGAAGTGTCCTAAAAAAAAGGGGGGGTCGTCCATAAGTGTACGACGAGCGTTTGTTGCATGCTCGCGTATTGACTACTCATAAGTGTACGAGGTCAAAGTTTTAGTATGATAGATCTTTTAAGATCGGGTATCGTATCTACATAGATTGGTTGTCGTTATTATTGAGTACCGTAATTGTCATGATCTAACTTTATCTAGGCTAGAAAGAATTTATAAAATTTATATTAAACTAAACTAATTAACTAAATTATCTATACTAATATAATGAGATGTTTTAGGGGAAAGAATTATCTAGGGATTAACTCGGTTTACAAATACGTGTTCGATTTCGATTGACTTACGTTTACGGTGTTCGATCTATTTGACAATCTCAGTTCGTAAACTCCTCCGCCACCTGTCCCAAGTGTAAGATGAAGGATATAACGCGACTTCATATCAACGAAAAAGTCCCCCTCAATGTCTTAACGACCTTAGGTCACGTGAGTCTCGCCCCAACGTCATTGATTGCACACAATCCAACTCCTGACCGGGTTATTGGATCATCGCGTTGTGTTTACCCTATCGACAATCTCAGTTCTAAAACTCCACAGTCACCTCTCCCGAGTGTAATACGGGAGAATACATGACTTCGAGTCAACGAAGAAGTCTCCCTCAATATCTTAACGACCCTAGGTCACATGAGTCTTGCCCTAACGTCATCGATTGGCGTTATGTTTACTTTAGTTCGAATCCGGGGTTACCTCTCCCGAGTGTCAAATCCCTTATTCTCGATATATCTATCTAAGCATAATAAACATAACAATATGATAAACAAAATCAAATTTTGAAGAACAAATATAAATGTAAAACTGAAATCATTTGAAACACATATTTATAAATATATTGTTAATCCCTATACAATCCATGTTTAACTAACGGCCAAAACCGTATTTACAATAAAGCATGAGCTAAATATGCTCACAAATTCCTAAGTTAAAGGAAGAAATCGAAGAACTTAGCCTAGTCCAAAGTTTTGCCGCTAAGAACCATTCAATGATTGCTCCACCGTCTTTATCCATCGCGGGATGTGAGCTCTCCCTCTAAAACTTATCTACCTACCGTTAGATTTATTCTATGGGGCTCAAATGGCTGGAGAGAGGAAGAGGAGAGAGGATTAAATAGGCAAAATATCTCAAAAATATCTTAAAAAATATCTAAACTGTGCAGAGGCCACCGCCGCGGCGGTGAGTAGGTCGGTTAGTTGATCGCCTAGGTGGTAAAGATAGCGATGGACTTGGTTGACATCCTGCATTTTCATCGCTACGGCGGTGGACGTTCAACAAGGTAAGTCATTCTCTCCATTTTTACCGCCGTGGCGGTGGGCTTCTTTCAAAATATTGCTGCCTTGCTAATTTTTTCACCGTTCTTGGTTTGATCTTATCGTTTTCAATTTAGTTTCCTATCTTTTTTTGCCCCCACACACCTGTTTTAATACAAAAAGAATAAAAAGTAATTAAAACATATAAAAACGCTATAAAAAAGCTCTAAAACTTAACAAAACCAGTTTGAAAATATATAGGTAGATCACACCTATCAATAAGCGTCGCCTTATCCGCTTTGGCTCGCATCGCCTTATCCTGAGCCCACCGCCCTACCATACTACATTTGGTCAACAGGGCGCAAATAGGGGACTTCTTCAAGTGTATCAACGAGTTCTAGAACGGCAACGCCCTGACGTGCCCAATACGTTCTCCCCTTAGACCTTACTTGCCGAAAAGACAGCCGTGAAAAATGTCGTGTCGAAATAATGTTCAAAATCTTAGGGGAGTAGGGGTGCTAAAAAAACAACTGGCCCCAAAAGAAAAGGGAGGGCTAGTACCACAAGGAGCTGGCCCCTGAGGGGGCCCGCGTGCCCGACCCAGTTGCAGCCGGCGCACCCCCGGCAGGACGGAGAACCATTGCGTGCACCCGACACCCTTGGGGTCCGCACCACCTCGTCCTCCTACTTGTCCATGGTACACACCCTCCTGGGGCATGCCTCTTCTTTCTCCATGGTAAAGGTCAGTCTGTGTTGAGGGCTTTTTTATGGTAAACAGGTGTCACCCTAAAAATCATAGAAATTCAGGGTCTCCTTGTCGTGCTACTTGACCTCGAACCCTGGCCGTATGGGAGCCTATTTCAAATTAGCTTATCGAAAAAAGTTAATTGTTGGAAAAGTGTCACCTTAAAAATTGAAGAAATTCGGGGTCGCCTTACCGTGCTACCTGACTTGGCCGTATGGGGGCCTATTTCAAATTAGCTCCTAAAAAAAACGTTAACCGTGGAAAAAGTGTCATCCTGAAAATCAAAAAAATTTCGGGTTGCCCTGCCGTGCTACTTGACCCCGGACCTCGCCCGTATACGAGCCTATTTTAAATTTGCTTCTCAAAAATAATTGACTACTGAAAAAGTGTCGCCCAAAAAATTAAAAAAATTCGGGGTCGCCTTGTTGTACTACCTGACCTCGGACCTCAGCCATATGTGGGCCTATTCCAAATTCACTCCCCAGGAAAAGTTAATTCTTGAAAAAATGTCGATCAGAGGTGTTTCTCACGCTTCAAAGTCTCCAGGACACCTGTTTCAGCCATAAATTGATATTTGTGGGCTTCTCTTGTAGCACAAGGCTAGTGGGGTAATTGATGAGGGTATTTTTATGCACTACGGAGTTAACACCTAGGACCCGACCACATGTCCGTCCGCATTCCGGAATTCGAGCGTTATGCTGGAACATACGTTGACCACGGTTCTTCCCTGGAATCTCATTTGCACCTAAGGCGGAGGAAGGTGCCCTGCAGGGACATGCCGCCCTGAGCTCTATACCGTGCCCTAGACAGCCAATTTCAGGGACTCAGTCGTTTACCTCATCTGGCTCCCCATTCCAGCTCATTTTTCATCCAAGACTCCACGGATCTCCAATCTTCTCCACTAGGTCACCATCACAGACCTGACAAAGGCCCGTGGGTATCACTAAATGGACTCAAAAGCTCAAGCCCAGCGATTATCTCCTAAATGTCCTGAATTATCGGCTAAACACAAGGTTTCGACTAATTAACCTTGTTTAAGCCTGACTAATCATCTCCAACATTTATATATACCAGGGGTTATGTAAGCCCGAGAGACGCTTTATTATGCGCATGTATTGAGTTCACTTGCTTACTTGACGCATTTATGTACATTTTCTCTCTGAGCTCTTATTCTCATGCCGGAGGGACTTCACTAGGAAAAATCCCGATCTGAGTCTTCTGCAGGTATCACTCATTGAGGAGTAGGACTCTGGACACAATATGTTCATCCTCCCAGGACCCATTATAGGTAATTTGAAGAATTTTCAACCGACGATTCCATCTCAGCAAGATGACCCACCTGTCATCCGACTGGACCATATTCGAAGTGTGTACTATTTTTATATACCAACATTAACAATTTTGTGGATATGTTAATTTCAATATAATATTATATGATGCAGAATGAATATGTATAAGATGGGGTCTTATCTATTTTTAAATAATTCAATTTATTAACAATTTTGGAAGTGTGTTAATTTCAACACATTGTTGTATGATGCAGAATGAATTTGTGTAACATGGGGTCTTATTCTGTGTTGAAATCAACACAGTAAAAGTATAAACAACAGAATATCGTTGTTTTTTTAATATTTTTCTATTTTTGTGTTGAAGTACACAATGTGCTTTTCAACCTTAAGGTGAGAAAGCAGAAACAATTCTTTACTTACCTCATTTTGCTACCAAAATCTCTTTCGCAATTTGGGAAAATAAGAAAACATCAATTACATGGTACAAAAAAATATTCAATCTCCCCAGCTTAATCTTCATTCCTTCATATCTAGAAATCGTCGGTGGTAATACTAGTGTCTTGAACCCAAAATATCTTCATGAAAAACCAACCTTACTTAAACTAATCCTAAAATTTGAATTTTAAATTCTAGGGTTTTCCAAAAATGGGATCAACATGACTACGAAATTAGGGTTCAAGATTTAAAAACGGGAGAAAAAATATTTTCGTGGGATAATTTATAAGTTTTGGGTGATTTGTTAGAACAAATAATAGATTTCCCCTAACACTAATTTTCTTTAGAACCAAAACAAAAATATTAAAAATAAAAATAAAAACATATCACTTTTATAAGAATAGCTATACGTGTTGAAACAAATGAATTTTTAATTTAATTTTTAAAATAGAAAGTGACAAATGTGTCAAATTGGTTTTTTCCTCAAAACCTATTGTCCCACATTGGTTGGGAGAGAAAAAATTAAAGTGGATATCTAGGGGTATGTGAGACACTTGGAGTGTGCCCCAAGGGGTACCCACATTTTGTGTAGGGGAGAGGAGTTACATCCCTATCGGTTTACCACACACGCGCGCGTCGCCGCCACCGTCCGGCCGAGCCGAGTCGCGCGTGTGATGAGGTGGCACTTATTTATTTTTTAGAAAAAAAATAGTTTAATTAAAAAAATAAAAAAACAAACAAAACGTTTTTTTTTTTGGAACCGTTGGGATTAAAAAAAACGTTTTACGTTTTTTAATTATTTAAAGCGTTTAATTAAACGTTTGAAGAAAAAAAACGTTTTTTTTTACTTATTACCTTCGGTTTCAAAACAAAGATTTTTTCCTATAAATTGAAACCTTTTTTCTTCAGTTGAAGCACGGGAAAAAAAACAAAAAAAAAAAAGCAAACTGTTTCTGTTCTGAAACTGTTCCTGTTTCGTTTCTGCTTCTGTTTCGTTACTGCTTCTGTTTCGTTTCTGTTTCTGCTTCGTTTCTGTTTTTTTGTTTCTGTTTCTATTCCGAAACAGTTTCTATTCCGAAACATTTTCGGTTTCATCTTCCGGAATTGTTCCGATCTGTTCCGGTACTGTTTTGTCAGTCCGATTTTGATTTCCGAGCAGTTTGTTCGTTTTGCGAACAGTGTGTGGGGGTGTTTGGTTTTTGGGACCTCTACAGTGCAAAGAACATCCTAGACAGAGGAGAATTCTGGGCTGTTTTATCCTGGGGACGACGGGGCTGATACACTGCTTGCACGTTCTTGGGCAGAGCCGCGAAACGTCTTAAAGAGAGCGACCTAGTCCGCGACTCATCCCAAGAAATTTTGGTAAACTCGTTCTTTATTTATTTTCTGCAACAACAATTTTAAGACGTTCAATATCTGCTAAGATGTCTGCTGTTCACGATTTTAAACAAGTAACTGTTGATCTCAACAAACCCTTTCGTTTCGAAGGGTTTCATTTTAAAAGGTGGAGACAGAAAATGTTATTTTTTCTTACTATCGAAAAAGTAGCATATGTCTGTACGACCGAAAAACCACAATTACCTCAAGTTCCTACAGACGCTCAGATTCAAGAAGTTAAGTCTTGGGAGGAAAATGATTTCCGTTGTAAGAATTTTATTCTTGATGGTATGTCTGATGATCTGTATGATTATTACTGCTCTAACAAAACTGCGAAGGAAGTTTGGGATGCTCTTTCGAAGAAATACGACACTGAGGAGGCTGGAAGTAAAAAATATGCTGTTAGTCGGTATCTGAAATACCAAATGACCGACGATAAATCAGTGGAGGTTCAGTCTCATGAACTTCAGAAAATCGCTCACGAAATAATTGCTGAAGGTATGTCCCTTGATGAACAATTTCAAGTTGATGTTTTAATTGACAAATTACCCCCCTCTTGGAAAGATTTTAAGAATACTCTGAGGCATAAAACTAAAGAGTTTTCTTTAGAAAGTTTGATCACTCGTCTTCGGATTGAGGAGGAGGCCCGAAAATAAGATCAGAAAGATGAAGTGCTTGTTGTTTCTAACAACGCTCACAAAAAATCATCTTACGCTATTCTGAAACCTAAAGGGAAAAATATGAAAAATCAAAATCAGAATCGCAACCACAATAACCAGAACAGAAATATGCATCAAAATCAGAATAGGAACAAACTCCCTTCAAGAAATAATTCTGAACAGTTTACTTGTTATAACTGTGGGAAGGCGGGCCATTTGGCTCGGAACTGCCGGCAAAGACGTCGTCCTGTTCCACAGGCGAATCTTACCGAGGACCAACTTATAGCTATGATTTCTGAAATCAATATAGTTGGTGGATCCGAAGGGTGGTGGGTAGACACTGGTGCTTCACGCCATGTCTGCTATGATCGAACCATGTTCAAATCTTATTCTGAAAGTGAAGACAAGAAAGTGTTGCTGGGTGATTCCCACTCCACTATTGTTGCCGGTTCTGGTGAAGTGGAATTAAAGTTTACCTCTGGAAAGACAGTCATCCTTAAAGATGTTCTACATACTCCAGAGATGAGAAAGAATTTGGTTTTGGTCTATCTTCTAAACAAGGCGGGGTTCACTCAAACTATTGGGGCTGATTTGTACACCCTAACCAAAAATAATATTTTTGTTGGGAAGGGATATGCAACTGATGGAATGTTCAAACTGAATGTTGAAATTAATAAAATTTCTTCTTCTGCTTACATGTTGTGTTCTTTTAATATTTGGCATGCTAGACTTTGTCATGTTAACAAACACATTATTAAAAACTTAAGTAACTTAGAACTAATTCCTAAATTATCTTTGAATGATTTTGAAAAATGTGAATTTTGTAGTCAAGCTAAAATTACTAAAACCCTTCATAAATCAGTAATTAGAGAATCTGAATCTCTTGACTTAATACATTCAGATATTTGTGAATTTGATGGAGTCTTGACTAGGAATGGTAAACGGTATTTTATTACATTCATAGATGATTGTTCTAATTTTACTTATGTTTATCTCATGAAAAATAAAAGTGAAGCTTTTGAAATGTTTAAGAATTTTGTAACTGAGATTGAAAATCAATGCAATAAGAAAATTAAGAGATTACGTAGTGATAGGGGAACAGAATATGATTTCGATATTTTTATTGATTTTTATAAATCTCATGGGATTATTCATGAAAAAACTGCACCGTATTCTCCTGAAATGAATGGTAAGGCTGAAAGGAAAAATAGAACTTTTGCTGAATCAGTAGTTGCTATTTTACTAAATTCCGGTGCAGCTTCTCACTGGTGGGGTGAAATTTTATTAACGGTTTGCTACGTACTTAATAGAGTTCCCAAATCGAAAAGTAAAATTTCACCTTATGAAGTTTTCAAAAATAAGAAACCAAATTTGTCTTATTTTAAAACTTGCGGTTGTTTGGCATATGTTCGAATTCCTGCCCCAAAAGAAGAAAACTTGCCAGTAGAGCTTATGAATGTGTTTTTATTGGTTATGCGGTAAATAGCAAAGCATATAGATTTTATAATTTGAAAGATAAAGTTATCATTGAATCAAATGATGCTGATTTTTATGAAGATAAATTTCCTTTCAAATTGAAGAATAGTGGGGGCTCGACTTCTAGTAATGAACCTATCATCAGGATTAATGAATCTAATAAGGAATTAGATATTGAACCTAGAAGGAGTAAACGACCTCGTATAGCTAAAGACTTTGGTTCGGATTTCTATGCATATACCTTAGAGGAGGATCCACTTACCCTCCAAGAGGCATTATCCTCTGTAGATGCCAGTTTATGGCAAGAGGCTATAGATGACGAGTTAGACTCTCTCGAGTCAAATAGAACTTGGCATTTGGTAGATTTACCTCGTGGTTGTAAAACAATAGGATGTAAATGGATTCTAAAGAAGAAATTGAATCCCGATGGAACCATTGATAAATATAAGGCTCGTCTTGTAGTCAAAGGGTTTAGACAAAGAGAGAATGTAGATTTCTTTGATACTTTCTCACCTGTCTCTAGAATTACATCTATTCGTGTGCTTTTATCTCCTGCTGCAATTCATGATCTTATTGTGCATCAAATGGATGTTAAAACTGCTTTTTTAAATGGTGAATTAGAAGAAGAGATTTATATGGACCAACCTGAAGGATTTGTTATTCCTGGTCTAGAAAACAAAGTATGCAAATTAGATAAATCTCTTTATGGTTTGAAACAAGCACCTAAGCAATGGCATGAGAAATTTGATAATTTAATCATTTCACATGGTTTTAAAGTAAATGAAAGTGACAAATGCATTTACTATAAATCTGAAAATAATGTTTGCACCATTATATGTATTTATGTGGATGACTTGCTAATTTTTGGTTCCAATATTCATGTTGTGAATAATGTAAAATCCATGCTATGTGCTAATTTTGATATGAAAGATCTTGGTGAAGCAAGTGTAATCCTTGGTATTAAAATAACTAGGTCTAAACATGGAATTTCTTTGGACCAATCTCATTATATAGAGAAGATTCTAAAGAAATACAATTATTTTGATTGTAAACCAGCATGTACTCCTTATGACCCTAGTGTGAAGTTGTTCAAGAACACCGGTGACGGTGTTAGACAAACTGAGTATGCGAGCATCATTGGCAGTCTCCGATATGCCACTGACTGCACTAGGCCCGACATAGCGTATGCTGTGGGATTACTATGCAGGTTTACAAGTAGACCTAGTATTGAGCATTGACATGCTATTGATAGGATTATGAGATATCTAAAGAGAACTATGAACCTTGGATTACATTATCAGAAGTTTCCCGCTGTTCTAGAAGGATATAGCGATGCTGATTGGAACACCTTTTCAGATAACTCCAAGGCAACTAGCGGTTATATATTTAGTATAGCTGGTGGAGCTGTTTCTTGGAAATCTAAGAAACAGACTATTTTGGCTCAATCTACCATGGAGTCTGAGATGATTGCACTAGCTTCGGCTAGCGAGGAAGCAGGGTGGTTAAGGAGCCTGCTTTCTGATACCCCTTTATGGGAGAGACCGATTCCAGCTGTCTTGATCCATTGTGATAGTACCGCGGCTATTGCAAAGATTCAGAACCGTTATTATAACGGAAAAAAGCGACAAATACGTCGCAAACACAGCACCATTAGAGAGTATATCTCTACAGGGGCTGTGAGAGTGGATCATGTACGGTCTGATGATAACTTAGCCGATCCTTTGACGAAAGGATTAGCTCAAGAGAAGGTTTACAAAACCTCGAAAGGAATGGGACTCAAGCCCATAGATTGACGAGTCACTTGTGAGGGAAACCCAACCTATAGACTGGAGATCCCAAGAAATAGGTTCAAAGGGTAATAACAACTCATGAAGTGATATGAGAAAAATCATGCTATAAATTTGAGTTCTATTTCATAAATGTGTTGTTTGAAGCATGATATCTTGAAGCGATAGAAGGTTGAGTTTTTATTAACTCTTAATGAGATCTATACTCTATTTTTGAGTAGGAGTACCTAGCTACAAGAGTACTCTTGATAGATTCACCTATGTGAATGTGGAAGTGTGGCCGCTTCCTATGGAATTTTGGGCAAAATTCTCTAGAGCATTCACTATACTGGGATACACGTGCATGGCCGTAAAGCACGGGCTTTTGGACTACACCCTGATAGGGTTGTGTGTGTGATGTTGTTAGAGATAGAGTTCAAAACTACGAGTTACTCTAGTATAATCTAAAGCATCTTCACTATGTAAAGGTTCAAGTCGATAGACACCTTTTCTTATGTACAATCTTATATTGAATTATACTGCTCGATGAAAAAATTGTTTTTAAAAATTCAAGTGGGGGATTGTTGAAACAAATGAATTTTTAATTTAATTTTTAAAATAGAAAGTGCCAAATGTGTCAAATTGGTTTTTTCCTCAAAACCTATTGTCCCACATTGGTTGGGAGAGGAAAAATTAAAGTGGATATCTAGGGGTATGTGAGACACTTGGGGTGTGCCCCAAGGGGTACCCACATTTTGTGTAGGGGAGAGGAGTTACATCCCTATCGGTTTACCACACACGCGCGCGCCGCCGTCCGTCCGTCCGGCCGAGCCGAGTCGCGCGTGTGATGAGGTGGCACTTATTTATTTTTTAGAAAAAAAATAGTTCAATTAAAAAAATAAAAAACAAACAAAACGTTTTTTTTTTTTGGAACCGTTGGGATTAAAAAAAACGTTTTACGTTTTTTAATTATTTAAAACGTTTAATTAAACGTTTGAAGAAAAAAACGTTTTTTTTTACTTATTACCTTCGGTTTCAAAACAAAGATTTTTTCCTATAAATTGAAACCTTTTTTCTTCAGTTGAAGCACGGGAAAAAAAACAAAAAAAAAAAGCAAACTGTTTCTGTTCTGAAACTGTTCCTGTTTCGTTTCTGCTTCTGTTTCGTTTCTGCTTCTGTTTCGTTTCTGTTTCTGCTTCGTTTCTGTTTTTTTGTTTTTGTTTCTATTCCGAAACAGTTTCTATTCCGAAACATTTTCGGTTTCATTTTCCGGAATTATTCCGATCTGTTCCGGTACTGTTTTGTCAGTCCGATTTTGGTTTCCGAGCAGTTTGTTCGTTTTGCGAACAGTGTGTGGGGGTGTTTGGTTTTCGGGACTTCTACAGTGCAAAGAACGTCCTAGACAGAGGAGAATTCTGGGCTGTTTTATCCTGGGGACGACGGGGCTGATACACTGCTTGCACGTTCTTGGGCAGAGCCGCGAAACGTCTTAAAGAGAGCGACTTAGTCCGCGACTCATCCCAAGAAATTTTGGTAAACTCGTTCTTTATTTATTTTCTGCAACAACAATACGTGTGTGTTTAACTGATCCCACAACGATAAGAATCTTTGTGCAATGAGCTGTTCAATTTATCAGTTTGAACAATGAAAATATGATTTGTTTAGTTTGAAATCTATTTTTTTTTTAAACATCCTTATTGAAATATTTTTCTGTGACGTCAAAATTTGTTTTGGTATCAGCGGAAAGTAATTTTCAAGTCATAAAAGAATGATAGTTGGTGGGCCTCCTATAACTTGCACACATAGTTATTTAAAACTCTCAAGATAAAAGATCATTTTAGTTCAACTCCAGAAATTACACTTCACGGAAATACTAATACTTCCTATTAAGGTTTTGCAGGTGGTTGTTAAACATGTTTTTTTAGTTAAATTAATGTCTTTTTTAAGTTACAATCGTGCAATTTTCATCACATTCAATAAATTTAATTTATTATTTACTAAACATAGTAACATGAATGTAACTAAATAAACATGTAAGCATCAATATTATTTTTTTTTGGTACGAGAGAGGAGACGAAAACCTTACGGGAGCCTATAGAAGGCTTCTGATTTCATCTTCGAAAAGAAAATATCTGTCATGATGTTTCGGGGTGTACAAATAAAAGTAAAATTCTCTTTTGACCCATAATCCTTGAAAGCGAGAAAGTCTGCACACTTGTTTTCTCCATTGACATGTTGGATTTGAAAATTATGCTCTGCCATGAGTCTTTTGTTGTCATTGATCATTTGCTTGAAATTTTGATTTTCTGGACAACCCTCTTTGATCAGTTTGACAACTTCCATAGCATCTGTTTCAACCACCACTCTAGGGAAGCCTTCATTAACAACAGGTAAACCCTTTGTGCACTCTTTTGATTTCAGCTTCTAGACTACAACAGTTTGATATAAAGCCCTTGTAGCCAAATTGCTACACTCCGAGATGGTCGCGCAACAATCCTCCAAATCCTCCTATTCCTATGTGACTTTTGGCACAATCATATGTGTTCAGTTTGAAGAAACCTGCAGACGGGGGATTCCAATTAGCCGGGGGGAACAAATTCCATAGGATGGGAAGAGGAATTAGGACAAAACAAATCAATAAGAGTCTTTTGTAACCGATAGATCTTATAAACTATGGTAAAAGGGTCTTGTTTAACATTATCAATCGATTTTTCGTTTTTGTCCTTCCTAATTTCCCAAATAATAGTAATAAACAAATAGAAAAATGAAGGATTAGAAATTTTTCTTGTCAGATTCTTCTTTAACCAGCTTAGGAACTCCTCTTGTGCAAGTCTAAGATGCATTGGAGAAAGGAAAACCCCCCAAATTTTATCAGCTTTTCTACAAGTCCTCACGATGTGTTCTATAGTTTTGCAACTCTTTTCACATCACTAACACTTAGCCAGAACATCATCGGACCATGGCGCTCTCAAGTTGTTGGACAATAAGGTGGCGTTTGGTATCTATTTTCATCTCAGAAATTCTCATCCTATTCCCATATTTTTAGGATTTTTATCTTGGAATAGCGTTTGGTAATTTTTGTTCCCGTTCCCATTTGAGAATTCATCACACTTTTCTCTTTAGGATTGAGAAACCACAAAAAAAAACAGATTCCACTCTTTCCTCATTACCTTCGTTCTACTCTTTCATCACCATCACCTTTACCACCTTCGTTTTGCTCCATCGTAGCCATCACCTTCGTCGTGCTCCATCGTCGCCATCACATTCGTTCTACTCCATCGTCTTCAACTTCGTCTCCATCAACTTCGTCGCCATCGTCTTCGCTTTCGTCGTCTTCGCCTTCATCGCCGTTGTCTTCGCCTTCGTCATCATCATCAAACCCTATTTTGTCTCCATTGTCGTCGCCTTCGTCGAAATCAATAGTGTCACATCCCTCCCCGGGCCCTCGTCGTTGAGGCCGGGCGTGACGTCGACTCGACGCTACCTGACCGATTTACTCACTTCAAAAAATATATTTACTCACTTCAAAATTTGGAAATACACCTATCCCAAATATTTACAACAAAACCAAAAAAAAAAAATTGAACCTTTCACGATTCACATCTGTCCGACCAACCCTCCAAAACGATACCACCTCCTGATTCTACCTAAAGCCAGTAGTGGATCTATGTTTAGTTGCGGCACCTGAAACCAAATATTTTATTGGTGTACTATCTTCATAATAAAAATAATTTATGGATCAAGCATAATCATCAAATACTATTTCTCAAAATATAATATAATATAATATAACCGCATACCATGCCGGAATAAAATTTCACTGCCATCATTGCAATAAGATAATGTATTTAAATTAATCAATCCAGTCATTTCGACATATAATAAAATACAGCATTCATATTTTCCTACTAGCCATAGGATCTTTCCACCTCACGAT
The DNA here is from genome assembly GCA_016647705.1 of Eucommia ulmoides. Classification (NCBI taxonomy): domain Eukaryota; kingdom Viridiplantae; phylum Streptophyta; class Magnoliopsida; order Garryales; family Eucommiaceae; genus Eucommia; species Eucommia ulmoides. The sequence continues at coordinate 11,305,342 of CM028326.1, forward strand.
CGGGAGTTACGACGGTACTGTAACTTATACAAGTGTGTCATCTAAAGTGACTATCAGTGCTAGGGCCATTAAATATCTCCAACGATAGGGGCAGCCACCGGCAGGATTTGCACTCCTGACAGGTCAACATATATCCACCCTGCAGGACTTGCCTGACAGGTAATAACAAATATTCATCCTCCAGGACTTGCCTAAAAGGTAACAACATATTCACCCTGCAGGACTTGCCTAACAGATAACAACATATATCCACCTCACAGGTCTTGCCTAATAGGTAATCCATATCTCGCAGGACATGCCCTTCTGACGAGAAGACAACTATAGCATAGTCGGAAAATAAAAACCATTTTTCACTTTTAAAAACTTACTTGATCCACATAAGTTATAAAATCGTCCATTTTAATAAATATTTTTTTTCCCACAATTTATACAAAAATATAATTTGTCAATTTACATAAAAAACAGTACACTCACCTCGATTTTCTCGCTACCATAAATACTATCGCAGAAATACTACGCAGGCGGCATCGCCTGTAAACCTAACAGCGATATGGCCTAAATTAATAATTTATTTAAAATAAACCTAATATGTAATGCATGACCCTAAAATACACCATTTTTCATTCCCTAAAATTTGATTATATAAAATTATTACACACCCCATTTCCTATGTGAATATTAACTGTACGAAAATTATTATAATAACAATTACAAAAATTCTCGTATTAATAATTTAAATTTATAGAATAATATTAGTCAACTGTTAAATTTTTTATTGGCCGACGAAATACTAAAAATTGTCGTTTTAGTAAAATTTATAATTTTTATTTTAACTGTATTCTTCGCAAATTAGATATTTCTATATTGGCTGTATTTCTCGAATCCACTATATATATATATATATATATATATATATATATATATATATATATATACCCATATATATGTCAAGTTGATCAACCGTCGGTTTGTCTTTTTTTTTTTTTTTTAACGCAACTTCATGTCCCCAAAATTTATATTTTTTTTTTTTTTTTTTACCGCAAGTTCACGTCCACAACATTATTATTTTTATTTATTTATTTTTGACCTTATCCACGATTTGAGATAAGGTTTTTTTTTTTTTGTTTGATCTTTATCCAATTTGAATTAGATTATTATCTATTTTTTTTTTTTTTTACAAATTACACTCATCTCCCCCCAAATCTCTTTAAAGTATCATTTAAGCCCAAAATTTAAAATTAATATTTTAAAAATGATAATTGATTTCTAAATTTTTTTAAAGTAAATATTAAATGATACAGTGCACCCCGTTATTTTCTAAATATTCTAAAATGCAACTAAAAATTATGCACTTGCAAAAATCGGGTCTTACAATCCTTCATTCCTAAAAGAAATTTCATCCTAAAATTTTAGTTATCTTGAACAAATAAATGCGGATATTTATTTCTCATCTCCTCTTCTCGTTCTTACGTCGCTTCCTCCACCGAGTGACTACGCCATAGAACTTTCACCAATGGAATCATTTTTGTGCGCAAAACTTGATCTTTACGGTTCAGAATTTGGATTGACTCCTCAACGTATATCAAATCATCTTTCAATTCGATTGGTTGAGAAGTCAACACATGCGAAGGATTTGACACATATTTTCTAAGTATCGACACGTGGATCTAGATAATTCTAGCGGTAGGGCTAGTTGATAGGTCGCCGTGCCAACCCATTCTAGAATCTCGTATGACCTGATATACCTCGAACTTAGCTTCTCATTTTTTCCAAATCTCATTATGCCCTTCCACGGGGATATACGCAAAAACACATAATCGTCCACTTCAAATTCCAACTCTCGTCTACGTTTGTCAACATAACTTTTTCGCCAACTCTGAGCAGTTTTTAGTCTTACCTGAATCACTTTCACCTTGTCCGCTGTTATCTGGGCTATATCCAGCGTCAATAATTTTTGTTTTCCTACTTTTGTCCAACAGACGGGAATTTTGCATCTTCTATCATACAACACTTCATATGGTGCCATTTCAATTGCTGAATGGTAGCTATTGTTATAGACAAATTTCATCAATGTTAAATGATCGTCCCAACTACCAGGAATTTTGATAACACAACCCCTTAATATATCTTCCAACGTCTGAATCGTACGCTCTGATTGCCCGTCAGTTTGAGGATGAAAAACCGTACTAAATTTCAGCTTGGTATCTAGAGCAGCTTGGAGACTCGGCCAGAATTTTGATGTAAATCTCAGATCTCTATATGATATTATGGAAACCGGCGCACCATGCAATCGGACAATCTCATCAATATACAATTTTGCATATTTATCCAAGGAGTACGTCGTTTTCACAGCAAAAAAATGAGCAGATTTGGTGAGCCTATCAACAATCACCTAGATAGAATTATATCCCTTTTGAGTGCGAGGTAGTCTCGAAACAAAATTCATCGTGATATGTTCCCATTTCCACTCTGGGATTGGTAGAGATTGCAATAACCCACCTGGACGTTGGTGCTCGATCTTCACTTGCTGACAAATGAGACACCTAGCCACAAATTTTGTAATTTCTCTTTTCATTCCATTCCACCAATAGTGTTCTTGCAAATCCCGATACATTTTGGTGCTGCCGGGATGCATCGCATATGCTAAGTTGTGCGCTTCTTCCAAGATGTCTTTATTTAGATTGGTGTTATTAGGTACACACAGTCTATTCTCAAACATCAAAGCTTCATCATTATCCCTAACACGATAGTCGACTCTTTGACCATTTTTTACTTCATCTCTAGTCTTTCCCAATTGGCCATCCGATTTTTGTGCCTTTATAATACGGTCGATTAATGTCAGTCTCAAAGTCAAAGTCGCAAGTAATGTTACCATCTGACCAACCGCTAACTGGACTCACAGGGATCTCAGTTAGGCATATAGATTAGTGTGAACCATTTGAAGATGTGCAATTAAACCTGCCGATTTTCTACTCAGTGCATCTACTAGATCATTGGCATTTTTAGGATGATAGTGGATAGTGTAGTCATAATCATTGATTAACTCTATCCAACGTCTCTGCCTAAAATTTAGTTCCCTCTGAGTAAATAAATATTTCTAACTCTGGTGATCAGTGTATATCTCGCAAGCCTCTCCATACAGATAATGTCTCAAGAGCTTCAAGGCAAACACAATTGCCTCCAACTCCAAATCATGTGTTGGGTAGTTACGCTCATGATTCTTTAATTGTTGGGAGACCTATGCAATCACGTGACCATGTTGCATCAGTACACATCCTAGCCCCTAGTGTAAAGCATCACTGTAGATCACAAAGCCACTGCCTTCAGTCGGGAGAGAAAGTATTGGCGTAGATATCAGTCTATTTTTCAGCTCCTGGAAACTCTGTTCACATTTGTCGATCCACTCGAATTTAGATTCCTTGCGGGTTAATTGAGTCAATGGGGAAAGCTATAACAAAAAATCTTTGCACAAACCGACGATAATAACCTGCCAATCCCAAGAAGCTTCAAACCTCGGTCATACTTTTCGGCCTTTCCCATTGGACAACGGCTTCGACTTTCTTTGGGTCAACTTCAATACCATCCCCTGAGATAACATACCCCAAGAATACAACTCTATCCAACCAAAACTCACATTTACTGAATTTTGCATACCACTGCTTCTCTCGTAAAGTTTACAACACAATCTTGAGATGTTCTGCATGTTCTTCTTTATTTTGGGAATAGATCAATATATTATCAATGAACACGATAATAAACTGATCTAAGTAAGGTTGAAAGATCCGATTCATCAAATCCATAAAGGCAGCATGGATATTCGTCAACCCAAACGACATAACTAGAAATTCATAATGTCCATACCTCGTACAGAACGCTGTTTTTGACACAACACTATCTCTGACTTTCCACTGATAATATCCTGATCGAAGATCTATTTTGGAAAATACCTTGGTCTTCTGCAACTGATCGAACAAATCATCAATTCTAGGTAATGGGTATTTATTACGAATTATCACCTTATTCAACTGCTTGTAATCAATACACATCCTCAACTTGCCATTCTTCTTCTTTACAAATAACACTGGGGCTCCCCACGGAGAAACACTAGGTCTAATAAATTTACGGTCTAACAGATCTTGTAACTGAATAAATTTACGGTCTAACAGATCTTGTAATTGAATTTTCAGCTCTTTTAGCTCAGTAGGCGTCATACGGTAGGGTGAAATTGATATAGGAGAAGTTCCTGGAAGTAACTCGATAGTGAATTCAATTTTTCTATCTACTGGAAACCTTGGCAATTCTTCTGGAAATACATCGGAAAAATCCCTAACCACTAGGATATCTGCCACCTGTACTTCATTCTGACTGGTGTTAATCACATGCGCGAGGTATCCCTGACATCCCTTCTTTAATAATTTTCTGGCCTTTAGAACTGAAATCAAACTGACAAGGGTAATGATTCTATCTCCCGAAAATACAAACTCTAGCTCGCCTGAGACCCAAAAAGTAACTTCTTTTTTAAAACAATCCACTGTAATATGATAGCCGGATAGCAAATCCATACCCAGTATCACATCAAAATCATAAATACTCAGGGGTAACAAATCCACCGACAATTCTCTATCGCCAATATGAAACGGACTGTCTTTATACGCACTATCTATCAACACTAACTCACCCATAAGGTTAGAGATAATGACATTATATGACAGAGAAGTAGGAAATTTGTCTACATGCATCATAAAGGTCACCCAAACAAATGAATGAGTAGAACCAGGATCAATAAGTATATGTGAATCTCTATCATATAAAGACATGATACCTGTAATTAGTTCTGGAGTAGTCTGGGCATCCTGTTGGGTAGTAGCAAATACATGACCTCGAGTTGGAAGTCTACCAGCCGATTGTCTACTATGCCCTTGAACACTGCTAGGGCCAACACTACTTACACTGCTCGCAGAAGATATAGATGTAACAACAGATTTCAGGCAATTCGGAGATATGTTACTCGGCTCATGACAACGGAAACATATTGTGCCTCCCATGGAACAGTCCCTAGCAAAATAATCCGGTGATCCACATTGATAGCATACAGGTATCCCGGCTCGACTAACCATCTGGCTTTTACCCTGTCCTTGCTGGCTGAAACTCGGTCCGAATACATTCTGCTGTCGCTCGGAGTATGATGTCCTGGACCTCGGCTTCTAGCAGATTGGTCGGTTGTTGAGGCTCGAGCAAGTGGCGGTCGAACTACAGTTCTTTGAGAAATACCACCTGGATATCTGTTAGGTGACTATAATCTACTCTTTTTATACTGCTCGCGGTTCTCGGCTGCTTCCCGTACATCATTCTTTATTAATTTTGCCGTGTTTATCAATTCCGCATAGCCTTTGATCTGCCTGCCCGTCAAACTGGAATGTATTTCTAGGTCGAGTCCTTTTTGGAATCTTCTACATCTTGCTTCTTCTGTTTTCACCAAATCAGGAGCAAATAGGGACAGGGCATCGAATTTAATTTTATACTGCAGAACGATTATCTTCATCTGTTTTAGTAATATGAACTCCTCCTCTATCTGGAACCGATAGGATTCAGGGGAATATTTTTCATTAAATACAGCAATGAATTGATCCCAAGAAATCTTCTCGCTTGGAACTAAAATTAACCTCTTCATTTCCTTCTACCAATGTTTGGTCTCTCTTTTCAACTGGAATGTGGCAAGAGGAACTCAGCTGTCATCGGTAATTTCCATTGCCTCAAATACATGCCTTACACTCCTCAACCACTTTTCAGCATCAGCAGGACCCACCGTTCCCATAAAAGCCGGGGGGGAGGGAGGGGGTCCAATTCCTTGAATCTTTTCAGGAATACCGCTTGAGAAGTGGCTGTTTTGGTTTGGGCCTTCTGACATTTCATCATTTTTGCTTATTGCTCGGTCATTTGCGCCGCAGCCTGTAAAATTTTCTCAACGGCATCCAAGCTTTTCTGCGTCATATCCCTATTTTTCTGGGGTCCAATACTTCCAGTACTTTCATTTTCACGCTCCATAGTCAAGATCTTAAATGAGATTTAATAAGAAACAGGGCTAACAAGATAAACGACAGTGCATAACGCAAATGTGTTATTTAATCCAACAGAATAACTACTACTCACGTGCCGAACCCACCTATCGACACCCTATCTCATGGTCCACTATTGGCTAGGCAATTTAACATGTTTACAGAACCTATAACCTAAGCTCTAATACCAAAAAGTGTCACACCTCTCTCCGGGCCCTCATCGCCAGAGACCGGGCATGACGTCGACTCGACGCTACTTGACCGATCAACACACACACACACACACACACACACACATATATGCACTGCTATAATTTTTTTTCCCGAAAAATATATTTACTCACTTCAAAATTTGGGAATACATTTGTCCCAAATATTTACAACAAAACCACAAAAAATTGAAAACCCTCCAAAACGACACCACCTCCTGACTCTACCTAATGCCAGTAGTGGATCTGTCTTTAGTTGCGGCACCTGAAACCAAATATTTTATTAGTGTACTGTCTTCATAATAAAAATAATTTATGGATCAAGTATAATTATTAAATACCACTTCTCAAAATATAATATAATGTAATATAAACGCATACCATGCTGGAATAAAATTCCACTGTCATCATTACAATAAGATAATGTATTTAAATCAACCAATCCAAATATTTTGACATATAATAAAATACCGCATTCATATTTTTCTACTAGCCATAGGATCGTTTCACCTCACAATCGGGAATTACGACGGTACCGTAACCTGTACAATTGTGTCATCTAAAGTGACTATCAGTGTCAGGGCCATTTAATATCTCCAATGGTAGGGGCAGCCACCTGTAAGATTTGCACTCCTGACAGGTCAACATATATCCACCCTGCAGGACTTGCCTGACAGGTAACAACAAATATACACCCTACAGGACTTACCTGACACGTAACAACAAATATCCACCCTCTAGAACTTGCCTGACAAGTAACAACATATCCACCCTGCAGGACTTGCCTAATAGATAACAACATATATCCACCCTACAGGTCTTGCCTAATAGGTAATTCACATCTCGTAGGACATGCTCTCCTAACGAGAAGACAATTATGGCATAGTCGGAAAATAAAAACTATTTTTCACCTTTAAAAACTTACTTGATCTATATAGGTTATAAAACTGTCCATTTTAATAAGAGAATACACTTACCTCGATTTTCGCGCTACCATAAACACTATCGCTGAAATATTACGCGAGCGACGTCGCCTGTGAACCCAACAGCGATAGGGCCTAACTTAATAATTTATTTAAAATAAACCTAATATACAATGCGTGGCCCTAAAATGCATTATTTTCCATTCCCCAAATTTTGATTATACAAAATTACTGCACACCCCATTTCTTTTGTCAATATTAACTGTACGAAAATTATTATAGTAACGATTACAAAAATTCTCGTATTAATAATTTAAATTTATAGAAAAATGTTAGTCAACTGTTAAAATTTTTATTGTCTGACGAAATACTAAAAATTATCGTTTTAGTAAAATTTACAATTTTTATTTTATCTGTATTTTTCGCAAATTATATATTTCTATACTGGCTGTATTTCTCGAACCCACTATATATATATTTTGATATAAATATACTTATATATTTTTCCGCATAGTTAGTCCCATAAATCGAACGTGTGATATATTTTATTCTAATATATATATAAGAAAAGAAAGAAAAACAAATGAAATACCTGTTCCTGTTCCAGTTTTTTTTTTTTTTTTGTCTCTTGTTGTATGGTAAGTACATATATATAATATATTTATATACCCCATGTATATGTCAAGTTGCTCCACCATCGGTTTGTCTTTTTTTTTTTTTTACCGCAATTTCATGTCCACAAATTATTTATTTATTTATTTTTTATCGCAAGTTCACGTCCACAACATTATTGTTTTTTTTTTTTTTTTACCTTATATACGATTTGAGATAAGGAATTTTTGTTTTTTGGTTTGATCTTTATCCCATTTAAATTAGATTATTATATTTTTTTTTTTTCAAATTACACTCATCTCTCCCCCAAATCTCTTTAAGGTATCATTTAAGCTTAAAATTTAAAATTAATATTTTAAAAATGATAATTGACCCCTAAATATTTTTAGAGTAAATATTAAATGACACAATACACCTCGTTATTTTCTAAATATTCTAAAATACAACTAAAAATTATGCACATGCAAAAATCGGGTCTTACAAATAGGGTTTCGATTGATTTTTTGAAATCAATTTCGATTTTGAAATCGAAACTATAAATGGAAATGAAACTGGAAATCCAAATGAAACTGGAAATGGAAATCGAAATCGGAAATGAAACTGGAAATGGAGTTCGAAATTGAATATGTTCTTGGATTTCTTGGATTTGTTCTTGAATTTGTGGTTTAGGGTTTGTTCTTGATTTCTTGGATAAAATCGTTACCAAACGCGATTCTATTCCCGGATAAAAAAAAAATTGTCGTTACCAAACGCCCTTCTGTTCTAAGAAGGAAACAAAATTCTCGTCCCATCCCATTCTCATCCCACTGCATGGGATGAGCACGAAACGGTTACCAAACGGGCCCAAGCAACCATGGAAGATAAGCCAAATAAAAAATCTAAAGTTCTCAGGGATTTTCATTTGCCAGATTCAGTTCCAGTTCCTGTCATTACCCAGATCCTCAATTCTATTGCTGCAATTATAGGCGGACCTTTGAGAAAAGACCCGACTGTTCAAGAGTCCAAACCGCCACATCATCTTGAAAAAACAAAAGGAGATTCATGTTAAGGATCACAGTTTTTAGGTTATCGTTAATAAGATAAAGGATGTGGAGAAGATACCAATTCCCATTATCATCAATTATACCAACGACCTTTAGGTCCCAAATATCTTGGTGGGAGTCATCTCCAATAGGATTAGTTCCACACGACCGGCCATTCCAAAGATTGATTTTGACACCATTGCCAACCTTATATTTGATACATCCCAAAAGGGAACCTTTGGAATTACAAATACCTTTCCACAAGTGGGAGCTTTTAGGTTTCACTTTCCAAGTATTATAGAACTTCCATCTATATTATATTTAGCCTCTAAAATTTGAGTCCATAAGCTATCATTACTAGACAAAATATTCCATCCCAGTTTATTCAAATAAGCATCATTTAGGATTGTCATCTTTCTAATTCCCAAACTTCCTTTGACCTTGTCCTCGCAACCGATATCCCATTTTAGAAGATGAAACTTTCTTTTTTCCCCCACCTCTTATTCCATTAATATAACTAAATATGCATGGACATAATTAAAAAATACATGCATGAATGCAACTAAGAAACACAAAAATTTAACTAAAAAATACACTATAAAAATTGAAAACTTACGGCGGGCTCCGACAACCGGCGAGGTGACGGCCAGTGGTGCAAACTATAGTTGGAAGTATTGATTATTAATTAAAAAATATTTACCGATGACTAAAACACAAAATAAAACATAAAGAAGAAAAAAATACTAAAGTTAAAATGATAATAGGTTGAATTGGGTTTCCCCTAATTTGACCGATTAATCCCAAAAAAAATAATAAAAAGAAATAGATACAATCAATGAAAGTGAAAGATTAGGCAATTATAATAATATATTTGAAATTTTACTTAGTATGATATGATATGAAATGAAAGCAATTTTCATTGGATGACTTGACTAATCCACTTTCAGATCTTGATTTCCAGGCTCACAATGTCAACAAGCACTTAACAGCATTTCTTGACCAAATTGCCCAATGTTCCTGTTCGAGTCCTCCCCCCTTCAAATAATATATATATATGTGTGTGTGTGAGAGAGAGAGAGAGAGAGAGTGAGAGTATATATATGCGTGTATATATATATGGGCACCTTGAATAATCATTTCACCTCACAATCTTATTTATGTACACATTTCCTTACATTATTCAAATTTTAATTCCCAGAGTGTTTCTCATGAGAATCAAACATTGATTGATAAAAATAATGGATATTTTTCTTTGTCAACTGAACTAACACCTGTTAGTCATTTAAATAATAAATGGAGAGATGAATTTACTTGCCATGGCAATGTGATTTGATGTTTTCTTTCCAAATTACATTCTACAATCACAAAATCTTTGTGCACTCAACTACTCATCAGGCTTAACAATTTAATTCTAATTAAAATTAATGAAAAAAATTACAATTTCTTTTCTTGATATCAAATAATTAACATGATTAATTTCAAAATTTAGGAGAAGTGAAATATCGTTTGATTCTTATGTCATGATTGAATTGTACGTTATCTCGAAGGCAAATATATCATTCTCCCCTTCACCTTAAAAGTATACTCTAACCCCTTATGAAATTTATGTTGAATTGCAAAATTGAAAATCCCAATAGATGTTAGTCCCGTTGACAAGAGGAGGTGTCTCATTTCCTTGTCAAGAATTAAATTTTGAATTAAATTCTGAATGTGTCAGGTTGATATGAGGGCATGCGCCCTTAAAATCGTTTGAGGAGGTGACTGACCTAGACACACTTTACCTAAAAAAAAGAAGGTAAAATTGAAGACTATTAGGTTGTGTTTGGGTAAGATAATTTTAAGAGAGGTTTTCATTTGAGTAAGGGATTTCACAAATTATGTTTAGGGAATTTCTTGTTTGGGAGGATTTCAATTGAGAAGATGAATTTATAAAATTTATTAATTTGTAAAATAGAACAATAAGAAGGATTTGCAAATCTCTTCAAAACGTATATTATTTCTAAATCATTCAAATAGAGAATTTATTATTTTTTCAATTCCTCATCCATTTCACTTTCAATTCTATTTTTTGTTTTGTAATTGCATGAATTTCAAAATGAGTTTTTTACTATTTAATCTTTATTTAAGAGACCATTTAGAAGAAAAAATATTTTCAACTTCTCATATAGGGATCAGTCCTCAAGATACAATCAATTAAGTTTTTGGTCCTCCCAAGACAAAAAAAAGATAGTAAAAAGACACACATACCCCTAAAACAAAACCAATCTTCCTCTCTCATTCATGTTAACCGTTAACATGCTATTTCAGGATAATTACTCCACAATCCACTGTTGACTCACACACAATTTCAAATTCATGAGAGAGAGCTTCTCTCTCTAAAAACCTTCGGTGAGTCTTTACCTTCCGACAAAGATCGTTGTCGTTCTTGAGCACGCTGGAGATGAACACTGATATTTCTCACTCTATCGTCTCTCTCTCTCTACCCTAACCCATATCTCTCTCTCTCTCTCTCTCTACCCTAACCCACCCCTCTCTCTCTTTACCCTAATTTGAAACAGACGACGATTGTGAAGTCGCCGTTACGAAGTTTCATGGCGATTGTTTCTGTTCAAGTCGCTGGAGCAATTGTGAAGCTCCAAGATTCCGATAGCTCTGTTTTCGCCAATGTCGAGTTTGGAGATGACGACCCACGTCGTTGATTTGGAACTCGGCGTCCTCCGTCGCTCCTCCGTTTTTGACGATGACGGTGGAGAAAGCGTTACTTTCTCCTACGCCGACGAAGGCAACGTCTACTCCCAGTTCTATTTGACTGCTGACAGGTCTTACGACGATTACGGCTACGATTGCGTCTCCGACGCCGAAATCGGAGAAACAGAGGATAGAGTGAGGCTTTCTCCCTCTCTTTCTTCATTAAGAGGTGGGTTTCCAGATCTGAAATTAGATCTGGTTTGTTGTCCATGAATTTCCTCGTTGTCCCCTCTTCCTCATCACCGTACTGTTTCTAATCTTAGGGTTTCAGTTTCAATTTGAGGATTTTTGTGGCTCATTTTCTCTTTTCAATCAACGAAATGGATGAATCGGTTCTGTTCGATTTTCACTCTACCAATTAGGGTGATAGGTTCGGTGGTTCGTTATCTCTCTCTCTAAACCCAGATTTGAAATCGTTAACTCCCAACGGCGACGGGAAGAACGAGGAAATCGATGGTTCAAAAATGGTGCCGGCGGTGATGATGATGGCCATAAGAATGGTGGTGGAAGTGGAGGGGGTGTTCATTTTTTACGTTAACGTCAATGTTTGTTTGATTTTTTCATATATGGGTTTCCTGACAACATGAATGCGTTAATGTTAACACAAGAGACCCCAAAAAAATTGCATTAACGTTAATGTAAACCCAAATCAAACACACAAACAACAGATAAATGAACGGTTACGTTAATGTTAATATACAAAATTTTAAAAAAATAAAGATACGTTAACGCTAACAAAAAAAAAAAAACACAAAAATGCATTGACATTAACACAGAGAAGCCAAAAAAATGTTCATTAATGTTAATGTACACCTAGTTAAAAAAAAAAAAAAAAAAAAGACAACTATCACACACGGTGAGTTAACGTTAATACAGAAGAGAGCCCAAAAAATGTATATTAATCTTAACGTAAATATTCAAGCAAAGTATACTAAATATTCAAGCAAAAAACAAAATACGTTAATGATAAACCTCACAATCAAGTGGTGAAAATGAGTTAACGTTAACGCACACAAGACATATGAGGACGATGAGTTAACGTGGACACATAAAAAAGAACATGAAATGCAATAACGTTAACGTAAAATTCATTTGTAGTTTTGTAATATAGGCAATGTGCTTTTCTTAAATAGTGTACGTTAACGTTAACATCCCTGTTTGCATATTTTGTCTTGTTGCATAGGACAAAATGATATAATCGAAAATATGAGTGAATATGGTGGCCAAATTGCAGGGATTTTTTACTAAAGTTTCTTGGGGGATTGAAAACTTAATTGTGGCATAAATGTTTGATTTTGCAATAGGCTATCAAGAGAGGACTAAAAAAAATTACCCTTTCAAAATTCTCTCTCCTCTCTACATATATTTGTAAAATAAGAATAAAAATCACATTATTAAAATAGTTATGTTTACTTAAAGTTATATTATTAAATTTATATTACTTAAATAGGTAATAAATTCTATTATTAAATAAAAATTATATTATGAGATATATTTTCACATTTTTTATTATTGAAATTAATAAATTTAAAAATTCTACATCCAAATAATTGTCTATTAAAATAAAAGAATTATAAAATTACACAAATAAATTCTTCACCTAAAAAAATTTATCCAAATAAAAAATTTATAAATGATGGAGTTTTAAAATATAAAATTTTAAAATTTTATCATTTATAAATTCTATGCATTTATCAAAATCTAAATGATAGGGGTTTTAAAATACAAAATTTTAAAATTCAATCACTTATAAATTCTATATATTTATAAAATTTCTTATCAAACCCAATCTTTGTTTTCCGAGGAAAAAAAATAAAAATAAAAAAATAAAATAAATAATAATAAGGTGGATGGAAAAACTAGGGAAAGGAAATGAGATGAAAAAGGAGAAGTGCTTTGTTTGGTAGAAAATGAGATGAAAAAGGAGAAGTGCTTTGTTTGGTAATAGGGATGAAAATTAGTTATTTCGCCGTCGAAAACTAATCATCTAAATTTAGGCGGAAATGGAGAAAAATGAAGTGATGTGATGTAAAGGTAAATGAATTTACTATTCTGCACCAAATTAGATTTGTAATTAATCTATTATTTAAATTTCTATAAAAAATTTTTATCACCATTAATACTATTTCATGTAGAGATCCAAATGCGAATAACCAAATCAAATAGAACCGGTTAGGTAATTTTGGTTACTATTTTGATTTTGGAATTGAAAACCAAACCAATTATTTGTGTGTATATATAAATATATGTATTTATTCCAATACATATAGCCTAGTAGATATTAAAAAAAAAAAAAAAAAAAAAATTCAAATACAATTTACCTCTATTTTTTGGTTTTGGTTTTATTTGTTTGTATTTTATTATATGTAAACTTTATGTGCTGTATTTTAATTATATTTAGAATGTTTATTATAACAACTAATGATTTTGTGATTTACTTTTAATTTTGTTTGGAATTTACGTTTTTATATTTTAGTCATATTTTAGTTGACAATTTACGAACTTAGGTTACTAGAGAAAATTAATAAATATATATATGAAAAAATCTTAACAGATTTGCGGTTTTATGGTTTTAATTTTGATTTTACATAAAATTAATCGATTTGGTTTAAAACTGACTTAAAAAAAATAATAGTTTCGATTTTGATTTCTAGTTAAACCGGTCCAAAACAAAACAATTGTCATCTCTAACTTCATTTAATCATTTATATATATATATATATATATATATATATATATATATATATATATTTATTTATTTATTATATGTATATGGAGTAAAAAAGTAAATTAAGTGATTAGATGATTGTCCTCTGTCTTCATTCTTGTTATAGCAAACAAGAGATTTTGCATTTTCTTTCATTTTTTTAATCTTTTGTTCTTTAATTTCTCTCTCTTTTCCTTTTCCATTCTTCTAGCCAAACAGAGTAATATTTCATTAATTTTTATGGAAAGCCTCTATTTGGTTACTATTTTTGTTCCCTAATTTTTGTTTTCATTTTCAAAATTTTAGAATTATTGTACAAAAACGCATTTGGTAAACCTTTTGGGAGTAATTCTCAAATTCTTTAAAAATCTGGGAAAAAAAATGTTGATTCCTATTCTCCTTCACAAAACTATTTCCACTACCATTGTGCCGGCCACCACCACCACCACCACCACACCTGGCCACCACCATCCCACTGGCTACCACCAACCCACTGCCGGTCATACAATTAAAACAAGGAAAAAAAAAAGAAAAAGAAGAACAAGTATCACAACCGAACCTATTTTTTGATTCTCTTCTTATAAATTAAAAAAAAAATCTGGACAATGATCAATAACAAGTTTCTATTCTTAGAATACTCGAGAACGAAAATATAATTTCCAACCCAGTTTATTGGATACAAAAACAGGAAAGGGATAGAGTGACATTCCCCAGGACTTGAGGGGTCAAATTGAAATCAAACGTTCTAATTTCTCCGGCATATTCTGGATAGCCGATGGTTTTGGCTCCGTCAGCTAAAAATAGCCAGAGAGAGAGAGAGAGACGAGGGAGAGAGATGATGTTGAATTGCGGTGCCGGTGGAACTTCACCCATTTTTATTCATCGGAGGCCTCCGAAGAGGACATTGTCATTGTGCTTCGCTTCTAAAGTGAACACGGAGCAGCTGCGGATCCAACTCGATCAACTCCACAAGGAAGCAGAGAGCACCAGAGCCAAAGGTCATGCTCTCTACTCATCTCTTCATCTTCTTCGTGAATTACAAAGATTCATTGGCATATATGCTGTCTATTATTTCGGATTCTCTTAATTTCACCGAATTCAAATGCTGCCTGCTTAACATAGCTCTGTTAATCCTTAGGTTTTCATTGGGGGTTTAATTTCCCTTATTTTATCTGTATATAATCTCTTATATATCCAGATTCCCACGATTTGATGAGTCGAATGGCTGAGAAGGTGGAAAAGATTCGTACCTTCGCGATGGGCAGTTTAAAGTTTGATCCTGCATTACGGGTTTCCGTATGGCGTTGCTTTATAATAGTACATGATTCGTTTGTTTTAAATTCATAAAAAAGTAGCATTTCATAGAATGTAATTTAAACTGAAATTTTTTGTTTTCAGTTAAACTTGTGAATGTGGTCGTGTGCTATCAAAATCCATGTGTTCTGCTATAATATGAAGCATAATTTGTAGTTTAACTACACAATTATACCATTACATTTATAGTAATGCTTTATCTTAAATCTACCGAATGAGTTGCTTGGGATGATAAAATATTTTCATTAAGACACCTGGGGTTTTTTAAGCTTCTGAAACTTTTAAGATTTTGATTTCAGCAAATAGTGCGAGGTTGAGACTCATGCGATTGTCTGAAGCAGCAGAGAAGCTTCAAAGGCAGGCAGTTACGAGCATTCGAACTGGCAAGGAAAATGAAGCAAGAGACCTGCTTTTCCAAAAGAAGAAGGTTATGCAAGCTCTAGAGAAGTCAAAGAGTCGAATTGAATTACTTGACGAGCTTTCAGCAAAGTTGAATGAGGTATAGTTTAGTAATATTGTGTATCTATTTTACTATAGTAGCTGGATATGAAGCTCCATTACTGGTTGAAGAATTTCTAGCTGCTTATAGTCTCATGCTTTCATCACATCAAGGTCCTATAAAGTATTACAGGCGCTTCATCATCTACTATATGGTTTTTACGGAAATGAATTCATGATAAACTTTTCTAGCAGTTATGTTTATTGAAATGGAAAAAATGTAAATTGTATTGGACTGCACATGCATCTAATTCTACTAGAGAGTTCCATTGAAGTATGAGGTTCGAAAAGCTACTTTTTTAATGATTTAAATGAATTGAATGAAAAGATCTAAAATACATATTATGTGCGTTTTTCCTTTATGATTTTTCTCGGGGATCTAGGAAGAAGTGTTTTTTAGATCAGCCAGATAAGGTTGGGCAGATACGATACTCCCAAGTTCAAGCTAATCTATGCTAATATTTACTGAAACTCTACAGAAGATTAGCCTTCAACTTTATGAAGTGGTTCACTTGCCACATTAAGAAGCTTATGTGTAGTTTTGTAGTATCCACACCTTTGTATCTTTTAGGCTGTTCTAACTTAAAATTATATGGCAGTACGTGGAGTAGCTGTTTCATATATTGACTAGTTTGAGAAGTTTCACAAATTTGATATGGGTTTAAATGGATATAGGAAAAGAGGAGAAAGATATATTATATTTATTTGTATATACAGAGTGAGTTCTATTCCTTTAATTATATAGCCATAGGAGCAGACTAAATTAGGAAGGATATCACCGGAAGAAATGGGCTAATAAAGCCATACAATAAAGATACCAAAAATAAAAATAAATGCATAAATATCATATTTCAACACTCCCTGTCAAGTTAGGGCGAAAATGTTGATATAATCCCTAACTTGTCAATAACTGACTGAAAAAGAGATAGTCCTGTGGACTTGGTGAACATATCAGCAGTCTGTTTGGAAGATGGGACGAATGTAGGTATGATGATTCCTGATCGGACTTTCTCACGGATGAAGTAGATATCCACCTCGATGTTCATCCTTTCATGGAGGATTGAGTCTAAGGATAGCATTATGGCAGACTTGTTATCACTGAACAGTTTAGATGAGTCTCTCACGGGAAGTCCTAGCTCGGTTAGAAGGGAACGAATCCAAAGGAGTTCAGAAGTTCCTTGAGCCATGGCGCAATACTTAGCTTCAGCCGAACATCGGGAGACTACATATTAGCTTCTTACTCTTCCCACGAAATTAGGTGTTTTCCATGAAAGGTGCACAGATCAGAGGTCGAACGTCTATCGTCATTCGATCCTGCATAGTCGGCATCTGTAAAGCAGGAGAGTCCCTCTTGTGTCCCATTCATAAAAAAGAAGCCAAGACTGGAGCATGTTTTGAGATACTGAAGGATATGGTAGACAACATCCAAGTGTGGTGTACGTGGTGAATACATAAACTGACTCACGACACTGATAACATACATAAGATCTGGCCTTGTATTAGTTAAATAGATGAGGCAACCCACAAGTCGTTGATATACTGATGGATTTGATAATAATTCTCTTGAGTCTGCTATTAACTGAGATTTGGATCCATGGGAGTGGAAGCGGGTCTATATGCAAGCATCCTAATGTCCTGAAGAAGATTAAGGGCGTATTTCCGCTAGGATAGGATGATACTTTGCCAAGACTGAGCAACCTAAAAACTAAGAAAGTAGCGGAGAGGGCCCAAATTCTTGATGTCAAAAATTTGTTTGAGATCCTTCTTTACTTGCTTAATATCAGGCACGTTGTATCATGTGATAATAATATCATCCATATAAACTAAGATAATGATGCACTATCCCTGGCGCTGGTGACGAATGGAACATGTATGATCTGAGTGACACTGGATAAATCCCATAGTAAGGATGGCATCGCTGAATCGGTTGAACTATGCACGAGGAGACTACTTAAGTCTATAGAAGGATTTCGGAGTCGACAGATTTTGCCCGAATTATCCCTTTGAGTCCGAAATCCCAGTGGAGGCTCCATATAGATAGTATCAGTCAGGTTGTTGTTAAGGAAGGTATTCTTGACTTCTAACTGGTGCAGAGGCCAAGAATAGGAGGCAGCCAAGGGAACAAGGAGCCGGATGATAGTCAACTTAGCAATTGGGGCAAAGGTGGCACCAAAATCTTTGTCTGGGATTTGTGTGTAGCCCTTAACAACAAGTCATACTTTATATCGATCAATTGATTCGTCAGCCAGATATTTGACACTAAAAACACACTTACAACCAACTGGGTGTTCACCGACTGGCAAGCCAACCAATTCCCACGTCTGATTTCGCTGTAGTGCATCCATCTCTATTTGCATAGCTACTACCCACTTTGAATTCTGGAGGGCCTCATGTACGGAGCGAGGAATGGCAACTGAATCAATTTGTCTAAGGAAGGATATATATTGATTCGAGATATCCTGAAAAGACAAATACTTGGAAATCAGATGATTAGTAGAACATGAAAAAAGATAGCGGAATGGTGGGCGACGTTCCCGAGTCGGGTAACGAGGGGAACAAAGTTAGAAGTAATAGGAGATGGAGATATACCTGAGTCCAAAGAAGATGTCAACTAGGGATGTGAGACACGGGGAAGACAAGAGTAAACCTGTAATGGGGCGGGTGAGGGGTTAGGTGGTAAGTGTGATGTGGGCAGGGAAGATATATCAAAGGCAGGAATACGGCCCGAAAGTAAAGTATGATCCTCAGTAGTGGTTGCCTCAATAGGTGGAGAAGGTATAGTACCAAAAAAATAGAGGACAGTTTGGAGGAATGTAACATTGAGAGAGTAGTAAGTATAGCGAGTGACTGGATTGCAGCAGTTATATCCTTTCGACATGGATAAATAGGCGAGGAAAACACACTGAATAGATTTATCATCTAACTTAATTCGAGTATGGCTCCGATTCTGGACAAAACACGTACAAACAAAGACCCGAGGTAAGATAAGGAAAAGAGTGTTAGTGGGTTGCAGTATATGAAGGAGAGTTTTGCCTATAAAGACACAACTCGAGGTGCGATTAATGAGATAGGCGGCAATAAGAACCTCCATGTACCAAAAATATTTGAGAACATTAATTCCTCGTAAAAGACAGTAGATTACATACATGATGTGACGGTTCTTACGTTCCGCCACACCATTCTTATGTTGCCGAAGAATGCCTTGCTTATTAAGGTTAGCGCGAAATTCATTGGATAAATATTTCCGTCTGTTATCCGACCTGATATTGCACATGATTGTTTTATTATTTGAAGAAAGTGGGTAAACGAAGTGTAGACCTCTGATTTGTGCTTCATCTAATAAACCCAAGTACACCAACTATAACCATATATGAATGTGACATAGTAGCGGTGTTTGAAAATAGTTGTAACAGGGGAGGGTCCCTAGATATCAGAGTGAATAAGATCAAAAGCCTGGGATGCACGGTGCATGCGAAGAATGTACGAGGTGCATGTGTGTTTAGACAGTTCACAAACCACATATTGAAATTTAAAATCCTTGCAAGCTTTATTAATAGAGAGAAACAACCAATATAAATATTGAAAATTCGCATGTTCTAGACGGGCATGCTGGTTGCTGGTTCAATGGCTCTGTATGAATTAGAGTTTTTGATCCTTTTGACTCTGTTCTTGATCCACTGTGGAGACTAGGTATGTGTGTAATTGCAGATTCGTTTCTCCCCTGCTGAGATTTAAGACTTCCAACAATAGGGGAAGATTAGCAAATGTGAGATCAAGTTTTAAATATCGAGGTATTATTAAACCAAACAAAACAATAAGCAATGAAACCAAAGACAGATAAAATCCTTAAATTACTAGATAAGTAAGTTTTTCTAGACCATACAAGTGCGCCGACAATAGTCACAACCGTTTCGTATCTTGTAGAAAGTAGGCCTGGGGGAAGGCAAAAAAAAAGCGAATTCAACATAGTTGGGCCGGCGTCGTGGCCCTTCTCTATAAATATTTTATTTTTTAGAACCTTGGATGCCCATTGCATGTATTGATATTTCCTCGAGAACCTTGGACGGCATGTATTCTAAACAAAGATAGAGAAAGATTCATTTCCTTCTGAATATGATTGTTAAAGCACCAATTATTTGAAAAAATTAGCTGTTAAAAAGGGTGTAACTTGGGTATATGATTCTCAACATGCAACCTTAAAATTCAAGCTACACTCTCTAGTGTCATTGAACGAAACATGTAGAAGCATTATCCTTATCAGGTTGGGATGAATTCTGGATTTGGAACCTTTTACCTGGTATTGAAGACTACGTAAACTCCTACTTTAAAAGTAGTGTAATTTACTTGTGTCATGTTCATCATTGTTCATCTGGCCTTTGGTATGTAGAATTACCCACATTGCCAATTGTCTGTTCCATTCCAAGCTATTTGGCTTCATCTTTGGAAGAATTTAATCATTGTTCATCTGGCCTTTGGTATGTAGAATTACCCACATTGCCAATTGTTTCTGTTCCATTCCAAGTCATTTGGCTTCATCTTTGGAAGATACAAAAAATAAAAAATAAAAAATAAAAATAAAAATAAAAATAAAAATTGAAAAACATAGCAAATTACTTATTCCCATATCCTTAAGATCAGCCAGACTTGCACTTAGACTAAAATCGGCCACTCTGACTCAGGTTCAGGTCATATGCAAGACTAACGTAATGAGTTCCACCGGCCTACCTGAAACAAAAGGTTGATGTTGGAAAACAATTTTACACATTGTCTGGTCAGTATGTAAGACCTTTTATATTTAACATGAAAGAGAACTGTTATTTCTGTGATACTTTTCGTATCAGCATTTTAGGTCCACCTAATTCAAAAATGGAACTTCTTATGCCATCAAACATATGGCTTTTTTTTTTTGTTTTCTCTGTTAGCATTTGTAACATCACCCTTGTAATCATACTGCAATGCAAGTGTGTTTAGGCATATTGGATTTTCAGTTCGCACGTTTACTTTTTTGTTTCTAGCTCTTATCTAGGAACTGTTTTTCTCGTTTTACTTTTTTTTTATCTTACTGTGATGCAAGTGTGTTTAGGCGTATTCGATTTTCAGTTCACACATTTACTTTTTTGTTTCTAGCTCTTATCTGGGAACTGTTTTTCTTGTCTTATTATGTAATGATAAACCTCTTTGGTTGCTTTCAGGCAGTATCGTACAAGGAAACTGAGCTCATTGGAAACGTTGCTTTGGATCTTGATGTTCATGGACAATCTGATTCTACTCATGTTCGGATTGTCTCTCCAAAGGAGGAAGTTAGAGAAAACTCAGATGCAAATGAAAAATTGGAACCAAGTGCTGAGAAATTTGACAATTTTCAGGATCTGCAAGTTCAAGCAGAAAGTCAGATGGATCTAGGTTCTGATTCTGACCTTAAAAATGATGAGATATCTTTAACAGGGGGCGTGTGGAATGAAGCTGATACTCTCTCTAGCTTGAAGGAGATATCCTCTTACATGGACTTCTTAAAACATATAGATCAACAGCTCTATGAGATTGAAGCAGAGCTTGTCACAGTTTTAAGGATCTCAACCTTGGTATTGGAAGGTGAGGAAAAGCCGCGAAATTCGAAGGTGCATCAATTAATGGAGATTCTTGAGGATATTCGTCGCACTAGAGGAAGGTTGTTGATTTTTCACTTTTTGATTCACAGGATCGAGCTACAATCACTATAAGCTTGATCATGCCTATATATATATATATGTATATATGTATATTGATGTAACATTTAGTATATGGTGTCTGTACAAATGCAGAATTGCAACCATTATGCAGGCAGAAGTTGGCGTTATATAAAGCTTCACGTCTATGATTCATCTGACGCAATTGGATGCCCCCAAGAGGTGATTGCCGAAAATTTAACAAAAGATGGTTCAAGAGGAGAACATCGAAAATGATTCTGACAGAGGTAATGCCTTGTACTAAAACTATTACATAATAAGAAATGCCAAACTAAATTGCTGTAACATGTAAAAGAATTCATCTTTAGTTAATGCAATGATCGAAATCTGCAGGCTTTTTCTCCTTGTCTGTGGGTTTTCAGAACAGAAAGGGTTGCTGATATTATGGGGAAGCAGAGCTGTTTGGTTCTCTCTTCTGATATGTTCATAATTTGCTTCTTCCTTTGTATATTTTGGAAAGTAGCAGCATTTCTTTTTTCAATTTACAAGTGTTATTTTTCCCGGTATTCTTCAATTTTTTGAACGTCTAATTGTTGATTCAGTTTTGCATTTCGAAAATGGGATTGTGTATATAATTGTCCTCCCCAAAACGAATTCCACATTCCATGCCACACGCTTCTTTCTTATGTAACTTTTTCTTGATGGACAAATGGGTTCAAGCAGAAGGTCTTTTTGTTGGATTATGCAGGTATGTATTGAATTTCTAGTTTATTTCCATTTTAATTTTGAATTGTTGTTGGAAAAACCGTTAACTTGAACTATGCTTTTGGCTTCAGAAGAAACCTGAGGCTTTGTTAATGACCCTAGATGGTGTTTGGAAGCACAGAACTCGAGTTGGATTTTAAAATGAACCCATGTGAATTTTCAGATTTTACATGCGTTCATTTCTAAGCTCCAATTCTGTACAACCAAACACTACCTTATGTAAGTCAGAATTGTGAAAGCAGATTTGAAGAGGATTACCATTCTCCTTATAAATAGTAGAATTAAAAAGTTAAAAAAAATAAAATAAAAACTAAAGATTAAATCTAAAAGAAGACCTTTCGAAAATATGCATATACTAGGAGAAAACATTAACCTACTACGAATAAGACACCAAATATGATCCTATTTGTGGACTTGTGTTTCTATTACAACTACTGTTAACAAATTTGTATTTTCTGGGTAACATAAATTAAGGTCCGAGAATGATTTCATCGGTTTCTATCCAATTTCTTCTCATGCAATTGGCTTCTGTACAGTGTAGGAAGACTCCACGGCTAATGAATCAGAACGGTCTTAAAAAACAAGGTGGTATCAATCTGTGTCGCTTTGCATAAGATCAGCAACGGTAAGTTTCCCACAATTACTTCTCTCTAAACAATCGAATTGGTTGCAAATCTGCAGAATCTCCTTCTCCGTTATCTTTCCCATTTGCTTCAGCTTATATATAATGTACTCGGACTTACTGCATGCATCAAACTATCATTTACTTCATTAAACTGAAAAAAAAAAAGGTTTTATTTCACGATGTTGTTGAAGTTATGATCTGTTTGGTTTGTTCTGTTCTGAAAATCGAAAAACTTGGTAAATTTACACTACCTGATGGATCCATCATGATCAAGATCAGCAGCCACCAAATCCCCCAGCGTCATCTTCTTCTGAAGAACCCATTTTGCCACCCTCCGATTCCTCTTCTCGATCCTCAGCTCGGTCAAATACAAAAATGCCCTAGCAACAGCCAATGTGCTAACCAGTAGCCACACTATAGCAAAGCACCTACCTGTCAACGTAGCAAAACCATAGTCCCCGTACCCGACAGTTGTTACCGACGTGACTGACAGATAAAAACTATCAACCCAACTCAGCCCTTCTAGATAACGAACAAAAATTGTCCCCACTGCGATACAACCGACCACAACCGCCAATGCCAGCCCGACTTTAATCCTTATTCTCATCCGCCCCTTTTTTGCGTCCACTGTGTAGGCCCGAACCACCGCGTTGAACTGGTTCTCATCGACGGCACTCAACAGAACTGCCTCTTGATGGTCAAGAACGTAGGTCACCAACCCGTTGAGCAGTATGTCGACGAACCCAAAACCCACCAGTATGAAGCCGCAGGTGAAGAGTTTCGTGATTGTGGTGTGCGGAACGATGTCTCCATAGCCGATCGTGCTCAGTGTGACGATGGTGAAGTAGAGGGCGTCCACCGGTTTGAACGTGTCTTTGCCACGGAAACTTTTGGTTTTTAAAAGGTAGAACGAAATGCCGATCACGGAGTATAGTATGACCCCGAGGAAGGCTTGCCGGACTATCAAAGGGGTTGATTTTCGCAGAGGTGTCTGATTGGAGGAGTCATCGGGGGTTTCTTTTCCGTCGGTTAAGACTGACGGAGCGGAATTTGATTTTCGGACGAGCTTTCTTCTCCTCTTGTTCATATTGACCAAGAGGTTTGCAAACGAAGATTCTGATGTTTCGGGGAGAAGAGGGTCTGCCATGGTGAGGATGATGTCGGCATTATGTGAAAGATATAGATAGCTAGGTAGCTAAACTGCGATTTTTGTTTTCAATTATAAGTGGACAATATGCATTGTCAACAGTGATTTGAGAATAATGGTAGCCAACATCAATGGATATTTCCATATTTTGGGTGTTTCTGGGAGTAATTTGAGGATGGGGAGTGCAGCTACCAGTCAAGTTTAATGAAGAATGGCAGCTTCAGTTATGTATCGTTTTTCTTTCCCTCAGCTAATGGTCAATGGTCAATGGTGGATGCTTCAAGCTTCAAATGTCCCTTTATTTGTGTGCAAATTTTTTGAATTTGAATTAGTCGAAATATCATAGATGATTTTTTTTTTTAAGAAATTCATGGTCGTTTTGAAAAATTCTACTATTTGATATTCAATTCTATTTATAACGATTTTAATGGAAGTTTATTTGGTCAATATTTGGATGAATTAAACTAATGACAATTTTTTCCAGTTGAGGTCAATTAAACATACCAATTATGTGCGTTGAGGTTCTTGAAAAATGAGACACAGGAGGTCAACTTCAGAACAAATGACCGAATTTAGACGAATAATTGATGTTTGTGGAGTAGGTTGAATCTAGTAGTGGATATTTTTTTTGGACTTAAAGTATCTTGGACCATTAACAAGTGGTTTAATTTTTAAAAGGAACACTATTTAATTTATTCTCGTTTCATTCTCTTCAATTTGATATCCATAATGAATATTATTTTTTTTATTTTTTTTTAATGTAGTGAGCGTTTACTATTATGGTTCATCATACGTTATTTAACCCAATTAGTGAATATTCAATGTGTAAGTAACATTTTTTGTGTCAAAATAGTTAATATTCCCTTGTTTAGAAAAACAAGCATCAAAGATGAAAGTGAAAATCACAAATACTATTTATATATGTAGTGAACATTTATTGCGTAGACACTTATGACATTTGGTTCATCTAGAAATTAATATGACACTCATACTACTACAGGCATTTTGAGACTAATATATGATAATATTTAACGTGAAAGATTGAAATACGCCTTCTACTATTGGTATTATTAGTGAACATTCACTGTAAATTATTATTATATTGCTAGTGAACATTCAATATATATGTTTTACAATCTAATGTTGTCGGACGCATTAAATATTGATCCATCAATGAACAAGTAAACATTCACTGGTTTTCTATGGCAACATTAAATGTGAAAAGGTAAATCACGATTGCTATAGCGTCAATATTGAACAATCATTGTGTGGAAACTTATCATAACCGAAAATTTCTTAAATTACATGCTAATAACAAAAAAGGATAATACAATCTTACCATCATGAACCTTCACTGAACGGAGGATTTAAAATTAAACTATGTTTAGTGAGGATGAATAAAATAACTTAAAAAACTTGGATGGAGGATTTAAAATTAAACTATGTTTAGTGAGGATGAATAAAATTACTTAAAAAACTTGGACAACTTTTCAGATTATCATCTTTGTGTAGAGATAAAACATTAAAATTCCCATTTTTTTTGGACAAAAGAATAGTTTCCCAAGACTGTGTATGTAGTTTGTAAGGCATAACAAAATGTTAGTCCCTCGTTGGTAAATGTAATTGGCAATGTCCAACTTCATTAGTGATGGCAAAAAAAAATCGAACCGACGGGTAATCGAGAGAAACCAAACCGAATGGTCCGAGTTGAAACCGACTAAATGGTTTTGATTTTGGTTTTAAATTTAGAAACCAAAGTGGTTTTAGTTTTGGTTTTGGTTTTGGGATAGTAACCGCATAACCGAACCGCATAACCGATTCATGAGTTGAACCGTGTAACCGATATATATATATATATTATTTTTAATTTATTTAGTATATATAGTTTTATCCCTATTTTTATTTATTTACACTTTTAACCCTTTTACTTTACTTTACACTTTAGTTGGTTTTTAATTTATGTTGAAAACTGTTTTTATGTAGTTAGTTTCGTAAACTATATGATTTTGAAGAATGTTTTTATGTAGTTGGTTTTGCTATTGGTTTTTAGTTATTTTAAAGAATATATGATTTGAAGAATGTTTAAAATTAATAGTGAATTATGGTTCGCGGTTGTGGTTTTGGTTTTGATTTTAGTTTTTTATAAAATTTAAAAATCTTAAATGGTTTCGCCGGTTTTGGTTTTGGCTAAAATTAAACGGTCCAGTTTTAAAACCGTTTAAAAAAAAATCGGCGGTTTTGGTTTTGATTTTACATATCTTAAATGGTTTTGATTTTGGTTTTGCATGAGATCGAGCCGAACCCTGACCGTTGAAATCCCTAAACTTCATTTCAATTATATTAAGTGTGAGAGAAATAATAAAAGATATTTTAAAAAAATAAAGTACAACTGAATATTTCTTGAAATCCAATAGTTTCCATGTTTAACAAGTAATGTACACAAAAAAATAAAATGATGATGACATAGTAAATATTCTAGCTTACTACACAAAATTTGAGAGGATTATGGGATAAACTACTCATATAATGACACTATTTGTTCTTGTGGAACAGACCATAAGAGATGCAAATTGATCCAATTTCTCATGGGACAGAACTAGTCTATTGATTAGTTCACTACCTAATGTTACAAAGGCCCAGTCTTTCATTACACAAGAAGAGAAGCAGCGAACTTGAAATTGCAGAGATGACGGTTTGAAGGAACAAACCTACCACATTGATTGTTCGACAAGGTTACTCTTCTTGTTCCAACTGCTCTAATTGCAAACCATTACATTGTTCTTATTGTGATCAGGATCATCTTTTGCGAGAGACGTGATGGAAATTAAATGGGCATCCACTAGGATACCCAAAACATAAATCAAATAGATCTAATCAAGGGGGAAATCATTCTAAACACAATAATACCAACCAGTCTTTTGCCAATAATATCAAGGAGGTTCCAATGATACAGGAAATGTATTCAATTATGAATGGGCTCTCTAATCTACAATTTCAACAAATCATGAGGGGTAACAAGACCATGGGTGTAAACAGTTCAGTTTGGTTTGGTTTTGGTACCAATAGAAAATCGAAATGAACACAATTAAGGCAAATGGTTTGGTTCGGTGCATAATTTTAAGAAAACCTAATCGAACGAATCAAAATCAATTGGAATAAGTTTTGATTTACGAGTTGAGCTAAAAATTTCGGCTTGTTTAACCTTATTTTTTTGGGTCAATAATTTTCGGTTTTTTGGTTAATTTCTTTTGAAAAAGTTGAATTTTTAGGGAACAGTGATGATTGTGAAGGTTAGGAGAATTGTTTTGTGGAATCGAGAATATGGACATTTGGGCTTGTTTAGTTCATAGAGGCCAAAAAACAAAATCAGTTCAATTTGGTTCGAATCGAACCAAAATATTTCAAAATCGCAAAAAATGTTCCCAATTTGGAACCGAATTGAACCATTTTTATTTCTAAAATCGCGTAGTTCAATTTGGTTTAATAGGTTTTTTCTGTTTTCTTTACGACACTAAATAAGACCTTGCAATCCGCTACTCATTAAGCTAATGCTATTGGTACTTCTTTGGTTGTCACAAACACAGTTGCTCCCCCCTTGAATAATCATTGATAGTGATGTAGTTGATCATATTACTTCATCTCCGAATTTACTTATCAACAAAAGTAAAAATATCTTGTTGCCACCAGTTATGATGCCGAGTGGAGAATGAGCTCTTTTTATATCAACCAAAACTTTACCTTCCCATTTAAAAAATGTGCTTGGTGTACCATCCTATGATGTATGCGGGTCGTATTACAAGAGACTTTGACTTCTCCATAACCTTTTTTCTCTGTTGGTGTAATTTGCAGGACTTGACGATGAAGATGGAGATTAATTTTGGTAAACAATGAGGCAAACTTTATTAATTGGTTGCATATTAGCATTGGACAAATCAAAATCCGGACCCTAAATAGTCGTTGCTAATTGTCCATCATGTTTTTTGGGTATCTCCTCCATCAACCTTTGGCACCGTCAATTGAGGCATCTGTCTTCCTCTTCATGGAAAAACAATTGTTAAGTGTTCCTTTCAAGCCACAAAACGTTAGTGATGTTTGTGCATTTTCAAAACAAACTATACTTCCTTTCTCCACTTTTTCAATTTTTTTGAATTAATCCATTGTAATATTTGGGGTCCTCGTCTCATTTTCTCTCTTTTGGGTGCTAAGTATTTTTTACCATTATAGATGACTGTTTTAGATTCACATGGGCTTTTTTCATGCAACGCAAAAGTGAAACACAATAATTACTTGTCATTTTTTCGCTCTTTTGTCAAACACAATTTAGTATTTCTATAGCTACTTTTCGCACTGATAATGGCACAACCTTTCAAAGTTATTGTGTCTCTATCCTCAATAAAATTGGGTAGTCGAGCGCAAACATCGTCATATCCTTGAATATACTTGAGCAATTCATTTTTAAACTCATATCCCATTACGTTTTTGTGTTCTTACTGTTTTTCATCTCATTAATCGCCTACCAATACCACTTCTCTCTCAAAAAACTCCATCTGAGCAACTTTATGTCAAGGCCCCCTCTTATCTCATATTCGGGTATTCGAGTGTCTTGCATATGCCAAATTTATTAGTTCCTCATGCCAAACGTTGTGTTTTTCTTGGTTACCCGATTGACTAGAAAGCTTACAAACTCTATGACCTTATCACCCATCAATTTTTCACTAGTTGAAACGTCGTTTTTCATGAACATGTTTTTCCTTTTGTATCTACTCCACCTACTTCCTCAAATGCAAAATCAATACTTCCTCATTGTGTGGCCGACCCTACTCCTTTGGATTATTTTTCTACAGTTCAACCCACTTCGTCCCTAAACTCTGTGCAAACAATTTCTCGACTAAAAATAACACCTCCTGCTGGGTCTACACATTCATCTTCTTAACCTAATCTAACGAGTTCATCTCATGTTCCTATCCTATTCCGTTCTCAACGTCCTCATGTTCCCCCTCTAGCTTTACGTGACCATGTTTGTAACCAAGTGACATCCCCAAAACTATTGCTATCGTTATTGTCTGATCCATAAAAAGGTACAAGGCATCATGATAACCTTATGTCTTATCATCGTGACTCACCAACATACCACTCTTTTATTGCTATGATTAGTTAGGACATTGAACCTACATCATATGCTGAAGCAACCTCTCATGTTCACTGGCAAAAAGCCATGCAATCTGAATTGACAATACCTGGTCTCTTACTATTTTTCATCTCATTTTCACTGGTAAGAAGCCATGCAATCTAAATCGATAGTACTTGGTCTCTGACGCTACTCTAATGGTGTAAGATCCTAATTTTCGCATATGAATAATTTTAACTGCATTTTAGAATATTTAAAAAATAACGGGGTAGAATGTGTTATTTCTAATTTAATTTAAAATCTTAGGGGTCAATTAATAATTTTAAGAATATTGATTTAGAATTGGGTTTAAATAATAACTTAAAGATAATCTAGGGGGAGACTTATGTAATTTAAGAAAACAAAAATAACAATAATAAATGAAATGGATGACATGAGAAGCCATCTCTCTGCACCTATATATATATATATATACAATCCATACACACACTTCTTGAACACACCTAAAAAGAAAAAAAAAAACCAGAGCAAGAGGAAGTGGGCCGGCGCTTATCAGTCCCGTGGGTTGCTGTGTTCTGTCCGGTGGTGTGTTTTGGCGTGGGTGTGGGTGTGATTAGCCACCGTTCGTCGCCGATGTTGGTGAGTGTGTGTGTGTATGTCATCGGTGTAAGTGGGTGTCGGCCGTTCAACGTCGTCAGCGTGGGTGTGTGTGTGTCATCGCCGTTTGTCCGACGGCGTGGCTGCGTGTGTGTGTCGCTGCTGTGTGGGTGTGTATGTGATCGGACGTGTGTGTGTGTGTGGATCGTATGTGTGATTGTCGGGGGATTGTTGCCGTTCGTCCGACGACGATGCGAATGTGTGTGTGTTGTGTGTTCTGTGAGTGTGTGTTCGTTGACAGTGCATGTGTGTGTCGTTGTCGGCGGTGTGGTTGTTCGGTCCGGCACGTGTGTGCATAGGTGTGTTCCTGAACAGTTCGGCGGGGTGTGTGTGTGTTCGGTGATTGTGTGTGTGTATGTGTGTGTTGGAGTGGGGTGTGTGTGTGCTCTGATCGTTGGGGAGGGGCGGCGAGTGAGATCGCCGGAGTTGGTGAGGAGAGAGAGAGAGAGGGACGGTCGGCTGGAACAAAGCAGAATAGAGAAAGAAGGCGTTCGTCGCGGCGGTGAGGTCCAGCAACCAGAAAAAGGAAAAGAAAGAAGGGAAAGAAAAGAAGAAGAGAGAAGAAAAAAAGAAAAGAAAGGAAAAAAAAAAAAAAAAAAGAAGAAAAAATCAAATAAAAACCAAAAAAAAAAACACACCCGAAAATCAACCCTTCGGCAAGCGAAAAATTTAGGAACAGGTAAAAACATTTTAATCGATTATTATTTTCGTTAAAATGAAGTTATTAGTATTAGATTTTCGCAATTGTGGTAATAATTTTTGTAACTAGTAATTTTAATAATTTTGGTACAGTAAAAATTAACATAGCGAAACGAACGAAATAACAATTTTGTATAATTAAATTCGGGGAATGGGAAATAATGCTATTTAGGGCCATGTATTGCATACTAGGTTATTTTAAATAAAATATTAATTAGGGCCCTATCGCTGTTAGGTTCGCAGGTACCAGCGTCCCGGTAAGTTTTGAACGGTGATAGTTTTGCAGTGCGAAAATCGAGGTGAGTGTACTGTTTTCTATATAAATTCATAAATCTTATTTTTGTATAAATGTGTTTATTTAAAATGAACGATTTTGCAACTTATATGGATCAAGTTGGTTTTGGTTTTAAAGGTGGAAAATAATTTCTGGATCAAGTTGGTTTTAAAGGTGGAAAATAATTTTTGGATCAAATGGGTTTTAAATGTGATTTTTGTCCAACTATGCCATAGTTTTCTTCTCATTAGGCTGATATGACTTACGAGATGTGGATTTTTTTCTCGTTAGGCGGATATGACCTACGAGATGTGGATTTTCTTCTCGTTAGGCGAATATGACCTACGAGATGTGGATTTTCTTCTTGTCAGGTGGATATGACCTGCGAGATGTGGATTTCTTCTCGTCAGGCAGATATGACATGCGAGATGTGGATTTCTTCTCGTTAGGAAGATATGTCCTGCGAGATGTATATTACCTGCTAGGCAAGTCCTGCAGGGTGGATTGACCCGCCAGGAGTGCAAATCCTGCGGGTGGTACTCCTACCATTGCGAATAATAAATGGTCTTGGCACTGATAGTCACTTTAGATGACACAATTGTACAGGTTACGGTACCGTTGTAACTCCCGATCATAAGGTAAAAATGATCCTATGGCTAGTTGGAGAGGATGTGTGGTGTACTTTATTATACGATTAAAATATTTGGATTGATTGGTTTAAAATATTTGGATGGGTGGATTTAAAATATTTGGATATGTTGACTTAAAATATTTGAGTTAGGTGTTAATTATATTACTTCATTTTATTGGTGGTAATGTAACTGTTTTTTTTTTTTTTTTTTTTTTTTTCTTAACATGGTATACGGTTATATTGTTATATTTTGAAACCTGGTGTTTAATTCTTCTGCTTGTTTTAAATATATTAGTATTATTACATTGGTGGCAGTGGAACTGGATTTTTAACCTGGTATGTGATTATAAAATATTATATTTTGAAAATGTGATATTTAACAATTGTACTTGATCTATTAAATATTATTTTTATTATGAAGACAGTACACCGATAAAAATATTTGGTTTCAGGTAACACGACTAGGAGTTGGTCCACTACTAGCACTAGGTAGAGTCCGGAGGTAGTGTAGTTTTGGAGGTGAGATGGTCGGATGTGAACCGTAGAAGGTTCAAATATTTTTGTGTCTTTGGTTGTGAATATTTGAGACCGGTATATTCCTAAATTTTGAAATGGGTATTTATATATATATTTTTGGGAAAAATTTACGGTAGTGAGAGTATGTAGGTATATATGCAAGGATAGATATTCGAGGATGAGTCAGGTAACGTCAGGTCGATGTTACGCTGGCCTCGGGTGACAGCTGCCCAGGCTAGGGTATGACATTTGTGGTATCAGAACTTCGGGTATAGGTTCTGTAGACGTGCCAGTTGTCTAGCCAGTGGTGGACCATGAGATAAGGTGTCGTTAGGTGGGTTCGACACGTGGGTGATGGTTATTGCATTGCATTAAATAGTACATTGGCGTCGTGCATTGTTGTTTGTCTGGTGACCCTCCCTTAACATATAGTAAATTAGTACTAGATAATCAGAGAGCCTGACCATTGATTGAAGCGGTCACATTCTTTTCTTAGTCTCATTTTTGTTAACAGGAATAACTATAAATTTGGTACTTAGTGGTGCAATGGAATTGTGATACTGCTAGTTGGTTGATTGAGTGGTGTTGTTGGTAGTGGTAATGGATGGATTATGATTGTAGGGGAGGGGGGAGGGGGTGCTAGTGGTTTTAAATGTTAAATTATAACTGATAAGTGACCATATTCGTATTATTTGACATTGGGATTCACTATCGGTAGTACTTAATATTTTAGTTGTTAACGCAATAGTGTAACAGAGCACACGTAAGTTGGATTATTAGACAACACATTGTGCTACTATTTGATATACATGGATTCTATCCTAGCGTACAACATCTAAGAGTGTGCATAAAACTGCCTTCTTGGCAATACTAATAAAACCTCGTGATTTTAGTTGAATGGGAGTTCATATTATTGAAATAGCAAAATATAACTGCTCTGCAGTATGAAATTAAATTCTATGTCTAGTCCCGATTTGCCCCTGATTTGGTAAAAAATAGAAAAGACAAGATGTAGACGATTCCAGAAAGGATTTGATTTAGAAATACGTTTCAGGTTGATGGAAAGGCAGATCAAAAGTTATGCGAAATTGCTAAACACATCAAAATTAATAGAGAATGATGTGCGGGAAGCAGCCGAGAACTGTGAGTCCGTGTGATAGTTAGTGCGTATAAGGATAGTCCGCTTCGTGTTGTAGAGAATTGTCGGTGGATCTATTACCCCTAAATATTCTTGATTTCGATGTGATACTTGGTATGGATTTGTTATCTGATTATCATGCCACAATGGATTGTTTTAAAAAAGAAGTTATATTTTGGGTCTCAGGCGAGTCCGAGGTTGTATTTTCGGGGGGACAAAATCATTACCCAAGTTAGTTTGATCTCAGTCCTGGAGGCCAAGAACTTATTAAAGAAGGGATGTCAGGGATATCTCGCGCATGTGATTGATACCAGGCAGAATAAAGTTCAAGTGACAGATGTTCTAGTGGTTGGGAATTTTTTTGATATATTTCCAGAAGAATTACCAGGGGTGCTAGTGGAGAAGGAAATAGAAGTCACCATTGAGTTACTTCCAGGAACTGCTCCTATATCAATTCCACCCTATCGCATGGCGTCTACCTAGCTAAAGGAATTGAAAATTCAGTTGCAAGATTCGTTAGACCGCGGTTTTATCGAACCCAGTGTTTCTCCCCCCGGAGCCCCGGTGTTGGAGCTCCAGGGTTATTCGTAAAGAAGAAGAATGACACGCTAAGGAGTGTGTATCGATTACCGACAATTGAATAAGGTGACGATTCGTAATAAATAACCGTTGCTCAGGATTGATGATTTGTTCGACCAACTACAGAAGGCCAGGGTGTTTTCCAAAATAGATCTTCGATCAGGATATCACCAGCCGAAAGTCAGAGACAGTGACGTGGCAAAAATGGCATTCCGTACGAGGTATGACCATTATGAATTTTGAGTTATTTCATTTGGGTTGACGAATGCCCCTGCTACTTTTATGAATTTGATGAATCGGATCTTCCAACCTTATCTAGATCAGTTTATTATCGTGTTCATTGATGATATACTAATCTATTTCCAAAATAAATAAGAGCATGCAGAGTATCTCAAAATTGTGTTGCAGACTTTACGAGAGAAGCAATTGTATGCGAAATCTAGTAAATGCGAGTTTTGGTTGGATAGAGTCGTGATCTTGGGGCATGTTATCGCGAGGGATGGTATTCAAGTGGATCCGAAGAAAGTCAAAGTTGTGGTTCAATAGAAAAGGCCAAAAAGTGTGACCGAAGTTCAAAGTTTCTTAGGATTGGCGGGTTATTATCGTCAGTTTGTGCAGGAATTTTTTGTTGTAGCTGCCTCGTTGACCCAATTGATCGGCAAGGAATCCAAATTCAAGTGGACTGACAAATGTGAACAAAGTTTCCAAGAGCATAAGAGTAGACTGATATCTGCGCCAATACTTTCTCTTCCAACTGAGGGGGGTGGCTTTGTGATCTACAGTGATACGTCACACCAAGGGCTAGAGTATGTACTGATGCAGCATGATTATGTGATTGCATATACCTCCCGGCAATTAAAGGATCATGAGCGTAATTACTCGACACATGATTTGGAGTTGGCGGCGATTGTGTTTGCCTTAAAAATCTAGAGACATTACCTGTATGGCGAGACTTGTGAGATATACACCGACCACCAGAGTTTGAAATACTTGTTCACCCAGAAGGAACTAAATCTAAGGCAGAGACGTTGGATAGAATTGATCAAGAACTATGATTGTACTATCCACTATCATCCTGAAAAGGTCAATATTGTAGTGGATGCGCTGAGTTGGAAATCGGCGGGTTCGATTGCACACATTCAAGTTGTTCATATTAATTTGTATGTCGAGTTGAGATCTTTGCGAGTCCAGTTGGCAGTTGGTCAGACGGCAACGTTGCCTGTGACTTGACTTTGAGACCAACATTAATCAATCGTATTATAGAAGCGTAGAAGTCGGATGCCAAATTGGAGAGGATCCGAAAGAAAGTGAAAAATGTCCATAGAGCCGAATATTGTGTCAGGGATAATGATGAATCCTTGATGGTTGAAAGTAGACTGTGTGTGCCTGGTAATGCTAATTTAAATAAAGATATCTTGGAAGAAGCGCATAGCTCAACATACGAGATGCACCCAGGTAGTACCAAAATGTGTCGAGATCTGCGAGAACACTATTGGTAGAATGGAATGAAATGGAAAATTGATGAATTTGATACCAGGTGTCTCATTTGTCAGCAAGTCAAGATTGAGCACCAATATCCAGGTGGGTTATTGTAGCCTCTACCTATTCCAGAGTAGAAATGAGAGCATATCACGATGGATTTCGTTTCGAGATTACTTCGCACTCAAAAGAGACATAATTCCATTTGGATGATTGTTGATAGGCTTACTAAAACTGCTCATTTTCTGGCTGTAAAGACGACGTACTTTCTGGATAAGTATTCCTAATTGTATATTGACGAGATTGTTAGACTACATGGTGCGCCGGGCTCTATAGTGTCGGACGAGCTAAACATACTCATATAATCCTGAGATAAATAAATAAGGAAAAACAATCGAAGAACTTAGCCTCGTCCGAAGATAAACCGCTAAGAACGCTCTACGATCGATTCACCGTCTTCTCCACTTTAGGATGTGAGCTCCACTTCTAAAATTCCTAAATATACCCTTAGATATAGCCTAAGGGGCTCAAAAATCCATGGGGGCAAAAGTGTCCACGGCCAAGAGGGAGGAGAGGGGGTATTTATAGCCAAAATATCTAAAAAATATCTAAAAATATCTCAAGACTGTACAGGGCAAATCCGCCTAGGCGGTGGATTCTTCGCCTAGGCAGAGTTAGGTTGGTTTGGTCTGATCGCCTAGGCGGTGAAGTAAGCGGTGGACTGGGAGAACGTTCTCTTGGATTTTTGCTTAGGCGAAGAAAATTTTGCCTAGGCGAGCAGCTGTCAGTAGCCCTTTTGCGTCTTCTGCTGGATTTTCGCCTAGGCGATAGAATCTTCGCCTAGGCGGTCGTTCGTTAGTAACATTTTGCTCTTCTCAGCATCTTTACTGCTTAGGCGGTGGTCTGGACGCCTAAGCGGTGGGCCTGTTTCATCTTTTAGCCTCCAAGCTTATTTATCCACCGTAACTTCGAACCGCTTTGGTTCGATCTCATCGTTTTAACTCCAGTTTCTTATCTTTTTGCCTCACACACCTGATTTATACAAAAAGTATGAAAACTAATTAAAACATAATAAAATACTATATAAATGTATTTGAAAACTAACAAATTCGGATTGAAAATAGATAGGTTTTTCACACCTATCAGACATCTACCATTCAACAATCAAGATGGCACCGTATGAAGCATTGTATGGCAGGAGATGTAGGATTCCAGTTCAACAGACTAAATTGAAATGGGAGAAAAAAAATTACTGATGCCAGATATAGCCCAAATGACTGCAAACAAAATAAAGGTGATTTAGGAAAAATTGAAGATTGCTTAGAGTCGACAAAAGAGTTATGCTGATAAGCGTAAGCGGGAGTTGGAATTTCAAGTGGGCGATCATGTATTTTTGCGTATATCCTTGTGGAAGGGCATAATGAGGTTCGGGAAAAAAGGAAAGTTAAGTCCGAGGTATATCGGGCTATACAAAATTTTAGAACAGGTTGGTACGACAGTTTATCGACTTGCCCTACCGCCAAAGTTGTCCAGACTACACGACGTTTTCCACATGTCGGTGCTTAGGAAATATGTGCCAGATTCTTCAAATGTGTTAACTTCTCAACCAATCGAGTTGGAAGAAGATTTGACATACGTTGAGGAGCCAGTCCAGATTTTGAGTCGTAAAGATTAGGTGTTGTGGACGAAAACGATTCCATTAATGAAAGTGTTGTGGCGCAGTCATTCGGTGGAGGAAAGATATGGGAGCAAGAGGACGAGAAGAGAGATAAATATACGCACTTGTTCGATCAAGGTAACTAAAATTTCGGGACCAAATTTCTTTTATGGGGAAAGGGTTGTAAGACCCTAATTTTTGCATACGCATAATTTTAGCTGCCTTTTAGAACATTTAGAAAATAACATGGTAGAATGTGTTATTTCTATTTTAATTTAAAATATTAGGGGTCAATTAATAATTTTAAGAATATTGATTTAGAATTGAGTTTAAATAATAACTTAAAGATAATCTAGGGAGAGACTTATGTAATTTAAGAAAACAAAAATAACAATAATAAATGAAATGGA
This sequence comes from Eucommia ulmoides, assembly GCA_016647705.1. Classification (NCBI taxonomy): domain Eukaryota; kingdom Viridiplantae; phylum Streptophyta; class Magnoliopsida; order Garryales; family Eucommiaceae; genus Eucommia; species Eucommia ulmoides. Next base: position 11,342,802 of record CM028326.1, read on the forward strand.
TGACGTGAGAAGCCACCTCTCTGTACCTATATATATATATACAATCCATACACACACTTCATGAACACACCTAAAAAGAAAAAAAAAATAGAGCAAGAGGAAGTAGGTCGGTGCTTATCAGTCCCGTGGGTTGTCGTATTCTGTTTAGCGGTGTGTTCCGGCATGGGTGTGGGTGTGATTAGCCACCGTTCGTCGCTGACGTTGGTGAGTGTGTGTGTGTTGCCAGTGTAGGTGGGTGTCAACCGTTCAACGTCGTCAGCGTGGGTATGCGTCTGTCATCGCCGTCTATTCGACGGTGTGACTGTGTGTGTGTGTCGCTACTGTGTGGGTATGTTTGTGATCGAACATGTGTGTGTGTGTGGATCGTATGTGTGATTGTCGGGGGATTGTTGCCGTTCATCTGACAACCATGTGAGTGTGTGTGTTCGTTGACGGTGCATGTGCGTGTCGTCGTCAGCAGTGTGGTTGTTTGGTTCGGTACGTGTGTGCATAGGTGTGTTGCTGAACAGTCCGGCGATGTGTGTGTGTGTTCAGTGATTGTATGTGTGTATGTGTGTGTCGGAATGGTATGTGTGTATGTTCTAATCGTTGGGGAGGGGCAGCGAGTGAGATCGCCAAAGCTGGTGAGGAGAGAGAGAGAGAGAAAAAGACGGTCGGCTTGAACAAAGCAGAACAGAGAATGAAGGCGTTCGCCGCGGCGGTGAGGTCCAGCAACCAGAAACAGAAAACGGAAGAAAGGAAATAAAAGAAGAAGAGAGAAGAAAAAAAAAAGGAAAAAAAAAAAAAAGAAGAAAAAAAAAATCAAATAAAAACAAAAAAAAAAAAAACCCAGAAATCAACCCCTCGGCAAGCAGAAAATTCAGGAACAGGTAGAAACATTTTAATCGATTATTATTTTCGTTAAAATAAAGTTATTAGCATTAGATTTTCACAATTGTGGTAATAATTTTTTTAACTAGTAATTTTAATAATTTTGGTATAGTAAAAATTAACATAGCGAAACGAACGAAATAACAATTTTGCATAATTAAATTCGGAGAATGGAAAATCATGCTATTTAGGGCCATGTATTGCATACTAGGTTATTTTAAATAAAATATTAATTAGGGCCGTATCGCTATTAGGTTCGCAGGTACCAGCGTCCCGATAAGTTTTGGACGGTGATAGTTTTGCAGTGCGAAAATCGAGGTGAGTGTACTGTCTTCTATATAAATTTATAAATCTTATTTTTGTATAAATGTGTTTATTTAATATGGACGATTTTGCAACTTATATGGATCAAGTTGGTTTTGGTTTTAAAAGTGGAAAATGATTTTTGGATCAAGTTGGTTTTAAAGGTGGAAAATGATTTTTGGATCAAGTGGGTTTTAAAGGTGATTTTTGTCCAATTATACCATAGTTTTCTTCTGGTTAGGCGGATATGACCTACGAAATATGAATTTTCTTCTCGTTAGGCTAATATGACCTACGAGATGTGGATTTTCTTCTCGTTAGGCGGATGTGACCTACGAGATGTGAATTTTCTTCTCGTCAGGTGGATATGACCTGCGAGATGTGAATTTTTTCTCGTCAGGTAGATATGACGTGGGAGATGTGGATTTCTTCACATCAGGAGGATATGTCCTGCGAGATATGGATACCTGCTAGGTAAGTCCTGCAGGGTGGATTGACCCGCCAGGAGTGCAAATCCTGCGGGTGGTACCCCTACCATTGCGGATAATAAATGGACCTGACATTGATAGTCACTTTAGATGACACAGTTGTACAGGTTACTATACCGTTGTAACTCCCGATCGTGAGGTAAAAACGATCTTATGGCTAGTAGGAGATGAGGTGTGGTGTATTTTATTATACGATTAAAATATTTGGATTGATTGGTTTAAAATATTTGTATAGGTGGATTTAAAATATTTGAATTAGTTGACTTAAAATCTTTGAGTTGGGTGTTAATTATATTACTTCATTTCATTAGTAGTAGTGGAACTGTGTTTTTTTAACATGGTATGCGGTTATATTGTTATATTTTGAAACCTGGTGTTTAATTCTTCTGATTGTTTTAAACATATTAGTATTATTTCATTGGTGGCAGTAGAATTGGATTCTCAACCTGGTATGTGATTATAAAATATTATATGTTGAAAATATGGTATTTAACAATTGTACTTGATCTATTTAATATTTTTTTATTTTATTATGAAAACAGTACATCGATAAAAGTATCTGGTTTCAGGTACCACGGTTAGGAGTTGGTCCACTACTGCTACTAGGTAGAGTCCGGAGGTAGTGTCATTTTGGTGGTGAGTTGGTCGAATGTGAACCGTGAAAGGTTCAAGTATTTTTGTGTTTTTGGTTGTGAATATTTGGGACCGGTATATTCCTAAATTTTGAAACGGGTATTTATATATATATTTTTGGAAAAAAAATTACGGTAGCGCGAGTATGTAGGTATATATGCAATGATGGTTATTCATGGATGAGTCAGGTAACGTCTGGTTGACGTCACGTCGGCCTCGGGTGCCGGGTGCTCGGGGTGGGGTGTGACAAATGGGACCATTATGCATTATAAAGCCCACTTGGTGGCCAAATGTTATACCCAATTGGAAGGTATAGATTATCACAATAATTTTTTTCCTACTGCCAAAATGATTATTGTTCATTCTTTATTGGATTTCGCAGCTGCCCACAATTGGTCTCTTCATCAACTTGACATCCATAACGCTTTTCTCCATGGTGATCTACATAAAAAAAAAATTATATGTCTCCACTTCCTGGTCTTTCGCAACAGGGGGATTTTTCAGTATGTCGCTTGAACAAGTCCTTGTATAGTTTAAAACAAGCTTCCTATCAATGGTTTGTCAAGTTCTCCCCTGCTATCTAACCACTGGTTCTGTATAATCAAAAGCTTATTATTCTTTATTCTATATCAGCAAGAAAAATTCTTTACAACTTTGTTAATCTATGTTGATGATATTCTTATCATGAGTAATGACTTTATTGCAATGTTTTCTCTATGCGTAGTCGCTTTAGGATCAAAGATTTGGGTGATTTGAAGTATTTTTTTGGGCATTAAAGTTTCTCGATCAAAGAAATGAATTTTTATCTCACAATGGAAGTACACTTTGGAAATATTAAAAGATGATGATTTTTTGGATGCCAAACTTGTATTTTTTCCAATAGAGCAAAATACTTGCTTAGAGATTCATATCAATATCGAAAGCTTGTGGGACAATTAATTTATTTAACTATTACTCGGCCAGATATTACCTATTTAGTATATGTGTTAAGCAGATTCATACATGCACCATGGAAACCACATAGAAGTTGCCTTACATATGTTACGTTATTTGAAGAATTGCCTGGGACAAGAATATTTGCTTTTCTTTTCACAAAATGACATATCCTTGAGAGATTATTCTGATCTGCATTGGGCTGGTTGCTCACATCTTGAAGAACCACTATCGTTTATTTTGTTTTTTAAGACCTTCCCTTATTTCTTGGTAAACAAAGAAATAGAAAATTGTGTTTCTTTCCTCTGCATAAGCTGAATATAGATCCATGATAGGTACATGCTGTGAACTATCTTGGTTACGCGCACTGTTGAAACATTTGCAATTATCACATGAGAAACCAACATTGTTATATTGTGATAACAAAGTAGTCTTGCATATAGCAGACAACCTTGTTTTTCATGAAAAGACTAGGCGCATGAAGATACATTGTCACTTTATTCGAGATGAAATACAAGACAGTTTAGCAACCAAGTACGTGGCTTCCACAAATCAACTTGCGGATGTGGTTACCAAGCTTTTGGGAAATAATACTTTCTTAACTAACTACATAAGTAAGGAGTTCTTGGCATTCACTCTCCAACTTGAGGGAGAATGTTGAGAAATGTCAATGATATCCCAATACTTATGGGATAGACATGCACTGCATTAACTATAGATATGTATTATATTAGTTGTAGGGATTCACATTCCTAAATTAGTTTAGCATACAACATCAACAACAAAAACTAGGTCTTTGTCCCACTTAAGTAGGGTTGGTTACATGAATCTGTTTATGCCATAATGAACAATCAAGAATCATCCCCTCACTTAGGTTCAATGTCATCAAATCACTTCTAATAGTCTAATCCAACGCCTTCTTAGGCCTATTGGTGGCCGCAATTACGCATCGCCATTTTCACTACAAGCGTTTGGGTCAAGTTTTAGTATATGGACCTTTCGGTCGGGTATCGTATCCACAAGGATTGGTTGAAATTACTATCGAGTACTGCGATTATCATAACCTAATTTTATCTAGGCGCTAAAAATGGTATTTAATTTATACTAATACTAAACTAAAATACTAATTAAGTTAACTATATTATAAATACTATATTGAGATTGTTTAGGGAAGTAGATTGCCTAGGGATTAACTTTATTTACTTAAATGTGTTTGATTTCGTTTTAGTTAACATTAATAGCGTTCGGCGTATCTGACAATCTCGGTTCGTAAACTCCCTCGCCACCTCTCCCGAGTGTAAGACGGGGGAATACGTGACTTCGTGTCAATGAAGAAGTCCCCCTCAACGTCTTAATGACTTTAGGTCACGAGAGTCTCGCCCTAACGTCATCGATTGCACACTCTTCAACTCCCTCCCAGGTTATTGGATCGTCGCATTGTGTTTACCTTAATCTGAATTCGGGATTACCTCTCCCGAGTGTCAAACCTTGTACTCTCAATATATCTAAACTAGCATATAATCATAGAAAACACAACAACACAATCAAAATTATAAGGAACAACCATAAACGAAACACAAACTAAACCAAATCACATTTTTATAAATAATATGTTAATCTCTATTACAATCCATTTTTAACACATGGTCATAACCGATTATACATTAAAAACTGAGCTAAACATGCTCAACAATCTAGCAAAGTTAAGAAAATAAAGAGAGAAACAGAAGAACTTAGTCGTAGTCCGAAGATTCGGTGCTAAAACCGTCCAACAATCGCTTCTCATTTATTGCAACGCGTTCTTTTCCTTCGGAATTGGTTGAGCATACCCCAAAACACTCTCAAAATCATAGGAACCCTAAGGGGTCTCCTATGGCCGGGCTTGAGGAGAGGAAAGAGGATGGAGGTTTAAATAGGGAGCAAAATATCTAAAAAAATATCTAAACTGTGCAGAGGTGACCGTCTAGGCGGTGGGTATGTCGGTTTAATGTTTGCCGCAATGGTGGAGAAGATGGTGGATTCAGGGACCATCATGCAGTTTCATCGCCTAGGCGGTGAGTGTCTAGCAAGAATTGTTCTTCTCTGCATTTTCACCGTTTAGGCGGTGGTCTGGACGCCTAGGCGGTGGGCTGCTGTTTTGATTATTGCCTCCATACTTGTTTTTTCACCGTTCTTTAACCGTTCTTAGTCCAAATTAATCGTTTACGCTCCGATTTCGTACATTTTCACCTCAAACACATGACTTAATACAAAAAGAATATAAACGAATTAAAACGTATTAAAACATACTAAACATACTCAAAAATTAATAAGTTCGATTTGGAAATAGATAGGTAATTTACACCTATCAAATATCCCCAAACTCGAAATTTTGCTAGTTCTTGAGCAAAACACCCATACAATAAAAGAAAATATAAAAACTAAAAACTAGAAATGAAAAACACTAAAAACAAATATGGGCAAGTTTTGAGTATCATCTACCGGCCAAACGAATTATCCCTCATCGGCCCCCAATCCTATCGAGTTTAAGCATAAAACACACCATGTGGTGTTCTAGAATTTTAATGTTTCAATAATAGTAAGCACTATTTTAGATCCTACTAAAGTGTGCGTGTGTTTAAAACTCAACTATACAATTATCCGTTGATTTGATGGGATTATCCCTCAATATAATTCATGACTAAAAACCTTATGGTATAGGGAATCCAAAAGCCTGACCCGGGTTCTATTCTCTACTAATGTAGGCTCGGAGGTTCAAAAAGATCAGTAGGACTTGATTCGGTTTTTAAAAAATGGTCAAGGGTATATTGGAAATAGAAAACAAGTTAATATCGTTAACTTGACGATACCCAAGGCACATGCTTGGCACTCTCACACTCGAAAACCTATATATAAGATTTAACAACCCTGAACAATACAATTAAGACCAACGTACTCACTTGTCAAAAGAAACGGAAATAAAACTATATTTACATATATATTTTTTTTTTTTTTAGAATAACACACCCCCAAACTTATTCGAATTTCTACAATTGTAGGAGTGTGAAAAAATGATTAAGAAAATGACAAGTGAATACACTAATACCAAACCAATCCGAAGTTTGCCCTAATCCCAACTACTCACTTCAAGTAGCATAATGAATGTTAACTTGATTCATTCAAATTGTGCCTTTTGTTTAGCGATAAAGGACTAGAAGGAATTCAATTGGCCATGATATTGGTTAAGTGTTTAGAATTAAAATGGCTTTTAGGCTTCAACAGGGTAACAAAGGGTAATGATATATCATGGTAGGCTTAAAAAGGCTCAAGCGACAAAAACTAATGCCTAAATCATATCTCCTAAACCACCTCGCCTAGCATTTCATTTTGAATTTCCCCCAAATCAAGTTCTAAAATCCCTATTGTCATGAACTGGGCTAAAGGATAATCATTCTCAAATTAATTGGATAATTCTACATTGAGTTTACGTGCTCGTGCATTTAGGATCTATAATAATTTTTACTAAAATGAAACGTCAAGCACACAGAACACACATGAATGAGATTTACGCTCGACCTCAAAACAATCAGGGGACAGACTCATCATTGTGTAATGGCCCAGATGAAGTCAAAACTCAGCACATGCACAAAACTATCCTAAACAGACATACACACGTAAAACAAAACATAAACTACAACTAAACATATAATACTACATGATAGGTGTGAAAAACCTATCTATTTCCAATCCGAATTTGTTAGTTTTCGAATATATTTATATAGTATTTTATTATGTTTTAATTAGTTTTCATACTTTTTGTGTATAAATCAGGTGTGTGGAGCAAAAAGATAGGAAACTGAAGCTAAAACGATGAGATCGAACCAAAGCGGTTCGAAGTTACGATGGATAAACAAGCTCGGAGGCTAAAAGATGAAGCAGGCCCACCGCTTAGGCGTCTAGACCACCGCCTAAGTGGTGAAGATACAGAGAAGAGCAAAATATTACTGACAGACGACTGCCTAGGCGAAAATTCCATCGCCTAGGCGGAAATCCAGCAGAAGACGCAGATGGGCTATTGACAGCCGCTCGCCTAGGCAAAATTTTCTCCGCCTAGGCTGAAATCCAACAGAATGTTCTCCCAGTCCACCTTCTACTTCATCGCCTAGGTGATCAGACCGAGCCGACCTAACTCCGCCTAGGCACAATTTTTACCGCCTAGGCACAATTTTTACCGCCTAGGCGAATTTGCCCTGCATAGTCTTGAGATATTTTTTTTTAGGATATTTTTGCTATAAATATCCCATCTCCTCTTCCTTGGCCGATAACTCTCTTGCCCCCATGGATTTTTGAGCCCCTTAGGTTATATCTAAGGGTACAGTTAGGAGTTTTAGGTGTAGAGCTCACATCCCGAAGTGGAGAAGACGGCGAATCGATCGTAGAGCATTCTTAGCGGATTATCTTCGGATGAGGCTAAGTTCTTCGATTGTTTTTCCTTATTTCTTTATCTTAGGATCATGTGAGCATATTTATCTCATTATTTCATTGTATATTCGGCTATGGCCACGAGTTAAATATGGATTGTAGTAGGGATTAAAATATAATTTATAAATACGTTGTTTGGATGATTTCGGTGTTGCGTTTATGTTTGTTCTTCGTAGTTTGATTGTATTTATCGTATTGTTTGTTTATTATCCTTGGATTGATAAATGGAGAATTCAGGGTTTTGACAAACCCCAGATTCGGATTAAGGTAAACAAACCCCACGATTTTATAACCCGGTCGGGGTTTGAATCGTGGACAATCGATGACGTTAGGCAAGACACATGCAACCTAGGGTTGTTAAGACGTTGAGGGGGACTTCTTCGTTGACTCGAAGTTGCGTTATATCCCTTGTCTTACACTCGGAAGAGATGGCGAAGGAGTTTTAGAACGGAGATTGTCGATAGGGTAAATACAACGTGATGATCCAATAACCCGGGAAGGAGTTGGATTGTGTGCAATTAATGACGCTAGGCGAGACTCACGTGACCTAGGGTCTTTAAGACGTTGAGGGAGACTTCTTCATTGACTCAAAGTCATGTATTCCCCCATCTTACACTCAGAAGAGGAGGCAGTGGAGTTTATATACCGAGGTTGTCAAATATGTTGAATACCGTAAATGTAAGTAAATCGAGATCGAACACGTATTTGTAAACACGTTAATCCCTAGGCGATTCTTCACCCTAAAACATATTAGCATATTAGTGTAATTAATTTAGGTTATATTAGTATTAGTTTAATTAATTAAATACATTTGTATTCGCCTAGATAAAATTAGGTCATGACAAACGCGATATTCGATAGTAACGACACCAATCTCTGTGGATACGATAACCCGATATTAACGATCACACTATACTAAAACTTAGATCTCGTATACTTGCGAGTGCAAGTAGCGGCGTGTTTTTTACGCCCTACCACTACACATCACCACTAACTTAACACAGGCATTGCCCAAACCGACCCGTCAATAATCCCAATGATAGTATATAGCATGATATTGAAGACGAGGGTTTAGAACACGTACCTGGGAGGCGAGAGAATCTCGCCTCCGAATCAAGTCGGTTATGCCGGATTTAACTTATTTTTTACCTTGGGTTGCTTCCCAAGAAGCGCATGGTTTAATGTCTTCGGCCCGACACATGCCCTCAAGATTGGCGAGATGTTGCAATGAAAGAAACGCAAGAATACCTGTCGATCTAACATCTTCAAGCATCCTGCAGGAAAACAAAAACAAAACTACAAAGAAAAATTATAAACACTAAAAAATGCCTAAATTAAAATCAAGTTATTTACTCACAATATCAATAATAATCTAAAACACAATCCCCGGCAATGGTGCCAAAAACTTGGTAGCTGCAATTACGCGTCGCCACTTTCACCACAAGCGTACGGGTCAAGTTTTAGTATATGGACCTTTCAGTTGGGTATCGTGTCCACAGGAATTGGTTGAGATTACTATCGAGTACCGCGATTATCATAACCTAATTTTATCTAGGTACTAAAAATGGTATTTAATTTATACTAATACTAAACTAAAATACCAATTAAGTTAACTATACTATAAATACTATATTGAGATTGTTTAGGGGAGTAGATTGCCTAGGGATTAACTTTATTTATTTAAATATGTTTTATTTCGTTTTAGTTAACATTAATGGCATTTGGTGTATCCGACAATCTCGGTTCGTAAACTCCCTCGTCACCTCTCCCGAGTGTAAGACGGGGGAATACGCGATTTTGTGTCAATGAAGAAGTCTCCATCAACATCTTAACGACTCTAGGTCACGTGAGTCTCGCCCCAACGTTATCGATTGCACACTCTCCAACTCCCTCCCGGGTTATTGGATCGTCGCGTTGTGTTTACTCTAGTCCGAATCCGGGATTACCTCTCCCAAGTGTCAAACCCTGTATTCTCAATATATCTAAACTAGCATATAATCATAGAAAACACGGCAACACAATCAAAATTATATGGAACAACCATAAACGAAACACAAACTCAACCAAATCACATTTTTATAAATAATATGTTAATCCTTATTACAATCCATGTTTAACTCATGGTCATAACCGGTTATACATTAAAAACTGAGCTAAATATGCTCAACAATCTACCAAAGTTAAGAAAATAAAGAGAGAAACGGAAGAACTTATCTGTAGTCCGAAGATTCGGCGCTAAAATCGTCCAACGATCGCTTCTCCTTTATTGCAACGCGTTCTTCTCATTCGGAATTGGTTGAGCACACCTCGAAACACTTTCAAAATCATAGGAACCCTAAAGGGTCTACTATGGTCGGGCTTGAGAAGGAGGGTTTAAATAGGGAGCAAAATATCTAAAACAATATCTAAACTGTGCAGAGGTGACCACCTAGACGATGGGTATGTTGGTTTAATGTTTGCCGCAATAGTGAAGAAGGCGGTGGATTCAGGGACCATCTTGTAGTTTCACCGCCTAGGCGGTGAGTGTCTAGCAAGAATTGCCCTTCTTTGCATTTTCACCGCCTAGGCGGTGGTGTGGATACCTAGGCGGTGGACTGCTATTTTGATGATTGTCTCCATGCTTATTTTTACTTTGTTCTCCGATCGTTCTTGGTCTGAATTGATCGTTTATGCTCCGATTTCATACCTTTTCACCTCAAATACCTGATTTAATACAAAAAGAATATAAACGAATTAAAACATAATGAAACATACTAAACATACTCGAAAACTAACAAGTTCGGTTTGGAAATAGATAGTTAATTTACACCTATCACCTACCTCTCCTTCTATCTTATTTAAAGTTGTATTCTTTGATTCAATGAAATCATTCTAGGCAAAGTGTTTCCTTACATTCTCGAAGTACAATTCCATAATATTTTTATGGAAAATATTTGAACAAATTTATACAACAAACATGGACAATAAATAATAAACAGAAACTTTATAAAACGAATATGTTAAGCAATCACAAAAAATAGGGGCGATTATTAGAGGATCTTCTTTTGGATCCAAAACTACCAAATGAATCCCAAATATTTTCCATGAATCGAGCAATCCTTTTGGAATATATAGACATATTTTACTCTATGAACATTAGTTACATTCTATATTTACAACCCCAACAATTTTCACAAATATGTATTTCAAAATTTAAGAGCAATTACCATAATCGATCAATTTAAAATGTTTATTCTAAAATCACCCAATTAATCATTTTATATTTTTTATTTTCATTAACAAATTATACTAAAATAATCGCATTTTTTTATCTTTAAAATTACATCCATAATCGATCATTTTACGGTAATTATTTTATTTGAATTCAACTCAATAAGAAAATCTTAATCACACGTTAATCTCGAAAATCAACGGTGGACATTTTTATTGTGCAAAATTCAAAAAATTTAAAAATGAGATTATTCTGTACAAAAAGTCAAGTCAACGAGATTATTTGATTCATTTGTATTTAATAGGTATTGATGGGTAATTTGTGGCCAAAAGTAGGTCTGAATGATTATTTTCCGTAAAATATCATAACACATAATTCAAGAAAAATCTAACACTACTACCTAAAAATGGAAGGTTTTGCCTTGGAGTGAATGAAAGCTCACCAAATTTAATCTTTGTCCTCTCATTGATTCTCTATTTTCAAACCCATTAAATGATAAAAAAATTCTATCTCTTGATTTCTTCAATATATCTCTCTTTAACATTTTTATATTTAAATAAATTTTAAATATTATTTATCATTAATTTAATGATTTAGTGAATATAATTCTTATTTATTATTAATAGAGTGTGTTGAGTGATTTTTTTTTTAATGAATATTTTCATGGCTAAATTTCATTGACATCCCATCTTATTTGAAA